>OW964551.2:13219030-15633849 GCA_943138885.2 Tholera decimalis
CAAGACCTGTAGTTGAAACAATCTAAACATAAACTAATTACACGCATTTAAAAACCGTAAAAAACCCACAAAACCGTATTGTTACGGTTCATTTCGCCCCTTACTGAGAATTATGAAGACCCGCCACTTCGGGCTCACAAAAGAAATCTGAAATTAAATCTCTGGATGCTCTTAATGGCTGTTTCACGGGTTCCGTTGACCGTTGGGAATGAAGCTTGCGAATATGATATTCAAATCAAATCAAATATTGAAGTTGTACTGACTGAATTTATAGACATACTATCATAAATATCGTCATTACATACATATAAATAAAATTCAAGTGTCTTTCTGTGATCAAATGTGTCTGCGTTGCCGGGGTTGCGGGAATGTAGTTACAAGATACTGCGACCCCGGTACGTAAGCGCATTTGAAGGAACAGTATGAGTTTTTTGTCAGTAGAACCTAGAGCGGGGGGAGTCATTAGAAGATTTTCTCACCGAAAAAAGCGTGCGATTTTTTCGCGTGGGTGATTTTACAGTCCACACATGTAGACATAGGATTAGAAAACCCTTGCCATATCGTTTGTTAACATCCAAAGAAGCCGTGCACTCGGTATGTATATACCCTTTAAATTACACGTTGTATATTTAGTAAGAGGTGGGGTTCAAATCTACATCTTCTCGATCACAAGACCGACATCTTAGCCATTAGACTATTGCCGCTTTCAAACAACATTACCACTGGACGGCGATGCGATGAATTTTGCGACGCCATATTTAAGATTACCTTGAGATTTTGTTAGTTAAAAGTTTTTACTGTCTCTTTATGAAGCTATAAAAATATTTTAAAATTTCTCTCGCGTAAAAGTACAGGGTGGGCCATGAATTAGTTAACATTTAAATGTAACTTACCGCGCAAACTATTGCCGCGCGGGGCGCGGGCGTGGGCGGGGGCACTAGCTCGCTTCTTGGAAATTTAGTCGCAATGGATCGCTTCACGGGGCCGCAACGCGCTTACTGCGTGAAACAGTTTTATTTAAACAACTTTTCGCTCATTACTGTGAGACGCTTATTTCGCGTTGAATATGGTTTACACGACTTAAGTCAGTGTCCAACTGCTCCTTTAATAAAGAAATGGATGAAGAAGTTCGAAGAGATGGGATCTACACTAAATGTGAAACAAACCGGCGGCCCGCGGACTTCTCGGAGCGAAGAGAATGTGCAGCAAGTTTCCGCTTCTGTTCGACGTGATCCAGATTTATCGACACGCAAACGTTCGGCTGAATTAGGATTATCCCGCACATCATTACGCCGTATTTTGAAATTAGATTTGAAATTACATCCATATATAAGATCCAGCTAGTGCAAGAACTAAACCCTAATGATTTAAATTTGCGTAAGTCATATGCCGAAACAATGTTAACTCGATTCAGTAATTTTCACAACATCTTATTCTCTGACGAAGCCCATTTCACCTAAATGGACATGTAAACAAACAGAATTGCAGGTATTGGAGCAGCGAAAATCCTAAAGCTAAACATGAGAGGCCACTTCACTCTCCTAAGGTAACTGTATGGGCTGCAATTTCAGCAAAAGGAATCATCGGACCTTACTTTTTTGAAGATTCTCGAGGCCGTTCAGTTACTGTTAATTCTGCCGAGTATGTGAAAATGTTACGGGAGTTCTTAGCACCGATGCTACTGGAATTTGCTGGCTATAATCGTAACACATGGTTTCAACAAGATGGAGCCACGTGTCACACATCGAACGAGTCCTTGCCGGTGGTCAAAGACATGTTTCCGGAAAAGCTGATATCCAGACGGGGTGACATCCCATGGCCACCCAGAAGTCCAGATCTATCACCAGCAGACTTCTTTTTATGGGGTTATTTAAAGAGTCGTGTCTACATTGATAAACCGAATACACTGCGTCAACTTAAAGAAAAAATCATCGAAGAGATGTCGGCGATCTCGCGGTCTCTTTGCAGAAGAGTATTCGAAAACTTTAGGACTCGCTTAGATGAGTGCAAAAACCGAAACGGTGGTCATTTAGACGAAATAATAAAAAAAAAAAAATTACAACTAATTAGCTTTCTCGTAAATAAACGATTTCTAAAATATGTTAAATGGTTTCTTTTATACGATTTTTTCAAATGTTAACTAATTCATGGCCCACCCTGTATATACATATACCCGGACTTTTAATTTGATGCAGTAGTCTGACAGTTTCTGAGTTGTCAGATAATGACGACTACGAAATTGTGATGTAACTAAATTAATCGATTCAGGAATAAAATCGAATACCGATGTAAACATTTTTTTTTTTTTAATAATAATGTGTGACAATAACAAAAATTAAAATGTGATTATAAAGGGGCCTGAAAAATAAAACGAATAGATCATAATAATATTTTTTATTTTTGCAATAGGCCCCTGTACAAATAATTCCAATACACCCATTCCAACGGGGTTTAGGTCGCAGTGGTGCGGGGGCAGTCTTTTTAACCGACTTCAAAAAGAAGGAGGAGGTTCTCAATTCGTCTTGAACTTTTTTTGTTTTTTTTTTTTTTTTTTTTATGGATGTTACCTCATTACTCGCAGATGGCTGGACCGATTTGGAAAATTCTTTTTTGTTTGAAAGGGTATACATTCTAGTTGGTCCCATTGTCGTCACGTTTGGATCTGATGATGGGATCATGGAGAAATCTTCAAATATTATAGGTACACCTATAGCGTTTTGGGTATTTCTTATAGTACCTTGTGCAGTTGCTCTCGAAAAGCACCATTTGAGGAAGTGGAACTGATGATTAAGACCTCAGATGGCCACCGAAACTACTCAATAATAAGTATTTCGTGGATCGCGATTAGATTACTTGAATATAGATGTTAAGCACTTTATGCTCGTCACAATGCATATGGTGAAGTAGAGCTGATGGTGATGTACCAAGAGAACTCCTCAAAAATGAACGGCTCTGCACCAGGAAAAGCAATATTTTGTAAAAGGTGATAAGTTGTTGACATTTTGGCTTTTATAACTAGATAAATTACAAACCGACCCACTAAAAAGAGTGAAAAAAAAGTTTTTTGCAAAAAAATAGAACCGAATTCCCGAACATGAAACAATTTCCAAAACAAATTCCAACTTTTATCATATCTAGGTAGTTAGATATGAATATTTTTAATAAAAATAGATTTATTTATAGTAAAATCTAGTTACTACTTCAAAATAAAAGACAATAGTATAAATTTTATCATTTATTTATATTTCTCACCATTAAAAATCGCTCATTTATTATTCGATTGATTGAATCCATCACTTTTGAAAGATAGTATGTAGTGCCTTTTAAAATTATTTATTTAAACTTTATGTACAATGGTAGTACATAGGTGAACTTAATGCAATAAGGCATTCTCTACAGTCACGCTTTGTCTCGTGAAAATAAATTGGTAAGAGGAGCTTTGGTTGTCTGACAGCGAAATGGGTAGATGACATTGTTGCCATCGCAGGTGTACTCTGGCTGAGACAAGCTGGTCTGAAGGTCGTAGCAATGCAATCGTAACACGCTTATCAATCATCATCATCTTTCAAACAAAAAAGAATTTTCCAAATCGGTCCAGCCATCTGCGAGTAATGAGGTAACATACATAAAAAAAAACAAAAACAAAAAAAGTTCAAGACGAATTGAGAACCTCCTCCTTCTTTTTGAAGTCGGTTAAAAATACTGCCCCCGCACCACTGCGACCTAAACCCCGTTGGAATGGGTGTATTGGAATTATTTGTACAGGGGCCTATTGCAAAAATAAAAAATATTATCATGATCTATTCGTTTTATTTTTCAGGCCCCTTTATAATCACATTTTAGTTTTTGTTATTGTCACACAATATTATTAAAAAAAAATGTTTACATCGGTATTCGATTTTATTCCTGAATCGATTAATTTAGTTACTTCACAATTTCGTAGTCGTCATTATCTGACAACTCAGAAACTGTCAGTCTACTGCATCAAATTAAAAGTCCGGGTATATGTATATACTTTTACGCGAGAGAAATTTTAAAATATTTTTATAGCTTCATAAAGAGACAGTAAAAACTTTTAACTAACAAAATCTCAAGGTAATCTTAAATATGGCGTCGCAAAATTCATCGCATCGCCGTCCAGTGGTAATGTTGTTTGAAAGCGGCAATAGTCTAATGGCTAAGATGTCGGTCTTGTGATCGAGAAGATGTAGATTTGAACCCCACCTCTTACTAAATATACAACGTGTAATTTAAAGGGTATATACATACCGAGTGCACGGCTTCTTTGGATGTTAACAAACGATATGGCAAGGGTTTTCTAATCCTATGTCTACATGTGTGGAGCTAAGTAGAAATTTCAATACATTGATACCAGAGGCCGAATTTTTCAAATTTAGAAGAACGAAGAGAATTATCGTGTTATTGGCAAGTGACGTGGAAAGTAATGACCCTCATAGTGCTGGACACGTTTGTTATTACTGGTATTCAAGAAACATATGAAACCAATAATTTGGGGTCAATTCTGTGAGTCACTTATTTTGAGCTGAAACTTTGCATAGAGACTCCATACCAGATGTTGTCTTCAGTCCTTTTGGATAGATATGGGGTTTCCGTTACACGTTGTATATTTATATTTATAACAAACGTGTCCAGCACTATGAGGGTCATCACTTTCTACGTCACTTGCCAATAAAACGATAATTCTCTTCGTTCTTCTTAATTTGAAAAATTCGGCCTCTGGTATCAATGTATTGCTAATATGCTCCACACATGTAAACATAGGATTAGAAAACCCTTGCCATATCGTTTGTTATCATCCAAAGAAGCCGTGCACTTGGTATGTATATACCCTTTAAATTACACGTTGTATACCTATAGCAATTCTTACCCACTGACTGTCCAGACAGCCCTTTGCAACAATTGTAAAAGCCAGCCTTTGAGTGACGTGAAGTGTCAGCTAGGAGCCTGGAAAGACCTTTAATGAGGTTTTCTTTATATACTTTAATCTTAGTGATCAGACCAAATAGTGATCTAAATCATATTAGGCAAAAACTTCTTAGGGATGTATATGAAAAATCTGTCGCACTGTTGAAATTAATGTTTGCGTAACTCAACAATTATAGTTAGAAAAAAAAAAAACAGTTTTTACGCCCTCTTGACCAAGTAAAGTCATTCTACATCAATATGTATTTTGTCCTCCGATGTTTTGTTAAAAATGAAATATTTCAAGACCTGTAGTTGAAACAATCCAAAGATAAACAACTTACACGCAATTACAAACCGTAAAAAAACCCACAAAACCGTATAGTTACGGTTCATTTCGCCCCTTACGTTGAAGACCCGCCACTTCGGGCTCACAAAGAAATCTGAAATTAAATCTCTGGATTCGCTTAATGGCTGTTTCACGGGTTCCGTTGACCGTTGGGAATGAATCTTGCGAATATGATAGTCAAATCAAATCAAATATTGAACTGGTACTCCGTACTGACTGGATTTATATTTTATACACATACTATGTCATATATATATATCGTCATTACATATTGTTATCTAAAATAAAGCGGAAAAATTTGTTTGTTTGTTTAAACCCGCTAATCTTCAAAAGTACTGGGTGGATTTGATAGGGTATGGATAAAGCTTAAAGCTTGATAAAGGTTATAGAGATTATTTTACCCGATTGCAAAAGAAGAAGGTTATTATTTTTGTCGAGACCGTGATATTAGTTATATAAATAAAATTGAAGTTTGTGCCTGTGATTTCCAAATATTTGTGTTTTCTCAAAAGCTTATAATTTTTTTTTTTTATTTAACCGTCTGCCAGTCTTTCTGTTTGTACGGGCTAATCCCTGGAACAGCTGAACTGATTTGATTGACTTAATGGAAAATTCACAGGAAGTTAGAGGAGGTTATGGACATACCAGAATTGTGTGGTGCAATCTGGTCCGTCTTAAATAATTATATTTTATATTTTAGCAGATATAAGACGATTTATATGAAAAAAAAAAGCTTTTTCAACATACTTACGTTTCAGTTTCATTGGAGCAGCAGTCGGTATGTTTAATTCGCAAAAATGGGCCCCTTGGACAGTTATTACAAAATACGTCGCTGATAATGTGGGATGAATGCACAATGAGCCATAGAGCTCATGTTGAAGCAGTGGATCGAACGCTTAAGGACTTGAGAAATTCAGTTGCTATCATGGGTGGTGTCACCTTTGTGTTTGCTGGTGACTTTCGGCAGACACTTCCCGTCATCACAAAAGGGACCTGTGCGGACATCATAAAGGCGTGTCTTAAATCGTCACCTCTATGGAGTATGGTCCAAACTTTAAACTTACGAACTAATATGAGAGCCCACCTAATAGGAAATACAGCTACTCAAAGTTGGAGAAGGATCTTTTTCTTCTCAAACCATGGGCACTAACGTTGCGGAAATCGTTATAAATGAGACTGTAGGCCGAATAGTTCACAATTTGCAGCAACTCATAGATGCAGTTTATCCAGACCTTGAATATTTATTAGATAGAGACATTCATTGGCTTTGTTCAAGGGCTATCGTCTCACCAAGAAACGATACAGTCAATGAAATCAATAACCTAATTTTACAAAAAGTCCCCGGTCAATTCAAAATTTACAAGTCCATTGATACAGTGTGCAATATCGAGGATGTAGTCCATTATCCGCAAGAATTTTTAAATTCATTGAATCCATCTGACCTGCCGCCTCACGAACTGCTCTTGAAAACGGGAACGCCTATTATGCTTTTAAGGAATTTAAGCCCGCCCAACCTGTGTAATGGCACAAGGCTACTAATTAAAGATTTAAAAGATAACTTAATTGTGGCGACTATTCTCATCGGACCAGGAGCTGGCCAGTTGGCGCATATCCCGAGAATTTCAATGATTCCTACGGACCTGTCTATACCGTTTAAGCGACTCCAGTTTCCCATAAAAACATATTTTGCCCTGACTATAAACAAGTCCCAAGGACAAACTTTCTCTTTAGTTGGTATTGACTTACGAAAATAATGTTTTTCCCGTGGGAAATCCGCCAGTCTTGGGCACATTACCAGTGGACAGCGATGCGCACGAATTTCTGGATTCTATATTTTAGTTTATTTTTAGATGTATTAAATATGTAGTTTAGGGTTTTTATTTAAGTGTTTAAAGTGTTAAAAATTTAATGTAAAAAACTAATAAATATAAGCCAATGGGAAATTATATGTTGGTCTATCACGAGTTGGATCATCTGAAAAGCAGATTATTTTGTTACCGGAAAATAAAACGAGCTCAAATATTGTATACAGAGAAGTTTTAAATTAAACAGGGCCCTTACTTAAATTTTATGTTATTAAATATTACCTACGTTTATATTATTATCCGTATAGTTACGGTATAAAAACACTCTATTAAATCTATCTAGCCAGCGGGATATATTGAAATAATTTGCCTACATTAACTTTGAGTCTCCTGTCCAGGCGTGGGACATTAAAGAGCTGAAAGTTCTTAGATTAGTATTGTATTTAAATCGAAAAAACACCGCCTGTAAAAATTACATGCGGACGAGGTCATAGGCGAAATCTTTCATATTTAAAAATGGGATTGTAAATCTATGTCTATACTAATATTATAAATGAGAAAGTTTGGATGGACACAGTTAGATAAATATGTCCTGGAATAAAACATAGGATACTATTTATCCCGGGGACGGGATCCCGTGGAATATTTTCGACTTCTACGCGGACTAAGTTGCGGGCAGAAGCTAGTATTTAATATAAATGTGAGCAAAATTTCATGAATGTATCACGAAAACTCATAAAGTTATGCGCCTGTTCAGTTGCTTCAATTTAAAGCTACAGGGTGACTGAAGAGTGTCTTTTGAAGAGCGGGTTACGCTCGCGTTGCTGTGACCTTTAGTGACCTGAGTCTTTTACTTTTTTTTTAAATTTCATATGATCCCACTCTTGACCTCAATATCGCCTGGTGACAGATGAGGTCTACGATGGAACGAGCGAGCCCAGAAGATGCCTGTTCAATCTTGCTTTAAAGGTGGTCTAAGTGGCAGGGAACAGAAGCCGGCTGAGAGTTCCACAGCTTGGCTGAACGTATAATAAATGTGGAGGAGAAGCGCTTGGTACGACAAGACGGTAATCTGGTAGACCGGTAGAGAAAGGAAGCACAAATGATAGCGACACAGCTGTAATTTTGCAATTGGTGTACAAAGTTCTTATCCATTTCCCAACTTTTTTGGGGTCCGCTTCCAGTGTAACTGGATTCAGCTTGGTAGGGGAAGGTGGTACAAAATGATCCCCTTAAGGAAAAACAGCTCTAAAACAAGTGTTTACAACTTTTTTCTTAAACTTAAACATTTAATGAGTAGCTATTTAATCGAACTGCAAATTGAGTATGCGTTGAGTCGCTTAAGCTATAAGGAATAGTTCTTATTAATATTTTCGTAAAGGTCTACATAAAGATCATTTTGTACACCCCTGTGTCCAAAACGATCCCCAGTGTGCGGGTAAAATGATTCAGGGATCCCTTTACCCCATCATTTAAATTTCAAGCAAGAAATGAAACATAAGTTAAACAAAAGTAAAATAAATATAAGTTTCGAATAGTTTTATTGTAAAATCAGTTTTAGTATCAAAAACAACTAAATTTTTTTTTTTTTTCTTAAACCTCCTTAACAGTAACTCCAGCTTTATTATACTTTTATAATATTATTTTTACTATAACATAATCATTCTGAAGAACAACTCGCTAGAACAAGTATCATTGGTGTAACAACCTTAATTAAATTAATGCTTTTTCAACCGACGACAAAAAGAGGAGGTTATCAATTCGACGCGTATATTTTTTTTTTTTTTTTTTTTATGTATGATCATCGAGTACTCGAAGACGGCTGAACCGATTTGGAAAATTCTTTTTTTGTTCGAATGGGTATACTTCGAAATTGGTACCACTATCACCAAAGTCAGGATCTGATGATGGGATCCTGGAGAAATCGAGGGAACTCTTCAAATATTATAGGCACACCTATGGCGTTTTGGGTATTTCTTATAGTAACTTGTGCAGTTGCTCTCAAAAAGTACCATTTGGGGAAGTGGAACTGATGATGAAGACCACAGCTGGCCGCCGAAACTACTCAATAATAAGTATTAAGTGGATTGCGATTCGATTACTTGAATATGGATGTTAAGCACTTTATGCTCGTCACAATGCATATGGTGATGTAGAGCTGATGGTGAAGTACCAGGAGAACTCCTCAACAATTAACGGCCCAGCATTGGGAAAAGCAATATTTTGTAAAAGGTTATAAGTAGTTGACATTTAGGCTCTTGTAACTAGGTAAATTAAAAATCATCCAACTAAAAAGAGTGAAAAAAAAAACTTTTTAACAAAAAATTAAACCGACTCCCAAAAAACACTGCAAAGTGAAAAATAACTTTAATTTCGGAAGTCGGTGCCAAAAACGAAAAAACAAAACTAAAGACACCGACTACCGAAATTAAAGTTATTTTTCACTTTGCCGTGTTTTTTGGGAGTCGGTTTAATTTTTTGTTAAAAAGTTTTTTTAGCAAATAGTATCAACTGCCGTTTCGGCCTTAATAGTGTTTCTTAAATAGAATTTTAAGCAATCAACGCTCTCATAAGTGTTAACATCGTCTTTAACAGTTTTAATATAATCTCAATCAATAATGCCCTCTTAATAACTAGTGTACAGTCTTAATTGGTACAGTCTTATTCCCTACCCTGGACTACCCTAAACTACCCTAACCTACTCTGCAACATATAAATCTACACAACACTACTTACTCTACATACCTACTTTTTTTCTCACCGTTCAAATCTTCCTTGAACTACGACAAACATTTCAAAACCAAAATTAGCTAAATCGGCCCAGACGTTCTCGAAAGATATTCGTTATGATTGTGTACTTCATACCTATTAAAAATATATACACCTATTTATTGAAAGTTAACTGAACACTATTGGCACGGGGCAAAATGATCCTGGGATCATTTTGCCCACCCAATGTAGGGATCATTTTGTCCCAAATGCCTTATTAACGAAAAACATCAAAACATAATCTAAGATTTTTAAATATTGTAATGAAAGACCGGTAATTCGATAGCTAATTGACAGCAAAACCCGAGACAAACATACCTGTCACAAGACTAAAGCTACATAATGTCAAATAACAGCTTACCTTAGATTGAACACAGAAATTTTGAATATTCCACCTTCCCCTATTAATGTTTTTACATCGAGCAACTGCCTATCTGGCCTCCACAATCCAGTACGACTAGTAGACAATACGACTTAACGTCCCTATGGCAAGATTAGTGTCAGTTTTCAGTTTTCTGGCTCCTGTCTAACCGTAACGAACGTAAAGATGCAGTACAAATGACAGCCGGAACGCGCTTCCCGTTGCCTGGAGGAATCTCGAAAATCGAAATATAAACATGGTAACCTTTCCACGGACCGACACTGGACACGGCACGAAAATCCGGAACATTTACAACGTGTAACGGAAACCCCGTATCTATCTAACGGCCATTCACCGATTAGCAAGTTTTACGTGTCCGGGCTTGCATAATACGTAATATTAGCATATTCAATCATGCAATTTTTTTTTATATGTTAGATAGCATCCGTATCTAGCTGTAAACAAAAACATAGGCTTCTGTTTTAAGTAGTTAAGACTAAATTAATTTAACCTATGTTCAAATAACCTCTGTTCTCTAATTACCGTGGCGTGTCCGCACACCAACTTAATGTTAAAACTTGCTTGTAATTTTTATAACGTACAGATTTACTTTGATCCATTCAACGTTTTAAATGGTATTAAGCAACGTGTATCGCATACCAAAATATCGACTCAATAGAACCAGTCTATAAATAATTATCATTAAGTAACCGCATGTCCAATCGAAAGTTATAATTGCCGTGACATTTTCTGTTCTTGGGTGCACATCCCTAAATAACAGTATTTGGCACATCAGTACAGTACGCGTCACGTCTCCTCAGTGTGTGCCGCGGCCCATCAGCAGTTGCACGTCTCTAACGTTAGTGTACCACCAATGAAGCACGTGAGTATATAATTACCGTAGCCTTGGTTAAAAAAATTCTAATTACCGTTATACTTATTTTAATACTTGATTTTTTAAGTTAGACCCAAATTGATCATGTAAATGGAGACACTACTTTGGCCTCCGTACGTTGTAATAAGCTAGTATTTGTATACTGTATCGGTTTATGTAATTTTTAAGAAAATCTATAGTTTTCTAATTACCGTATACTAATTACCATATGTTTATAATTACCGTTGTTTGAAAAATTAATACTTGTTTACTAACTGTAGCCGCGCTGTCATACCAATGGAAAGTTTTCCTGCGGTTTGCATAGATTATTATTATCATTGTCCGTAAATATGCCTATATTATATGCTGACCATTCATCAAGTTATTTAATTTATAGGATGGGAAAACCTAAAAAGTCCAAAGAGGAAGTTAAAGAAAAGAGAAGGCTCGCCAATGCCAATGTCAAGGGAGTCATTACAGATATAGTACAAGAAGTAGATATTCTTCAAAAAGATCTGCTGATCCCTAAAGAGATACGGAACTATAAGGGAACAATGAAAGTCAAACATGTTATTTGAGTTCACTAAAACCGAACCTACTTGCAATGCAAAAGTTGTAATGCGCAACAGTGTATGTATCAAGCTATTGAATGTGAACATGGTAGACATCAATCATCGTGAAAAAAAAAATGGGTGGGGGGTGATGGGGGGTTTAGTATTTGCATGTTGCGCGTGCTTGTGAAAAAAAAAAAAAGGGGGGGTGATGGGGGGAGATGGGGGGGTTTAGTATTTGCGTGTTGCGCGAGGTGCAAGCACCTCGCGTGCTTGTGAAAAAAAAAACAAAAACAAAAAAGGGGGGGGAGATGGGGGGGGGAGTTGCACAAGTATTTCGACTAAAACATTGCCCCTCTAAATGAATCTGAAAAAAAAAATGTTCCAAGTCTCTTAATTTCCGAGATCCGCCTAAAGGGGTGAAAAGGGGGGCGGGGGGGGGCAACTGTAAAATGGTTTTTACTTTACCGAGCCTCCTCTATACGAATCCGTAAAAAAAAAATACGGGTCTCGTAGTTTCCGAGATACGATAGGGAGGGGGAGAAGAGGGGTGAAAAGGGGAGGTTTGGCACTATTCCCGTAGGTTTGAGAGTTACTTGTTTACGAATCTGTCAAAATATACCCACCTCCCCATCCACCATCTGGGAGATCAACTATGTCAATGAGTGAGTGAGTGAGTGGTAATCTAGCTTTATATAATACTAGTATTTGCGTGTTGCGCCAGGTGCAAGCACCTCGCGTGCTTGTGAAAAAAAAAAAAAGGGGGGCGTGATTGGGGGAGATGGGGGGGGGGTTTAGTATTTGCGTGTTGCGCGAGGTGCAAGCACCTCGCGTGCTTGTGAAACAAAAAAAAAATGGGGGGGGAGATGGGGGGGGTTTAGTATTTGCGTGTTGCGCGAGGTGCAAGCAACTTGCGTGCTTGTGAAAAAAAAAAAGGGGGGGGGGTGACGGGGGGAGATGGGGGGGTTTAGTACTTGCGTGTTGCGCGAGGTGCAAGCACCTCGCGTGCTTGTGAAATAAAAAAAAAGGGGGGGGTGTTGGGGGGGGGGTTGCAGAAGTATTTTGACTAAAGCATTGCCCCTCTAAATGAATCTGAAAAGAAAAATGTTCCAAGTCTCTTAATTTCCGAGATCCGCCTAAAGGGGGTGAGAAGGGGGCGGGGGGGGGGGGGTGACTGAAAAATGGTTTTTACTTTACCGAGTCTCCTCTACACGAATCCGTAAAAAGAAAAAAATACGGGTCTCGTAGTTTCCGAGATACGATAGGGAGGGGGGAGAAGGGAGGGGAAAAGGGGAGGTTTGGCACTTTTTCTGTAGGTTCGAGAGTTACTTGTTTACGAATCTGTCAAAATATACCCACCTCCACATCCACCATCTGGGAGAACAATTATGTCAATGAGTCAGTGGTAATTTAGCTTTATATAGTATACTAGCTTTTGCCCGCGACTTCGTTCGCGTGGGAGGGTTTTCCCGCGTAAAATCCCGATCCCGTGGGAATTTCGGAATATAAAGTAGCCTATGTGTTATTCCAGGATGTAAACTATCTACTTGCCAAATTTCATTCAGATCCGTTCAGTAGTTTTTGCGTGAAAGAGTAACAAACATCCATCCATCCTCACAAACTTTCACATTTATAATATTAGTAGGATAATTTTTATATTGTTTTTTTGATTGCTTGTTAGTTTAAATAGAAAATTACTATAAAACAAGACTGATTCAAATGTATGACATGATGATTCTTTATAAAGTATAGGTACTCAGTGATATTAATATAAACAAATCTTTAAATTAAAAGAGCTTTGAGTAGCTTTAAACTAGATCTATCCTTATATCCAAGAAGATTTAAAATAATATTCTTTTAAGTTCCATCCTACTTACCTTTTTAATAAATATCGTTTTAACAACTAAAAAAATACCAATTAAGACAATATTTGTTTTATTTAGTTTGTTCTTACCTGATTTTCATTAAAAGTGTCTAATTTTTAATAAATTATAACAATGATAGTGTTTTTTTTTTTACTATTGGTTATGGTTGTGAGGGACATAGTTAATTCTATCGCTTTAATTATAATTATATGTCTACAAATTATTAATGTGTGTTATTATCATTTCATTATATTATATTTTACATAGACTTGATGATATTTTCTAATTACCGTTGCATTAAATATTAAATTTTTCTAATTACCATACTCTTAAAATTTTTAAGTCTCATTAACTCGAAAACCACCATTAATTGTTACATGCCTCATTAATGATTGAGTTCGTATCTTTAATGTGTTTCATATTTTGATGTGTTTAAGTCAAATCAGTGAAAAATATAAAAGGTTACGGTAATTAGGCAAAGAACGCCAAATTGGAGAATGACCGCTAAAAGGGCTGAAGACAACATCTGTTATGGAGTCTCTATGCACAGTTTCAGCACAAAATAACTGACTCAAAGAATTGATACCAAATGATTGGTTTCATAATATATTTCTTGAATACCAATCATAACAAACGTATCACAGCACTACGAGGGTCAATATCTTTCCATTTCACTTGCCAATAACACGATAATTCTTTTCCTTCTTCTTAATTTGAAAAATTCAGTTCTGGTATCAGTGTATTGGAATAAGTTCTACACACGTAGACTTAGGATTACAAAACCCTTGCCATATCGTTTGTTATCATCCAAAGAAGCCATGCACTTGGTATGTATATACCCTTTAAATTACACGTTGTATAGAAGTACAGACGCCAGCACATGAAGCTACCCGAAACTGTCAAATTTTCCCAATCAACCTTGAACCTAATTTCTTTAACAGTAAAGTTGTAAATCTATTAAAGAAATTTGACAGATTGTTGTAGCTTGATGTGCTGGCTGGCGTCTGTACATGGCGGTGAAAATGTTAGTGATGGTATGTCGATAGTGAAAACTGAGACTTCAATTTATAAACCTCGGTAATTCTTTGTTTTTTGTGAGAATAAAGATTTTTAAACCTAAACGTATTATTTAGTCAAGCACTCCTCGGCCACGAAAATTCTAATTGCTCCAAATTTTAGAACAATTCTTTTAGTTTCGTATAAACTATTTTCAGATTTTGTCTTATTCCAACCACTGCATCTCCTGCTGCTCGGCTGGTCATATCTGCTGCATGTTGGAGGAGCAACGCCCTTGCTTGTTCTGCAGTGAGGCGGCACAGGCTAATAATTATAAAAATCTGTATACACTTAGTATACTTATAAAAATCTGTATAGACTTTTTAAACGTCTCACAACGGCAGACTACTTCATGTATCCAATGACTAGTAAACGTTCGTGAAAAAAATAGGTATTCATGAGATTTTAATAATTTAAATATTATTCATTATTATGACGCATGACTTATTTAGAAACACCCTGTTACGGACCTTGTATCAATAGAGCAGCGCGGGCTCGGCGTCTTTATCGAAGATAAAATAATATATTATTCTTTGTACCTATTATCTTAATTAATTGAAAAAAATATATAATCACGCCTAGAGGTACTGTATGTCGGATAGATTGAGTGAGCCAGCTTTGTAAGACGATTAAAAAGTCACCGTGTATAGTTAAAACAAAGTTAAAATCGAAAAACAAACTTATTCGTACCCAGTAAACCAACGAAACTCCTTCCTTCTCCCCCCTTTCGGCAAAGAACGAGCCAGTCACGCAATGCCGATCAGTTAGCGAAGAATATCTTTGAAACCTAGACACGTACTTGAATCTACGTGTGCAAATGATTTCTGAACACTAGAATCTCATTTTATACCAGTATATCCTTTGCAGCAGTACTGGTCCAGTAGTTAAAAGCATGGCTTTCGAGTTGTAGGTCGCGAGTTCCAGGCAGGGACATTACTTTTTAGGGTTCCGTAGCCGAATGGCAAAACACGGAACTCTTATAGTTTCGTCATGTCTGTCTGTCTGTCTGTACGTCCGTCCGTATGTCACAGCCATTTTATTTCGAAACTATTAGGACTATACATATGAAACTTAGAAGGTTCCTATTATAAGAAAAAAAACATTTAAAATTCAGGGGAGCTCCCCATACATGGAAATGAATCTAATTTTTTTTTTTTTCATGAAACCTATGCGTGTGTGGTATCTATAAATAGGTCTTAAAAAAAAACATCGAGGTTTCTAAAACTACTTTTAATAAAGTCAATCGTTTAAAAGATATACGCTACATAGTGACGAAATGTGTCCCCCCCTCCCCTCCAACTTCTATAACAATGGAGTCAAAAATCTCAAAAAGAGATCGGGTCAGCAGTTTTTCTAATACAGCATATTTTCTAAAACCGCAAATATAACTTTATAATTCATACAAACACTATGAAAAACAATGTTATTTGGCGTAGTTACTACGGAACCCTACATGGGCGAGTCTGACTCGCACTTGGCCAATTTTTAGTGTTCATCATCACCACTACTCTCAAAACGGTGAAGAAAAACATCGTGATGGAACCGGCACGTCCTTAGACCGAAAAATCTGAAGACATGTGACATTCTCCAAACCGGATCAGATCCATGTGGTGGATTGAATGCGAGAACACTGTAGACACTTAGATACGTTTTTGATTAGTAATTACATTATTTATTTATTAGAGACAAAAAACAGTTACATGTTAGGATATTACATTAATGTTCTTAAGATATACAACGTGTAACGGAAACCCCATATCTATCCAAAAGGGCTGAATACAACATCTGGTATGGAGTCTCTATGCACAGTTTCAGCTTAAAATAAGTGATTCAAAGAATTGATACCAAATTATTGGTTTCATATGTTTCTTGAATACCAATCATAACAAGCGTGTCACAGCACTACGAGGGTCAATAACTTTCCACGTGACTTGCCAATAACACGATAATTCTATGTGTTGTTCTTAATTTGGAAAATTCGGTCTCTGGTATCAATGTATTGAAATTTCTAATAAGTTCCACACATATAGACATAGGATTACATAACCCTTTCCATATCGTTTGTTATCATCTGTAGAAGCCGTGCACTTGGTATGTATATACCCTTTAAATTACACGTTGTATAGGTAAATATATAACCCACACTATTGTCCACGGATTAAACAATAGCATATTGAATGGAAAACGATAACGGATTAATAAAATTTAACTGTTAGTTTTAAACATTTTTGTTACAATTCAGATGCACTGATAGCAAGTGTTTTAAATATTTGATTAAAAAGAGAGAAAATATCGATGTCTATGAAGTGTGTGTTATAGGTCATTATTATGTGTTAATTGGTCTATACTGTCCTCTCATACCTATAAAAACTTTTCCCCTTCTTTCTCAATTATACATGCAATATGTATTAGTACCTATAGGATTTTGTATTGTTTGTATTTTATGTTCAATTAATATTAAGTATTTCTGATGTTTGTACACCGACAGCCCTAAATTTGACTCCTTTAAGTTTTGCGATTAAACATTGTTCACTAGTTTTTACCCGACTACGGCAAAGCCAAAGGAGGCTATGTATGTATGTATGTGTGTATGTTCATCTGTTCCCTCATAGCTCCAAAGGAATTCGACAAATGAGATATCGTTAGAACCGTCTTGACCGTCCGCTGAACATAGGCTACGTGACGTGTCACAAAATCCAATGTGGCGCCCTCTAGAGCCCAAAAAGTGGTGTGTTAAAAAATAAAAATAAGATAAACACATCGTGTTTGATATCATTTGAAAGGGCGTCACATGCACATTTCCAAAACATTGCTTAAATTTAAAGTGGCGCCCTCTAGTGGACAAAAAATCACGTGTAAAAAAATAAAAATAAGAATGATACACCGTGTTTGGTATCATTTGAAAGGGCTTCACTTGAACTTATAAAAAATAAAGTAAATAGTATAGAAGCACAGTGATTTAACATCAAAATAGTTTAAATAATAAAAAGTAAAAAACTAAAACCCGACTACGACAAAAAAATCCGCAGTCACACGTTATATAACGTGTGACTGCGGCTTTTATTTTTGTGGTTTCTTGTTTTTCCAGTAACCTTGTTTATTTCAGCATCCTGAAAATCTTGTTTCATACTTTTTCAGCGTCGATTTTTTTGTCGTAGTCGGGTTTTAGTTTTTTACTTTTTATTATACTTTGTATATCCATAGAAATATTGTAAGGTGTACAATAAAGTATATAATAAACAAAAAAAAATACTGTACCTTTTTAGGTTATCATTTTGGAAATCAATTATCTTAGAATTCTTAATAATGATTTCTGTGGTAACCATGGAGTTTCTTGCCTGTTTTTCAACCGACGACAAAAAAGGAGGAGGTTATCAATTCGACACGTATTTTTTTATGTATGGCTGAGTAACTTGTGAAGTTGCTCTCAAAAAGTACCATTTGGGGAAGTGGAACTGATGATGAAGACCACAGATGGCCGCCGAAACTACTCAATAATAAGTATTGAGTGGATTGCGATTCGATTACTTGAATATGGATTTTAAGCACTGTATGCTCGTCACAATGCATATGGTGATGTAGAGCTGATGGTGAAGTACCAGGAGAACTCCTCAACAATTAACGGCCCAGCATTGAGAAAAGCAATATTTTGTAAAAGGTTATAAGTAGTTGACATTTAGGCTCTTGTAACTAGGTAAATTAAAAATCGACCAACTAAAAAGAGTGAAATAAAAAATTTTTACCAAAAAATTAAACTGACTCCCGAAAACACTGCAAAGTGAAAAATAACTTTAATTTCGGAAGTCGGTGCCAAAAACGAAAATACAAAACTAAAGACACCTCCGTTTGTTCGTGCCTCCATAAGTGCATGTTGTGCTGGTTGTAAATAGCAACTCGTGTGAAGGTGCTCTCGTCCGTCCAGATGATGTTTTGTTGCCAGTTTTCCAACAACCATCTACAAAATTGTAGTCGTGGCAAATAGTCAGTCGGCATCAGCTCCTGACAACGTCGTAGGTGGAAGGGGTGTTCGCTATCAGCACGTAATGTTCTCCACACGTACATGTGGCTACAGTTAAACAACGGCGCTGCTTCCCTCGTGCTCCTCCCTGGATTTTCATCGAAATAATCGAGAATGTTTTCCTGCAAACGACTATAGCGCACATTCGTCCCTCTATCCATTGCCGTGTTAGGATGAAACGTTCCAGAGTCCCTCAGGCGCCGAGTTGCACCTAGCATTGTCCTGGCGCTCACTCTAGTAAGTACCATGTCGTTCATTGAACACTCGACACGCTAACTCCACATTATCGTCGCAACGAGCCAGTGTCCTCACCATCTCCGTGTACTGGATATTGCTATACCAAAAAGCCATCGCGTGCGTAAACAAGTAACAACAACAACTAATTTACAAAATCCACTTATCAATGGCGGCGCGCGGCGGATGACTGATTTCGTTTGATATCGGGCGGACGGTGGTGGCGCGTATGCGCGGCGGCATATCAAACGTCAAAGGGCTAAGTCGGTAAATTATTGCGTCTCGCTCTTTCATATTGATTTTGCGTTTGCAAAAAACGTACCTTAGATTTTCTAATATTTTGTCATTTCTCAACAAAAGATTGTGAAATGCGGAATTACGAAGACAACATCTGATATGGAGTCTAGAGACTCCATATCAGATGTTGTCTTCAGCCCTTTTTTCGAAACCATAAGTTTTCGCTTAACTAAAGTATGTTTTAAATGATCACTTAAGATGCTCTCAACCTGAAAACAATCTTTGGACCACTGTAAACGGGCCACCCTGTATATATATATATATATATATATTAGTTTATTTTTAGTTATTTATTGTAATAGATGTATTTTATTTGTATGGGCCAAGTTTCCTGAAATATATAAATTGATTGATTGGTTAAAACAAATTGACTAAACCTTAAGCTCACAGTGCAGACGCAAATTGAACTCAAAATTAAATAGAAGGATTAGATAAAAGGTTCCTTCCAAGCACTATTTTATTTTATGACCAGAAATCAGTTACCGGGTCGAAATCACTAAAGATTTAACTTCCGACTGAGAGTCTAATGGATGCTGCCGGCTATTCCAGCTGATCCCTACTAGTTAAAATGGCGGATGAAGCGCTGAAAAATCGGCCCTCTCTCGCTTTAAGACCGGTGAAGTAAAAAGCTAAATGTGTATGTGTCTTATGGTGAGTTATTAGGGTTTATTTTAGCGTGAGAGGTTTTGGATACATCGGGAAGATATGGGTTGTGCTTAAAATTTGTTACGTAATACATAAGAATTCATTTTAATATTTGTTAAAATCAATAAAAAATTGTAACAGTTTTCACTGATTCGATACAATTATCCCGCATAAAAATGTGAAACAAATCTTCATAGTATATTTTAGTTTTTATTTATTAACTAGTCGTACGTTACGAGTAAAACTACTAAGTGACCAAGAACTTCTCACTATACATTTCACTTTTTTTATCATCACCATGAACCATTTATTTCTATATGGGTCCTTGATTTCTTAAAAATATTATTAACTTTTACGTATCTCAGTTGATAAATTGGGTGATTGACTGTCGCTTTGCGTGTCACGGGTTCGAATCTGGTACGGAACAAATATTTATTTTTCCTACCTACATAATGTTACGAGCTGGGGTTCGGGATAGAAATAATTAACGCCAATTAACCAAAATTGACACTATAATTAAATAAATACAAAATAAAAATTAACACAGTTATTCGCACTACAATACTTGTTACTTAAAGCTTAAATCGCACTGAAATTCACTTGTAGAGTTTCGATGATATCGCCTCGTATTTTCTAAGACTCTGCGTTCATTTGCGATCTATTTATACCCCGATGTATGTGTTCTAGAACATTCTTGTACAATCGACTCACTGCCAAGAATGTTCCAGAAGCTACTTGATATACTTAGTACTGCTACTCGCCGCCAGGTGGCGTTAGTGTCTCGAACATTCTAGATGTCGGTCGATGTTTTTCGACGTACTTAGCTAAGCGACTGGCGTAACAATAATATAGTCGGATCAGGTCTGGCTGTTTGTAAGAGTATCATAAACGCTCCAATGTCACATGGTAGATACCTAATATGGGATAACAGTACCCTTACATTTTTCCCAACTATATTGTGGTAGGTCTAACCGGACGCAGCTGAATATTGGTATTTTACTTGGACTGACTAACTATCTGACCTCTACAAGACTAGGCAAGACCATTGTTTGATTTTCTGGCTTCTAACTGTTACTAATAACTCCGGGCTGAGAAGTTTCTTATAGAAAAACCCAACAGCTCTTTGCCCGACTCAAATTCCTATTCTCAGGTTAATGATTAAAGTAAGTAAAAAGCGTCAATAGCCTAAGGGCGCGTTTATATGACATGGAAATTTATCCATCCATCCATCAGGAGAGGTCTTGGTGGACCACGCAGGCGCACAGCGGATCACTTGCTTTCGATCTTATTTGAAATTCATACCTATCATTTCGTATAAAATTTTTGCAAAAAAAAAACGACTTCAAAAACCATAAAAGCACTAATAAGTTAAAAATAATACTATAACCTTACTATATTAATAAACCTAACCTACGATTAAACAATAATAAAATTTAAAAATTATTTGGAGTCTGTGTCACGCTAGGTAATGAAACGAATGGTAATTCCAGAGTATTTTTTCTATTTTAGGTTGCTACACAATTGCTCATTATGTTCACGTGACTCAAGATCTTGAAGTTAATCCTCGAACTCCTTGCTTTTCTTGCGTTTTTGCATTGTGTAAACTGTGTTTGCTCTAATTCAACAGGGCTGCATGCGGCGCGGGCGTGGAGCGTGTGGCGCGAAAATTCGCGCGGCGGCCGCGCGTTCGCCGCGTGACTACCGCGCGGTTTGGTCACTGCTAAGAATTTGTACGTTGTGGACTAGTCAATAAAGTTTAAATTGCTATACAAAGAAAGAAGTACGCAGCCAATACGCGGCTAAATCTATCAATATTTCTAGTTTGGTCGCGGGTTTGAACCTCTCAAATTACTCTATTGCCGTGAAGCCACTCCAGACACAAACATATTTAGCTTAGTTGGAGGGGTTAACAAGATTGCTATTAATGTGAATTCTACCTAGATTAGTAGTACTCTTTATGAAAAAAAAAACCGTTTAAAGCTGACAGAAGTATTATTATAAAGAATACTTCTCATCTTTCTAGGTCACCTTATACAGAATATATTCAATTGTAGAAACCCTGGCTTATTCAATGTACCTAACTGCTGTTAAATTGGAACAGAAAAGTCACGTCCCATCTCTTTATTTATAAACACAAAACAACATTTGTACTGATTACTATTCCACTGCCAGCATTTCTATTAGTTTTGTGGAAAACGGTTTAGTATTAATCCCCAGTATTGTGGCGACTGTTATACAATACAATAACATTAGTGTACAATTGAAATAGAAAACAGCTTCGAAACTATTACAATAATAAAGGGAAATTATTTGTTTTTTAAGCATTAGAATCTTCCGCAGGAGGACGCTGCGGACGTCGGGAGTCACAGGGTGACTCCCAGCCACCGTAGGCGTGGGCCTGCAGGCTGCGAGCAACGGGTAGCTTACCGCCCGACAGAAACCAGGCCCGTGTAGATGGTGCGTCGTGTTCCACGCACGCCTCAAAGTGTTTCAGCAAAATTATCGGGGCCCAC
Source organism: Tholera decimalis (assembly GCA_943138885.2). Classification (NCBI taxonomy): domain Eukaryota; kingdom Metazoa; phylum Arthropoda; class Insecta; order Lepidoptera; family Noctuidae; genus Tholera; species Tholera decimalis. The sequence continues at coordinate 13,241,291 of OW964551.2, forward strand.
TAGAGGGCCATTGCCTGCCGGGGTCGCGGAATTGCTCGAAAGAGTTACCGCAGCCTCGAAACACGAAGGGCAAATGATGGAACACGGATGGGTTTTAGTCTGTAAAAGTCTGGAAGACCCTGAGCGGACGTATCAACTGTCCCGAGCTCCATGGCCTTTTCTGCTGACTATTTGTGCCTGACAAGTGCATCGGACACCGTCAGAACCGCTTGCATAATTAATTTGCTCCACTGACTTCCAAAACTGTCGCCAGAGCTAAATCCCCAGTATGTCGCACTCTAAGGATGCTCAATGCCCTCCTGACTACCAACCCTGAATGTGATGTATTTGCTGACGAATGAACGAATGAACCGATTGAGCTGAAATTTGGGATGGCAATAGTTTAGGATCCTGGAAAGGACATAGGATATGAAATGAAATGAAATTAAATTAAATATTTATTCTGTAAATTGGTTATAAATAACACTTTTACACGTCATGTTTTTTTGCGTGTTTAGTTTAGCTAGGTGAGGTATTTCCTAACTGACTACTCTGAGAAGAAACACCGAAACAAACTCAGAGGTCAAAGTCTCTTTTAAAGTCCAGACAATTTGTATTTGTATATGAGAAGCATGTAGGTTCATGTCTGTGGTGTGATAGTTTTTATCCCGGAATTCCCACGGGATCGGGATTACGCAGGAAAAACCTTCCACGCGAACGAAGTCGCGGGCAAAAGCTAGTTAACTAAAATAAAAAAAAGTTTTTAAAGTTAAGCAACCTTTGCCGAGGTCAGATCGTTGATGGGTGATCATCTAACACATCGAGATTCTGCACATGCTTCATAAAGCACGTTAAGACGTTGGTCCTGGCTTTCATTTGTACATCTTTGACAGTCGTTATAGATAGTTAGAAACTAGAAAACTGACTAATCTTGCGGTATATCGTATTCCCAGCTACTGGTTTGTGGATTTCAGATAGGCAGTTGCTCCAGTACACTGATGTATCCTGTTAAACGAGATAAGATGATGGTTCCTTTGAACGTTTCATAGTGATACAAGCTGGGGTTCGGGATAGAAATAATTTATACCTGTTAGAGTCAACAAGAAAGTAGGTTTTATATTACCTTTAAAACCTCTTTTTGTAGCTTTATTTATATTGTTCTTAATTTCAAATATTTTATATCTTGTTGGTGCCGAAACCAGGGAATACCGTATCATTTTTGTTAGACATAAGCAAACAAAATACTTAATATTATAAAATATTTATTTAGTTAGTGCATACATGAGATGACACAATGACGCAATAATAAAGAAAAAAACAAAACAAGATATTAAATATTTGAAATTAAGAACAATATAAATAAAGCTACAAAAAGAGGTTTTAAAGGTAATATAAAACCTACTTTCTTGTTGACTCTAACAATTAAACCAAAATTAATACTTTAATTAAATAAACACAAAAGTAAAAATTAACGCAATTATTTCACACTACGATACTTGTCACTAAACACTTAAATTGCACTGAAATTTACTTGTAGATCTCAGATTATATTGCCTCGTATCTTGTAATAAGACTGCCTCTCTGCGTCCCTTTGCGATCTATTTATACCCCGCTCTGCGTTCTAGAACATACTTGTACAATCGACTCACTGCTTACACTGCCAAGAATATTCCAGAAGCTACTTGAGATACACAGTACTGCTACTCGCCGCTAGATGGCGTTAGTGTCTCGAACGTATTAGAAGTCAGTCGAACTTTCTCGATATACTCAGTACTGCTACTCGCCGCCAGGTGGCGTTAGTGTCTCGAACATTCTAGATTTCTGTCGAAGTTTCTCGACATTCTTCGCTAAGCGACTGGCGTAACAATAGTTTTATCCAAATGTCTTATGAACAGGAATACTGTAACAGTGCGATCAGGGATTATATGTAGTTATATAGATCGTTTACTATTAAAAAATGTCATTCAAAATCCAAAAAGCTCGACCGATTTTATATTTCTATTTATATTCAGACTAGCTGAGCCCCGCGATTTCACCCGCGTTAATCAACATCATAATAATACAAACTTTCATCCCCCTATTCAACACATTAGGGGTTGATTTAGCCTATGTTTGACCAGGTCTTCAACTATTCTCTTTACAAATTTCATTCAAATCCGTGTGGTGGTTTAGCCATTAAAGCGTTACAAACAGACAGACCAAAAGTCTCATTTGTAGTATAAGTATGGATATGGATGGATACTATGTATTATTTAATTTTCAGATAGGTTTCTGCTTTTATAAATATTTTAATTACAATGGAGATTCGATTATGCGGACCTGAGTTATACGGATTCGTAATTATTAATGCGACGATTTTGACGAAATTCTTGATGTCCAAAATATTATTTTCGCCGTTCACAGATTAATATATTTGCAAATAATTTAATGTATGTATTTTTTAAAGACAACTAGCATTGTGTGTAAAATTCACATACTAAGCTAAATATATTTGTGCCTTGGAGTGTTTTCGAGGCAATAGTTGGGTGGTGTTCGAAGCCGCGACCTGTAATACACATACTAAATACATACGTAATACATTGGGACGCATGCTAGATACAACCAGTACTGTAAAAATAAAGCTCTAATTTTTTGTGTTCCTTAGCCATTTCGTCATGTCTGTCTGTCTGTCCGTCCGTCCATATGTTGCAGCCATTTATCCCGAAACTATTAGGACTATACATGTGAAACTTAGTAGGTAGATGTATACTGTGAACCACTTTACGATTTAAAAAATAAAAAATATTTAAAATAAAAGGGCCTGAAACCAAAGGTCTTTAAAATACACGTTGAGATTTCTAAAATCAGTTTTTCATAAAGTCAATCGTTTAAAAGATATACGCTTCCAAAGTGGTAATATGTGTCCCCCTCCCCCCTTTAAAATAATAAAGGAAAAAATCTAAACAAAATATATGCTGTAGATCTTAATGTAAACTTTCAACAAAAATTGGTTTGAACGAGATTTGGTCATCAGTTTTTGAGATATATCATATTTTCTAAAACCGCAAATATAACTTTGTAATTCATACAAATACTATGAAAAACAAAGTTATTTGGCGTAGTTACTACGGAACCCTTCATGGGCGAGTCTGACTCGCCCTTGGCCAATTTTTAATGTACTATTGAACTCTAAGATGATATTGATGTAACAAATGCATTGTTAAAAGGAAACTTTATCTTTTAACAATGCATGTTTCCTATCGCGTAGGTATACTAGCTTTATAGGTGCGGCGGCTATTGTCCAAGATAGCCAAACCACCATGTAAAACTAATCGGTAAAAGAGCCTCTAATTCCCTCAGATCAGCTTAATTATAGGTAGGTAGTAGATCCATGATTTGTGGCGTAGATATAGAATAAATACTTCTAATCTGGAATCTTCATGAAATGAACAGTTTCCTCTGATATCACCTGTTTTTATTACCGTCATAAAATGGGGATTCTGTTGATAATATGTAGGTGACCCTTTAGCGACCGTTTCTGGCTTTGTCTGGCGATGAGCTCGTGGCTTCATAATAACAACCGCACGTTTCAAGGTTAAGCAAATGTCGAGATCTGCTCCGTGCCTCGGAAAGCAAAGTTGAACAGTTGGTCTTTCATATCGATTGTCCATCTTTGACAGACATTATGGGTAGTCAGTGGTAGAAAGCATACCAAGTACCTTGGTATTGTTCGTCAAATCATTAAGCACGTTGTTCTAAGTTGAGCTATACGTCATCTGACAAATGCTTGCACTGTGTGGACAGGCCCACTCAAATCTGTGAGCATCTTACCTCAAAAGATCGCCTCAGACGGTAAACTACAGGGTTCCCATATAATTTTACCAGTATAGATTGTATGGACTAAAAGAGACAGACCCCTGAGTTTATTTCGGTGTTTCTTCTCAGGGTAGTCAGTTACGAAACACCAGTCTCATCTTGTTTAAATTTACGAAAAAAATTACATGTAAAAGTGTTATTTAACACGTTGAATGCTAAGAAAAATAAATGCATCTTCCCGTTTAGGCCACGTCGGTCAGTGATGGCCGACAACTAGACTTGCCGTTCGGGCCCCGTCGGTCAGTGCTGCCCGGCGTTTAATATCTCCATAATTAATTAATTAATGACTAAAGTTGACTTTTCTTAATGAAAACATACATTTGGATATAAGTATCTAATTTTTTTTGAGCTTGGCTTCCCGTCAAACCAACAATTAAAAAAACATTTGGTCTAAATTTGGATAGAACTGTGATTTTTGCTTGGCCTAAAGGGAAAGCTCACTGTCGGTCAGCACTGACCGCGTTGGCGTTCAACATGTTAATACCAATTTGCAAAATAAAGATCATTTATAACTGAATATGGTAAGACTGTATGCTAACTCATACCTTACCAGGAAAAGACTAGGTAGACGGTCATGGTTATAGTAATAGTCCTTCTGACCGATTTCGGGCACGGCAGCCAATCAAAGCGAAGATTAGCTATCTGCGCAGGAGATATTAAGTATAGTGCACAAATATGTGCGCAGGTAACGCTCTACAATCCGTTATTGTGGTGATATTTTTGTGTTATACAACGTGTAATTTAAAGGGTATATACATACCAAGTACATGGCTTCTTTGCATGATAACAAACGATATGGCAAGGGTTTTGTAATCCTAGAACTTATTACAAATTCCAATACACTGATGCCAGAGACCGAATTCTTCAAATTAAGAAGAAGGAAAAAATTATCGTGTTATTGGCAAGTGACGTGGAAAGTTATTGACGCTCGTAGTGCTGTGACACGTTTGTTATGATTGGTATTCAAGAAATATATGAAACCAATAATTTGGTATCAATTCTTTGAGTCAGTTATTCTTCAGCCTTTTTGGATAGATATGGGGTTTCCGTTACACGTTGTATAGAAGACTTAAATTATTCTTTGAATGAATGTAAAACTTACAAACTTACTGTCTGAATTTGTTTCTTAACAGTTATTTTTATTAGAAATGTATTTCCGAACTCACTAGCGATATATAAGCCATCAAAGGCTTCTGTGGTTTTTTAACATTAAATTATTTAAACTCTGCGATAAACATTTGAAGAGTATCAAAAAAGGTACAAATTAAGAAAGTAAGACACACATACAAAAATACAAGTAAATAGGAAATAAAAGCTGAAAACAAAAAAAAAACCCGTGCGTGCCTCACGGCTGCACCAAAAAGGTCTATTCCAGACAGATAATATTGTCTGACGATGGTCTTCCAATGAACCTTTTGTTCAAATAAAATAAACCCATAGCTGTGTTGCCTACCCTGTATAAGGTACTTGACGGATTATGAACCACAGACTCGTAGACTACTTGACCAAGTACAATATAATTTCTCCGTCTCAGTACGGGTTTAGAGCTGGCAGGTCAACCTCTAATGCTGTTCATGACCTCACTAACCATGTTGTCACCAACATAGATAGTGGTCAAAAGGTTATTGGAATCTTCCTGGATCTTGCCAAAGCCTTTCACACGGTTTTTGTCGCCATTCTTATTGAGAAAATGGATCGCCTTGGCATTAGAAGGAATCGACTCAAGCGTTTTGAGGACTATCTGAGTGAGCGTACCCAGTGCGTTAAGGTGGAATGAACATATTAGTGATGAGCGTATAGTCCCCTACGGTGTGCCACAAAGCAGCGTGATTGGCCCAACGATGTTCCTCAACTACATAAACCTGGGTTTGCTCACTCTTCCAAAAGGTAAAGTTATTTCCTTAACCTGCGCAGATGACACTGTCCTTCTATTTAATGCCAGCACTTGGAGTGATGTCTTTAAACACGCACAATCGGGGTTTAATATTGTATCGGACTGGTTGCAAAATAATATACTCACCTAAATGCGGCAAAACACACTATCTCATTTTTGCAATTACACACAGGACAGCACCAAACTCGATAAATTATTGTAATTCAAACAAGTTTTTAAGGCAAAACAAAAGATGGCGATAATAAACAAAGTAATGGCCAAAATTATTAAATTAAATTGAAGGTTAAACTGTCTTCTTAACTTAAACTTTAATAAAATAAACTAGGTTTGAAATATTACAGCAAATTACGCTATTCTTAATTCTTGTAATATGTATTAAAATTAAAGATTGAACTTTGCTTTTATTTTTATTTACTCTCAAAGAAAACCAAAATTACATTGATATCACCCTAAATCGAAAGTCAGTGGGAAAAAGAGAGACAGAGTACATGGATTTAATATTATTTATTTATAACCATTATGCAAAACTAAAACACATAAAATACAAACTAGAATAAAGCAGACTGGTCCCATTGCCACGTTGTACGGGAATGCTTAGCTTTTGGCCAAAATAATAGCCAGCTCTTGGGTCACGGGATGCGTCAACAAGCCTTTCAGATATTTATATGAGAGTAAATAGGTTTTAGTCCAGCAATGTTAATCAGGACTACCAACTGATGGAGTGTGCTCGAAACAGAGTAAACGCGGGTTATTTTTGAAGGTTTTTTTTTATTGTTGATAGAATTGCGTTTGACCATAATCTCACCTGATGTTAAGCGATGATGTGGTCGAAGATGAAGCACATAAAAATAAATAAAATTAATGTGGGAATAAGATCCTACCTTGGTCCTACACAAATATCTCGAATTCTTTAACTATTATAAATAACTGTAAGTAATATTTTAAACTAATACTGTGTAAGTAGGTCAGTCTATGTAAAAGGGTACGACGCGGCTGACATATCTTTGATAAAAGCCCCTAAACAAAATTAGATTAAAAAATCATAATCTCACCTGATGTTAAGCGATGATGTGGTCGAAGATGAAGCATATAAAAATAAATAAAATTAATGTGGGAATAATCCAATCAATCTTATGTCTACCATCTTCGAAGATTATTAAGAAGATGTGCCATATAAATAATTATATGGCACCAAGAATATCTCGAATTCTTTAACTATTATAAATAACTGTAAGTAATATTTTAAACTAATACTGTGTAAGTAGGTCAGTCTATGTAAAAGGGTACGATGCGGCTGACATGTCTTTGATAAAAGCCCCTAAACAAAATTAGATTAAAAAATCCGGCCAAGTGCGAGTCGGACTTGCGCACGAAGGGTTCTTTCTGTACCGTTATCCATAAAAACAAAAAAAAAACAATTGTTTTATTTGTTTTATTCTGTTTTTAGTATTTGTTGTTATAGCGGTAACTCAAATACATCATCTGTGAGAATATTAACTGCTAGATATCACGGTTCATGAGATACAGTCTGGTGACAAACAGACAGACAACGGAGCCTTAGTAATAGAGTCCCGTTTTTACCCTAGAAAAAAATCTAGATCATCATAAAGTATCAACACTATATTATTGTGCCACAACAAAACAGCTCATTCCAAATGCAAACAAGCCATTCGCTGTTGATTGACATTCATGAGTCGCTGCAGATCCCGATGGAGTCGCTCTGAAGGTTTCTAAACGTCCCTGTATCCCATGAGGTTTGAAGAGAAATGCTTGCTATCTTTTTGACTCAGAATAGGGAGGAAATGGAGTGCTAACGCAGTTGTATAGCGATAAAGAACACACAGACAGTAAAACGACCGCTTTTTCGGTGCGTATTCGTATTTCTACATAATTATTACAAGCTATTCTATTTTGTCCTGTTGGTCTAGTGGTCAGTGACCCTGACTGCTATGCGCAAGGTCGTGGGTTCGATTCCCACCTAGTACAAATGTTTGTGTGATGAGCACGATCATTTATTCTTTGTCTGGGTGTAATTTATCTATAATATGTATGTATTTAGAAATAGATATGTATGTTTATCAGTTGTCTAGTACTCATAGCACAAACTCTGCTTAGTTTGGGACTAGATGGCGTTGTGTGAAAGTTGTGGAATATTATATTATTATTATATTACAAGATATTTATCCATGTTACCATCAGGAGGAAAATTCAACTCAACAGAAGAATTACATAATATTTTTTATAGGTAATAGGCTCGCGATTAACCACCATCTCCTCATCACCTGGTGGTAAGTAATGACTTTAACATTACGATTTTAATATAACAATATTAAACATCAACACAATGGTATTTTTTTATGAATTAAAACTACTACTACTAAAACCTTTCATATTCCGATATACTCGTATGAAGGTCGTTTTACGGTATTCTCTATATTGGCAGCGCCCTAAGTAATTAATTTGAAGTTTGAAAGGGTCAAATAACGCTTAAGGTACGCAACAAGCCACTAGTATTCAATGTCCGATAGATTAGAGCCGATCATTAAACAGTTAGGAAAAATAGAATGGCGTGTGATGAGAGAGCCAGGGCTAACTAACGATAGACAACGGTAGGCTGATAAGTACTTAGGCATCCATTTACTATCGACTCTTTCATGTCACGGCGATCGACAAAGCCGTTTGGGAACAGAGGGGTCTTTTAAAATAGCCTATTTATTACTTTGTGATTTCTTTATAGCTTAGTTGTACAGAAACAGTAATTTTCCTACTTTTACTCATAGGAAGATAAATAGATTGGGTTGCGGGACAAGATACCGCGGCCCCGGATCGCAAGGCAAACTGAAGGAGCACGGTGGAGTCTGACACTTCCATCCGCTCCCCTCACAGCGGGAGGAGTCATTTGATGATTTTCCCACCCAGAAAAAAGATAGATAGATAGATATATTCTTTATTGTATACCGTAACATAAGTAAATAAGGACCCAAAAACTAGTTTAAGGATTTCGAGTACCTACGGATCCCTTTTGCTAAGCCTACGCTGTCCGCCTATCCGTCAGAGGTCTGAGTATTATACCCTAGATGGATTAAATTCTCTCAAGGGTTTCTAGTCCCGCTAAATACATTGTCTTCTCTGGGTAGAGCAGAAAAGAGTGTCAGACTTCTAGTGATTATAAAAACTCCGTGTTACTTCAATTGCCCAATTGTTCAGGGGCCGCGGTATCTGATTAAAACATTTCCCTAACCCCAGCAAGTAATCATAATGGCCCTTTGTAGTGCGGCACACGACGCGTCGCCGACTCGGGCTTGAAATCCCTGTGGTACAACCAGTTGAACCAAGTGGTTGTTCCACGGTGCAGCGATGGATAGAAAAGTATTCTAAGCTATTTTATTTCAAACTAAATCTGCCCGCGACTGTGTTCGTGTAGGTGGTTTTGTTCTTACCGGACTGTGAGCTACCCTGCTCGGTATTAATACATTTTATTTCTAGGAAATCTTACACGACTTGTTTTTTTTTCTCTTCTGCTAATTACGAGCTAATTACGAGGCTATAGCTAAATGAAGTATTTAGAGATCAATCTTTAGTAGTGTCAGAAGTTAGTGTTGGCATACATATATTTTATTTCACTTTAGAGCCCCGCCCTAATTTCGCATGGATGCTAGGAGTAACACTGATATAGCTCATCCAATCAATAACGACCTCATCTAGTTAATATTTACGAAAAAAATGACGTGTAAAAGTGTTATTTAATAACCAATTTGCAAAATAAAGATCATTTATCATTAACGAAATATTAACAAATTAAAAACCTCTTTTACTTTCTTCTCGTGCCCCCTGCTTACTGATGGAGTAGGGAGGGTTTTTAAACAGTAGGAGGCTGAAACTCCGTTTCGCTCCACCGAGGGCTGTAGGAGTCATAATTATTATGATTTTCTCCCTGAAAAAAAAGGAGCAACTGTCTATCCGAATCAGAAACTGGGTGACGATGCCTCTTCTAAAGTTGTTATTTGCATGACATTTCTGGATTGTCAATTTTACCAAAATTATTAGGCTTGTCACAAAAAACCACGGCATAATTATGTAAGTACATGGATACCTGATAGAGTATCATAGTAACTTCGATATAACACACGTAAAAAATAGATGTTGAATATATCTACTTTTATGGGATCAGAAATGTCGGGCGGAAATTATTTTTACTCCGGTCTTAGATAGAAACATAAAATGGAATACATCACTTTTGCGTAGTCACTTCTGTAGATTGCTTTGAACTGATGGTATTATCCCAGTAAAAACATAAATGTGAAATAATGCCAAGTCCTCTGTAATAGCTGTCTTTATTCCGACTGTGTACTAAGTTGTATAAAAGTTCCTTAGTACCTCCTGTCATGTAGAATCTTTCTGGTGCTATAAAGAATAATTAATTTTCTTCGCTACTCAACAGTGAGACTCGGTATGGTTTTAATTCACTTCGAGTAAAATATTATCAAGTTGAGAATAAAGTTCAAAGAGATTTTATGTTATGACCATGAACTAATTTAAAAATAATATATCACGGCAATGCTGCCAGTGTTCTGGGAACTTTTCTCATTGATAGCGAGTGTCTATATATTCTTAATGTTTTTTTTTTCTGTTATGTTTACTTCTGTCATTTTTAAATCTACTTTTATGAAATTATAGTAGGTGACTAAAAATAAAACAACTACCATGTTTGGCCTAGTGGTTGAGCGGTAGGCGCTGTGGGTATCGGGTTCTATTTCCGCAATTGTAAACTCGCCAATTATGATCTTAAAAAGTCACTATAGTGATAGAAGATTTTTTTATTTATTTTCGTTTCTTTCACGTAAGTACAAAGGTGCACTTAATGCCCAAGGTATTTTCTACCAGTCAAACAAGGATAATGAAGAAATAGTGTGGGAATTGAAAGGAGGTCAAAATGGTCCGATTTTCAAATAAAATTAAGTATTATTATTATTATTTTCAAGTATTTGAAAATCGGACGGTTTGATATTGTCTATTTGCTTACGAACTTGGCTGCCACACTACCGTGCATCTAGACTTCTAAAGGTTGTCGCAAAATTTATGTCACACGATCTACGAAGCCAATTCTGATCACTGAAACGATAGTTTTTCTGAACCGTATATAAAGACGTAGTTCTCTCGTTTAGTGCTCCATTTTTTCTAGCCTTAAACTATCAGTTTGCTGTATTTTTTTGGTTGCTAAATCTTACATTTACTATACGTTATATCAAGCTTTAAATAAGCTAAAAAGAGGTTTTTTGTTGGCATAAGAAACCTCACATTACTTTTAACCCAGTTTATGCCAAAACTCTCTCCCTAGCGAGCTAGGGAGCTCTGACAGACTGGCTCTTAAAGTCTGGGTTTTTTAACCTATTCAAAAACCTGAATTTCAGGAGCCAGTGACTTCGTCCAATGAAGTTGTATCGTCTACTTAGCTGGGTAACACGACACCCCTTCATTATTTTAAATTTAATGAGGATTATTATCGTATTCAATTTGTTATTTTATTATTTTTGACATGTTTTTTTTTGTTCTCTCTTCGTTTCATATATTTCATTTAATGGTACTGTTTTGTTTTACACAATATCTACACAGTGTATATTGTTCTGAAATAAATGACTTATGACATAAGACTGGTGTGATTTTTCCTGGCTTCTGAATATCCAGTAGGTATTGTAACCTTAATGAGCATTTACGCAAACATAATATTATTTCATTGATGGCATTTAAGAAGGATTAAGAACAAGACTTAAAGTTTCATAGTAATTTATTATTAATTTTGATGAAATAGTGTAATTTTTTTTTTTTTATATTTGTAATACCATTATATGATGATTATTTTATGCTATAAGTAAGCGAAAAATGTTAGATGTAATTCTAAGTCATTATGTTGTCTCAATTGTATAGAAATGTTATTTAAATGTTAACGTAGCAATTAAGCAATGATTAAATTAATTTAATAATTTTGCATGCCGTAAGGCAAAATGTATCGGGACTCTCCATAAATTAACACCATATTTGTTACCTACATTATTGGCAAATAAATGATTTCTATTTCTATTCAGAATAAAACAAACTTGTTGATGTAGTAGTAACTTGATAATCACTATTAACTGCCTCATTAGTCTAGTGGTCCCTAGAGCGACTGCTGAGCATGAGTCGTCGGGTTCGATTCCTCGGTCGGCCAAAAAGTTGTCTTGTGTTTTTCTGTAAGGAATTTCTCCCGAAAGGACCCGCTGTCATTTTGACATCTTTGATGGTCAGGCCAACGGGTATAGTGTTACCAACATAGTCGAAAAAAGGCTAAAGAGATGATGAGTAACTTGATAATCACGATCTCGCCAAGTACATTATCACGTTAAAAATGTTGCGTTTTCTGAGCAACGCCGCCATTTCTCTTCACCAAAAAGTAATCCTTGTACAAGAGGAATAAAAAAAAAACTTTCTGACATTCCAATAAATTAGTTCCTAGTTTCTAACTAGAAATTAAAACTTAATTATCTGAAAGTTTCGAGGAGGGTAAAGGCGCACTTCCACTGCTGCGTACGATATGAACGTAGCACTTCACTACGCTACGCCGCATGATTCGTTTCTTTTAAGCCACTTTTTATTTTTTTATTTTTTTGGCTTGCGATTGACCACCATCTCACCTGATGGTAAGCGATGATATGGTGGAAGATGCAGCACGCTTACCGAGAAGTAACCTATTCACTCTTGACTTAAAGATCCCCAGGTTACAGCTATCAGGCTCCAACAGAGAATTCCACTCGTTAGCCGTACACACAATGAAAGTATTACCAAAACGTTTGTGCATATGGGAGGAAAGTCCAGCATGTAACGATGGCGCATCGCTGTTTGTCTTGTAGTCCGTTATTTATCGATACAGAAACAAAATCATCAATATCTGCTTGGCCTTTTCAGAACTATTTAAGAGTTGGAATCCAGTCCTACCCAACGTAGCTGACTAACAGTATTACATGAAGCGACTGCCTATTTGACAATCTAGTAACCGGGTAACATCACACCCCTTGACAGGACTGTTTGAGCAGGAGTCAGATTTTCTAGCTTCCGACTACCCAAAACGATTACAAAGAAACACAACAAATGAAAACCGAGACCAAGTGCTTAACGTAATTTCATTTCATTAAGATGGTCAGCTTTCCTTTCTTGTTTTTATGTTCTTCTTCCTGTTATTATTTAGCCACAACCTATTCGATATAGATATAAAAGTTATATAATTCAATCTTACTTCTCTTCTGTTCTTTCCTGATTAACTCCGCAGTATGATCCAAGACATAACGATGGTTTCTTCGTTGAGCTTTATTGCGTCAGCGCTTTTCTGGTAATGACAAATAAACAAGTTGATGACAAAACAAATTGTCAAAATTGGAAGATGCCAACTTGCTCGCACTCGCGAGTATTAGGTGCTCTCGCCAGTAGACGAACGAGGAATTTTGAGTTGAAGTAGAAGGGAATACTGCGGTGGGTTTGCCGCAAAATATATTATCGCTTTTCGATTGTCACTATAGGCCATGCCACTTATAAGTATTCTGGTACAAAGCAAAACTAACGACGAATGCAGTTGGCTTAGCTTGGGAAGGTTAAATTAGCTTGGGGCTGCAATGGAATCACACCTTTAAAGGGTCAAGTGAAAAATAATGATTGTTTTTAGTTGTTTGGAAGTTTTCATTAATTAATGTTTTGTATGTTTTGGCCTTAAGCTTCATTTTGCCAGAAGTTTTTAGATTAGATTATATATGTTAGATAGTTTCCAGCAAAATGCTGAAATTGAATTTAATGTTACATTTATTACAGAAAAGTATTAAAATGCATATAATATTAGATAAATATATTAATTTATGTTTTGGGTTGAAGTTATACTATCCAAAATTGAACAGAGTCATGTGGAAGATATGCAAGGAGTCCTGTCTCCAGCTAAAGTAGGAAGAGGATTGGGACAAAAGAGAAAAGATAATGCATAAAAGATAAACCTTCTAGTATGGGCGCGCGGTATCGCTCACCTAACCAATAACCGTCTCTAGGGTAAAGTCACATTATGTCGAATATAGACTAATATTTTAGAGTTCCGTAGCCGAATGCCAAAAAACGGAACCCTTATAGTTTCGTCATGTCTGTCTGTCTGTCCGTCCGTCCGTATGTCACAGCCGTTTTATTCCGAAACTATTAGAACTATACATGTGAAACTATACATGTTTGTGTGGTAGTTAGATGTATTCTGTGAATCACTTTCCAATTTTCAGAAAAAAAAAATTATAATTAAGGGGGCTCCCCATACATGGAACTGAAACTGATTTTTTTTTTCTCAAACCTATTTGTGTGTGATATCTATAGAGAGGTTTTTAAAAATGATATTAAGGTTTCTAAAACCACTTGTTACTGGCACTTATTTTATAACTTTGTCAAAGGCAAAGTTATAAAATAAGTGCCATGTTAAACATATTTAATTATAATTCTCACTTGGCCGGTTTCTCAATGAACTTTTTACTTATGTAAGAAAATCTACATATAATATCATGTTATTGAACTACCCACCAAAAATCAAAGCACAATTTCCAAAAAACCTAAAAAATCAAAATGAATAGCTCACTAGTCACATATGAATAAATAAACCCTAGTCTACACTACCGGAGTCTAAAATAAAACAAACGAAATCCTCCCGTCAAAAAGGCCCTTGTAAATAATGCATACGAGAGTATTTTAAAGATTCATGCTTCAACACGGGTTCAGAAAATCTAGATTTTTTGTCGGGATGTAGTCTGAGCTGAAACCCTTGTCTGATTCGCCGTGAAATTGAATGCCTAAGGCTTAGAATGTCGGGGAACAGACATGTTGAATGTAGACGCTGCCTTATAGGTTTTTTAGCTTTATTTCCTTGTTCGTGCTGGCTTGAATACTTGCAAACTATTTATAAAGATGAAGAAATAAAGAATATTTATTGGGCACATAATATAAGACCAAGAAATAAAGGAAACTTAATTTAAAGCAATAACGGTGTAGATAAATAGGTAAACTCTGTATCACCAAAACCACGGTAATACTATCTATACAGTATTGTAACTCGGCCGTATCTTTAAAATAAATGCCTACAGTTGCGCGGTACATAAACATGCGATAGGGCCGCCCACTTACAGCATTTTAATGACATTTGCCTACTTTGAGTTTCTATCTAGTTTGTGATTGTATTTTTTTCTTATTTAAACAAATGATATACTTTGTGGATGGAATAGGACGTGTTCAACAAAAATGCATGCTGTTTTTTGATTGATAGATTTAATTAAAAACCATCTTTGTGTTAGATTTAAGACAACAATAACAAATCGGTTTTATAAATTTGCGACCGAAAAATAAAGTAAAATCATTTTATAGTCTTACCATTCGGAGTTTCCAGGTAATCTAAAAAAGTTATCTCTAGGTGCGTTATTGAGGAATTCATGCAATCAAAAATAGCACAATATATTCTGCTTGTCATATTAAATAGGTACTTGTACTTATTTTTAGTAAAAACATTGCGCGGTTACTGTAAAACAAAAGTTCGTCCGTTCGTCACTGCGGCACATTCGCGACTGTTGCGTGCCGAGCGCATGCCGAGATCCGAGGCGCGTAGGCATAGCTTGCGCTTCGTCCGTTTGTATGAAGTTACAATACTGAAAAGATAGTATTACCGTGCCATGACAAAAAAAAAATAAGAACTTAACAACTAAAAAGGCAATTACAATTGGCGGTCTTATCGCTAAGCGATAACATGAGGCGAAAATCTATTTTACAGTTTGGCAATTGTGTATGATTGTACTTACATATGAGTACAAATGTTGACTAAGTAAGTTCTTCATTTCTTTTGTTAACCTGTGGACAATGGTGTGGGTTGCATAATTGTTTAATTAGTTATACGAATTTTAGTTAATATGTTTTTATGATGTAACTGTTATTTGTCCCTAAATAAATAAATAAGTAGGTACATTAATTAAAATAGATCCAATTCAGAAAAATTTCACACAACTAGATCTTTACCGACGCTGGTTTTTTACTTCATTATACAAGTACATTGTGCGTAGGTACCGCTGCAAAATTTGTGTATTTTTTAGTTTTAGTTCCATTGTACTTATTAAGTTTCAACTCTGTAGTCCCAATAATTTCGGAATAAAGTGGCAGTGACATACAAACGAACTGACAGACATGACGAAGCTATAAGTTCCATTTTTGCCATTCGGCTGCGAAACCCTAACAAAGGGATCCAAGAAAAGTGTATCGTTCCTCCGAGGTTGAAAAATAACTGTTGGTTTCAACATACCTATCTCTGCTTATCCCCTTTATAGATAGAGCTTGCATGAAAGGTGACGGACACAAAACTATTCATCCTTTGGCATCCTTTGAGCAGGTTTACTCCGTGTGTTTTACTTTTCATCAGAGAATCGCCGTAGGCGTGTTTGACCATGTTCAGAGCGCTTTTGATCTGCGAAAATCTGTTACACTATTTTATGACAATCCTGATTAGGATAGAACACAGGACTAGTGGTAAGACTATGCTCGAAATTCAACCATAGTTTAAATTATTTGAATGTATAATTATACATAGTATAGGAATGTATATACAACGTGTAACAGATTAAACGCAATACCTCTGACACCTCAATTAGAATATTAAATTATAAGTCTAAAACAACATCCGTAACTAAATAAATTGAAACTAAACCTAGGTATTTTTTTATAAAATAGTTATCCTTACTAAACGCAAGACGTATGTGCGTCATACAATTGATACAATATACTTACGCAGACGCATACACTAATGCAATGTTAGCGGCCGACGCGACACGCAAACAATTTCCTTGAGTTAAGGATTGTATTAATTTGTCATGATACTGTTTCCATTTTATGTTAGATGAAAGATTTTTCCATTTAAATTTAACACCTATTTTTTATGATGGAAATCGATTCAGAAGCCGATTCTGAACCAACTACCTTCAGGAATTGCGTTTATTATGTGACACGTTGTATATACTGTCGTTGTCGATTGATGGTTTTTTTAAGCTTAGATATCACGGGTGTTATTAAGTGGAATGTTTGTTCTATTGTAGTGAAGTGAATATTTGTAGAATGCATATATGTATGTTATGTAAACATGTATGTGAATATTAAGTAATTAGTTAATAAGTTTATGTATCTATATGATTAATTTAAGTAACGAGCGATTGTCGCCAACGTACAATTACAGTTGTAAAGTTTACAAACGTACGCCAATTACAGTTGTAAAGTTTGGCGAGTAAAAAATGACTGTAAAACTAAATAAATAATGCAGAATATTGAATAAACAATAAAAAAACTTACTGGCTTTCTAGTTTTCTATACTCCTTCTCAATATAAAGTGTAACTGTGCCAAATTTCATACTCTTCCGTCTGTGCTATTTTGTTAAGATCAATTAGGTTAAGTTGAAGTGATAAAATAAAAATGCATGAGACCTTCAGATAGGACAACCTTCCTTTTTAGGGTTCCGTAGCCGAATGGCAAAAAACGGAACCTTATAATTTCGTCATGTCTGTCCTTCTGTCTGTCTGTCCGTCCGTCCGTATGTCACAGCTATTTTATTCCAAAACTATTAAGACTATACATGTGAAACTTGGTAGGTAGATGTATTCTATGAACCCCTTTCCGATTTTAAGAAAAAAAATTAAAACTCATTTAAAATAAAGGGGGGCTCCCCCATATACATGGAACTAAAACTAATAATATTTTTTTTTTCATGAAACCTATGCGTGTGTGGTATCTATAGACAGGTCTTTAAAAATGACACAAGGGTTTCTAAAACCACTTTTTCATGCAATGCCGCCAGTCTTTTGGGCACATTACCAGTGGACAGCGATGCGCACGAATTTCTGGATGCCATATTTTAGTTTATTTTTAGATGTATATATGTAGTTTAGGGTTTTTATTTAAGTCTATAAAGTGTTAAAAATTTATGTTAAAAACTAATAAATACATTTCCTAATGTAACTTTTTCATAAAGTCAATCGTTTAAAAGATATAAGCTTCCAAAGTGGTAAAATGTGTCCCCCCCTCTAACTTCTATAATAATAGAGTGAAAAATTAAAAAAAAAAATTGCTGTAGACCTTAATGTAAACTTTTAACAAAATTGGTTCGAACGAGATCGGGTCAGCAGTTTTTGAGATACAGCATATTTTCTAAAACCGCAAATATAACTTTGTAATACATAAAAACAATATGAAAAACAAACCAAGTTATTCGGCGTAGTTACTACGGAACCCTTCATGGGCGAGTCTGACTCGCACTTGGCCAATTTTATATAGTTTTCCGTGGCAAAATCACTTCTCCCGCTCTAGGTGGAGCGGAAGGGAGTGTCAGACTTCTACTGACTAAAAACCCACCCTGTTCTTTCAATCGCCCTTACGTTCCAAGACCGCGGTATTCGTTAGAACTTTCCCGCAAACCCGCTGGAGGACAATCTACCTGTAATCTATTTAAAAGCGTGATTAATGTATTGATATTTATCATACAATACGCACAAAACGTTTTGGGAATACTTTCATTGTGCGTACGGCTAAGGAGTTGAATTCCCTGCCGGAGTCTGTGTTTCCCGATAGCTATAACCTAGGGGTCTTTAAGTCAAGAGTGAATACGTTACTTTTAGGTAAGCGTGCTCCATCTTCGACCACATCGTCACTTACCATCAGGTGAGATGGTGGTCAAACGCTAACCTATTGCCAATAAAAAAATATATAATTAATGGAAAGGAATACTTATTAAAAAAGTTATCGTAAATCTAGGCTTTCTTTAGGCTAGGCTTTAATCTAGGCTTGGGATTTACATGAAGCAACTGACTATCTGACTTACACAACCCAGTAACTGGGTAACACGATCCCCTTTAGCAAGACTTGTGTTAGATTTTCTGGAATCTGACTATCCGTAAGTACTATCCAAGATGCACGAATGAGAGCCGGGTCCAACGATTTAACACAATTTCCGAGGTGCAAAGTAGGTAAATAAAAATAAAATAAATATCCTTATTTATTTAAGTAAAACACAATTTTAATTTAAATAAAAACCTTAAACTACATATATACACCTAAAAATAAACTAAAATATAGCATCCAGAAATTCGTGCGCATCGCTGTCCACTGGTAAAAAAATAAAATAAAATGTTTATTCAAAATCCTAAAGTAAATAATAAATACAATTTTGCTTAAATCTACATTAAGATCACACATGACATGTGCTTGAACTAGGTAATCCTGTTTCAGGCAAGAATAGGTATTTTTTCTAGTAATCACATTTATATAAAATAAACTTTTTATATAAAGTATATGGTCATCTTAGGTAATGTATAAAGGTGTAAATAATATGAAAATAATCTTAGTCCCTTATTCTTAATCTTAATTAAGTTAGGTAGTGCCGATATATCGAGGTCCATCAACATCCACAGACTAACATCAGCAAGCGTTGAAGATTAACTCGTGCGGATGTGTAACCATCTTTTGTTGTTCTGGTTTTTTTATTTATAATAAGCTCGCGTAGTGATGATGTGATAATAGTGATGATATGGTTGAAGATGGATCACGCTTACCTAGAAGTAACCTATTCACTCTTGACTTAAAGACTACCAGGTTAAACTTACTCGTAGCTATCGCGAAATACAGACTCCGGCAGGGAATCCACTCCGTAGCTATACTCACAATGAAAGTATTCCCAAAACGTTTTATGCGTCTGAGTGGGATGTCCACCACGTAAATATGGCGTATCGCTGTTTGTCTTGTAGTTTCAATCATTTGAAATAAACTCTTTATGGTTGTGATGTTAAGCCCGGGTCACTACTACTTGAAAGTGGATCGCCGCAACGCCCTACGGCGGGTAATCTCCACGGGACGATCATTCTTCCGTTAGCGTATTGTCGCGGCTTGAGATGGATTGCTGCGTGCCGGCAAGAAATCGTTTCGCATTTGTTTTATTGAAAAAGTTTTAAAGCGAGTGCGATACGAGTACTTGTGTACTTGTATGGCCTACGCAAATGACCTTACTTTGGTATTGTTCGTCAGATCGTTGAGCTCTTTAAGTTCGAATTTGAGCTACACGATAACAGACTGACAAAGCTTACGCTGTCTGGACAGGTCCGCTGAAATCTGGTGCTTCTTTCCTCAAAGAATACCAAAGACATGAACCTACAGGGTCCCCTATGTTGTTTCGAACGCCGCTGTTGCGACACACGCTGTTGCGAATTATTTTTCCACTGCCTCACAAGTGCGAAAGCTCATGGACTCGAATGAAGTAGTCGCGAAAGACGCTGTTTCGAAAAACATTTTCACTGCCTCATACGCTCGAATGCTTGTGATTTCGATTTATTTAGTCATAAAGTGTACAGAAAAATATTTAAGCAGTAATTAAATAAAATCAACAAATTCGATGTCAACACATTGAGGTAATATTTATTACCTCAATGTGTTGACGTCAACGTCATCATTTAATATTATTATTAACAAAGTAACAATCAAACATATTAGTACCTCAAATGTACATTTTTTCTATGAGTACTTAACACAAAATCTAAGACTGATCTTTATAAATATTGTCTAGGTACCTTAGTGGTCCCCACCAACTGTGTCCCCACGTTGTCGTCGTGGTCTTGCGTGTTTCGATGATCTCTGGGGCCATGCCGGTAGAGGCACTCATGCCGGACGGGCCCAGAGGGAGAAACCAGACCAAGAGGGACACACCGGGGGAAATGCGCGCCGCCTGGAGGATCGAGCAGCTAGCTCGAGCTTCTAGGCGGCGCGGGGCCCGGTCTCAGAGATCGGGTCAAGGGGGAGGAAAGGTTCACTTCCGGTATGCGTCTAATCTTTAGACGTAACCGTGAAGTGAACCAGGGGAGGGGAAATGGGGTGTAGGGATAGAGGAACTCACCTCTTTAAAAAAGTTAAAACGTAATGGCAGAAAAAGTTTTTGAAAAAGCTACCCAGGCGGGTCCCAGATGTTCATCAGCTGGGGAGTCCCGCACCGGACACGTCCGGTCAGTCCCACCGTACTCTGGGGGGGACAACAAAACCTTTTACCCCAAGTTTGCCCCGGCAGTCGCCGCATCGAGCCAGGGAGGCTCACGTGCCCGTGAGGTGGAGTCGCTGGACTTGTCCAGCACATCCACCTCACCGGCACCGAACATTGAGCGAGCGCAGAGCGCCGCTCCGCGGAGGAAGGGGGCGCTGGTGCTCGGGTCGGAGACCGACTCGGCATCGGACGCCGAGAGCTTCCAGAGCTTAGTCTCTGGGAGCGCAGTGAGGAGCGACGAGGGGGGCGCCGACAGGAGGAAGGAGTTCCTCAAGCGCCCCCGCGACGTTGAGTCGTCGTCGGAGGAGGGGCTTGTCTCGGCCCGCAAGATCCCCACTAGCGTGCGGGGTAAAGGCCGAGGCAAGACCTCGGGGAGGGGGCCTCCCTCTGGAGAGCCCAACACTGGTCTGGCCTCAAGCGAGGCCAAACTAGAAGAGGCCGTGGCGGCTGCCATCCGCACCATCTCGCGGAAGCGGAACCGCAAGAGTAAGGAGGACGCGATCGGCGAAGCCACGGCCTCCATCGTGGCGGCCGCGCGTACTTACGGCGGGGCTCCGGCTGCAAGGGACGATATGTCCGATCTGCGGCCGGAGGTCACCCGCCTGACTGCTGCCATTGAGGCTCTCCAGAGGGAGAACGCCGCCCTCAAGGCGGACCTGGCCGCAATCCGGGGAGATGGCCAGCGGAATGCGCCGCCGCGGGGCCAAAAGGAGAAAGGCCAGCCCACACCAGCGGAGAACTCGATTCTCGACCTGGTGCGACAGGAGCTGGCCGCCTTCCAGCAGCGGTTTTCCGTATTGGAGAGCCGCGTGCTGCGACCCCCGCTGGCGGCGCCTTCGTACGCGGCTGCGGCCACGTCCAAGCCTCCCCGGACGGCGACGAGGCCGCCTCAGGCGAAGACGGCCACTGGGCAGACGGCCCCAGCGACGGCGGCTCCTGCGAGGGCGAAGACGGCCCCGGCCAAGCCAAAACAGGGCCCACCAAAGCCGCCTCCGACCCCGACACCTGCGGGGCCGAAACAGGCGGCCAAAGGGAAGAAGGCCCAGGCCGGGAACCAGCCGTCCCAGCAGCCTCCTCCAAAGACTCCTCCGGCCGGCGCCGACTGGCAAGTGGCCGGGGAGAAGAGGAAGGCTGCTGGCGCAGCCAGGTCCTCGAGGAGAAGGGAGAGACGGCGGCGGCGAGACGCCGCGGCGCGATTGCGCGCCCCCAAGACCGCGGCTGTAGTGATCACACTGCAGCCGGACGCGGTGAAGAGGGGCGTGTCGTACCGCGACGTGCTCGCGAAGGCGCGGCAGGTGATAGACATCACGGAGCTCGGCATCGTCGGCGGCCTCCGTCACCGGGTCACTGCGACGGGGGCTCGGATGCTGGAGATCCCCGGCGCGGCCAGTGGCCCTGCCGCTGACGCTCTGGCCGAACGGCTCAGAGCGTCCTTAAACGCGGAGGAGGCCCGAGTCTCCAGACCCACCAAGCGCGCAGACATGCGCATATTGGGTCTGGATGACTCCGTGACGGCCGAGGAAGTGGTGGCCGCCGTAGCCAGGACTGGGGGGTGCCCTCCCGATCAGGTTAGGGCGGGCGCCCTGCGTCCTGGCTTCACGGGGGGGCAAACCATTACGGTTAGCTGCCCCGTCCCGGCGGCCAAAAAGATCCAGGAGGGCCGAAGGCTCCTGGTTGGTTGGGTGTCTGCGCAGGTGAAAGTCCTGGACCCCAGACCCCTGAGGTGCTTCCGCTGCCAAGTGGGCAACCATGCGGCATGCGTGTGCACCTCGGAGGTAGACCGCAGCGATAGGTGCTTCCGCTGCGGTCAGCCCGGTCACAAGGCCGGCTCGTGCTCCGCCCCGCCTCACTGCTTCGCATGTGAGGCGGTTGGCAAGCAGGCCGATCACCGGGCTGGGGGCAAGTCCTGCGCCCCACCCACCAAAGCCAGGCGCAGAGGTAGGCCCTCTGCCGCCGTCGTCACCGCCACCGCCGCCGCCGCCGTCGCTACTGCCGCCGCCGTCGCCGTCGTGGCTGAACCCCCGCGAGGGGCCCTGGAGGAGGCTGCAATGGATCCCGATTAATGGCCCCATTGCGCTTCCTCCAGGCGAACATCAACCACTGCGCCGCTGCTCAGGAACTTTTGCTCCAGAGCATGGCGCAGTGGTTGATCAACGTCGCCGTGGTCGCCGAGCCGTATTTTGTCCTGCCCAGGAACGACTGGGTGGCGGACTTGGACGGCTCGGTGACCCTCGTTTCGTCGGCCGCCGCCGGTACCCCGCCCCTCGATCGCGTCAAGAGAGGGCGTGGGATCGTCGCGGCACGGTTCGGAGAGATCGCTGTGGTAGGCGTTTATTTCTCCCCGAACCGAACTCTCGCCGAGTTCCAGAACTCCCTAACGGAGCTGGGAGACGTCGTCGTCGCCCTCGGTTCCCTCCCCGCCCTCGTCCTCGGGGACTTCGACGCCAAGAGTCCGGCTTGGGGTTCCCGGTCCACGGACTATAGGCGGGGCAGGATGCTCGAGCACTGGGCCCGTGCGCAGAGCCTGGTGATCGAGAACCGGGGTTCTGTCCCCACGTGCGTGCGGTTTACGGGCGAGTCGGTGGTGGACGTTACGTTCGCCACCCCCAGCCTGTCACCGCGCGTCACCGACTGGCGCGTTGTGGAGGAGGTGGAGACCTATTCCGACCACCGGTATATCCGGTTCGACGTCTCCGCCCAGACCCCAGACGCGCCGGTCCGACGGGACCTGAGTGGTCCGCGATGGGCGCTGAAGCAGATGGACCGGGAGCTATTCCTGGAAGCCTCGATCGTGCAGGCCTGGGGGTCACCTCCGGACAGGCCTGCCGACATAAACGACGAGGCGGAGTGGTTCCGGGAGGCCATGTCGGAGATCTGCGACGTGGCCATGCCCCGGGTCCGGCAAGGACGCGCCCGGCGTCAGCTGTACTGGTGGTCGAGCGAGCTAGCAGCGCTGCGCGAAGCGTGCGTTGCGGCGCGACGCCGGTACACCAGGTTCCGCAGGCGCCGCACCCGACCTCCGGATGCGGCGACTGTAGAGGCGGAGCTGTACGAGGGTTACAGGGCAGCGAAGGCCGTCCTCCGAGACGAGATCTGGCGGGCCAAGGAACTGGCCCGGGAGGAGATGCTGGTGACTCTGGACGGGGACCCATGGGGCCGCCCCTACAAGTGGGTGCGAGAAAAGCTCCGCCCCTGGGCTCCCCCGTTGACGCAGAGTCTCCAGCCTCAGTTCTTGGAGGACGTGGTGAGCGCCCTGTTCCCATCGCGAGGGGAGCACGCTCCCCCGCCCATGGCTCCGTCTCCGACGGAACCTGAAGCTGGCGCAAACGCGGACCACATCGACGACGACGTCTACGACGCTCCAGAGGTGACCGAGGTAGACTTGAGAGTGGCGGTACAACGGCTCAAGGCCAAAAATACCGCCCCAGGACCCGACGGCTTGCCAGGGAAAGCGTGGGTCCTGGCCTCGGAGACTCTCGGGCCTCGACTAGGGGGGCTCTTTAGCGCATGCCTGGAGAGGGGCCAGTTTCCGCTTCGCTGGAAGACGGGAAAGCTGGTCCTGATCCAGAAAGCCGGGCGCCCTGCGGACTCTCCGTCCGCATTCCGGCCCATCGTGCTGCTCGACGAGGTGGGCAAGCTCTTGGAAAGAGTGATTGCAGACCGCCTCTTCGGGCACCTGAATCGGGTGGGCCCGGATCTTGCGGAGTGCCAGTTTGGCTTCCGCAGGGGGCGCTCGACGGTGGATGCTGTCATGCGCGTGAGAGCCCTCACGACGGGGGACGCGGTATCCCGGGGCAGGGTCGTCTTGGCGGTGTCTTTGGACATCACCAATGCCTTCAACACCCTGCCCTGGAATTGCATCAGGGAGGCACTCCGGTATCACCGGGTGCCGACCTACCTCCGTCGCATAGTCGAGGACTACCTGACGGACAGAGCCGTCATCTACCCCGGTCACCGGGGAGAGTGGAACCGGCGAGAGATGTCGTGCGGTGTCCCACAGGGTTCGGTCTTGGGGCCGCCCCTGTGGAACATCGGATACGACTGGGTGCTGCGCGGCGACCTCCCTGACGGCGTCAGCGTAGTATGTTACGCTGACGACACGCTCGTCCTGGCGCAGGGAGAGTCGCACCAGGCGGCGGCCGACCTGGCGACGCAAGCGGTTGCGACAGTCGTTCGTAGGATCCGGCAGTTGGGACTCGACGTGGTGCTGCACAAGACCGAGGCCATGTGCTTCCATGGCGGTCGGAACGCGCCATGGTCCGAGTCCCACATAACGGTGGAGGGGGTTCGCATCGGCGTCGGGAGGACGATGAAGTACCTGGGACTCATCCTCGACAGCCGGTGGAACTTCAGGGAGCACTTCCTGAGTTTGGCCCCCAAGCTGAATCGGGCAGCAGCCGCCTTCAGGCGACTCCTGCCTAATCTCAGCGGGCCAAACGCCTCCTGCCGAAGGCTGTACGCCGGCGTCGTGCGGTCCATGGCCCTCTACGGGTCCCCAGTGTGGGCCCTGTGCATCCGGACGCGACCACTAAAGTTGGTCGCATGCCAGAGGGTCATAGCTATCCGAATGATCCGGGGATACCGCACGATCGCCGGCGAATCGGCCAACCTCCTTGCCGGATTGCTGCCCTGGGATCTGGAGGCGACTGCCCTCCAGCGCGTCTATGAATGGCGCGTGGAGGCGCAGCGCCGGGGCGTATCCCCGCTGCCTCGAGAAGTCGAGGCGCGGCGGGAAGAGCTCCGGCGCGATCTCAGGGCAGTATGGAGGGAACGACTGTCGCAACCGACGGCCGGGCACGCCGCAATTGCGGCGGTAAGACCCCTCTTTGAGGAGTGGCTAGATCGGCGTCACGGCGTCCTGACCTACCGCATGACGCAGGTCCTCACCGGACACGGAAGTTTCGGGAGGTACCTGTGTCTGATGGGAAAGGAGGAAACGCCTGGGTGTCACCACTGCGAGGGTCGCCCTGAGGACACCGTAGAGCACACGGTGCAAGACTGCCCCGCCTGGGCAGAGCACCGACGTGTCCTCACGGCGGCGATAGGCGGAGACCTCTCGCGCCCGGCATTGGTCGAGGCCATGCTGCGGGGCGAGAGGGAGTGGGAAGCGGTCGCCTCCTTCTGCGAAGCAGTCATGCTTCCGAAGGAGGAGGCGGGCCGCGTGAGGGAGAGGATGGCGTCCTCCCTCCAGCCCAGCCGCAGTGGTAGACGCCCACGGCGTCAGACGTCGGCCGACGATCTCCGGCCACCGTAGGCGCGGGCATGCGGACAGCGAGTAAAGGGCAACTCGCTGTCCGACCATGGACCATGCCCGGGTCGACGGCGCGTCGTGTTCCACGCGCGCCTCAAAGAGCGTCAGCAACATGACGAGGCCCCCTCTGCAGAGGGCCGAAGCCCGCCGGGGTCGTGGGACTCATCCCGTTACCGTGGCCCCGGTATGTAAAGGGTTATTGAAGGAACACTGTGGATTTTAGTCAGTAAAAGTCTGACAGTCCCTCCCACCCTGCCCGGAGTGGGAGGACTTATTTGATAATTTTACCACGTATTAATTATTAGTGGTATTTTTCAGAAATTTATCAATTGCACATGACTGTGTTAGTATTAGTTAGTATATAGGAGTACTTAACGCTAAAGCTCTTATAAATTCAGGCGTGCCCATTGCACTTTTTTTTCTAAATTGCTCAAATAGCATTCTCTGCAACTCTTTGTTTTTTTTGGGTGGTGTCTGAGGTAAATTACCCAAAATCTTCTCGATTTTCTGTTCTGTGACACTTTGCTCCTCAATCTACACTGTTTTGAGTACGCGGAAGGAACAAGTTGTTATTTCTTTGTATAGAACATAGGCTCGGTGGAAAAAGTGGTTGTAAGCGTAAAAATTCTTTTATTTTTATTAAAAATAGGTTCACCATCTTACCTGTTGGTAAGTGAAGATGTGGTCGAATATGGAGCACGCTTAACTAAAAATAACCTATTCACTCTTGACTTAAAGACTCCTAGGTTATAGCTATCGGGAAACAGACTCCGGCAGGCAGAATTCCACTCCTTAGCCGTACGCACAACTTGAATTTTGTCATCTATGTTGCGGCTTATCAGTCGTTCTAAAACATAGTACTATTCAAAATAATTAGTAACTTCTTTGGCTTCTTCTGGGAAGAGAGTAGCTTTAAATTGTCTGAAGATATTTGGTACATCTTCCGCAGATAGATAGGCAAACGCTTTATAGCATCGCATTTGTACAGTATAGTTACTATCTGCACCATATCGTGCACTTAAACCACAAGCTTGAATTTTTCTCCATATACTTACCTACCTAAGTGAAACTAATAAGCACTTTGAATTGTGTTTGGAATAATATATCCATCTATAATTAGATTACTTTTTCCATATCGAGTAGTCACAGGACGAATAAAACTATTAACGCTCATTTTTCAATGTTTTCGCCATCACACTTTACGTTGGAATAAGATATTACAAAAAAATACCATATTCGTGGGTACATCTAAAATCTTATTTAGAAAACCACATACTTTGTGGTGGGCACCTACCCTCACATTTTGAAATTATTGCGTTTGGTTTTTTATTGAAATCGATGAAACTGAATGTGTTGCGTTTATTCTATGCATTATTATTATCTAGGCAGAAATGGGAAGCAAAACTGCGCAATTATAAAACCTATAAATAGGTATATGATGCGAGACACACGAATAGGTAAATAATTTTTGATGTACGTTGTAAACAACAAACTAATAATAATATTAAAAAATGTTGATGTTGACACCGAATTTGTTGATTTTATTTAATTACTCCTTAAATATTTTTCTGTACACTTTATGACTAAATAAATCGAAATCACAAGAATTCGAGCGTATGAGGCAGTGAAAATGTTTTTCGAAACAGCGTCTTTCGCGACTACTTCATTCGAGCCCATGAGCTTTCGAACCTGTGAGGCAGTGGAAAAATAATTCGCAACAGCGTGTGTCGCAACTATAGTTGCAAAACTTCTGAATAATTCCGAATAATTCCGGAATACTTCGGGGAAAGTTTCTTTAAATGGGAATTATTCAAAATGATAAATTCATTTTGAATCATTCTGATTTAAAGAAACTTTTAATTATTTTTTAAGATTTCAACTTTTTTTACTAAAAAATCGTATTTTGCATCGATCGTCGATCTCTGTGCGCCGGCCGCTACCGCAGCGCTGGCACCGCGACGCGCGCACCCGACTGCCACCGGCCACGAGTCGTGCGTGCAGGCTAGCGGTGGGTAACTCCGGAGGTACTGTTACAAAGGTGCCGGTTCCGAACGCGGATACGTAAACCTTATTTATTCCTCACAATTCTTACCGGCACCGCGGTACCAAATGATTCCGGCGGAGCGCGAGTTCGCACTCGCTAACTCGCTCACTCGGCTCGGTGCATCGTGTCGCTCATGTCGCTATAGTACGTACATATTAATAGGTTTGGCTGGTAGACAGACGCGACATACACGGACGCGAAGCAACAGGTCTTAGAGCTATGAAATTAGAGTTCAAATTTGTTTTGGTTCTTCTAATCAGTTCCATGCGAACGAATATTTTCAAAAGCGAGACAAATAATTAATGATAAGAGATCCATAATTACCTCCTCAAAAGTTAGGAAGCTATTATTCTTAAATCATAATATGTAAACTATGATGACTTTACATTGTAAAGTTATCAAAACGAAAAATGTTACCTATAATAGCTAGTTATTAAAGTACTTATTATAAATTTATTTTTATTTAATTTCTTTCTTTCCTTATTATTTATGCCCCGAAATTTAAATCGTATGAATAACATGAAATAAGTGCTGTATAGTCTGTAAACTATTCAATTCAAAATGTGCCAAACGATCCAACGAACCGAATGAATAAAATGTTCTGGGGGAACCGGGAAACCAAAATGACCGAGTGAGTGGCGGTGCCAAACGGTGCCAAAGGAATAACTAAGGTGAACCGGTACCAGACTCGGAGTCGGAATAAGTGAATCAATTCACTTTCCGGAATAAAGATTACCCACGCCTAGTGCAGGCGATGGCGGTGCGGTAAGAGGGAGGGGATGCTCCCCGGAGAAGTTTTCCCCCCCGCGAGAAAGATTCATACCCCGCAATCGAATGTTTCCGAATATTTCGCCCGAATAATTCAATGGGAATAAATGTGTTTGCTTGTTGTGTGGTGGGTGAGTTAATTATTGTTCACTGCGAGAGTACGTACGCTACGAGAGTAAAATATAAATGTTTATTTTATTATAAATGGGATTGATTAAGTATAATGTTGATATTTTTATAGGTAGATATATTAGCCTGCGATTAACAGGATTTTTATTCTTTTGTTTTTAGGTAGGTATTATCGGCCAAAGATACGCATACTCACTTAAGAAAATATTTCTGCGGAAGCGCAGCTAGTGACAAACCACATCCCTTCCTGTTTTCGCCCAATTAGAAATAATATGCATTTTGTGAGTACAGGGCGTGTAACATTATATTAATACTTACTATTACGAACACTACTAAAATACGCTTCGTGCATCCTTTTGGTCAAAATACATGCATTAGGCGATCGAGTTGTAAGTCGTGCTATGCGATTATAGCCTTAAATGTCAGTTGTGAAATAAAAAAACCAGGCCAAGCATATTTGATTTGCTATTTGAAAAAGGGTTACCTATGTTTTTGGTTAGTTTGTATGTAGCTCTGTACGCATCGCGAGTATTCGCGAGTCGCATAGGTAGGTATTAATCATTACCCTACTTAACGCGTATAATAGCCCAGTCAATAAAAACGAATAAAGGCAAACCTTGCAAGCAAACACGTTTTGATGCGGTTTTCAGAAAAGTATTTGTTCTTACCTACTTAGGAGCAGGTTTTGGTATATTAACAGACTTCAAAGGTCGATTTTCCTGT
Source organism: Tholera decimalis (assembly GCA_943138885.2). NCBI lineage: Eukaryota > Metazoa > Arthropoda > Insecta > Lepidoptera > Noctuidae > Tholera > Tholera decimalis. Next base: position 13,271,023 of record OW964551.2, read on the forward strand.
TTTTTTTTGACAGTTGAAATATTCCCTAAGTTTCGGAATATTTCAGAATACTTCCGAAGTATTCGACGGGAATGATTCGGAATGTTTCCCGCCAGCATCTATAGTCGCAACAGCGGCGTTCGAAACATCATAGGGGACCCGAACCTACATGCTTCTCATATGATTTGAACAATACGAATTGTATGGACTTTAAAAAAGACGTTGACCTCTGAGTTTGTTTCGGTGTTTCTTCTCAGAGTAGTCAGTTAGGAAACAGCGGCATCATCTAGCTTTACTTAAAGGGTCATTCTACATTTAGGGCAAAATAATTAAAAAAAAAATAAAACATCGATTTTCATATGCTTATTAGATTTACTGTGTTTAGTAACATAAATAATCAACAAAATAATTAGTAACAGAGGTCATTTTTGTTTTAATTACGAGAAAATTGACATTAAATAAAAAAAGACGATAACAGATGTGACGCAATACGTAACAGAAATGATGATATTCTAAATAATTCTGGTTTACAAGTAACCAAGAATTTGTTATGAACGATAATGGTAAAACTAGATTGTTATCAATTAAACCAAAATATAATTATTCTTGAACACAACACGAAGACACAGAAAAAATAAATCTTAAAATATGATCACAGAAGTGACGTCTTCTTCGTCACCTTCAAACAAATAACTAGCTAATTTGATATCCATAAATATAAAGGCATACTAATCAAGTATAACTTTTTAATACTTAAATAATTATATAATCAGACTTAGCTCTCACTTTAATGATTTTAAAATATGTCTTCATCAGACGAATCAGATGCGAGAATATTAAAACGTCTTGTTTTTGTAAAGTCCGAAGCTTCACTAAACACCTGATCAATTAATTGTTTCTTCTTAATTTCTTCGTTTGAATTCTCTTTAGATGAAGAACCATTGATAGATTTGAAATAGAAGTTACGGCTTCGTTTTGTTGGAATTGAGGCCGTAACCAAATATTCATCTTCAGTATTTACGCAGCGTGCTGGATATTCATTTTCAGTATGTGAAAAAAGTCCCGATGGACCGGGCACCTCGGATAATTCTTGATCAGATTGATTGTGTGATGGGAGAATAGCAAGGACATGGCTTCGATCAGAAGAGATTCGATTGTACTCTGTATTAATCACACCCATTTCATAATGAGTCGAATCTGCTACATGCATCATTTTTCTAAAAATTCTATAATCTGTTGTTTCACCTTATTTACTCTACGTTTTTTATTACATGTGTTTGACCCACTTTTTGTCTTTCAATACATTTTATATGCATTTTATACTTTTTTACTCTTTTTTCTAATAGACGCAATTTTTCTTTTATTAGATTGTTCTCCAGCTTTAGATACCTTCTATTCTTTTTAGCTATTTTCCTACCAGATTTGGCTCTTGATCTAGATGTGGACGTAACGGGACTGCCGGGTGGAGTATCATTCTCAATGAAATTTTCAGTCTGTTGATGAATGCGTTGCAGTCCTTTTTTATTGTCTCGATATATTTTAGACCTTTCTTTCCACTGTTTTCTAATTATTTTCTGAGTACGTGGAGTAAATTGACTAATAGTTTTTACCTGCCCATCTTCTTTTTTCCGTTGGTACGTTTCTCTATCTTTCCTTCTTCTTTCTTCTAGCTGTTCTTCTGTTAAGTTCTGTCGATGCCGTCTCATTGCAATTTTCACTTGCTCCCTACGTTTTTGAAGTATTTTTACCTCTAACCTGTTGTCCTTTTTGGATGCTCGGCGAATACACGGTGCCATGTTGTAGATATTCAGAGTGGCATAAAATTAACCAGGATACTTTAATAATGTCATACTATGTACATAGTATGACATTATTAAAGTATCCTGGTTAATTTTGTTTTTAATTTAGTTAATTAGTGAGTATTATTGATATTTAAAGAAATTAAATTACAATAAAACTGAAATTTCGTCACTTCGGTGATCTTACATCACATCTGTTATCACACTGATAACAGATGATCACAGAAATGACAAACTTTAATATTTGCGGCCTTATTTTTTTACTGTTCAAGTTCAGGCTTGGTTCTGCACTCATTCACAATACTGACATGATAATACATTCATGCTAAGCAGTTTTATAATTTCATTAATATGTCTTACCTTATTATAGCTAAAACAGATGTGATGTGCGAAGTTTTACACCACGAAAACACCAATCAAAACAATTTTTCACAAAAAACAAAGACGAACTTTTTCTAATTTGAAGCCGGCATGCGAATGGCAGCTATGTGGTTTTGCAATATTATAAAAATTAACCAAGCTAAATGAATATTGCTAGATACTTCTTTCTAATTTGTACTAGGTAACAGAAGTGGCGATGATTTTGTAACAAAAGTAGAATCAAGAGCGGTGACGAATATACTTCACTGAATTTAATTTGCTTTATGCAACAGAAATAGGACTATATTTGAAAGCTACTAAAGGATAGATGAGTAATTTTCGGCTACTAATTGTATTTTTTTAGTACGTCTTAAGTCAACGCTGTGTAAATTACACAGATAACAGAACATGACGGAAGCCGTTGAAAATAAGTTTTTTAATATTTCATCATCATATATTATTATAGTCTATTATACTTGAGGTAGATTTCTATCAAAAGAGCTATGAATGAAACTCTGAATTCCATTCGATTAATTAATATACTCATTGCACACTTTTTTGGCTGTAGAATAGAATGACCCTAAAACGCGAAGAATTATGTGTAAAAGTGTTATTTATAACCAATTTACATATAAATATTTCATTTCATTTCAGTATGTCGTGGCGAGCTTGACGTGTCAGTGACATTTTGCTGTCAATATCATTCGTTGAACCGATAATAATATTGCCGTACCTATGCAGGGCCGGATTATGATTCTGTATTCGGGGTCTCGTATCAAAGTTTCAGGGCCCCTTCACTTTTTCTGACTTCTAAAAACATTAGTGATTTTATTTTTTAATTAAATTGGGTATTTGTACTAAACTAAGAAGGTATGCCATTCAATCAGCTTTGTAGCAGCGGCGATGAGGATGTGATGTACATAATAATATGCAAGGTGATGGTTGTTTTTTTAAAGATGGGAAGTCATCCAAATACTGTCTCCCGATTTGGGCTAAGCAGAAGGGAGGGGAGGAGGGAGTCTTTTACTGACTAAAACCCATTTGTCTTCCGTGTTTTGAGGCCGTGGCAGGCAAGGTGATGAATTGATGGTGATGATGTATTAGGATTTTCAATCAATAGACTCCGAAACCAGGTCGGCCGCTGCAGGCACAATCTAGCGAAGTGGGGATACATCATAGAACACAATAATACCCAGTGTGCTTGTGGTGCTCCTGACCAAAACATGCCCCATCTGTTGCAGTGTCCAAAGTGCCCATATACGTGTACCTTTAATGATCTTATAAACGCCACTGAGGCCGCAACTAGCGTGGCTACCTTCTGGGTTCAATATAATATTTAAATTATTACTACCATCGATTCCAAGAAGATTAGCATTTTTGTAATAATAAAAGAAATGCTTTATCATATCGAGCAAAGTTACATGTAATGTTATACACATTAGGATTGTACAAAGATCAAGGTAGTTTTTTTGTTTCATATTGTTGCACCCAGCGAGGGCCCCGCACCCTCGCTGGGTGCAACAATATGAAACAAAAATGGAAACAACATGAAATTAGCCAATAGCGAACATTATCGGTATGAAGTTGCACTCAGTTTATTGTCATGGCCCCGAGATGTCTTTTCCAGTCCTAGATGAAGTAGCTAACTTTACAACAAGCTTATTTAATTAACAATATTGCATTCATAATTCGATCAGGTTTGGATCGACAGTAACGATGCTTAGATATTCCTCGAGATCTCATTTAGCATTTATATTTTTACTTTCGTACCTTGCTAGATCATTTTTAAGCTTAGGTATACGTTGAGAGTAAAACTGTCAAGGAAAGTACCTTTTTATCGAAACGGGGCCCTTAGCCGATGCAGGGCCCCGCTCGGCATTTGCCTATACTGCTTTACGGACAATTTTTGTTTTTAAATAATGGTAGATGGTATATGCTTTGGATGGACCTTACAAACATAAAATAAAGAGTGGTGGGGAAAGTCAGTGTTAAATAGATATAAGTAATACAATATACAATACAATACATAAATATTGCGTGTTTAAATGTCAAATGGAAAGAAATATAAGGTACATTATATAGGCATAGCAGTGTATAAAAACCGAGGCTCACAGTTGTTTTACAAAAACTGACGAAGATACAACTGAAAATCGCTCGAATCAATTACATTTGCCCCATTGTACCTCAGCGTGACCCTGAGGTCCGAAATCAGGGAAACAATCGTGTAAATTACCTTGGCAGAGGTCTAAGACACGTGTATTTCTCCAGAGACCGACGGTGCATCGCTATTGAACGAAGCGATACTAGTGGTGGGACATTCTTTGAAAATATCGATAACACATTTCTATAGATTTTTTTTTATTACGAATGAGCTCGCTATTTCACACACCACATACCACACCTGATCGTAAGTGTTAGATGATGTCTACGATGGAATCAGTGAGCCCAGAAGATGCCTTTTCACTCTTGCTTTAAAGGCTGACAGGTCATATGTATTAGGGAATACAGAAGCCGGCAGAGAGTTCCACACTTTGGATGTGCGCGCAATAAATGTAGAGGAGAAGCGCTTAGTACGACAAGATGGTATATCGACCAAGTGTGGATGGTATCCTGCAATACCTCTGGTAGAACGGTAGTAAAAGGGGGATGGAGGGATTAGGTCGTGGAGCTCCTGCGCAAACTCTCCGAAGTACAATCTATTATTATTCTTAATCTATTTATTATTATGAGCCTGTGCTATCCCACTTCAGAGCAAAGGCCTCCCTTCCCTTCATTCACCTTTTGCAATCCCATGATAGTAGGCCAATTCCCTAGGAATAAGTCCAGCTCGCTGCTAAGTGACCATGTTTAGTTTCCATAGTTGAAAGTGGGGAGAATGCACATGTCCATGAGCTTTTGTTCAAGTAAAACAGGGAGAGAACCCTTCATTACATGTTTTATAGACCAAAAGCTCTTCCAGCCATTATTTTATCGAGCCTGTTGCTCAATGCTTACTTTTAATAGGCATTAGCACTTAGTCCACAACTTCGTTGGCGTGGATTTCGCAATAATTGATAACCTCACAAATAATATAGTACTCACAAATAATGCAACTTACTATCAATGAAAAAGTTTTAGAATTGGATCATTAGTTCCGGAGTTTACCTCCTATATACAAACTTGCAAAGTCACAAACTTACAAACAAATTTTACCACTCTAGAATATTAGTGTACATAAATACTTAATGCACTACAACAATTGCCTACTTATGAAATCAAGACCAAGAGTAGGCTTATTAGAAGTTAATGAAAGGATTCTAATTCACACGTTATTATTTACCTTAGGTATCTAAGGCCTATAGAAAATATAATACATGAATAACACATATAACTATACAATACTGATACTTATACAACCCCATTGATCAATCTGCCTACTGCATTCATATTTAACCCAATTGATGAACACTTGGCTTAGGCCCGGGCCATCAATTCATCCTCGCTTGTCAAAGAAAACAAAGACAAAATATAAATAATATTTATACATTTATTATAAGACGTTACTGGAGACGGGTTAAGCACAATTACAAGGAAAAAACTACACCTTTTAAAGACATCTAAAAACTATTTATTATATCTTTTAGTTCCATGTATAGCGAGCGCCCTTATTGTTTTTTTAATTATTATTGGAAAGTGGTTTACCAAGTTTCACATATGTAGTCTAATTGTTTCCGAATAAAATGGCTGTAACATACTAACATGACGAATTTAAAAGGGTTCCGTTTTTTGCCATCCGCTACCAAACCCTAAAAATAAGTCGCTTTCGCAACTCAAATCTATTTTTTTGTATCGATAAGGACAAATCTGAGATTCAAATTCGTACACTAGAATACCAAATATTTTAGAAAAATAATTAGGTCGTTTTCATAGTCGATATAAAAACGACGTAATTATTTTAATTTTTAAATTTTTAGTTTAGTTCCATATAATGGAATATACACTTAAGCGGCGAAATATAATAACCTTGTTGGAGGTTATATTTTCGAGCCGTTTGGGGTGGAGACCTTGGGATCGTGGGGTCCGAGTGCTCACAAATTATTTAAACAACTATCCAGGCGCCTAGTTGACACTTCGCGTGACCCAAAGGCTGGCTTTTACCTTGGACAGCGGTTAAGCATTGCCATACAGCGTGGCAATTCCGCCAGTCTTTTGGGCACATTACCAGTGGACAGCGATGCGCAAGAATTTCTGGACGTCTTATTTTAGTTTATTTTTAGATGTAGTTTTTAAATTAAATTCATTTGACGATTAAAGCACGGACAAATCAAAGTTACCTTTATCGATATCTTGTGTCACATCACTATCACGTCCTTGTCTGCACTGCGACGATTTCTTTTCAAGCATTCAGGTAATAGACTAATGTTTATAGGAACAAAGGAGCAATCTCGAACAATTTAGAACTTTCTAGAACTATCTGGATCTATCTAGGCATTGCGCAAAAATACGTCTAAAAAAATTCGTTTGAATGGAAATTGGCATATCTACACTTACTGATATTATAAAGTGTAAAAGTTTGTTTGTTTAGATCACATTAATCTTCGAAAGTACTGGGTGGATTTAGATGAAATTTGGCATGAAGGAGCTTGAAGCTGTAGGAAGGCTATAGGCTTTTTATTCAACTACAAAAAAAATGAGGGTTATGTTATGATCGAGTCGTGCGAAGTTTCGCTCCCGTGGACGGCTGCAAGTCAATACATAAAACCCAGGTGTAAAAACTTGCTACACTATCTCCACACTACTACACAATTACACTATTGGTTAACTGGAACAAATGGAGTTGAGATGAGGGTGTATTCCCGTTGTCCCCGTAGTCCGTGTCCCCGTTAAAGGGGACAAAGGGAATTTAATAAAATAATTAAAATTACTTCCCGTTGTCCCCGTACGCTATCCCCGTTAATTTCTTGTAATATATACTTTTCAAATTATGCCCGTTGTCCCCATTGAGTTAAAATTAGAAGTGAGAGTACCTTAATAGAGAGAATATTGTACCTATACAAATGAAATGGAACTAATGACTACATATAGAATTAAAAAACACATAATATCTAAACAATAGCTACACATGTGATTGCGACACAGGTATTTATAATTTACGGATGTATTAAAAATAACAATGAAATAAATGATAATATACAAATGTTGATTATTACCAATTATGTAATCTAAATAAATGTGATATTATTAATAAGTATAACGTCAAAGTTCTGTTGGTAGTCAATTTTATTTTAATTGTTTTTTTTTTCATTATGTTTAAGCTTTAAGTTCAATCTTATTTTTGTGTTTATTATCTAAATTGTTTTTATACTATGTTAATTCTGTGACGTTATAATTGAATAGGTATATTAATGTGGTATGTTTTTGTAAGTATAACATTTAAATACTTTGTGTTTCATTCCACCCTTTCATTTAAAACTAAATCAAAATAAATAAGGTATTTAGTAAATAAATAAAAATTTAAGGGGGACAACGATACGTGAAATCTTAACTGTCCGTTGTCCCCGTTATGTACATATGGGCAACGGGGACAACGGGAAGTAATTTTAATTATTTTATTAAATTCCCTTTGTCCCCTTTAACGGGGACATGGACTACGGGGACAACGGGAATACACCGAGATGAGTTTGCCTGGGGCTATAATCATTACCTGCTAAGGTTTTTTCCCAACTGTGTTGGGCCGGCTTGCGGTCTAACACGATGCAGCTTATTAGTGCTTTACATGGAGCTGACCTCTATAACCCAGTAGGTACTGGTATCATGAGACTTATTGGGCAGACCAGTGTCTGATCTAGCTTCTGACTAGTCATGCGCAAAATGTGTCAGTGAAAAGAAATGAAAGAAGTATATATTTTCGTTCAACGAAGTAGTCCAATCATTTAGTTCAGTACTTCATTTAGTTCACCAAATCAGAACTAGTCCATACCTTTAACATATCCGGCATTATTGATAAGTTACGAATGATGCACTTCACTTAGTTCACTTTTCTACAAACTTATCTTGATTTTCCTTCATGCTTTAAACAGACTGATGACTGTCTGTTACCTTTTTTACTGATAGATAGATGCTTCTCTTTTCTATTTAAGAAGAAGAATTTAGGTACCTGCAGTGATTTAAAATTATTTACATTGCAATTACTCATAATAAATAACAGTTTTTTGGTTGTTTAGGGATAATGTATACTTGGGAGTATATATATATCTTAATTATGAAGGTAAGTAAAAGGCGTGTTAATAGTTACTAGGTGTATTCACGACTGTAAGCTTAGACTATTAAGTAATCTGTGGCTTAGGCGACGGGACGCAGCCGTCTCTACTTATCTATATGTAAGTATAGGTATGTGTGTAACGTACATATCATGTTATGTGTCCCTACAGGTTGTATTTGCCAAAATAAAAAATCTTTAGAAATGATCAAAAGAAATACTGAAGTACTGAACTAACTAAATGAAGGACTGAAGGAGAGACACATTTGAAAGACAACTGAATGAATGATAAGTTTATTTTACGAAGTGAAGTAGTTTATTTCCTTCAATCGTTCGCGAACTACTCATGTCTACTTCTGACGATTCGTAACAAATGTAAAATGTTTAAATAACAGGCGGAACCAACGTTAACGTGTTTTTCGAGGCGTGGGAGTACCACACCGCGAACTTCCAAACTCCGGGTTACACCTTTTGCCCGACCTGGGAATCAAACCCTAGACGTCATGTTCAGGGCAACTCGCTGTCCGACCATGGACCATGCCCGGGTCGACGGCGCGTTGTGTTCCACGCGCGCCTCAAAGAGCGTCAGCAACATGACGAGGGCCCCCCTGTAGAGGGCCGAAGCCTGCCGGGGTCATGGGACTTATCCCATTACAGTGACCCCGGTACGTAAAGGGTTATTGAAGGAACACCGTGGATTTTAGTCAGTAAAAGTCTGACAGTCCCTCCCGCCCTGCCCGGGGTGGGAGGACTTATTAGATAATTTTACCACGTTAAAAAAAAAAGACGTCATGTTCAGCAGTCGTGACCACTAGACCAACGAGATAGTTGTATAATATTAATGAAAATATTTACCTTTTCATTTTGCAATTTTTCACGTCGAAAAGCGTAAAACATTCAATAAGAATTTTTTAGCAACAAAACTGTAAAGAATTCACAGTTAAGAATTTTCTTAATTTCAATTCTTGGCGGAAGTTGGTGCCAAAAATAGTGCATAACTTGGAGAATGCACTTAAGTCGTTATCATTAAAATTCTGCTGCGATCTCGTAAGTTTTATAACTAAGACTATTGCTTTCATTGCTACGTGAAAAATGCATCATTTGCAGAGAATATAATGTAATACCAAAAAGTCCTCAGCTACTTTGGCCCACATTGCACGCTGGGAACCAGACAACCTTGAAAAGCTAGTTATCACCTGTAAAGTTAATGGTAAACGATCTCGGGGCCGCTCTCCAATCCGCTGGACTGACCAGATCCACGACACTGACGGGCCTTCCAGTCACGTCAGCGTTGAAGAAAGCCGAAGATAAGAATGGATGGAGAAGAATTACGACCGAGGCTACCAAGCCCAAGGGTTTTCAAGACGGACGCGACCTAATATATCTGTAACAATATAAATTTTATGATATTTCTTGCCAAATTTTATGATTAATGTGAAGTACCCAAGTGGTTTTGATTTTCATGCGACATAAATGGTTATATCTTCTAATCGCACTGACTTATAAGTTAGTTGTTTTACTACTGTAAGAGACCTTAGACCAGTTAGTTCGATATAATATCTACCAGTTCTTGAGAAAAAGGGTTTTGACTGATAGACTGACCACAAAGCTATCCTATAAGGGTTCAATATTATTAGGGGTACGGAACCCTACAAGTAGTACTGGGCCAGTTACAAGAGGGGAGCGGGGAAGATTTTCAGAGTTGCTGATTTGAGCCGGATGCCAGTCGGTCGATTTATTTTTGCTATTTATGGACGTATCAATAAAAACTAAAAAATCTTTGATTTTTCAGTGATGTTAAACTTCTCCGTTTAGTAAGTAATATAACTTTTCCGGAAGACTGTGCTCAAATTTGTCTTTCAATTTGTTTTCAAAATTTCCAGCTTGTATGATATTGTGAAATTCTTGTAACACCTGTTTGCTTTTTTTTTTTTTTTTTTTTTTTTTTTTTTTTTCTGTTTGCTTAATTTCAATTTACAAGCTCGTTCCGTTGCCAGTTTTTTTCAAGTTAAAAAACACTTTTTTATTTATTCTAAACAACATTGCATTTCTTTTCTTTTACTCTAAATACCTTAGTTATTTATTTACAAAAAGGTTAAATAAATGAACTATCAAACAAATAAACTAAATAAATAATTGACAAAAATAACTTCACGCTTTCACAAAATCAAAAGTCCTAATTAGTATTGCTACCCAACGACGAATACCCACTTTCAATTTACAGAAACAAAACCCTTAATATACCTTTGTTCATTATGTAGGTACTAAACTACTAACCAACCCTACAATTAGCTTCGAACACCCTTCAAAGTTATTGTAAGAAGTATTTATCAAAGCAGAACGGTTTCACATTCAATTATTTTTAGCTTCAATTTACGGACAGTGAAACTATGAAAAGGCAAAGTCAACACGTTTAGACCGATGTCCCATCGCAAGCGAGGAACTGTCATCTATTTTCTCGCTCAAAAACGTAGATCGTAAATAGTCGTAAAAACGTAAATAGGCAGTTGTCCGACGCCGGCGAGGAAATGACTAACTATCGGCGATTTACTCGCTCAAGAAACGCACAATGAAATATACATTCAGTGTAAACGAAAGAGATGCATATATTAATAGTTGATCTCTGACTGTTCGCAATGCCGGCGACTACTCGCTTCACTCGTTCTGTCGCTGAGCGGCAAGAACTGTCAAAGTTAATACTCGCTCAGCGATCACTTGGCGGTCAGAACTCACGCTGAGAGACCAACCGGATGATAGCTCAGCGACTAAACTATCGGAACAACACACTCGCAAAAATTGCTAAGAATTGTACCGGAGTGAGACATCACGCGAAATTTGAACTCACTGTATCAGTCTTAATTTTTCAATTACGTGAAAAAATAAAAAATACGTGTCCAAAGTTTTTGTTAAACTACGTGACGGACTAAATAAAATATTTTAGGAAACTACCCAATTATAAAGGTCCCTAATTTAAATAAAGACAAAAAAATATATACTATTACCATACTATATATATAGTCTTATGAATTTATCTGGCCATTTAGGAAATGGTATGCGAAGAGTTCGTGGCTACATAATAATTGCTGCTGCGTCAATCTTCAAGGTAAAGCAACGCTTGCCATAATCAGCCCATGGGTGAGTCACCACCTTAAAATATCGAGATTATTCTGTGCCTCAGAAATCATGTTAAGAGGAGGCTCCCTAAATTGTATGTAATTTTGCATTAATATTCTGAAACAATCACGCATACAATCAAAATGGAACGTTAGTATATGATTTATTGGATCTTTTTCTTTACATACGTCTAGAGACCAGTTACGTAATTGGAACATTTTCGCTCGATTCATTTTTTAATCGAAAATCGTGTCTTTTTTAAAGATTATTCTAAATTTAACCAAGATTACTCGGCTTTTATGTCTAAAATTAGTATTGACAGTAAGAAAACATAGTTTATTATCCAAGTATAGGACATTTTTTCTCTAGATCAATTATTACTTTAGTTATAAACGAAATAAGAATTGAGACTTACGATATTTAGTTTCGAATCCAAACATAGTGAAAGAGCGCTCCCGATATTCAACTTTATTACTGCTGCGTTAGCGTTTAGCATACTACGGCCTAACCGGGGTGCATGGGGGTGGAGCTTGCGTGAAAATTATTTTAGACTGCCTGGTCTTAAGTCATCAGTTTCGACCGTCATTTGGACATCTTTGACAGTCGTAATGGTAGTCAGAAGCATAGAGATATAAGAATAGAGTGCAGAAGTGCTACACTAGCCTGTAAGTGGGAACGATAGAAGCGAGGAGAGAGACAGACGCCGACTATTCATCCATCTCTCTCTTGCAGAGCGTTGTGATTGGCCCTACTGAAGATGGTAAAGTGGGAGTTTTCCCACACTCCCACTCATTTTTTCACCTTTGTTATCGGCACTGAATTCAAATAATACTTACATGATTTTTTAAATATCCTACATACCAATGAATCAGTCAAAATTACATACAGCTCCGCGTCTGCTACACTCTCAATATACAAGCGATAGGATTTGCAGGCAAACACTGCTCATTAGCCAATCACAGTACTATGCAAGAGAGAGACAGATGAATAGTCAGCATCTGTCTCTCTCTTCGCCTCTATCGTTATATTTAACCGTTTCTGCACTCTATTCTTATAGAGATATAAGAATAGAGTGCAGAAACGGTTAAATATAACCATACCATAGAGATATACCATACCATACCATACCATAGAGATATGGTCAGAAGCCAGAAAATCTGACACTGGTCTGGCCAAGGAGTAATGTGGTACCCAGCTACTGGGTTGTGGGGTCAGATAGGCAGACGCTTCATGTCAAATACTCAGCGGCTTCCGGTTGGACCCCAACATAGTTGCGAAAAAGGTAAACAGATGATAAGGATGGTGACTCGAGTCTACGATCTCATAGAGCTCTGAAAAAATCAAACTTGTAACTCAACCTGATTTAAAAATATATATTTTTTTATTATTACTTGATGGGCTCACTCTTGACCTCGATCTCGCCTGATGGTAAGCGATAGATGAGGTTTAAGATGGGACGAGCGAGCCCAGAAGATGCCTATTCACTCGTGCTTTAAAGGCTGAAAGGTCATAAGTGGCAGGGAACACAGAAGCCGGCAGAGAATTCCACAGCTTGGCTGTGCGCACAATAAATGTGGAGGAGAAGCGCTTGGTACGACTAAAAATATGACCGTTTACGTCGCAAATTTGGCGAATTCACAAGGGAATCAACCCTTATGTGCTTCTCGTTGACTTAGAATGATGACTGGCATGAAGCGATTTCTCATGAACAGTTTGACGTGCTTTCCGAGGCACAGGGCTATTATACCGCCAACTTCCAAACCCCGGGCTAATACTGAGAAATTTCTTATAGAAAAACCCAATAGCACTTTTTGTACGACCCGGAGATCGAACCCGAGACCTCATGCTTAGCAGTCGCGTTTACAACCACTAGACCAGTGAGGCAGTCCCAGATCGTAAACCTATAAATTCTAGTTTGATACACAGAGTTGATACGACAGAGGGGCATTAAATTACACTACGTATACTATACGAGTTTAGTATTAATTTGATACAGTTAAAAAATAAAAAGAGCCAAAAAAAGTTTTTTTTTAAACAAACTAAATAGCTTACAATTCAGAGTAAAACGCAACCACCCTTTGTAAATAAATGTGGCTACCTATGTAACAAAGTGGCAACGTAGCGCGGCGTGTATTTTCTCTTGTCTTGGTCAGATTTATCGCTTTAAGGTGCATCTCATCAAAATCATTTGCGAGTAAACTACTTCTCCTATTTAATTGATTTTTGGTACAAAACTTGAAAATGGTACCTAGTATACGCAGTTTAAAGGAAAGCCCGGTCGTATCAACTCTGTACGTGCCAACGAAGTAATCCCATTAGTTCTTCTTTTTCGTTTGAATTAATGTTTTTATTGTGTTCCGTACACCATAAAAACATATTAATTGAAAACTTTAGCTTCATTTATCAAAAAGCAGCTCTAATCACGATTAACCCAAAAAATCAACTACACATTGAAAACAAATTGTGAAATCAGAACCCATTTTTTATAACCACAGTTGTATTAAGTTTTCATAGAGTTCAGCGTCTGGCTGTCGGCTCGATTTGCATAATAAATTGTTGAACTCATCGATACATGTCATGTTGTACATTTTGAACGTAAATCTACACAGGCATGCAACAAAGGTTATAAGAGAACTGCGCACCAGCTTATTTCAAAAGCATCTTAGAGCATGGCTTATTGAAAATTGTTTTTATACCATTAAGGAATTTATGATTTTTAGGACAAAGGGGAAAATTGTATGACATGATAATTACATTTGACAAAAGATTTTAAGCTATTGACATTTTTGTAATTTAATTTCTTTGGTTGTAATTTGGTTTAATAAAATTTATACTTAAATATTTGACATTCATATTTTGACATTTATTGACTTTTTTACATAGGAATTTTATTGTTTTGTTTAATTGCATCACTTCATTTATTAAACTGATATTTTCAAAAAATTTGCATGCCAAATTTAGCTGGTGGAATATGTAGAACTATTGTGTATCTGTTATAATATCTGTAAAATACCATATTTCTGGTAAATAAATGCATCTTTCTATATATCTGTTACGAGCTGGGGTTCGGGATAGAAATAATTTACACCAATTAAACCAAAATTAATACTTTACTTAAATCAACACCAATTAAAAATTAACACATTTGTTCACAATACAATACTTGTCACTCAACACTTAAATCGCAACGAAATTCACTTGTAAAGCTTCAATTATATCGCCTCGTATCTTGAAATAAGGCTGACTATCCGCGTACCTTTGCGATCTATTTATACCCCGATCTGTGTTCTAGAACATTCTTGTACAATTGACTCACTGCCTATACAGCCATGAATATTCCAAAAGCTATTTAAGATACACAGTACTGCTACTCGCCGCTAGATGGCATTAGTGTCTCGAACGTATTTGAAGTCAGTCGAACTTTCTCGATATACTCAGTACTGCTACTCGCCGCTAGGTGGCGTTAGTGTCTCGAACATTCTTGATGTCGGTTGAAGTTTCTCAACGTACTTAGCTAAGCGACTGGCGTAACATATCTATTATATACTGGAAAATAAAGGGGTATTTTTGTTGATATTTTTTTTTAATCTCTAGAAAGAACATAGTGTACATACTTATTCCCCTGCTGTAGATTGTCAACACTATTATCTGCTTAACCTGTTTCCTTCTAACCAGATGCAGTTGAGTATATAATATGTTACATGGAGCGACTGTCTGACTGATGATCTGACCTCCACAACCCAGTAGCTTGGTAACACGATACCCCTTGGCTAGACCAGTGTCAGATTTACTGGCTAACTATGACTACTATAGTCAAAAACTATTCGACTGTTGGTGCGGAAGCGAGGGGGTTACTAGAAATTTCTCGAAGGACCTTAGCGGGGTGTAATTTGGGCAGTGAAATATTGACCACACAGTAATGAGCCGACCAGGGGTAGGAAAAAAGGACTTACTTGGATATCTTGAGCTGGTTAGCTTGAGAATGGTGCACGTGGGTTGTATCTCTTTCTTCTTAGTTGCGGAACACTTTCACCTTGGTCTCTATTTTGTCACACTTGTGGGGCCAACACGGATATTTGATAGTTTAGATTTATAGATATATTAGCGGTATTTAGTTATCTCAGCGCGGCGCGGGGTGATAACTTGTCTTGGCGTGGTAACTTCACGGCGGTTTTTTTATGAAGACCAATGGACACAATATGGCGGGAGCAATTATACCCTTCCGAATCACAGCATCTGTACGGTGATTGGCCGGCGTTGAATGCGCCAATCAGTGGCGCGTGCGGTGAGCATTTCTTCTCTGATTTGTGGTAATTGGATACTAGGGAAGGAATTATTGGTCAGCTCAAAAACCGCGGTCAAATAGGAATCTGTATTCTAATATGTGATACGTTCGGATGTATGATAGTAGAAAATCATAAATTAAATAAAACTTGCGCAAGCAACTGTCAAAGCTGTTCAAATGACAGCCGAGACCAACGGCTTAACTTGATTTCCGGAGCACGGGGAAATCTCACCGCCAAACTCTGGGCTACTACTGAGAAATTTCTTACAGAAAAACACAAAAGCACGTTTAACCCGACTCGGGAATCAAACCTGAGACCTCGTGCTCAACAGTCGTGCTTGCGAACACTCGGCCAACGACGCAATTATAGAGGCTCTTCTATAGAGTGTATCTATACAAATATTTTATTTGGAACCCTTATTATTATTTATTTATTTACACTTTATGCACATAGGTACAAAGGTGGACTTAATGCCGTAGCCATTCTCTACCAGTCAACCATGAGTGGTGAAGAGATAGAGTGGAAGGTGCAATATGTACGTGAAAATTATATTGGAAAAAATAATGATAATAATAGTGATAACACAAAAACCTAATATCATAGAAAAGAAATCTACATAAATAATATATGTAAATAAATACTTATACATATATATATACTTAAGAACCAAATGAAAATTAAATGTGGAAATTCAGCTTATTGGTGAAGAAAGTGGATCCGCAATTTCTAATTTCTAATTTGCAATTATCGCTTTGTTGTCTGTCTGTCTGCTAAACCCTTTTTTTCAGTAAAGGGTAGAGTAATACAATTGAATTTATATAATTAGATACTCGGATCAATGATCTCTTTCAGCTGTAATAAATCAATCTTTGAAGTCAACGCGATCAAAAGATGTGACCGTAAATCAAAACTTATTGGAACCGAAAACAAAGGTCAATGGGAAGTACCTACACTTCCCGTTGACCTATTTTTTCCGGTGGGAAATTAATCAAATGACTCCTCCCGCTGTGTGTGGAGCGGAAGAGAGTGTCAGACTTCTACTGACTAAAAACTCAAGCAGGTTCTTCAGTTGTCCTTTTGGCCCGGGGTTGCGGCATCTCGGTAGAACATTCCCATAATCCCAGCAGAGCTTCCCGTTGTCTTAGAATCATTAAAGTAGAGAAGCAATCTTTACAGCACATTTGAAAATTAGTCTAAAATTAGTAAATATGTAGGTAGTTCGGTACTATTGAAATTATATCTAAACTAATATAATAGAACAAACCCAATCCGTCTTTCTAAAACTTGGGTAAAGGATCTTTATCTCTCTTCTTAAATTGTTGTTATTATGTATGTCTTTGTTTCTTTTTTTATATTTATATGTATATATATATGTTTTGAGAAAGTTATTTATTGTTTTTATATTTTATAAAGATAAATAGTACACCGTGGACTACCCGCGTATTTATTTTCTCCTATGTGTCAAATCCATCCAAAGGTTGTCTGTAAAAGATCGCTTTTAGCGAGAAGACCGCCCATTGTATCACCCTTTTTAGTTGTAAAGTCCTTATTGTTTTACTGTTATGGTGTACAATAATAGTACATTATGGTACAAGTGTGTAATGTTGGTGATTACCGCTGAGGCGCCATTGAGACCCGAGCCGTCAGGTGAGGGTCTTAAGAGAGCCGAGGACGGTAATCATCAATACACACGTGTATCATACGACGTTTTTCAACACACTTGCGAGGAAAAAACAAATATGTATTGCATAAATCGTTTAATTATTAAAACAATTGGTGAATGTACAATTTTCAAAACGATATTGGATTGTTTTTGATGGCAATTTCACAGTTTGTGTTACATTGGTACTTGCCACTTCTTTAGTACCTTCATTTACTTCTTGTGTAAATGTCGGCGACAAAGGTAAATCATACAAATTACTGGAAGGAGAGGGCACCAAATAACTCACGCTAGTAGATGTACATGGTTGTGGTTCGGGGCAAAACTTTTTTGCCTTTGGCTCCAAATTAATGGCTTGCGTTATTTTGTCATTGATTTTTGCTTTGTTATGAATTGAGTCTTCTATGTACGATTCAGCGATTGCGTCAGAACGCCATCCACCATGTCGCTTCAAAGTTAGTATATCAGCCCCCGAATCAGCCAACATTGTAGCCGACGTTCTTCTAAAACTGTGTCCAGTGTAAAAATCGGCCTCAGGCAAACCTAAATACTTCGCTATTTCTCTTGGCATATTACCAAATTTGTTAATACCGATTGTTTGTGCAGTACATTTTCCTTTCTGAAAGTTTTGGAAAAAGCGGTCATTCTTTGTTTTTGTTGAACGGAGATCTTGGTATTTTTTCACTATTTCACGAAACGTTCCTTGGATTGTAAAAGATCGTGGAATCTTGGTTTTAGTCTGGGTAATTTTGACAAGAAGCATATCTCCGTGGATTTCTACATCTTTTGTTGTAATATTGTACAGCTCTTGTCGTCTACAAGCACCAGTAACACCGAATATTAAGGCAACCTGCAAAGAAATCAATTAATTAGTTCTAA
Source organism: Tholera decimalis (assembly GCA_943138885.2). NCBI lineage: Eukaryota > Metazoa > Arthropoda > Insecta > Lepidoptera > Noctuidae > Tholera > Tholera decimalis. Next base: position 13,289,338 of record OW964551.2, read on the forward strand.
GAAATTATGCTAAAGTTACACACTTGTATATTGTAGATTCGTTTCGATTAAAAATATGAAACGTACCTTTGTTGCTAGATACTGACTATCCGGAGCCTCATTCAAAAACTTTTCAACGTCGGCTGGTGACAAAACTTTAGATTTCCGACCAATATATCCATCCGAGCGTCTCTTAAAAAATGCCATCAGGTTACAGTACGTTTTGATATCAACACCATGTTTGAGCTTAACCATGCTTCTTAACATGGAATAGATGCACCACAGGGAGCTAGGTTTGTATGTATTGGCGAGTTCAGAGAAATACGCCAAAAACACATTTTCAGAAAATGACTGGGTTTTTTTGTTGCTCTTCCATTGCAGGAAACTATCGTAAGCAGCTAAATACTTTTCTCTAGATTTTGCAGGTATTAGGCTTTCGTTTGCATTTTGTGCTGCATTTAGTATTTCTGGCGGGGTTAAATCAATCAATTGTTCATCTTCTGTACTAAAACCTGACATTTTTATAATTATTTACCACACAGCAACAAATGCGATACAAACAATGTTGCGTCCCAAATGTAATTTTGAACGCTCTTTTTGGTGTGGCAACATTCTATTGTCTTTGATGTTGACACTTGACATAACCTCTCTGACTTGACAGATTGACTTTGCTTGCTTAAAAAAATGCCGGTCATGGGAACCGCTGTTGAGTTAATTATTTGGTAAAATATTGTTGGATTCGCCTGTCGAGACCGATAATTGGGTCGCGAATTATCTAATTGTTGAAGTGTATTCCCCATTTGCCGAAAAACCCCGGGATATTGTTGAATCGTACGCCGCCTTGTCGTCGGTTGGCCTGGCACGCGGAATTTGTTGTAAATCGAATTGGATCTCGCGAGATATGAACAGATTAATTGTGTTCAGTGATTGATTGAACTTTGTAATCTCGGATTAACAAGAATCCAGTGATATTTCTCGGAACACATCGCCTTATTGTCTACCACGCGTAGCGCGCGCTTGCTGGAAACGAGTTGGGTGTGATGCTGGTCGGGACCGCGCCATCTGAAGATCGACGCCTTGTGACCGTCCTAGAACCCGTAACTTACATCACACGTTACAATTACTCACCTCATATCACATACAAACCACACTTAGGGCGTGACCTTTGAAGGTCGAACTTGGCGTCCCCAGCATTCAGGTTAGTGGTACATTTTGTTCTTATTATTAAGTAACCTTGTTTATTGAAAGCAACGGTAGTCTCCACGTATCGTGGAAAAGTTCCGGACACGTCCAGTTACCGTTGGCTGGCCTATTGCACTCCTGAACAAACTGGTAGCAGAGCGTGGTTCTTATAATATAAGATCCACTGGTTTAATTGGAAGTTTTGAATATTGTTGAAAACTTAAAACTTGAGTTTAATTACTTAACACAACTTATAACTTAATAAGTTTTGAATATATTACCATGTCATCCGGGCTATCTAATTGAAGTTGAATCAATTGAAGTTGTATTTGTAATTTGTACTGTAGCCCTTTATTGCATTGACAGGTAAGATTTATTTGTGAAATTGGGAAGTATTAGGAATTATTGGTATAATTTGGTATAATTTGGTACATAATTTGGTACATAAGTTGGTATATTGTTGTAAAAGTTGTTTGGTATTTGTTGCAATTAATAATTGAATGTCATTGATCTGAATTTGAAAGGTTATCTAAATAATAATTACACATAGTCTAACATAATAGGACTTGAATTGTGTGTATTGGTTATTGCATTTATAGTAATTATTGGATTGTTGATAGAGATTCTCCGGCTCAATATTATACTTCAATTGTTGTATTTAATTGTTGGTGTGATCCTGCACAATATATACATTGAATTGTTATTTATTTTGTAACTAGCCATCCTTAGCAAGCTAGATTCATACTTGGAATAAGTACAGGGTTGGATTTGGACTTGAAATAATTGAATTTGAATTTTTATTTTGTTGAATATATTTGGCCGGCTAACAAGTCATTGCTGTTTGTTTAATATTTGATTGTTGGTTGTTGATTGTTGTTTGTATTAATATTTGATTGTTGCAATGGCCTCATTAAGGGCAGTCAGGGAGACTGCTGCGGGATTGACCTCACAGTTGAGATGGTTCACATCGGCAGCTGCAACTGTTGAGCGTGTGGAATTGGAAGAGCTCACCCTTGCTCGGTATGGGCAAGTGATTGAGAGGATCAAGTCAGCTGATGCTGCGCTCATACGCTTCAACGAGTACATCATGGATGTGGATTTGGGGGTGATGGATCAGACAGCCCGCGATAAGATTTTGGGTGACTATGACCAGATTATCCACCTGGGGGATGTCATATGTCTTCGAGTGCGGAAAATTTTGAAGAGCCGGGTGCCTGATGCGGCCAAGCCGCAGACCCCTGTTGTTGCAGGCCCTGGACTATTGAGTAGGCTGTCCACCCTGGAGCTGCCACATTTTGACGGTCGCTTGGACCACTGGCTGGGCTTCCTAGATCTCTTTGAGAGTCTTGTCGATGCACGCTCGGACCTCGGACCTGCCCAGAAGCTGGCCTATTTATTGTCTGTCCTGGAGGGCGAAGCCAGAGCCTTGGTGCAGCACTTGCCGGTGACGGATTCCTCTTACCCGACCGCTCTGGAGCTTCTCTCCCGACGGTATCAGAACAAGCGCTGCCTGGCTGATGTGCACATCGAACAGATTTTGGGGCTACCGGCCATTGTCAGCACGTCGACGTTGCGCACTGACTTGCTGAACCCGTTGGTTTCAGCGACCAACGCTTTGAGACGCTTGGAGTTACCGGTAGAACATTGGTCGTACTTGTTGGTGCACATAGTGCTGCAGTTGCTCCCCGCGGAGTTGAGGTCACGTTTTGAGCAGGAGTATGGTGGGGATGGTGCCACCCATCTTCCCCCCTTTGACGACCTCCTCAAATTTTTGGAAGACGAGTGTCGGTTTGCGGATAACACTCGTGGCGCTACGGGGTCGCCCCCACTACCTTCTCAGCCCAGAGACCAGGGACGGACTAGGGCCCGGGGGCCTGTTGATGTTCCCCCCGCCCCCCGTTTTGCTGGCGCCCGGAGTCCTCGGGCTACGGGGCCTGTTGATGATCGCCCCGCCCCCCGTTTTGATGGTGCCCGGAGTCCTCATCATTGTGACTTTTGTAAGGCAACGGGGCATGTCATGGCGCGTTGCCCGGATTTTTTGAATTTGCACGTAAGTGCCCGCCGCCGTATTGTCAACGCACGCCGTTTGTGCTTTTCGTGCTTGGGGGCCCACTTCCATCGGGACTGCCCCGACCCCCGCCCGTGTAGAATTTGTGAAGGGTCCCACCTGGAGATTTTGTGCGCCAACGCGAACCGCTCCAGCAGACCAGCTTCTGAGGGGGGTTCGCGCAGGGGGGGGTACCCCGGAGACGAGCACCGGGCTGAGACCCGCGATTCCGTACGCCGCTCTCCACCCCCCGCGCAAGTTGAACGGGAGCCCCACGAGCGCCATTTGGTCTTCCCTCGTCAGGGAGAACGCGCATTGGCTGCTAGGCAGCAGTGGCCGGGTCGGCGCCGCTGCCTTTCCCCTCCGTTGGCGGAACGTCCCCGGCTGGAGTCGCGCCCTCCGCCATTCGGGCATTCGGTGGGATATGCCCCTCCAGTGATGGCGAGCGGCTTGGGACACCGCGCGGACGAATATTTGGATTGTTGGCCTCGTCGTGAACGAAGGCAGCCTGGAAGCGGCGATCGGTCGCCGCCCAGGCATCACTAAGAGATTGACGCCTGCCCGCTAAAGGACCCCCCCGATCAAGACGGTTTTGTTGCCAACGGCCTCGGTCACGGTCTGGGGACCCTTGGGTGACTCGATTGTGGTCTGTGCCATTTTGGAGACGGGAGTCCGGGGTTGCCTTTTGTCTTCTTGGTTAGCGGGACAGGTTGGCCTGAAGGTGAACGACCTTTCAGGCAAGATTTGGGGAATTGGCGAACCGGCTGACACCACTGTTGAGGGAAGGACCTGGTTTGAGGTCACCCTTGTGAGTTGTCCTTACCCTAAAATTGGTGCTCCTGCCCTTGTTGTAACTGAACTTGGTACAATTGTTGGTGACTGATCGTCACACTAAGAACTCGCATGCCGGTTGCAATGCGCTGTTGGCCATTCTGCAGCGAGAATTTTGGATTTTGTCGGCTGATCGCGTCAATGAGGCGAGGCCCTTTGCTGGCGTCGTAACGGATTTTGTTGGTCCCCCTTTGTTGAAGACGTCCACCCTTCGTAATAGCAAGATTGTTAGGGCTTATTTGTGTGTTTGTCTGCCTGTCAACCAAGGCAGTACATTTGGAGCTGGTAACCTCCCTCTCGACAGAGGCCTTTGAGGCGACTTTGGAAAGATTTGTGTCTCGCCGTGGGTTACCTTCGTTGATTAGGTCTGATTGCGGTACGAATTACAAGGGTACAAGTAACTATTTGAAGGAGGTATACGCCTTCCTTAATGAGAACCAGGTTGACATTGGTAATAGTTCGGCCCGCCGAGGGGTCACTTGGTTGTTTGACCCGCCAGCCTGCCCCCCATTGGGGGGGTATTTTTGGGGCCGCGGTGAAAGCGGCAAAAGGACGCTGGCGGAGATTGTTGGGAGACACCGTTCTCACATTTAATGAACTAGCTACGGTATTTGGCCGCATTGAAGCTGTGTTGAATTTGCAACCTTGTCAAGACTTCCAATTGATTAGCGGACGGGTAGGCCCGTCCGGGGGGGGTAGATGTTGCGTCCCAAATGTAATTTTGAACGCTCTTTTTGGTGTGGCAACATTCTATTGTCTTTGATGTTGACACTTGACATAACCTCTCTGACTTGACAGATTGACTTTGCTTGCTTAAAAAAATGCCGGTCATGGGAACCGCTGTTGAGTTAATTATTTGGTAAAATATTGTTGGATTCGCCTGTCGAGACCGATAATTGGGTCGCGAATTATCTAATTGTTGAAGTGTATTCCCCATTTGCCGAAAAACCCCGGGATATTGTTGAATCGTACGCCGCCTTGTCGTCGGTTGGCCTGGCACGCGGAATTTGTTGTAAATCGAATTGGATCTCGCGAGATATGAACAGATTAATTGTGTTCAGTGATTGATTGAACTTTGTAATCTCGGATTAACAAGAATCCAGTGATATTTCTCGGAACACATCGCCTTATTGTCTACCACGCGTAGCGCGCGCTTGCTGGAAACGAGTTGGGTGTGATGCTGGTCGGGACCGCGCCATCTGAAGATCGACGCCTTGTGACCGTCCTAGAACCCGTAACTTACATCACACGTTACAATTACTCACCTCATATCACATACAAACCACACTTAGGGCGTGACCTTTGAAGGTCGAACTTGGCGTCCCCACCATTCAGGTTAGTGGTACATTTTGTTCTTATTATTAAGTAACCTTGTTTATTGAAAGCAACGGTAGTCTCCACGTATCGTGGAAAAGTTCCGGACACGTCCAGTTACCGTTGGCTGGCCTATTGCACTCCTGAACAAACAAAATATGAAAATTAGGGGAAAATTGGGAAATGGCACGCAATTTTTTTTTTTTGCACGCGCCAAATATAAGTTGATTGATTACAGCCATACAGCCTACTTCAAAATGATAATTTTTGTGATAAAATGCAAATATTTTATAAGAAATTATTGTGAATTATAAATAATTTGATAATAATAAATGTTTTTTCGTCTTAATTAGGGACACATTTATTTATTTCAAAAATGTAAATAGATTTTCGGTGGCATAAAACCTCTTTATTGTTACAAAAAAAAAAAAAAAAACTGTATTACCCGGTTAAATTGAAAATGCTCTGTTTACTCGCATATAATTTGCAGTTAGGTACTAACTTAACTTTGTAGGGATCATTCTATTATGCACTAGTGTGTAATATTATTATGCACGTGTATGTTATAGTTCGGTTTATGGCCCTAAGAACGATATAATAAGGCTCACTTTACGAGCAAGTGTGTTGAAATAGTACATTATGGTACAAGTGTGTAATGTTAGTGATTACCCCTGAGGCGCCATTGAGACCCGAGCCGTTAGGTGAGGGTCTTAAGAGAGCCGAGGACGGTAATCATCAATACACACGTGTATCATACGACGTTTTTCAACACACTAGTGAAGAAAATAACTATAAATTCAACAGTGAAAACGAGTTGTGAAATTTTTTTCGCAATGGCGGGAAAAAATAATCAGTTTTCCTATGCGCGCGCATCTAACAGATCGGCCATAGACTAAAAGAATAAGGTTTCTTTTTTTTGGCTTTTCTTGGATAGCGTTTTAGCCACGTACAAAATGGGTAATTCAAAGTATTCTTTATCACAGAAAAAACAAAAGTTATATTTGAGTGAAAGTTGTATTTTTTTAAAACGTACAAGTTGAAATTTATCTATTTAAATACGAAGTTGCATGAAACTAGCAAGCAATAGGTAGGTACATTAATTTATTTGTACTATTGAACACGATCTTTTTTGTTTCGAAACTTTTTTAAAAACAAAGCAACTCAGCCAATTTGAAAAAAAAAACCTATAACTCACTTGTGAATAATAGTAAAGAAAAAGTCACAGTTTGATTACAGGTGTCATTATGTGCCTAATTGCGGTGAAATTAGAGCCATTTTATGAGCAAGTGTGTTGAAAAGAATATATCTATCTATCTATAAAGGTACTATAAAATTATACAGAAAAAAGTTTAGACTTGAGAGCTTTCAAAGATATGTTTTATGCTAAATAAGACATTGTCAGTTGTTTCGGTACGATATTATATGTATTACAAATAGCAGTTGCGCGGATCTTCTTGCCCGTGGACTTTATCACGATAAAAACATAACCTCCTTCTTTTGTAATCGGGTAAAAAGTATTTCATCCAAATCCACCCAGTACTTTTGAAGATTAACGCGTTCAAACAAACAAACAATCAACTTTTCTGCTTTATAATATTGGTAAAGATATTCATGTTTTCCTTTATTTGTACGTTTTAATTACCTGTAAGTCCTTCATTTTCTAAATAAATATTTCAATAAATAAACATTGTTTTTCTTGTTCTGCATGTGAATGTACTTGCATGAATATATTATGGCGTGTAACCTCGATATCAAACGCTAAACAATGTACTGCTGTTATGCCCTAGAACCTAGGCTAAGAGCTAGGACAGCGATGTTTCTTGAGTAACAATCGTGATTCTTATTATTCAGTTATCAAAAATATTGCATAGTAAACGAATACTTAAGAAAAATATCTAGTGTTAATTCTGACAAGAACTAGATGATCAATGTTGCATGCAGTATGAAGCACCGGGCGGTGCTCAAGCCCGCAAATATACAGTATGTTAGTCTAAACGAGGGACATATTCAAACCTACAATAGTGTATGCTTACATGATACTAAAAATAAAAATATGAACAAAAAAAAACACTGAAAAATAACAGACAGAACCATACCAAAAGTGCTCGGGGGGACTCCCGCGGGGGCGGAGTTTACACACGAGATTCCTTTCTTGGCAGGATCGCGCCTTTTTTTTACACGTGATTACTTTAGGTACTGTTTACAAGTTCATTCACCTCTTGCGGCTCAGTGTACATGATAAATGTATTATATTGGACAATTACGTCAAAAATTTAGGTTATAGGTTTTCACATATTTGGGACGAGAATCGAATACTGAATACCCTCCCTCAATAAGTCCCTCGTTTAACCTAACACACTGTATATACATGCAGAACGGATGCAAAGAAAACATACCACATGCAAGCAAACCATACTTGACACGTGTTTCGCATCTCCACGGAGTATCATCAGGAGAGGTTGACTTGTCGACTGCTGTGCCGCGAAATCCATTCTGTATATTGCATGGTTATGGAATGGTATAATTATCCAAGTAGTTGTAGGGACGTCCAAGTATTTGTCAGCCGACGCCGCTGAACCAGTAGCCTTTAAAAAAAATACAAAAAAATCGATCCAAAATCCTTGTCCGATCCAGTCTGTTCCTAGCTGCCCTCCTCTTGCAATGTTGCTTAGTTTTAAAGTATTTTTTCATCCCCCCATCTCGGAAAGAATATTTTTGCTCTTCGATATCTGAGTGCAAAAGCCGTTTTTATCCGCTAGAGGATAAAGTAAATTGGATTTACAGTACCTAACAAAGTATTACATATTACACTTAATTTAAGTAACTGTAGCAACGTTACTTTAAATTTTTCTTAATTATACCTAAGTAGTATTTGTTATAATTTAAATTATTCTGTAGTACTTACTTAGCATAATGTAGTAGTTAATACCTAAACTGAAATAAAAGTATCTTGTGAATGTAAATGTTTCTTTTTTGCTTTTAGTCATTTCCTCGCTGAGGTGGGATGAAAAGTTACGTGTTGCACCCGAGTGCAAAGATTTTTCACCTCGTGCTCTTTTGATTCCCTCGCTAACGCTCAGGATTCTAATGTTTGAATCACTCGCTGCACTCGTGATTCAATTTTAGAATCCATCGCTTGCTCGGTCATCAAAATTGAGCACGCGGTTAAAAAGCAACTTTGCAATCTTGTATAACAAATTAAATAACTATTTAAGCCCTGGCTAGAACTTGAACTATTGTCTAATTATAATATTAAAAATTAATGTCGCCACGGGCAGCACGGGCAAAAGAAAGCTCATTTCACCGCCGGTTTTTTTTTTTCATAATATTTTTGAAAACGTGACTAAAGGAAAGGTACCTACGTGTACCAATAATATTGGGTAATCTAACTATCGTTATCTGAGATATTTGTATCTGTTAGATAATAATAAATTTCCAGAATCAAATGTAGTAAAAATATGTATTTTAATTTAATCGTTGTTAACGGTCCGTTGACGCGTGCGGTTTTGAAAATGGGCGTCAAACACTGCGATCCCCTACTAATAACGCTGATCGCGAGGACTGGAAACTGAACTTCAAGCGTCAATAGCCTAATGGCTCAGGTGTCAGACTTGTAACCGACAGGTCGCGGGTTCGAACCCCACCCATAATACTATTGCCGTGAACCCACTCCAGACACAAGCATATTTAGCTTAGTTGGAGGGGTTGACAAGATTTTTAGTAATGTGGATTGTACCCAAATTGCCAGAATAATGTCGAGGTAACCCATACTTGCGGTGATGGCAGGTGGAGTTAAGCTCTGACCGAGTGGCGTCCAAGGTTTGGTAAGAGGAGCGTTGGTCGTCCGCCTGCGAGATGGGCAGACGATATTGTTACCATCGCGGGTTAAGACTGGCACATGAACGTGGAGCTTGGCACAAGCGAAGGGAGGCCTACACCCAGCAGGTGATGAAGTCCGGCTGCGAATGATTACGACCCATAATTTTCAACATTATAACCAAGTTTCTTTAAAAAAACTTGCTACAAGTACTTATATACTACTCCTACAAAATTACTTAAATTGCCATTAAATATGAAAACCTATTAAAAAATACATAAAATATGAGATTCAAAATTAGCATTTAGTGATCCTCAATTTAAGAGTCAATTAAAATTTATGTTCATTTAAAAACTCATAAATTCGATTGATAGACGTAAAATCTTTTATAAATAGCATTGGGAATAAAAAACAGGCTCCCCTCGCTATATTTCATGTGGCATCTGTTTGGGAGCATGGCAGGGTCACGAGCCAAGTTCGCTTGCAAGTAAAATTAGTTGTTATAGTAGACTAACTTCATAATTAGATTCCATAATTTTTTTGTAACACTATCTTTTATATACAAACCTTGTCCTGACAATAACGTAGGTACACAACAAAAAAAAAACATTCCTTTTGGTACAGGTCTTTCCGAAGTAATGCCCATACATACAATACGCCCTTTTTTCTTTAAAAAATTGGAACTCTTAAAATAAATATTAGAATAATACCTATAAGTAAGAAAAAGACAATACAAATAGTTTGTATCAATAGCTTCGTAGTGTATTGAGTTCGATGAACTGCAGATGGAGTGAAATTCCATTCCAACGTCTTTCAGGTTCCTCTGTAAATTTCGTTTTTTAATATCCGTACTTATATCCAGTCATTATTTTTCATTAAGCATTATGTTCGTCAATACAAGTTTTGTGCTCCCTCTTTATATAATAAAATAAATAGGGTACTCAACATTTATCCCCATACTTCCCGAAACTGCAAAAAACTCATCAATGAATGGCTGTACACGCTTACATATGAGGAATTAGAAAATCTTGTAAAATTATAGAGGCTACACAATTTCCTTCCATACTACAACTTCCATTTATAGCAATTATCCTATATTTTATTTTATTAAACTACATTTACACACCTAGCACGCACCTATACACACACATCAACATCCACACACAGAATTCTCACACTACAACATTACACTACAGTCACTCACTCACGCTTCGCATATTCTCAAGCATCCACTCAAAACTCTAAACACACAAAGAAATACAATAAATGCATACTCATGGTTTTAATAGCAACAAATATTTGCTAAATGCTTAGTTTGTAAGTTATTTCTTTTTAGTTTAGCAATATTTTTATCTTTTTTGTTTTGTATTTTCTGTTTGGTACGCTGACTCTTAAATTCTAGAGGAGGGCGTTAATAGCTACAACACAGTTTGTAACTTATGTAGCTATTATCGTTAATATAATTATGTAACATGTGTTTTTTGTTCCAAATAAAGATTAATTTAATTTTTTAATTTAATTTAATTTAAAATATGTAAGGGAATAATAGATGCTCTTGATCTCCACAATGAGCTGATTCGCCTTTACGTTCCAAACAACTCTCTCTACGTAGCCGAAAACGAGCCAAAAACGAGCCTTCGCTCGCACCTCATCTGACTGCTGTTGATAGCTTCATGTCAGTTTGCCTTAGCCTTTGTGAAAGCAAAGTACATGTTTGATGTGCTTTTTGTGTAGTGTTAATGAATTATATTTATTATTATTTTGTGTTTTTAATTTCTAATTCAATTTTTAGTTTTTTTTGTATAAATGTTCTGTACATATATTATGGTATTCGTTTTTCTATACCGTATAAGATAGATAAATCGGGTGAAATGTGAGCAAACGCAAAAAATAATTATACGGAAAATTCAAAGGAATAAATAATAAGAAGTAGTATATTTACCAACGAAATTAACTTACATTATACAGAAGTAAATAAGGACGGAATAATAATGATACAGAATTAAAATTGAACAATAAAGTAAAACAAATATCTTAGTTGACTCTACTCCAGAGATAGTAGTTGACATTAAAACACATTGTCATTCTAACGTGAAACAAAAGAATAATTGCAGTACGCATTTCCAAGACTTATTAGTTTTGTCTAGATATTAATACGAGTAATAAACAAACTTGGTGCAACTTTTAATATATAAACTTGGCGCATTTCTAAATCAAATTCAAACAGATACTAACTCATTACAATATTAGATTAACGTCATACAAATAAGATTAATTCTTCAACAAATTGTAAATATTTAATTTTGTTGGTCATAAATTTGCGACGCACGGGGTGACATAATAACTTATAATAATATTATGTAATGCGTACTCATGACACAGAGGGAATTCGAACGGCGAACAAATAGAAAAAAAACGTGTTTAAATAATATAAACTTAATAACAAGTACTTCTTTTTAATTACGAGACCTATTTATTGCAGTTTTATTGCAAATATAGAATAACATTAAATTCTATTTTTTGGGTTCCGTACACAAAGGGTAAAATGGGACCCTATTACTAAGACTCCGTGAGGCAAACTAAATGTGTTCTGCATTGGCTAGACATAGGTAAATAAAATAATAGTTGGATGCATTTTGAATAGTGGGTGTATATAATTCTTATTTTTTTGCTTATCGCAGGATTAGCAAAAAAATAAGAATTATGAAAGAGCTTTAATCATGAGGTCCATTATGAAATTTGAAAAAAATATTTAATAAGCATGTTTAACGCACGCTTAACGAATATCAACCCGAAAACATCAAGTGGAACGTTTTTACCACATTGTTGCCAAAAAAAACTATAATATCCTCAATAAAAACACTAATTACTCACCACACAGGCGAATTTCCGAGCACACCTAATATTTAAACCTCCACTAAACTATACTTATAAGCTCGTTAAGCTCTACAATCTGTCCGTCTGTATGTCACGTGTGTAACTGTTCCGTTAATAAGGAGTTTGCCCATAAATCATGGCGTGGGCATAATTAAATGTTAAATCACTTTTGTTCACACGGTAAATCAGCGCGGCACTTTTATTTAACGTGGTATTGTCTATATTCTTGCCCTCTTTTTTATGTTACGACTTTTAATTTTCAAACCGAGTTTTTATCTTATAGAATTAGGGATATAGGTACTGCCAGATGGGAAACTGACAGACACGAGACAACTACAACTACTGTGTACAACAAAATGATGTAATTCCAAACTATTTCAATGATATCGCCGGGTTAATTCAAAAACCAACTAACTCGGTGATTTTGGGATATTGAGTTAAATATACCCACCGATTCAATTTTTTTCTCTCTTTCTACTGGTAAAACATACTAAGCCATGCGATGCTTTATTTCGGAGATACTGAATGGTGAAACCAACTATCTAACCATACCATTTGTATGCGAAACAAATATTCCTTGTTAATCGGAAAAATTATGTTTTGTATCGAAGTCAAACAAGATACTTAAATTTAATCAGTTATCAAAATAAAATATACCTCCAAAATATACGGAATTTTGGGAAAGAAAAACGATCACATCTAATTATATGGTTTAATACTTTTAAACAACAGGAAATAGCGTTAAAATTCAATGATAATAGCAGTTACTAAAAGATAATAGCTATTACCCGCTGATTTATTTATTATTACTTGACACAAAATCAAGAAGTAATTGTCAATAAATAGGTTTAGTAGGTTTTACTTTTATAATTTTGATCATGATCCCAACAAAATATTGAGAAGTAAAACTAATTAACCGTGGGTAGTTGGTTTAAATTCTGTAGTTTCTAACCGCGCATGCGTCATTGTCGTCGTTGCTCTCGCGCAAACGACATTCAATTCATTTTGTGGCGGCGAAAAGTTTCCTGCTTTCTTCCAGACTTTCAAATTCAGGGTAAGAAAAAAGGAAGCGCGGAAATTGGATCTGTTCTTTATATTTATTTGTCTTAATATGTTTTTTTTTAATTAAAAATAGGTTCGCGTTTGACCACCATCTCACCTGATGGTAAGTGATGATGTGGTCGAAGATGGAGCACGCTTACCTAAAAGTAACCTCTCACACTCTTGACTTAAAGACTCCTAGGTTATAGCTATCAGGAAACACAGACTCCGGCAGGGAATTCCACTCCTTAGCCGTACGCACAATGAAGGTATTCCCAAAACGTTTTGTGCGTATGGGTGGGATGTCCACCATGTAACGATGGCGCTTCGCCGTTTATCTCGTAGTCCGATGATGGAACGGGCTTGGTGGAATTAGATTGTGTAATTACATCGCACACTCTCCGAAATGTAACTGATAGAAAACCGATAGACTTGCAACTCGTCATCGATGTTCAAGGCTCTGGAGCTTTGACTCGACCAGTGCATCGTTGCCAATGAGTCTCTTGGCCCGCTTCTCGATAGACTCAAGCGCGTCCAGTTGGTATTTAGCAGATCCATCCCAAAGATGAGAGCAGTACTCCATACACGACCGAACCTGGGCTTGATAGAGATTGAGCAACTGTTTGGGTGTGAAGTACCGTCTCAACTTTGCTAGGATTCCTAACTTTTTTGATGCTAATTGAGCCTTAGCCTCGATAAACGGGCCAAAATTGAGGGTAGAAGTTAGTGTTACCCCCAGAAGCTCGATACGGTCGGTTATCGGCACGGTTACACCCTGGAAAGTAGGAGCCGGTTCGAATTGACTCGCCTGGGTCTTAGCTGCATGAAACTTGACCAAGTTGGTATCACTCCATTCGGAGACAGCCTTCAAGGACAAGTTCAAGCGCCCAACCATGTCCTCACGGAGAGACTGCATCTGTGACCTCCAAGCTAGCGCGCTGGACACATATCTCTCAGAAACTGTGCTGTCGTCTGCATACCCAAAGGTACCGGGAATCAGCAGATCGTTAATGTTCAGCAAAAACAAAGTTGCTGAGAGAACAGACCCCTGAGGAACCCCGGCATTAATTGCCAATTGGCCAGACGATCAGCCATCAATGACCACTCGAATGGACTGATCTCTCAGAAAGTCTTCAATCCAAACGCAAAGTTGAGTGGGTAAACCGAAGGAAGGAAGCTTAGCAATAAGGCTATCGTGTCAGATCCTGTCAAAGGCCTTGGAGATGTCAAAGGAAACAGCACGTGTTTCCCCGTGCTTCTCAATGGCCTCACTCCAGGTATGAATGGCATACGCTAGAAGGTCCCCAGTTGACCGGTTTTTCCGAAAGCCGTATTGTCAGTCACTGAGGATGTCGTTGGCTTCTAGGTATGCCAGGAGCTTACTATTAAGTACACGCTCACGTCGTAAGACGTCAATAAGGTAGCTTTTTTTTCTGACACATGCGGAGGCCAAAATAGAAATCAGTATGTGGCTTCACTCTTATTATGGGCGGTTCAAAAAATTGTCAATTTAAATATAATCGAGCACAAATTCCTTGGATCTCGATCTTGAAATTTAGGAAACAAACGTAGAAGCTACTCCTACTGCTGTTTCCGATATTCCCGCTCATCGCTTCGGAACTAGACAAAAAAAGCCGTAGCAAATTCAGCAGCTGCAACTACAAATGCCATCGAGGATCCTACTAAAGCAAGCCTTCCAACCAAATTAAATCAGCTGTACAATGCACCACTGCCCATTACAAATGCAAAAAATCTGACTTGCTAAAATTGTGCAAAAAAGGAGTAATCCCTGAAGAATACCATGCTTGGTTTGAAAATTTAGCGACTGATAGTGCTAAACTAGTCCGTGTACTGGATGGTACTGTATCTGATGTATCTTCTGATGCCTTTGTGTTCGTTTTTCTCGAATAAATTTATTTTTCAACTTAGGTGTGTTTATAATCAAATAATTTCCAACTTATTAACCACCTCTAACCCTTAGATAGTTTTCATGATGACGCTTTGCTAAGGAACACCGCATAGCTTAGTATAAAATTTCAACAAATATCGGAAAGTAAAAGCGACTAAAATTTTATTTTTTTGCATTTTTCTCGAAACTAGCAGGATTATTATGAACAATACATTATTGTTCGATGTATATTATTGAATTATTAACTAGTAAGTTTCAGAGACTCGACAGTAGTGCTTAATTTAAAAAATAAAGCCTTTATTTTGTAGGGAGGTAAAACCAATTAAATAAGGGGGTTTGGGGCACAAAATGCAATATTCTGTGAAACCTTGTTACTTTTCTATCAACTGCTAAAAATAAACGCATACATGATTAAATTACCAATCAGATGCTGTTCCTTATAATAACATAATCTACAATAGTACATACAATTTTTTGATACAAACTTTTAAAACGCCCTAGCACAATATCATAATTTAGTCAGTTAGTTGGTTTTTGAATTAACCCGGCGATATTATGTTTTCACTTTACTATGAAAATAAATTATTACTATTACTTACTGTCTGTTGTATGCGGTAGTCGAACCCACGACACGCAGGACTGGAGCTAATCGTTCAAACGCTGCGCCATCCATGTCGTCGGAAGAGTTACTTTTAGAAAAGAAAAAAGTAATTATCCAAATATTGATTGATTTAGAAAATGTCAATAGCCCAATGGTTCAAGTCCTTGCCTTCATTCAGCCTTGTGATCGAGTTGCCGCGAATCCAATCCAGACACAAGCATATTTAGCTTAGTTAGAAGGATAAAGATTGCTTTTAATGTGAATTCTACCCACACTGTTAGTTTTATTAAAAAAAAGACAATCATACGATCATAGTAACATGACCTTTACTGACTAATAAAATAACTCGGGTTACAACCGCAAGGTTCCACAGCGAAAAGAAAATCCCACTTAACGAACTGTAGCCTACTTTCTCACTTACTAACTCTCTTGATCACTTAGCTTAAAACATAAGTTTACTAAAATCTGTAACACATAGTTTACCTTAGTCAAGTTACTATTAGTTAGTTAGTTATTTTCTTTTTTATGCATATTAATTTTATACTATTGTCATAGCTTTTTACTTTTCTAGTAGAGTGAGGTATTGATATTGTCACAAGCAGGGTTGGGCAGTATTTGAATTACTTGTAATTAAAATACGTAATTGAAATACAAATACGTATTTGGTATTTGTATTTCAATTACTTCTTTGAAATGTAATTTGTAATTCGTATTTCAAATACCTGACGCCGAGGTATTTTGTAATTAGTATTTCAAATACTTGAGGCTTCAAAATACATTTTAACATTAAAATACATTTAACCTTCATTCATTTAGCGATCGTGAGTGTGAGTGCGAGGCGAGACCGCGAGAGTGCATTGATGGTAAAGGAGCCACAAACCGCAAAAAAGAACTTACGTCAAATTGTCAATGTCAAGCTAAGATTTCAATTTGTCAAGTCATAACGGTTTGTTTTAGTTTTTTCCAAACACGGAATAAATAAAGCTTCTGTTCTGTGTAGAACGAACGAAAATGTGTTCAAACAATTTAACACAAGTTTGTGCTCATCAGGACCTGTAGAAAGATTGTTTTTTTAGCAGAAGACGGTACTTCACACCCGAACAGCTGCTCAATATCTATCAAGCCCAGGTTCGGTCGTGTATGCAGTACTGCTCTCATCTTTGGGATGGATTTGCCAAGTACCAACTAGATGCGCTTGAGTCTATTGAGGAACGGGCC
Source organism: Tholera decimalis (assembly GCA_943138885.2). NCBI lineage: Eukaryota > Metazoa > Arthropoda > Insecta > Lepidoptera > Noctuidae > Tholera > Tholera decimalis. Next base: position 13,306,154 of record OW964551.2, read on the forward strand.
AAAAGACTCGTTGGCAACGATACACTGGTCGAGTCAAAGCTCCAGAGCCTTGAACATCGGCGACGAGTTGCTAGTCTATCGGTTACATTTCGGGGAGTGTGCGATGGAATCACACAATCTAATTCCGTCAAGCCCGTTCCATCATCGGACACAAGACAAACGGCGATGCGCCATCGTTACATGGTGGACATCCCACCTATACGCATTAAACGTTTTGGGAATACCTTCATTATGCGTACGGCTAAGGAGTGGAATTCCCTGCCGGAGTCTGTGTTTCCCGATAGCTATAACCTAGGGGTCTTTAAGTCAAGAGTGAATAGGTTACTTTTCGGTAAGCGTGCTCCATCTTCGACCACATCATCACTTACCATCAGGTGAGATGGAGGTCAAACGCGAGCCTATTATCAATAATAAAAAAAAAGGTTTTATTTATTCTCCAACAAGAGGCTGTTTGTCTGACAATACATTTAAAAATTTAGTGTTCATGAAAGGAAACTCTGGTTTTACTGATTAATTCATGTTGTTTTCCTCTACTTATCAGCCCGTACTGGGCCTCAAGTCTGCTATTGCAATAGTGCCACAATAGTCTATCATTGATTTCCTAATTGTCGATCGATGCCATTGTCATTTTGCTAAAAGTTCGTAATTTGTTAAATTCATAATGGTCTCCTAGTAGAATTGTGTTATAAATTGACATAGTTGTATTGCCATTATTATAAAACCTGTTAATATAAATGTAGTAAAACTATACAATTCAATAATATTTTAGCTGTTAAAGTCAAATGTGACATTACTGCTTACTGACGTTTTATCTGTTTTTTATTTTTTTATTTTTAGAGGTCCGGTGTTTTGATTTATGGGTTTTAAATTATCTTTAATAAAGAAGCCTATATTTATTACAATACAAAATGGTGCTAATTGACAAAATTTCGGTTGGAACTGTAAAAATTTTAGCAGATTACCGCGTAAGTCAGTCATTCCTTTGTCATTGTGTACGAGATTACCACTCTAAGCCATTTCTTTCAATGAAGTGTCAGTGGTTGAACATTATAATAATAGATTACCAAACTTGTCAAAATCTACTAATAAAAAATTGGCCAAGTGCGATACAGACTCGCCCGTGAAGGGTTCCGTAGTAAGTAACTATAATAATATAATATAATACGTATATTTATTTAACGAAAAAAAAAACCTTACAAATTTCTTAAAACTAGCTTATTTACATTTTTTACAACTACGCCAAATAACTTTATTTTTGATAGTGTTTGTATGAATTACAAAGTTATATTTGCGGTTTTAGAAAATATGCTGTATCTCAAAAATTGCTGACCCGATCTCGTTCAAACCAATTTTTTAGATTTTTCACCCCATTATTATAGAAGTTAGAGGACACATTTTACCACTTTGGAAGCTTATATCTTTTAAACGATTGACTTTATGAAAAAGTGGTTTTAGAAACCCCCATGTCATTTTTAAAAACCTGTCTATAGATACCACAAACGCATAGGTTTCATGAAAAAAAAATATTTTCACTTTTAGTTCCATTTTTTTTTTTTTTTGTGAGTGGCATCTCGCAGGTCAACCTCTGAGGTTGTCGGCTGCTTAACCGGACTTGCCTGTGGTTGCCTTAATTAATTAATTAATTAAAGCCTCCAGCCAGGGCTTATTAAAAAACTTACAAACTAGGCGACTACACGCTAAGGGCACCCCCTGTGGGGTACGGACCTCGGCTTAGGGCGTCGCAGGGGAGGGCAGCTAGGGACAGGCTGGATCATATCATTATTATTATTAATAAGGGAATTTAAAGCTACTGGCTCAGCGTCGCGGGCTGGCTCTGGCAAGGGTCGGGGCGGACTATTACGGGGACGTCGCGGCGGGCCTCGGCGGCGAGGACGGAAGGACGGTCGGTTTTTGTGTTTGTGTGCCACTGTACTTGTTTCCCTACGGCTCTCTTGGAGCAGGGTGATTGCGTCATCGGGAGTGACTAGGGTATGCCTTGGTCGGCGAATCTTAGAGATACGCGAGGGTTCGTATTGGGCGGCCGATACGATAAGGGGATTCCTATGTTGGATTGCAGTATCAAAGAAACGCTTGGAGACACGTTTCATGAACTGCTGTATGGTGGGCATCTTGAGGTCTACGTGAAGAAGCTCATTTCGAACATAAAAGGGGGCTCCCGTGACTCTACGGAGGAATCGGTTTTGAAGGGTCTGCATCTTGTGGAGGAGGTAGGGCTTTGCGTGTGCGAAAACAACGCAGGCGTAGGTCATGATGGGACGGATGACCGCGGTGAAAATACGCAGCTTGCACCTGAGTGATAACTTGCTGCGGGAGCTAAGAACGAAGTGGAGCCTACCTAGAGCGAAAGCGGCGCGCGAACGTGCCTGCTTTATGTGCTCAGCGAAGGAAAGGTGTTTATCGAGGACCACGCCTAAGTATTTGGCTTGCTTTTCCCAAGGGATCGGCTTGCCGTACATGGTAATCGGACGGGGGGAGGGTGGGTTTATCCGCGGCTTAGAAAAGAGGACTGCCTGGCTTTTGTCTGGATTGACTTCGATTCTCCATTTCCAGAACCACTTGGCCAGAGTGTTTGCGGAAGTTTGGAGAGTGCGAGCGATGGCATCGGGTTTAAAACCGGTATAATAGATAGCCGTGTCGTCGGCAAATAGGGCTAGCTGAGTACTTTTATGCTTGGGGATATCGCTAGTGAATAGCGTGAAAACGAGGGGGGATAGTACGGAGCCTTGAGGAACTCCTGCTCGAATGGGATGGGGGGAGGAAAGCTCCCCCTCAATTCGGTAACGAAAGGTGCGATTCGATAAAAAGTCCCGTAAGATGAGCACGAGACGGTCAGGCACGCCGAGTTGGTATAGCTTATAGATTAAGCCATTGTGCCAGACTTTGTCGAACGCTTTCGCTATGTCGAAGAATAAGGCTCCCGTTATTGCGCCCCGTTGGAAGCCGGCGCTGACGTGTTCTATGATGCGGTGGACTTGTTGGATACACGAGTGTTCGGTTCTAAATCCAAACTGCTCATTGGGTATTAGACTCTTTGCTTCGGAAAAATCTTTGAGCCGCTTATATATAAGCCTTTCATAGATTTTACCGAGGACGTTGAGTAAGCTAATGGGACGGTAGCTAGACGGGTCAGACTTGGGCTTGCCTGGTTTGGGAATACCTATGACGGTGGCCTGTTTCCAGGTTGTAGGGAACATATTATTGATCAATGCGCCATTGAAGATGGCAGTCATTAGCACTATAAGCTGGGCGGGGAAAAGTTTGAAAACCCTATTGGTGATGCCGTCGGAGCCAGGGGCTTTTCGCGGTTGGAGACTTTTAATGATATCCTGGACCTCATCAGGAGTGATGGGGGCCAGTGGATTATCGGGATCTTCGACGGGCGGAAGGGAAGTTCTACGTTCGACTTCGGCGTTCACCATATCGAGGTGGGCTTGGTCTACTGGTTGAGAGCTGGGAGAACACTGGGACTCTAGGCTGTCGGCTAGGCATTCTGCTTTTTCAGAGTTATCGAAGGCGACACTCTTATCGGGACGAATGAGAGGAGGCATTGTGGCCTCTTCAGTGGATCGTAACTTCCTCTGAAGCTGCCAGAAGGCAAGATGGGTGGGCTCAAGTTCGCTCAGCATCTTGTCCCATCTCGCATTACGCTGCTCGGCAATGCGTTTCCTTACAGCACGCTGTAAGTTGCGCATGTGAGCTTTGTTTGCGGTGCAGGTAAAAGCGCTGTACGCACGGATGGCTGCGTTCTTCTCGGTTATCAGATTCCGTACATCGTCCGGGAGTTTCCAGCGGTGGTCTTCCGCTACTGGAACTTCCCTTGAACAATCGTTCAGGACGGATTGTACGTGATCTGTAAGCGAGTCGATCGCCGCCGTCGTGTCAGCGACTGAGACTATGTGGTCAGGAATGGTGTCCAAGTGAGGCGACGTGGTGGATTTCAGTTTTTCACTTACTTTCCTCCAGTCGGTGATCAATTGGGTCGGAGGAGGTTGGGTAGGATTATGGTTACCTGAGCGGGAACCTAGGTGTAGGATAACGGGACGGTGATCCGAGTTGAGCTCGTGAAGCGCTTCTATGGAGTGTAAATGGAGGTTTACATTCTTTAGGAGCGCCACATCGAGGACATCGGGCCTATGGTTGGTGTCGTGTGGGTAGTGGGTGGGAGTCATCGGAGCGATGACGTCATAGTTTAGGGTCGCGCCTAGGTTATACACGATTCTGCCTCTGGCATTTGTCGTGTTGCTGTTCCAAGCGGGGTGTTTGGCGTTGAGATCGCCCGCTAATAAGACGGAGTCACTCAGGCCAAAGAGAGTCGTGAGATCGCTGGTGAGCGCGATAGGATCGTCTGAAGCAAGAGACGCGACCGATGGTGGGGGATGGTAGGCAGAGATGATGGTTATCGGAGGATGACCAGTCATGCCTAGTCGATAGGCAGAGTACTCTAGGTGAGAGAGAGGCGCGGGTGGGGTCAGAGGGATGCAGTATAACTCCTTCCTGTAATAAATAAGGGTACCGCCGCCGCGGCAGCGTGTTCTGTCATTGCGAACTAGACGGTAATTCGCAATTTTGGGGTCAGCGCGGTGGGGTTTCAAAAGGGTCTCCTGTATAAGGAGGACGTCTAATTGGTGGTCGCGGAGGAATTTAGTTATTTCGGCGCGTTGGTTGAAAATGCCATTGGCGTTGAAAAAACCTAATTTGAGGGATCGAGGCCTAGTGTGGTTTGTGCGTTGGGAATCCATTGGATCAGTCCATCGCATCCATCTGGTCGAGGCCTAGCACGACATCACTGTGTGTGCTGAATATTTGGCTGTACATTTCCGTCGTAATTTTGCCGTTATTCTGCTGCTCAGCAGCCAGAAGGGCATCGCGGAGAGACCTGGCTTGGCGGGTCATAAATATTTTATAGTGGCGCAGTAGAGTCTGGGCGCAAGACTCGCCGTTCCCGACGGGTGAGGGTTTGGGCGATTGTTTGGCTGCAGGAGCAGCAGTGGTTTGAGGCGCGAGTTTAGGACTGGTTGTGGCCTCTGGAGCCACGGCTATAGGCAGGATCTGCGCTGCGATGGGTATATCCATCAGTGCCTGCAAAGGTTTGGCAGGGGCCAAGGAGGGAAAGGCTTGTTCGTGGTTTAGCCTGTTCCACGGGGATGGTCTCTGAGGAGCGAGACGTTGGGGAATTTGAGAGGAAGGTGCCTCTCTTTGTTGGCGGGCGTTGGCGCGCTTCGCTAATTTAGGAGCGAGTTTGGGGGCTTTGGGACAGCCGCGGTAGTTTGCCGGGTGACCGGTCTGGCCGCAGAGAACGCAGCTGGGTGGTTCCGAACAGAGGGTTCGGTCTTTGGGCCGAGGGCAGTCCGCAGTGCTGTGCTCGCCCAAACACTTGACGCATCTGGGAGTCGCATAGCAGTTGCTCTGCGCATGGCCATACAGTTGGCAACGGTGGCATTGTCCCACTGTTGCGGTTTTATAGGGCTTTTCAATTGAGATACCGGATAGGGAGCAAATGGACTTAATTTTGAAAATCGGGTGATGACCTTCGGTTGGTTCACAAATGACAAGAACCATGTCGTACAATTCACCACCTCTCGCTTTATGTAAGCGATGGACGGCGATCACTGGTATACCTTGATCGGCAAGGTCGTCTTTAATATCCTGTACTAGGATTTCTTTAGGGACACGTTTAATAACTCCACGAGTGGGCGTGTCCTCGGGGAAGGAGAAAGTGTGAAAGGAAATATTCCTTTCACGGAGGGCGCGATATAGTTCCCTATAGTCGTTCGACGTAGGGACGGTGACTTTAATGCCATTTTGGCAGGCACGGGCGTTTGTGTAGTTGATCTTTCGATCAACACACATCTTGGACACATCAGTCCATTTCCCCTTGTCTTGGATGTAAAAGGGGGGCGGAGAGCGTTGCTTCCTTTGGGCTGAGGAAGTTTGGGCTATCGGGCTGGGGGGACGACTATCCTGCGCGCGAGTAGAGGTAGTTGGGACGGGGCTAGCGGGTCGTACGGGCGTTTGGGTTGGGGACGGGGACAACGCGGTGGTCTTTTTGGCCTTGCTGGCCTGGGAGGTTTTCCCTTTCTTCCTCTTGCCGCCGGTGACGACTTGAAAGTCGTCTTCCGAGGACGAGGGGCATGATGACAAATCATTGTCGGAGTTGTTATTGGACACAGGTTCGGTGGTGTCCATTTCACGGAATTCAGGTGTAGCGCACACCTGCGCGGCGTCCATTGTTCTATGAACAATGGGATTAGTAGGTGGGCCGGAAACAATGGTTGATTTCGGGAATCGGGCGATCGGCACGACTTTGTCGGCGGGCGGGGGCAATAGAGGGCTATCTACCTGGAAGTCGTTCGTTGTTTGATGAACAATGGGATCGGAGTTAACAAACACTTCCGTGAATTGACCAACCGGGATGCCTTGATCGGCAAGCGGGGGAGATAATGGGCTGTCAAGCGCGTCACTAAAATCGGCGACGTTGGCTTCGGTAGCCGGGGGACAATTAGCGATTTCACGCTGAATTTTTCCGCCATATTTGGCGGAAATAGCAGGGTTTTCCCTAAGGATTTCTAATAATATCTCCAAAATATTGGAGTTCGCCATGATTGGCGAATGGATTAAAAATTTAATGGGAAAATTTTGGAGATTTCTCTCCCGCGGGGGGCCTATTTAAAGCCTAACTGGCCTAACTCCCCGGATGGATGGGTCCGGGGATGTGTAACCCTCCCAGTCGGGTAGAGACTGGGAGGTGAGTACCTAATGGTGAGCCCTAAGCTTGTAACCGGTCGCCAGTCTTATTGTGCGAACCGGGCCCTATTGGGTCTAGTGCGAAGGGGTAGATACACCCAACCGACACTAGGTGTGTAGCTGAAAAGGAAACTCAGTAACTAGGTTTGACTAGGAGATCCCCCAAGGCCAAAACCTAGCACTCGACTCCAATTAACTGCTTCACCCTGAAGGGGATCAGCGGGTGTGTCGGGTCAACACCCCCTTGGTTTGGTTGACACCGTGAGGTTTCCAACCAAGGACCACGAAACTGTGGTTTTTCCCTGAAGGGGCAAAACGTTTTTGACAACACTCTGTTATAGAAACAGAATATCCTTCGCTGCCTTGAAAAAGGCGGTTCCGGATCGCGAGTTGTAGTCGGCGACTACGAATGACGTCACGGCGAGCGCGATGGAGCGACACAGACACGGAACGATCGGGAGCACAGAGCGGCGCGACCGTCTCGGGCGAGCGTCGGGTGGAGAGTATGTTTTGTTTCCATCTATGGGGAGCCCCTTTTATTTTAATTTTTTTTTTTCTTTTTTTTTTTTCTTAAAATCGGAAAGCGGTTCATAGAATACATCTACCTAACAAGTTTCACATGTATAGTCCTAATAGTTTCGGAATAAAACGACTGTGACATACGGACGGACGGACGGACGGACAGACAGACAGACAGACAAATCGTTCCCGTTTTTTGCCATTCGGCTACCTTAAAAGTCAATGATCCACCATTCCGACACTATTGTAATAGCAGACTCGGCCCCCTGGTCTAGATTACTTATTTTGTATTTTGTAATTTGTATTTCAATTAAAAATAGCTAAAATACTGTATTTTGTATTTTATATTTCAAATACCTTACTTAAAGATATTTTGTATTTCGTATTTTAATTACTTGCGATACAGTATTTTGTAATTTGTATTTCAACTAAAGCAAAGCATGTATTTTGCCCAGCCCTGGTCACAAGTAGTGTTGCCCAAACGAGAGTCAACAATGTAACAGAGTCTGTTACATTGTTCTGAGATCTCAACTACCGTTTAATAAATAGCAATAGGATAATCGCTAATTGCAAGACTCTTGCGAGACTCTCGTTTGGGCAACACTAGTCACAAGTTATTTACTTATTTATTTATCACCATACAGTTATCTTTGCAGGTTTATCACCTAATGCGATAATGTTGTCAACTAAGAAACTACAGCTAAAGAATTAAAAACGAACAGGTTACGATCCTAGTACTTATTGCTACTATAATCTCCATGCCTACGTCACAACAGGACCATAACATATTTATTTATTTGGCCTACCTACAATTGTTACACTAACAAAGAGTTATAAATATATGCAGCAGTACTTTAGACCAAGTGTACAATATTAGGCGTTGACAGCCAGTTTTGGCTTATGTAACTAGAATTACAAACCGATCCGTTTGTAACTCATCTAGTTACAAAAGCCAACATGTCAACTACTTATCACCTTTTACAAAATATCGCTATTCCCGATGTAGAGCCGTTAATTTTTGAGAAGTTCTCTTGGTACTTCACCATCAGCTCTACATCACCATATTTATATGCATTGTGACGAGCATAAAGTGCTTAACATCCGAATCGCAATTTAACGTAATCGAATCGCAATCCACGAAATACTTATTATTGAGTAATTTCGGTGGCCATCTGTAGTCTTCATCAACAGTGTTACTATTATGTGATGTGGGTAGAATGTATTTGGTGGTGGTATATGAACGCATTAAAAGAGATTAGTCATTGCTGGAGCTTGTTGTATTACTCACGTATCACTTAACGTTACATGGCGCAGCCGGTAGGATTATAATTATTACAAGACGATAATATTAAGTGTGTGAAATAAAATAAAAAGGACTCGGAAATAGTGTGTGTAAATAATAAAAATGGAAACAGTGTTATCACCACCGTCACCGTTTAAATTTGATGAGAACTCGGTGGATGTGGCTTCTGGCAAGTTGAGCGATAGTTGGGAAAGATGGAAGAAAGGTTTTTCGATATATTTCGACGCGTGTGAACTTTCGAAAAAAACTTCAGCGGTACAACTGAACATTTTTCTGCATATCATTGGTGAGCAATGCCGTGAAATATTGGAACAAAGTGAGGAAGTGACTTTAGACGGTGCGTGTAAAAAGTTGGATGAACATTTTAAAACGAAAAAAAATTTAACGGTCGAACGACACAAGTTTTTTATACGAGATCAGCAGCAAAATGAATCAATTGATAAATATGTATTTGATTTACGGAGATTGGCGAAAACGTGTGAGTTTGGAAACTTGAACGATGAACTTATAAAAGATCGACTGGTATGTGGAGTAACAAGCTCGGCGATAAGAGAACGGTTACTTCGGGAACCGGATCTTACTTTAAAGAAAGCTCTAGAAATTTGTCGAGTAGCGGTGGCATCCAGAATGTATTCTGAGAATATTAAGAGGGAGAATGACGCCATTGATGTAATTCAACAGGAGTGTACCATCAGCACCCCTGAAGAAAAAAAACAAATATGTGAATTAAGGCGTGGTAGTAGCATAGCATATGGAGTGTCGTCGTTTTCGAGAACATGCGACGGTTGCATGAATGGAGCGATGCGATCACGCGATGGACACGGGCCGGCGAGGGGCGCGGCCGGGCGCAGCGCGCGCGCCGGGTACAGATCGCGCGCCGGGGACAGCTCGCGCGCCGGGGACAGCTCGCGCGCCGTCACCGCAGGCGCCGCGCGTCCTATGCAGCAGCAGATGTACAGATCGCGCTCGGTGCCTCAGTGCGGCAGGTGTGGGACTATGCACGGAAGGAATGCTTGTCCAGCGTATGGTAAGCGGTGTCTACGGTGCTCAAAAATGAATCATTTTGCAAAAACGTGTGGTGTGTACTTCGTGGATGCATCAGAAGAAAAGGTAATTTTTTCATTACATAAAGAATTGAATGATTGGACTATAAATTTGACAATTAATCAACATCCCATAAACTTTAAACTAGATACGGGTGCAGACGTAAATGTGTTACCTATGCGATTTTTATCCAGATTAGGAATATCGACTGATAAGTTATTACAAACTAACACTAAATTGAGTGGTTATTCAGGTGATTTGATTATTGTTTTAGGCAAAACACACTTAAAAGTATATTATAAAAATAAGCTGTATTTATTGGAGTTTAAAATTGCAGATGTCAGTAGTACGCCAATATTAGGACGTTACGCATGTGTGGAAATGAATTTAATTCAGAGAGTTATGTCTGTGCAGAGATTTGATATCAAATCCAAGTTATGTAAGGAGTATAAAGATGTTTTCGAAGGTATAGGTTGTTTACCGGGAGAATACAACATACAAATTCGAGACGATGCCGTTCCCGTAGTGCACGCTCCTCGCAAGTTGCCGTTTGCGATAAGTGAGGATGTAAAGAAAAAATTGTTGGAAATGGAGTCTCAGGGTATAATAGCGAAAGTTGAGGGTCCGTCTGACTGGGTCAGTAGTATTACAGTTGTAAAAAAATCTAACGGGGACTTAAGAATTTGCTTAGATCCGAAGGAATTAAATCAGGTTATTAGGAGAGAACATTTCAAGCTACCCACAATAGATGAAATAGTATCAAAGTTAGCGGGAGCTAGGTATTTTAGCACATTAGATGCTTCGGCAGGGTTTTGGAACGTAAAATTAGGTGAAAGTAGTAAATTTTGTACTTTTAACACACCCTTTGGTAGATTCAAATTTCTACGAATGCCATTTGGCATATGTTCGGCTTCGGAGGTTTTCCATAAGAAAATGTATGAACATTTCGATGATATAGAAGGTGTCTGTATGTATATTGATGATTTATTAATTTACGCTCCAGATCAAAACAAGCATGACGAGATTTTAAGGGCAGTATTAGACAGATGTAGAAAAATTAATTTAAAATTAAACCTAAAGAAATGTAAATTTGGTTTGCAGGATATTAAATATTTAGGTCATCGCATTACAAAAGATGGATTGAGCCCTGATGATTCACACTTGTCAGCAATAAAAAACATGCAAGTACCGAAGAATAGGAAAGACGTAGAACGTTTTTTAGGATTGATTACGTACGTAGGGTCGTTTGTTCCTAATCTTTCGGATAAAACATTGCCATTGAGAGAGTTACTTAAAAAGGAGATAGAATGGCATTGGGATGAGCGTCATGAGCAGTGTTTTGCTCATCTTAAAATGTGCTTAATTAAGAGGCCGGTTCTTCAATATTATAGTTTAGGAAAGCCAATAGTTATATCCGTGGATGCCAGTTCCACAGGACTAGGTGCGTGCTTAATGCAAAATGGGCTTCCCGTGTGCTATGCTTCTAAGGCTTTAACTATCACAGAGCAAAGGTATGCTCAGATTGAAAAAGAATTGTATGCATCCGTATTTGCCTGTGAGCGATTTTATGCATATATTTTTGGACGTTCGGATGTAACAATAGAAACCGATCACAAACCTTTAATAAGCATTATTAAAAAACCAATTGTTGACGCTCCGTCCCGCTTACAGAGGATGCTTTTAAGGTTACAGCGCTATACGTTTACATTAGTTTACAGACCGGGAAAACATTTGTATATAGCGGACGCGTTATCTCGCGCTTACGAAACGTCCCAACAAGTGGGCAAAGGAACATCACAAACTGAGATAGGTAGCGACAACGATGAAGTATGCATGTTGACCGACAATGTTAAAAATAAATGCGAATATCTCACGGACGCTCAATTCATAACCATTCAAAAACAGCTAGAATTGGATGAAGAGATGATTGAATTAAATAAATGTGTATTACAAGGTTGGCCTGAAAATAAAGATGAAATAAAAGCTAGTGTAAAACCATACTGGAAGTTTAAGGAAGATATAACTGTAGCTAATGGGTTGATCTGGAAATCAGATAAAATAATTATACCTAAAGTTATGAGAAAAGAGATGTTAAAAAAGATTCATATTGGACATATGGGAATCGAAAAATGTAAATTACGTGCTAGAGAAATAATATTTTGGCCCGATATTAGCAATGATATTGAAAATATGGTTAAAAGTTGTGATATTTGTTTAAAGCATAGGAATAATAATCAAAAAGAAGAGCTTAACTCTCATGAGGTTCCTGACAGACCATGGGCCAAGGTTGGAGTAGACTTATTTCAATATAAGGGTACGGACTACTTGTTGCTAGTAGATTATTTTAGTAAATATTTTGAATTAATTAAATTACATGGTACAACGTCAGGTAGTATAATTAATCATTTAAAAAATATATTTAGCCGTCAAGGAATACCTAATACTATAATGTCAGATTGTGGTCCGCAATTTACATCATTTGAATTTAGGAAATTTGCACTAGATTGGAATTTTACTCATGTGACGTCATCACCTTATTATCCCCAATCAAATGGTCAAATTGAACGCACAGTGCAAACAGTGAAAAACATCATTAGAAAATCAACTGAGGCACACACCGATTATAGACTAGCATTATTGGAATGTTTGAATACACCGTTAGGTAGTGATCTGGCGTCGCCAGCAGAAATTTTACAAAGTAGAAAATTAAGAAGTATTGTTCCGACCCCGATAACGTTATTGGTTCCAAATGTGCATCATAACATAAAGAATACACTAATTAGACGGCAATATAAACAAAAACAGTTTTATGATAAAAATTGTAAGAACTTAACTCCATTACAAGTGAATCAATATGTAAGATATTTCGACACAATAAAAAAGTATTGGGTACCGGGTGTAGTTGATAGAATACTAAAAAATAGGTCATATGCTATTCGTCTAAATAATGGAAAAATAGTTGTTCGAAACAGAAGGCACATGATAACAGATCACTCGCACAGACGTAGCCCTACTCGAGATTATGAGTTTGATTATGATTGTGAAACCTCGAGTAATTTAAATTTACATTGTGAACCGCCACCTTCCAATAATAATTATGTTACTCGTTCTGGCAGGACGGTGCGACCGCCGAATAGATGGGGATACCCGTGAAATATTAATACCTACATCAAGTTCAAATACTAGTCCGTATTATCAACGGCTACACAATATTGATATTCAGAAGGATTTAAATGTATAATAACTGATTGTGATGTAGAATTTAATAAATATTGTAGAATTAAAAAAAATGTAATGAAAAATTTAAAATGTGTATGATATAATGTGAGTATTATTTAGGGAAAACATACTAAATGTATAATGTACTAATGTTTAATATTCAACCAAATTAATTATGAAATTAACATTTATGGAATGAATTACTCAAGCTAAGAATAAGTAATATAAATGTTACTGCTCACAAAAAGCATGGAGACTAGTCATTAAGCTATTTTTGTATGATCAATTAAATTATTTATGTTTGTTTGTCAGGTGATTATTCTTGTTTAGATGTTGTGCATATTTGTACATATACCCCTGTATGTATATTTCTTTTCTTTGTTTTTCTTTACGGGAGATACAACTTGTGTTTTAAGTAATTGTGTAATTGTATACTACTTCGGTTATTTTTATGTTTTTTTTTTTTTTTTCTCTGTGAAAGGAGGATGTTACTATTATGTGATGTGGGTAGAATGTATTTGGTGGTGGTATATGAACGCATTAAAAGTGTTGCGTCCCAAATGTAATTTTGAACGATCTTTTTGGTGTGGCAACATTCTATTGTCTTTGATGTTGACACTTGACATAACCTCTCCGACTTTGACAGATAGACTTTGCGCTTGAAAAATGTCGTCCGCGTTTGGGACCAGTTGAGTTAATATAATTGGTAAAATATTGTTGGATTCGCCTGTTGAGACCGATAATTGGGTCGCGAATTATTTGTTGTTTGAAGTGTATTCCCCATTTGCCGAAAACCCCGGGACATTGTTGAATCATACGCCGTATTGCGCCACCTCGTGGCACGCGGAATTTGTTGGAAATCGAATTGGATCTCGCGAGATGTGAACAGATTAATTGTGTTCAGTGATTGATTGAACTTTGTAATCTCGGATTAACAAGAATCCAGTGATATTTCTCGGAACACATCGCCTTATTGCCTACCACGCGTAGCGCGCGCTTGCTGGAAACGAGTTAGGTGTGATGCTGGTCAGGACCGCGCCATCTGGAGATCGACGCCTTGTGACCGTCCTAGAACCCGTAACTTACATCACACGTTACAATTACTCACCTCATATCACATACATACACACTTTGGACGTGATCAAACAGATCCGGGTTGCCGTCTACAGCTCAGGTGAGTGTTATTTGTAATTTTTGGATCAAATGGTTGTAGGCCGAAGCCTAGTAGAGGTAGGCCATTGTGTGGCCTTGTTTATTGAAAGCAACGTTAAGCTCCACGTATCGTGGAAAAGTTCCGGACACGTCCAGTTACCGTTGGCTGGCCTATTGCAGTCCTGATCAAATTGGTAGCAGGCGTGGCTCTTATAAGATCCACTGATTCATTCTGGTATAGGCGTGGCTCTTATAATGTAAGATCCACTGGTTTAATTGGAAATTTTGAAAGTAACTTTGGTTTGATTACTTAACACAACTTATAACTTAATAAGTTTTGAATATATTACCATGTCATCCGGGCTATCTAATTGAAGTTGAATCAATTGAAGTTGTATTTGTAATTTGTACTGTAGCCCTTTATTGCATTGACAGGTAAGATTTATTTGTGAAATTGGGAAGTATTAGGAATTATTGGTATAATTTGGTACATAATTTGGTATTTGTTGCAATTAATAATTGAATGTCATTGATCTGAATTTGAAAGGTTATCTAAATAATAATTACACATAGTCTAACATAATAGGACTTGAATTGTGTGTATTGGTTATTGCATTTATAGTAATTATTGGAGTGTTGATAGAGATTCTCCGGCTCAATATTATGCAGACAATTGTTGTGCTTATTGATGTTTAATTTGAGGTTGATCCAGTATTGTATTATACATTCAATTGTTATTTATTTTGTAACTAGCCATCCTTAGCAAGCTAGATTCATACTTGGAATAAGTGCAGGGTCGGATTTGGGCTTGAAATAATTGAATTTGAATTTTTATTTTGTTGAGATTACTTGGCCGGCTAACAAGTCATTGCTGTTTGTTTAATATTTGATTGTTGGTTATTGATTGTTGTTTTGTATTAATATTTGATTGTTGCAATGGCCTCATTAAGGGCAGTCAGGGAGGCTGCTGCGGGATTGACCTCACAGTTGAGATGGTTCACATCGGCAGCTGCAACTGTTGAGCGTGTGGAATTGGAAGAGCTCACCCTTGCTCGGTATGGGCAAGTGATTGAGAGGATCAAGTCAGCTGATGCTGCGCTCACACGCTTCAACGAGTACATCATGGACGTGGATTTGGGGGTGATGGATCAGACAGCCCGCGATAAGATTTTGGGTGACTATGACCAGATTATCCACCTGGGGGATGTCATATGTCTACGAGCGCGGGAAATTTTGAAGAGCCGGGTGCCTGATGCGGCCAAGCCGCAGACCCCTGTTGTTGCAGGCCCTGGACTATTGAGTAGGCTGCCCACCCTGGAGCTGCCACATTTTGACGGTCGCTTGGACCACTGGCTGGGCTTCCTAGATCTCTTTGAGAGTCTTGTCGATGCACGCTTGGACCTCGGACCTGCCCAGAAGCTGGCCTATTTGTTGTCTGTCCTGGAGGGCGAAGCCAGAGCCTTGGTGCAGCACTTGCCGGTGACGGATTCCTCTTACCCGACCGCTCTGGAGCTTCTCTCCCGACGGTATCAGAACAAGCGCTGCCTGGCTGATGTGCACATCGACCAGATTTTGGGACTACCGGCCATTGTCAGCACGTCGACGTTGCGCACTGACTTGCTGAACCCGTTGGTTTCAGCGACCAACGCTTTGAGACGCTTGGAGTTACCGGTAGAACATTGGTCCTACTTGTTGGTGCACGTGGTGCTGCAGTTGCTCCCCGCGGAGCTGAGGTCACGTTTTGAGCAGAAGTATGGTGGGGATAGTGCCACCCATCTTCCCCCCTTTGACGACCTCCTCAAATTTTTGGAAGACGAGTGTCGGTTTGCGGATAACACTCGTGGCGCCACGGGGTCACCCACACTACCTTCTCAGCCCAGAGACCAGGGACGGACTAGGGCTCGGGGGCCTGTTGATGTTCCCCCCGCCCCCCGTTTTGCTGGCGCCCAGAGTCCTCGGGCTAGGGGGCCTGTTGATGATCGCCCCGCCCCCCGTTTTGCTGGCGCCCGGAGTCCTCGGGCTAGGGGGCCTGTTGATGATCGCCCCGCCCCCCGTTTGGCTGGCGCCCGGAGTCCTCGGGCTAGGGGGCCTGTTGATGTTCGCCCCGCCCCCCGTTTTGATGGTGCCCGGAGTCCTCATCATTGTGACTTTTGTAAGGCAACGGGGCATGTCATGGCGCGTTGCCCGGATTTTTTGAATTTGCACGTAAGTGCCCGCCGCCGTATTGTCAACGCGCGCCGTTTGTGCTTTTCGTGCTTGGGGGCCCACTTCCATCGGGACTGCCCCGACCCCCGCCCGTGTAGAATTTGTGAAAGGTCCCACCTTGAGATTTTGTGCGCCAACGCGAACCGCTCCAGCAGACCAGCCTCTGAGGGGGGTTCGCGCAGGGGGGGGTACCCCGGAGACGAGCACCGGGCTGAGACCCGCGATTCTGTACGCCGCACTCCACCCCCCGCGCAAGTTGAACGGGAGCCCCACGAGCGCCATTTGGTCTTCCCTCGTCAGGGAGAACGCGCATTGGCTGCTAGGCAGCAGTGGCCGGGTCGGCGCCGCTGCCTTTCCCCTCCGTTGGCGGAACGTCCCCGGCTGGAGTCGCGCCCTCCGCCATTCGGGCATTCGGTGGGATATGCCCCTCCAGTGATGGCGAGCGGCTTGGGACACCGCGCGGACGAATATTTGGATTGTTGGCCTCGTCGTGAACGAAGGCAGCCTGGAAGCGGCGATCGGTCGCCGCCCAGGCATCACTAAGAGATTGACGCCTCCCCGCTAAAGGAACCCCCCGATCAAGACGGTTTTGTTGCCAACGGCCTCGGTCACGGTCTGGGGACCCTTGGGTGACTCGATTGGGGTCTGTGCCATTTTGGAAACGGGAGTCCGGGGTTGCCTTTTGTCTTCTTGGTTAGCGGGACAGGTTGGCCTGAAGGTGAACGACCTTTCAGGCAAGATTTGGGGAATTGGCGAAGCGGCTGACACCACTGTTGAGGGAAGGACCTGGTTTGAGGTCACCCTTGTGAGTTGTCCTTACCCTAAAATTGGTGCTCCTGCCCTTGTTGTAACTGAACTTGGTACAATTGTTGGTGACTGATCGTCACACTAAGAACTCGCATGCCGGTTGCAATGCGCTGTTGGCCATTCTGCAGCGAGAATTTTGGATTCTGTCGGCTGATCGCGTCAATGAGACGAGGCCCTTTGCTGGCGTCGTAACGGATTTTGTTGGTCCCCCTTTGTTGAAGACGTCCACCCTTCGTAATAGCAAGATTGTTAGGGCTTATTTGTGTGTTTGTCTGCCTGTCAACCAAGGCAGTACATTTGGAGCTGGTAACCTCCCTCTCGACAGAGGCCTTTGAGGCGACTTTGGAAAGATTTGTGTCTCGCCGTGGGTTACCTTTTTTGATTAGGTCTTATTGCGGTACGAATTACAAGGGTACAAGTAACTATTTGAAGGAGGTATACGCCTTCCTTAATGAGAACCAGGTTGACATTGGTAATAGTTTGGCCCGCCGAGGGGTCACTTGGTTGTTTGACCCGCCAGCCTGCCCCCCATTGGGGGGGTATTTTGGGGGCCGCGGTGAAAGCGGCAAAGGGACGCTGGCGGAGATTGTTGGGAGACACCGTTCTCACCTTTAATGAACTAGCTACGGTATTTGGCCGCATTGAAGCTGTGTTGAATTTGCAACCTTGTCAAGACTTCCAATTGATTAGCGGACGGGTGGGCCCGTCCGGGGGGGGTAGATGTTGCGTCCCAAATGTAATTTTGAACGATCTTTTTGGTGTGGCAACATTCTATTGTCTTTGATGTTGACACTTGACATAACCTCTCCGACTTTGACAGATAGACTTTGCGCTTGAAAAATGTCGTCCGCGTTTGGGACCAGTTGAGTTAATATAATTGGTAAAATATTGTTGGATTCGCCTGTTGAGACCGATAATTGGGTCGCGAATTATTTGTTGTTTGAAGTGTATTCCCCATTTGCCGAAAACCCCGGGACATTGTTGAATCATACGCCGTATTGCGCCACCTCGTGGCACGCGGAATTTGTTGGAAATCGAATTGGATCTCGCGAGATGTGAACAGATTAATTGTGTTCAGTGATTGATTGAACTTTGTAATCTCGGATTAACAAGAATCCAGTGATATTTCTCGGAACACATCGCCTTATTGCCTACCACGCGTAGCGCGCGCTTGCTGGAAACGAGTTAGGTGTGATGCTGGTCAGGACCGCGCCATCTGGAGATCGACGCCTTGTGACCGTCCTAGAACCCGTAACTTACATCACACGTTACAATTACTCACCTCATATCACATACATACACACTTTGGACGTGATCAAACAGATCCGGGTTGCCGTCTACAGCTCAGGTGAGTGTTATTTGTAATTTTTGGATCAAATGGTTGTAGGCCGAAGCCTAGTAGAGGTAGGCCATTGTGTGGCCTTGTTTATTGAAAGCAACGTTAAGCTCCACGTATCGTGGAAAAGTTCCGGACACGTCCAGTTACCGTTGGCTGGCCTATTGCAGTCCTGATCAAAAAGAGATTAGTCATTGCTGGAGCTTGTTGTATTACTCACGTATCACCTAACGTTACAAACAGTTCCACTTCCCCAAATGGTGCTTTTCGCGAGCAACTCAAGGTACTATAAGAAATACCCAAAACGCTATAAGTGTGCCTATAATATTTGAAGAGTTACCTCGATTACTCCAGGATCCCATCATCAGATCCTGATTTCACAACAATGGGACCAACAAGAAAGTATACCCTTTCAAACGAAAAAAGAATTTTCCAAATCGGTCTAGCCGTTTTTGAGTTATGAGGTAACATAAATTAAAAAAAAGTTAAAGACGAACTGAGAACCTCCTCCTTTTTTGAAGTCGGTTAAAAGACTACAAATAGTATTGTTTTCACTGTGTCATTATACAAAGAAACGAGAAATAGTGGTGGTGACATTATGTTAGCTTATTATTTTCTTTTTAGTTACTGTTAGGAGGACTTGACTTGAGTACCAAGCCCATTCGTTTCACCAGTTGAATATCGACGACCTGTACGTGAACTACCACGACTGAAATCTTTAAAAAGACTCCTGATAGGAAGCAAAGAAAACCTGCTCAGGTGATTTATTTATCACTGCTCAAATCAGTTTGATTCTGGCCTCTAAATGGCGCCACAGACATTAACCTACATGGCTCTCATATGATTTGATCACTACAGATTGTCTGGACTTTAAAAGAGACGTTGACCTCTGAGTTTGTTTCAGTGTTTCTTCTCAGAGTAGTCAGTTAGGAAACACTGGCCTCATCTAGTTTACACTTACGGAAAAAAATGACGTGTGAAAGTGTTATTTATAACCTACTAGCGACCCACCCCGGCTTCGCACGGGTGCAATGTTTATATTAAATATACTATAGAATGTCTTTATATACATCGTTGACAGCCTTTTTGTCATTCGACATACATGTTCTCTTTAGTAATTACTCTTGAAAGTGCGACACATAATTTACCATGGGAA
This sequence comes from Tholera decimalis, assembly GCA_943138885.2. Taxonomy (NCBI): domain Eukaryota; kingdom Metazoa; phylum Arthropoda; class Insecta; order Lepidoptera; family Noctuidae; genus Tholera; species Tholera decimalis. The sequence goes on from OW964551.2 coordinate 13,325,660, forward strand.
AAACATTCAACGCTCAAATCTAAGCAACATACGCACGCGCGCGTGCCTCCGCCGGCACCGCGCCGCAACCGCTATGTCCTTGGATTTTAAATCTGTAATATCTTCGAAACTATTTATTTAAAGTATATTCTGTTAAGGGCAATATTGATTTATATTAAATGTACAATGTATTTATGGTACTTAATTGGATAAGGATTAATGCTGTATTGCTTAAAATCGCTTCGTAAAATATGCTCGTATTTCTCGTAAAAAGTAAAGGATAGTTGTTATGGGTTATCTATAAGAGATAGACAAATGCCATCCAGGACAATTTTGTTGACCTTTTTAAGGTGTACAATACTGTAGTACATTATTTTGATCTATCTCGTAGGGTTCAGCCAGCGTTTGCAAAGCAAGCGCAAAAAAATGTGTTTATTTGCGACATCACATTAGAAACCTCAAAAATTATCAGTGTTCCTCTACTATATTATGCATGTTATATACTTAAAAACCTTTCTTTTGAATCACTCTTTCTATTGAAAGAACAAGCATCAAAATCCGTTGCGTAGTTTTAAAGATTTAAGCATACATAAGGACAGACACAGGGAAGCGACTTTGCTTTATACTATGTTAAGAAGATTAAGAAGATTTGCAAAATAAACATAAATTTTTCATTATTTCATTCCTGTCCTATTAGTTTTCGATTGGATTGTCATCAAATTACGCCTCCCACTCTTTGGACAGCGGAACCGAATACCAGACTTCTACTGACTATTAGAAACCGCGTCAATAGCCTAATGGATAACGTGTAGGACTTGTGATCGAGAGGTCGCAAATTCGAATCCCACCCATTACATTATTGACGTGAACTCACTCCAGACACAAGCATATTTAGCTTAGTTGGAGGGGTTCACAAGATTGCTAGTAATGTGAATTCTACCCATATTGCTAGTATTCTTTAAAAAAAAACCAACCTTTTTCTGTTGCCCTTGCCACGTTTCGGGGTTGCGGTATCTCGTTAGAACATTCTCGCAACCCTGGCAAGTAATCGATCGGTTTTCGTCACTAGTTCTGAGTTCTGACTGTTCTTTAAGGCACGCGAGGATCACTGTTTCTCGATGACTCTCAATACTCAATACTCAATTATTTATTGCAATCCACAATGTGAACTTAGGTGGCGGGTTTACAAAATATGATCATCATGGACCCGGTCGGGCACAGCAAATTACTTAAAATTAAATTATATTTTTAAGTTATATCACAATACTCATTTACTGTAAATTAAATAATTTTCAATAAAAATAAATCATAATAAAATTTAAAATAAATGTGGTGCTGTTCCACAAACTATGGCGCACTTATCACCGTGTCCTGCGTGTCCTGTCGATTGTTTAATACAGGAATTGATTGACACTTTCGAAGGTCATAAATAAGTCGCCCAATTTTCGCCGACTCAATTAAGATTGCCATCAACACGCTAAGAAAGACTTAAGAAAGTAAAAATAACCCACAAAAATTGGCCAAGTGCGAGTCAGACTCGCCCATGAAGGGTTCCGTAGTACCTATAATAAATATAATTTAATATATTTACTTGAAAAAAAAAACTTAAAAATTTCTTAAAATTAGCTTATTTACAATTTTTACAACTACACCAAATAACTTTGTTTTTCATAGTGTTTTTATGAATTACAAAGTTATATTTGCGGTTTTAGAAAATATGCTGTATCTCAAAAACTGCTGACCTGATATCGTTCAAACCAATTTTGGTTGAAAGATTACATTAAGATCTATAACATATATTTTTTTTTAATTTTTCACTCCTTAATTATAGAAATTAGAGGGGGGTGGACACACATTTTACCACTTTAGAAGTGTATATCTTTTAAACGATTAACTGTATGAGAAAGTGGTTTTAGAAACCTCAATGTCATTTTTAAAGACCTGTCTATAGATACCACACACGCATAGGTTTCATGAAAAAAAAATATTTTCAGTTTCAGTTCCATGTATGGAGAGCCCCCGTCTATTTTTTTTTTTTTTTTTCATGAAATCTGAAAGCGGTTCACAGAATACCTTCTAAGTTTCATATGTATAGTCCTAACAATTTCGGAATAAAATGGCTGTGATATACGGACGGACGGTCAGACAGACAGACAGACAGACGAACAGACATGTCGAAACTATAAGGGTTCCGTTTTTTGCCATTCGGCTACGGAACCCTAAAAACGATGGATAATTTTTCTGAATATTCGATTAAGAACTTCAACTTGATTTAGTCCCGGATATTCCGAGAATACCCTCGGATATTTTTAACTCCTGTAAAGTTCCTAAGAATCCCGAGGTCTGTCATCATGCCGCCTTCGTTGTTGGCAATCAAATAAAAGGTTAAGTCAATAACTTTACATTTTGCTTTGATTGAAAATCTGCCGGCCAGTTAGTAAGTTAGAACTATCTTTTTTAAGCTTGGTTTACATGAAGAAATTGTACTCTAGTTTTATTATTTTTTAAATAAATAAATAAATAAAATAAGTTCCTAAATGTTTTCAATTAGGAATGAAATTAACAACGTCGGGACCAGTTCTTAATTATCATCTAGGAATTTGCCTTTTTCCAGCTATGTCAGGCTATGTCTGACTGTCAGATATACAAATGACAGCCAGGACCACCGGGTACACGTGCTTTCAGAGGCACAGTGGAATTTCGATATGTGAACGTTGACTGGTAAAGAAGGCCTTGCTGCATTAAGTACGCCCATGTACCACTATTGTACATAAAGTTTAAATAAATGAATTACGGCAACCGTTGCTTAACCGCTCCTCTTAATAATAATTTACTTATTTGCTTATACAACGTGTAATTTAAAGGGTATATACATACCAAGTGCACGGCTTCTTTGGATGATAATAAACGATATGGCAAGGGTTTTCTAATCCTATGTGTACATGTGTGGAGCATATTAGAAATTTCAATACATTGATACCAGAGACCGAATTTTTCAAATTAAGAAGAACGAAGAGAATTATCGTTTTATTGGCAAGTGACGTGGAAAGTGATGACCCTCATAGTGCTGTGACACGTTTGTTATTATTGCTATTCAAGAAACATATGAAACCAGTAATTTGGGGTCAATTCTGTGAGTCACTTATTTTGAGCTGAAACTTTCCATAGAGACTCCATACCAGATGGTGTCTTCAGTCCTTTTGGATAGATATGGGGTTTCCGTTACACGTTATATACCTAGAGACCTAAAAGTAAAACAATACAACATAGGAACATCTGCTGCCGAACTAGGAGAAAACCTGTGTCTTGGCAAACAGCGCCAATCCTCTCAGTCTATGTAACAAACAGAGAATTTAAGCCAATCAGTACAATCGTTTTTATAAATTAGAAAAAAATAAACAGTTAAACCAACTATTATGACTATGGTGAAGTGAATTTAACTAAACTTGTTACCTTAATGAGTTTGCATGTGTTGTGTTTGTGTATGTGTAAGGGCGGGGTATGTATAGGTATATGTGGGTACGTGTGTGTGTGTGTGATGTGTGTGAAAGTGTAAAAGAACATCATAACACAACATAATATCGGGCACAGTTCTTAATAATAACATTTTTCATTGGTAATTTTATATGTAACTAAAAATATTATAAATATTTGAACCGTCAATAATGTAATAGCTAAGGTGGCGGACTTGTGATTGAGAGGTTGCAGTTTTGAATCCCACCAATACACTAATGCCGTGAACCCACTCCAGACAAGCATTTTAGTTTAGTTGGCAGGGTTAACAAGATTGCTAGTAATGTAAATTCTAACCACATTTCTAGTTCTCTTTAAAAAAAATGAAAGTTAGGATGTTTGTATAATTGTAAGTTTGTGATTCAGTCACGCAAAAATGGATCCTTCCCAACTAGCACAAATGGGCTGCAATAGGGCTTTAGAGCGTATCCCATTATTACTTATGGTATTAGACGTAAGCGCTAGAGCGTCTACTGCAGACTTAAAGCAGCCGCTTTAGCGCTATTTGGGCGCCATTTTATGCAGCCTAAAGTTCTATTCAACCTGCACAACGGTTGCTTAAAGGTTCCTCAATAGCTATAACGATTTATTAACGCTATACTAAAGCTCTCGTAGCGCTACATTTGAATGATTTTGAACTACTTTGAACGAATGAATTGATTATAGTTCTTTATTGTATATCTTTAATTGACATTATTTGTAATATTTTGGTAAAGTGTTTTCGTCGCATTCATGAAAATAAAACAAACGTACTTAAGTAAAAGTTTGTATTCTGTATTAGCAAGATATATAAAGATACTTAAAACGCTGTCCAGTTTACTGTAGATATATAAGATAATTTTCGAGTAATTTTAACGCGCTTTTAAGATATTTAAAAAATTAACAAAAGTTATGTGATATTTTTTATTTGTTATACAGAATAAATTTTATTTCCTTATTTTTACGTGTCGATAACTTACTATTCGCAAGTGGCTGATTGTTTACCGGTACATTTAATGCACATTTAACTGAAAAACCAATGTATATCAACTCAATTTTGCAAGAGAATTATAAGTTTTCTTAAAAAATCATGGCCTCATTGTAATGTAGTCATAACCTGCAGTTTTAGCTCTAATAATTCCCTTTTGAGAATCATAGCGCTAATTTTCTCCCTTCTAATGCTTCCAGTGATTATTGTACCCCTAGTGCAATTCACAGCCACAAAAAGCTCCTATTTTCCTGTTTTTGAGGTTATAAGATCTAGTTACGTACTTATTCGAATGGTTTCCATTTTGGAGATCCGTGGTCTACCCTTAAAAACGTTCACTTAACATAGACATTGTACGCTTCTCAACTTTAAAAACAAATCCAAGTTTACGGTTAATTACGATACTTGACTTTACACCTGATATTTCTACATAAATATGATACAGGTTATTTTTCAAATAGATAATCATCAAACGTCTCAATAATAGTTTACATTATTTTGTTGTCGGTAGAAATAAGATCCAGTTACTTTATGGTTTAGTTATACCTACTTATACTTTAATATGAAGTTTAAACATTTCAATTAACTACCTATTATTGTTTTATTACAGAATGTCTTTTAAAATAGTTAAAACTATAAATGCAGACAAGGAAGAGCTGTCAATCTGCCCTTCAGGATGGGAAATATCGCTAGATCAGAATAAAGAAAATTTGTCAGACGAAGACAATATTCCGATTGAAAAGATATTGCTTAATGATGATGAGAACGTTGCACAAAAAAAAACCGTAATTTGGTTAAAGAGGTTAATGGATCCTATGATGGTACTGCGCCAAATCCAAATGTTGAGACTGATATCTTTATACAATAAGAACCCAAGAATAGGCTTTTTTTTATTAAGTTTGTGATTTGTGAAATGTTGAGATTAATCTTCTTTAAAATTAAAAGCTTAAAAATTAAAATACTTTAGTATTAGATGATTAGCAGATTCACTGGAATGTTCAGCCATGTTTGACGATTTTAGGAGGTTTTCATAAACCTTGCGTAGGGTAAGGTGTTCAACAATGAACCACCTAAATTTCTAACCACCATAACTCAAAAGTTTACTTTCGAAATTAACTTTTATCTGTAATACTAGAGAGGTAGGTTAGTTGACTACCTTTTTGCATTTAAGAAATGTGACTTTTAGTGATACAATTCATAGAATAAGCATTTTTTTTCAAAAAATATTTTTGACTCATTGTGTCCACCCCCTGGTATACAATGAACCGGGGGGGGGGGGGCCTGTTACAGTTAACCATGAGGTACACATTGAACCAAAGAATGTCAGGATGTTATTTATTCAGAAATAATAACACATCATGTCAGAAAATCAGTCTTTAATAAACAAATATTACAAAACTTGTTTATCATGATCGAAATATTTATTAATTAACGAAAAATTATCATAAAAAAACGTTTTTTTAAATAATTAGTGAGAACTTAAGTTTTTTAACATCAAATAATATTTTCTAATAAACACTGTGCCACATATTATCTTAAAACACTTATAATCATCGCATTAAACACCATAGCTACTGGAAACATCAATTTTTGTATTTGTAGCTTAACATGTTGGCACTTTAAAACAGGTTAAGTTTCTGTTGGAAATAGAATCGTTTATTTTGTATTTATTTTATTAATAAAACGTAATTATTAAGTCAACGAATGAAAAAGAGAAGAGAGCCTTCGAATGAAAAAGAGGCTTGCTTTCGGGCGCTACCAGCAATGTAGCTTTTGGTAAAAGATATTTAACACTTATTCACTAAAACAACACAGATACTGGTAATGAGATCAATTTTTATAATTAGTTTAACATTGGCACATACAATCAGTCTCAACTTTCTAGAATAATATTTTAATTTAAACATTCAACGCAATTTCAATTGCGACACGTCCACGTCAAATGAAAAAGAGGCATGCCTTCGGCTGCTGCCGGTTCGGTTTTGGTAAAACATATTTAATGTCTTTTATTTGTATTCCTGCTGTATCTGGAACTAAAGGCTCACACAATTTCAGACTTACTAACTTACTTTTTAATCTTAAAAAACTCACAAAAAAGTCAGAATCGTCGCGTTGTCGTCAATTTCTTCATTAAACATTACTATTTTTAAGTGGAAATGAGACGATGACGAATTCTTCTTCTTTTGGGTCTCGAGTTAATTGTATAAAATTACCGTCGAGCACTGTCATCCTCATCATCACTCCTACTTACAAAATCTTCTCCACCAGACGATGATCCACTGGCTATAAAATCTTTTTCGTCTGAGGTTTCGATATTTTCGATAATGATGGCTTTCTTTTTGTTTCTTTTGTTATTTATTTTATCTTCTGTAAATAGGTCTTTCTTCACATTCTTTGGCGGTTTATTGATTTTCAACTTCTTCTTTTCAGCAATTTCATTTTTTCTGGGGATGCTTAGCTGGCATCCTTTACTGGCTTTTCTAATACTGAGCCCAGAGTTCAAGAGCTGCCTTCATAGATTCTTCCGTATGTCCACCTTTTTTTCTTATGACCTTTTTAACCCGCATCTCTTAAACAAAAACAAAATATATTAAGGCAACAACTACACATTAATTAGGTACACAGTTAACAAACATGAAGTACACAATGAACCATGGCTCATTGTTAAACAATACAATTTGGTTGACTGTGGGACACACACTTTTTTATTGTTATAGGTAAAGATAACTTTTAAATTACTTACATCAAACATACAGTTAATACGTCAAAAGAAGCACATTAAGAGTATCTACAAAGCTAACACAGTACAATACTTGTTATATTAAACTGAAACATATAAAACGAAAAACTACTTACTTTTTTTTCTCTAGTTTTTACACGAATAAACACAAAATTCCTCACCACTCGGCCGACTCGAGTGCGAGCTCGCTGCAAACTGGTAAAGTAGGCGGCAGGCCGTTATGGAGTCAATGTTGCTAGGTAGCAAGGAACGGTAACGCCGCATTTCCGAATTATAGGCTTGGTTGACTGTGTACACATGGTTCAATGTTGAACATCTGACCCTACTTTCCTGCGATAACCTCCACTTTTATTTATTAATTTCCATCGTTTACCATTAATTTTTTTTTTGTAATATTTACAAAAGTGGCTGTAAAACATGGCGAATGGATTGATCCTGTAAGGAAGAAGTTATGACTATTGTATTACTAAAGGCAGTTTTTGTTTCTTTTTAGGATATTAATGATGAGTAATTCATCTGATGAATTTTTTATAACTATAGTATGCATAAGAGCATCTATTATTTCTATAATGAAACTTGTAGTAGTATAATAGTGGTTACTATAACTCCTGTGCAGGTACTGCAAACAGTCTACAATTAACTCCTTTTTGTAGTAATGTAATCTATAAAAGTTGAAGAAACCACTGTACAGCTGTAAGTAGCAGAATGACCTTCGTAACTCTCATGTCAAGGTGTAAGTGGTAAATGAGTTCTAAAGTGAACTACTGTAAAGCCTAGGGTAGTATTTGATTCAGCTTGTAGCACTTTAAGTAACTTTTATAGCTATAGACGTTTACGGATGCAGATATGCAACTTTGAACTGCTTTGCTCTTTAACCGCTATTTTACGGCCGAAAGTAACAAAATAGGCTGCTATTTCCACTAATGTGCTCGTTGGGTTGGAAAGTACTTTTACAAAAACTTTATCTTTGATTGATGAAGCAAAACCTTCGTTGTTAAAAAACGATGCAAAATTAAATTGCAATTATTGCTCAACGATAATCAATGTCGTGAACTTGTGAAAAAACACATTACCCTCCTTTGCGTCGAGCAGTCTGGTAAAAAACACTTTCAGGGCGCTCTAAAGATTTGTCTCTATCTAAAGTAAGGAACGCTCAATCCATTCTCCAAGTGCATAAATACACGTCTATTTATGAAGGTAGAGAATGGATTGAGCGGACAAGACTTTGTTGCTAAGCCCTGGCTGGAGGCTTAAATTAATTTTTTAATTAAGGCAACCATAGGTAATTCCGGTTAAGCTGCCGACAACCTCGGAGGTTAACCTGCGAAATGACACACACAAAAAAATTGTTTCTGGCTCACTTTGCCCACCAATGTTGGAGACGGTATGTAAGCCTGGTCAACAATTATAGCGACCCAAAATACCAAATTAGAATCTCTGTTGCATCAAATCCGGAGTAATTGGTACGATATTGTTAACAAACAAAAAAATTAGGTACTAGAAAGTGTAGGGCTATTGAGCAAGCGTTGAGTTACCTAATTAATAGTGTAGTGGTGATGATGAATCATACCTAATTTTCCTAATATGTTACGGAAAGTTGAAAGTTCGTAGTGAATAAAAACTTTTTTTTACAAAAAATTGAACTGACTTTAAAACTTCCAAAAAAGACTTGCACTGCAAAGAGAGAAATAACCTTAAATATTGTTTTATTGGATGTCTAATTCCGTTAAAAATAAGGGCTAGGTATCTACTCACATGGCTGAAGTCAGTGCCAAGCCAATGAATAGTTTTGATAGGCAAAGAAAGCCGCATTCTGGGGCACACCCGAGGTGATGAAACCTAATTATTTATCTTGGCACCGACTTCAGCCATGTGAGCTTTAACCCTCCTTTTTTGAAGTCGGTTAAAAAGAGAAGAGAATGCAGACATAATTGAATCATTTTAATTTAGTTTTTAATTTCACATATTATTTATATTTCTCTGTGACTTTGTTTTATTCTAATTTTATTTATGTGATTTTTTTTTTTATTTTGTGAGGAGTAGTCGGAAGCGAGAAAATATGATACCAAAGTGTTACCCAGCTACTGGGGTGGGAAAATCATCCAACGACTCTCTCTGGGTCGAGGGGAAAGGAGTGTCAGAGTCAGACTTCTATTGACAAAAACCCACCTTGTTCCATTTACTGCCCCTACGTTCCGTTAGAACATTCTTGCAACCCCAGAAGGTAATTGTGGCCATCAGGAAGCAGACACCAGCAGGGAATTCAACTTCTTGGTTTCAATCTGCTTATAAAATGATGGGTAACTTTAGAAAAAAGGAAGGCGTTCAATGAAATTTCAACTTAGTGGAGTTAGATATAGTGTTTGTTATTCCATTTAGGTATTATCCTGAATTCTGAATCTAAATGTGAAAATAAATTAAACCGGTATACATCTGTCAGTTACCAATTAAAGGTAGGTATCGTTAGCCGTCTGTTTTATCTGCAGTTAACATGGTGTTAATTGGTTAGGTTAAGTATAGCTGTGAAATGAGTTTGTTGGTTTAAATCTTTAACGATAATCGGTTAAGTTTGGTGAGACGGTCGTTAGTTTTAATGTTACTTTTACAAGTTAAAGTGTTGGTAGGGTTTATAGGTGCTTAAAACTACCGAAGATTTTCTATAGAACAGATTTGACTAATTAGTCTTAGGTTCCGAGTCAAATATTTGCAAGGCAGTGAAAAGTTGTTAAAAATCAAATTGTTTTATTTGTAAGAACCCAAAGATTTCTAAGTTTTAGCTGGTAGATTTCAATGTCAGTGATAAGATATGTGGTAAGACTGCCATTGTTTTTTTTATTATACAGTATGTTAACTAACAGGGGGCGTTCCCGTTAACCCGCAATAGTATAGCATCCATACATGCTAAAAACAATACCATTCGAAAACAAAATGTTCTTATTTTTTTATATTAAAATATTTACTAAAAATATTAAATTGATACGTAAAAGAAACACTCTGTACACGCGTACTTGAAGGACGGCAACGTCGCAATTTATTTATGAATGACGGGCCGCGTGTGCGGCGATCTAATTGATGTGCTTATACCATTGCGGGTTAACGGGAACCTCTGTTAGTTAACATACTGTATTTAATTAAATTTATTCTATATCGAATGGGCCCGCTCTTTACTTTGATCACGCCTGATAGTGAGCGATTGAAGTAATCTACGATGTAACGAGCGTGCCCAGAAGGTGCCTGTTCGCTCTTGCTTTAAAAGCTAACCGGTCATATCATACATATGTGCTAGGGAACACGGACCCGGCAGAGAGTTCTACATCTTAACTGTTCCCTAAACCAGGGCTTCCCAAACTTGTTTTAACTGTGACGCCCTTGGGAAGTTGCCATATTTTTGCGACGCCCTAGCCTTGCCATACATTTACCTACTACTTGTAGTTCTAGCTTTTTTATAGTTGATAGGCTTGCGTTAAAAAATAGTCAGAAGGACTCCAATAGCATCTAAATTTGTTCTTTATCAAAAAATAAAGACAAAACATTTAGATCGCCTTACGACGCCCCTGGGATAATACCGCGGAGCAGTGGCGGTACCTTCATATAAGCCCAAAAGCCTTACTAAAAAATGCTCGATAGAGAATCAATGTCAAACCCGAACTATTTAAAAGTTCGCGCGCTTAATTCTTATCAAAATAACACAATGTATCTACTGCTACACTACTACACATCGCGATTGTTCGCGCGCAGAGTTTCGCATTTGTAGCATCTAATGATCTACATATTGCTATCTCGCTTACACGCACCGGCTTTTACCGGGCTTTCAAATACTATATCTGTCACTTTCGCACTTATAGCGATGTGCCGTATAACGAGTTAGGCCTTGTGCATAGAACAAATCGATCACTATGGCAGATTTAAGCAGGGCTTTTGGTATGAAGTTGCATGCGTATGCGTGACCTTGTCAGCTTGCCAACTCTGCAGTGTTGCCGTTTTAGCCACACGTTGAAAGATCTTGGAGATTTTTAACGAGTTTGGAAACTTTTTTAACATTTAGCAACAATAAAAACTAGCGACTTTTTAAATAACGAAATTAAATACAGTCAAAACCGTTTACAACAACATCATTTAGAACAACATACCAGTTATATAGACCAAAATCATAGGTACAAAATACTATGTACCTTGAAAACATCACCGGTTATTACGACTATCGGTTTTTACAACCAAATATGAGTGGTCCCTTGGATGTTGTTATAACAGATTTTGACTGTATTTAAGCAATATCTTAAAAATAAAAAAAATTAGCTAGATTTTTCATATACCTGGCGACTTTTTTTGCCTAAATGACAACACTGAGTAGTTCCCGATATCCGAGAGTGCAACTAACTTCAGTTTCATTTGCTTGAGTGGGAAAAGGTTTTGTTGTTAAAGTTTTTTGTTTGTTTTCTAAGATTTCCTCAGTGATACAATTGTTTTGGTGATTTACCTACAACAATGGAGGTAATTGTACCTTGTGAGGATTTAAAATGCATTCAAGTTTTGATTGGCGAAGATAAGGTAAAATCTTTAAACTTTGCTCAGAAAAAACAGTTAATTTCTTCATTAAAACCGACGCCTAATCTGTGTATTTCTCAGACTAGTAAATCGCATAAACGAAAATTTAATAGATCAGTGTATAAAACTAGTTGGATTGTTGGCTGTTCGCACACTAATAAGTTGTATTGCTGGTGCTGCATATTTTTTTCGAATGAAGATTCCGTTTGGAATACATCTGGTTATAATGATTTAAATAACATATCTGGCGCCATTAAAAGGCATGCAAATTCCCATAAACACCTGTGTGCAATGGTTTCTTTCGGTAATTTTGGTAAACAACGAATTGAGACATCTATATCACGCCAGTTATCTGAGGAAATTTCAAAATATAACACGCGCGTTGAAAACAACCGTAGTGTTTTTCAAAGATTAGTCGATATTGTTTGTCATTTAGCACAACAGGAACTTCCTCTAAGAGGACATGATGAGTCCAAAACTTCATTAAATAAAGGCAATTTTTTAGAACTGGTCTCGTTAATTTCAAAATACGATGTCGTTTTAGAAAAACATATGCAGCATCAGGAAAGTGACAAACCGGGGCCGAGTTATTTATCTAACAAAATTCAAAACGATATTATTCATTCCGTAGCCGATGTGATGCAAACTTGCATCGATTACGAAGTTAGACAAACAAAATTTGTTTCAATTATTATTGACGAAACCCCCGATGTTAGTCATAGAGAACAACTGTGCTTGATTCTCAGATATTATTATAAAAATGAAATTCATGACCGTTTTTTGGGCTTTCTTAATGTGTCGGAAAGTCGCACAGCAGACTCACTCTCTAATATTATTTTAGAATTATTGAATAGACATGATTGCATCGCAAAATTAGTAGCGCAAAGCTATGACGGTGCTAGTGTAATGTCCGGTGTAAGAAATGGAGTGCAACAAAAAGTTAAAGATGTTTGTCCACAAGCAATTTACATTTGGTGTAATGCGCATATTTTGGCCTTAGTGTTGTCTAAATCATGCAATAGAATTCAGGAGGTTAGTTTATTTTTTTCAGCCCTTCAGGCTTTGTGTAATTTTTTTAGTAATAGTACAAAACGAGATGCTTTTTACGATACTCATTGCAGCAAAAAATTGCCTAATGCTCCCGCAACTCGTTGGACATACATGTCGCGAGTTGTAAACACGGTTTTTGAACAAAAAAGTAAACTTATTGAGTTGTTTTCTGATCTGTGCGACAATGCACAGAACTGGGACGGGGATACGATTTTAGCTGCGGAGAATTTTGAAAACACTTTGCGATCTTATAATTTCAATTTTTTTCTTTTTATCTTTCATCGGATATTTGAAAAAACTGACTGCTTGTACTATTGTACAAGCAGTCAGTTTCAAAAAAAAAAAATCACAAGTTGATGTCGGTTATTGTATTAATAAAATAAAGGAATTTCAGGCATGGTTACGTGCTGAATTTCAATCCGAATTTGATCAAATTTATGGGAACACGTTGCAAAATAACTCGGCTCCTCGTTTGAGACGCAACGTACGCTGTGCAAAAACGGAATACAGACGACTTTTTGTAGAAGTAATTGATAACATTAATACCGAAATTACTGACCGATATTCTGAAATTTATAAATTAAAGTTTTTCCAACTGCTCAACAACAAAATATTTGACAATTATCACTCACATTTTCCTACAGAGGAATTAGATTCATTATTTGACATTTATGCAAACTATTTCGACAAACAAACATTAAAAAGCCAATTGATTTGCTTGTATTCTAGTCCTGATCTGAAAGATCGTAATGTTTTCGAATTAATTGATTTCATTCATGAGAATAACCTCGAAGATGCCTTTCCCGAGCTGTTAAAGTTAGCGTATCTTGTTGTAACTATTCCGGCTACAAGTTCTTCCGCGGAACGTGCTTTTTCGTCTCTTAAACGTATCCATACCTATCTGAGAAATACACAAGGTCAAGAGCGTCTTTCCGAATTATCAATGATAGCTATTGAAAAACAGTTGTTGGTAGAATTAAAACGATCACCAACATTTTACTCTGATGTAATTAAATCATTTCTTAAGAAAGATAGACGATTCCAATTAGAATATAAATAATTTATTTAAATTCCTTATTACATTCTATCTAGCCATTTTTTAACTTTCGTTTTGTAACTTTTTGTATTGTTTTTTTTTTTTGTCTGTAACCTGGGTCCTGTTACGAAGGAAGCAACTACTTACCATAACTTTGTTCCCTCAAGCAATGAAGCAAACCAAACGGCTTTTTTCAAAGCCACCGGAGGTATGCAATTGCTGATATGTTTATTATATTCAATCTAGCACTAGCATGCCTTCAGTGTGCTTTGGTTACCTCATTCACCGCACGACAAGCAAGAGTGAAATTGAAGAAAGAAGAGGAAAGAAGATGGATGAATTCACTTTTAATTTATTGTACCTAACCAGTAGTTTATGAGAAAATTGCGATGATACATACGTAGGTACCTACATACTCAGTCGAAAACTGAACTTTCTTTTTTTGAAATCGGTTAAAATTTTATTGGGCTTGCGTTATTTTGAAACCCTAGGCACGCCACTGCCGCGGAGCCTCAGGGCGTTGTGACGCACAGTTTGGGAAGCCCTGCCCTAAACGGTATACCCAGCAGTGCGTCTGGTAGACCGGCAGTAAAAGGGAGATAGAGGTATCATAGACATATCACATATTGTAGTAGTGGCCCAGTGTTAAATTGAATAATGAATGAATTAAAAGTTGGTCACGACCAACGAGTGTATCGCGGGTTCCAATCCAGGCGCGTACATTAATTTTTGTAATTTTCTTCATAACCACTTCTCTAATAACGGTGAGGGAAAATATCGCAAAGAAACCAGTATACATGCGACACCCACCAACCCAAACCGAGCCCGCGTGGTTGGATTTTGGTTCATTCCGGTTCATAAAGAGGATAAAGATAAAGTTATTTTATTTTGCAAATACGGGTACAAGTCATGATGGTACATAATATAAATACAGAAACAGCCATATTTTGCCAATTACAAGGCATGCAAAAGTACAGTTTACAATTAAAATACATATTTACTATTCCATTACATAGTACTATAATTCTAATTCATCATTCACTAATAATTATCAATGTTCAATTAATCAATTCATTCAAAACATAAAATAATGCTGATTCATCACTCAATAATATAATTAATGTCATAATGTCTAATAGTTATTTAAATCCTACTATCCTACTAATATTATAAATGCGAAAGTTTGTGAGGATGGATGGATGTTTGTTACTCTTTCACGCAAAAACTACTGAACGGATCTGAATGAAATTTGGTAAGTATATAGTTGGCAGCCTGGAATAACACATAGGCTACTTTTTATCCCGAAATTCCCACGGGATCGGGATTTGCGCGGGAAAACCATCCCACGCGTACGAAGTCGCGGGTAGAAGCTAGTACAATATATAAAATAGACAAAAAATTTCTTTCTCCAATAAAAAATCTTCAACCCTATAATAAACTTTGTCTACTAAAGTTCCTAAGTCTTTTTTGAATGTCAAATTATATTCCTTCCAACAACTTGGTGTTATATGTGGTGGATACATAGACTACTAGGAAGGGAGGAGGAAGGATGAAGTCTGTGTACTTGCAGTGGGAACGCAGTAGGCTGTTTTTTTATGATAGTTAATATAATAACATAAGAAAAACACTCCATTTAAATTTCAATCACGATAGCTATTCCAACACATGAGGAAATATACTTGTACACTGTGTTCCGTAACTCTTATAGTCCTATTGGACGGCAAACTGTCATGATCGATGAAATGTCAGGCACAGGAACAACGGCTTTACATGTATTCCGAGACTTCCAAAATCCGAGGTGCTAACTCATATTGGAAGAAGAAGTAATACTCAACCCGGAAATTGTACCACCACGCTCAAAAATCGGTGGTTTGCAACTACCAGACCAAGTGACAATCAAAATATGAGAATAAAAGTAGGTACATCAAACCTCTAGTTCGTTATTATGCCCAGTAATATTATAAATCCGAAAGTAATCGGTCTATCTGTATGACTGTCTGTCACACTTTCATGCTGATATCACTTTACCGATTTTAGTTTGGACCTTGGAGGACATCATTTTCTTTTCGCTTAAAAAAAATTCTTTTAACTCGAAGCCGCGTGCAGAAGACAGTATCATTATGAATGATGATTACTAGCATTATCTTGTGTGCACAAAGCTCGTATCACGTTGAGGTTTTCAATTAACTTCCTCAGTCATCTTTCTTGCCATAAAAAGCGTTGTTTGAATTGAAGAATTAAACAGAATTGTACAAGTAAATTAACTACAATATGGTTACCACATAATTATGTGCAATTAATGAAAACACTGGCAATACTCAACATAATGCGACTATCTTCTTTCTACCACTTGTATGCTGATGATCTCCAAATTTACACCCAAGCTCCACTCGTAGAGTTAGCTGATGCCATTAAAGCTATTAATATGGACCTTGCTCGAATTGGTGACTGGAGCGCTGAGTTTGGGCTGAAAATCAACCCTGCTAAGACTCAGGTTATTGTTGTTGGTAGTTCTCGTACTATCTCCAGGATTGATTGGACGGCACTTCCCCAGGTTTCTATCAATAACACCGTCATACCTTTCAGTCATACTGTGAAGAACCTGGGAATACACATTGACGACACCCTTTCTTGGACTAAACAATTACAGGAAGTTAGTCGTAAAGTATTTGCGTCTGCAGGCTCCTTGAGACACCTTCGTAATTTTCTTCCCATCTCCACTAAAATTGCAATTGCACAAACTCTCCTTCTCCCTATTCTGGACTATGCTGATGCCAGCTATCTCGACTTGACCCAAAACCAATTGGACAAGCTAGAGCGTCTTCAAAATCTCTGTATCAGGTTTATATTTGGCTTGCGCAAATATGACCACGTTTCTGATTTCCGTGCTCAGCTCAAATGGCTTCCTATTAGGTTTCGCGGGAATCTTCACTTACTTTCTCTACTTTATAATGTGCTATTTAATCCTTTCACTCCTTTCTATCTTAAGGAACGTTTTCAGTTCCTCTGTGACACACATTCTAGATCCTTGAGATCATCGGAAAATCTAGAGTTGAGTATTCGTATGCATTCCACTTCTTTCTTTGACAAATCTTTTACCATACAAGCAGCTCGTTTGTGGAATGCATTACCCATAGATGTGAGGCGTGCTCAAACGCTACCAGCGTTCAAAAGAATGGTGAAGGAGCATTACCTCTCCCTATAACTTTTCCCCTTCTTTCTCAATTATACATGTAATATTTATTAGTATATAATTTTGGTATTGTATGTATTTTATATTATTATGTTCAATTATATGTTTGTACACTGACAGCCCTTAATCTGTCTCCTTTAAGTTTGTCCATCCAAAGGTTGTCTGTAAGAGATCGCCCTGTGCGATAAGACCGCCCATTGTACACTAGTTTAATTTTTTTGTATCTATAGTAATATTGTAAGGTGTACAATAAAGTATATAATAAATAAATAAATAAATAAAGAAAAACTTTTGTATGAGTCCAACACTGAAATCGCAAAAAATCAACTGTTCAGTACATTTTGTCGACTTCTGCAAATACAAATCTCTTTGGTTGTTTTAAACGATTTTAATTAGTGATGGTCCCCACACAAAATTTTGCTTGTCATGATAGTTATTGCCAATATTTTTATTTATTACACATACGTCGTAATCTTTCTGTATATGTCGCCAAAGACTTTGTAAAACTAATTTTGATGTTATGCTTTTACATTAAAATAAAGATAAAATAAAGTTTTAAGAAAATTACTTTATAAAATTATCTGCAAAAAAATCTCAAAAATATCTACTGTCTTTTAGTCATTTAGATTGTGGTTTTGTCATTGTTAGACGTAAGTAGGTATTACCACTACTATCACCACCAATAATATCACATAACAAACCAATACTATCTAAAGTATTAAGTATTAAACCAATAAATAAATAAAAGGGTTTCTTATCAAAAATTCACATTCAAGATACCGGTTGGCTTTTTGTAAATAACATTTACTTATTTATGTAATCGTTTGTATATTGGAAAGCAGTGTTCCGGTGTGTAATATGACAAATATGATGCTGAAAAGGTTAATATTTTTTTAATAATATATATAAAATTATTTTTTAAAATTAAAATAGCATGAGGTCGTATATCAGCCTCTTAATGCCTTGGCCAGGTAGAAGTGTCACCGCCATTAAGCACGGACATTTTTAATTTCTCAGATATTTTTTGCACACTTTCCTAAACTTTTAGTCTAACAAAAAGGAAGTCTATGCGGCGGGTATAATAAAAATTGGACATTATTACAAAAGGACGGAAAGTTCAAACAAAACAGGCTCCTGTTTTGTATATTGCCCTAGTTTATGAAGCAAAGTTGTTGTTTTCTTTATTATTCAATTTGTAAGCTCACAAACTGTTAGGGAAATAATATATTTATGGTTTTGTTTTACTCAGCGTCACTACTTTCAACAACCTGACATAACACGTATTGAAAATTACTGGATGAATGAGTGTTGTTATAAAAAATCAATTGATTGTGTTCTTCCAAATCGTCTTTTTTGTGTTTTCTATTTCTCAAAAACATAATTGAGACGACAAATTTTGGGTACAATAATAAACGAAAAAATGGCTAAAAATATCCATGGAACGGGTAAATGGTAGGTGAAGTTTGGCCCGGACTAGCAGAGGATAGAGTTTTGTGAAAATGAAGAGAGGCCTTTTGTCCAGCAAATCTAAGCTCGTTAAATTAAAAATTCTGAAAATTATTGTACGTCTGTCTTTCTATTCGTTCAAGCTAATCGCTCAGGGACGATTTAACCGATTTTAACAGAATTTTCACTGGAAGATAAAAGTATTTATATAAGACCAGGATTTATAGAAGTCGCCGGCACAGCTAATCTCTGCGAATGTTTTGCGAATACCAGAAACAAAACACAATTTGAAGATATAATCTATACTAATATTATAAAGCGGAAAAGTTGTTTGTTTGCTTGAACGCGCAAATTTCGAAAGTACTGGGTGGCTTTGGATGCAATTTGGTATGGAAGTAGCTTGAAGCTTGAGGAAGGTTATAGGCTACTTATTACGCGACTGCAAAAAGGAGAGTTATGTTTTTATCGTGATAGAATCCACGGGAGCGAAGCCCCGCGTGAGTACTAGTAAGTTAATAAAATCAAAATCCATTCATTTCTTATTTTCTTAATACGAGAAAAAGTAACTTAACCTCGTAAGCATATTTAACTTAACTTAACTTTCATTTTCATTTTCATTACAACTTATAAGACAAAATATATAATGCAAAGTAAACGAACAAAAACAAACTATTCTATTTAACTTTTTTTACTTAAGTTTTTAATATTATATATTATCTTCTTGAACAAAACTAAAAAATATGATAAATAATCACACTATCTAATATATAACATTCTCGTGTCACAATGTTAGTTACCTTACTCCTCCGAAACGCCTTTACCGATTTTTACCAAATTTTATATGCATATTCAGTAGGTCTGAGAATCGGCTACTATCTACTTTTTATCCCGGAATTCCCACGGGATCGGGATTTACGCGGGAAATCCTCCCACGCGAACGAAGTTGCGGGCAGCAGCTAGTAATAATATAATAAATTTATTTAAATAACATTATTACAGAAAAGTACATATAATCCAGAACATAAATTTTCTATTATATAAAGCTAAATTACCACTGACTGACTGACTCACTCACTCATTCACTCATTGACATAATTGTTCTCCCAGATGGTGGATGGGGAGGTGGGTATATTTTGACAGATTCGTAAACAAGTAACTCTCAAACCTACGGGAAAAGTGCCAAACCTCCCCTTTTCACCCCCCTTCTCCTCCCTACCTATCGTATCTCGGAAACTACGAGACCCGTATTTTTGTTTTTTTACGGATTCGTATAGAGGAGGCTCGGTAAAGTAAAAACCATTTTTCAAAGTCGCCCCCTTGCCCCCCTTCTCACCCCCTTTAGGCGGATCTCGGAAATTAAGAGACTCGGAACATTTTTTTTTTCAGATTCGTTTAGAGGGGCAATGCTTTAAGCCGGCTCTACACGTTGGCCAACACAGTGGCGAATGTAGTGGCCAGTGCCTATTCGCCAACGTGTAGAGGGGGTGTTTGTGCATCTTGGGTTGTATTGGAATGATGGCCGACGAGTTGGCGCGAGATCCGTGTGGTGTCGGTTTTTTGCAAAAGATCAAAGGGTTGTTGGCCGAGTATTGGCTACCGCGTCCACACGTTGGCCGCGCGTTTAGTATGCTACGAGCTCCCAGAACGATCGCACGTGCCTGATTAAACACTTTAACCGACTTATAAAAAAAAGAAGGAGGTTCTCAGTTCGTCTTGAACTTTTTTTTTTATGTATGTTACCTCATAACTCGAAGTCAGCTCGACCGATTTAGAAAATTCTCTTTTCATTTGAAATGATATACTTTCTAGTTGGTCCCATTGTTATGAAATCAGGATCTGATGATGGGATCCTGGAGTAATCGAGGGAACTCTTCAAATATTATAGGCACATCTATAGCGTTTTGGTTATATCTTATAGTATCTTGTGCAGTTGCTCTCGAAAAGCACCATTTGGGGAAGTGGAACTGATGATGAAGACCACAGATGACCACCGAAACCACTCAATAATAAGTATTTCATGAATTGCGATTCGATTACTTGAATATGGATGTTAAGCACTTTATGTTCGTCATAATGCATATGGTGATGTAGAGCTGATGGTGAAGTACCAGGAGAACTCCTCAAAAATTAAGAGCTCTGCATCGGGAAAAGCAATATTTTGTAAAAGGTGATAAGTAGTTGACATTTTGGCTTTTGTAACTAGATAAATTACAAACCGACCCACTAAAAAGCGTGAAAAAAACTTTTTAACAAAAAATAAATCCGACTTCCATATTAAAATACTACAAAGGCAAAAATAACTATAATTTCGGAAGGCGGTGTCAAAAAAAGAAAGTACAAAACGAATAACACCGACTACCGAAATTAAAGTTATTTTTGGCGTTGTAGTGTTTTGATATGGAAGTTGGTTTTATTTTTTGTTAAAAAGTTTTTATAGTCACGCGTCGGTAACAACTAGTGTAAACAAAATGTCAGTAATGACTAATAACGAAAATACTTTTCGGTTTATAGAGCTCTACCAAGCCGTAAATTGTTTGTGGAACCCAAGAAGCAGCAGCTAGCGCCTTAATATCCATTTTAATAAATACGTCCGCACATTGGCCTGAACCGTAGCAAACTGAACGACCTTCCAACGTGTGGACGCTATCACGACCTCTTGGCCAACATGCTGGCCACTACATTCGCCACTGTGTTGGCCAACGTGTAGAGCCGGCTTTAGTCGAAATAATTGTGCCTCGCGCAACACGCAAATACTAGTATACTTATATAATTAAATTGGGTAGGTACTTAAAGGGTAAATTTAAGTGCTTGAAAAACATTGGTAAAATGGTGTTTTATCTTAAGTTCAATAGATAGATAATAGCGGTCAAATATACTGCTTGTACTATAATGTAGCGACCTGCCTGATATAGGTTAATAAAAAAACCTGTGTTTCAGGCCATCCCTTTACATCGATAATATACAAAAACAATAAATTAATTAATCACTAATTTAAAAAAACTTTTTTGCAAAAAAATAAAACCGACTTCCATATCAAAACACTACAAAGCCAAAAATAATTTTAATTTCGGTAGTCGGTGTTATTGGTTTTGTATTTGCTTTTTTTTCACACCGCCTCCCGAAATTAAAATTATTTTTGGCTTTGTAGTGTTTTGATATGGAAGTCGGTTTTATTTTTTTGCAAAAAAGTTTTTATTTTCGCGCTTTTTAGTGGGTCAATTTGTAATTAATCTAGTTATAAAAGCCAAAATGTCAACTACAAAAAAACTAAAAACGCGCGAACAAAAAACACAATATAGAGTAACCGAAAAGATCATCAATGTAAATATTTTTTTAGACTTTTGTTAATTTTTCAGAAACGGCTTGTTCGATGTCGATAAAATTTTCATGGGACCATTTGGGAAGTATACCCTTTCCAACAAAAAAAGAATTTTTCAAATCGGTTGGCGAGCGACGGAGCTATGCCCGAACAAACATAAAAAAAAAAAAAAAAAAAAAAAAAAAAAAAACAAACAAACATCCGAATTGAGAACCTCCTCCTTTTTCAGAAGTCGGTTAAAAAGAAGATACAATAATTACAGTGACTAATGGATTAGGAACTAATACTTAAACTATATTCTACAATAAACTTTAAATATAGTCTAAACAAACAAAAAACAATTATAGATTGAAACAAAAATACATTTCTCTTAAAAAATTACAATTAATTTCTTTGTAACATATTTTTCAAGTTAATAATTAAACTTCAGTAGAATAATATTAAACTTTAAAAATAAAAGCTTCGACGCCTTATCTCCTTCAAATCTGTTTCGATGTGGTGCGTAAATATGTCCAGTACACAGAAATCTTAATAATAAGGCAATAAAAATGCTACTACTGTCTTTTAATACTGGGACGCGTGTCGCCGGTTTGCAGCTACCACCACATAAACTAACAATAGATACACACTATCGCCTACACATGCATTTCGCATTATTACAACAAAATTAAACTTTAAGCGATGACATTACGCAATATTTTCTAAAAACGCATAATCTCAGGTGGCGTAACGTGTGCGAAAATCACAGAAAGATATCGCGCGCTCACTCTCACTTAGGAATAGTGCAGTGCAAAGCTTGTAATGCTCATATTATTATCGATAATTTTACGTTGAGCGTTAATAGCCAAGGAGTCTTGCAACAATAGATAACTAATTTATTGAAATTGTTTTATTCCTCGATGCGCTTTTAGATGATTTCATTTAGGAAAAGGGAATACAATAAAACGTTAAGTATAATTTTTTTTTTATTATTATTTAGTTATACAAATCTTAAAGGTTCTTCAGTACTTCACCTTATGGGGTAAAAAAACAATAACCAAATCAAATAGAGCAATAATGGCACAACTTAATACCAAACATTGAAAAATATACTTTATTGTTGTATTATAGCGAAACTTCTTAAGCTTGACGAATATTTAGTACGCGTATTTTTACCGGATTTCAATTTTTGATTGTACTTTCCTAACAAATCTTGCATTGCACAATTATTATTATTTGTACTTGTAATTGATTTTTCATACTAACATTAGTTTTAAGCGTGTGTATTTACTAACATCATGGATTTATGTTGTCCGAATGCAATAAATAAATTAAATTAAATTAAATTAAATGTTCATGCTTTCTAAACAGCACCCTTGATCCCCGAAATAATCTTTTATCTTCAAAAGTTTTGATGAGGTCTTTCAGTTTCTGGCTTGACATTGTAAACGTTTTATTTTTAACCGCTGGTCTGCAATGACGACGCGACTTCTAATAATTTCAGATATAATTTTTTTTCTCGTAGTGTCACATTGCACAGAATCACTTATTGGGGCCGCCAATTGCTGGTTACCTGCGGACTAAAAGATACAAATTACTCAACTACATGATAATTAATTAATTATTAATTCACCAATAATATTGCGAATGCGGATGCGAATGCGAATATGCAAAAATATGCGAATATCTGCGAATGCTAATATTCGTTACATTACTAGTGCATAATATAAGCACCTTTAGCAAAAAAAAAAGTATAAGTTTTCTATGTTATATACCTATCGTTTACTGTGCCAATAAATACCTTTTCTTCAACAATTTTTTTTTATAGTTTGATTCCACCTCAATTTCTCAAAAATATAGATTTTTAGTACACATATGCGCCTTTTCTTGTCGTAAATCGGAACCGAATTTCAAATAATGCTTGTAGTTTTCCCCCAAATCAAATTCCCCCTATAATTTAATACATAGGGTAACTTATTTCATTACGATCACTTCCGTGGGGTCCAGAGTTTGGGAGCCCTGTCAGTTACTATCTACAGTTAGTTATCGAGTTAAGATTAAGTAACAGTTAAGCAAAAATCGATAATTAACTTTTAACTAAGGATAAAGGGATTGCGTGAGGTTAATCTGTGATTAACTACGGATTAAGGATTAAAGTAAGCAGTAGGTATGCATAATTATTCCATAATTATGCATACCTACTGCTACATTAACGTTTATGTAAAGTTTTGGTTTCATGTTTTTGTTTAAATAAAAATGTATGGTCCACTTCAAGGTTTGTTTTTATTGATAATAGGCTCGCGTTTGACCACCATCTCACCAGATGGTAAGTTGGTAAGTGATGGTATGGTCCAAGCTGGATTCGCTTACCTAGAAGTGACCTATTCAGTCTTAGGTTAAGAGGTGGCTCCCTAGATTGTATGTAGGTAACTTTATTTTATTTATTTATTTATTTATAACAAAATCCACAGCTCTTAAAACAATGTTTTATAGTAACTTATATCTAATCTTACAGCCAATTACGGATTTACAATTTATTCACTAGTAACAAACATGTAAAATATATATTTTTTAGATTAACATTATTATACAATATTAAGAACTTTGTATTAACATTCTGAAACAATCACGCATACAATCAAAATGGAACTTTAGTATATGATTTATTGGATCTTTTTCTATACATGTCTAGACCAGTTACGTAATTGGAACATTTTCGCTCGATTCATTTTTTAATCAAAAATCATGTCTTTTTTAAAGATTATTCAAAACTTGATCAAGATTACAATACGGCCGTTCTAACTTGGCGAGCGTGAAGTTAGGCTCTGCGAAATTTAGCGCTTGTGCACTCGTACAAAAATAAAGGTTTAAAAAAAATAAATGCTACTAACAGTTGTTAACAGGAATAACAACTGCTAATTGCATTTATTTTTTTAAAACCTTTATTTTTGTACGAGTTGCCAAGCGTTAAAGTTCGCAGAGCCTAACTTTTTTATTTTTTATTTAAATAGTTTCGCGTTTGACCACCATCTCACCTTCACGTTCGCCAAGTTAGAACGGCCGCATTGTACTCGGCTTTTATGTTTAAAATTAGTATTGACAGTAAGAAAATATAGTTTATTATCCAAATATAGGCCATTTTTTCTCTAGATCAATTATTACTTTAGTTATAAACGAAATAAGAATTGAGACTTACATTTAGTTTCGAACCGGAACATGGTAAAAGAGCGCATGCAATATTCAACTTTATTACTGCTGCATTAGCGTTTAGCACACAACGGCAGTTTCGAACCCGATCATGGTGAAAGAGCGCACGCGATCTTCAACTTTATTACTGCTGCGCTAGCGTTTAGCATACAACGGCCTAACCGGGGTGCATGGGGGTGGAGCTTGCGTGAAAATTATTTTAGACTGGTCTTAAAGACCCCCAGGTTATAGCTATCGGGAAACAGACTCCAACAGGGAATTCGACTCCTTAGCCGTACGCACAATGAAAGTATTTATAACGTTGGCCGAGGTCAGCCCGCCGATGGGAAATCATCTTAACATTTCATTTCATTTCATTTCATTTCATAGCCAGATTCCTTCGCGTATCGGAAAGCACGTTGAACTGCTGGTTCCGGCTGTCATTTATACAACATCTTTGATAGTGGCAATGGGTAGTCACAAGCCAGTAAATCTGCAACTGTTCTTGCCAAGGGTTGTCGTGTTGCCTGTAAAGTTGCTGGGCTGTGGAGATCAGGTAGGCAGTCGCCATGTTAAATATTGACACTCAGCGATACGTTTTCCGACTGTTAGCCAACTCAAATTGTAGTGCCTGTACATATATCGACGCCCCCCGCGAATATTCCGGTAATCGTAAAAGTGTAAGTGTTCAGGAAAAATAAAAAACCATTTTTCCTTAATAACTCCATTAAACAACAAGTATCAGAGACTTTTTATATCGTATATGGAAGCTAATTTTTTCAGCTATCTGGTAATTTCAACAAAATTTAAGTAGTCCCAAGGGCTTCGTTATTATTTAGCTGGATGCATTTTACTATATTAGTGTAGGTCAAGCTCTGGTCAGTAATGTCATTTACGATATTGTTCGTGTAAATTTATATTTTTGACGGCAGCAGTAAAATCTTGTTGCGTTATTACTCGCGTAAATTTATATTTTCGACGGCAACAGTAAAATCGTGTTGCGCTATTATTCGTATTTTTTTTTGTATACTGAACATTTGTAAAACGCAATTATTATGTTATTCGATTGTTTAACAGTAACGTACATTTTATTGTTTTGACTGTTGTTGTGTTGTTAGGTCCTGTTGAAAATCAGCGTCGGGTACTAGTTGCCTGGCATTATGCTGAACAGGACCTATTTGGCGCGGCCTTGAGTAACACAGTGGGTTGTTGATGTTAGTTTTAAGTTTTTATTTTATTATGTTTTACTGTGTAAATTTGCGGCATGTAGCCAATAAAAGTTTTTCTTTCTTTCTTTCTGACTGTTACTGTTTATTCGAACAGTTTACTTAAGTATTATTTGATGATTATTGTAGTATTTTTTTTTTATTGAAAATAGGTTCGAGTTTGACCACCATCACACCTGATGGTAAGTGATGATGCTTACCTAAAAGTAACCTATTCACTCTTGACTTAAATACTCCTAGGTTATAGGTATCGGGAAACGAAAAGTGAGGTATATTTAAATCTTGCAATGAGGTCAAGTGGGGTGAAAGAGACTCTGATCAGATCACGTTATATTGCGAACTTGCTAATAGTAAATTAAGGCATATTGACTTTCCTGTGGAACTTGGTCTGTGTGCTGATAATGTTTGTAGCAACAGGTGTCATTATGAAATAATTGATAAATTGTAACAGTATTGTAGGTGCTTTGACTGAAGCTGCGCGAAGCAATCATAGGCTAGGAAAGTTTGAAAACAAAAACATGTTATTGGATGGAATAAGTATGTGCGGAGGACTCATATGGAGGCACGAAGTAGCTTTCAGACCTGGATGCTACACGGTAAACCCAAATCTGGCAATATTTATAACACTATGCGTGAAACCAGAAAACGATTTAAGCCAAAGCTTAAATGGTGTCAAGACAACGTGGATCAGATTAAGATGGACATAATATTAGCCACACACCACAAAGAGAAGGAATTCAAGCGCTTTTGGAAGCATACTAGGAATTTGGAAGCTGGTTTGTGCGTGCCTGTGTGTGTTGAGGGCGAGAATGAGCTACGCCTGATTGCCGTGATGTTTAAGGAACGTTTTAAGGTTGTGTCTCCACTAGCAGGTGTGCAACAGGTGCTGGATGCTGAGGTCAAGGGTGGTGAGAGAACTCGGTTTCAAGTGAAAGAAGTCGCTCAAATTATTAAAAATATGACGAGAGGTAAGTCTCCAGGACATGATGGCCTCAGCATCGAGCACTTGCAGCATGCAGGTGTTCATTTGCCTAGGGTGTTGGTCATGTTCTTTAATTTGTGTATAGGACATTCATATTTACCCCAGCAGCTTATGAAGACTCTTTTTGTACCAATAATTAAAAATAGGACGAGCGATGCCTCTGACGGGAACAATTACAGACAATTACTATTTCATTGGCCACGGTCATTACCAAGGTGCTGGATCGGCTGCTTGATAATCGCTTAAATCGGCACATAGTTTTGCACGATGCACAGTTTAGTTTCGGAGCTGGACATTCGACTGAAGCTGCGATACTGCGACTCAAGCAGACCATTCAGTACTATGTCACGAGAAAAAAACCTGTTTATGGCTGTTTTTTGGACCTGTCGAAGGCATTCGATCTAGTCTCATATAGCGTACTCTGGCGTAAGCTCCAAGAAGAGACTAGCACTCCTGGGGATTTGATAAATATATTAAGATAAGGCAACCAAACCCACAATGTTAAGTGGGCAGGTTCATGTTCGGCAGAGTACAGGTTGGAGTGTGGGGTGAGGCAGGGTGGACTAATTTCGCCACGTCTCTTCAACCTGTACATAAACGGACTGATAGATGAGCTCAGCAGGGCTGGAGTGGGTTGTTCAATGGATGGAGTCTGCATGAACAACATCAGTTACGCTGATGATATGGTCCTGCTGAGTTCATCTGTCCCCTGACAGGGCCCTCCCTCAACATAATCTTAGGCATCTGTGAGATGTACTCAGTGACACATGGCCTCAGGTATAACCACAATAAGAGTGAGCTACTTGTTTTTAAGTCGGGAAATAGAAGTCCCAAGACCGTTTCACCGGTTAGGCTTGGGGGAATGCCGATAAGCATGGTCACTAAGTTTAAATACCTGGGGCACTGGGTCACTGAGGATCTCTCCGATGACATGGACATTGAGAGGGAACGTAGAGCGTTGGCAGTGAGATGCAACATGCTGGCGCGCAGGTTTGCGACATGCACTAGGGATGTTAAAATTTCACTTTTCAAGGCGTATTGCCAGACCTTTTATACCTGCAGCCTGTGGGTCAGATATACGTAGAAAACTTTCAACGCCCTACGTGTCCTGTACAATAATGGGTCCAGAATGTTGCTGGGGTTGCCTCGCTTTTGCAGTGCATCAGGTATGTTTGCCGAGGCCAAAATTGACTGCTTTAGAGCAATAGTACGTAAAAGAGTTGCCTCCCTGATGCAGCGTGTGCGCGGTAGCGCCAACAGCCTTCTGAACACTATATTGGATAGAGTTGATTGTCCTGTGGTGAAGCACTGGAATACTGTCCACGTTTCTGGCGGTGCTATTTTTATTTATAGTAAAATATCTTGATCATTTTATTCGGAATTTGATTAATTAATTTATTGTTTTATTTTTATTATGCTATTTTGATATTTAATTGTTTTATTTTTATTTGATTCTTAATTATTAATGTTCTCCAATATAATTTTAACTAATAACATAGATGTAAGTGTTACTAATCTATTTATGGATGTATCTAATCTGAAATAAATGTCTAAATAAAATAAAATAGCTGTTGCCGTTGCAATAGGCATAACCGAAGACGGTACATGTCCTTACAGGTTAAGAAAACGAGCGCGGGGTATTGGTAATAGTCTATTTATATTTAGATGATATATTATAACTTACACGAATAATATCGTAATATCAATAAAGAAAAGGATTGCGTAAGGAGCCACTCGATAATGAATGTAGCTGGAAATCGTTTTCTTAATAAAACCCCAAATAAGCCTGTACTAGCACTTACTTAATTAAGGTAGAAGACTATTTACCCGAATAATATCGTAACAATGTTTACTGTCAAATCATATTGATATTTTTTTTTCGTAAAGGTCTTAAACCATAGTATTCGTTTAAAATACATTTTAATGATTTTTTATGGAATATACGCGTAGTTTTTCATATCTTCGTAAATAAAGTTAGAAAAATTCTGAAAAAAAAAAATTACATGGTGTATTTTAACTTCTAGATGCCGAAAATTGCATAACATGAAAAACCCCGTAATAGGTCATTACCGGATTATTCGCGGGGGACGTCGATATATCAAATTATAGTGCTTGTATATCAATCAATCAATTAATTTATAATTATATTTCAGGCAACTTGGCCCATATAAATAAAATACATCCTATTACAATAAATAACTACAAATAAACGAATATATCGCCGTCCCTACCGAATAAAATCGTATTCGAAAAAACCAAATTGTTCAGGAGAATTAAAAAACCGTTTTTTAACAATAACTTCGTAGTACGTTTACGTAACAAGATAGTTTAAATACTAAAAAAATGCTATTTTTTTTAAATAATGAATAATTAAAGCAATAAAACCTTGTGAATAAAATTAAAGTTATGACTAAAAATGCATATAATCATAATTGGAAACACAATTTTGAACGGTAAAGCAACAATACCATTTTATTCGCGGGAACTGTCTATGATGACCTATACAGTAATAGTCGATCGCGATCTTATTGCCTACAGAAAAGCGATGTTCACTATATCGGTAATGCAATGTTGCGATATTATTCGGTGCCTAATCAAACAACAACAACAAAAAAAAATTGCATTACGTTAGTTTTCCATGGTAAGAAGTAGTTCGGTAAATGTAAAAACCTAATACAGTTTATTATACCTTACCGCAAATGTGAACTTATAGAAACAAAATATTAAAAAAAAACAATGTTTTTATAAGTTGTTAACGTAAACGCACCTATTACCGCCAGTTTAAGCCAAGTTCACATTTATGTGCAAAAAATAAGCACATGCTTAATAACTGGTGTCATTTTTTATTTTTATTCAAGTACTGAAACTAACGATCTTGTCAATCAGATATAGAAACAATTCGAAAAAATGAAATAAATATTAAAAAAAAATATAAATTGATGAAAAGGGCTATGTTCCTATTACCGACTCAAACCATGGGTGTGTTCCTATTACCGTTTTTGTGGCACCTATTACCGACCGCTAAATGAACAGAACAAATTCAGTCAAATAAAAATGCTCGTGTGGGTTTAATTCCTTAGAATACAGAATGTTATAATTATAACCAGCCTTGAATCAGTCTTAAGAGATATGCTTCATAATATGAATTACATATTGAAATATAACAGTGAATCCAGTCTATTAAATGGCGTTCTTCGTGCTTGGTAAGAGTAGCAAGGATCACTTGACAGCGATAGACGCGCTTTATGGTGGCATTGTAACAGCGTTACAGGAGGCTGCTGTTGATAGTTATGGAGATCGTGGGGTTAGTGGAGGACGGCACCGCGGTCGTCATATTGTCGGTTGGAACAAGTATGTTCGTGACGCTCACAGGGAGGCTAGGCAGAAGTTTTTAACCTGGGTGTGTTATGGTCGCCCTAACAGTGGTAAGTTTTATAATGAAATGTATGAATCTAGAAAAAAATTCAAAAGCAAACTACACTATTGTCAGAATAACCAAGAATTAATAAAAATGAATATTTTAGCTACTAAACATAAAAACAAAGATTTTAAAGGATTTTGGCAACAAACAAAAAAATTAAATCCTAAACCTAGCGTCCCTGTGAGTATCAACGGCATCTGTGAACCAAAAGACATTGCAAACGTGTTTCGATGTCACTTTCAAGTGGAGTCTCCGCTGAAAGGTGAGCAGACTAGGGATGCGGAGGTCGTTGTGTCAGCGGTGCCTAAGCGTGTCACAGCAAAAGAAGTTGCTTTAATAATAAAAGGCATGACTCGAGGGAAGTCACCCGGACACGACGGCCTCAGCATCGAACATTTTCAGCATGCGGGGCCACACCTCCCAAGGCTTTTGGGACTGTTATTCACGCTCTGTATTAGACATTCCTACCTGCCCAATGAGCTGATGAAGACGGTGGTAGCGCCTATAATTAAAAACAAGACTGGAGATAATTCTGATAAGTGCAACTACCGCCCGATATCGTTAGCTACAACCACAGCCAAAGTGCTTGATGGCCTGCTTGAGAGACAGCTTAAGAAACACCTAAATTTAAACGATGCACAGTTCGGTTTTAGACCAGGACTTTCGACAGAATGCGCGGTTATGTCTCTCAAGCAAACTGTCAGGTATTACACAGACAGGAGGACGCCTGTTTATGCAGCCTTTCTTGATCTCTCCAAGGCTTTTGATCTGGTTAGGTATGATATTCTCTGGCGTAAATTGAAGTGTTCAGGTGTGCCGGGTGAGCTGATTAGTATGTTTAAATATTGGTATGACAACCAAACTAACCAGGTCAAATGGCTTGGAGAACTTTCTGATGAATACAGGTTGGAGTGTGGAGTGAGACAGGGGGGGTTAACATCTCCTTCACTCTTCAATTTGTACGTGAACGGGCTGATTGATGAGCTGAGCAACATCGGAGTGGGATGCTCGATTGATGGTCACTGTATCAACAGTATTAGCTACGCAGATGATATGGTGTTGCTCAGCCCATCAGTGGCCTCGCTCAGGAAGCTGATAGGCGTATGTGAGGAGTATGCTAGAGTACACGGTCTCCTGTACAATGAGCAGAAAAGCGAGCTCATGGTGTTTCAAGCCAGGGGTCGTAAACTGGGGGATGTGGCACCTGTGTTGCTTAACGCTGTCGCTCTTCGAAGAGTGAGTGAGTTTAAATACCTCGGCCATGTGGTCACCGAGGATTTAAAGGATGATAGAGATATTGAAAGGGAGAGGAGGGCGATGGCGGTCCGCTGTAACATGATGGCACGCAGATTTGCTAGGTGTAGTTTAGATGTAAAGATCACTCTGTTTAAAGCATACTGCCAAACTCTCTACACCTGCAATCTGTGGGTCAACTACACGCAGCGGGCCATCAACGCTCTCCGAGTACAATATAATAACGCGTTCAGGGTGCTGGTGGGGCTCCCACGCTGCTGTAGTGCGTCTGCAATGTTTGCGCATGCGCACACAGACGGCTTCCACACTGTGTTGCGGCGCCGCATCGCCTCGCTGATGTTCCGTACGCGTGGGAGCACCAACACCATCCTGAACGTGCTCAGCCACAAGCTAGACAGCCCCCTTCTGGGACACTGGGTTCAAACACAAGTGCGCGTGCCCGGTGCCCCAGAGGGAGGCAAATACTTAAATTAAATTAATGTGTATTAAATGTGTAGTAAATTAAATTAATAGATTAAATTAAATTAGTAGATTAAGTTAAATTAATAAATTAAATTAAATTACGTCATAATTTATTTTATTCGATGTGTGTGATGTTTTTTTTTTTTTAAGATTAATTGATGATGATTTTGAAAATGTATGGACCCAATGTCTGAAATAAAAAGATTTTTTATTATTTTTTTTTTTTTTTTATTTTATAATTTTCATTAGAGTACTTGTGATTTCTCTTGTCACGAAGAGTTGTTCTAGGAATCCCAAATCTCTTTGAGGTTTCATAGATACTTGCTCCATTATCGATAGCCATCAATGCAAAGTCAAGTTGATTAGCTGTATATTACGTACGTTTTAATCGTTCCATGTTTCTGAATCAAAATTTACCTAGTCGAATATACTAAACTACTAAACCTTTGCTTAGCAGTGGGTTAAGAATTATAGTAAGTGGAAGTCAATAGGTGATTTTTAATAATAGTTTTTAATGAAAAATGAATTACAGTTTTATATTTTTTCTAAATATTTTAAATTGTTATTAATGTTAATTACATTATATTTACCTACTAGGCAAAAAAATAATAATTACTAACACACTATCCATAAAAACTAAAAAAAACATACAGACGAATTGAGAACCTCATTCTTTTTGAAGTCGGTTAAAAAGTACAGGTACATCGGTAATAGGTTCTATTGAAGAAATTCTGTATAACCTATTACCGACCCAATGAAATGAATATGTATTGAGTAAATGTATTGTTTTTTAGAATATTTGTATGATTATACAGGTGCCAGTAGCTATGCTAATTTTATTTTAATGGTATTTTAACTATAAAAATACAATATTAGAGAATTGTACATCCTACATTCATCAAAACATTTACATAAGAATAAAGTTGATTTTCACAGTATCGATACTCTTATTATGTATGGCGCTAATAGGTCAAATACAACTTGACACACTAACTAATCAAATTAGTATAGCCGACTACTTATTAATTGATGCATTATAACATAAAAAGTAGAAATTAAAATATTCGTCAAAAACCTAACAACGACCTAGGTCGGTAATAGGAATAAAATTGAGATTATTGTTCCTATCACCGCCACATTTTAATATTGAATTTGAAGCAAAATAAAGCTGTATCTCATTAAAATTAGTTATTATTTGTGTTTATGAAAGTATTAAGAAGGTATCAAAATAATTTAAAGGTTCATTAGATTGCTTTACAATTATTTATTATGCTAAAAAAGAAATAGGTGTTCTTACGTAATCGGGAGCGGGACACTACTAAATATTCGCTATATCCGGAGTCCGACGACAAACTGTGCAATTATTCTTTAAATCGTTGGTTTACGCGCACAAGCAAGTGATGAATATTTGCATTACAAATACATCTATATTTTCTCTAAAGCAACGACTTGTCTAACTTTAATGCAACTCTTTAAAATGATAGTTTTATGAAACGGACGGTAATGGGAGCCGATTTTGAAGGGTCGTTATTAGGCGCCTTTACGTTAATAGGTATTTAATAAAAACAAGCAAACATAGATCAACACGGACACGATTTAAAATTATCAAGAATAACAGATACAACAGACACACATTTATATTTGTATTCAGTATTTTCTAAGTCTGACCCATCGAGCTCATCTGGGTTTTGCTGTTGAGGGTTCTCACAGCATATAAGAGACTCATAAAAGCCATGATAGTGTTTGGGTATCGTTTCACTGGCACACAACCCAAGCAAATCATCAAGCAGTGGTTTATTTATAGCGAGCGGTTGATTATAAATTGGTTTTAAAATCTCCACTGCAGTACTTATTGTCTCAGAATTTTTGGCACGCCGCTCACGTTTTGGTTTAGTAATATCCTGTTCAGTATCTAACTCAAAATATTCATCCTCGAAATCATACATATAAAAGCAAAATATGAGGTCTAACAAAGGTCACTTGAACTTCCATTACCTTCGACCAAGAATTTTTTCTGCCTTTGGTATCCTTTAGCCAGTTTTTCCCTGAAATAAGACTTTTCAAATTGTAAAAGTCACTTTGCTCCATCTCTTTTAAATTATATTTCTCACCTGTTACCTTAGCATTTAATATAACGCTGTAGACTTGGTCGGGAGTATATATAATACCTTATTCTTCAGTGCTCGTTCAACACATAAGTGCATGCTATCACCCTCACTCTGACTATGGCCAGTCTCAAAGAAACGGTGTGTTATGCTTTCTAGCCCGTACGTTTTTAAGGCGTAGAGAAACATGACAAAAATAAATCTATTTTTATTTTGTCCAGCGCAGCCATCAGAGTAAATTGATATATTTCTGATACCTTTTTTAGCTTCGTGCTGTATAAATTGCAATAAGCAACTTCCTATTTCTACCAACCCTCTTTTCGCAACAGAGAGGTGCCAAACATAGCAGTATCCTGATTTATTTACAGTGTCGAACACTGTGAAATTATAACGGGTCTTCCAATAGGCACGTCTGAACTTTGACAGTTAGTAGCGGCCATCTTGTTGAAGCTACATCTGTCAAATTGGTTGTCATTTATTCATTCTGTTTTGCCAAATCATCATGGATAGCTATAGCATTCAACAACACGTGCAAATGATAAAATTGTTTTATCAAAATGAGTGTTCGGGCAACGCACCGCGCGCTTCGCCCATTTTACGGTCGCCATAATCGTCCTACCGAGAGGACTATTCGTCGTGTGGTGGATTTTGAGTCCACTGGTTCGGTAAATGATCGATCAACACCCGTACGTCAACGAAACGCAAGGTCTGCCGAAAACATCGCCGCTGTCCGTGAGAGTGTGCAAGAGAATCCGAGGCAGTCGATTTCGCGTCGCTCACAAAAAAACCTCGGCCTTTCACAGAAGACAACTTGGCGAATTTTGCGTTGTGACTTAGGCCTGCACCCGTATAAAATTCAACTCACCCAGGAATTGAAGGTAAACGACCATAGACAACGACGTGTGTTCGCTGAATGGGCACTGGAGCAGTCAGCAACTGACCGTAATTTTCACAGAAAAATTATCTTCAGCGATGAGGCCCATTTCTGGATGAATGGGTACGTAAACAAACAAAATTGTCGAATTTGGGACGATACCAATCCACATGAGATCCAAGAGCGTCCAATGCAATCCGGAAAAATTACAGTTTGGTGTGGATTTTGGGCTGGCGGCGTCATCGGGCCATATTTCTTTGAGAACAACGTTGGCCAGGCCATCACTGTCAACGGCGAGCGCTATGGGTCGATGATTACCAACTTTTTTTGGCATGAACTGGATCATCTGAACACCAACGACATGTGGTTTCAACAAGACGGCGCACGGTGGGCTGAAAAACGGCTTTCATAGACTTAGGCATTTTATTTTGCAAGTGCCAGTTTTTGTGCCGGATATCACTTCTATTTGTTATAACAATATACAAAAATGACACCAGAATTGATTCTGCACAAAAACGAAGGAATTATAATTTTTTTACGAAAATTTTGTATGGAGCTAGTATGAAAAATCGAAATATCTCTGAAACGGCAGCGATAACCGTAATATCCTTATAGGAGGTTTTAGTACTAATTATTTATGATTTTTTGACATACGTTACATAATGGTTGTAGATGCCTTTTTTTTTTTTAAATCGTCAAAATATTTTTATTTATTTTTACATATTAAACGTTCCTTTTAGTGTTTAAGTTGAAGAATTCAGAGCTTTAACAACTCTTAACATAAAATAGCATCACCCCTATAGACCTGAAGGACTAGACAGAGGTGTGTAGTATCTTGTTGATCTTGTAAGATTTCCAACAATACCAAATAGTTGAATATCAGTGTCAAAGTGCCCATGCTGTCGCTTCTTTTAGAAAGATAGGGGAATGAAATTGTTAATTGATCATACCCTAAAAGTATGATTACAACATAACCGGACACATAATAATATCGACACAAAAGGAATTTTAAAACCTTGCATACGTTCAAAATACAAAATAACATATTGTGTAGTCATCTAATGAGTCTGATGACAAGTAATTAAGTAATTAGAATGATGGTTGTAGTCTTCTGATTCTAATGAGCCTATTAAGTGATTAAATGATTTGAAATATCTCGCAACAATACCAACTAAGAACTGCATTCACCTTTTTATAATTAGTGAGCTAATGTGATTTGCTAATGTTGATTAGTTCTACTATGAGTTCTACGAAATGTTTTTGACGATTATAAATTTTTATTATCATATCTTTTATAACTTTAATGAGGGTAGTTAACTAATTATTGACTTTATACAATAAAAGGGCTATAATTTTGTTCCATAATTTAGATTGTTCACAACCGTGTAACTGCTAACACTAAAACTATTTGCTTTGCGACTACAAAATCTTAGAATGGAAAGTTTAATCACCAACTTAGATTTGTTTGTTCTTCTAAAAAGTGAGTGTCCTTCATTTAATCATGAAGTATTGTTTAGTGCAATTGTGTCCCGCATAGGCGATTGCCTTTCTGCCGAAGATCAAGTAACTCTCAAAGAATTTTGCCGGAGATTCACGCGAGCTGCTTTAAACAGGTGGCAGAAATCTAAACGATTCTTTGATAAGTTAGAAATACGTACGGAGAGTGGTTGCAAGCAAATATTGATTGGCCGAGTTGCGTGCAAACTTTAATAAATCAAGAACCAACTGTTGATGAGATACCAAGAGCACGCTCAGTCTCTCCAGAACCTTCGACATCATCGACTGTTGGAACAATGACAAAAAGGTCCCGAAAACCATTCAAAGATCTGGGAAGCAAACAGAAAAAGAGAAGATCTAGTGAGCACATAGGCGAGGATTCGTGTGAATTGGCATATGCAGCTGCAGCACGTTTAAAAGAAGAAGGTTATGAAGATATCGCATCTGTAATCAATTATATGATCAAAAATCCAGAAGCTGCCGTTAAAATCAAGGAAAGCATTAAGAAAACAGTAATATTTACACCAGAGAAAGCACTTGGATTGCTTCTTTCACTTAAGCTTTCAAAGTGGCAATATATTACGTTGCGAGAGACTGCCATTCGGGAAGGTGCTAAGGATATTTACCCATCCTACTATAAACTGCAACAAACTAAGCTTGCATGCTACCCTCCTAATCAATCAGTATCAGTTACGGATTCATCAGCTAGAATTACACTTCAAGCTTTACTTGACATCACGGTGAAGCGGATTCTTCAAAGTCTTTCTGATAATGTGGAAAATAAGCAGTTAAAGCTGATATCGAAGTGGGGATTTTATGGTGCTTCCAATCAAAGCCGATACAAGCAGAAAATGGACGGCGAGCATGATGATTCAAGCATTTTCATGACCTCCTTGGTGCCACTGAAACTGACAGATGGAGATAATACTATATGGACAAACCCGAAACCATGCTCAACTTTTTATTGTCGTCCGGTTCAGTTCACTTTTGTAAAAGAAAGCCATGCAGTTGTCATTGATAACAAAAGAAAAATGGATGAGGAAATTGAGGCCCTTAACCCCACAGAGTGCATTAATAGTAACAGGGTGACTCATAAACTAATGATGACAATGATCGACGCAAAAGTCTGCACGTACCTTTCTGAAGCTAGATCAAATGCATCATGCTACCTGTGCTTAGCAAAACCAACAGAAATGAACCACTTAGATGCTGTAACATCAAAAACTGTGTGTTCTGACATATATGAATTTGGCCTATCATCCCTACATGCCCGTATAAATTGCATGGAATGTCTGTTACACATTGCGTACAGACTTGACTTCAAACAGTGGGCAGCAAGAAGTAATGAGCATAAAGATATGTTACAAAACAGAAAAAAAAACATTCAAAATAAATTTAAAGAGGAGCTCAATCTGTTAATTGATATAGTAAAACAAGGCTCGGGAACTACCAATGACGGGAATACCGCAAGGAAGTTTTTCGAGTTTCCCAATAAAACTGCAGCTATTACTGGGTTGGATCAAAACCTGATAAAAAGATTTGCTGTTATTTTGCAAGCAATAACATCTGGTGAGAAGATCGATGTCATCAAATTTAAAGATTTTGCTTGCAAAACAGCAGAAAAGTACGTGGAATTATACGACTGGTACTACATGTCATCAACCGTACATAAACTATTAATACACGGAGCTGACATAATCGAAAAAAATGATATTGTCCCGATTGGGACTCTCTCGGAAGAAGCCTCAGAGTCTCGAAACAAAGATTTTAGGAGGTTCCGGGAACATCATTCGCGGAAAAGAAGCAGGCAAGATTCTAATCAAGATATCCTAAATATGCTTGTTGTTTCTTCGGATCCTTTTCTAAGTGCACAAAGGCCGAAGTTAGATGCCAAAAGGAAGACAACCTTTTTTGCTGAAACTCTCGACCTAATACAGTTTCCGGAAACTGAGTTCGAGTTTGTAGGTATATCCGATCTGGATTCTGACTCGGAATTGGAGTCCGACAACGAAAGTTGTAAAGAAAATTTGTAAAATTTAATTATTTTTCTTTATGTTCTTTTGTTATTTATGTTAGTTTATTGTACCAATATGTTTAGTTAATAATTTCATAAATTATAGTTTCAAATATGTATTTTGTATAATTGAATTTATTAGATATTATTTTTGTTACTTCTGTTTTATTTAAATTACCTATCAATAAAAAGTTTATATACAGTCTTTTTTTTTTCACATATTCTTAATATTTGGGGAAAAAGCATGCTTCCTAACGATGTTCTTAACTTTGACACAGTTCATGGATCGTTTTGAACAGTTTCATATGTTAAAATAAATAATGTTAGTACTATAATCCCCTATAAGGATATTATTATTATTATGTGTCCGGTTATGTTGTAATCATACTTTTAGGGTATGATCAATTAACAATTTCATTCCCCTATCTTTCAAAAAGAAGCGACAGCATGGGCACTTTGACACTGATATTCAACTATTTGGTATTGTTGGAAATCTTACAAGATCAACAAGACACTACACACCTCTGTCTAGTCCTTCAGGTCTATAGGGGTGATGCTATTTTATGATAAGAGTTGTTAAAGCTCTGAATTCTTCAACTTAAACACTAAAAGGAACGTTTAAATATGTAAAAATAAATAAAAATATTTTGACGATTTTTTAAAAAAAAAAGGCATCTACAACCATTATGTATCGTATGTCAAAAAATCATAAATAATTAGTACTATAACCCCCTATAAGGATATTACGGTTATCGCTGCCGTTTTAGAGATATTTCGATTTTTCATACTAGCTCCATACAAAATTTTCGTAAAAAAATTATAATTCCTTCTTTTCTGTGCAGAATCAATTCTGGTGTCATTTTTGTATATTGTTATAACTAATAGAAGTGATATCCGGCAAAAAAACTCGCACTTGCAAAATAAAATGCCTAAGTCTATGAAAGCCGATTTTCAGCCCACCGTGCGGCGCTACGTGCCACACAGCTCATGCCACATTGAATATTCTGCATGAGAGATTTGAGGGCATGGTCATCTCACGTGGAGCTGATGTGAACTAGCCACCGAGATCTTGTAACTTAACCCCGCTAGACTTTTTCTTGTGGGGTTTTCTTAAGTCGCATGTCTATGCGAATAAACCACAAATCACAGCGGCCCTCAAAGCCAACATAACCTATGCCATAGGTCGAATTCAGCCTGATTTATGCGCAAAAGTCATGGAAAATTGGATATCTCGCATGCGCTCCACCCAGAGAAGCCGTGGCGGACACTTGAATGATGTCATATTCCACACATAATGGCATCACTACATCTTTCAAATAAATAAATAATTTCGATAATATCTCACACACACTTTGTTTTATTTAAATTTAAAGATAGGACACGCTTAATGAAAGACCCTGTAAATAGGGTATTTTCGCTTGTAGTGGAAAATACCTACTTCAGATTGAGGCACGCTGAGGACTTTTTCCAGATCAAAAATGGTATGTGTTGAGTCTACCGCAGCTTTTTCTTCTGTTTTTATTTCCCGAACTCTATTCTGCTTCTTTAAATGTGCCCTGTAATTTTACTCCAAAGAAGCTTTTTTTTGTTTCTTCAGCTTGTTCGTACAGAGAGCAAATTGCACATAAATCTTTTTTCGGTTTGACAAATGAGTAGTTGTACTCTGTGTTAAAAATTGATTCATATTGCCGCTTCGTAGCCATGTATTGCGCTGATTTATCTTGATGCACAAACCAAGATTTGTACAATCGATACATTTTTGAAATGTTAAGCTGCTCTGATAAATATTGTCGGCTTGAATCCTTTATCGTAAAATAGATTACGATTTATTGGTTAAAATACAGAATACAGTATTCAATGTAACCATTCTTGACTTCTATAAAGATATATCGCAAATAACTTTACTAGAAAAGCAATTTGAAACTTTCCATGGAATAAAATGGTAATATACATTACCGAAATTCGGATTTATTTTTTTACTCGAATAAGATTGTAATAGCTGTGTACTGGAAAAAATTAGTGAACTTGTAGTCAGTATTAATCTGTTGCAAGGATATTCGAGGCACAAATATATTTTCATTTTTAGGCTTACAGTACAGCTAAATCCATTACAAAATGTCTAACTCGGAAAGTACTCGTACAAATTAGCTGAGAAAAATTCACAAGGTGTAATCGGACCACTAGAATAATTGTTTTAAATAAAAGCACTTCTATCGTAATAGTCGATTACGGTTTTATTCGGTGGGGACAGCGATATATATATATATACAACGTGTAACGGAAACCCCATATATCTATACAAAAGGGCTGAAGACAACATCTGGTATGGTGTCTCTATGCATAGTTTCAGCTCAAAATAAGTCAAAATAAATTGATACCAAATTATCGGTTTCATATGTTTCTCAAATACCAATCATAACAAACGTGTTACAGCACTACGAGGGTCTATAATTTTCCAAGTCACTTGCCAATAACACGATAATTCTCTTCGTTCTTATTAGTTTGAATGATTTGGTATCTGGTGCCAATGTATTGAAATTTCTAATAAGTTCCACACAAGTAGACATAGGATTACAAAACCCTTGCAACATCGTTTGTTATCATCCAAAGAAGCCGTGCACTTGGTTTGTATATACCCTTTAAGTTACACGTTATAATAAAATTATAGTGCTTGTATATCAATCAATCAACCAATCAATTTATATATTTCAGGCAACTTGGCCCATATAAATAAAATACATCCTATTACAATAAATAATTACAAATAAACGAATATCACTTAACCAAAACTTATACATATTATATTAAAAACGAGTTATCGGCGTCGTATGTCACGCAGTTTCCGGTAACCGGCCTCGAAAACGCCGGAACATGACCCCTTTCGGCCAAAATTCCTCCTTCAAGAAAGTCGACAGATGTTCGGCCAGCGCTCTCACCACAAAATAATTAAAATATGTCCCAATACTGGGCAAACGTCTTACAGAAAAGGCACGCGTGAACCTATGATGTATTATACAACAAAAGGGTAAAAGGGTATATATATACCATGTCACGGTTTCTTTGAATGATAATATACGATATGGATATAATGCTATGTCTACATGTGTGAAGTATAATAGAAAGAACAAAGACGGATCCTGGCCTACACAACTTTTAAATTTAAAATGGCTCGGCCATTTATCTTTAATGTATAAGAATCTATACAATAAAATCTAAACTAAAAGTTTGTATTTAATTTCTTTCGAGAACTTCTTCATTAGAATTGATTTATTAATAAACAAATAGCTGACCGGAAATTGTCGAAAAAAGGTTGAGTTGTCAATATGCTGCAATTAAACTTATTAATCAGTTTTTATTTCAAATTCTTTATTGTTTTATGTATTCTTTTCTATACTAAAAATAGTAACAATATGTGGTGAACAATAATCTCATTTTATTACATAAAAAATCTGAAATAATATTTTAATTATTGAGAATAAAAACTCTATTCTATTTTTATGCATGGCAAGCAAAGGCGATGTTGACTATTCTGCCAAATAAAAACTCGAACAAGTGTCAAAAGTCGTACCGCTCCGCGCTCTCGATCGTTCTGTGTCTGTGTCATCGCTTCGTCGCGCTCGCCGTGACGTCATTCGTAGTCGCCGACTACGACGCCTGGTCCGGATCCGCCTTTTTCGAGGTAGTGAAGGATTTCCTGTTTCTCTAGAGTATCGTCAAAAACAATTTGGTTTGGCCCCTTCAGGGTAAAACCACAGTTTCGTGGTCCTTGGTGGAAACCTCACGGTGTCAACAAAACCAAGGGGGTGCTGACCCGACGCACCCGCTGATCCCCTTCAGGGTGAAGCAGTCAATTGGAGTCGAGTGCTAGGTTTTGGCCTTGGGGGATCTCCTAGTCAAACCTAGTTACTGAGTTTCCTTTTCAGCTACTCACCTAGTGTCGGTTGGGTGTGTCTACCCCTTCGCACTAGACCCAATAGGGCCCGGTTCGCACAATAAGACTGGCGACCGGTTACAAGCTTAGGGCTCACCATTAGGCACTCACCTCCCAGTCTCTACCCGACTGGGAGGGTTACACATCCCCGGACCCATCCATCCGGGGAGTTAGGCCAGTTAGGCTTTAAATAGGCCCCCCGCGGGAGAGAAATCTCCAAAATTTCCTCATTAAATTTTTGATCCATTCGCCAATCATGGCGAACTCCAATATTTTGGAGATATTGTTAGAGATCCTTAGGGAAAACCCTGCTATTTCCGCCAAATATGGCGGAAAAATCCAGCGTGAAATCGCTAATAGTCCTCCGGCTACCGAAGCCAATGTCGCTGATTTTAGTGACGCGCTTGACAGCCCATTATCTCCCCCGCTTGCCGATCAAGGCATCCCAGTTGGTCAATTCACGGAAGTGTTTATTAACTCCGATCCCATTGTTCATCAAACAACGAACGACCTCCAGGTAGATAGCCCTCTATTGCCCCCGCCCGCCGACAAAGTCGTGCCGATCGCCCGATTCCCGAAATCACCCATTGTTTCCGGCCCACCTACTAATCCCATTGTTCATAAAACAATGGACGCCGCGCAGGTGTGCGCTGCACCTGAATTCCGTGAAATGGACATCACTGAACCTATGTCCAATAACAACTCCGACAATGATTTGTCATCATGCCCCTCATCCTCGGAAGACGACTTTCAAGTCGTCACCGGCGGCAAGAGGAAGAAAGGGAAAACCTCCCAGGCCAGCAAGGCCAAAAAGACCACCGCGTCACCCCCGTACCCAACTCAAACGCCCGTACGACCCGCTAGCCCCGTCCCAACGACCTCCACTCGCGCGCAGGATAGTCGTCCCCCCAGCCCGATAGCCCAAACTTCCTCAACCCAAAGGAAGCAACGCCCTCCGCCCCCCTTTTACATCCAGGACAAGGGGAAATGGACTGATGTGTCTAAGATGTGTGTTGATCGAAAGATCAACTACACAAACGCCCGTGCCTGCCAAAATGGCATTAAAGTCACCGTCCCTACGTCGAACGACTATAGGGAATTATATCGCGCCCTCCGTGAAAGGAATATTTCCTTTCACACTTTCTCCTTCCCCGAGGACACGCCCACTCGTGTTATTATTAAACGTGTCCCTAAAGAAATCCTAGTACAGGATATTAAAGACGACCTTGCCGATCAAGGTATACCAGTGATCGCCGTCCATCGCTTACATAAAGCGAGAGGCGGTGAGTTGTACGACATGGTTCTTGTCATTTGTGAACCAACCGAAGGTCATCACCCAATATTTAAGATTAAGTCTATTTGCTCCCTATCCGGTATCTCAATAGAAAAGCCCTACAAAACCGCAACAGTGGGACAATGCCACCGTTGCCAACTGTATGGCCATGCGCAGAGCAACTGCTATGCGACTCCCAGATGCGTCAAGTGTCTGGGCGAGCATAGCACTGCGGACTGCCCACGGCCTAAAGACCGAACCCTCTGTTCGGAACCACCCAGCTGCGTTCTCTGCGGCCAGACCGGTCACCCGGCAAACTA
Organism: Tholera decimalis; assembly: GCA_943138885.2. Taxonomy (NCBI): domain Eukaryota; kingdom Metazoa; phylum Arthropoda; class Insecta; order Lepidoptera; family Noctuidae; genus Tholera; species Tholera decimalis. The sequence goes on from OW964551.2 coordinate 13,369,972, forward strand.
CCGCGGCTGTCCCAAAGCCCCCAAACTCGCTCCTAAATTAGCGAAGCGCGCCAACGCCCGCCAACAGAGAGAGGCACCTTCTTCTCAAATTCCCCAACGTCTCGCTCCTCAGAGACCGTCCCCGTGGAACAGGCTAAACCACGAAAAAGCCTTTCCCTCCTTGGCCCCTGCCAAACCTTTGCAGGCACTGATGGATATACCCATCGCAGCGCAGATCCTGCCTATAGCCGTGGCTACAGAGCCCACAGCCAGTCACAAACCCGTGCCTCAAACCACTGCTGCTCCTGCAGTCAAACAACCGCCCAATCCCTCACCCGTCGCGCACGGCGAGGCTTGCGCCCAGACTATACTGCGCCATTATAGGTTATTTATGACCCGCCAAGCCAGATCTCTCCGCGATGCCCTTCTGGCTGCCGAACAGCAGAATAACGGCAAAATTACGACGGCAATGTACAGCCAAATATTCAGCACACACAGTGATGTGGTGCTAGGTCTCGACCAGATGGATGCGATGGACTGATCCAATGGATTCCCAACGCACAAACCACACTAGGCCTCGATCCCTCAAATTAGGTTTTTTCAACGCCAATGGCATTTTCAACCAACGCGCCGAAATAACTAAATTCCTCCGCGACCACCAATTAGACGTCCTCCTTATACAGGAGACCCTTTTGAAACCCCACCGCGCTGATCCCAAAATTGCGAATAACCGTCTTGTTCGCAATGACAGAACACGTTGCCACGGCGGCGGTACCCTTATTTATTATAGAAAGGAGTTATACTGCATCCCTCTGACCCCACCTGCGCCTCTCTCTCACCTAGAGTACTCTGCCTGTCGACTAGGCATGACTGGTCATCCTCCGATAACCATCATCTCTGCCTACCATCCCCCACCATCGGTCGCGTCTCTTGCTTCAGACGATCCTATCGCGCTCACCAGCGATCTCACGACTCTCTTCGGCCTGAGTGACTCCGTCTTACTAGCGGGCGATCTCAACGCCAAACACCCCGCTTGGAACAGCAACACGACAAATGCCAGAGGCAGAATCGTGTATAACCTAGGCGCGACCCTAAACTACGACGTCATCGCTCCGATGACTCCCACCCACTACCCACACGACCCCAACCATAACCCCGATGTCCTCGATGTGGCGCTCCTAAAGAATGTAAACCTCCGTTTACACTCCATAGAAGCGCTTCACGAGCTCAACTCGGATCACCGTCCCGTTATCCTACACCTAGGTTCCCGCTCGGGTAACCATGATCCTACCCAACCTCCTCCGACCCAATTGATCACTGACTGGAGGAAAGTAAGTGAAAAACTGAAATCCACTGAAGAGGCCACAATGCCTCCTCTCATTCGTCCCGATAAGAGTGTCGCCTTCGATAACTCTGAAAAAGCAGAATGCCTAGCCGACAGCCTAGAGTCCCAGTGTTCTCCCAGCTCTCAACCAGTAGACCAAGCCCACCTCGATATGGTGAACGCCGAAGTCGAACGTAGAACTTCCCTTCCGCCCGTCGAAGATCCCGATAATCCACTGGCCCCCATCACTCCTGATGAGGTCCAGGATATCATTAAAAGTCTCCAACCGCGAAAAGCCCCTGGCTCCGACGGCATCACCAATAGGGTTTTCAAACTTTTCCCCGCCCAGCCTATAGTGCTAATGATTGCCATCTTCAATGGTGCATTGAGCAATAATATGTTCCCCGCAACCTGGAAACAGGCCACCGTCATAGGTATTCCCAAACCAGGCAAGCCCAAGTCTGACCCGTCTAGCTACCGTCCCATTAGCTTACTCAACGTCCTCGGTAAAATCTATGAAAGGCTTATATATAAGCGGCTCAAAGATTTCGCCGAAGCAAAGAGTTTTATACCCAATGAGCAGTTTGGATTTAGAACCGAACACTCATGTATCCAACAAGTCCACCGCATCATAGAACACGTCAGCGCCGGCTTCCAACGGGGCGCAATAACGGGAGCCTTATTCTTCGACATAGCGAAAGCGTTCGACAAAGTCTGGCACAATGGCTTAATCTATAAGCTATACCAACTCGGCGTGCCTGACCGTCTCGTGCTCATCCTACGGGACTTTTTATCGAATCGCACCTTTCGTTACCGAATTGAGGGGGAGCTTTCCTCCCCCCATCCCATTCGCGCAGGAGTTCCTCAAGGCTCCGTACTATCCCCCCTCGTTTTCACGCTATTCACTAGCGATATCCCCAAGCATAAAAATACTCAGCTAGCCCTATTTGCCGACGATACGGCTATCTATTATACCGGTCTTAAACCCGATGCCATCGCTCGCACTCTCCAAACTTCCGCAAACACTCTGGCCAAGTGGTTCCGGAAATGGAGAATCGAAGTCAATCCAGACAAAAGCCAGGCAGTCCTCTTTTCTAAGCCGCGGATAAACCCACCCTCCCCCCGTCCGATTACCATGTACGGCAAGCCGATCCCCTGGGAAAAGCAAGCCAAATACTTAGGCGTGGTCCTCGATAAACACCTTTCCTTCGCTGAGCACATAAAGCAGGCACGTTCGCGCGCCGCTTTCGCTCTAGGTAGGCTCCACTTCATTCTTAGCTCCCGCAGCAAGTTATCACTCAGGTGCAAGCTGCGTATTTTCACCGCGGTCATCCGTCCCATCATGACCTACGCCTGCGTTGTTTTCGCACACGCAAAGCCCTACCTCCTCCACAAGATGCAGACCCTTCAAAACCGATTCCTCCGTAGAGTCACGGGAGCCCCCTTTTATGTTCGAAATGAGCTTCTTCACGTAGACCTCAAGATGCCCACCATCCAGCAGTTCATGAAACGTGTCTCCAAGCGTTTCTTTGATACTGCAATCCAACATAGGAATCCCCTTATCGTATCGGCCGCCCAATACGAACCCTCGCGTATCTCTAAGATTCGCCGACCAAGGCATACCCTTGTCACTCCCGATGACGCAATCACCCTGCTCCAAGAGAGCCGTAGGGAAACAAGTACAGTGGCACACAAAAACAAAAACCGACCGTCCTTCCGTCCTCGCCGCCGAGGCCCGCCGCGACGTCCCCGTAATAGTCCGCCCCACCCTTGCCAGAGCCAGCCCGCGACGCTGAGCCAGTAGCTTTAAATTCCCTTATTAATAATAAAAATGATATGATCCAGCCTGTCCCTAGCTGCCCTCCCACTGCGACGCCCTAAGCCGAGGTCCGTACCCCACAGGGGGTGCCCTTAGCGTGTAGTCGCCTAGTTTGTAAGTTTTCTAATAAGCCCTGGCTGGAGGCTTTAATTAATTTACTAATTAAGGCAACCACAGGCAAGCCCGGTTAAGCAGCCGACAACCTCAGAGGTTGACCTGCGAGATGCCACACAAAAAAAAAAAAACAAAAAAAAAAAAGTGACACAAAGGGAATTGATTGACATTACAAACACAAAAAGTTGTTGTAAAACATAGTGTATTACATTCTCTTTGAGTTGTTGTTGTCGGTGATATTGCGAAGTGCATGCGTTTACGTTTCCTCCTCTGTTTTTTGAGACTCTTTTGCTTTTCGAAGTGTTGAAGTACATCCATTATTGTGACCATGTCTAACCAACAACGTTGCACTAATTGTGGATTGAATGTTTTCCGAATGCGGAGGTATTTAGTAGAATGCGAAGAAGTTCGGTCATTGTTACAGCAGTGGACCTCTATTCTCGAAGTAAAGTACTTTTATTTAATTAGACAGAAGTAATTACTTTAGTGCTAAATGTTAGCGTGTACGAATAGATGTATAGAGATCGTCAAATTGTAATAACCTCAAAATTCCATATTTGTATTTATGCTAATATCTTTTTGTTAGAGCTTCTATACAATATTAAATGCTAAGAAACAGTTCTTAGTATTGAACTACACACAATAAAATTATTTTCATCACTGGCCGTGAGAATTATATTGAGCCAAAGTTACTATGGACACTCAACATTGCTCTTTCAATACATTGATAACAGAGGCAGAATTTTCAAATTAAGAAGAACGAAGAGAATCACCGTGTTATTGGCAAGTGACGTGGAAAGTTATCGACCCTCGTAGTGCTGTGACACGTTTGTTATGATTGGTATTCAAGAAACATATGAAACCGATAATTTGGTATCAATTCTTCGAGTCACTTATTTTGAGCTGAAACTGTGCATAGAGACTCCATACCAGATGTTGTCTGCAGCCCCTTTGGATAGATATGGGGTTTCCGTTACACGTTGTATAAAGACGCGTCACACGTTATAGGTTTTAAAAACAGCGGCCGCACTATCGGTATTAACCCGACTCACTCCTTCTCCATAGAAACTTTAACTGTGCCAATTTCTTACCCCTTCTTCCGCGTAATTTTCGTATTATTGGACGCAAAGGTTTTGCTAAACGTATTACTGCTGTTCCTAATATTACTATATAGGTATACATATAATATACTAGCACTTCACCCGTGACTTTGTCCGCGTAGATTTCTAAATAGCTGATATCCTATAGCACTCACAGATAATGCACTTTACTACCAATAAAAAAAAATGTAGAATTGGATCATTAGTTCCGGAGATTGGATAATCTCCGGCACTAATGATCCATGTCTGTATTTTTTTTGAATTAAAATTTGTTTGTATGTTGGATCCCCAATATACAAACAAATTTTAATTCAAATTCTTTATTTCAGACAAAATCCATAGTTGTGTTAGTAGAGAATGCTTAGGCTTGTGTTAGTGTGCAAAAATGGTTTAAGATAAGATAAATTTATTTCCAAGATATATTAGTTTCTTAAAAGTAATACAGTGCTTAAGGCCGAACTAGGCAAAACCTGTATTTCAGCTCTTAAGGCCATTTCCCTTGAGTAACCGATACAATGCTGCCGTCATAACTAAGAATGCAGTAATCGCAAAATGGCGGTTACGAGAAAACGCAATTTAAAATGCCCATCTGTACTTTATAATATCATTGGCTCAGATGATATGAAATATGTTTTTTGCGTTTTCTCGTAACCGCCATTTTGCGATTACTGCATTCTTAGTTATGACGGCAGAATGGTCGACTAATAGTAACTTAACATAAAATAAGTAAATTAAAAAATAACAAAGACTAAAGTATATGTGTAGTATGTCCTCTCTTTGTGTGATATGTGGGTGTGAGGGTATGAGTGTAAGAGGATGTTTGCTTGTTAGATGGAAGCGTGATTGTTGCAGTATAGCGTATTGATATTAGATGGAATTAATCAGTAGTAAAATAAATCGATCTTAGGGAAATGTGCCCCGGTTGATCGTTATTCTTATAAAGTGAATCATTAAAGGAGAGTTTGCAATGGACTGAATGCTGTTGTTACTCGCCCGCACTCTGCTGACCAGCGAACAGAGCTTTTTGGGCATATTATCGTGGAAACAATTTGTATGTGCCGTCGCATACATCTCTGACTTATTATTTTACGTCTTTATAATATACTAGCACTTCACCCTCAACTTCGGCTGCGTGAATTTTGAAATAATTTATAGACACCAATAATGCACCTTACTACCAATGAAAACAATTTTGGAATTGGACTATTAGTTCTGGAGATTAATCCCTACGTACTTACAAACAAATACGGATTACCTCTTGATAATACATATATGTGTTAGTATTGATTAAGAATCATTTCTTTGGCTATTTTTATTTTTGTTAAATTAAGATATATAAAGTTACACTTTTGTTTTATAGTCCGAAACACAAATCTCCGTTGGTAACATAAACCACTCCTTAAGGTGGGTTTACACGGGCAACTTTTTAGTTTCTCAATCCCGGTCAACATTCGTCAACTGTGACGTCACGACTACATCAAGCAATTTAGAGCAATGGCAACAAGCATCTACTTAACAATATGTTTTGCAACAACAATATTGAGCGATAAGTAGCAACTTCAAGGAACTAGGCAATATTTTTCTACACGAGCAATTTAGTAATTTATTCGCTCGCTATGGACGACATTGTTCTTGCTGCGGCGGCTTGTAGCGCTTCTTTTATTATAAATAAAAAGCAAAAAAGAAAGAAAAGAAATAGGCGTATCTGGGTACGATCGTACTTACCTACCCGATCTGATGTTGAATTTACCTTTGAATAAAGTTAGCCCATTAATTACGAAACAGAAGACCAATATGGCCACGCCGTTTCGCACTCTCCGCGGAAGCGAGACGGTAAAAACCGCAAATCAAACAAGTGCAAACGAGATAGTTATAAAAATTGGACTGAATTTTCATGCCCAATGGATATTTGGCAATTCGTATCAGCGACATGGAGTGATATGGAATATATGGAACAATTAGAAGCATTTATTAGTCGAGCAAGCAAGGAGTGGAATTCTCTGCCAGAATCTGTGTTTCCTGATAGCTATAACCTGGGAGTCTTTAAGTTAAGAGTGAATAGGTTGCGCAAACGCAAGCCTATCAACAATTAAAAATAACGCCGAAACAATTGCCGCATTTTATTTAACATGCTCTAGATTGCTCTTCTTATTGATTCAAATTGCTCCATTACTGTTGCCAAGCAATTATTACTCAAAATATTGCCCGTGTAAGCGCACCCTTAGATATACTTTGAGAAAATATATTTCATCGTCCTTCGAGAAATCAAATAAGTGCACTAAATTTAACAAAAGAACAAATGATTATTAATAGTTTTTTTTATGAGTAAAGAGAGTACTTACAGCTTTTATTTTGTTATCACTGTATTTTATGACTCATTTTTATTTAATAAGAAATGATATTATCACAAAGTCTAAGTAGACCTTAGACTTTTTCAAACCCAGGAGCTGGGTAACACCATACTGAGATAGACATTGTACAAAAGAGGTACTATAGTTAGCTAGAAAATCTGTTCTTCTGATTACCCGTGATGACTGTTAAAGATTTATATAAATGATAATGGGACCAACGACTTTATGTGATGTCCAAATTCCGCCACGGAGAAATCGAGATGTTTTAAAAGGTTACTAGGTCACCTTGTAACCTAGTAACCTTGGCAAGCATTGCTTAACTTATAAGAACGATCCGAGAGGCGAGAGGAGATTATTTAGGCTCAAGCTTCAAAAATGATATCACTTTTTACCTAACTGCGCGACGCAAAGAATAATGTGTGATATTGCGTTTAATTTTAAATGAACAAAATTCAGATAAATTTTTAACACAGGTGAAAAGAAGGAATTTTTGCTTCCGCAATAATACTGTTTCGTTAAGCTTGCAATACATGTTGGCCGAGGTTAGGCCAACGCGAGCTTTGGCAAATAGATACAAGGCAAGAAATAATGTCCACACGTTCAACAAGTTCGTCGAACGCCAATGCAGACGACCAATGTAGAAGAGGGTCTGTAGAGCTGCCCACGCGTTAGTCTAGCGCAGGGGACGCCTTTGATTTGTGATCAAAAACCGACACCAATCCGACGTGAGGCAAGTGATCACGAGCGACGGCGAGCGAAGACAAGTTGCACCAAATGAGCTCTATACACGTTGGCGCTGGCCTTCACTCGGCCAACTAGGCAAGTGACACCGAGCGATAGCAAGACAAGGCAAATATACCGTCTACATGTTGGTATTGGCCTTGTTTGGTCTACATGTTGGTGTAACTAAGAATATTATTCTCAAATTTAGCAGTTATTCTTTTCTGCCTGAATATCCTCGCCGTCTGCTAGCGAGAATTTTAAGAGAAATTCAAAATTAAATAATAAGTTTTCATAAACAAAATAATTACAAAGGTATAACAAGGTAACAATATACCCTTGGCTCTCGGGAGTAAGTAGCTTAATTAGGAGCAGCTCACGTAACTTGTACATATATGACACTAGCTTAAGCCAGCGGATACGCCTGATATACGCGGATATGCCTTATAGTTATAACCTGGGAGTCTTAGTCAAGAGTGAATAGATTACTTCTAGGCAAGCGTGCTTCATCTTCGACCACATCATCGCTTAACATCAGGTGAGATGGTGCTCAAACGCAAGCAAATCTTCTGCCCGTGACTTCGTTCGCGTTGAAGTTATGTGTTATTACAGGATGTCAACTATCTACTCACCAAATTTCATTCTGATCCGTTCAGTAGTTTTTGCGTGAAAGAGTAACAAACATCCATACATTTATACATGCACCTTCACAAAATGTCGCATTTATAATATTAGTAACCTTGTCTACCTGTGTGCCAAGTTGCATATTAACCAGTTTATCCAATAAAACATGAATGGATCACAAACAGACATATAAATGGACAGACTTTCCTTAAAATTAATATTAGACTAATATCTCATCTGTATTTTCCAATATAGTATAGTATAGTTTATTTTTAAATTACTTCGGAGTAAAATAGACTGCCCCATGATCTGTGGACTGCCCCCAGTTGTTATTCAGCAAAACTGTATCAGGATCCAATTCCCCTATCCCCAGAATTTGCAGGCTTCTTAATAATTGTGATGAATCAATAGACATTTTATCCACAACACTTAAAAAATCAAGCACCAAGTCTATCAAAAATAATCTAGCGGACTGTTTTTTTTTTCTATGTCTACTGTATAAACTACGCACTAGTTGTTGTGCGCATTATTTCTGCACTAGTATTATATTCTATTGATGTTATAATTTTGTTTCTGCATGCTGTGTCTATCGCGTCATATTGTACACTATGTTTGTAACATATTGCATGTATTATAAGTAGGGCTGCCATCCGTCCGGATTTGTCCTAGTTTGGACAGCGTCCGGGGGCGTCCGGGGGATTTGCCCTATAAGCGTCTGGGTAAAACCCGGACACATATTGGTATTACGGGCACCAAAAAGCACGATCTCTGTATTTCATCTTATTGTTTTTGTTACGTTGATTAATTAAAAAGAAAGCCTATTATTAATTAACTTCTAACTGTCTACAATGTTACCAGTAAATAAAAACCATAATTAAACATCATTGTTTTTAGTTTCAAGTACAAACATGTATTTTTCTACGGCGTACGGGGAACAATTGCGATTTTACCCAAATGTCTGGGGTTTATGAAGTCTTTGTCTGGGACCGGCAATTTTGGTGATGGCAGCCCTAAATATAAGGATAAACAGTGTAACAATTGTAGATAGGCCAATAAATAAATATATAAAAATAAAGAAAATTGTATTTTTCTAATTAATCCTTTCATGGGCGGTGGTGTGTATATACTAGCGTTGAAAATGCCGAAAAAAAACAAATTGTTTTTTTCACGAAAAAAACAAATTGTGGTTTTTTCCGCTTTTTTCGAATGTTTCATAGAAAAATTAACAGAAAGAATCCTTTGGAAAGAAACAGGATTCTTTCGAATATTTCTCAAGATGTTTTGAAAAGTTGAAAAAAACAAGTTTTATTCATGTTTTATTGAAATATTTTTAATAGGTGAAATATGGAACAAATAGGTAAAAATAATAGATTTAACTCTCCTCGGCCAGTCTCAATTTCACTGCCCGAAGAATCGTCAGCTTCACGCTCGAGCTCGAATATTTCTTTTTTAGCTTGCATTAAATATAAATTTGATCGAACGTAAACAAGTTTATTAAGTCGTCCTGGAAGAAGGCGATTCCTATCTTTTGTATGCGTTCGACCAAAAATAGACCAATTTCTTTCAGCCGCCGCAGATGATGGTGGAATACTAAACAATCTTATGGCAGCATATGAAAGTTGTTTAGAGTGACAAAATCCTTTCCACCAGTCGCGAGGGTGTAAATTGTTTACTGGTTGCCAAATTATTTCATTGGCCCAAAAACCACTTCTAGCTTGGTATTCAGCGAAGTTTGCTATTATTTCACATGTGTTTTCCTAATTTAAAAGTCCGTATTTGAAAAAAACATGAAATGTTTCCCGTTTCTTTCATATTCTTCGGTTTTTTTCGGTTTTATTGGAAAAAAACATGAAATATATACTGGCAAATTTTCTTGAAACTTTCGAATGAAACATTGAAAAAAACAGCGGAATCGTAAAGAAACGGGAATTTTTCCTGCTTTTTTCAACGCTAGTATATACGTACCAAGACAGCTACGAGTGGTGATAGAACGTACTACCGCGTCTATTTTAATTTACTTGTTTTAAGCAGACCGTTTAGTCACGTTGACTCGCAATACAAAATTGTACTAGCTACGTCTTTCCACCACAACGCATGAAAATTTCAAAATTGTTCTGTCACATTACATTATGATTTTTGGTGCTTCAAAAAGAAGACGTCCCAGGGCCTCAATCGCGCTAATTTCAAACATCTCTGGTGTACGTAGAATACGCACAACGTTGACGTTAGATAACGATAGTGCCGCTATTGGCTAAATGTATCGAAAAAATACGACTAGACGTCAATAAACGTCTAGAGGTGGCGGTTCGCGCCGCGACAGAGGAAAGCGACCGAGACAAGAGACGAAGACGGGAGACTGCGACAAGTGTCTCGGTCTCTTTTTCTATCTCGGTACTGTGGGTCGAGACCGAGACCGCAACCAAAGCTACAAATTCAGTATCAGCGATTCTGTCAATGAAATCAGTTTTATTGTATAATGGAAAGCCAATAGAAGTATTGGAGGAAGAAAAAGATGATGAGTTGCTGTTATATTATTATTACAAATACAAATTTAAAAGAAGATTACCAATTAACGAATTATATTTAACTAGAGGCCCAGAAGGCACAGTTCTCGTCACAAAAAGTATTCATTTTAAAACACTACACACATGAACTTTTTGAGCGCGTCACGAGACACTACTAGTCCGGGGCAGCGACCGTCTCGCTGTCTCCTGTCTTGCGTCTCTGTCTCCTGTCTCTGTCTCGCTACCGAACTGTCGCTTATACATTGCCTAACGTCAAGTGACGGTCGCGGTCTTCGGTCGCGGTCTCCTGTCTCGGTCGCTTGTCTCTGTCGCGGCGCGAACCGCCGCCTTAACCATTTTGTATGAAGAATTGATGTGTCATTCTACATATACCACGTGATCGAGTACCGTCCGCGAAATGGTTAAGTTGAGGACGGCTTTCAGTCTAACTGGGTGCTTAGCTTATCCTTCCTCCACAACCCTTGGCAAGACTAGTGTCAGATTTAAGGGCTTCTAACTACTCTAGAAATTTTGATATGTTACGATGGTCACCCATCCCCGAACTGACCTCGACAAACGTGGCTTAACCTTGAACATCGACCCATGCGGCTATTATTATTATTATTTAGCCGCATGCTCCTTCTTTGAAAGTAATATTAGTATGTATTCCAAAACTTCCACAAAGCTTTGAAAGGCGTAATATAACATGAGTCTTTAAATATTAATATTACACGTGTGGCATGTAATGCATTAGAACCCAATGGCCTGGTACGCGACGATGGCAAAAGACCGGACGGCATGTCTTTATTTCCTTGGAAGATGGGTAGGCCTTTAGTGTGGGACGCAACTTGTGTGGATACTCTTGCGCCATCCCATCTTCCTAGCTCGTCTTTCTGTGCTGGCGCTGCCGCTGCGGCTGCGGAAAACCTCAAGCGGCGGAAATATAATAACCTTGTTGGTAGTTATATTTTCGAGCCGTTTGGGGTTGAAACCTTGGGGTCGTGGGGTCCGAGTGCTCACAGATTATTTAAAGATCTATCCAAACGCCTAGTTGACACTTCGCGTGACCCATGGGCTGGCTTTTACCTTGGACAGAGGTTAAGCATTGCCATACAACGTGGCAATGCCGCCAGTCTTTTGGGCACATTACCAGTGGACAGCGATGCGCACGAATTTCTGGATGCCATATTTTAGTTTATTTTTAGATGTATATATGTAGTTTAGGGTTTTTTATTTAAGTCTATAAAGTGTAAAAAAAATTATGTAATGTGATGTGCTCCTTAATTATTTATGTTTAACTTTGAAGTTTTTTTTTATGGATAATAGGTTCGCGTTTGACCATTATTTTACCTGATGTTAAGCGATGATGTGGTCGATATGAAGCACACTTCATTAGAATTTTAATTTATTAGAAGTAACCTATTCACTCCTTACCAAAGAACTCCTAGGTTTTAGCTGTCAGCAATACAGACTCTGGCAGGGAATTCCACTCGTTAGCTGTTCGCATGGATGGGATGTCCACCATGTAACGATAGCTTCAAGTAAGATCGAATTTATAGATGTGTTTAGAGCAGTGGTGACCTGATCCTAGAGAGTATACAGAGTTGATACGACAGAGGGGCATTAAATTACACTACGTATACTATACGTGTTTAGTGTTAATTTGATACAGTTAAAAAATAAAAAGAGGCAAAAAAAAATTTTTTTTCAAGCAAGCTTAATAGCTTACAAATCAGAGTAAAACGCAACCACCCTTTGTAAATAAATGTGACTGACCTTAAATACCTAGGTAATAAAGTGGCAACGTAGCGCGGCGTGTTATAGGTGCATCTCATCAAAATCATTAGCGACTATCCTACTTCCCCTATTTAATTGATTTTTGGTACAAAGCTTGAAAATGGTACCTAGTATACGCAGTTTAAAGGAAAGCCCCTTGGTCGTATCAACTCTGTATAACCACTTGAGAGCGTATGGGCCAATTTCTTTTAAGAACACGACTCACTACTCCGGGCCGGGGGACAGAGAAATGCAGAGCTGCAATTGGTCAGTTCATCGTAGCCAATATATAAGAGCAAAAAGACTCATAGTTTTCGTGCGTCGGGGCGCTATATGCGCGGTCAAGTGGTTTTATAATCTTTGCCTGGTACCCAAGCAGGTAGTTATATAATTTTTTGTCCTTTACTTCTGATGATTTTCCCCTGTTCCAATGTTTTTCTTCACCAGTGAAAAGGTGAAAAAATTATTAAGGCTATTGACGCTTCCAGTCTTTCGCATTTATAATATTAGACTTCTTACTCATATTATAAATGCGAAAGTTTGTGAGGATTTGTGTTTGGATGTTTGTTACTCTTGGAATAGGCTAGTTTTTATCCCAGAATTCCCATGGGATCGGGATTTACGCGGGAAATCTTCCCACGCGAACGAAGTTGCGGGCAGCAGCTAGTTTTATATAAAGTGACAATTAAAAGGACTTTTTCGAACAAAATTGAATGGCAACCCTACGCTAGGCATGAAAAGTAAGTTGAATCTCAGACCTCTTTGCATAGTGCCTCGCAATACAAAAGTGCCAGATTCACACTAGGATTACACCCGGCGTACATGTCTGAGTACCTCGAGAGGCGTCATTTGATATCACGATTTCATTTGAGCGCTAAAGAACTAGGTACTTGGAAATAGGTTCCTATCTACGTAGGTGGTACTTCTCGTTAAAGCCGACGTCATCTAACGTCGTCGTGGCATAAAATGGATAAACGCTTGCCTATTTTACTGAAACGGTATTTGAGGTGCGTGACTCAGACAGTTTTGGTACGAAAGATATAACGGGTTCTCAGGCACTTGTCTCACCGACGACGATGAACCAGAAGCGAGTAGAGCTAAAAACGAAACGAATTGGCGAGCAGCAGGAAACGAGTATGTTCTGTAGTTTCGATGGTTTTGACGCTGGGCTACAAGCGAGTGTGCGAGTGTGACAGGCGATTAATCACGATTAAGTAATAATTAGCACAAATCAGTCAGTTACTCATAGGTGCGTATAACAATAAATTAATTTCCTAATCCGTGGACACAAGGAGAAAAATTACATTGAAAACAATCTCGAAATCTCGGGATTATTCATTATTAGGTTGTGGAGGTCAGATAGTTCTCTGCATCCAGTTAGCCTGGAAACCGTACATGATTGGAAAAAGGCTAAGAAGATTTTAAATTTACATTGACGCGTTGGATGGAAAAAAAGAATTTACAAAACACCAGAAGTATAGGTATCTCAAAGTTTTCATTTACTAAAGACCAAGGTACCCTCATGTGATCGTACTATTCAAATCGTCAGATACACTAATTAAAATAACGTAAATGTTTTTTTATTGCTTAAATATTGAGACAACTTTATTATTTATTTATTATATACTTTATTGTACACCTTACAATATTTCTATGGATACAAAAAAAATAAACTAGTGTATAATGGGCGGTCTTATCGCACAAGGCGGTTTCTTATTATGTTAAACTATTACAGAGTTCCATACTACTATGCTATGATAAATCCTGATCCTGACCTGCATAATGAGGTATGAAATCTGTATGTCCCAGAAAATTACTGTGCTCATAGAATACACCGCCTCTGTCTGTTCCAACTCGCCGTACATTAGCACACTCCGAGTCACCTATTCCTCGAACTCTAGCTGCTATTGACAAATGCATTTTCTTTAAATTAACTCATAACTATTTTATTTTGTTTTATTATTTTATTTTATTATGTTTGGATAACTTACAGCTATAAGGCCCCGCCGTTAGTGCTGACTGCTCTTTGGGTTATTCATAACCAAGGCAAATAGAGTAATCATTTTGAAACACAAAATACATACTACCCTATTAAATACATTTCATGTCAAGGGAGAGGGCGTCCACGAAGTCAGATAAATGGTGAGAGGGAAAATCTAATATGATATCAAAGTATTAAAACACCAAATTTGAACAAAAAATAACTTGAAATAATTTACATCTCTATCTGTATAAGGTAATGAAAATAATTTCGGAACTGATGTTTTGATTTAATAATATCTGGGTGTAAAATATGTAACGTCACACTAGGGCGAGGGGAGTCTATCAAAAGTGACCATCTCACACTGTGTAATTTTGCTTCAATTGCGGACATCTATATTTTATCTCTTGATCCTATAGATCCAGCGAAGAACTAAAACTTCTGGGAAGGAACCATGGTTTTATTATGTTTAGTTTTAAAGTTATTTAAAGTTATGCTGACGTCAGCAAAAAACTGTTTTTATTTGTACATTCCAAAATAATGATGTGATTTACATAGATCTTGTTTTATTACCGTAAAAGTAGAATATCTAACTCCATACAAAGTTTAGGCACTGCACCTATGATGTACAAAGAGTAATCGTTTTTTTTTCGATTTTCACTAAATTATGGTTTTCTCCGTATTCCTATCGATTCCGCATCTGATTTTAATTCTGAGCATGCATAATATAGTTATTAACAACACAAAATAAAAAGCAAATAGGTTAATAGTGGGACTTCAGAAATATTAAATTTCTAAAGTTTCCATAGAATTTCTATGGAAATAGGGTTGTCAAATTGCATATATCTATTTATTTTATTGAAATGGAAAAATTTATAATTAAATAAAAATTTTAATGCTTAAGCTGTTTCATTTTCTTTACTCTTCGACATCCGAAGATATTGAAACTTCTTCAGATGGTAAAATTACATTTTCATCATCTTTGTTTCTTCAAGTAAGTCCTCGTGATTCAGAACATTTTCCATTGATGATTTTAAAAGCCAAAGAACTTTTTCAGGTAGAACCAAACGCTTCTTATTTTTTTGGCAACTACCGAGTGACATCATGGATAGAAATGGACCTGAAGATTCTAAAGCTCGGTGACATAGGTCAAGTACAGTAATCTTCCGGTTTAATTTTCTTGTATGGTGTTCCCTATCATAACGCCAGAATTTGTTACGAGATTCTGAAGCTTGCTCACTCAGCATACCAATTTGTAGCAGACTAGACTTTATAATTTGACTCCTGTGAGCTATTTTGTGAAGTATAACTGACATGTAGCGCCACTCGTATTTTTCTACATATTTTGAAGCGAAATTCGCATAAAATTGGGAAAGTTTTTTATTATCTATTTCAAAATTACTTGACAGCGCTACTAATATAACATGTAAATCATCTACAAGCCATTCTTCGACGCCTAGAACGTTTGCAAATGTTTTCCTATGTAAGTCCGATACTGCAGTGCGGGCTGTGTTTCCGTCATTGGATATTCCTGAATTCGGTCGTACAACATCGAATGCCAAAGACATTTTAGCATAAATTTCAGCTTGGATTCTTGTTTTCCGGTCCTCAACAATCTTGGCCTCTATCGATTTTTTTGAGACTCCACTTTCTCACTGCTGGGTCATTTTTGTATCCTAAATGAAGAAGAAACTCAAAAATTCTAATCCATGCGTGCAACGGGCTTAGACAATATTTTAGCGCTTCCAGATTAACTGGCCTCCCAGAAATATTATCCAATTTATTGAATTCTGTACATGCGGCATCTCAACACGCGCATCGTAATTGTGATTTAGTATCCGTAATCGCGTTAAATATTATACTTTGCCGTCAAATATAATTTGGGATCCGCAATGACACTATGCCCGGCGCTAGTTTCGGCATAAATAGATGTGAGATCTTTTATTTCCTCTTCAACCAGGTTTTTTTCTTGCAAAGTCGGAATCAAGATTCAGATTGATATTGAATTTTGATTGGGCGACAAAATCTGTAAGATTGAGGGTTTAGGTTTGACCACAGTACGAAACCGTCGTTATTTTTTATTCTTAAAGGTATACAAGTTGTTGAAAATAAACTATCTTCGTTAATTTCGCCATCTGAAAAACTTTGCTTAAACATCGATTGTCCCGTACTGCCGTCAAACCCCCAAGAATCC
The DNA here is from genome assembly GCA_943138885.2 of Tholera decimalis. Lineage (NCBI taxonomy): Eukaryota > Metazoa > Arthropoda > Insecta > Lepidoptera > Noctuidae > Tholera > Tholera decimalis. The sequence continues at coordinate 13,386,458 of OW964551.2, forward strand.
TGAAAAACGCAATGAATTGTATCGATTTGTTTTTGGTTGTAGTACTCGTTAATAATTTCATCTAATGATTCAACGAGTCGACGAAACGAGTGCATAATCAAGCTAAGGAGAGACCCTGTTGCTTCTCTTTCTGTTACTAGAACTTCGTCATCGGGATAGCACTTTTTTTCGTTGATTGCACTTTATAATAAGCTGGGTAAATATTATATCCTCGTGATTTTGCACCATTATAAAGAATTATATATTCCTTAACGGTAAGCTTTCTGCCTATAATTAAACAAAGAGCTTCGTTAGGAAACTGTTGTTGGTGTGCACTTTCTCGATTAGATTTTATCATGTTTGCGATTTTTATTGCTCCAGTAGGGGCTTTTAGGCATTCTTTAATGACAAACTCGAAATCAACGGCAGATTTGCTACTAAGTTTATTTCCGTCTTCATCTATTACAATCTTGGCGAAAACTTTTAATATTTTGGCTGCAGGCTGATTTTCTAATTCATCTGTAAGCCGTTTCGATACACGGTGCTGCTGACGATTGCTCAGACTCTCGTAACGCTTAGAAGTGGAAGGATCCTATAAAACAGGAGTAGGGTTAGGTGGTTCTATGACGCATTCCATCTCTCTGGATGTAGAAGGAACATTTACTTGTCCAATGTTAATTTCTGTCACTTCTGCGATGATTTGAGTGGTTTCGGAAGTTGTTTGTCATTGTTCACTGTCGCGATTGTTGTTGCTCCAGTAAGGGTTTTTAGGCATTCTTTAATGACTGACTCGAAATAAACGGCAGATTTGCTACTACTACTACGTGATATTGGGAAGGGGTCCGCCCTCGTGAAGCGCATTGCTAAAACCCAATATCTTTACATGATGTCTGGAGAAGCGGGGGTGAGGCGTCATGGAGCCGTTAAAGACCCATGGCGCTGCATTGCCTCCGCAGGACCTGACCAATTCTGCGGGGGGATGTCCTTCCGGGCCTCGACCGGGGGACTTAATGCTAGGGCATGAGGGCGCCAACCCTCATGTTGGTCAGCGAGTGGCAGACTATCATTCTACCGAAAATGAAAATAGTAGCGCAGCAATGCGTGCTACGTATACGATGAACATACCGTTGAGGTTGACTCGTCTTGAGGACTTAAAAATATTAGAATCACATGCTCGGTTACAAGGTCCGAAAATTCGACCAATAGATTTGGATGTTACTCAGCGAACCGAAATTGTCATGAACGCCATTTATCAGATAGGTATTCCTGATATTATCAGGAATAGCTTAAAAAAGATTCATTTTGAATCTTTTTAACACCGAACATAGTTTATTTACAACAACTTATATACCTTTAAGAATAAAAACTAACGACGGTTTCGTACTGTGGTCAAACCCAAACCCTCAATCTTACAGATTTTGTCGCTCAATTAAGATTCAATATCGATCTGAATCTAAAGAATTGACCTTGCAAGAAAAAAACCGGGTTGAGGAGAAAATTAAAGATCTCACATCTATTTATGCTGAAACTAGCGCCGGGCATAGTATCATTGCAGATCCCAAATTATATTTGACCTTAACTGACGGCAAAGTATTTAACGCGATTACGGATACTAAATCACAATTACGATGCGCGTGTTGCGATGCCACATGACCGGAAAACAAGAATCCAAGCTGAAATTTATGCTTAAATGTCTTTGGCATTCGATGTTGTACGACCGAATTCAGGAACATCCAATGACGGAAACACAGCCCGCACTGCAGTATCGGACTTACATAGGAAAACATTTGCAAACATTCTAGGCGTCGAAGAATGGCTTGTAGATGATTTACATGTTATATTAGTAGCGCTGTCAAGTAATTTTGAAATAGATCATGAAAAGTTTTACGAATTTTATGCGAATTTCGCTTCAAAATATGTAGAAAAATACGAGTGGCGCTACATGTCAGTTACACTTCACAAAATAGCTCACAGGAGTCAAATTATAAAGTCTAGTCTGCTACCAATTGGTATGCTGAGTGAGCAAGCTTCAGAATCTCGTAACAAATTCTGGCGTTATGATAGGGAACACCATACGAGAAAATTAAACCGGAAGATAACGAACGAAAGAAGGTATTTGACCTATTTCACCGAGCTTTAGAATTTTCAGATCCATTTCTATCCATGATGTCACTCGATAGTCGCCAAAAAAATAACAAGCGTTTGGTTTTACTTGAAAAAGTTCTTTGGCTTTTAAAATCATCAACAGAAAATGTTCTGAATCACGAGGACTTACTTGAAGAAACCAAAGATGATGAAAATGTAATTTTACCATCTGAAGAAGTTTTAATATCTTCGGATGATGAAGAGTAAAGAAAATGAAACGGCTTAAGCATTAACAATTTAATTTTAAAATCAGATACGGAATCGATAGAAATACGGAGAAAACCATAATTTAGGTAAAATAGAAAAAAAAAATGATTACTCTTTGTGCATCGTAGGTGCAATGCCTAAACTTTGTATGGAGTTAGATATTGTAATTTTATTGTAGTAAAACAATGATCTATGTAACATCATTATTTTTAAATGTACAAATAAAAACACTTTTTTGCTGACGTCAGCATAACTTTATGTAGCTTTAAAACTGAACATAATAAAATCATAGTTCCTTTCCAGAAGTTTTAGTTCTTCGCTGAATCTATAGGATGAAGAGATAAAATATAGGTGTCCGCAATTGAAGCAAAATTCCACAGTGTGGTCAGGAATCTAACTTAAAATACTTAATTTTACACCAAAAAACACATGTATTTAATTTTATATTAAGAAAGATAGTAAATTGGCAATCAAAATTATATAAGAATAGTTATAATAAAGTAGGTGACAGCCCTAACCTCAAAAATAAAAATTCAATAACTCTGAAGTCCCGCATTATCCGCACCTGATTTTTTTTTATAACATAGGATATTATAATACAAAACGGTTCATGTTAAAACAAAATGCGGATACAATGAGACTAACCAAATAAAAAATATATTCGATTTTTTAAAAAATCTTGATTTTTCCTTATATTTACGATTATTTTTTAAAAATAAACCACTAATTTAGTGAATATAACAGTCCTTTTTAAGACCTCATCTTCAACAATTGCAAAATCATATATTTGAAATGAAATAATGCATTTTTATGGTTTCTATGGAGTTTTCTCGAGTTTTCAAATAACTTCAAAACTAATCATAAAAAAGTTATGGTTCCTTTGCAGAAGTTTTAGTTCTTCGCTGGATCTATAGGTTGAAGGAATAAAATATAGGTGTCCGCAATTGAAGCAAAATTACACAGTGTGCATCTGTGACATGGAGGCGAGGACGGGGGGATTAAAGACAAACAAGTAAAAATTTAATTTAATTTATTTAGATAGTTCGGACAACATAAATCCATGATGTTGTTAAGTACATGCTTAAAACTAATGTCAGAAAATATGAAAAAAAATACGAGTACCTAAAACAAATAATTTATAGTAGTTCAGTACATTTTATATGAGGGATGTACATTTTTTATAGGTAATTACAATAAGTCTCATCTGAATTTAATAGCTTACATCTCAAATTATAAAACAAAAGGTTTGTTTTATAATCTGAGGCTTACATCATAGAGTTTACAACCTTATGCGATTGATTATAAATTGCGTGATTGTTTGTAAATTGCGTAATTGATTATAAATTGCGTGATTGATTGTAAATTGCGCAATTGATTATAAATTGCGCCATTGATTCGTTATAAAAAGCAGTGGTCCTACAGTGGCCGAAATTCGCCCTTAATACAGATTTATTTATTTTGCGTCACTCCAACATATGTACACAATTTCGTAAATAGGGGTACAAAGTTTTCGCTTCACGTACTATACTAGTAGGAGTACTCCTGATCGATTTTGGTCACGGCTGCCAATCTCATCGGAGATTGTTCAGGAGATAATTTATAGTGCACAAATATGTGCGTAGGTACAGGTGCACCACAGATCATGCAAACACAAGAGATATGGCAAGGGGGCGTGGCGCTTGCGAACTCATCAAGGCCCAAAGCGTCTTGATCCATTGCCACTTTATAGTTTTTGCTTTTGTGTTAGTGAATTGAGTGGGAGAAATGTGGAGACACCTGAACACAAAATATTTCTTTACAAAGCATATCTCTGTGTATATATAATCTGTAAGTTGCAGTCTCTGTTTCTTTACTCTCATAGTCCGATGGGACTACATCGGACGCGACCGGAGAGAGTTGAAGCGCAGGACAAATTACTTAGCCTGCTTTTCGAGCTACGGAAGATTCATACCGCCAAATTCCAAATTCTGGGCTAATACTGACAAGTTTCTAATAGAAAAAAATATAACGCGTCTAATTGATAACCTCCTTTTTTTGGAAGTCGGTTAAAGGCCCAATAATCTTTCTTACAAATATTATATTTTATTATAAATATTATATTATTTTCTTATAAGTAAGAAAATTTGTGAGGATCTTTGTTACTCCTTCACGCAAAAACTACTGAACGGATCTGTATGAAATTTGGAAATTTGTGATTTCCTGGAATCGGATTTAACGTGCTTTCCGAGGCACGGAGAAATCTCGACATGTTAAGATAATCGCCCATCTATGAACCGACCTCGGGTAGCATAGCTTAACCTTGAAGAATTACTATTATTATTTAGCCACGAGCTCTTCTTTTTAAGCAAGCGTATTCTTTCGTTAATCGAAAATCTTTTTTCTATCAAGTCCTAACACACACACTATTACTCACATTAACACCTTCTAGTTTCCACCTTAGTTAATTTAATTAACACTTTCAATGGTTACCTTATATCTTTAATGGCTATCCCTAGTTCTAAGCCACTTATGTCGAGACAGACTGGAACCTGCGACACAAAGTATACTAGAGAGGAAACCAATCAAAATAAAAAATTGAAACATTTTTTTCCTCGCATTAAGGGTCTATACTTACGGTAGTAACTTATTAGTAATCTGTGCCTATACTACCTCAGCGCTTCTCACTCTTTATCTCGCTCGCACACTACTGGCCGCGGTCACGCGAGCAAGCGAGACAGGGTGGCAGGGAAAAGACTCCAAGACACCGATAATTTAGTTTATTTCTTTTTACGGTGAAAATAATGGTAATTTAAAAAAAGTAAATAACATAAGACCTGCTTTATAGTTAGTTCAGTTAATAGGCAGTTTCAATATCTAATTTGAAGTTATTTTTGAATACCAGCGCAGCGGTTTATTGTTCGTTTTGGAGGTAACTTTGGATTTTTTTTCTACCAAGAAAATTTTATGGAATCGTGTTTTCGTCAAACATAGTACCTAACATTAATCCTCAACTTTACCATATATTTATTTCAAAATTATTGCTGCAGTATTTTCGACATAACGGAGGATCATGCTAAGCCATTTGAGGTAGTATAGGCCCTTAAGCGTTATTATTAGTATCGTCGACCACACTAATAGGATTCCTATACTATAAGGAACGCCTACGTAAAACAAAGACTACAAATATTGCAATACACTTAAAAAAAATACTTTGTTAAAAAAAGAACGAGCAATGTGGGTGGAATTCACACTACTAGCAATCTTGTTAACTTAGTTGGAGGGGCAACTAAGTTAAATATGTTTGTGTTTAGTGGGTTCGCGGCATTAGTAAAATGTGTGGGGTTTGAACCCGTGACCTCTCGATCACAAATCTTAGGCTATTGACGCTTAGTTGGCAACCCTACACAAACGCATAAATAGTTATCACATGCAAATATTCCGTTCAACAGACCCACTCTTGTTAAGGTAATCCGTAGAATATAAACCTCACCTTATTGGCGAAACAATGGCATACCGTTATTGATTTAGCCATACTTTGCAATTCTAGACCAGACCTGTGACTTAATTTAGTCTGAGCTGAGCTAGGTTAGACGTGGGTGTTGGCGCATGAATTATAATGTGGGCATGTCTTTAGGACAGGTTTTATGGTTGGCTGGCGCCAGGTATAACTTTGCTATAGGGCCATCCAGTGTTGAGCAATGTTTTTGCAGTTTCGTGGCTAAATAGCCGCATTTCTTCTTGCCGTTATATTGAGTTTCGTCCGCACCTCGGCAAGATGTTATTGACAGTCGTTATGGGTAATCAGAAGTCAGAAAATTTGACATTGATTTGACGAAGTGGTATCGTCGTGTTCCTTAGCTACTAGGCTGTGAAGATCGGGAGTGTTATGAAGATTCGAATGACGTTATTGCGACGCACGCTATTTCAAAACAAATTAAGAGTGGTACGCCAGTTCGAAAACAGATTAAGTCGAAAACTGCTATATCGAATGACGTTGTCGCGAACACGCTGATTCGAAAAACTGTTTGAATGGTACGCTAGTACGAAAGTCTTGGCATTGAAATCCATTGTTTCGAATAGCATATTCCAATCTGAATTTGTCTGGGGTTCGAGCTCGCGACCCTGCCTTATCAAAACGGGTTGTAATGTTATAGCTTATCAAAACGGGAACCATGCTAGGGATGATAGCTAAATCATAATAAGTACTAATATTAATCATTTATACTTAGTAGTAGTATAGACAACTAGCTCATGGTCAGTTTTATCATCGTAGCGTAGATAGTTTTTATCAGTGGGTCACGAATTCGATCCCCAGATAAATTCATCCCGTCATCCCGTCAGCCTTTAATGCAAGAGTGAATAGGCATTTTCTGGGCTCGCTCGTTCGATCGTAGACCTCATCTTACACTTACCATCAGGTGTGATTGAGATCAAGAGCCGGCTCACTCGTAATAAAAAAAACCAGGCTTATGCAGTTTATGATAATTTTGGCATACAGTATCTTTATAGAGACATACATACCTACAACCCGTAAGGAAAGGATGCCCATAATATACACTGGTAAATGGGGTATCCTTGACCCATCTCAAATACAATGACTACTCAAGAGTGAATAGGTTTCTTCTAGGTAAGCGTGCTCCATCTTCGGCCACGTCATTACTTACCATCAAGTGAGATAGTGGTCAAACGCGAGCCTAGTGTTGCCCAAACGAGAGTCTCGCAAGAGTCTTGCAATTAGCGATTATCCTATTGCTATTTATTAAACGGTTGTTGAGATCTCAGAACAATGTAACAGTGTCTGTTACATTGTTCTGAGATCTCAACTACCGTTTGTTACATTGTTTACATTACATTGTTTGTTACATTGTTCTGAGATCTCAACTACCGTTTAATAAATAGCAATAGGATAATCGCTAATTGCAAGACTCTTGCGAGACTCTCGTTTGGGCAACACTACGCGAGCCTATTCTGAATAATAAAAAAAAACAATGTCAGTGTGGGGCACCTTTGCAGAATATGCTCCGCCTCTTGTCATGTCCATCTTGCAGCAGGATTTAAACGAAGCAAATGTAAGAGACGCATATTAGTGTCAAGATCTTTGAGCATCGGCTCGGAAAACAGAAGTTTAGCCCAAAGGAATTTTTCCATAAGATTTTTTCTATAAAAACCCAGAATTGGAAAGTTAGTTGTGTGTGACCGGACTACCTGAAAATGGAATAGTAAGTACCTAAGTCTTTCCAAATTGTTCAATATAAACAACTAGTTTTGTCCCGCTACGTTGTTCGCACAATTTTGAATTCAAACCTTCATCTCTATTGAAATAGCAGCGGGCTGAATGAATAAAGAAGTATTCTGTTTGACACCGGTTTTCACTATCTCCATTTCCAATTTCATCTAAATCCGACTAGCGGCTTAGCCGTGAAAATGTAACAGACAGACAAACACTCATGTCGCTTTACTTACTAGCACTTCGTCCCGCGAATTTGTCTGCGTGGATTTAGAAATAATTATTAGCCCACTGCACTTACCAATCAGCTAATCAATGATCCACTTAGGTTGTGTTGAAGCCCGTTTATATTTGACAGCCACTGGCACGAGTCGTTTTTAAATTTTTATATTTTTTTTTTTGTTTTTTTGGTTAGCATATTCACCTTAATACCAATGAAAACAATTTTAGAATTGTATAATTATTTCCGTAGATTAGCCTCTACATACAAACCTATTTATTACCTGTTTATAATATTAGTATACAACGTGTAATTTAAAGGGTATATACATACCAAGTGCACGGCTTCTTTGGATGATAATAAACGATATGGCAAGGGTTTTCTAATCCTATGTGTACATGTGTGGAACTTATTAGAAATTTCAATACATTGATACCAGAGACCGAATTTTTCAAATTAAGAAGAACGAAGAGAATTATCGTTTTATTGGCAAGTAGCGTGGAAATTGATGACCCTCATAGTAATGTGACACGTTTGTTATTATTGGTATTCAAGAAACATACGAAATCAACAATTTGGGGTCAATTCTGTGAGTCACTTATTTTGAGCTGAAACTTTGCATAGAGACTCCATACCAGATGTTGTCTTCAGTCCTTTTGGATAGATATGGGGTTTCCGTTACATGTTGTAGATAAGATGGTCAATATCAGCCATAAAATGTATATGTACCTCACCTTTTTTCCTCTTTTACCTCTCCGACGTAACTAAGTCCATGCTCGATTGCAAAAGATTGTATTACAAAGGGAATACAATTATCACCTTGGCGCCATTAAATGATAAAAATGTAAAGCACATTTCTTAATTTAAATATTATTACAAACATTCACGACGGTTGATGTCGTGTGTAGATGTAATTTTGTACAAAATTCAACACCTACCAAAACAATTTTATTCATGGTACTCGTCATTTGGAGCTTTAAGAAACGCGATGTGTTGAGATACCTACATATAAATAGAAAAAGAAGGGCGCTAGGTGGGTTGTAGGTAGTAGGTACTATATAATTATGTCGTGGCCACATCTATACCAATTAATGTTGTGTCCGTCTGTCATTTCAAAATAAATAGGTGTTTCCTATAGTGCTTACATATGTATTTGTTTAACGATATTAAAATAAAGATTTTTTTTGCATTTGTTTGTCTTTTCTGTTAGCCAGGAGAATCTCTAGAACAGATGGACCAATTTTAGAGGAAACTTTCAGAGGAAGATAGTAGGGGTTATATACTTATGGGGCAACATATAATACTAGGTACTTTTTATTCCAGAATCCCCACGGGATAGGGACTTACGAGACAGACAAATTAAAATGTTTAAAAAGAAACGAAACAGCTTTGTTTGTCTAACTCTAGACATAGAAATTCTATAGCAGAGCTAAATAGGATCATTGCATTGCCAAAGGCGAAAAATTAAAACGGTTGGACCAATTGATAATTTGTCCAACCATTTTAATTAAATAAACGAATAATAAATATATAGACCGGGCTACACTACATTACACACACTATTTACACATTTTAACATTTACCTTTTAATTTTAACATTTTCAGTTAATAACAAAATCCTACCTTTTAATGTAATAAATTACTCAGCTCCCGTTGAACCTACGACTTTTTCAGTCACAATATGGGTTTAAACAAGCTCGCTGTTCTCCTAGCCCTAATATAAGGGTCGCAGGCCACAGAACCACAGTTCATTAGTAGCCCCCGCCGTCCAAGCCGGGGTGCCGGTGCTATTTGAACAGAACGTACCTACATACTTACATAATGACGAAACACGTAAGTACCTATATAAACGTGGAATGTCCAAACGCAATGATCTCAATCATTGCTAAATGAAGATTTAAAACGTACTTTCACACCTAAAATGTATCTAAATATTTTTTTATATCGCTGTCGATTTTTCTGGGTATTTACTTATATCAGATTTTTCTTATAAAAACATTTCCATAGCACATTTTTACAAATACCCAAACCTGAAATAACTATCAGGCTATAGGAATATTTTTGTCCCGTGCAGGAATCAATCCCGCATCACAGTGATCAACCACTGCGCCAACCGTAACGTCAAGTGAATCTTGTTATCATAAGTTATTGATTAAGTTTCCAAGCAAACTTAATGTATACGAAAGTCAAAGACAACACCTGTCTGACATTCAGTTTATTTCATCATAAAAAAGCCTTCTTATATTTTAATACCAAAATCAAATCGCAAGAAAACTAATTTTGATTTATAAAGCACGTCAAAGAAAAAGTGTTCTTAAAATTTCGACACGTAACGATACGTATCATTCTATCTTAGACTGTAAAAACATCCAGATAGATACAGTGTACATACTACATACCAATACCAATAACTAGGGCTCGGTATCCACCAAAGCGGAGAGTAGAAAGATGAAATGAGATGTGTTTGGAATAAGCAATCAGATTCATTATTTCCACATCGCCTGTCCGCTAAGCTTCGGTGGGAATGGATCAAGTAGAGATGTCTTATTTTCTCATTCAAGCGGCGTGGCAGAGTGGAGATGTCTGTAGTCGGGAGGCCAGCCTGCGCCCACGCTCGTGCCTCATTCCCCGTTGTGTTCCCCTTCTCCCCGCGCCTCGTGCACCTGATTTCGTCATCAAGCTTACATCTCCGCTACGCACAGCTCACATCTCACCTCCGTTTTGTTGTAAAAAACGAGCCAGCTTCATAGCACATCTCCTCTTGTCTCTTCTCGTCTCCGCTTGGATGGATACCATACTAATGCCGTACAAGTCAGACCACTGTGCACTGACGGATCCTTTGACACGGGCTGTTTTAAAAACGTGTACCAATCACGCTGCGGAGGCATTTTATGACGCGTGTCACAACGCGACACGGTATCTGGACATTTATGATAATCTAAGCATTCTATAAAAAATACTTCTAAAATTTAGTACATCCGTAAAAATTTACGATATTAACGTGTTCCAGTTTAGGGGTGACTTTCGTGTGTAAAATTGTGTAATAAAGTAAGATTTTCAATTTGGTATGATTTTATTAGTGTAGTATGTATGTGGGAAGAGGGGTGCATAACATATTTTATTCTGTCATGAAAAGAGTGCTTTTATGTATCCTATGACGGTCAATAATAATTTCTGAAATGGCGACATAAAAAGAAGGATAACTATTGCGCTTCTATAACCCGCGCACCTGTACAAAGTTATCTCGCTGCCAGCTAATATTTATATATATCACATCCTCTGCTTAGTCTTTTCCCAATTATTATACTGCATAAAAGATAGCTTGATCTCTGCGACATATGTCAAACTGACATTCCTAGGTTTGTCAAGATATAAAAATTGTCGACAGAAATTATCGACGTTTCTTACTATTATCGATGCTAATATAACATGTACTTGGGTTTAATTTAATTACAAACGTTACTAAATTAAACGAATATTTTAATGTAAAATGCAGTTATTCTCTTAAAGGAGTACACCCCAAATCCATATCTAAATCAGTTTCTGAATCGCTAGAAATTGGATTTTATTTTCTCATTATTATTTTAGATCAAGTATGTACAAATGTAAATAATGTTATCATATTAAAATATACAATAAAATTGAAACATAAATTAATTTTATATTAAGTTTTATTTAAAATATCGATAGTTTATAGTCTGTGGTCGCGATGAACCATCGCCCGTCACTTATCAGGTCGGCATGCCCATAAAGTATGACATTGATAGGTACTGTCTGTACATGTTATGTGCTATTGTAAAATTCAGGACTTCATAGGCGTGATTCTACTGACAGCTGTCGCAGAGATCAAGCTCAATCAATCGAATGTAGTTGAGTACTAGTGTTTTACATGGAGGAAACCCAGAGGCTGGGTAACTCGTTACCACTTAGCTATACTATTGACTGATTTTCCTAGCTTCAGAACTACCCTTAACGACTGTTAAAGATGTACGTGTGTAAGTATTAATAAATTCAAATTACTTATAAAACGTAAGCTATGTTAGAAAGCTTTATACACGATTAAAGATTATATTGAGGACAAGAAGGCTTGGGAATGAGCTGCTGTATACACAAAACACATATATTTATTTATACTTATTTATGTATTGTATTGTATTATATTATTATATACCTATATATGTATATACTAATATTAACTACTTTAGTTACTATTTGTGTATGTTATATATTTGAAGTATGTACACTGACTTTCCCCTCTCCTCTTTGTTCTATGTTCTTTAAGTCCATCCAAAGGTTGTCTGGAAGACATCGCTATCAGCGATAAGACCGCCATTGTTACCATATTTTGCATTATTGTAAATCAAGTGTTTGTTTAAATTATTGGTGTACAATAAAGAGTATTCTATCTATCTATCTATCTGTCTTTATATAAATGAAAGTCCAGAATTCCCATCAGGATTTGGATTTACGTGGGAAAAACCAGTCCTTATTTCGCAAACAAATTTAATGTGTCACCGCACGGCGCGCGGCGGCCAGGACAACGCGATGCGTGGCGGTAGGCAACACAATTAACTTGTGCAGCTTTTGAAAGTACCTTCATATTATGTATATTATATTTATCACTCACAATAAGCTCCTGGACAACGCAAATGTTTTACAAATTAAGTAATAAATTATTTATTTCTGTACAAGTAATTTGTAATCTTTAGAAATAAATGAATTCTAACCGTAAAAACCGAGTGGGTAATATCGACTTCCACATAAACTTAAAATACTTGGTTATTGTTTAATTACCCAAGCCTTTAAAATTGATCAAATTCAATATAACTTAGTAGCTTCTAAACCATCCCTAAACATAGAACAGAATACTCTTAAACTCTTCCTTTAAATACGGTATATAATATGCGGTTATTATATCTAACTTACTTGACAAAAGACCAATTAAAAGTTGACTCGCTTCAATCAGTGTGGTTGTACTTGTACCACAGTACAGGATTTGTTCAGTGGTATTACTCCGCGCAGTTCTCTTGTTTTGTACCCGCATTAAGGAAGTAGATTTACAGAAGGTACATTTATTTGCTATGAATAGAATAGGTCTGGTCATTAGAATGGACGTTTATATTATTAGAACCTAAGTAGAGCTTTGGTAATTGGTTTACCATCGTGGTGAGGATGGGTCAGGGGGGCTTTGCGTTACCGTATGCTAGGTGTCTAGGTTGCGTTGAATGTTCGAATAGCAGAACGATTTAAATTACGCCATTCGGGGAGGTTCCTTTGATACACTCCAATTTAGGCAAGAATGTGGGTATATTCAGAACCTCCAGACTTCTAGCTCTGAATTAGGTAAAAATCTATTAAAGAAATTTGACAGATTGTGTAGCTTGATGTGCTGGCGTCTGTACAAATGACAGTCGGAATGAACAACTTAACCTGTTTTCTAAGGCCAGTGGTATATCAATGCCTCAAAGAGTGTCAGCAAATTGTTGGCGCCCATAAGGGGGTCGTTGCCTGCCGGGTTGCGGAATTGTTCGAACGAGGGTTACCGCGGCCTCGGAACACGAAGGGCATATTATGGATATTGATGGGTTTTATTCAGTAGAAGTCTGACACCGTCCCACTTCGCCCAGATCGGGATACAGTCATATGATGATTTCCCATCCTTAAAAAAAGTGGTATCTCAATATGTTGAGACGGCTGACCCATTTGGAAAATTCTTTTTTTGTTCGAATGGGGATCCTGGAGAAATCGAGGGAACTCTTCAAATATTATAGGCACACCTATGGCGTTTTGGGTATTTCTTATAGTAACTTGTGCAGTTGCTCTCAAAAAGTTATTAGTAGTTAGTTATTTGGGGAAGTGGAACTGATGATGAAGACCACAGATGGCCGCCGAAACTACTCAATAATAAGTATTAAGTGGATTGCGATTCGATTACTTGAATATGGATGTTAAGCACTTTATGCTCGTCACAATGCATATGGTGATGTAGAGCTGATGGTGAAGTACCAAGAGAACTCCTCAACAATTAACGGCCCAGCATTGGGAAAAGCAATATTTTGTAAAAGGTTATAAGTAGTTGACATTTAGGCTCTTGTAACTAGGTAAATTAAAAATCATCCAACTAAAAAGAGTGAAAAAAAAACTTTTTAACAAAAAAAACACTGCAAAGTGAAAAATAACTTTAATTTCGGAAGTCGGTGCCAAAAACGAAAAAACAAAACTAAAGACACCGACTACCGAAATTAAAGTTATTTTTCACTTTGCAGTGTTTTTTGGGAGTCGGTTTAATTTTTTGTTAAAAAGTTTTTTTATTATTAAGGGCCTATACTACCTCAGCGCTTCTCACTCTTTATCTCGCTCGTACACTACTGGCTGCGGTCACGCGAGCAAGCGAAACAGCGTGGCAGGGAAAAGACTCCAAGACACCGATAATTTAGTTTATTTCTTTTTATGGTGAATAATATAAGACCTGCTTTATAATTAGTTCAATTAATATGCAATGTTTCATTATCTAATTTGAAGATATTTTTGTTTTTCGGTTTATTGTTCGGTTTGGAGGTGACTTGCGATTTTTTTCCTATCGAGAAAATTTTATAGAATCGTGTTTTCGTCAAATATAGTACCTACCTAACATTAATCCTCAACTTTATCATATATTTATTTCAAAATGATTGCTGCAGTATTTTAGAAATAACTGAGGATCATGCTAAGCCATTTGAGGTAGTATAGGCCCTTAAGTTTATTTTATTATGTTTGGAAAACTTACAGTTCGACAGAGTAAACAGTAAGGATAATAAATACAATATGGCCAATTACAAGTTTTCACTAATAACTAGGTATACAATATAATAACACAGACAGTTTTGTACTCTTTCTCATTCCTCCTCATCGCACGTAAAAGCAATTGATCTTCTGCTTACATTTTACGGTGGTCACTATGTAAATGCTTCTGAATGAAATATACCAGATTAGTTATTGAAATAGCTTTAATATATTCATCTTTGGATATTGTTTTACGAGTTAAGAGTGACTTTATCTGGCCGGATGTTGGATTAAGTTCTGATCAAATTAATAAAGTCTAGGATTTCCGTTTATGTAGGATAATGGTTTAACTTGGCTAGGAGGACAAGGACAAGGAAATCAGGATCTGATGATGGGATCCTGGAGAAATCGAGGGAACTCTTCAAATATTATAGGCACACCTATAGCGTTTTGGGTATTTCTTATAGTACCTTGAGCAGTTGCTTTCGAAAAGTACCATTTGAGGAAGTTGAACTGATGATGAAGACCACAGATGGCCACTGAAACTACTCAATAATAAGTATTTCGTGGATCGCGATTCGATTACTTGAGTACGGATGTTAAACAATTTATGCTCGTCGCAATACATACGAGTATGGTGATGTAGAGCTGATGGTCAAGTACCAGGAGAACTCCTCAAAAATTAACGGCTATGCATCGGGAAAAGCAATATTTTGTAAAAGGTGATAAGTTGTTGACATTATGGCTTTTGTAACTAGATAAATTACAAACGGACCCACTAAAAAGCGTGAAAAAAATTTTTTTACAAAAAATAGAACCGACTTCCATATCAAAACACTACAAAGCCAAAAATAACTTTAATTTTGGAAGGCGGCTATATTTTTGGCTTTGCAGTGTTTTGATATGGAAGTCGGTTCTACTTTTTGTAAAAAAATAAAATATTATTTTTGCGTTATTTTATTTGCGTTATGAATCTGTATTTGAGTTACATGTGTACGAAACTTAGTTTTAGTAGATTTAGCGTAAAATTGTCTGTGACAGATAGACATGCACATGAACTTACGAGTCGGGTTCCATTTTTATTTTACCCACACACTCATATACACTCTTTCAACACACTTATAGCAACACATCAAATTCATATTGCATACAATAACGCTAGGATTTTGTTAATCGGGGAATAGAACTAGCGACCTGAAATACAGGCTATTTGGCCTAGCTCAGGCACCTGGCTCCCACTATATTATGATATCGATTAGAGTAATAATATCTATGCAGCCACTTCATTTTAAGAATTTATGGTGAGAAAATAAATTATTTTATTTATTTATCACTAGCTTCACCCGTGACATCTTTTACGTGGGATGTTTTTTCCCCAAAACATATATAAACTACTAGTGGCATTTGCCGTAATGAATTGCGTGAAAAGAGTTGAACCTACGTCGGGTCTTACTAGAGCTTACAGGTTTTTATCTTTCTTGCATTTCTGTCCTAACCAACCGTGCACGTAATTTTGTCTAAAAATATAGCACAGAAAAGTGCTGATGAACTCCAACGGTAGGTATGGACATAGAAAAAGCTAACGCTCATCCAGAAAGCTTATTAAGCGTCCAATAGAAAGTTTGGATTCTGTGCACGTTCGCGACTGAGTCGCACTAATTGTTTGCTGTTTAACAAATTAGTTGTCAACACGCCGTTAATTTGTAGTCTGACTGTACCCACCCGCAATTCGTTCGCTTTGTCACACGGGATCGTGAAGAAAATGTTCTATGTTTCCTGATCCAAGGAATAGAACTTAATTATTTGTACACAAATATAAAATACTTAAGATAGATAGAAATTAAAACAAAAACATACAAAACTAAAATACTTAAAATACAGAATAAAGCATAAAAAAATTCATCCTCAACGCTGTCGACTAGTAACGTACCCAAGAGACTGGCGGCATTGCCTCGGCTAAAGAAATAGCCAGCCCTTGGGTCATGGGAAGGGACAACGAGCCTTTGAATAGAATAATGTAATTGAGTTATGTCAAAATGGAGAGCTAGCTTAATGGAGAAGATATCTGTCTCTCTGGGGTCGGTCCCTCATATTATCTGAGGATCGTAGTCAACATCAGGATTGCATCTAGAACGGATGATCTGCCTCCACCGGTTTTTGTCCAGCGCGTCTCTTACGACCTTGTGCAGTTTGGAGGACGGCGAGCCTTTCACTGGATCCTTCCACCTTGCTGGTGAACGACTGCGCAATCTTTTGTCTTCGGTGTTCCCAACCAAAATTAGTTTCTCAAAAATTTGGTCGCCTCTACGCACTCTATGGCCAAAATATTATAGAGAAGGTAGGTAAATTAAAATTCTCTGAAGTCGGCGTGCATCGTTTGTTTTTTATTTTTAAATCTTTATTGAATTCTAGTTTCTGCTTGCGACTTTGCTGGCTCGAAAAGTTTTTTTCTGATTATTTTTTTTAAGCGTCTAGCTTATGGCCCTCTCCAACGTCTAATCTGTCTCTCTATCAAATGACATCGAAATCGGTAGAGTTAAGACGTGAAACTATGTATAACAGACCGACAGATAGACAGAGTTACTTTCGTATTTGTAATATTATTAGGGATTAGCAACTGTCATACAAATATGCACGCCAGTCCCATCGTACCTCATTATAAATAATGACTAAGTATGTATCTAACTAAAACGTAACTAAGCAAATTTAAACATACAGGAGTTGACTCCCGAAATAGATGCTGGCCTTTATATGAATATTAAATCCCTTTATCCTGTACCACTTTACAATGTAACTGTATATTGTACCAATTAAAAAAATGTGGTAGGTACACCTGATTTTTTTTTTAAATATTCCAATCTGGGTTTTTATTTTATTTCACAGTATTACCTATATGAAAGGGTACCCATTGTCGACTACAATTTTGAGCACAATGGACTATCGTATAGGTACGATAACAGGCCTAATGTGGGTGTATAATAGGGTTGAAAATCACAAGTAAAATACATGTATTTTTCAATCGGACTTTGTATTTTTCAATAAAATACAGAAACTTTCAATGAGTTCTTACGGTGTATCTTTCACAAGTTTCCGTTTTTTACATGTATTTTACATTGTATTTTTACATTGTATGACGACGAATATTACTTTGCTACACATTTTATATCAAAGGTTGCGGATATATTGTCTATTGACAATACTTTAGTATTTCAGAATTTAGCGGAATGTAGGGCACGAAGTTAATTTTGGAGTAACGAGCTGTTGTGGAGTTCTATTATGAATATTGAAAATAATTCATCTTCGTCACGTACCAAACTTCACCCACGTGACTGGTGGCTAGGACTGTGTCACTCAAAGCTATTGTCTGATGCCATAGCATAAGAATTTTGAGTAATCCACCATCATCAGCCGCTAGTGAGAGAAATTGGTCTTTGTTTGGGCGGACACACACCTAAGATCGCAACCGTTTGACAGCTGATCGATTGAATAAATAAATTTTTGTTAACTGGAATCTGAAATTTGTCAATGCTAAACACAGTATCAACGATGATGTTACAATTGACGAACCAGACGACGTTCAGGTTGACGATTGCAATAGTGATATTGAATTGTAGAAACCTTTTTTGTAAATAAAACACTTTTCTCCTAGTATACCTAATAATAATTAAAGTAAATAATTATAATAAACAGTGCCATTATCATTGTTTGTTTTCTTTTCCATTCATTGTAATTTATGAAAAATACATTGATTAATACACGTATTATACATGTAAATTTGTATTTTTCAAATAGCCCTAAATTTGTATTATTCCAAAGTTACATGTATTTCACTGGAAAGAGACAAAGTTGCGAAAAAAACAAATGAGTGTCTTTCGCCATTTTCATCCCTAGTGTATAAGTACAATTCCTGGTAAGGGGCTAAAGAAGAACAATATTTTATGGTTTTCTAAATTTTAAATATGATTGTCAGGTTGGCTTAATTTCTCTGTTTGTTACATAAACTGAGAGTATTGGCTCTGTTTGCCGGGATACAGGTTTTCTCCTTGTTCTGCAGCAGATGTTCTATTGTTTTACTTCAGGTGACTAAGTATATAAGTAATATGATTGTAATCTGTTATCGTTAAATGTTATATTAAACATTTAGATCAAAATCAGGCCCGGGTTATTAAGTCCGATACCTGGTTATTTCCGAGTTATTCAGTATTTAAGAATTTACGAAAAACACTAGTTTTCAAAACAAAATAAACCCTTGCAATTATAGGGACTTTTGTGTATTATGTAGTACTTTTATAATACGCAATGGACTAGGAACTTATGCAAAAGCTAAATTCCCATGTATAACGGCAACGAATAACTCAGAAATAACCAGATATTGAACGTAGTATCGAAGTCTATGTTTCCTGATAGCTATAATCTGAGTCTTTAAGTCAAGAGTGAACAGGTTACTTCTAGGCAAGAGTGCTTCATCTTCGACCACATCATCGCTTAATATCAGGTGAGATGGTGGTTACACGCAAGCTTATGAACAATAAAAAAGAAAAAAATAGTATCCCTAGACTGAATTTGCTCCAAAACCCCTTACGAGGCATGTATCGTATTTCCAATTACTCTTTATACTTATCTACCGAGATAACAGGCGCAATGTTACATTAAGTATAATCTCCATACATTTTCAATGTAAACATTTATCTTCTTTTCACTACATAAAAACAGCTTACATCAATAACAAATTCGGCCTCTTCCTCATGCTATTTCTATAATGGAAGGGTGGAGGAAATAAAATTTATTTTTACTTACGTAATGCGGGTAGGTAATGCGTTTGAATTTAATTCGGCCAGTGTAAATGATCTGTTTGTTCAATGCACCGAATGTATTTTAAGACTTTATATTTGGTTGGCATAGATGAGACGGGTCGAAGATGAGACATTTTTGGCGATAAATATAGGTGAATTTTAAGTATCGTTTTTGGTATAGAAAAACAAAGTTTGAAACTACTCACCGGAATTCCCGGGATTATATTTCTCCAAAAGTCCGCCAGACTTTCAGTTGTTTTTTTTTGTTTGTAGTCCATATATGTGGCTACAGTTTGAGACAAAAAAAAACTTGCAAACATTAAATAAATAAGTAAGAAAAAAAAGATTTTGAAATAATCGCCATTGTGTTAAAATTTAAAAGCCCTAGGCTACTCCTGATTGGTTCTTAATCTAGTCTTATGGTGAAGCTTTCAGGCTGCAAAGGAACGTAAAGCATTATATACGTAGTTTATAACAAAAAAAAAATGAAATCGTTAAACTTGACATTCCGGGATTCCGGAATAAAATTGCATTTTTGCAAAAACTGTAATAGCTAGGCTGGTAGGAGTTTTTGTCTAGCATTTGTAACATGTTTCTTCATACAATGAGCTAATAAAAATAAGCTGTACCAAAATGAGGTCAAAAAATATACCTACTGTGAATCGTCACGGGCAGTCAGACGCTAGAAAAACACACCAGTCTTGCTTCTTGGCTGATTATCCATTTTACTATATGTAGATAAGAATGACATCACTATCTACGTCTTTTCCTATGTTGGGGTTGTTTTACCAGTCTAACCGGATGCAGCTGAATTCTACATGCCACTGCCTATCTAGCCTCCACAAACCCCATATTTTTTTTTTTTTTTTTAGCGTGGTAAAATTATCAACATGGTCGGACTACGGTGGTCGGAGATCGTCGGCCGACGTCCGACGCCGTGGGCGTCTACCACTGCGGCTGGGCTGGAGGGAGGACGCCATCCTCTCCCTCATACGGCCCGTCTCCTCCTTCGGAAGCATGACTGCTTCGCAGAAGGAGGCGACCGCTTCCCACTCCCTCTCGCCCCGCAGTATGGCCTCGACCAATGCCGGGCGCGAGAGGTCTCCGCCTATCGTCGCCGTGAGGACACGTCGGTGCTCTGCCCAAGCTGGACAGTCCTGCACCGTGTGCTCGACTGTGTCCTCAGGGCGACCCTCGCAGTTGTGACACCCAGGCGTTTCTTCCTTTCCCATCAGACACAGGTACCTCCCGAAACTTGCGTGTCCGGTGAGGACCTGCGTCATGCGGTAGGTCAGGACGCCGTAACGCCGATCTAGCCACTCCTCAAAGAGGGGTCTTACCGCCGCAATCCACAACCCCCTAGCTGAATAAAATGATACACCTTGGCTAGATCTATTATATTTAAAATGGCTCTTCGACACACTATCACGCTGTCAAATATTTCAAATATATGTATTTTTCTGGCCGATCAGTCTCTTAACACGTTCGCTGACAGTACGTCGTTAGGCGGGAAATTAAAATAGTGCGTTATGACAGTACGTTCGGACGGGCCACTTGTTTTTAAGAGTACGTCGTCTCGCGATAATTTTTCATATAAGTATTATATAATAATATAAACTTTATTTCAGACCTTGATCCATAGTTACAGGTACAAATTTACACATAATAAAACACTTCACTCATCAAAACAGACAACAAGACATACATAAGACACAAAAGGAACATAAAACAAATAAATATAAAAACTAATAATCAGTGTGCAGGCGTAACCAGTGGCTCAGCATTGGAGTGTCCCACCTATCTGCAAACACTTTTATAACGCTATTTTTGCTGGACCTAACACGATTCAGCAGCGACGCACGGAAGCAATTTCCGTATAAGAGCATGAAACCCATCGGTATGCATCTCCGCGAACATGTTCGAAGCACTACAAAATTGTGGTAGTCCCATAAGCACCCTAAACGCGTTGTTATATTGAACACGTAAGGCGTTGTATGTCCCCAGTGTGTAATTCACCCACAGGCTGCAATTGTATAATGATGTGCAGTAAGATTTAAAAAGTGTAACTTTGACTGGATTGCTGCAATGTGCGAACCTGCGGGCCAACATATTGCACCGGTCAGCCAACGCCCTACGTGCCCTTTCCACATCCATGTTGTCTTTTAGGTCTTCGGAAACCCAGTGGCCCAGATACTTAAACTTTGTGACTCTATTCAAGGCAGTACCGGCTAAGGTGAGTGTAGGTACTGACTCGTAGAAGTATTATGAAGAGCAGTATCCACTGTCATATTATGAGCAATTTCATATTTCTTACTGCTGTAACACGAGTATTTTGTAGGTAGTTTCATATTGCTTGCTTGTGCACGAGTACTACGTTGATTTGTCATTTAGTATGGAAAATTCTACTGTCGTAATGTGGTGTCAGGGTAAGTGCTCACTGTCAGCGAACGTGTTAAGACACAGGCTTACAGGTGTAGGCCTTGTTTAAGAGACAGGGTTCATAACCTTTCTATGCGTACACATTTTGTAAAACTTTTATTTTCTGCAACATCCATCTATTTTCTACTTAGTTATATTTAAATATTTCAGTTTTTATTGTAATGAAACCATGTTGAAACTGTGTTTGTCTGTGTGCGTGTTTCTTTGGTAAATAAATACATTTTGCAATACATTTCCTGGAAAACTGGCTTTTATTGCACTACGATTAGGTTCAACATCATTGATATATATTACTGCGTAAAATCAATGTTCAGCATGCAATGTATTTCACACTCGTGGAATTTTTTCATTTTTCACACACGACGTAATACCATTCCAGATTTTGCCACAGATAACATTAAACAATATTCAACTATTCAATTCCCTATATTCGGCGGTGATTGTCGTTTGATACACGTGGACATTAATTTTTTACTGCAGTACTCGGCTCCATAACCCCTCGCCTTGCGGCTCGGGCGTAACTCCGCCTCGGCTGCAATAACAAACTTTCTCCACTTGTATCAAAATGTATTATTTATTTTTTATCTACGTCAGATCAGTACAAATAATAGTCACGACCAACAGCTTAACGTGCTTGCCAGGACACAAAGGAATCTTGATATACTATAAGGGTCACCCATCCTCAGGCTGACCTTAGCAAACGTTGCTTAACCTTGAATATCGACCCTTGTGGCTGTTGTTATTATTATAGCTACGAGCTCTTTTCTGCTTAATCATTTCCCTTCCCTCTGTTTTAGCCGTAGTCAGGTAAAAAGATCTGAAACCAATTGTACTCCTTTTTCTATTATGTTTTTTCTTACGCCAACTTCTGAGTGCGATCGAACGAATGCGGCTAAGTTCGCTATTGTCGTTCTTTTGTTACCAACGTGATCTATTGCTCCGGGATCTGTGATAATGCCTTGGGGTTTTTTTCTAAGATAGGTATAGGATAGTGTGGCTTGCTCTAAATAAAAAATATATTCAATAGAACAGGGAGTAGTATATAGGTAGAAGGAGTTTGTGGCTAAATAATAATGTACTTGTATCTAGGCAAGCGTGCTTCATCTTCAACTACACCAATAAAAAAAATGATCTCACTAACATTATAAATGCGAAACTTTGTGAAAATGGATGTATAGATGTATGGATGTTTGTTACTCTTTCACGCAAAAACTACTAAACGGATCTGAATGAAATTTGGCAAATAGATAGTTGACGTCCTGGAATAATACATGGGCTAAGTTTTATTCCGAATTTCTCACGGAATTGGGATTTACGCGAGAAAACCTTCCCATGCGAACGAAGTCGCGCGCAGAAGCTGGTAAATAAATGAACACAATAGCTACTTCGACTAATCTCTGACACAATTGATACTCCCTGTCAAAGAATATGTCGTATCTGCAGCTATACTACGAACTCTTTGCCCAAAATTAGATCACACGGCACACGGTGGGCTGAAAAACGGCTTTCATAGACTTAGGCATTTTATTTTGCAAGTGCCAGGTTTTGTGCCGGATATCACTTCTAATTGTTATAACAATATACAAAAATGACACCAGAATTGATTCTGCACAAAAACGAAGGAATTATAATTTTTTTACGAAAATTTTGTATGGAGCTAGTATGAAAAATCGAAATATCTCTGAAACGGCAGCGATAACCGTAATATCCTTATAGGAGGTTTTAGTACTAATTATTTATGATTTTTTGACATACGTTACATAATGGTTGTAGATGCCTTTTTTTTTTTTAATCGTCAAAATATTTTTATTTATTTTTACATATTAAACGTTCCTTTTAGTGTTTAAGTTGAAGAATTCAGAGCTTTAACAACTCTTAACATAAAATAGCATCACCCCTATAGACCTGAAGGACTAGACAGAGGTGTGTAGTATCTTGTTGATCTTGTAAGATTTCCAACAATACCAAATAGTTGAATATCAGTGTCAAAGTGCCCATGCTGTCGCTTCTTTTAGAAAGATAGGGGAATGAAATTGTTAATTGATCATACCCTAAAAGTATGATTACAACATAACCAGACACATAATAATATCGACACAAAAGGAATTTTAAAACCTTGCATACGTTCAAAATACAAAATAACATATTGTGTAGTCATCTAATGAGTCTGATGACAAGTAATTAAGTAATTAGAATGATGGTTGTAGTCTTCTGATTCTAATGAGCCTATTAAGTGATTAAATGATTTGAAATATCTCGCAACAATACCAACTAAGTCAACTAATTCAAACTGCATTCACCTTTTTATAATTAGTGAGCTAATGTGATTTGCTAATGTTGATTAGTTCTACTATGAGTTCTACGAAATGTTTTTGACGATTATAAATTTTTATTATCATATCTTTTATAACTTTAATGAGGGTAGTTAACTAATTATTGACTTTATACAATAAAAGGGCTATAATTTTGTTCCATAATTTAGATTGTTCACAACCGTGTAACTGCTAACACTAAAACTATTTGCTTTGCGACTACAAAATCTTAGAATGGAAAGTTTAATCACCAACTTAGATTTGTTTGTTCTTCTAAAAAGTGAGTGTCCTTCATTTAATCATGAAGTATTGTTTAGTGCAATTGTGTCCCGCATAGGCGATTGCCTTTCTGCCGAAGATCAAGTAACTCTCAAAGAATTTTGCCGGAGATTCACGCGAGCTGCTTTAAACAGGTGGCAGAAATCTAAACGATTCTTTGATAAGTTTAGAAATACGTACGGAGAGTGGTTGCAAGCAAATATTGATTGGCCGAGTTGCGTGCAAACTTTAATAAATCAAGAACCAACTGTTGATGAGATACCAAGAGCACGCTCAGTCTCTCCAGAACCTTCGACATCATCGACTGTTGGAACAATGACAAAAAGGTCCCGAAAACCATTCAAAGATCTGGGAAGCAAACAGAAAAAGAGAAGATCTAGTGAGCACATAGGCGAGGATTCCTGTGAACTGGCATATGCAGCTGCAGCACGTTTAAAAGAAGAAGGTTATGAAGATATCGCATCTGTAATCAATTATATGATCAAAAATCCAGAAGCTGCCGTTAAAATCAAGGAAAGCATTAAGAAAACAGTAATATTTACACCAGAGAAAGCACTTGGATTGCTTCTTTCACTTAAGCTTTCAAAGTGGCAATATATTACGTTGCGAGAGACTGCCATTCGGGAAGGTGCTAAGGATATTTACCCATCCTACTATAAACTGCAACAAACTAAGCTTGCATGCTACCCTCCTAATCAATCAGTATCAGTTACGGATTCATCAGCTAGAATTACACTTCAAGCTTTACTTGACATCACGGTGAAGCGGATTCTTCAAAGTCTTTCTGATAATGTGGAAAATAAGCAGTTAAAGCTGATATCGAAGTGGGGATTTGATGGTGCTTCCAATCAAAGCCGATACAAGCAGAAAATGGACGGCGAGCATGATGATTCAAGCATTTTCATGACCTCCTTGGTGCCACTGAAACTGACAGATGGAAATAATACTATATGGACAAACCCGAAACCATGCTCAACTTTTTATTGTCGTCCGGTTCAGTTCACTTTTGTAAAAGAAAGCCATGCAGTTGTCATTGATAACAAAAGAAAAATGGATGAGGAAATTGAGGCCCTTAACCCCACAGAGTGCATTAATAGTAACAGGGTGACTCATAAACTAATGATGACAATGATCGACGCAAAAGTCTGCACGTACCTTTCTGAAGCTAGATCAAATGCATCATGCTACCTGTGCTTAGCAAAACCAACAGAAATGAACCACTTAGATGCTGTAACATCAAAAACTGTGTGTTCTGACATATATGAATTTGGCTTATCATCCCTACATGCCCGTATAAATTGCATGGAATGTCTGTTACACATTGCGTACAGACTTGACTTCAAACAGTGGGCAGCAAGAAGTAATGAGCATAAAGATATGTTACAAAACAGAAAAAAAAACATTCAAAATAAATTTAAAGAGGAGCTCAATCTGTTAATTGATATAGTAAAACAAGGCTCGGGAACTACCAATGACGGGAATACCGCAAGGAAGTTTTTCGAGTTTCCCAATAAAACTGCAGCTATTACTGGGTTGGATCAAAACCTGATAAAAAGATTTGCTGTTATTTTGCAAGCAATAACATCTGGTGAGAAGATCGATGTCATCAAATTTAAAGATTTTGCTCGCAAAACAGCAGAAAAGTACGTGGAATTATACGACTGGTACTACATGTCATCAACCGTACATAAACTATTAATACACGGAGCTGACATAATCGAAAAAAATGATATTGTCCCGATTGGGACTCTCTCGGAAGAAGCCTCAGAGTCTCGAAACAAAGATTTTAGGAGGTTCCGGGAACATCATTCGCGGAAAAGAAGCAGGCAAGATTCTAATCAAGATATCCTAAATATGCTTGTTGTTTCTTCGGATCCTTTTCTAAGTGCACAAAGGCCGAAGTTAGATGCCAAAAGGAAGACAACCTTTTTTGCTGAAACTCTCGACCTAATACAGTTTCCGGAAACTGAGTTCGAGTTTGTAGGTATATCCGATCTGGATTCTGACTCGGAATTGGAGTCCGACAACGAAAGTTGTAAAGAAAATTTGTAAAATTTAATTATTTTTCTTTATGTTCTTTTGTTATTTATGTTAGTTTATTGTACCAATATGTTTAGTTAATAATTTCATAAATTATAGTTTCAAATATGTATTTTGTATAATTGAATTTATTAGATATTATTTTTGTTACTTCTGTTTTATTTAAATTACCTATCAATAAAAAGTTTATATAGTCTTTTTTTTTCACATATTCTTAATATTTGGGGAAAAAGCATGCTTCCTAACGATGTTCTTAACTTTGACACAGTTCATGGATCGTTTTGAACAGTTTCATATGTTAAAATAAATAATGTTAGTACTATAATCCCCTATAAGGATATTATTATTATTATGTGTCCGGTTATGTTGTAATCATACTTTTAGGGTATGACCAATTAACAATTTCATTCCCCTATCTTTCAAAAAGAAGCGACAGCATGGGCACTTTGACACTGATATTCAACTATTTGGTATTGTTGGAAATCTTACAAGATCAACAAGACACTACACACCTCTGTCTAGTCCTTCGGGTCTATAGGGGTGATGCTATTTTATGATAAGAGTTGTTAAAGCTCTGAATTCTTCAACTTAAACACTAAAAGGAACGTTTAAATATGTAAAAATAAATAAAAATATTTTGACGATTTTTTTAAAAAAAAGGCATCTACAACCATTATGTAACGTATGTCAAAAAATCATAAATAATTAGTACTATAACCCCCTATAAGGATATTACGGTTATCGCTGCCGTTTTAGAGATATTTCGATTTTTCATACTAGCTCCATACAAAATTTTCGTAAAAAAATTATAATTCCTTCGTTTCTGTGCAGAATCAATTCTGGTGTCATTTTTGTATATTGTTATAACTAATAGAAGTGATATCCGGCAAAAAAACTCGCACTTGCAAAATAAAATGCCTAAGTCTATGAAAGCCGATTTTCAGCCCACCGTGCGGCACTCAACTCTCAAACACCACTGCAGTAATAAATGCAGAAGTGATTCTTTGATCGTTACGACGCAGAACAGATAGTGTTTCGGTTTTATTTGATTCTAACATTATATCACACTTTTGATGTGGTGTGTTGTACTTTTATGGACTGTGATTAAAGGAAAAGCGGACGGAAATTACCGTTTGTTGTTTTGGCTTGAGTATTTAAGATTTTTGTTTTGGTTTATTGCTATAGAGAGGTAGAGTGCACTTGAAACGACATGTACTTTGATTTTTACCCCCGACGGAAAGAGATGGGTGTTATAAGTTTAACGTGTTTAACGTTAACACAGATACGCAGATACACAGATGTGTATCTACGTATCTGTGTACTGTACCTGTCTGTGGCACCGTAGCTTCTAAGCAGGTGAACCGATTTCGATGCCGTTTTTTTTTTAGAAAGCAGGTTTCCCTGCGGTGCAGGTGGTTCTTAGATATGTTTTGTCAAAATCGGTTAAGCCATTTACATGATATGGGGCGTGAAAGTGAGGATGAATAATTGAATATTGTCAAATATACCCAAGTGGGGTATCAAATGAAAGGAAACCACGTGTACTATATTTCAAAAACTGCCCGTTCAATGAAATTGGTCAAAGTGACGAAAACTATGGTTGGTGAAAAGTTTAAAAAGCATAAAATAAAAATTAAATTATTTATTTTTTTAAATTTAGAATCGATATTTAAAGTTTGTTACATGGCGATATTATCATTTTTTACTTATTAAGGGATGTTTCTTAAACTACTTCTAAGTATTCTTTGCGAAGGGGGTTTTTAAATTTTTAATTTAATTTTTATTTAACTAAACGGACAAATCTTCGAAACGTTTATGCAACAATAGCTTATAACTAATGAGCCGGACTTGTGATCGAGAGGTCGTGGGTCGTTGTAATATTTTCACATAATTAAAAAATGAAGACAATAAATACACATTACTAGCAATCTTGTTACCCCTCCAACTCCCTTATATGAAGACTGTCATTGGTTTGAAACACAAATGTTCATAACACACCTCTCATTTTATATTAAACTCGTAATACACAATCCTATTTAACAAAATATTCCGTCTTCCGTACTTCCAAACTTCGTGGTTAGATTGGCAAACCTACTTAATTCCATAGGATTGTTTACTTCAATCCATAGGACCAAGGATAAACAATTTATAAACATCACACCATAAACACAGGGGCGTCGGCGTCGGTTGACTCGCCAAACCGTTGAGAGGTCGATTTGGTCACCAGTTACCCCTTGAATTAATGATTTGGCGCTACGACCCCCGCCGAATAATTGAGCATAAAATATACATTTTTGTTGGGTATGCCACGGTTTGTTTGTAAGCGATTAGCGAGTTTATTTTTAAGAGATTATATTATTATTTAGCTGACCGTACTTCGTACCGCTATACATTTTTAACATATTTTGCTCACCTTTTAAAATTTGCCTGGACTTCCATGCGTGCCCTTGCCAAGACGAGCCAAGCGAAGTGCAGCTCAACACCTATTTTGTCTCGAATCGCTTTGTCGTTTTTTTTTAACCCTCACAACTTGTGTTTGGATAATAAAAGCTAAACAAATTTTATCTGAATACGATGTCAATAGTGGAATCATTAAATATGTATTTAAAGTTTCAATAGGTACTAAAGATAGGATAACTTAAGATTTTATTGATGTCTAAAATATCCCAATTTCATCACTGACTCATTCACCACTCACTGATGATCATCAAAATTCTTAAGGAACTTCCTAAAGTCCTGGAAGGCTGAAAGAACTCAAACAACAAAAACTATGGCTTTCACTACCGTCACATAGCGTAGGTAAGGTTGAAAATTTATTACCTGTTCATTACTTTTGCATTATAGAATATTTCTTAAAGTAACGAGACGGCTATGATACATACATATTTTTACTAAGCTATAGAGTTTGTGAAGTTAGGGCTTGTAGAGTTAGAAGCTTAGCTTTATTGTCTCGTCTTGGCAACATTTTACATAAAAAGGTTTTTGTTGGGTTTCTTTTACCATGAGCCACTTATTATTTCTGATTCACAGAACCGATATATAACTTATAAAGTAAAACTGAAATACTTTAACGATTGTACTAGTCCTCAGTGCTTGAAAAGTCGAATAACAACCCCATGGAGGTCATCAAGGCGGCATTCATAAAAATGATCGTATCACGCTCTGCAAACGGTGCAACCTAGCCCTTATATCAGTAACAAATGGATGACGGAATTTACGTTCTGTTAACAATATTTTATGTTTATCGTTTTAATATTAAAGGAAAATTTGTTTGCCATAACTTCCTGTAACAGGCTTTATAATAATAGTTGTTTTTTGGTCAATAATTGAATTAAAATAATGTTTTTAACCGAATTATATAAATATAAGCTATGATTACTGTGTCACAGAAAATTATGTTGTAGCGACATCTATCTCGCAACATACAAACTATCCTGTATCGCGCAAGCAGAGTTTACCGCACAACTAGCATACATACAAATCTCCCGATCACAAACATCGGGCAGTTGCCCACCAGGCAAAACACCTGTCTGGTCGGAGGATCCTCCCTTTTCAATGGGAATGCGGGACTTTACACCCTGTTCCGCATATCCCCAAACTGGTGACCCCGACGTGATGAACATCAGCGCAGCCTTCGTGCAGAGCTAGTTCAGCGTGACGTCATCATCACTTCCTTCAAGCTTTCGAGCAGCGAGTCATACAGCCAGCCAGTACCCTCGGCTTCCACGGGTATCCTGACCACCAGCATGCAGCGAACGCGCATACCTGGTCATCACCCTCAGCTTCTTCAGCAACCTTGGCACAGCACCCTGCACTTCGGCCGGTCAGCAAGCAGAGACGACCTTCTCTCCTGGTCGACGCAGCAGCCAGCCACTACGCAGCACTGCACCAATCCGACCCACTGGAGATCATGCAGCATCACTCCGACCCACTGGAGTATCACCCCTACTACTCCGACCCACTGGAGTATCATCCCGACTCACTGGGATATCACCCCGACTACTCCGACCCACTGGAGTATCATCCCGACTCACTGGGATATCACCCCGACTCAAAGGGGGCAGCACCGCAGACAGTTCCGACTCACCGTGAACTATGCGACTTCCGGTTCCGACTCACTGGAACCTACCTTCCACTGGCCCGGCAAGCATCACAAGATGTATGGACGACTCATCCTGCTACGACCTCCGGTCTCGGAGAGGAGTGATGTAGCGACATCTATCTCGCAACATACAAACTATCCTGTATCGCGCAAGCAGAGTTTACCGCACAACTAGCATACATACAAATCTCCCGATCACAAACATCGGGCAGTTGCCCACCAGGCAAAACACCTGTCTGGTCGGAGGATCCTCCCTTTTCAATGGGAATGCGGGACTTTACACCCTGTTCCGCATATCCCCAAAATGTATAAAGAGCTTAAAATAAATTTTAGTTAATAAATAATAAATTAACAACTTATAGGATAAACGTTAAATCCTTTTAAGCCACACGTTATAATCCGAAGATCTATAATTTCTATAATCTCATGCTTGCTTCTTCAAATGTTTACTGATGGTCGAGACTCCTTCGAAGAATAATCGCTTTGGCTATGGAATGTCTATCCACTTGTTTTTGATTTTGTGGCGGGGAAAAGGATAAAAAGTAGCCTTCAAAAGCTTCAAGCCACTTCTCAACCAAATTTCATTCAAATACACCAAGTGCTTACGAAGATGAACGCATTTAAACAAACAAACTTTTCCGCTTTCCAATATAAGTATAGATATTTGTTGAATAGAATGGATTCATGTCAGACGCCTTTGCCAAATTTGAAAGGCTTCGAAGCTCACGAATGTTCAACTGTTTGATATAGTACCTACAGAAGTGACGACAAGAGGGCAGAATATCTGGCATGCTTTGTCCAAACTGGATCCAAACCACTAAATTAGCATTAACAATCTGGCATGGCGGCCATGTGACAGTCTAGCTGGCCGTGTCTGAAAACAATAAGCTAGCTATGCAGGTGTTCCGGTAGTTTAGCATGGGATCTGGCAATATGCCAACTTGCAGGACGATATTACTCACTACCTCTTCATTAATTTTAGCTAGATTTAATTTGTTTGAAGTTGAAGGGCTTGTCGTTGGTTTTTGTTATTATAAATGTTATTATATTACAAGTTACTACTACAGTAATTATAACAATTTTTTTAATTCGTGATAGGCCTGCGTTTGTACACTATCTCACCCGATGGTAAGCGATGATGTGGTCGAAGATGAAGCACGCTTACCTAAAAGAGGCTATTACTATTAGGAAATACAGACTCTGGCAGTGACTTCCACTCTTTAAGTGTACGCACAATAAAAGTATTCCCAAAATGTTTTGTGCGTAATATGTTAGATGTATGCTAATAGGGTTTACAAATTTTTGGATTTGCCTACTGATCCAAATATGAATGATTTTGTTGTGTGCATGTACTTGTCAATGTGGTTTGGTAGTGGGTGTAAATTCCACACGTGTCTGGATTACCTATTAACTTAATTGACTTAATGTCCTAAGTCCCCTAGGTGGGGTAGAGGGCGTCTGCAATACTCCTTCATCGCGTTCTGTTTTGGGCTACGCGCTTCACCTGAAACCACGTTAACCCAATCGTCTTCAACTCCAACGCTTCCAAGTAAGCTTTGGACGGCCATGTTTCCGCTTCTCCTATGGAGTCCACTCTAGTCCTTGTCTAGAGATGTGGCTGGTGCCCTTCGGGGGGTGTAGCCAATCTGCTTGGATTACCAACAGCAGTTAATTATAGCTGATAGAACGTCACTTAATACGTACGTAATAAAGAAAGAAAAATCTGTTTTGAGGTACATAATCGTTTTCATCTGCTTATCCTTTTCCTAACATAGTTGGGAAAAGGCTATCGGTTTTGCTGTAGGACGTTCTGTTGGAACCACGAAGAAAATGACGTTGAAACAATCAGCGCGCGAGTAGCGTTCCGTTGTACGCCATTTCACTTCGATAATCAAATACGATTCACAATTTAACGCATAATTTTTCGATAAAATAATGCATTAAATTGTGAATCGCATTTTACGTGAGCTGGATTATAATCTGACCGTTTTGCAATTTGACGGTGACATACACCTACATAATTACTCGCTATTGCGCAAAGCAAGACATGTAAGAGATTTTAAAATTGTAGTTACGACAGTGATACGCAAGTAAGTTGCAAGTTTTGGGAAAAAACATAATCTCATAAAGAAGCAATGAGTTTAATTGGCATGATCCAGTAAGCTATCAATTCTTAAACTAAACTAGTAAAATAAAGAAGAGTACTTGACCTGCATAGGGTCAACTACCGATTAATATTATTATGATCTTCAAAAAATTTCTGAAGATTAAGCATCATAATGGTTTTATGATCCGCCATATTGCCGACAAATGAAGAAATAATTGCATACTTAAGAAGCTCTTGCACCAGATACGTGCAGCGTAGCCAAGCGGTACGCGAGTGAAAATCCACGAATGTGATTACTCCTTAATTCAATACAATCTATTTATTTTACTCATGCTTTCATAGTCGGAGTAAACATAATAACTTAATAGCTAGTGTAAAAACGACGCCTTATTTAATGCTCATTTTACAAAATAAATATTTCATTTAATTACAAATGACAACCGCGACCATTAGGTTTAACGTGTAGTCAGAGACACAAAGATTAGCTATTGTTTAGCTACGACCTCCTCGAGCAAGGGAGGATACATACTGTCCTAATTCATATTATTTTAGTAGGTATAGACCTACTAACAATATCCATGGAGTTTTTTGTACGTCCTTCTCCATAGATCTCTACGCTGGATCCTTATCGCCAAGGTCCTCAACACAACGCTGTTATGAACAAACACACGTAAGTGTGTCAAAGTAATGATGATGTGGTCGAAGATGGAGCACGCTTACCTAGAAGTAACCTCACTCTTGACGTTAAGACCCCCAGGTTATAACTATCGGGATATACAAACTCCGGCAGGGAATTCCACTCCTTAGCTCCACAATGAAAGTTACTTTTAGACAACCATGCTTCATCTTCGACCACATCATCGCTTAACATCAGGTGAGATTATGGTCAAACGCAAGCCTATCAACTATTAAAAAAAATATTCCCAAAACGTTTTGTGCGTATGGACGGGATGCCCACCATGTAACGATGGCGCATCGCCGTTTGTCTTGTAGTTCGATGATGAAACGGGCTTGGCGGAATGAGATTGTGTAATTCCATCGCACACTCCCCGAAATGCGGTGCCACTACATATCCTCGCTTTGCTTGGCTACCCTTCACGTCTTTATTGTAAAAGCAGCTTTACTCAATGATAAATTGTCCATTGATTGCCCCATTCGTTCACATATCTTGTTTAGGGTCGAAGGGAAATGCTGACACAAAATATATTCCCCTTATCTGCCAATCTTTATATGGAAAGGTCACTATGTAAGAAGGCCAGACCGTTTGATAGACTTTGTGATAAGGATTGGATTTATTTGGCTTTAGTTTGCCAGATATTCTGAAAAAAAAGAGATTATTTTTTACATCTCGTTCAATCTATCCAATCCAGAAGCAATAAGTGCCCAATATACAAAATCTTTTTACGTAGTACCTACTACTATATTTTACCTTTCGTCATGCAAATCCATATCCATCCTATATAAATATAATAAATGCGAAAGTAACTACGTCTTTCTGTCTGTAACAATTTCACGTTCAAAACATCTAAATAGATGTTGATGTACTTTGGTACAGACAAGAGCTACAGTTTTGGTACAGACCTTGGAGAAGGACATATGCTATTTAGGTACTTACTTTTTATTGCTTGAAAAAACTTTCTATGTGAGCGAAGCTGCGGGCAACAGATAGTCTTCAGTATTATATTTTTCATGACCATTTACGTACCGTTTTAACCTTATCATGAACATTACTGATCGCGTAATCACAACGAACACCTAGCATTGGTTTCCTGCTAGTAAACAACTCAGAAATGTCATTAAATTTTCATGATATTGTAATAAAATTAACTTAAATGAAGGTAGAAAACCTTAGGTGAAACAAAAATAATCCACCATGAAGAGTAACCACCAAACATTTTCTCATATTTTCAATAAAACCTTGTGGCAAAAATAGACACGTCAAATATTATTAGTCCGCCCGAATTCCACTGAATTCGATTCCAAACGAAAAGACGTACATAAGATTTATTAGCGCTCAGTTGGGCCTTGCGGTTTAAAAGTTCTTATTTCTTCGCAATAAGGTTTATTTTGCTTACAAATGTTAGCTAATGTGGGCGAATGGTTAACGCGATCTATCAAATGTTGACTTGGATAAATCTACGACACCGTATGTTACTAATCTGTGCCCCGGGTTGGGCGCCAGTAGCGAATCACGCCATTTTTTAGACGGGTTTGGCGAATTGACGCGCGGAATCGGCCTAAAATTGCCTGCGAATCAGTTTTGTAGCTGTTGTGAGGGTAGGGTTGGAAAAGCATATGTTAAAATGGTGAAATACCAAGCGAAAATGTCGTGCAAACGCGGATTCAATTTATACCTTTTTTCTGTGGAAAAATCATCAAATGATCTCGGTCTGGGTGAACTGGCAAGGAGTGCCAAATTTCTAATGACTAAGAACCTATGCCTTCAGTTGTCTTTATGTTTTAGGGCCGCGGTATCTTGTTAGAACATTCTCGCAACCCTGGTAGATTATCCTATCAGTCCCCGTCAATGCTGACTGTTCTTTGAAGCGCGGTGCAGCACGACACACCGTACACCCGAGCCTGGTCCTTACTGGACGGTGAGCTACCCCTGCTTGCCATCCGCAATCCCGCACCTACGTGAATTTAATTTATACCTGACTAGCCAGAAGCTACTTTATTCACATGCGGGGGTTTTCCCGCGTAAATCCCGATCCCGTGGTAATTCTGAGATAAAAAGTCTGTGCGTTATTCCAGAATGTCAATTATCTCCTTACCACATTTCATTCGGATCCATCCAGTAGTTCTTTAAAAAAAAAAAAAAAAACATTATCCATCCATCTTCACCAACTGTCGCATTTATAATATTAGTAAGA
Organism: Tholera decimalis; assembly: GCA_943138885.2. Classification (NCBI taxonomy): domain Eukaryota; kingdom Metazoa; phylum Arthropoda; class Insecta; order Lepidoptera; family Noctuidae; genus Tholera; species Tholera decimalis. The sequence continues at coordinate 13,421,922 of OW964551.2, forward strand.
ATTAGTGTTGAGTAGGACTTACAAGAGCCAGTACATTTGTCCCGTACATGACGTCAAAATTACATTTTATTCAATCTAATACTAAATAAATGTACTATGATGAGATAGATAGATAGAATACTCTTTATTGTACACCAATAATTTAAACACACACTTGATTTACAATACTGTAAAATATGGTTACAATGGCGGTCTTATCGCTGATAGCGATATCTTCCAGACATAAAACAAAGAGGGGAGAGAAAGTCAGTGTACCTACTTCAAGTATAGAACATACACTAAAGTAACTACTTAAAGTAGTTAATATAAATATATATATATATATATAATACAATACATAAATAAGTATAAATAAATATATGTGTTTTGTATATATAAATATGTCATAAGGAGAGAAATACGGTATAATCATAGGAGTGTATAAAAATGATTGAAAACAGAGCTTTTAAAAGCAGCAAGTGAGATGAGGCGTGAATTGAAACGTACGATTTAAATTTATAATTTTGAATGAACTGCATTCAAAATTTTAATGTTACAGTAGCCAGTGCAAAAGTTTTAGTAAAATTATTGTTTTTAATTATTTGTGCAGTTGCGAAGTAAGTTAATAAGTATTTTATTCAAGTGACAATTAATATTCATGTAAGTTTTTGTAATTATTCTGTTGTAATGAATGACTTTCAATAACTTTTTATTATGCTTGTTTAGCTAGTTTGTGTTATTATTTTGGAATGGTTTATTATTTTTATATTGGTTTGAGAGAAAAACAAACACAGTGTAATATTATAACAATACTAACACAATAACATCAAATGTCATATTCGTACTGGTTACTTCAAATGTATCGCCGAGCTTCAGTATGCCTCGCCTCATTTGAAGTGGTACATTGTACCGGCTCAGTACAAAAAAGAGGCTACTATTACAAACGCTTTTTCAAGTCGTGTCCTACCAAACATTAGTAAGAATACCAAAACTTATGCCTGTCCTTTTACTTTTAATATCGAATACATTTATACTGGAGTTACAGTTACAGGGAGAATGTACTTAAGAAATTTAAAAATATATAATACTAGCTTTTGCTCACGACTTCGTTCGCGTGGGAAGATTTTCCCACGTAAATCCCGATTTCGTGGGAATTCTGGGATAAAAGTAATAGTAGCCTATGTGCTTCCCAGGGTCCTAAACAATTTCTATGCCAAATTTCATGGTTCAACGGTTTAGGCGTGAAAATATAATAGACAGACAGACAGAGTTACTTTTGCATTTATAATATTAAGTATACGGATAGTACGGATTACTTCGGGAATGAAGTGGAAGCCAATATATACGAGTAACATGTGTTATTTAGAAGTTATACAAAAGAGGTATCGATCCCCCTTATAAGAACTCATTAATGTGCTGTTATGGGAATTAATTACTAGGTTTCGAATAAAAGGAAATTCATATTAATGGCACAGTTACATTTCGCAAAAAATAGCTTTAATTTCATACATGTGTGACTTCAATAGTCCCATTCGTTGAAAAAATATTTGATAATGAATCTTTTCTCCTGTAAAATTGATTTTTCGATTACCGGTTTATTGCTTGGGAGTATTATATACCGATGGGTATACATAGCACAAGTGAAACAAACGAAATATGAATTTCAAAATGCACATCTTAACATCGAAATAACCAAACTGCTGCAAGTAACTTTAAGTTACACAGGAGCCATCGCTTGGGGCTAAGTTATGTTGTAAGTTGTAACTTGTGACAACTTGTTTTAAGTCGAGCAACTTTGTGTCCAGGTCTAGCACGAGTGGCCGACTTTAGTTGTTTGCTTACTGTTTAAGAATGCTTGAAGTTGTTTTGGTTAGTTTTCGTGTGTTGTGTGGTTAGAGAGCCCTGTTTATTTATTTACCTTATACATCTGTATATTTTATATACATATGTATAAATAAAATAAAAGTGCGTAAATAACTGTTTTGTCAAGTGCTTATAGTGGTTTACACGATACTGAAACACAAACTTTCTACTAAAAACTGGAACCTTTAAAAACGAACTGAAAATGTATGCAAAAAAATCTTCCCATACGAACGAAGTCGCGGACACTTACTATTATTATAAAGTGGAAAAGTTTGTTTGTTTAAACGCGCTAATCTTCAAAAGTACAGGGTGGATTTCAATAAAATTTGGTATGGAAATAGCTTCAAATTTGAGGAAGGTGATAGACAATTTTTAAACGATAGTAAAAGAGGGAGCCACGCCCCGTGCCTCTACTAGGCCTGCTACAAGAGTATAGCAATTGTACTAGTATAGAATGTGAATATAATCCTGTAAATTATTGATTTTATACTATTTAAGATGGTCGTTACGGGTCTAAATTACAATTACTTAATAAAATTGATAAAATCACTAGTGCTCTCAAAATATCGTGAGGAAACTGACACGTTTCCTCAAGTTGGAGGACCAAAACTACGCGGTCATAATTATAGATAGATAAATACTTTATTGTACACCAAAATTTAAACACACCTATTTAACAATATTACTTAATTCTATGGTTACAATGGCGGTCTTATGAAAGCGATATCTTCCAGACAACCTTTGGAAGGACTTCCAAACCTTTAATTAAAGTGGGGAGGGCTACATAAGTGTACTCAATAATTATACCCATAAAACAAAAAAAATATATGTTTACATATATGCATACAAATACATAAATACAATACAATACATAAATAATTACATATAAAATATAATGTGTTCTTTAACGTCATGTAGAGAAAACAAAAGGATAATCATAAATTCGAAAGAAAATGATTAGCAACAGAACTTTTAACATTAGCGAGTGACGGAGCTTGTCTTACTGACACTGGCAATGCATTCCACAAACAAACAGCCTCCACCGTAAACGATGAGCCATAAAATTTAGTGGAATGTGCAGGCATTGAAAGTCTCAAGTTTTCCGATGATCTCAAAGTTCTAACATGTGTGTCATGAAGGAACTTAAACGTTCTTTGAGATAAAAAGGAGTAGTTGGATTGAAGAGAATACTTTAGAGTAATAATAAAATATGTGAATTCCGGTGACATTCATAAACTCGTACTAGGTTAGTGTGGTGGAATATGGCCCATTCCCTTATATTATATACATAGAGAAGAGACCTATGTCCCAGCAGTGAAAACGTAAAAGTCTTATTATACAACGTGCAGTTTTGAACCTGCAAAATATTTCAGGAGGTTGTTATGAGACTCGTAAATAATCATATAACAATACGATACCAAGTCAATAATCAATAATACTTTTTCTTTTCGATTTTTCAATTTTATTGTTTTTCAGAATAACACTCTTAATAACCCTCTTCAAAAAAACAGAATCACCCATTGCGATGTATCGCGCGTCATGTCACTGTGTGCGTGTGAAACGAACGCGGCACGTACGACGTACGTTAAACTAGAATGAAGGTCGTTGCTATGGTTACGGGGGGCCCCGCGATGCTCGTCATATTCGAACTACATCTAAGTTCTAGTTCGAATTTGAAAATCACAATGTACCTACATTATTGTTTTAAATTTCGCTAAATAATAACTCATTTTTAAGCATCATTACAATGCCGTGGCCAATCTGCCGAGCCTATGTTAGGGTCGGCTTTCAGTTTAACTGTATGCAGCTCACTACATGGAGTGCCAGTGAATCACGTAGGGCGACTGCGTATCAGACGTCAACAAACCAGTTACTTGATAATACGATACCCATTTGTTAGACTAATTGTCTGACTTTCTGGCTTTCGACTACCCGTACCAACGACCATATGGCAGGGCTGTAAGGTCGTTGACCCGTACCGACCCGTGTGGTACCTAACGACCGTCCGAGATCTACAAATCAATTCGAACCAAAGGCATTAATTAAGTGCTTACCGAAACACGGGATTTCAATTATGTCCTAGATAAATTTAAAAAGTACTTACATCATTATGAATTAAAAAAATAACACAATGGTACTTGCTCAGTTGCGAACCCGCAACCTCATGCATGAGAGGAGAAAGCCTTAACCACTGGGCTATTACGATAAATAATAATAGTAGAAAGTAGATACAACTGCGCCAAAAAAAGATCACGTTGGCGTCGTTAGTTACCTATCAGCTGATGAATAAAATGATAGGCGAACCATAAATAAACCTTACAAAGCACGTAAGCAGTTCCCGTTGCACAATTGTGAAACTACGATCGCGAGCGTGTGCAGGGGCTTAGGTAGGCATCTAATAATAATAATAATAAGGCATGTAGGTACTCGGCGCAGTCGGCGCGCTATTTAGGTAAATTCAGCCCCAAGAACGGTTTTTATTTGATTAAATTGGTTGATTTAAGATTTTCCTTCCCACTTTTTAACGGGCTGAGGACCGACAGAAATACATCAAGATAATTTGTGCTAGTTAAGTAGGTACCCATGTGTTAGGGATTTTAGGTGATTCATTTTGTCTGATAGGTATTTTTGGCGTAGTTAAAAAATTTAATTCAACTTATTTACACTAATCAAGTTGATTTAGCTAACATCGTATTTACAAATTATTGTCTATGTACAAATAAATAAATAAATTACCTACTTATGTTACCTGGAGATATTGTTCAAAGTTTCCACCGTCACACTCCAGGTACAGTCTAGCACGACGTTGCTGATATTCCTTCAGCTTACCTAACACAAACACATTCGTTTTTATTGTGTCGAAAGCACTGATCACTTTTGCACGTAGTTGGGTAACACTGGTGATTTTGTCTGTGTACACCAATCTTTTAACGTCTCCCCACAGATAAAAGTCCTGGTGGAGATCCTGTACCTTGCGGTAATGAAAAGGATGCTGCATTTCTTTGTGCAGTAGCCGCCACACTGTGGAGTGGTGCACTCCAAACCGTCGACCAGCCTCCCGCGTGCTTGCACGTGGCTCTCGCCGGAAGAATTCCAGGATATCTTCCTGCAAGGCGACAGGCAGGCCTTCGTTGCCGCGACCTTCAGCATGCTGGGGAACGTCGAACTGCCGATGATCGCGCTGTCTCTGCGTAGCAGCCAGCATTACCCTGTGTGAGGGACGTTGCCGATTGGGGAATAACTCCGCGAACATTTCGATGGCTCCAGATACATTGTCTCCACTGATGGCATACAAGCGGACCATCTCCACCAACTCTACATTGGAGTATTGGTCCGTCATTTTTACAACTAGGTAGTAGGTACCTATCCCGACCGCACACGACACGCACTTGAGGGGCGGAATTTGCAAGCGTATGTACATACCGGCGTCATCAAATACACTAATAAATTGACCCGATTTATGCGTTTGCGATGGCCGCGGGGGCGTGGCGGGGGAGAGGGAGCGGGCGGTGGTTGGTGTCGGTTCCGTTTGTTTGTGTGTGTGAAAGCGCAGTTCAAGGACACGTACAGATTGGTCGCGTTTTAAAAAGGGGAGTTCACACTTACCGATTTCCGTAAATAAGAATAAAATGAAAAAAAAATACCTGCCCATTTTATTGTTGATTCGGGTCGAGAATCACTAACATAATTACCTCCTAAAATGTTTTGCAGATCCAAAACTGCACCTTGTATTCTGTTTGAAAAAGGAACCTTTTAAGTAAAATCAGTGGAGTAGTTTTTCAATCCAAACGAAAAAAAATGCGTAAAAATAAACAAAACTTGCCCCTTTATAATATTAGGGTGAATTTCAACAAGAAATTTTTATGTGTCATTTCGGTGGGATTTTTTTATTCCAATGCTATCTACATATTTTTAGTGACAAATAAAACTTTAGCCTATTTTATAACATTGTGCGTGAGTGGACATCAAATTTCATCAAAACTTACATAAATATGGATGAATTTTTAAGAATCCACTGAAATGAAAAGTGTCTACCGAAATGATAGACTCTGCACCGGAATGAAATAAATCCCATTTCGGTGGATTTATTTCATTCCGGTGCACAGTCTATCATTTCGGTAGACACTACAGGACGGTACAGCTAAGAACAACCGTGCCGGGCAGCCAGGATTCCGTACTATGTTAGGTTTGATTTCCACAAATTTTAGATAAACACTGAGACAGGACAGTACACAGTTATTTTAATATCATCATTAATATACAGATATTACTGTTAGTATTACATATATCACTCTTTGAGGTTACAATAACCTCAAAGAATGATATTATTGTAATGTAAGGTTTATTATGATATGAATGAATTGTTTCTTTACTTTATAACTTTTGCTAATTTTTCTGGTTGTTGTTGTGTGAAAATGTTGGAAAACTTAATCGTAAATGCAGCTAACCATAATGAAATATTTTTATATTTGTCATAATCGTTTTATAATCGTATTTATGCGATGGAATTACACAGTCTAATTCCGCCAAGCGCGTTCCATCATCGAACTACGAGACAAACGGCGAAGTGCCATCGTTACATGGTGGACATCCCACCCATACGCACAAAACGTTTTGGGAATACCTTCATTGTGCGTACGGCTAAGAAGTGGAATTCCCTGCCGGAGTCTGTGTTTCCCGATAGCTATAACCTAGGAGTCTTTAAGTCAAGAGTGAGTAGGTTACTTTTAGGTAAGCGTGCTCCATCTTCGACCACATCATCACTTACCATCAGGTGAGATGGTGGTCAATATTATATATCTTAAACACAAATATTACATAACAAATACACCCGAATAATGTAATCTACCCTCTAGGTAAAAGTACATTACAAAACTATGACTTTGTATTTGACACAAGGATCTCTAAAACTTTATGGTTTTAACATTTCGGAGATACGTTTCATTACGGTGGACTGTAATTGGTATAACAGTCCACCGAATCCACTGAAATGATAACACTGAGATGATAAAATAGAGGTTAGTTCTATATTTAACTCCGAAATAAAATTATTAAAAAAATATGAACACTACTCAAACAAAACAGTACTTACGGCGAATTTAATACAAAATTTTGAAACAAATTAAACGAATCTATCACGAGTTATAACAGCCACTGAAAGGAAACTATTTTTGTCCCCATATTACTGAAATGATAAACTTACTTTTTTTGCGGGAAACCGCAAGACGTTGGGACCGATGCGTTCGCGCCGAGAGCTTGAGCCGGACTGATCGGAAGTGAGGAAAGGTGAGAAGGGCGAAACAACGCAATGTTGACATGGCTATTCTACTAAAACTTACTGTCCTCTGAAATGATAACTTTTTTCAAGACAAAAGTTGACTGCCTGTCAAATCCATGAGAATCAAAGATAAACAAACAAAAATAGTTTTATTTGATCGAATATGTTATAATTTAATGATAACAAAATCGATTTAAATCCATATTACGAATGTATTTGCAGGGGAAGGTATTTTATGAGCGGAATTGGGTTCAGGACAGGCCACCGTGATGATAATTAGAGGGTAGAAATCAATTTTTTTTTTTGCCAAAGAAGTACTTACGTTGTTGAGAAAAAATATATAAAATTAAAAATCAGCACATTGCACTACCGTTCTCAGGTTTGCGGTGTATTTTTTTACTTGGGCAATTCACCCATAAGTGTAGATATTTCACGTTTTTCCTTAGTGTTGTATAAAACTTTTCAGTTGAACTACCAACGTGCGTCCTGGTTTGTAACATAAATATTGGTAGGTTGCTGATTGTTAAGAGGCTGATCATCTTGCAACATGGTTCATGGCCTTCGAGCGGGATAATACAAAAATATACCTATATTATAAAACTAGCACTTCGACCGCGACTTTGTCCGAATGGTTGTCGAAATAATTTACTCGTATAGCCTATAGCACTCACAAATAATGCACCTTACTACCAATAAACTCTTATCATTAAAAAATAATAATTTAATAGGATTATTAGTTCCGGAGATAAGCTCCCACATAACAAACTTACAGACTTACTAAAAAAAATACCTCTTATAATATTAATTTTATAGATAGTATATATAGATAATAATATCCTTCACATATAAACTAATTAAAGCGATACAAAACAAATCACCTTACACGCTACACCTCCGAGCAATTTAAGAGGATTACATCAGACGTTTACGATGCAATAAATTTGTGCATCCCCTTGCATGGAGTGGGCGAAAGAGGCCTCCCCCTCCTGGAGTGCATTACCTGCATTTCCCTTGTGCCCACCAGAGACCCCTATTGGCAATTTTATTTATATTTTAGAGGGTGAAATTGAGGATAGGTATGGACACTATGGACATTTACTACCCCAATGAGAGTAGTTGTGATATTTAAAATTTACAAGTGTTGTAAATTGCTTTAGGGGTGAATTGGTGAATCATTATTGAAATGTTAAATGTGTGTCGTTTTAGATGTAAGGTTTAATGTTTACAAAATACATAATTTTCACAATTACGTTTATTTTGGACTTAACTGGAAGATGATTTCAACCTATTAATTGATCTGAAAGTCTATCTACTTTTTTTTTAATTTTAAAATTGAATGGCTCGTGTTTTACCACTTTCTCACCTGGTGGTAAGCGATGATGTCGTCGAAGATGAAGCACGCTTACCTTACTAGAACTACTCGTAGAAGTACTACTTTTATCCTCCTTATCGGCTGAACAGATTTGGGAGAAATTCGGCACATTATTTGACCTTTTATAATCTAAAATATTTTATCCTTTTAACGGGCGAACAACAGACTGGCTCGTAAATGCTAATTACATTCCATTGTAAGGGTTGATCCTTATCAATCCTTTGTCTCTCTGTTTCTGTGTCAGTCACAACAAGTACAAATTAATTCTAATTTGATATGCTCTTGATCTTGCTATGAACTTGATCCAAACAGGGACGCGTAACGTAAATACATGAATTCAGATTAAGTGACCGTATAAAATGTAAAAGAAAAATGTTTCCTAACGGTGCTATGTAACGAAACAAGTTTGTTTAGTCTTAATATGAGAGTATAATTTTTTTACATAGTTAATCAGATTTAAGGCTATTTAAGGAAGCAGGGATTGCGGGGGGAATTTTCTAACGAGATACAGTGACCTGAAAAGCAAAAGGCAACTGAAGGAACAAGGTCGCTTTTTACCCAATAAAAGTCTGACATTCCCTTCCACTCCACCTGGAGTGGGGGAAGTCATCAACAAAACTATATATAATACATGGAAACTGATCATTCAAAAATACAGATAAGTAGTTATATTATTTATTTAAATAATGATTTTCATTTTATAAAAAAATATGATTACAATAGTACATTATGGTACAAGTGTGTAATGTTGGTGATTACCGCTGAGGCGCCATTGAGACCCGAGCCGTCAGGTGAGGGTCTTAAGAGAGCCGAGGACGGTAATCATCAATACACACGTGTATCATACGACGTTTTTCAACACACTTGCGAGGAAAAAACAAATATGTATTGCATAAATCGTTTAATTATTAAAACAATTGGTGAATGTACAATTTTCAAAACGATATTGGATTGTTTTTGATGGCAATTTCACAGTTTGTGTTACATTGGTACTTGCCACTTCTTTAGTACCTTCATTTACTTCTTGTGTAAATGTCGGCGACAAAGGTAAATCATACAAATTACTGGAAGGAGAGGGCACCAAATAACTCACGCTAGTAGATGTACATGGTTGTGGTTCGGGGCAAAACTTTTTTGCCTTTGGCTCCAAATTAATGGCTTGCGTTATTTTGTCATTGATTTTTGCTTTGTTATGAATTGAGTCTTCTATGTACGATTCAGCGATTGCGTCAGAACGCCATCCACCATGTCGCTTCAAAGTTAGTATATCAGCCCCCGAATCAGCCAACATTGTAGCCGACGTTCTTCTAAAACTGTGTCCAGTGTAAAAATCGGCCTCAGGCAAACCTAAATACTTCGCTATTTCTCTTGGCATATTACCAAATTTGTTAATACCGATTGTTTGTGCAGTACATTTTCCTTTCTGAAAGTTTTGGAAAAAGCGGTCATTCTTTGTTTTTGTTGAACGGAGATCTTGGTATTTTTTCACTATTTCACGAAACGTTCCTTGGATTGTAAAAGATCGTGGAATCTTGGTTTTAGTCTGGGTAATTTTGACAAGAAGCATATCTCCGTGGATTTCTACATCTTTTGTTGTAATATTGTACAGCTCTTGTCGTCTACAAGCACCAGTAACACCGAATATTAAGGCAACCTGCAAAGAAATCAATTAATTAGTTCTAAGAAATTATGCTAAAGTTACACACTTGTATATTGTAGATTCGTTTCGATTAAAAATATGAAACGTACCTTTGTTGCTAGATACTGACTATCCGGAGCCTCATTCAAAAACTTTTCAACGTCGGCTGGTGACAAAACTTTAGATTTCCGACCAATATATCCATCCGAGCGTCTCTTCAAAAATGCCATCAGGTTACAGTACGTTTTGATATCAACACCATGTTTGAGCTTAACCATGCTTCTTAACATGGAATAGATGCACCACAGGGAGCTAGGTTTGTATGTATTGGCGAGTTCAGAGAAATACGCCAAAAACACATTTTCAGAAAATGACTGGGTTTTTTTGTTGCTCTTCCATTGCAGGAAACTATCGTAAGCAGCTAAATACTTTTCTCTAGATTTTGCAGGTATTAGGCTTTCGTTTGCATTTTGTGCTGCATTTAGTATTTCTGGCGGGGTTAAATCAATCAATTGTTCATCTTCTGTACTAAAACCTGACATTTTTATAATTATTTACCACACAGCAACAAATGCGATACAAACAAAATATGAAAATTAGGGGAAAATTGGGAAATGGCGCGCAATTTTTTTTTTTTGCACGCGCCAAATGTAAGTTGATTGATTACAGCCATACAGCCTACTTCAAAATGATAATTTTTGTGATAAAATGCAAATATTTTATAAGAAATTATTGTGAATTATAAATAATTTGATAATAATAAATGTTTTTTCGTCTTAATTAGGGACACATTTATTTATTTCAAAAATGTAAATAGATTTTCGGTGGCATAAAACCTCTTTGTTGTTACAAAAAAAAAAAAAAAAAAACTGTATTACCCGGTTAAATTGAAAATGCTCTGTTTACTCGCATATAATTTGCAGTTAGGTACTAACTTAACTTTGTAGGGATCATTCTATTATGCACTAGTGTGTAATATTATTATGCACGTGTATGTTATAGTTCGGTTTATGGCCCTAAGAACGATATAATAAGGCTCACTTTACGAGCAAGTGTGTTGAAAAAATATTTGTTGGAACAAAAGCCAGTTTAAAAAAAGTTTGTGGAGGTAACTACGTTTACAACCTCATTAGTATTATTTATTTATGTTTTTTATTAGTGTCGCGACTAGTTCCAAACTCTTTTCACGCAAGCCAAATCGTAATTGGTGGATTATTTTGTTGATATAGTTTCTCTACGAACCTTTTGGAAAATCTGAAACAAATCTCTAGCAAACATCTTTTCTTCCTAAAACCTTGACATTTTCATAAAAGTTATCGCCATGGTATCCACACATACACAATATTCGGCGCCATTTTCAATAAGATGAAACTATTTGTTGTTTCCTCTTTGAAATCGCGCCGCCAAGCTGTGTGTAAACGGTGTTGGTGCAATCCAATGTTTACTGGTCGGATTATATGGGGACACGATTCTTTGGAAACTTTCCATGGGTAAAAGGGACATAGCTATTGTCGAAATACGAAAATGTTTGACATTCAACATGTGGCATTTCGATAGTACTTGCTAATTCCATGCATTTTCGAATTTCAAACGTTCTTTATTGCTGACTGAATGTAATTTTATGTTAAGGTTTTTGTCTTTTTGTTTTTTTTTTGCGTCGAGTAAGTACTGATGCAAATTCCGATATATAGTTCGCGATTGATAAAAGCTCCAAAATACATATAATTGAGCGGTCATGGTGGCCCAATGGTTACATGCACGACTTACGAGTTGTAGGTCATGAGTTTGAGTTAGAACCCAATTAGGCATAGTACTTTTTGCAATTTTCATCACCACCACTGGTCTCGAGACGGTGAAGGAAAACATCCTGAAGAAACCGGCATGTCGAACGACCAAAAAAATTACGATGACCGAAGATATGCGACATCTACCAATCTGGACTGGTCTCGCGTAGCGGATTATGGTCCTTCGAGAGGGTCATAATACTTGTGTCCCAGCTGTGGGAAATTTATGGGCTGATTAGTTTACGTTACACTATGCCATATTGTACACCTAATAATATTCCCAAGATAAACAATCATTCTCATCACACAGCGCAATCTCCTACAGAAAATTTTGAATGAGCAGAATTAAAAGAGAATTCTTTAATCTAGGCTTTCAGTGTACAACCATTATAATTATTAACACAATAAAACATACAATACCAAAATAACATTCTATTAAATATCAAATGGTAGAAGGTATTCTAAGTGTAAATTTCACTCAAAATATTAATGGCCTGTCTGCGGTCGACCGTTGATGATCTATTTGCTCCGTTTGTAATGCATTCGTTTACATTTATATCAAACTAACACTTCGCCGTTGACTTCTCCTGCATAAATTTCAGAGTACCTACGTACTATTCATGCACCTCTTTTAAAATCATAATTACCTATGACGGTAACTTATTTCGATATCAGATTTTTATACAAATAATCAATTGATTGCAGCTAACTTGGCCCATACAAATAAAATTCATCCTATTGTTACGCCAGTCGCTTAGCTAAATACGTCGAGAAACTTCAACCGACATACAAACCGACTACAATGTTCGAGACACTAACGCCACCTAGCGGCGAGTAGCAGTACCGAGTATATCGAGAAAGTTCGACTGACTTCTAATACGTTCGAGACACTAACACCATCTAGCGGCGAGTAGCAGTACTGAGTATCTAGACTAGCTTCTGGAATATTCTTGGCGGTGAGTCGATTTTACAAGAATGTTTTAAAACTCATAGACCGGGGTATAAATAGATCGCAGAGGAACGCAGACGCCAGTCTTATTTCAAGATACGAGGCGATATAATCGAAGCTTTACAAGTGAATTTCGGTGCGATTTAAGTGTTGAGGGACAAGTATTGTACTGTGAATAATTGTGTTCATTTTTATTTTGTGTTTATTTAAGTAAAGTGTTAATTTTGGTTTAATTGGTGTAAATTATTTCTATACCGAACCCCAGCTCGTAACACTATTATATCACTATCCTATTCTATCACCACCGTCTGATTGATCTTTTCTCAACCATGTTGGAGCCTAACCGGATGCAGCTGAGTAATAGTTTTTATATGGAGAGACTGCCTTTCTAACCTCTACAAACCAGAAACTGAGTAACACTATATGCTTTGGCCATATCAGCGACAGATTTACAGGCTTCGGACTACCCGTAACAACTGTCAATTATGTTCAAATGGCATCCAGGACCTGGCTTACCGTTCTTTCTGAGGCCTAGAAATTATCCGTACTAATATTATAATTGCGAGTATCTGTCAGTTCGTCTATTAAACCTTCATGGTTAAACCGCTGAACAGATTTTAGTGAAACTTGACAAGGAAGAAGTCGAAAGCCCGTGATGAAATAATTAATACTTAAAGGGCTGAAATAGGGTATACAGAACATATGAACGAAATCACAGCAAACAGCCAGTACTTAGTTAATTAGTTTGAAATGCATTATAGGGACAAATGGACCACAAGCTATTGTATGAGAAGACCGCAATTCGTAGAGTATAATGGTCCTTACTAACCTAATCATCATTGGACTACAATGCAGTTTGCACTGCGGCTGTAATACCCACTGGCCACCGTGTACCCACGGGAGTAATTAAGCAATAGTAAGGGATATTATCAATAGATTGGTCGCAGGACACACCTGTGTACTAATTCTATATTGCCGTGGTAAAGTTTGTAGACAATTTCAAAGTGAATAATCGTATTAACAAGTATTTGTTTACTTTCAATGTTTGTTAGTTTGTTTAATATTGCAAGCTGAATAACTTCCTCTTATTTTTCGCGAATAAGTTCGCAACATTTTTGTTTTCTTTTTATTGATAATAGTTTCACGTTTGACCACCATCTCACCTGATGGTAAGTGATGATGTGGTCGAAGAAGGAGAATGCTTACCTAAAAGTAAGCTTGACTTGACGAGATTCACTCTTGACTTAAAGACCTAGCTATCGGGAAACAGACTCTGGCAGGGAATTCCACTCCTTAGCCGTACGCACAATGAAAGTATTCCCAAAACGTTTTGTGCATATGTGTAGGATGTCCACCATGTAACGATGGCACATCGCCATATCGTTTGTCTTGTAGTCCGATGATGGAACGAGCTTGGCGGAATGAGATTGTTATTCCTAAAAACTTCCAGCCCCTGAGAGAACGAAACCAAACGAGATCGACAATAAAAAATACTTACAATTCTAAATGTTAGTAACAGATGTAACTTATATACTATGTTAATAATTATTATTACAGGAAAGACGCAATTATGGACGTTAATTAGTACAGAAATTCACTTGAAAACTACGTTATTTCTTACTTCACGTTATTTATTTCTTCTGTTTCAGCCGCGTGGAATTCGAATAGTATCCCATAGGAACCTTATATGGAGATAAAAACTATCACATGTCCTTTCTAGGGTCCTAAACTATTCCCATGTTAAATTTCATTTAAATCGGTTCAGCGGTTTAGGCGTGAAAAGGTAACAGACAGACAGACAGACTGTTACTTTCGCATTTATAATATTATTAGTATGGATAGTGTACTGACAGGACGCTCTCTATGAGATGCTTGACTGTAGGGCTTTCATCATTCCTGTCAGCTATAACTCTAGAAGGCTATTGCGACTGTCCCTCAATCTGGCTATGTGTACGCAAAATAAATCAATTTAAGTAGATGCATACATATTACAAAATGCGAAAGTAACTGTCTGTCTGCCGGTAACAATTTCACGCCCGATTTTGGTAAAATTTGGTACAGAGATTGATTAGGCCTTGGAAAAGGATAGGCTCATTTTTCTTTGTTGAAAATAAGCTATTCAGGGGGCGAAGTCCTTGGCAGAAGCTAATGTATAAATAATAACGTAACAAAGACTGCTCAAATAATAATGATTGTTCTTGGCGTTCCTGTAAACGGTTAAAACAATTTTTTACTGACTGAAGCGTGAATTTACGGCAGTAGTCTTATTACAATATTGTGAGTGCTATATCCGTGTTCAAAATAATGCTGGATAGCAGCCTAATTTTTTAAAAATCGCGATAGTGTAGTCTTAATAGTTTCAATTCTTAATTCTTTATTGCGTACCATAATGTTACATAGTTGTTATGCATAGTTATATAAGTCACAATTATGGACCCTGTCGGGCACAGCATAAACCAATGTAGGAGAGAGGAGGAAGAACACTGCATGTTGAATGTGATACTTTTTTAAATGATTTAATTATTCATTATAGTAATTAGTAAGGTATGTTGCTAATACGTCATTGTGTTTAAATATATATTATGTATGTATATTTAGTTACTAAATAACATTTTAACCATTTATTTTATAAACTATTATTAACTATTTATTTACTATATATTATTATTTATATTTATTTATTGCATCAATTGTGTCTGTATAGTATTTTTATTTATTTTTTGGCATATCATTTATAGCACCTATACTTACATTGTAATTTATGAAATAGAAAATTTATCATTAAAGTATTCGCTTATAGTATAGTAGCATTTCTTTATAAGGAAAAGCTTCAATTTATTAATAAATACGTTATATTTGCTAATATTCTTTATTGTTTCGGGTAATTTGTCATACATTTTTATGGATATGACAAAGGTAAAGGTAAGTTTCGGTATAAAATGGATGTGACATACGGACGGACAGACAGACAGGCATGACGAATCTATAAGGGTTCCGTTTTTTACCATTCGGCTACGGAACTCTAAAAATGCGCGGCTTCCACCAGGAAATGGCAAAAGAAATACAAATCGACCACTCTATAATCAAATCGTCTTATCTCCGAAAATGCTCTCAAATACAAAGGTCTCGTCCTACACGGGCAACATACTTCTCTATATCCTCATTTAATGATGAGCTCCCAAGATTCATTCGTTTAAGATCTTGTGCCCGTGCAATTTTCTACCCTCAATCTTCAGTTATAGGGTTGCAAATCGAGTGTTAGATGATTATATTGTTTTGGTTTATAGAATTAAGGGTAAAGCTTTGTTTTCCTAGGATAGCGGTACCGTCATATAGCGGCCGTAATACAGCGGTGAATGACGTCACTAGAACGTTGTCTATGCAAACAAAATGGCGCGGTTTCCTAGAGAGCGGTAACTGACACCGTAACGTCAAAAAGCGGTGCCGCCATTTTCATGACGGCCGTCTTGTCGGTGTCAGATGGTTTCGTGAACGTTTCATTGATAGCGATGAAGCAGACTGTGTTAAAACGGCCGTGGAACTTTCCACATGGCGTCACCGTAAAGACGGCCGCCTTTTTGCGTCCGTAATATTACGGCCGCTATATGACGGCACCGCTTTCCTAGGAAACCAAAGCTTTACCGAATAGGTTTGACAGATGAAGGTTTAGGATATGGCTGACGATCGGTTCGAATAAGCCGGTTGAGTAGCCTGTTGTGGTGGAAACTACAAGCAGTATATCTATCCAGCTATATTAATAGTATAAATCAGAAAAGTTTGTTTGTTTTAAACGTGCTAATCTTCGAAAGTACTGGGTGGATTTGGATGAAATTTGGTATAGAAGTAGCTTAAAGCTTGAGGAAGTTACCTTTTCTTTATCTTTTCCTACTTTGACTTTTTAACTACATAAGAATGAGGGTTGTATTTTTAACGTGATATCGGTAACGAAACACCGCACCTCTGCTGGTACTAATAAAGATTGTATGTTTGTAGGAAGTAACCTCTGGATCTCAAACTGATGTTGAAAATTCTTACACCAATAGAAAACTACATGATTCCTGAGTCAAATTGTATCGCGCGAGCGAAACCGCGTGCACAAACTAGTCTTCTATACTTATAATAAATCTGTAGAGAGGTCAATTCTGTACATGAAATATATTTCCAAAATAACTATCAGGGGGTGATTAAGGATCGGTACTCATGCCAAAAATGCAATCAGTTAAATTTTTGTCTGTCTGTCTGTCTGTATAACCGTTATAGAAACAAAAACTACTCGACGGATTTTAACGAAACTTGGTACAATTATTTTTCATACTCCTGAGCGGGTTATAGTATACTTTTCATCACGCTACAATCAATAGGAGCAGAGCAGTGAAGGGAAATGTTGGGAAAACGGGAGAAGTTACTCCATTTTTTAAGCGTCCGTCGCGTGTGCAACCTTAATGGTTAAAGCTACACAAATCATTTCATGACGGAAATGTTCTCCTTAAAATTATATAAAAAATATCCCACGACAGCATATGTCTAACTTTTATGGTTGACTCACAATAACACGTGTAACTCCCGATAGCTTAGCAGTTCGAAGCTTTCTGATTATAATATTTGTCTACTCTTACGTTTATAACACTCTCAGTCACCCCTAATTGAAAAAGTTAACATTATTAACTATTCCATAAAAAAATTGGCCAAGTGCGAGTCAGACTCGCCCATGAAGGGTTCCGTAGTAACTATAATAGATATAATATGCAAATTTATTTGACGAAAAAAAAAACCTTGCAAATTTCTTAAAACTAGCTTATTTACATTTTTTACAACTGCGCCAAATAAATTTGTTTTGAAAAAAAAACCTTACAAATTTCTTAAAACTGGCTTTTTAACATTTTTTACAACTGCGCCGAATAAATTTGGTTTTCATAGTGTTTGTATGAATTACAAAGTTATATTTGCGGTTTTAGAAAATATGCTGTATCTAAAAAACTGCTGAACTGATTTCGTTCAAACTAATTTTAGTTGAAAGTTTATATTAAGATCTACAGACATATTTTTTTTTTAGATTTTTCACTCCATTATTACAGAAGTTAGAGGTTGTGTCCGCCACACACACATTTTACCACTTTGGAAGCTTATATCTTTTAAACGATTGACTTTATGGAAAAGTGGTTTTAGAAACCCCGATGTCCTTTTTAAAGAACTATCTATAGATACCACACATGCATCGATTTCATGAAAAAAAAATAGTTTCAGGTTTAGTTCCATGTATGGGGAGCCCCCCTTTATTTTAAATATTTTTTAATTTTTTTTCTCAAAATCGGAAAGCGGTTCACAGAATACATCTACCTATCAAGTTTCACATGTATAGTGCTAATAGTTTCGGAATAAAATTGCTGTGACAGACGGACGGACGGACAGACGGACAGACAGACAGACGGACAGACATGTCGAAACTATAAAGATTCCGTTTTTTGCCATTCGGCTACGAAACCGTAAAAAGAATCATATAAATCGGTATAGAAACACCAAAGTTATACATGAAATACGCTTATAATAATAAGCCATCGCGCGTGAATACTGAATCATGCTATAAGGATTATTTTTGAGAATCGGTCGCCGCGCTCGACGCGTCTCGCGGTCGAAGCGTTCTCTAGGTACTTAAGCCTCATGTGAACGTGATCTAAACAATATTACCAATACATTAACTTACGCTGACGGAGTCGCGGGCACAGCTATATTGTATCATTACGCTAAGGCCAATAGGAGCGGAGCGCCAATGAAGAATGCTTCAAAATCGGGGTTAAATTTAACGTTAGCCCAAAGTAACTATTCCACGCGGACGAAGTCGCGGGCAAAAGCTAGTTATTAATAAAATTGAAGTCTCCGGCTGTGATTTCCAACTAATCGTGTTCTCAAGTGCTTATTGTTCTTTACACGATACTAAAAAAAACGCTTTATCTTTGTCCGTCTGTTGGTCTGTCTGTCTTTCTATTGTCCAAGCTTATCTCTGGAAAGGCTGAACCGATCATAATGGAACTGTCATGAAGATGGAGGAACCTATAGAGCAGCATATAGGCTTCGGTATTCCCGAATTCCTGCGAGATCAGGATTTCAGTAGGAAGAACCTCACACGCGGACGGAGTCGAGGGCACACCTATTATAAATAATACTTATAAGTATAATAAATGCGTAAGTCTGTTTGTTTATCTTTATTTCACGTAAAAATATTTTGACGTGAAAGATGGATAAATAATTTAAAATCACATTTGATTTTTGGTGCGCAGATATTTGAAGGGCCGGAAAGTGTCAAAGGCTCCTATTTTTGTGGAAAAATATCTAATATTCAGTCATACTGTACTCGTATTACCGAAAAATATAGATGTCATGTTCACCATCCCTTAGTTCCATAGGACCAAGGAAAATAGTCGACCACCGTCCAAGGCAATTTACTGGAGCGTTTTCTTCGAAATCGAAAACATGTCTGTTTTCACCAGGGACCGTACAACCCCGATTAAGAGTTAAGTCTTTGAAAGGGTAAGCCATTTATAAGGTTACCTTTATCGTGATGTAACTCTATGAATGGGTTTTAGGCTTGAACCCATTAAAAGGGTTATCTCTTCAATATGGATAACCCATTGAATGGGTTTTATACAAGAACCCCAGTGAAAGGGTTACACCTACATTATGATAACCCATTGAATGGGTTCTATACCTAAAACCCTACATTAAGATAACCTATAAAGTATAGGTAAGGGTTTTCTACGGGTTACCATATTATTATGGTTATTCAATAGACTTATGCCAAGTAGGTGCTGGATGGAGCACCACACACACCATCGCTAGCGCACTGACTTTATTACACTAGACATTGCAACAATAAAATAAAAAATAAAATAAAATAAAAATATTTAGATTTTAGATACTCTCATATTAAGGTGTGTGTCCTGAACTCCCGCATTTGCAAAAAGTGTTGTCTTGTATGAGTCATACAAGACAACAATTACCTACATATAGATGTAGACTGATGTCCTGTAAAGTAACGCAAATAATGTTTTTTAACGCGTTGTAAATACCTACGTACAGTAAACATTCGAGTAAAAAATTAACAAAAACAAAATAAAAAAACGATAACTACGTTAAAAGATAACTAGAGAACTAAAATTACGGAAACTAAATATAAAATTGCTTCATAATGACAACAATAACAAAGAGAATACATACATATATACATTCGCGATTTATTTGCCAAAAATTTAAACAAATATGAGTTTATAGAAAAATAACTTTAATTCCTACATAATAAAGTTCAATTTACGCTACAATGTCAGATATTTCTATAACTTTTTTAATAGTGCTAGTCACTCTAAAACAACTTAATCTCCATTAAAATAAAGTTGATATTTGTGTAACTTGAAATAACATCAATTTGAGACATTAGTTTGAATATAAACGGCCTTTTCAACCGACGAAAAAAAAAGAAGGAGGTTATCAATTCGACGCGTATATACCTATATATTTTTATAATGATCACCGATTACTCGAAGACGGCTGAACCGATTTGGAAAATTCTTTTTTTGTTTGAAAAGGTATACTTCGAAATTGGTCCCATTGTCACCAAGTCAGGATCTGATGATGGGATCCTGGAGAAATCGAGGGAACTCTTCAAACATTATAGGCACACCTATAGTGATTTGAGTATTTTTTATAGTAACTTGTGTAGTTGCATTCGAAAAGCACCATTTGTGAAGTGGACCTGATGATAAAGACCACAGATGGCCACTGGAACTACTCAATATAAAAGTAGGAATAATAAGTATTTCATGTGTTCCGCTTCGATTACTTGAATGTGGTTATTAAGCACAATAGGCTCGTCACAATGCATATGGTGAAGTGAAGCTAATGGTGAAGCACCAGGAGAACTCCTCAACAATATTAACGACCCAACATTGGGAAAAGCAAAATGTTGTAAATGAATATAAGTAAGTTGACATTTAGGCCCTTGTAACTAGGTAAATTAAAAATCGACCAACTAAAAAGTATGAAATAAAAACTTTTTACCAAAAAATTAAACCGACTCTCGAAATCAAAGTTAGGCTTGTGTAGTACATGAACTATGTACTATTAGGACGCAATTCCGTCATGTGAACTAGAACGAACTATTCTGTTTCTGTCGCTCAAATCGGTCATCTAGTACATCTAGTACAGTGAACTAATCACCAATCCTAGCGACATCCAATCGCGAGAGCCGAGTAAGAACGGTTGAACTAATAAGTGATGTACGAACTACGATGACCTGGAGAACGAGAAACTGTGTCTGGTCATTTATGTGCATAATCTATGGCCCGGACGTTCTATGGCTCTTTGATAGTAATTGTTTTCGATGTTTTTATTTGTTATTTTAACTTTGTTAAGTGAAGTTACTCAACGTCATTGGTCCAACAATATAAGTTCAAGTTTATGTTGCTTGGTTTAGTTTCGTGTGGATTGTAAAAAAGAAAATATGTATATAAAAATGAAGATCACTGTAAATATTTGATTTTTAAATATGCCATTTTAATAATTCATTCAATATTACTTATTTAAATGATATTCAAATTATTTAAAATGTATCATAATTAAAATGATAGTCGTAAGCCTGCAAAGTATGAAGGAAAATCAAATGTGCAGGTATTCCATCACGTCTGACTGATGTCTTAATTATCGATGAACTAAAATGAACTAATAGTACTAGAAGACCGAACTAGTACATTTGAACAATTGTACTAGTTCGGAGCGGTCCTGTCAGTGACCGAGTATAAACAAGCCTAATCAAAGTTATTTTTTATTTTGCAGTGTTTTTGGGAGCCGGTTTAATTTTTTTGGTAATTTTTTTTTATAAATAGGGTGGGTCGATGTTGACAGTTTGTGGCGGCCATGTTGTTTTGGCGGCATCTGTCAAATACGTTGTTATTTCTTTAGTTACAGATGCCAAATCACCAAGGTAAGTTACACGATTGAGCAGCACGTCCAAATGATAAAACTTTATTATCAAAATGAGTGTTTGTTAGTGCAAACATTGCGCGCATTGCGTCCATTTTACGGCAGACGCGATTTTTTGCTCACCCTGTATATATAGCGGGGGACTGCGCGTAAGGGCGGGGGCACACGATGCGTTGCGGCGCCGCACCGCAAAGATTTCACCGTGTCAGTGGGCACACGAGCGGTGCGGCGCCGTAACGTTGTTATGTCGCAGTGGCGCTGGCGCCGTAGCAGCGTTGGACAGTCTGTTGACAGACAATCGAAACGAGCGAGCGTATGTCCTTCCTTGTGACGCAAAACAACTGAGCGGTGCCGCTCCGACGTCGCAACGCATTCACCCCTCCCCGCCTCGTCTTGGTGGTTGCAAGTCCGGCTCTAAGTTGAACTAAAATGGCCGCGTTGCTATAGTAAGAGCCGGGGCACACGATGCGTTGCGAACTTATAGCTAAATTATCATTATATTGCCTTTCTTATTGATAAGTCTACCATATATTGCTCTTTTGAATTTAGATTGATGAATTACGTAACATAAGTACCTACCTATTGTAAGGTTTAACATTTAAATAAGTAAGTTGTCAGGATAACTAAATATTAGAATGTAACCTTACCTTTAAGAAATTTCCACATAAAGTACCTTTACTTGTATTATTTGATGCATCATATACCTAAATAATAGCGATATACAGCGTCTCGTTCCGTTTTTAGCATTTTTTCAATATTAATTGTTCAAAATTCAAAATAATAAAAATAATATCGCAATAGACGTCCGGCTTCAAAAACTCAAACAACAAAAATGACAATAAAGTAGTAGTAAACAAGTACAGACATGAAAAAATCATAATAATAAGTCATTTCGATATCCGCCTAGATCATAGATCCCTGTTTGCAAGGCTCTCGGTAAGTAACCCCAAAGGAGCCCCGCCACCACTTACGCTTAACGCGTGCTATGCCATTTTAAAGCGTATGCCTACCATCGAGATATCATATTACATTGCTTCGAGTTGGAATGTTACGCTGTTATCGTTTTCAAAAGAGTTGAAAGTGTAAGGAACCCTTTTGAACGACTTAATTTAGCTGTTCAAAAGTGTTACCCACGTCGTATGGGTTTTTGAATAACCAAAATGGTCCATTAAGCCATTTAAAAGGTTACCTACATCATATGTGTTTTAGATTAACTGCTTAAAAAAACCCTATCGAAAACCCTTCCTATAAATAACCAAAATGGTCCTTTAAGCCATTCAAAAGGGTTACCTGTATCTTATGGGTTTTTCATTAACCGCTTAGAAAAACCCTGTCGAAAACCCTTTCAATGGGTAACCAAAATGGTCCTTGGTTTTCACCCCTATAGAAGTAGTAGTGGGTACCGCTACCTGAATTTTCTCAAGTTTTCATTTCGTTTCAAGTTAATTTTCTGCTCCGATGGCCACTGGGTGCAGTTGATTTTATTGAGAACTAGCTGTGCCTCGTGTTTGCACCCGCGTTAATTTGAAGAATAAAAAACAAAAATGATTAAAATATGTTAAGTGGTTTAGATTTCTCATACTAACTTTCATCGTTATTTCAAGCCTTTAGGGGCTGATTTTTGAAAAAAGTAGCTTATTTGACCCCGGGTCTTTAGCGATTTTCCTTCATAGATGAAAACTTAACAGACAGATAGACAAACTTTCGCAATTATAAGGTTTAATCAAACCACACGAAAGTAGTGGCGAATTTAGAAGAAATTTAGACACGGGTAAACCATGTCATATAAAAATTACCAAGTGCGAATAGGATTCGTCCATGAAGGGTAGCGTAGTAACTACGCAAAATAACTTGGTTTTTCTTAGTACAGTTTGTGTAAATGACGAAGTTATACATATTTGCGTTTTTTTTTTAATGTGCTTGTATCTCATAAACTGCTGACCATATCTCGTTCAAACAAATTTTCGTTGAAAGTTTTCATTGTGATCTACAGCATACGTTTTTTTTGCCATTCGGTTACGGAACCCTAAAAAGGACAAAGGATGGTTTTGTCAAGCGAAACAAATCATTTTTTTTATTTAGAATAGGCTCGCATTTAACCAACATCTCACCTGATGGTAAGTGATAAGAGAGATGGAGGGTTAACACAAAGGGATTATTGAAGCATCATTTCACCATTAGAAGCTACAACCTAGGAGTCTTTAAGGCCAGAGTGAATAGGTTACTTTTAGGTAAGCGTGCTCCATCTTCGATCACATCATCACTTACCATCAGGTGAGATAGTGGTCAAACGCGAACCAATTTTCAATTAAAAAAAAATGAAGCCATTTAAGGCTAATGATATTTCCAAGAATTTGCTGGAAGCCATACACACTACTGATCATTCTTTGGTATTTGAACGAATAAGTAATTCATTAATTGAGGAGCTCGAGCATTATTATTAACAGCCGCACGGGTCGGTCTTTGAGGTTAAGCAACACTTGCCAAGGCCGCTACGAGTATGGGTGGCCAGACCACGGGGGTGCACGGGGGTTATCACACCACCAACTTCCAAACTCCGCGCTACTACTGAGGAATTTCTTACAAAAAAACTTGATAGCACTTTTTGTCCGACCCGGGAATCGAACCCGAGACCTCTTGCTCAGCAGTCGCACTTGCGACCACTAGGCCACAGATAGATAGATAGATAGACAGAACATACTTTATTGTACACCAAAATTTAAACACACCTATTTAACATAATTTCTTACATCTTCTATTTAAGGCGAAAGGATAGGCCAAACTACAAAATAGACCTCTCTTTGAAGGACTACTACTACTAGACGGATGGACCAAATAGATAAAAAAAAAATTTAATACGCGTAACATATTTGACTTTAACTTAAATTTTAAGTTTATTTTTTTTATTATTGTTCATACTTTTCTCGGAAAAAAATCGAATATATCCTCTTTATTTTTCCAATAATTTGCTTACTGCTTTCAAATAACTGAACCGATTTAAATATTTCTTTCACACTATTATAGAGAATTTATTGTTTTATTAAATTTAAGTTCAAAATTTTACAAAATTGTTACTTACGTGCCGTTAAATCAATAATACTATATTATTACATTCGGCAGAACAACATTTTACAAGGGCCAGTCTCATGTTGCATGTTAGCGCGCCCCGCTCCTTAAACTTTGCCTCAAAGAGTAAACAGCGTAGATAGTACGTTTGGTACAGTGGTACGATTGAGCTATTTAAAAATCGGACATTTCGTTTGCGCTTGGACGTATGTGAATATTTAGTTTTAGTGTTGATTGCGAGTGGACTAAACTAAATGTTAAGTAAATAAAGATATTATTTTTATATTTTAGTTTTTATTGTTTCGTAGCCAAATGACACAAACCATTTTTTCTCCAAGTCAATTGTTTGAAATATTATTATTATTTAGCCTGCACTGTCCAACTGCTGGGCAAAGGCCTCCCTTCATTCCTTCCAACGGTCCCGGTTGTGCGCCAATTCTTTCCAATCCTCAAGGAAGACATCGAGTTTGTCCCGCTATCTCCTTCGTGGTCTGCCGCGACCTTGTGTCCCTGTTTCAGGGCACCAATCTTGAGGTTTACGGGCCCACAGCTCGTTCGGCATGCATATCGTTCGTTTGAAATATATTTATTTATTTTATTAACACCATGAAAAACAAAGTTGAGAGCAAAACTGCTTGCTACTACGGAACTCTTCATGGGGAGTCCGACTCGCACTCGGACAGTTTTTATTAGTACATTAAAAAAACTTTTTACCAAAAATTATACCGACTCCCAAAAATACTGCAAAATGAAAAATAACTAACCACATTCAAGTAATCGAAGCGGAACACATGAAATACTTATTATTCCTACTTATATATTGAGTAGTTCTAGTGGCTATCTGTTGTATTCATCATCAGGTCCACTTCACAAATTGTGCTTTTCAAATGCAACTACACAAGTTACTATAAAAAATACTCAAATCACTATAGGTGTGCCTATAATATTTGAAGAGTTCCCTCGATTTCTCTAGGATCCCATCATCAGATCCTGACTAAGTGATAATGGGACCAATTTCAAAGTATACCCTTTCAAACAAAAAAAAGAATTTTCCAAATCGGTTC
Organism: Tholera decimalis; assembly: GCA_943138885.2. Classification (NCBI taxonomy): domain Eukaryota; kingdom Metazoa; phylum Arthropoda; class Insecta; order Lepidoptera; family Noctuidae; genus Tholera; species Tholera decimalis. The sequence goes on from OW964551.2 coordinate 13,447,886, forward strand.
AGTCGTCTTTGAGTAATCGGTGAACATACATTACAAAAAAAAATATACGCGTCAAATTGATAACCTCCTCCTTTTTTTGTCGTCGGTTGATAAAAGCGTTATTATTTATTTTCACAAAAACCATTTGAAATTTTTTATATTTTGCTTCACTCTAACTACAATAACTCACTACAGTACTCACTAAAGATTATTTTGTTCTCAAAACAAGCATTGCAAATGTTCAGAGTCCGACTATATTCAATCGATTTATGATGATAAAAGCTAATAGGTAGCGACAAAAATGCTTTGAACGTATCTGCGTCCGGTGATACCTATGACGTTCGGGGGAGTGCGCGGGCGCTCGGGGTGGTCAGCACTGGCCGCTTGTTTCACGTTCAATGCTCAAGGACGTTGGGCTATCCTTTCACCTTAACAGAGACAGTCGGCACTCTCACATTACATAATATAACGCAAATCATTGAAGTGGCTCAAAAAGCGGCCCAATTTAAATGCGACTAATGGAGTTAGGTCTGATGATATGCTGAGGGTCCAAAGTTACAGGATTTTGACCTTGGAAAACAAGACGGGGCGTTAGAAATTAGAAGGATTGGGTGCCTTTCCCAGCAGTGGAAACATACGTGTGGCAAGCAGTAAACTATTATAACATTCGCTTATTTTGATCGAAATAACTATTAATGGAATATAATAATCCTTACATATTATAAAACAACACAAAAACTGTCTGTCTGACAATACAAAAACATACCACATGCAAACAAACCTATTTGCATGTGATATGTTTTTATTGCATCCTTCCTGCATGTGCATATATTTGCGAGCGGGAGGGTGGTGCTGCATACCGCATGCAAGACCTTAAGAAAGAAGATATTTTTCTGAAGTATTAGTTTGATATGGAATTCCGTAAAGTAACGCCTGATTCTATTCTGTATATATGTATAATCCGGTGCTAATTTCACAGGCATGATGCAACCAAATCCGGGCCAAAACACCACTCGATCAATAAAAATATAGGGCTGGAACACAATGCAAGGGTCAGCCTTTGTGTAAAGGCACGTTACGTGGCATAACATGACGGGCAAAACTTCCTTATAAGCGTGATAATAAAGTGTTTAAATCAATCAATCAATGTGTGTAATCAGCCTATAATGTTCCCAACTGCTAGGACACAGGCCTCCTCTCTGGATGGTGGATGGACATGCTCACGATAATTCCCTTCACCATTTGGTGATGATGATGAAAATTACTCAAGTGCCTTCCTTGATTAGAATCGACGACCTACACCTCATAAGTCGTACCTGTAAGCACTGGGCTACTACTGCCCCAATAATGAGCTTAGTTTGAAATAATTTTCCAGATTGATATTAGGTAACACCATAACGGCACACCTCTTTAAATGCCCCACACAATATGTTGAAATTGAAATTGAAAAACCATTTATTCGGTGATAAACACACACAACAACAAACAATAGAAAATCACATACATAAAAAAATAACACTAAGAATTTCGCTGAGCATGTCTACACCGAAAGGGTTGCCAACACAGCATTAATTTGCTGGGCGAAAGACACCCAGCGCTGGTTTTCAGTTGGCACCCAGCGGCCAGCAGTGACACACGGACGAGAGTGGACGAGGGTAAATAAACTAATGTTAATAAATGTGTAGTATATTAAATACATAAATAAAATAATATTGAAAGGTGTAATATCGTGCTACGTGCTAAAAATAATCTTTTAAAATCTTCTAAAATCTTTTAAATTGTAATTTGAAACTCGCCACCACTCGCATATATTTTCCCACTCCGCTGTATTGTCATATTTGTGACGCTTGTCATAAAATTTTATTTTATATTTTATGATATAAATTCAATCTTAATTTATATTATAAAATATTAATTTTAATGAATTATTTTCGACCTCTGATCATGTACTCGTAATGTATACGTTTAAATTACATATTTAAAAAAAATAACACATATTTTCACGTTTCAATGAAACTCCAAAGTCGAGCCTTTTCCGTAAGCAAAAAATAATCGTCAACACCTCGTGTTCCGTATTTTTGTATAAAAACAACCTTTTGAGCGATGCACCGCGTCAGCAAACACGAAACCGTCACCATCTGATAAAGATGGATTATTTAACGGACAAAATGGTTGCCAAAAAACCTAAACAATTCGTCCCATGCGAATTTCAAACCTTACGTTCACTGAACACGTTTCAGTTTTGCGTGGAGGAGAATCGTCAGGATAATAAATCCACAGGTGCTTTTCATGCCTCGTGCAAGCCCTCAGATAGATTAGTTTTAGTATAAAAAATATGTAAAAACCACTCTGAATGTATGTGAGCAAGATTGATTATGCCACAAATATACGCTTCTGGGTATTATTGCTAGGATATTAGCTAAGGCTGTGTTTCTGAAAGGGTGGGTAGGACTGTATGGTTATTAATTAATTGATAATTTCCTCTTTAACCAAGTTTTTAAATTATGTATTTATTTGAGAAGTATGGCGGATTAACAGGTATTATACACAGGATAATAATAGAGTAGTAAACTGTCAGCAATTAAAACTCCTCAAGTTTAGAGACAGAAAAATCTTAAAGTAAATACATAATATCTATGAACATTAAGTGAACGGCTAACAATACTCAATCAAATATACCTTTATTTAGAATCCTCAAATAAGGATTAACAATTATAATTTTATTTAACGGAAATTTTTATACAAACTATTTAATCTGAACTAAACTAGAAACTAAAAATCTGAACCAGGCGTTTTTCATGCCTATGTCATTGACTTTTAATAATTATACACATTCAAGTATAGTAACCTAATCCAAAACTAATATTACTAGAACACAAAACGGGATATTTACCATTTTGTATTTATCGCTTCGAGATTCCGATATATCCCATTTAAGTTTGATATTCCGTTTTAAATTCTAATGATTCAGCTAGTCATCATGTCAGTTTAAAAACAAAACATAATATTCCATACCAACTTTAGTAACTAAGTTCAAGGGTTTTAACCTGGTCTCTGATAAGTAGCTAGAGAGGCATGATTTTAACTTTTAAAAGCTTTTATTTAACTTTTGGAACGAAGTTCCTTATCGCGCGTTACGAATGGGGGCTAGCCGGAAAAAATTCATACGAAAAGTTGTAACGACACTTTTTAAGGGGTGTGGATATTCGTGAATCAGGCTTCATTTAGGATTTTTTTCCGTAACCCTTACAAGATTTTTTTTTCAAAATAATATATATTAATCTACACAATGTAAAGCGTGTCCTCTTGGCTTCAGAAAAAATAAAAATATATTTGAAATATCATAAATAAATACGCAAAGTGGCCTCTGTTTTTGTGACTTACTACCATTTTTCTCCTAAACTATCAATCACAGGATCTTTTAATTGCCACCAATATATTATATTAAGTAATGCCGATGGGACCATGTGCTTATTTTTGCCAATAACTTTCTTAATTATTTATAAGGATTTTTTTACGTAATCGTTAAGATCTATAGACATATATTTTTTGTAGATTTTTCACTCCATTATTATAGAAGTTAGAGGGGGGGGGGCACATTTTACCACTTTGGAATCGTATATCTTTTAAACGATTAACTTTATGAGAAAGTGGTCTTAGAAACCTCAATGTCATTTTTAAAGACCTGTCTATAAATACCACACACGCATAGGTTTCATGAAAAAAAATATTTCAGTTTTAGTTCCGTGTATGGGGAGCCCCCTTAATTTTAATTTTTTATTTAAAAAATAAAATTTTATTACAATTCCTTCACTAATTAATCGAAAGGAACTTCGTTCCATCCGGGTGTCCCTTGACACCTCTCAAGTTTTTTTTTGTTTTTTTAGTATCTCCAGGTCAAATCATGCGACTGATTCTGCTCTCGTTTAAGAAGAAACTGCGTACATGTTTAGTTTGGACGACAATAAGCTAGTGATAAGACTGCCATTGTAACCAGGGCTCTGAACCGGTTTAAAAAGAACGGTTCATTTCGATTAAATACCGGTAAATATATCGTTCCTTCATTAACCGGTTAAACAAGTGAACTGTTCTTATGTAACCCAAATGATAAAGGTTATCGGTTACATAAGCACAAACGGTTTTGACACCCAAATTAACCGGTTAATTGAGTAATTCGAAAATATTTTCAACAAGTTATAGTGACATTAGTACCCCAGAAAACATTAGGAAAAAAGATGTTAGGTGCGCGTAGATTCATGTTTCAACTTACTTAGTTCGAGCTTAGTTCTTTGCGCGCCCGCAAACAGTGTCGAGCATACCTACGCCAGTCGCTACTTGCTTTTTTTTCAATTTGTTTATAACCGGTTAATTTTCACATAAAACCGGTTTCCCGCAAAAACCGGTTTTGCAACCTTAACCTAAATCGATTTCGGTTTAGGGTCAATGACCGTAACCGGTTAAGAATTTTAACCGGTTTCCGAGCCCTGATTGTAACCAAAATTTTAGCAATAATGTTAGTGTGTTTAAATATTTGGTGTCCAATAAAATATATTCTATCTATCTATCAATACATGGTCAGCTACGTTTCGTAATTTTAATCCCAATATGTCGGATAGCGTTGAAGGTACGTAGGTACATACTAAAATAAGGTCGTTTATACTCTGACATCAAAAACACCTGCGTTTTACGGTAGATAATCAAACGCCCAATCATTTTGACCCTCCACCAACAAACACAGTCGCTTTAGAGCAATATACCAAATCAAGTGAGCCATATAGCTGTCAATGACATGCCACCAATGCTTTTGACAGTTGCATGTCATAATTTAAAGTTACATGTCGGCGTCTGTACCGAATGGCCTCTCACATCCACTTAGCTATGCTACAATGGACAATGCGCGTAATTATTGGCTTAAATTGTGACATTAGGGCGTTCTTTCACCAGGGACCCACTAGGAACCAACGTGGTGTGTGGAGTAAAAATCTACTAATGGAATCACTGAAGGAAAATAAAGTGACAGACTTCATTTTTCGCCTTTTTTTCTCAAGCTGGCAATCCTCACGGATCCACGGAATCCTCCACTCTGGCGGGCATTAGAACATTTAGTCAATTAGAGTCTATCAGACTTTAACTGACTAAAAACCACCCTGTGCTCCCTCGCACCCCTAACCAAAGCCGCTTTGGCTTTGGGACCCCTGACAAGTGCCAGCCCGACTTTGCAGGCCCCGTCTGAAGCAGAGGGTATGAGATGTGTGTCTCGCTCCGCGGCTTCTAACAAGGGTGCTAATGGTAATTTGCACCTATATACATGAAGCAGGAAGAATAAACTCTGTTTTGTTCCATTCTGTGAGGCGTGGTAGGGACCACGCCTCACCCGCGCACAGCTGAAAAGCATTCAAGCAGATTCACATGAATGTGTTGTGTCGTGACGTGGTGCTTGTTGACGCTATTGACTCGCTACAGAACTCGTTGCGATATCATCTGTAACATATTCTTCTATTCAGGTAACATGCCCGTTTTCTCACGATGTTGTCACTCACCGTTTTAAGAGCGAAGATGAAGCCTGAGTCGCTGGCCCGCGAATGCATAGGTAAATGTGGTAGCAAAAAATCTAGTTCTTTAAGTTATTAAAGTCAGATTGTCCTTTGACATACGCCTCCTAGTTTCTTCCGCTCATTTGGTGCATGATACACAGATTGATTTGTTGCCAATTCACGGCGTCAGAAAGCATCACGACACGACACATCACATTCACAGCCTTGTAGGGTACAAGGCTGTGATGTATAGTGTCGTGGCGCATCGTTTTTTTTTTTGATTGGCTACAAATCTCGTTGCGATATGTATAACTTGTAGGCTAGAACAGAATCGTTTGATTAGTGTATATTCACGAAATACGAGACAGTAAGTAACAGTCAGCTTTCTCTATAAGCTCTTTCATAGCTTCGCTATTCAAGCGCCGTGTATCCTCGCACCGCCTAACTGTCTCACACATGTCTGATGGGAAAGCACCTTTATGCTGCGATCGCATTAATATCACGCTGTATGCCTGTAGTTTGCTGTAATTATTGTGATTTAAACTTTCGGAAGCCACAAAAGGCTTTGTGGCGACAAAATTAATAGCTTTAAAAGTATTGGAAAGTGAACAGCTTTTGTTGTTTAACTGGACGAAGTTGTTAAGCCGTATTAGTAGGTTGGTTTGCCTGTTTGTTTGGAGAGAGAAGTGAGAGAAAGAGAAACCGCAGCTCCGGAACGCTGCTGAAAGAACAGGATGGATTTTTAGTCAGTAGAAGTCTGACACTCCCTTCCGGTCCACCACCCAGAGCGTGAGGAGTCTTTTGATGATTTTCCCACCGAAAAAAAAGAATTCCATTTACTTGGAGTTTAGAGTCCCATTACAGTTGAAATTCCCCGACTCCTGAACTAGTTGTAAACTGTAAGACAGGAGCCAGTGCATTCCCCTCAATAAAGTACACAGCATCATTTTATCATCATTAGTCGTTATTCTTTCATATAATTCTTCACAATCCATTCATGTTTTCTTCGGCCTGCCTAGAGAGTACTCTTAAAAGTCTGACCCTCCCTTCAGCTCCACCGAATTACACCAATAGACTCATTGTTATTTTTGGGAGAAACCATTTGATGGTTTTCCCCCAAAAAAGAAATAAAAAAGCGGTCCTTCGACAGAGCCCTGTTGTAGTTACTTCCGACTCTTCTCTATCAATCTTGATACTTGATACGTAGGTAGGACGGCTTAGGAGATCGTGGAGTACATTCACGTGAAGACCAACTGGACTTTGAGGGTGGTGAAGTCGGAGCCGCGCCACAAATGAACTTCCAGTCGTTCATGGTACGATTTCCGACCCACCAACTGGAGACTTTCCTCAAGGAAGACTTTCGGTTAAAAGGTATCGTGCTTCCACGATTTGGTGGAACTACTACGTGACACCTCGCAGCGTAACACGACGATGCCACTTCTTCAGTCTTACTGTTACTTTACTTTACTGTATTACTTTTTAGTAATCTTCTATTCTTACTTTCTTACTATAATATTATAAATGCGAAAGTTTGTGAGGATGGATGGATGTTTGTTACTCTTTCACGCAAAAACCACTGAACGGATTTAAATGAAATTTGGTAAGTAGATAGTTGACATTCTGGAATAACACATAGGCTACTTTTTATCCCGAAATTCCCACGGGATCGAGATTTGCGCGGAAAAATATTCCCACGCGTACGAAGTCGCGGGCAGAAGCTAGTTAGTTTATAATTACTTTTGGTTAAAATATGTGTATTAGTTTATGTAGGTATAGTTTTTGTGGTGAACCTAATTATAGGTTACTTCTAAGAAAGCGTGCTACATCTTTGACCACATTATCACTTACTATCAGGTGAGATGGTGGTCAAACGCGCGCCTATAATTAATTAAAAAAAAATATTTGTGTGGGTTAAGTTGCCGGCAATAATAAAAATAATAAGAGATATAAAGTAAAAGGCCTAGTGGCCAGAGTTGGATCAATATGAGCAAAGTTAGAGCAAAGGCAATCTCAAAAGTCCTACACATTTGAATTTTGAACGTACCTACTTATTGCTCGTTTATTTGTGCTGCGCTGCACTGAAATGCCGTCTGAACTCTGAACGTCCGGTTGCGTTACGACTGTCCGGTTACCGTGCGACTGTCCGATAATGTGCGCTTAGCTTTAACAGTGCCGTAACGGTCTGTGAACTTAGCCGGGTGATGCGAGTTGTCCGGCCAAGCGGGCTCGGTCAGATTGTACCGAGAGAATGGACTGAGCATTTTGTGTGTGGTATCTCGCAGGTCAACCTCTGAGTTAGTCGGCTACTTAACCGGACTTGCCTGTCAGTGGCTTAATTAATAAATTAATTAAAGCCTCCAGCCAGGGCTAAAAACTTAAAACTAGGCGACTACACGCTAAGAGCACTGGATAATTCCACTAAATAGACCACTCTATAGTGTAAGATGAAGTGTGGCATATCTGCACAGGTATTCTTTAGGAATCTTTCCATGAAAATTTATAAATATAGTCAGAAATCAGTTTGAAGACGGAGAAGGTCTTTCAAAAAATTAAAAAACAAACAGGGTGAGCTAGTAGAAGTCTGACTCCCTTTTGTTCCACCCATAGTGGGAGGAAGCATTACCTACATAATTTTCACGCCGAAAAATACAAATACTAAATGTGTGTATGTCAATATACAAGCTATGTTTAATATAAAGGTGAGCTGAGAATTCCTGTCAGTAAAAGAAATGGTTTCACTTCAAGCTTGCATAATTGAAATAAGAGTTTAACAGAATATAACGACTGTTACTATTGTCATTATCTTATGACTAGATAGTACAGCCTAATCTTGGAAAAGGATCTCTTTCAAGAATCTTAAGGAAACCACAACAGCTTTATCCCTATCGCACTTTTCTATATTTCTATGTACCAGGAAATCATACCAGGGTAAAACAGCTGCCTCAAAAATAAGGAGTGTAAAGTAACAAATTAGTACTAATTCCTGGCAAAGTTTCATCAAATATTATGAGGTGGCCGCGTGGTTGAAACGGAGGTGAAAAAAGGGTAAAAACAACTCCGTCCATTCTCTATGTCTATAGTTAGATCGGGATTGTTGTTTAATCACGTTTATGCTTAGCAGTAAAGGAAATGGCAATGGAATTCGGTGGATAGCAGTCTCGTGTAATTTGATGGGAATTTGAAATAGAGGAAGCGGTTGGATATAAAGTTAACTTTATTTGAAAGTTGATTGGCAAAGATTATTGTTAATTTTGGATACCTAATGATAGACTAGGTATGTATAACTTTCATAGGATTCTAAAGTCTCCTTCAAACAAGCGTGACCCCATTTTTGCTTTTACTATACAACGTGTAATTTAAAGGGTATATACATACCAACTGCATAGCTTCTTTGGATGATAACAAACGATATGGCAAGGGTTTTGTAATCCTAAGTCTACGTGTGTAGAACTTATTATAAATTCCAATACACTGATATCAGAGACCGAATTTTTCAAATTAAGAAGAACGAAAAGAATTATCGTGTTATTGGCAAGTGACGTGTAAGTTATTGACCCTCGTAGTGCTGTGACACGTTTGTTATGATTGGTATTCAAGAAATATATGAAACCAATAATTTGGTATCAATCCTTTGAGTCAGTTATTTTGTGCTGAAACTGTGCATAGAGACTCCATACGAGATGTTGTCTTCAGCCCTTTTGGATAGATATGGGGTTTCCGTTACACGTTGTATATCAGCAGCATTTAGTAATTTATATAACGGTACCTATATAAGTATATAGGTACGATCAGAATAAGAAGGATCTCTAAATTCATTGCTTCTTATGTTTAGATAACCGTGTGGTTGATAATGCAACCTGGTTCTAGTTGATTACTAGCTTTTTTTTGTTACTTTTTTCAACGTTTTTGACTATTTCTTATTATTACTATTTTAGACTGTAATCTGCACAATCTTTATCATATTTTGAAAATATGTGAACTATGCGGGTTGTTTAATTCGGGTTAAACATGATTGTTTGGTAGTTTGAGTACTTTTTAGGGCCTACCCAAACGTCCGTACCTTGGTATTGTTCGTCAAATCGTTAAGCTCCTTGTTATAAGTTGAGCTATACGTCATCTGACAAATGCTTGCACTGTATGGGCAGGCCCACTCAAATCTGTGAGCATCTTTCTTCAAAAGATTGCCTCAGACTGTAACTTAACCGGTATAGATTGTATGGACTTCAAAAGAGATGAACCCCTGAGTTTGTTTCGGTCTTTCTTCTCAGAGTAGTCCTAGTCAGTTAGGAAACACCGGCCTCGTGTACTTAGTTTAAATTTACGAAAAAAATAAACTGTAAAAGTGTTTTTTGATAACCACATTTTGCAAAACAAAGATCATTTATCATTATCATTTATCATTATCATTTATCACGTACATACGTATTGCACCTCCCACGCTCTCTTCACCACTCCTGGTTGACTGGTAAAGAATGCCTACGAAATTCGGTAAGTCCGCCTTTGTACCTATGTGCATGTGCATATGGTAGCAATAAGTTTAATATTATAATAATGAATGCTATGTCAACCGATTCCATTACCAATTTTTTATTAATATTAGGCTGCCACTGTAAAGGTAATAATTATCTTCAGCAAAATACTTATAAAATCTTTTTCACAAAAACTGACACCTATTTCAAAACAAATACAAGAAGCGAAAAATAATCTTAAAAAATGTATAGTTAAAAAACCAATAAACGCTTTTAAATTTACTGCACTAAAAAGCCAACAAATGAGCCCAAACTCGATATGTTTACTAGTAGACAGTGCAAGGTTCCATCAGCCACCTTCTAATTCAGACCAGCTCGATGGTACCATAATATTGTATTGACATCTAATCTACATATAATTGCCAAGTTCTATGATGGATGATACAATAATTAGAAGTGCGTGTAATTCAGATCCTTAGATTGTATTAGGTACATAGTTACTTAATTTGTTACAGCTCGACCTAATAAAAGCGTGTTAAAAACAGTCTTTATTTCTTTAGTCATTGGATGTCTAATTTCAGTTGTAGCTTCAACTTCAAAGCGAAAATATGCGGCATACAAAGCCTATCAAAACTATTCTATTATGAGTACCTAAGTATTGGTACCTTATTCTTAAGTTAAGTACCTAACACCATTAACCATTAACACCATGGACAGACAAATTAAAGGTGTCGCCCGCAAGAGGGAAAATAAAATGAAAGAATCTGTTGTTACAAGTAAGGAACGTCTATCTATGAATCGGAAATGAAATATTTAGTCATAGGAAGCCAAAACATACGATTTTGTTTACTTTTATGACATGTTTTTACTATTATTTCAATGTAAGAATAACACTGCTGAACCAATTTTGATGAAATCTATTGGATCATTTCAGAAATATTCTATCGATTAAAAAATCGGTTCATTAACCGCGAAGATATGCAGACGAATTGAGAACCTCCTACTATTTTGAAAGTCGGTTACAAAAACAGGACCGGAGTTACGTTAGGAACATAGGAGAGACAAAAAAAAAAATCTGCCGCTTATGCCTATCATATCGAAACGGAAAATATTAGGCATGTCTACCTCGAAGATATATTCAAAAACCGTAAAACGCAAATGCACACCCCCTAAAGGTACTTTATGAAATCCGTTATCACATTCGTACTGGGGAAATAACAATAATTCAAAATTTATCAGCAAGCAATATCCAACGTGGGTTTTTAAAGTTATTGCTGTAGAATTGATATGAACGGCACGATACGCAATTTTGGCCTTTTTAATCATTCATGATTGATAGTGTAAATAACAGCTTCCGTTAATTTAAATAGCCTTTATTTTTACGGGTAGACTTTGTATTGTTTGTGCGGCTTAATAATTAATTAATGTGTATTACTGAAATGGGTCATGTTTTCTCGATATAGAGTTATAATTACAGTAAGTAGTACTACTGCAATGCTATACTCTAAGGTAAATAGTATTGCGATTGACGTTATTATATTTTCGTTTTACAGGTTTTTTGCTATTTATAAGATTTTGCTTTTTCAGAAAAATGGTTTTTCGTTTAAGAACTAACTTTTTCGTTAAGAAATAAAAGTTTTTATCACATAATTGCATCAACTACATCGTTTTTTACGTTAGTTACAATCGGTACGAGGTATATAAACAGGACAAAAGTCGACGAATATTCGTATATAATAATACTTTCCTTTCGGAACAGATAATAATACACATAACATGTCAGCTGTGTTGACGAATAACTGCCTGGGCAAGGTCCATTAAGGGCGTAGGTACAAACCATGGCAACATAGTAAGCCCGTTGATGTGCATTCAGTATATTCTAACATGCAGCTGTCGGATTTGGACCTAGATAGCAGCAGTCTAAGGGTATTCTCGCGTACCACATAGGATTCTACAAATCCAACTGACTAACCGCCAGTTCACACCCGAAATACAGTAAGTAATACGCTCGATGACACCCATCGTCGATGTCAAAGACAGATCTACGGGGGTTACGTGGGACTGGGCGGGTCAAACCTTCAGGAATACAGGATACATAAGAATAGATGGGTTAAGATCGTCACACAATGGGATGTGTCGTAGCTAGGGTGCTGAGTGCCTCTCGCAAGCTCCAATTAATAACGCTATATTTTTTTGCTACCTATAAAAAATCTTTTGTTATAGTTTGTTTTATAAATATATTTTTGCTATATAGGTATGATTACCAGTGAGAATTTGATGTTTGCTCGAACGTTCTGCATTTTTAACCGATTAGCCAAGGATCAGTGTTTCTTGTAAGTTTATTTGTAAGTATGTAGGTGCCTTTTTCTATTTCTTTGAAAGAAGAAAATGAATATTTAAAACTGATACTTAACTATTACTAATTATTCACTATAGTTTGCAGAATAAATAATTTCCTTACGATGAGGACCTGGCAGAGGGTATATAGAGAGGATGTGGAATATCGGATCGGTTTCCTTGGCAGTACCTTCAGGATAGCTCTCTGCGCTCGTTCAACACGAAGCATCACCGTTTTACCAGCACCATCCCAGACCGTTGGGCAGTACCCAAGAACATACATATTATCTAATATTAAAGTAAATCACACAATTTCTCTATTATAACAATAAAATAGACACTTTGGCAGACTCTGTAACAGTTTCATTTTAGAAAAATAAGGTCTGATTACAACCGTATTGACACTGGTAAGTGACATAGGCTAGTTACTCGTAATCTGCCTGCCGAGGTTGCGTGAATGGTGAGATACTACGGCACCGGTGTCACCTAACGTTTAACTGACCAACAGATCAGAGAGCCTGTTACTAGTGTCTTTATGAAAAAAAAGGAAAGGAGGTATCTATTGTTGTATCACCTCCACTTAAGCATTACGTTGGAGTGTATCAACTGTACTTTAAAAGGATAAACAATAGCGTAACCTTTAGCTTGTGTTTAAAACTTACTTAACTTATTATCCTTTCTAAGACTAGCCAAGATGCAAGACGCACCCTTAGTAATATAAGGGCACAACTCAAAAAAGTTGATTTTTGACTACTCGCGTTTCAAGATTCTGGATTTCTACATTACAGATATTTTTCAATATAACATGCTTATTATTTAAGTTAGCCAACCGGTAAGCTAGTTAACCGGTTAGTTAACTGGTTAGTTAACCGGTAGCGAATTTGTAATTTAATTTAATTTAGTAATCTCGAAAGTTTTAGCATCCTCCGATAGGATGGATTTTATTTGTCCGGGTAGGAAATATCATCCAATAACTTCTCCCGTTCTGGGTGGAGCGGAAGACAGTGCCAGACCTCTACTGACTAAAAACCCACACTATTCCTTCAGCTGCCCTTACGTTCCAGGGCCGTAGTTTCTCGTTAGAACATTCCCGCAATTCTCACAAATGGAATGCGCCATTGCCTACCGTATAGGTACAATGATTGTTGTGGCCTTAGTAAAACATTTCTTTATCACAGTTGCAGTAATTTAGCCATATATATATAGAAGTGTTACAACTGACTCTGGTAGTAAGTATAAAGCATATCAGTTATGGTGATATAGGTTTAAAAAACACTTAAAATAAGTTGGTCACTATTCAGCTAAAGCACTCTAAAAATTCCACAATAGAAGAAAAGTAAGTGTATTATTATTTATAAAAAAAAAATATTACGAATGAGCCCGCTCTTGGTAAGTATAAGATGAGGTCTACGATCGAACGAGAACGAGAATATTATAATAAATATATTTTATACTAGTTGACCCGCCACGACTTCGTTTGCGTGGCATCCCACTCCTACCCAACCGATACCCCTACCCCTATCCTACCGGTACCCCCACCTCTACACTACCGATACCCTACCCATACTTTACTCTACCCCTATCCCTACCCCTACCCTACCTCTACCCTATCCTACCCCTACCCTTGAGACATTTTTTTTTTCATAAGAACCTTCTCCTGACAAAACCAAACGCAACAAAAAACGTTTTTGCAAAAAATAAAACCGACTTCCATGTCAAAACACTACAAAGCCAAAAATAATTTTAATTTCGGTAGTCGGTGTTATTGGTTTTGTATTTTCTTTTTATTTCACACCGCCTTCCGAAATTAAAATTATTTTTGGCTTTGTAGTGTTTTGATATGGAAGTCGGTTTTATTTTTTGCAAAAAAGTTTTTATTTTCGCGCTTTTTAGTGGGTCAGTTTGTAATTAATCTAGTTACAAAAGCCAAAATGTCAACTACTTATCACCTTCACCAGCAGAGTAAACGAAAAGATCGTCAACGTAAATATTTTTTTCAGACTTTCGTCTATTTTTCAGAAACGGCTTGTCCGATTTCGATAAAATTTTCATGGGACCTTTTGGAATATATACTCTTTCCAACAAAAAAAGAATTTTTCAAATCGGTTGACAAGCGACGGAGCTATACCCGAACAAACATAAAAAAAAACAAACAAACATCTGAATTGAGAACCTCCTCCTTTTTTAGAAGTCGGTTAAAAAAAAGAAGCGGCCAAATCGGTCCAGTTGTTTTCGTGTTTTGCGCTTAGCAACACATTTAGGCCGTGCGCGCACTGCCTTGCGGTGGCCGCAATTCCGGTAGTTCTACCGCACCGCAAAATTTGTGAAGTATGGAGTGTCATAGAAGTGCGCGCACTGCGGTCAGTCTACCGCACGGTGGGCTGAAAAACGGCTTTCATAGACTTAGGCATTTTATTTTGCAAGTGCCAGTTTTTGTGCCGGATATCACTTCTATTTGTTATAACAATATACAAAAATGACACCAGAATTGATTCTGCACAAAAACGAAGGAATTATAATTTTTTTACGAAAATTTTGTATGGAGCTAGTATGAAAAATCGAAATATCTCTGAAACGGCAGCGATAACCGTAATATCCTTATAGGAGGTTTTAGTACTAATTATTTATGATTTTTTGACATACGTTACATAATGGTTGTAGATGCCTTTTTTTTTTTTTTAAATCGTCAAAATATTTTTATTTATTTTTACATATTAAACGTTCCTTTTAGTGTTTAAGTTGAAGAATTCAGAGCTTTAACAACTCTTAACATAAAATAGCATCACCCCTATAGACCTGAAGGACTAGACAGAGGTGTGTAGTATCTTGTTGATCTTGTAAGATTTCCAACAATACCAAATAGTTGAATATCAGTGTCAAAGTGCCCATGCTGTCGCTTCTTTTAGAAAGATAGGGGAATGAAATTGTTAATTGATCATACCCTAAAAGTATGATTACAACATAACCGGACACATAATAATATCGACACAAAAGGAATTTTAAAACCTTGCATACGTTCAAAATACAAAATAACATATTGTGTAGTCATCTAATGAGTCTGATGACAAGTAATTAAGTAATTAGAATGATGGTTGTAGTCTTCTGATTCTAATGAGCCTATTAAGTGATTAAATGATTTGAAATATCTCGCAACAATACCAACTAAGAACTGCATTCACCTTTTTATAATTAGTGAGCTAATGTGATTTGCTAATGTTGATTAGTTCTACTATGAGTTCTACGAAATGTTTTTGACGATTATAAATTTTTATTATCATATCTTTTATAACTTTAATGAGGGTAGTTAACTAATTATTGACTTTATACAATAAAAGGGCTATAATTTTGTTCCATAATTTAGATTGTTCACAACCGTGTAACTGCTAACACTAAAACTATTTGCTTTGCGACTACAAAATCTTAGAATGGAAAGTTTAATCACCAACTTAGATTTGTTTGTTCTTCTAAAAAGTGAGTGTCCTTCATTTAATCATGAAGTATTGTTTAGTGCAATTGTGTCCCGCATAGGCGATTGCCTTTCTGCCGAAGATCAAGTAACTCTCAAAGAATTTTGCCGGAGATTCACGCGAGCTGCTTTAAACAGGTGGCAGAAATCTAAACGATTCTTTGATAAGTTTAGAAATACGTACGGAGAGTGGTTGCAAGCAAATATTGATTGGCCGAGTTGCGTGCAAACTTTAATAAATCAAGAACCAACTGTTGATGAGATACCAAGAGCACGCTCAGTCTCTTCAGAACCTTCGACATCATCGACTGTTGGAACAATGACAAAAAGGTCCCGAAAACCATTCAAAGATCTGGGAAGCAAACAGAAAAAGAGAAGATCTAGTGAGCACATAGGCGAGGATTCCTGTGAATTGGCATATGCAGCTGCAGCACGTTTAAAAGAAGAAGGTTATGAAGATATCGCATCTGTAATCAATTATATGATCAAAAATCCAGAAGCTGCCGTTAAAATCAAGGAAAGCATTAAGAAAACAGTAATATTTACACCAGAGAAAGCACTTGGATTGCTTCTTTCACTTAAGCTTTCAAAGTGGCAATATATTACGTTGCGAGAGACTGCCATTCGGGAAGGTGCTAAGGATATTTACCCATCCTACTATAAACTGCAACAAACTAAGCTTGCATGCTACCCTCCTAATCAATCAGTATCAGTTACGGATTCATCAGCTAGAATTACACTTCAAGCTTTACTTGACATCACGGTGAAGCGGATTCTTCAAAGTCTTTCTGATAATGTGGAAAATAAGCAGTTAAAGCTGATATCGAAGTGGGGATTTGATGGTGCTTCCAATCAAAGCCGATACAAGCAGAAAATGGACGGCGAGCATGATGATTCAAGCATTTTCATGACCTCCTTGGTGCCACTGAAACTGACAGATGGAGATAATACTATATGGACAAACCCGAAACCATGCTCAACTTTTTATTGTCGTCCGGTTCAGTTCACTTTTGTAAAAGAAAGCCATGCAGTTGTCATTGATAACAAAAGAAAAATGGATGAGGAAATTGAGGCCCTTAACCCCACAGAGTGCATTAATAGTAACAGGGTGACTCATAAACTAATGATGACAATGATCGACGCAAAAGTCTGCACGTACCTTTCTGAAGCTAGATCAAATGCATCATGCTACCTGTGCTTAGCAAAACCAACAGAAATGAACCACTTAGATGCTGTAACATCATAAACTGTGTGTTCTGACATATATGAATTTGGCCTATCATCCCTACATGCCCGTATAAATTGCATGGAATGTCTGTTACACATTGCGTACAGACTTGACTTCAAACAGTGGGCAGCAAGAAGTAATGAGCATAAAGATATGTTACAAAACAGAAAAAAAAACATTCAAAATAAATTTAAAGAGGAGCTTAATCTGTTAATTGATATAGTAAAACAAGGCTCGGGAACTACCAATGACGGGAATACCGCAAGGAAGTTTTTCGAGTTTCCCAATAAAACTGCAGCTATTACTGGGTTGGATCAAAACCTGATAAAAAGATTTGCTGTTATTTTGCAAGCAATAACATCTGGTGAGAAGATCGATGTCATCAAATTTAAAGATTTTGCTCGCAAAACAGCAGAAAAGTACGTGGAATTATACGACTGGTACTACATGTCATCAACCGTACATAAACTATTAATACACGGAGCTGACATAATCGAAAAAAATGATATTGTCCCGATTGGGACTCTCTCGGAAGAAGCCTCAGAGTCTCGAAACAAAGATTTTAGGAGGTTCCGGGAACATCATTCGCGGAAAAGAAGCAGGCAAGATTCTAATCAAGATATCCTAAATATGCTTGTTGTTTCTTCGGATCCTTTTCTAAGTGCACAAAGGCCGAAGTTAGATGCCAAAAGGAAGACAACCTTTTTTGCTGAAACTCTCGACCTAATACAGTTTCCGGAAACTGAGTTCGAGTTTGTAGGTATATCCGATCTGGATTCTGACTCGGAATTGGAGTCCGACAACGAAAGTTGTAAAGAAAATTTGTAAAATTTAATTATTTTTCTTTATGTTCTTTTGTTATTTATGTTAGTTTATTGTACCAATATGTTTAGTTAATAATTTCATAAATTATAGTTTCAAATATGTATTTTGTATAATTGAATTTATTAGATATTATTTTTGTTACTTCTGTTTTATTTAAATTACCTATCAATAAAAAGTTTATATACAGTCTTTTTTTTTTCACATATTCTTAATATTTGGGGAAAAAGCATGCTTCCTAACGATGTTCTTAACTTTGACACAGTTCATGGATCGTTTTGAACAGTTTCATATGTTAAAATAAATAATGTTAGTACTATAATCCCCTATAAGGATATTATTATTATTATGTGTCCGGTTATGTTGTAATCATACTTTTAGGGTATGATCAATTAACAATTTCATTCCCCTATCTTTCAAAAAGAAGCGACAGCATGGGCACTTTGACACTGATATTCAACTATTTGGTATTGTTGGAAATCTTACAAGATCAACAAGACACTACACACCTCTGTCTAGTCCTTCAGGTCTATAGGGGTGATGCTATTTTATGATAAGAGTTGTTAAAGCTCTGAATTCTTCAACTTAAACACTAAAAGGAACGTTTAAATATGTAAAAATAAATAAAAATATTTTGACGATTTTAAAAAAAAAAGGCATCTACAACCATTATGTAACGTATGTCAAAAAATCATAAATAATTAGTACTATAACCCCCTATAAGGATATTACGGTTATCGCTGCCGTTTTAGAGATATTTCGATTTTTCATACTAGCTCCATACAAAATTTTCGTAAAAAAAATATAATTCCTTCGTTTCTGTGCAGAATCAATTCTGGTGTCATTTTTGTATATTGTTATAACTAATAGAAGTGATATCCGGCAAAAAAACTCGCACTTGCAAAATAAAATGCCTAAGTCTATGAAAGCCGATTTTCAGCCCACCGTGTACCGGTGCGGTAGAACTACCGGAATTGCGGCCACCGCAAGGCAGTGCGCGCACGGCCTTAGCTATTCATTTTTATTATATCGAAGATATTTACATGAGCGCCCCCTGACGAATTGACTCAAAATGATTTGTATGGAAACGAAGGTTCGCGCCATCTAGATTTTTAAAATCAAATTCAATGTTGCGCATAGACAACAATATTAGAGTATGATAGTCTATGCTCACGAGTAACTCATTGCTTCTTTACGAACGTCAACAGATGTCACTGCACGATACATTATTATGAATTTATTGAACTGTATAGTTCGAAAAAATAAAAAATACAATCTAAATAGTATAAATTCTATAAAAACACTTTTTAATAAAAATAAAAAAGACCGATAAAACCGAAAACATTTTGAATACCGGAGTCGCGCGTCGCGTACCTAGATAAAAAAAAGTTATACACAAACAACATGGTGGATCAGCTGTTTTCATTTTTCTCAAATCTGAATTTGTTTTCATAAAACGAAGCCTTGTTATGGTCTCATAGCCATGTGTGAATTAAAATGGGCTCAATCGCATCGGTGCTGCAATGGCATTGTCAGACGTGCGGCCAGATCAATCCAACAGAAAGTGTGAAGTGTTTAAAATGTGGTACAAAGCGAGTATCGAGTCATGACAGTGGAATATTTAAAGAAAATTGTAGAGATTCGTCGCCGGAATATACATCGCGAACTGGAAAAAGCGAAGGGACTACACCTGGCTCTGAAGCGATCGTCATACCGACGGAAAATAGCTTTAACAGGTGTTTTTTTTTTACCTTGTGACTATTGCCGTCTTTCAGTCTCTGTCAGCAAATTATCGATTTTTCGTGACCCGTATTTTAGGTTATATTTCTATTGTATTTCATTGTTGTGCGCAGTAGAAGCGAGTTCATTAACTAAATTAGATGTTAACGTGCTCTTTTGGGTATTTGTATGTCAGCAATTGTGTTAAAAATGTGATTCTATGTGTCGGTTGTTCGCGATGTATATAGGTAAGTATTGAGGGGTAGTTTCCACTAATGGATTGCTCTTTCGTTATGATCGTACCTTGGGTAGTATTTTCACATATTTTCTGTGAAAAACATCAGATAAGTGATCATACAAAAGTATTCATACAAAAATAAAGCAAATGCCATCATTGTATTGTTTGAAAAATGAATTAATATGTGTTAAACAAAGTATATCCCAGTTAAATGTTTATAATAATCTAAACCTCAGTCAATCCACTACTTGGAAAATGCCAGATTTCAATTTTCTTGTTCAAATCAGTCAGAATGAAGGAATGTAAGTGACTAACCTTTGTTTGAGTTATGTTCAAAGTAACATTTTTGAGTCAGTATTAGGTATATTTGGCTTATTAATGCCTTATAAATCAGATTTACTTAGTTCAATACTACTAAAAATATTTAATTTTTTCAAGTAATAAGTAATCTAAAGCATTCTTTCTACCAGTAACAATATGATTAACAAACCAATAAAATTATGTGCAATATATTTTTCATAACCGAGACTTCTGTGTTCTGGTAGACAGTTTGGCAGGTTTTGTGTACCTACTTAAAAAAAGTGGAAAAATAGTTTGAAAATAACTACACATATAATTTACTAAAATACTGTTAAACATTTGTGTTCGTGTCAATAGAAAGAAAATCATCTAGGCAGCGGTAGACTAGACACTCCAAAAACTATTTTTACTATATTTAAATAAGTGTTCAACAATCCGTGTCTCAAAATGTTTTTACTGAGGAATTATGTCAATGTGTTCTCAGTGGATATAACAGTAATATTAAGCAGTTGTATGGGGCTTTGCTCTTCATCACTGCAAACGCATAACCCTCCTTTAGCAGTTTGGTAA
Organism: Tholera decimalis; assembly: GCA_943138885.2. Lineage (NCBI taxonomy): Eukaryota > Metazoa > Arthropoda > Insecta > Lepidoptera > Noctuidae > Tholera > Tholera decimalis. The sequence continues at coordinate 13,468,548 of OW964551.2, forward strand.
AAAGTAGCATTCCTCAAGCTTCAAGCTACTTCCAAATCAAATTTCATCTAAATCCTGGGTGGATTTGGATGAAATTTGATAAGTTAAAAGTTTGCCTTTAAACAATCAAACTTTTCCACTTTATAAAAGTAGTATTGATAACAAGTGCTTTATTTCTGAACATTTCAAATGAATATTTAGTCTGCTAATTGACACTGTACAGTAACATCTTTGCTTGGTGTGCCTTACGGCCAAAGGCCACATTCAGCCAAACGGGACCCAATGTCTGCTTTAATTCCTTTTTCTATCTTGTGGCTTTTCGATCTCGACTCCTAGTGCCATCCCTATTGTATGATCTTGTCACCCTTTTACTCCATTTTTCTTCTATGCATCAGTGTTGTTGGTTGCTGAGTGTAAAACAAGTTAAACCTAAAATAGTTTAAAAATAGCTCGACAAACCATGTACTAAAATTGTGTTAAAACATTTGTCTTAGTGTCATGAAACCTTTTGGTGATTGACATGTCATTGAAACCAAAAATACTTTACAAAAAAAACATATTTAAATACGGGCTCAACAATCTGTATCTCAGTGTTCCCACAGAGGAATTATTTCAATGTGGTTCATGGTGGTTGCTGCATGTAAAACAAGTTGAACCTAGAGTAGTATAAAAGTAGCTTGACAAACCACTTACTAAAACTGTGCTGAAACATGTCTTTTTAGCAAAACACAGAAAAGTCATGGAACAGCAAACTGTTTCAAATCAAACCTTTAAAAGAGTCATTGACCTCTGAGTTTGTTACTGTGTTTCTTCTGAGAGTAGTCAGGAAACACCGGCCTCATCTAGCTTAACTTAAAACAAAAAATGATGTGTAAAAGTTTTATTTATAACCAATATACAAAATAAATACCTACCTACTTCATAACTAAAACTACTTTAATAATAATCAACTAAGCTATTTTAATCATATTTAAATATTGCTCAAAAATTCATATCTCAAAACTGTTTCCATGGAGGAATTATATCAATGTGTTAGCATCACAAACATAATTTATGATAATCTGCCAACAACATGTATTGTGTGACTTTAGTTAATGAAAGGAAATGGTAAATTATTTGATATGCAAACGTTAATTTATTCAGTAGCATTGTTGCTGAAAGGATACTCTTATTTATTGTATCTATGAGAAGTTGTCCTTGCTACTGTAATGTACTACATGGATTTGAATATAGTTTTCATTTAATAATGTGAAATGAATATATTAACTATCCCTCGTGATGTTTTAAAACTAGCAGTTGCGCTTTGCTCCAGATAAAATAACATTAAAAGTAGCCTTGTTATTACTTCCATATCAAATTTCATAAAATCCACCAAGTACTTTCAAAGATTTGCACATTTAAACAAACAAACTTTTCCACCTTATAATGTTAGTAAAGATAGAAAATTATTCTAGGTGTTGACTTCTGTTTAACCATACATTCAAATGATGTTTTCTTAATTCTAATCATATACTACATAACTAAGTGCCTGAAATCAGAGTTTCAGTATTCCATATACAATATACCTACTTATGCCAGTAATATCTAACATAAAGATTTTTGAGAGAAAGGTATGGGGGGTGTCCCAAAATTGGTGTCTCTTCAATTACTGGGAAATAAATCATTATAAAATATATTGAATCCAATGGTACAATTATTAAAAAATGGTGTGCTTGATGATCACCAAACTAAATCTCTCCTTAGTCGTGCATTCTTGACAGAATGGTTGTGGTTGACGATGATGCCTTTTCTCTAGACAAAGCAGCCTTTGCGATGCGCCTCCACTTCTTGCAGTATTCAGCTTCACGGGAGCTTTACACTAAGGTCGTCTCTGTTGCCGCTTTAATGAAATCTGTCCAACGCGTAGGGAGCGACCCCGTGACCGCTTGGCTTCCACTTGCCCCTGAACAACCTCCTCCTCCTTTAAATATTTTATTATTTTATTTTAATTTAGTTATTTATTTTTAAAGTGAATATATAACTAAATATTCTGTGAATATTTCAAGCGTCAATCTGTTGCCGTTATCAATATTGCGCAAAAACGAGCAAAAAATCACGTTTGTTGTATGGGGCTCCCAGTTATTTATTTTTAAAGTGAATATATAACTAAATATTCTGTGAATATTTCAAGCGTCAATCTGTTGCCGTTATCAATATTGAGCAAAAACGAGCAAAAAATCACGTTTGTTGTATGGGAGCCCCAATAAATATTTATTTTATTCTGTTTTTTAGTACCTATTTGTTGTTATAGCGGCAACAGAAATACATCGTCTGTGTAATTTTCAACTGTCTAACTTTCACGGTTCATGAGATACAGCCTGGTGACAGACGGACAGATGGACAGACGGAAGGACAGCGGAGTCTTAGTAAGTAATAGGGTAACTGAGATCAAAATAAGTTTGTATGACTTACATTGAGACTAAGACAAAGAAAATCTTAAATTTTGCTGAAACAGAATTTACTCAAAATAAAAAATAATAAAGTATGAGTTTGTGCGTATGTCCGAGTAGAATCTCGTTGTCACTGTGATGGGACTGACATTCTGAGTTGAAATGAATTGATGTGTTAGATGATATTTTTTTTTTCTTATTTTGTTGCTGATGTGAGTGGGTTTATAAGTACTACCCCAAATAAATGCTATAGGGGCAGGAAAATTACGATATTTCCGTTGATTAATAATGCTGTGTTTGTTAAAGCGGATGGTCGTGCGTGGGCTCCGCCCCCGAGGCGTCGCGCGCGTGGCGTTGCGCGTGCGGTCTTCGAAACGTGTCCGCTGCGTGGCGCTGCGCCGCCTGCGACGCGCTTGCGCCACACGCGCCTGTATACAGGTAAACAGGTCTACAGGTCAATAGGTCAATAGGTAAACAGGTCTACAGCTGAAAAGGTCTACAGGTAAACAGGTCACAGGTAAACAAGTCTACAACAGGCCGTGTCAAAGCTCCAGAGCCTTGAACATCGAGGACGTGTTGCAAGTTTATCGGTTACATTTCGGGGAGTGCGCGATGGGATTGCACAATCTAATTCCACCAATCCCGTTCCATCATTGGAATTCAAGAAGAACAGCGATGCGCTTGTGCCACACGCGCCTTTCTACAGGTAAATACGTCTACAGGTCGAGTCAAAGCTCCAGAGCCTTGAACATCGGCGACTTGTTGCAAGTCTATCCATTTTCTATCGGTTGTATTTAGGGCCGTGTGCGATGGAATTGCACAATCTAATTCTACCGTTCCGTCATCGGACTACAAGAAGAACTATCACCATCGTTACATGGTGGACATCCCACCCATACGCATAAAAAACGTTTTGGGAATGTTTTCATTATGCATAAAGCTAAGGAGTGAAATTACCTCCCGGGTCTGTATTTCCTGAAAGCTATAGGGGTCTTTAAGGCAAGAGTGAATTGGTTACATCTACCTTGAAGAATAAGCAATGGTGTCGTCGAAGATGAAGCACGCTTACCTAGGCGTGCTACGTCTTCGATCACATCATCACTTAACATCAGGTGAGATTGTAGTCAAATTCGAGCCGATTATATTTATTCCTTCTATCTTCGTGTCTATGAGCATGTGAACCGTCGCCTTAATATCACCTATCTATCTCAATAGTATAGACTAGGTAGTTAACAGAGTTATTATACTATGACGTGACGTAATATGAGTAAACATTAAAAGAAACCAACTATTCATAAATTATAGTTTGCGTGGGAAAACAGCCATTATTACAATGCTTGACAATCAGCTTGTAGATAATAATGGTCATTAAAATACTTTGTTAGAGGCCTATATATTCTGAGAGTTAAATATATTAGGATTTGCTTAATGAAGTATTCTAATATTATTTTGTTTCTATTCCAGGCTGTCTGATGATGAGGATCAAGCTTCAGGGATGACGGACAAAGAAAAGTCTGCTAAAGGTATGTCTAAAATAAACTTGAAGGCATTTGTGTCTGATTATGTCTCTTGATTGATTCTAATGTCACTATTCTTCTTTACAGACAACACTATGATAAGGTCCAACACTCTAGCAGTCCCATCATCGTATAAGCCCACAACGAGTTACTCCGACGGCCGACGTCTAAATCTCGACTTACAGTCCCTCCGTCTTTCACCCACTCAGCTAACAGACCACGCGCATGGAGTCACCAGATCCCTATCCCACGGCTCCGTGATCAACTCCCAGCATAAGTGGTGGAAAGTCGACGAGAGCGGTCGAGGGACTATTAATAGGCCTACGAGTTTAATGGTATCTGAGAGATACGGCCAGGCTAACCCTCGGGAATCGTTCCTCAGGAGTCTACATACGGTCACCAGAAGACCGAAGAAGTGCAATGAGAGTAAGTCTAATTGGGAGCTCAATTATGTGAAGGAGTACCAAAGGGAGCAGAGTAGGGGCCTGCATTTGAAGAAATGGTCCTGTAGCAAGTGCACTCTAGAAAACTCTGGGATCAGGACACATTGTGAAGCTTGTCTTTCACCTAGAGTGTCTCCTTTAGCGAGGATTCCTAATGCCAGAGGTCTTAGTGTGACAACTTTGGGAAGGCACGAAACAGTTGCAGGGAGAGGAGATGGCGCTACGTCGCTTCCCACTTCAGGTGGCGTCATGATCACGGTCCCCGATTGGCCGACGGGAAGCACAACTTTGGCAGCGTCCTTCCGAAGGTCTATAAGCGCGCAGAACTCCCCAGAAATCCGCCCGACGTACCGGCGTTCGTTCTCTGAGCAAACAAATGCCGAACGTCCAGTTGGTAAAGTAATATCAAGTCGAAGAAGCCTGAACGACTACCAGAAGTCTTTGGCGAGCTACTGCAATAGTTTACCGAAGACTGACGGCCCGAAAGACTCGAAGATTGACGAAAACAGTGTCGAACTGATTGACAAGGAGTGCAGTTGGGATACTAACGCTGAAGGAGTGATATACGCACTGCCAAATAAGGGGAAATATAAGGACTTGAATCTCCAGTTGCAAGTGAACAATAACGGGACACGTTATTCGTATGTTTCGGTCCAGGATACGAAGACAGTGATGAGTAATTCGCAGAATGAGGCTTTATACTCAAACGATATAAGTGATGGGGACTATGCTCGAATAGATGAGCTGCTTGGTACTGAGAACTGCATTTCGCCAGTGAATGACGTGGCTTCTAATATAAGGACATCCCATATAGGGCCTACGAGGGAGACTAAAGTGTTTAATATGCTGCCATCTGTGGGAAAAGTGTCCCATAATCCTAGAGAGCCGAGTAAAGTGCCTTCGACGCAGCAACAAGCCACGTGAGTCTTTAATTCTGTACTATTATAATTTTTAGGCCCCAATTCTATTGATATCTCTTTCGTGCTCATTCAAAAAGAATGAACCAAGACTATAGCAGGTGTGAAATGAGGTTAGAAGTTATATAATGTTGTGAATGGCTAAGGTTTGTTTCAAGGCGTGCTTAGATGAATGTAACATGCAATGCATTCGATTGATATTTTAATCCCTCCGGTACTTGTAAAGTCACGCAATGACCCCATTGAATAATAAACTAAATGCTACGCCTGTTTTCTGTAGTATATTTTTACAATGTATCAACGTGGCATGTGTTATAATGTTTTCTAATGATTTGTAGCTACATAGCATTCTAGACAAATAGATCGCCTTGATTTGGAAATTGAATGAATTTGAAGCGTCGATAGCCTTTTTTCTTTCCTTATTTCAACCCTTACAAACGATGTTTTGTATGAAAAGGATAGATGAATAACTTGAAAAGCTCATCACTTCTTAATGTCTCAACTGATTCTTTGTTTTCGCAAGTCGTGCATGAATCAAAAATCTAAATAGTAAGAAAGAAATCAATAAAACTTGTTTAAATAAAACAGCATTAAATAAAATAAATAAATAAATCTTTACTCAATAATCATAGTAGGTAAATTACAAAATTAATCTTAAAGTCTTACAATGTTAATCCCTGCACTAGGATTAATCCTGTATCAAAGGCAGAAGGAGCTCCAACAAACATTATTATTTAAAGAGAACAGATGTTTTAAACAATATTTAACTAATTCATAATAAAAAAATAATCTTATATTTTATTACAATTAACCTAAATTACTTAAATACTATTATTTAAAAACTAAATCATGAGAAAACGAGTGCGTCAGCAAAAACAATAACAAACTAGGTCGAACTCAAAAATACGAACTCTTGCTTATTTAGATTATTGTAGCTAGTATGTAACATATGTGTAAAGACAGCAACAAATCGATGAGTAGCACATAAACCAGTAATAGCTGTGTCAGCAACAGGTGTATCAATGCGGAAGACTGACCTAGAGTATGATGCTCTACGTGCCCTCATAGTCGTGCCTCACGGCTCTTTCAAATAGGCCCAATTCAGCAAAATATCAGACAACTGCAAAGTTGAAAACAAGTGCCAGTGACGCTGGTTTTTAACTAGACATTTCAAATTGTCCCATGTCACCTAAGTCTTACGTTGTATGACCACGAACGTTCCCACATAGCATAGGAAGTCGTTTTCAGGGCTGTCTTTTGTAACTCACGACCTTTAAAACTGCTGATTCACATTCTATTTCGAATAATCGAGTGTATGCCTTCATTCTAGTGACAATTTTGGGTTACGCATGGTCGGTACAGACGAAAGTTCGCGTACAACGCTTCATGGGACATATTGTATCGTATGTTCTTGTTTATAATCTTTGGGTAGTGCAAGTAAGCCGTTGCCTCAACGAGTGTACAGGAACGTTTGAAATGTTCACATACTGTAATGCTTGGTGTCGCTGTTCTTCTTTAGTCAGTAGAAGTGTGACACTCCCTTCCACTTAACCCAGAGCGGGTGAAATCATTCGATGATTTTCCCACCCAGAAAAAAAAAGGTGTCGCTGTTCTCTCATCGCGTTCTCTCTCGCGCTTTTAGTCCATCTTTACTGAAAATAACTTTTTAAAGCCTCGTTAATAAGGGTCGGTAATAAGGGTCAATAACCTAACGGCTAAGATTTCCGACTTGTGATCGAGATGTCTCGTGTTCAAACCCCACAAATTACGCTACTGCCGTGAACCCACTCCAGACACAAGCATGTTTAGTTGGAGGGGTTGATAATATTGCTAGTAATGTGAAATGTGAATTCTACCCACATTGATAATTCTCTTTTTTTTTAATATCAGTATTACTTAAACTTTACTTTACTTAAAACGATATTTACCATATGTATTTATTGTTTCGAGTTTCCGATATTTCGGTACTGTTGCAAGCGCCATGATCACGGATGAACTGAAGTAATTGCGGGTGGACGTTTATGAGCAGACGAAATGGTCTACCCTCTTTTTCGTTTTTTGTGATACTGTTAGTGACGTAGATCACTATTACTTATTACCAAGGAAGCTTTGAAAGGCTTTGTTACATGGTAAATTACCCTGTTTTTCGATTCTCCTGATCGAACTATATGTATATTTTTTATAACTTTGTAACTGTAGGTTAATGAGAAAGGGAAAGGCTGTAAATCAGCGTTGACCTGTGTTGTGGCTATAGATGCTGGCGGGAAAAATTCCGAATCATTCCCGTCGAATACTTCGGAAGTATTCCGAAATATTCCGAAACTTTGGGAATATTTCAAATGTCAAAAAAAAACCAGGAAAATCGACCTTTTGAGTCGGTTAATATACCAAAACCTGCTCCTACCTAAGTGTAACAAATACTTTTCTGAAAACCGCATCAATAGGTTTTTGCTTGCAAGGTTTGCCATTATTTGTTTTTATCGACTGGGGCTATTATACGCGTTAAGTAGGTAGGTAATGATTAATACCTACCTATGCGACTCGCGAATACTCGCGATGCCTACAGAGCTACATACAAACTAACCAAAACCATAGGTAATCCTTTTTCAAAAAATAATTAAAATATGCTAGGCCTGGTTTTTTATTCCACAACTGACATTTATAAAAATCCTGTTAATCGCAGGCTAACATATCTACCTATAAAAATATCAACATATACTTAACCAATCCCATTTATAATAAAATAAACATTTATATTTTACTCTCGTATCGTACGTACTCTCGCACTGAACAATAATTAACTCACCCACCACACAACAAACAAACACGTTAATTCCCATTGAATTATTCGGGCGAAACATTCGGAAACATTCGATTGCGGGGTACGAATCTTTCTCGCGGGGGGGAAAACTTCTCCGGGGAGCATTGCCCCTCTTACCGCGCCCCGCACCGCCATCTCAGCGCGGCGGCAGCGGCCGGCGCACAGAGGGCCCTATTTAAATTCATTTTGAATAATTCCGATTTAAAGAAACTTTCCCAGAAGTATTCCGGAATTATTCCGAATTTTTCAGAAGTTTTGCAACTATAGTTGTGGCCACGCTGCACACGGCTCAACATTTGCTGAGACCGTTCCATTTGCCGTAAAAATACGTTTTTTTTTTAATTGTTTATAGTTCTTCTTGTTGCTATTTTTATTATTTAGTTTTGCCAATATTTTTTTTTAAAGATTGCTATGTGGGTAAAATTCACATTACTAGCAATCGTGTTGACCCCTCCAACTAAGCTAAATATGCTTGTCTGGAGAGGATTCATGGCAATAGTGTAATGGGTGGAGCTCGAACTCGCGACTCCAGGCATGTCTCTTTTCAGCAGAAAGGAGCCAATTCCAACCGGCTCCTACTTTCCGTGGTGTAACAGTGCCGATAACCGATCGTATAGAGCTTCTTGGGGTAACACTAACTTCCACTCAATTTTGGTCAATTTATCGAGGCTAAGGCTCAACTAGCATCAAAAAGCTCAATCTGTATCAAGCCAAGTGTGAGATGGTGGTCAAACGCGAACCTATTATCCATTATATAAAAAAAGTCCGAAAGGAGAATGCCAAGTCTTCCTTCAAGACTCGGCCAGAACCGACAAAGATAAAACTATAATTATATCATAAAAAAGGAAAATAATTATATAATTTGACTAAATACACCAAAAAAAAAAACTTATAGTTCTTTGAAGTTGACCATCTAATACTTCTATTATTGTAAGAATTACGAGTTATGACTTTAGTAACTAATAAATTCACTTACGTAGGTTCATAATAATATTAATGTAATCGATTTGCAAGTGCAATTTCGCAATTTTGCAATATTATTTTATTTGGTATTAACAACATTTCTAATTGAAACTGTGGATAGAAAACGTGTTGATAAATTGAATAACTATTTAAAATGACTTTTAAACGGTGTACTTCTACAGATTTTATTTATACTGTATAATTCTTACAGTTTTATATAATGAAATATCATTAATTTTGAAAGTTTTTGTCGGACGCTACACGATTCGAGCCGAAACTTGGCATTCACCTTTAATCATTACGCTATAGACGCTTGTATTCTTTCTTTCTGATTTTAAGATGTTTGCTTGTGTTTTCCCAGCCGTGAGAGCCGTATGTGGCAATGCAGCGAGTGTTGGTTCGCCTACAATGCCTGGTGGGCTCGATGTTGTGACGTGTGTCGTTCGGGACGCCCGCCTCATGCCGCTGTAACGCTAGCCACTCGGGACGTTGTTGATGCGCCTCATAACAGGTCAGACAGCATAATGTATTATACATATACTTATTACATACTATGCGTTACAAATGCTAATAGGAATGTCAATGACCTCTATCTGTCAAATTTCACTTGAAAAGTATGGTTAGCAAAGAAATCTTATTTTGTTAATTTTACTTTGTTTAATCGAGTCTTATATCTAATTTAAATAAAACGTTATTAAGTAACCAAAATTATCTAAATATATTTTTTAATAGTTTAAAGTGATAATTAGTTTTTTTTTTATAATCCAAACTTAAATGATGTAGGAAAACAAGTAAAGTTTGTGTTCCCCTGGAACACAAACGGCGATGCGCCATCGTTACATGGTGGACATCCCACCCATACAAAACGTTTCGGGAATAGTTTCATTTTGCGTAAAGAAGTGGAATTTTCTGCCGGAGTCTGTGTTTGCTGATAGCTATAACATAAGAGAAGTCTTTAAGTGTCAAGAGTGAACAGGTTACTTCTAGGCAAGCGTGCTCCATCTTCGACCACATCATCACTTACCATCAGGTGAGATGGTGGTCAAACGCAATCCTATCAACAAAAGAAAAAAAACTATCAAACGTACTGTTAGGGTACCATCCACACTTGGTCGATATACTGTCTTGTCGTACTAAACGCTTATCCTACACATTTATTGTGCGCACAGACAAGGTGTGGAACTGGCTTCTTTATTCCCTGCCACATATGACCCGTCAGCCTTTAAAGCAAGAATGAACGAGCATCTTCTGGGCTCGCTCGTTCCATCGTAGACATCATCTATCGCTTACCATCAGGTGTGATTGGGGTAAAGAGCTTTATTTTAAATACATTCCTTCTTTTACAGTACACGTCCAACCATACCGACCTCAGAAGCTTGCGCTAGTGCCAAGGTGGAACTGAACAGAGAACCTAAGAAGTTGACTGTGCCTATAGCATCGTTGGATCATGACCTGAACAGTGATGAACTGCTTTTTGCTGTTGGTGAGTCCTTTGTTATTTGCTAGTGCCCGTGACTTCGTTTGCGTAGAAGTTTTAATACACCTTTTATGTTCTGGGGTAAAATTAAATAATAAGTCTCAATAGCAAGCATTATTAACTTATTTGGAGGGGCTAACAAGATTACTAGTAATGTGAATTCTATCTACAATGCGACTTACCTTTAAAAAAAATCTTGCGAATGTTACACAACGGAAAATAAACGAGAGCATTTTAGCGAGCATTCTATCGAGCGTTCAGACAAGCATTGTAGCGAAAGGATAGTAAATTCGATTAGTTTGCCACCATATCCTATTTTATTTTTTAATATAACCCATAAGTATAAATGTAGCACACGCCACCGTGCACCGTCAAGTCTAACATCTTCGTGAAGAATATTTTTTTGACGAGCAGCGACTAGAGCGTTCGCTAGAAAGATCATGAAAATCTTTGTAGCTATGTTTGACTCTATGCTTGGCTCTGTTCGTTGTTTAGTTCGACAAAGGGTTTAGCCGTCCTTCCATAGGCAAACTGCCCCCAATAGGAACCTATATCGTAACCTATGTTATATTGTAGAGGGTACTAATAGTAGTTCATCGAGTAGATATTAGCTCTATATCTTAGTTAATTGAAGAGCTATTTGAAAAAAAGTGTTCGGAGACGACTTTTTTTCAAAGTGATATATCTCTGTTGATTGAAAAGCTAGAAACATAAAACAAATTCCAGTGCTTATGGTGCACTTTACAGTTTATTTTATATAAATTTTCATGAGCCAAGCTAAAATAAATATATTTAAAAAATGCAAATATATATATTTTTTATTTATTTCTATCAGATCAAATTGAATTACCACTTTGAAAAAAATATATAATAATTGTCTATACCTTGCCTAACAACATGCCAAGTTTCATTAAAATCCATAAGGTGCAACGTGATGAAAAAAAAAAAATGAAAGTAAGTGGACCACCTTATGACTACTTTGTTGACGCTTTTAACTTTTAATTTTTCAATAATATATTCATCTACTCGATGAACTACTATTAGTACCCTCTACAATATAACATAGGTTACGATATAGGTTCCTATCGGGGGCAGTTTGCCTATGGAAGGACGGCTAAACCCTTTATAAACTGCTCGATATTCTGTAACAAGTGAATGCTCAAGTCTATCAGCATCTTTAGATTAGTTTCTGAGTAGTAGACAGCTGGGACCAACGGCTTAAAGTACTTTCCGACGCATGGAGGAAACTCGATATGTAAAGATGGTCACCCTTCCACGGGCCAACCTCGTCAAGCGTTGCTTCACCTTGAAAACCGACCCGTGAGGCTGTTATTATTTAGCCACAAGCTCCTTATCCTTTCAGTAGTAATTACGTTGTACTACGTTAATTGGTCTATAGACTGTCATCTCATACCTATAAAAATGAACTATAAAAAAAAATTAAAAAGCAAATATGTTTTGAAAAGGAATCGATACGTTGAACCGTGCTTCTGAAATTTTATAAGGGCGGAGCCCATGAAGGCCTATGTGAAATAAAATATTTTTTAGTTTGATTTATGATAGTGTTGATTGAATAAGAGCACTTCCAAAGAAAAAAAAGAGAAAATAAAATTTATTTGACCCAGATGTAAAGGCACACAATAAATACTAAGAAATAATACTAAACATAAAAAATCATAGATCCTATAGAGAAAAACATTCAAGACAATCCATCAACGCTTTCTAAGTAGTGTATAATGTTATTAGAGCAGTGGTTGCCCAATTGTTAAAGGTACGACTTACGGGTTGTAGGCCGTGGGTTCAAATTCAGGCAGGCACCTTGTGTAATATTCATCATTATCAGTTCGGTCTTCGTACCGAAAAATTCGAGAATATGCGATAGATAACAACCTGCACTGAGCTCGCATGGTAGATTACGGCCTATTCCCTCTCCTAGGGAGGAGGCTCTTGGCCACTGATCAGATAAAAGAGGTTAGAAAGGAAATGGTTCCTGATTTGTATGAGAATGCGTGTCGCCGCTTGTCTCCCACTCTTTAGCTCCACTACAAGCAAGAGGCCCGTTATGTATGCTAATTACGCGCACAAATAAATTACACACATTTAAATCGAGAGCTTGCTACTGATTGTAACTCACTGTCGTTAAACATACACCGTGCATCACGGCCAATCAGGGTAAAGGACGAAACGTCAATGGTTGAAGTGTGGAGGACGCGACGCATGCAGTGCATTGTAAGCGGACTTAAGCGAGTACACATCGGGCAATGTATATTTTTTGTAACTTGTTGCAATAATGTTGTTAATGTTCGGAGTTTCATAGTGATCAGAATATTTTTTATGTTTTCTACAAATAAAATTGTAATTGAATGTTATTTTCGACTTACCGATGGAAAGATATAACTCCTCGCCCTATACTTGCGGTCTGACTTTTTGTTTTGCAGGTTATAATTGCTCAACACGGCATTTTAAAGCAGAGCTCTGTGTACCGAAGTAATTCGAAGCACACTAAACGCGGTGAATGAATTAATCGGTCGAGCTATGATTTTCGAATCATAAATGTGGCGCGCTCGCCACGCCTACATTACCATTCCAACCTTATTCATCTATTCCGTGCTCTTGGCTCAGTAGTGGAAACGTTACAGGCCGAATTTTAGTTGTTATACAATGCGTGATTATCAAGGTACCTCATACATCACTTATCTCAGTTTTAACATTAAGATGTGAAAGAGTAAACCTTCAAACTGATTGAAACAGCAACAGACTCTCAAAACATAACTCTTCTTTTGTGATAGCCGGTTACAAATCCGTTTAACAAAGAAACAAACTCGCCCACTAAAGCTGGTGTAATAAAAACCTGTCTGAAACTGACCCAACAGAAGAGGTTTGTGTCCAATTAGAACGTTATAGGCTGATTGTTATAATAATATTAGTTAAGAATTTTATATTTTGCCGCTTATTTTTCAATAAATTGTTTTCAGATTCAACGCCGGCGCCGAGTCCGGCCGTGATAACATGGTCGTGTACCAGATGCACGTTGGTTAACGAGTCCACCGCCGCTTCGTGCGCCGCATGCGCAGGTTCTAGACCACAGCCGCACAACTTTTGGTATGTAACGTGTTTTTTTGTTTCAAACCATCCTTATTAACCTCCGACACAAAAAGAGGGGTGCGTAGCTGTCAAACGGGTGGCTGACTTAATGATAAACTAAATATACTCAATTTAATGATATTTGTTTTTTAACATTGCAAAACATTTTTTTTACCTATGAATATACATATACACTTAAAGAAAAACCTTAAAAATTCGTGCGCATCGCTGTCCACTGGTAATGAGCCCAAAAGACTGGCGGCATTGCCTCGTTGTATAGTAATGTTTAACCTCTGTCCAAAGTAAAAGCCAGACCTTGGCACACGCGAAGTGTCAACTAGGCGTCTGGATCTTTAAATAATTTGTGAGCACTCGGACCCTACGGTTCCAAGGTTTCAACCCCAAACGGCTCGAAAATATAACTATGATGTTATGTGACAATAGCCGAATGGATAAGGTGTCGGACTTTTGATCGAGAGGTCACGAGTTCGAACCCCACTCATTACACTATTGCCGTGAACCCTCTCCAGCATATTACAAGCATATTTAGCTTAGTTGGAGGGGTTAACAGGATTGCTAGTAATGTGAATTTTACCCACATTACTAAGTATAGATTGATAGATAAATAGACACTTTATTGTACACCAATAATTGAAACACACTTAAATAACAATATAAAATTTTTGTTACAATGGCGGTCTTATCGCTGAGAGCGATATCTTCCAGACAATCTTTGGAAGGACTTAACAAGCTTTAATTAGTATGTAAGCGAATTGTTGTTTTCTTATGAGAATAAACAAATCTCATACCGAATACCTTGAAAAAATAAAGAAGAACGTGCCTAAATAAGGGGAAAGAATATTAGTAAGGAAATTTGTACCCCTCCATAATATAAACTTGATCTGTGCCAAATTTCATACCCCTGCATCTATTTAGCAATTTTATTCAAAAGTGTTGATAGTCAATATACATATAATGAAACTGTAAAAAAGTGTGTCTGTACAATGAACATACCTATTAAAAAAAAACAGAGACAGTAATAGAGCAAGAATTTAATTTTTTTTTCTGTTTCTCGAACTGATAAACCGATTTGAATGATTTTTTCTTGCTATGAAATCTGGGCAACATATAGGCTATAATTAATTTGGGGAACTGGAACACCTGATACAGAATTACTTACACGCGGGCGAAGCCGCTTTCAGAAGCTAGTGTCTAATAATTCTGGTCTATAAATTTCAGGTCCTGTAGTTCGTGCACGCTACAAAATCCTCTGTCAGCGAATCTCTGCCTCGCGTGTAAAACGCCGCCGGTGCCCAAGCATGGGCTCACAGTACCTGTGACTGATGCTAACCACGGTGCCTGTAAGTATTGCCTTTCATATTTATTCCAAACGTTATAAGTTTTTAATAATAATTGAAGTGATAACTTCTGTAGCATCGTTGTGTTTTGAAAATTTATGAAACGAAAAAGCGACGGTAAAAACTGAGACATATAAATTGGCGAATTTTGGAATTCTAGTGGTAGAGCTTTTGATGCCCTTTAAAATGAGCCCAAACTCGGCGACTCTTGCGACCACGGGAACGAAGTTAGGTCGCGGGGGGGGGGGGGGGGGGTTTGAGGTATCCCTGAGGGGGGGGAGGTCTCGTGGGCAGTCGAAAAAGCGACAGTAAAAAGAGACAGACACATAATATTGAGATATATAAAAGAAAGAAGAACTCAAACGGTATACAGGAGAAGTACCCATGGGTCCCAAACTAGGTACAGCCTGTATCTTGGTGGCCCAGGATGTAAACAGATAACAGTATCATTAGAACTTGAATCGGGATATTTACAATGTGTATTTTATCATTGTCATCTCGACACTATACAGGGTTACCGGTGAAACACTAATAACTTAGCAGGACTGTATTACTAGCCGGGGTTGCGGAATGTTCTAACGAGATACCGCGGCCCGGAACGCAAGGGCAGCTGAATGAATAGGGTGGGTTTTAGTCAGTGGAAGTCTGACACTCCCTTCCGCTCCACCCCGAGCAGGAGAAGTTATTCGATGTTTCTCCCACGCAAAAAAAAACGGACTGTATTACTAACATCAAATACAACAACTTTTATTCTATGACTTTTTAGAAAACATATTACATTTACCAAAAACAAACCTTTAAGATCCCCGCCGCTGCCTTTTGTACTATCATTTTACCTACAGCGTTTTCTTTTACTTCGCAGACTGCGTAACATTTAGAGCGTTGAATTTGAATATTTATATTATTGTCCGATTTTTTTTATTGAAATTGAGCTTCTTGGGGTAACACTAACTTCCACCCTCAATTTTGGTCCTTTTATCGAGGCTAAGGCTCAACCAGCATCAAAAAAGTTGGGAATCCTAGCAAAGGTGAGACGGTACTTCACACCGGAACTGCTGCTCAATCTGTATCAAGCCCAGGATTCGTCGTGTATGGAGTACTGCTCTCATCTTTGGGACGGATCTGCCAAGTACCAACTGGACGCACTTGAATCAAGAGTTAAACGGGCCAAAAGACTCATTGGCAACGATGCACTGGTCGAGTCAAAGCTCCAGAGCCTTGACCATCGATGAAGAGTCTATCGATTTTCTATCGGTTACATTTCGGAGAGTGTGCTATGGAATTACACAATCTAATTCCGTCGAGCCCGTTCCATCATCGGAATACAAGACAAACGGCGATGCGCCATCGTTACATGGTGGACATCCCACGTGTTGCGTCCCAAATGTAATTTTGAACGCTCTTTTTGGTGTGGCAACATTCTATTGTCTTTGACGTTGCACTTGACATAACCTCTTTGACTTGACAGATTGACTTTGTTTGGAAAAAAAATGCCGGTCATGGGAACCGCTCTTGTGTTAATATAATTGGTAAAATATTGTTGATTTCGCCTGTTGAGACCGATAATTGGGTCGCGAATTATTTGTTGGTTGAAGTGTATTCCCCATTTGTTGAAATCCCCGGGGTATTGTTGAATCGTACGCCGCCTTGTCGTCGGTTGAGCTGGCACGCGGAATTAATTGAAAATCGAATTGGATCTCACGAGATATGAACAGATTAATTGTGTTCAGTGATTGATTGAACTTTGTAAGCTCGGATTAACAAGAATCCAGTGATATTTCTTGAAACATATCGCCTTATTGCCTACCACGCGTAGCGCGCGTTTGTTGGGAACGAGTTAAGCTGTGATTGCTGTTGTGACCGCTATCTGGATATCGGCGCCTTGGGAACGTTCTACAACACTTGACTTACATCACACCTCTCAATTACTCACCCCATTTTACATACATCAACCACACTTAGGGCATGACCTTTGAAGGTCGAACTTGGCGTCCCCAGCAATCAGGTTAGTGGTACATTTTGTTCATTGAATTAAGGCCTAAGAGCCTACCACAACGTAGGGCTCCGCGTAATCGCGGACGGTTCGACATACCAGTTACCGTTGGCTGGGCTTGGGGTCGAACATTCTGGTAGCAGGCGTGGCTCTTATAAGATCCACTGATTCATTCTGGTATAGGCGTGGCTCTTATAATGTAAGATCCACTGGTTTAATTGGAAGTTTTGAAAGTAACTTTGGTTTGATTACTTAACACAACTTATAACTTGATAAGTTTGAATATATTGCTTTGTCAGCCGGGCTCAAATAGTACTTGTAGTTTCTACTGTAATTTGTAGTGCTGGCCCCTTGGAATTGAATTGACAACTAGGATTTATTTGTGAAATTAGGAATTATTGGTATGATTTGGTACATAATTTGGTACATAATTTGGTATTTGTTGAAATTAATAATTGAATGTCATTGATCTGAATTTGAAGGGTTGTCTAAATAATGGTTACACATAGTCTAACATAATAGGACTTGAATGGTGTGGATTGACTTATTGCATTTATTTGTATTTATTGGATTTTGTTAGAGATTCTCCGGCTCAATATTATACAGACAATTGTTGTGCTTATTGATGTTTAATTTGAGGTTGATCCAGCATTGTATTATGCATTCAATTGTTATTTATTTTGTAACTAGCCATCCTTAGCAAGCTAGATTCACACTTGGAATAAGTACAGGGTCGGATTGGGACTTGAAATAATTGAATTTGAATTTTTATTTGTTGAAACTATTTGGTCGGCTAACAAGTCATTACTGTTTGTTTAATATTTGATTGTTGGTTGTTGATTGTTGTTTGCATTAATATTTGATTGTTGCAATGGCCTCATTAAGGGCGGTCAGGGAGGCTGCTGCGGGATTGACCTCACAGTTGAGATGGTTCACATCGGCAGCTGCAACTGTTGAGCGTGTGGAATTGGAAGAGCTCACCCTTGCTCGGTATGGGCAAGTGATTGAGAGGATCAAGTCAGCTGATGCTGCGCTCATACGCTTCAACGAGTACATCATGGACGTGGATTTGGGGGTGATGGATCGGACGGCCCGCGATAGGATTTTGGGTGACTATGACCAGATTATCCACCTGGGGGATGTCATATGTCTGCGAGCGCGGGAAATTTTGAAGAGCCGGGTGCCTGATGCGGCCAAGCCGCAGACCCCTGTTGTTGCAGGCCCTGGACTATTGAGTAGGCTGCCCACCCTGGAGCTGCCACGTTTTGACGGTCGCTTGGACCACTGGCTGGGCTTCCTAGATCTCTTTGAGAGTCTTGTCGATGCACGTTTGGACCTCGGACCTGCCCAGAAGCTGGCCTATTTGTTGTCTGTCCTGGAGGGCGAAGCCAGAGCCTTGGTGCAGCACTTGCCGGTGACGGATTCCTCTTACCCGACCGCTCTGGAGCTTCTCTCCCGACGGTGTCAGAACAAGCGCTGCCTGGCTGATGTGCACATCGACCAGATTTTGGGACTACCGGCCATTGTCAGCACGTCGACGTTGCGCACTGACTTGCTGAACCCGTTAGTCTCAGCTACCAACGCCTTGAGACGCTTGGAGTTACCGGTAGAACATTGGTCCTACTTGTTGGTGCACATAGTGCTGCAGTTGCTCCCCGCGGAGTTGAGGTCACGTTTTGAGCAGAAGTATGGTGGGGATAGTGCCACCCATCTTCCCCCCTTTGATGACCTCCTCAAATTTTTGGAAGACGAGTGTCGGTTTGCGGATAACACTCGTGGCGCCACGGGGTCACCCCCACTACCTTCTCAGCCCAGAGACCAGGGACGGACTAGGGCCCGGGGGCCTGTTGATGTTCCCCCCGCCCCCCGTTTTGCTGGCGCCCGGAGTCCTCGGGCTAGGGGGCCTGTTGATGATCGCCCCGCCCCTCGTTTGGTTGGTGCCCGCAGTCCTCGGGCTAGGGGGCCTGTTGATGATCGCCCCGCCCCCCGTTTTGCTGGCGCCCGGAGTCCTCGGGCTAGGGGGCCTGTTGATGATCGCCCCGCCCCCCGTTTGGCTGGCGCCCGGAGTCCGCGGGCTAGGGGGCCTGTTGATGATCGCCCCGCCCCCCGTTTGGCTGGCGCCCGGAGTCCTCGGGCCAGGGGGCCTGTTGATGATCGCCCCGCCCCCCGTTTTGCTGGTGCCCGGAGTCCTCATCATTGTGACTTTTGTAAGGCAACGGGACATGTCATGGCGCGTTGCCGGGACTTTTTGAATTTGCACGTAAGTTCCCGCCGCCGCATTGTCAACGCACGCCGTTTGTGCTTTTCGTGCTTGGGGGCCCACTTCCATCGGGACTGCCCCGACCCCCGCCCGTGTAGAATTTGTGAAGGGTCCCACTTGGAGATTTTGTGCGCCAACGCGAACCGCTCCAGCAGACCAGCTTCTGAGGGGGGTTCGCGCATGGGGGGGTACCCCGGAGACGAGCACCGGGCTGAGACCCGCGATTCTGTACGCTGCACTCCACCCCCCGCGCAAGTTGAACGGGAGCCCCACGAGCGCCATTTGGTCTTCCCTCGTCAGGGAGAACGCGCATTGGCTGCTAGGCAGCAGTGGCCGGGTCGGCGCCGCTCCCTTTCCCCTCCGTTGGCGGAACGTCCCCGGCTGGAGTCGCGCCCTCCGCCATTCGGGCATCCGGTGGGATATGCCCCTCCAGTGATGGCGAGCGGCTTGGGACACCGCGCGGACGAATGGTTTGATTGTTGGCCTCGTCGTGAACGAAGGCAGCCTGGAAGCGGCGATCGGTCGCCGCCCAGACATCACTAAGAGATTGACGCCTGCCCCGCTAAAGGAACCCCCCGATCAAGACGGTTTTGTTGCCAACGGCCTCGGTCACGGTCTGGGGACCCTTGGGTGACTCGATTGTGGTCTGTGCCATTTTGGAGACGGGAGTCCGGGGTTGCCTTTTGTCTTCTTGGTTAGCGGGACAGGTTGGCCTGAAGGTGAACGACCTTTCAGGCAAGATTTGGGGAATTGGCGAACCGGCTGACACCACTGTTGAGGGAAGGACCTGGTTTGAGGTCACCCTTGTGAGTTGTCCTTACCCTAAAATTGGTGCTCCTGCCCTTGTTGTAACTGAACTTGGTACAATTGTTGGTGACTGATCGTCACACTAAGAACTCGCATGCCGGTTGCAATGCGCTGTTGGCCATTCTGCAGCGAGAATTTTGGATTTTGTCGGCTGATCGCGTCAATGAGGCGAGGCCCTTTGCTGGCGTCGTAACGGATTTTGTTGGTCCCCCTTTGTTGAAGACGTCCACCCTTCGTAATAGCAAGATTGTTAGGGCTTATTTGTGTGTTTGTCTGCCTGTCAACCAAGGCAGTACATTTGGAGCTGGTAACCTCCCTCTCGACAGAGGCCTTTGAGGCGACTGGGGAAAGATTTGTGTCTCGCCGTGGGTTACCTTCGTTGATTAGGTCTGATTGCGGTACGAATTACAAGGGTACAAGTAACTATTTGAAGGAGCTATACGCCTTCCTTAATGAGAGCCAGGTTGATATTGGTAATAGTTTGGCCCGCCGAGGGGTCACTTGGTTGTTTGACCCGCCAGCCTGCCCCCCATTGGGGGGGTATTTTTGGGGCCGCGGTGAAA
Source organism: Tholera decimalis (assembly GCA_943138885.2). NCBI lineage: Eukaryota > Metazoa > Arthropoda > Insecta > Lepidoptera > Noctuidae > Tholera > Tholera decimalis. The sequence goes on from OW964551.2 coordinate 13,489,159, forward strand.
GCGGCAAAGGGACGCTGGCGGAGATTGTTGGGAGACACCGTTCTCACCTTTAATGAACTAGCTACGGTATTTGGCCGCATTGAAGCTGTGTTGAATTTGCAACCTTGTCAAGACTTCCAATTGATTAGCGGACGGGTAGGCCCGTCCGGGGGGGGTAGATGTTGCGTCCCAAATGTAATTTTGAACGCTCTTTTTGGTGTGGCAACATTCTATTGTCTTTGACGTTGCACTTGACATAACCTCTTTGACTTGACAGATTGACTTTGTTTGGAAAAAAAATGCCGGTCATGGGAACCGCTCTTGTGTTAATATAATTGGTAAAATATTGTTGATTTCGCCTGTTGAGACCGATAATTGGGTCGCGAATTATTTGTTGGTTGAAGTGTATTCCCCATTTGTTGAAATCCCCGGGGTATTGTTGAATCGTACGCCGCCTTGTCGTCGGTTGAGCTGGCACGCGGAATTAATTGAAAATCGAATTGGATCTCACGAGATATGAACAGATTAATTGTGTTCAGTGATTGATTGAACTTTGTAAGCTCGGATTAACAAGAATCCAGTGATATTTCTTGAAACATATCGCCTTATTGCCTACCACGCGTAGCGCGCGTTTGTTGGGAACGAGTTAAGCTGTGATTGCTGTTGTGACCGCTATCTGGATATCGGCGCCTTGGGAACGTTCTACAACACTTGACTTACATCACACCTCTCAATTACTCACCCCATTTTACATACATCAACCACACTTAGGGCATGACCTTTGAAGGTCGAACTTGGCGTCCCCAGCAATCAGGTTAGTGGTACATTTTGTTCATTGAATTAAGGCCTAAGAGCCTACCACAACGTAGGGCTCCGCGTAATCGCGGACGGTTCGACATACCAGTTACCGTTGGCTGGGCTTGGGGTCGAACACCACGAATACGCACAAAACGTTTTGGGAAATACTTTCATTGTGCGTATGGCTAAGGAGTGGAATTCCTTTCCGGAGAGTCAGTGTTTTCCGATAGCTATAACCTAGGGGTCTTCAAGTCAAGAGTGAATAGGTTACTTCTACTATTGAATCCTACTATTGAAAATTCTGAAGACATGCGGCTTCCATCAAGCCGTTTTTTTTTTATTAATAATAGGTTCGCGTTTGACCACCATCTCACCTGATGGTAAGTGATGATATGGTCGAAGATGGAGCACGCTTACCTAGAAGTAACCTATTCGCTCTTGACTTACACACTCTAAGGTTATAGCTATCAGGAAACTCTGTTTCAATACTTTCATGTTTATTGTTTAATGCACGCCATGGGAGTCTTTAATTAAGGCATTCTAAATTTACCGTGTAGATTGGTGTCTGCTTTGTTGATGGCTCTTAAATGTATAAATAAATTATTATACCGATGGGCGTTATACAATTTTGCAAATCAAACTTAATAAAGTACAAAATAGAGTTCAAATTCCCACCCATACTTTACTATGGCTATTTTAGTTTACATTGTCACTGCGAAATCATATTAACATACATCATCATCGACCGTGTCGGTTTTCTTGTATGTATACTGTGCTTTTCAAATCCTAATAAGAACGTCAATGACTTCTATCTGTCAAATGTCACTTGAAAAGTATGGTTAGCAAAGAAATCTAATTTGCAAAGAAATCGTATTTAAAGTCATAACTCGTTTTTGTTTAAACCATACTTTTTCTCTCTTATTTCCAATGTTGGCAATAGCCCAGAAGCCATGCCAAAATTAATAAAGAAAAATGTAAGGAATTGAAGACTTGAAGTCTGATTATTTTTTTGTTCGTAAATCAATTTTATTTTAATGAATTCTTGTTCTGCTCACCCTACCAAAATTGTTCGATTAGACAGCTATGACAACACAATATGGCGCTCAGTCATTCCTGTTATTAGTTGAAACGCATTGTACAACATGTATCGTAATAAACGCACACCCTCGTGCACCCCAATTATAACATTATGTTAATAAAATACATTACGATATACTCTACATAAACTGAATTTGTTGTTTAACTTGTAGACGCAGTTTTTTAAAGACTAACTCTCCTTGAAATACGTTTCATTTTTCTTTAATTTGTATTGAATGACTGAAACTTGTTACTTTGATTTACGGTCCATTTTAGTTTATTTATACTCTACAGTGATAGTGTAATTGTAATCTACACAGATTTAATTATACGTGCTTTTTGTATGCTTTGAACTTCATTTTACTGTAAGTCTAAACGTGAGGACTTGTTATTGGTTCTCTGGCGACTGTATTCCTCTTTTTATGTTTTTATTAACTGTAAGTCCTCCATAAAATAAATAAACTATGAAAAAAAAAATTATAAGTGTCGACTTGATAACCTCCTCCGTTTTTTCCGTCGGTTGAAAATGAAAAAAAAAAAATCGATTCAGTAAACGATTCTGAAGAAACTTATTTTTGGATGTACCTTAATAATGTTACAATATGTTGTATATTCTAATGTATATTTTTTGTCTTATCTCCAGCCGGTCGTAGTCCGTCTCCGAGACGTAGTACACGTAACACTCCCGCGCTGCCTCGACGCGCGTCCCGACATAAGACACCGCCGCTCGAGCCCAAGTATGTCAATCTCAGGTATACCGTACAATTTTATTACACACTAGATTATACTCTCACTTTTCTCCCTATGATGCAGTAGTGAAATAATATAAAATATTCATTGATCTATTGAACGTGTAACGGAAACCCCTATATCCAAAAGGGCTGATGACAACATCTGGTATGGAGTCTCAATGCACAGTTTCAGCTCAAAATAAGAGACTCAAAGAATTGATACCAAATTATCGGTTTCATATGTTTCTTAAATACCTATCATAACAAACGTGGCACACAGCACTACGAGGGTCAATACCTTTCCATGTCACTTGCCAATAACACGATAATTCTCTTCGTTCTTCTTAATTTGAAAAATATGGTCTCTGGTATCAATGTATTGAAATTTCTACAAGTTCCACACATGTAGACATAGGATTACAAAACCCTTGCCATATCGTTTGTTATCATCCAAACAAGCTGTGCACTTAGTATGAATATACCCTTTAAATTACATGTTGTAAATATGTATATAAAAAAACCTAGCAATGTGTGTAGAATTCACATTACTAGCAGTATTGTTAACCTCTCCCACCAAGCTGAATATGCTTCTGGATTATGATAAGATAAGATAAGATCATTTTATTTGTCCAAACATGAGTATACACACAAAAGAAAAGCATGCAAGTTGTTAAGAGATAGTTTACACATGTCGTCAATATGTTTGCCATATTTATACAATGGCATACAAATATTTATAATTATTAATAATTTCGTATTAAATTACACAGCTAATAAAGTTATTTGAATAATTAATAAAAACAATTTAATTTTATATAACTCAATAATTAAAATATCACAGTCACAGTTGACTTGTATAACATAGTCAAAACAAGTAAGTAAAGTTATTACAGTCATTTAAAGTAGTCAATTAATAGGTAAAAGTTATAATAGTCATAAATTAAAATATGAGCTGAATAGTGTAACAGATGGGGTTCGAATCCGACACCTTACCCATTAGTCTATTGACGCACCTGGATTTATTTTAAATACCCTTTCTTATCTATGCTACCAGACCAGAGACGACAGAATGGCCGTGTTCAGAATGCACGTACATGAACAGTGGGTCGGCGTTATCGTGTGAGATGTGTCAATCGCCGCGCGCTCGTTTGCTTCCCGCCGCGCCCGACCAGCCCACCCTCGACGACGAGGACTCACGTGAGTACTTAACACACGCCGCGCTATCGTGCTAGATGTGCCACACGTGTTTGAGTTTATTTATTTATTTAAATACCAAACTGATTACACAATTTAAGACCAGGCAGTGCAAAATAATTTTCACGCAAGCTCCGGCCCCATCCACCCCGGTTAGACCGTTGTATACTAAACGCTAACGCAGCAGTAATAAAGTTGAATATCGCGTGCGCTATTTTACCATATTCGGGTTCGAAACTAAATGTCGTAATTCTCAATTCTTATTTCGTTTATAACTAAAATGATAATTGATCTACAGTAAAAATGTCCTGTATTTGGATAATAAACTATATTTTCTTACTGTCAATACTAATCTAAATATATATAACTCAAAGGTGACTGACTGACTGACTGACTGACATAGTGATCTATCAACGCACAACCCAAACCACTGGACGGATCGGGCTGAAATTTGGCATGCAGATAGATGTTATGACGTAGGCATCCGCTAAGAAAGGATTTTGCGAAATTCCCAAGGGATCGGGATTTACACGGGAAAAACTTCCCACGCGGGCGAAGCCGCTGGCACAAGCTAGTTTTAGACATAAAAGCCGAGTAATCTTGATTAAATTTTGAATAATCTTTAAAAAAGACATGATTTTCGATTAAAAAATGAATCTAGCGAAAATGTTCCAATTACGAAACTGGTCTAGAATGATGGAAAGAAAAAGATCCAATAAATCATATACTAAAGTTCCATTTTGATTGTGTGCGTGATTGTTTCAGAATATTAATACAAATTTACATACAATTTAGGGAGCCTCCTCTTAATATAAGTTTTTTAATAATGTATGTACCCAGTCATGCATTCTTCTTCCCTTATTCTGACAGTAACGTTTTCCATTCATCTGTGACTGAATTTAGGAGAGTGGTAATAGTGGCTAATATCCGAGAAATGGACGACTTAAAGTGTTAAACCAAAAAAATGCGATAGATATCGCGCGGTTTCCTGCTGTATCCTGCCTGGTATATTTTTGGTTAAAGCTCAACCAGTAGTCATACCGCCCTGGTAGACGTCTCCGTATTAAATAATTTCAAGTAATTATGATATTCACTTAGGTTTGAACAGTGGGAATACTGCAGTTCTACCGCTTTAGGTACTGTAGATCTAAACAGACTTCAAGTAAACTGTTTTTACAGTAATCCTTTTTAATTATTAATAGTAGAACGATCCAGAGCCATAGATGTGTTGCTTGATCCTTCAAATTGGACTTAAAAAAGAATCCCCACAGTTTATGATTCAACTTGAAATTAGATTTCGAAATAGTTGTGTTAGAAAGCAAAATTGTACACAACTAACGCTGGTCTTCAACTTAACCTTACGTTGAGTGTGAAACAACGGTGGTGGTCACCATAGAGAAACACTATAGATGTTTTTTTTTTCTTTCTTTCCACATCATCGCTTACCATCAGGTGAGATGGTGGTCAAAGGCGAGCCATTCATCGAGCTATTTCATTAGCAATCGTGCGGGGTTTCGCTTCTGTGGGTGACTTCACATAAAGATAAAAACATCACACTCTTCATCTGCATCTTTTGCAGTTGGGTACGGAGCTTATAACATTCCTCAAGCTTCAGACTGCTTCCAACCAAACCAAATTTCATCCAATTCCCTTCATCCCCCTTTTACTACCGGTCCACCAGACGTACCGCAGGATACCATCCACACTTGGTCGATATACCGTCTTGTCGTACGAAGCGCTTCTCGTCTACATTTATTGTGCGCACAGCCAAGGTGTGGAACTGTCTGCCGGCTTCTGTGTTCCCTGCCACATATGACCCGTCAGCCTTTAAAGCAGGAGTGAATAGGCATTTCGCTCGCTCGTTCGATCGTAGACCTCATCTTACATTTACCATCGAGGTCAAGAGCGGGCTCATTTGTAATAAAAAAAGAACTTTCGAAGATTAGAGCGTTTAAACAAACAAACTTTTCTACTTTATAATATTGGTATAGATCTGTAACTGACATGGTGTTCATAATGACCAGACTATATTATATCGTTTATTTTTATACAGCGTGGATAGGACGATATGATCTTAAATTAAACTTCGTATTTAGTTATTATATTCCCAACCTGCACACAAACAATCAATCGAATATATGCCGTAGTTTAGACACAGGACATTATTTTTATTCTAAGCATTTTGTACATGATGTATTGTTAACGGGACAGGTTAACGACCCTCGAGCGCATCCACGTTGCCAGCTCGCTACTACAAAAACCTATAACTTTTATTTCTAAAACTGATCACCTGATACAAATCAATGCAAATTATACCGTATGCTTGAGGCGTAAGAGTCATAAGTCATAAGTCGAGCCGTGCGCGGGTCAAGGGAGGGTGTACGGGGGGGGGTAGTCATATTCTCTCTCTAGGTCACGGTCATTTGGTCAGTGTACCACTGGACGTGCTCTGTGTCTGTAACGCATTTTGGAATTTCTGATGCGCCCGCGCTCTTCGAAAGTCAAGCTGCTACTGGTAACCTATCATCAAGAGTGAGAAATAACATTATACGTCAGTGTACATTATGTATTCAAAAACACGGCGGAAATGTTGAAAATAAAAAATAATAATACTGACTACTTAGCGAAGTGATCGAAAAGTGATTGTGGTTAATAAATTGATTACTGAATAACTCGCTGGTGAATGGTGCCTGACTATTTCGTTAATAATCTGTGTAGTAATTTGATTTAATGTAATTGAACATTAATAATAATATTAATGGCGCCAAAACATTACGTCGCTACGCGGTGTCCATGTTGTCGTCGCCGGCCGCCGCAAACCGCGCGCGCGCGTTCTTCAAGCGCGCTGTTGCCATTCTGCGTCTCTTCGTACAGGTCATTGAACCAATATTTCTAAATGATGTTCTATTTGGTGTATAGGTTTATGCTATTTAGTTTGTTTGACAAAATCGTTTTTTTAATTTCGATGTTAGGATATATTTGATAGTTTATAAATGTTTCTAGGAACCAGCAATGCCAGTGTTTTCAATTAAAGTCATATCGTCGTATCCACGCTGTATAGTTGTGATTATTTAAAAAGAAAAATACGTATTCTCGCCTGAAACACACGCGAACTTACTGTAGATTTAAACGATATTGTATTTATTATTTACCTTATTATTTTAAATAAACATTAATTTATTGTGTATTTATTTATAGTATTATATTCAATACTATTGTTACAGCGGAAGGCTCAGATGGCGAAAGACAAGAGAGCACTCCTATGGAGATACTACGGTTAAGTGAAGAGAGCCATGCGTGGACGCAATGGCAAGAAGTTCTGGCACAGTGTGCTTCGGTAAGAAAATCATTTATTATATGTTTTATTGTACACCTCACAATATTTCTATGGATACAAAAAATTTAAACTAGTGTACAATGGGCGGTCTTATTGCACAGTGCCATCTCTTACAGACAACCTTTGGATGGACAAAAATTAAAGGAGACATATTAAGGACAGTCAGTGTACAAACAACATAAATAATATTAATTGAACACAATAATATAAAATACATTACAAAAATCATATACTAATGTATATTACATGTATCTATAATTGGAAAAGAAGGAGAAAACTTATAAGGAAAGGTAATGCTCCTCCACCATTCTTTTGAACGCTGGTAGCGTTTGAGCACGCCTCACTTCTATGGGTAATGCATTCCACAAACGAGATGCTTGAATAGTGAAAGATTTGTCAAAGAAGGAAGTGGAATGCATACGAATACTTAACTCTAAATTTTCCGATGATCTTAGGGATCTAGAATGTGTGCCACAGAGGAACTGAAAGCGTTCCTTAAGATAAAAAGGAGTAAAAGGATTAACTCATTTTAGCTGAAAGACGCTGCTGGAAATAGCCCCCCCCCACCCCCCAGTGCTGCCATATCCAGGCAGTCGCTCTATACAAAGTTGATACGACGGTACGAAATTCCTTTAAACTGCCTACACTAGATACCATTTTTAAGTTTTGTATCAAAAGTCAATTAAATGGGAGCAGTAATTTAGTCGCAAATGTTTTTTTCAGTTTTTGACCCGTTTCAACACGATTTATATTTCCTAACAGCTGATTATGTCTATATGCAAAGGTCAAAAAGATAAATCTGAGTATAATCTACGATACGTTGTTGCCGCTCTGGCTCTACCTAACATAAAAGCCAGCGCGAGCGGAGGCCCCGCCTCCCGCGCCCTCCTCAACACGAGATAACACACGCGCGACGTTGCCTCTTTGTGACCTACGTATCTAAGGTCAGTCACATTTATTTACAAAGGTGGTTACATTTTACTCTGATTAGAAAGCTACATAGTTTGTTTGAAGAAAAAAAACTCGTTTTTGGCGCTCTTTATTTTTATACCGTATCGAATTAATACTAAACACGTATAGTACCTATACGTAGTATAATTTAACTTAACTTTTATTTAAGTACTTTATAGAGAGCAACCTATCTGACCTACGCAGCCCAGTCAATAGGTACGTAGGTAAAATCTCGATATGATAAAATCGGTAACAAAGTCGAAGAAGAGTAATGCGTGCGGAATTCGGTCCGTTCAAGGGTTCCAAAGACCGAACTTGGCACGCACTCTCCTTAACCCTGACGATCTACTTCGGTACTCGTTCCCAGGAGAGTCCTTTGACCTGTCCTGCACTTGAATGTTATAGGCTAATGATAGTAACGTTGGCTAAAATGTCCACTTTACTGAAATCTAGACGCCTGTATCTTGAAACCATGTTTCTCTATGACTTGCGTAATAATAGATATGATAGCATAGACCTTATGTTTTACCAAGGACCATCATTAGTCGAGAGGTGCGAGCACGTCCAATTTTTGCCGTGACCTCATGTCGCATTAACGCCTGGGTTCGGGCACCTCTTCGTCATATACCAAACAATTTTAATATCGACTTTGGGGACTTAAGGACGCATTTACGTTTTCTCGCAAATATCACTGTTTTTCTGGTACCATTTTGATACATAAGGAGTTAAAATTTTGACAATGTTATGGTATTAATTTCAAGATAATTTATTCATCTCCACATTGAATGCATTATAATTACACAGTCCTATACATCTTTTTCACACAAATACGTTTTTATCGCCGCAATAATCGTAGAAAATTACAAAAAATGGGGTCTGAATTGGTACCGTGTAAGCCAAATCTGGAGCATATTCTTAACTTCAAAATAACAAGAAATTATAGCCTATGTATTTATCTATACGTTAAGCAAATTATTATGAACATACATAGAAAACTTTATGAATTATGAGAAAAATACAATCGGTCTCAATTTTCTTCATACATTTTTCTACCGAACGCACGGCACCGACCGTAATTCCGCGCTCAGACGCGCTCGTGGAAGCAGGGGTGTATCGCTTTCCTCGAAAAAATAAATACGTCGAAACCTATAATAAAGAGAGTGGTGTCTTGTATACTGTGACTAGAAAACGTTGATACGTTTTCGTACCGAAACAAAAGTAAGAACGAGAACCATACTTATTTTTAGAATTGGATGGATATTGGTTACTGAACCTAGACAATTTTTTTTAACCGACTTCAAATAAGGTTTTGCAATTCGACCGTATAAATGTTTTTTTTTTTAATGAAGTATCTTAAAGTACTACAAATTAAGGAAGGTCTAGAGTTGATCTGATGATGGAGCCTTTCATCAGATTGACTCCTGACAGTCGAAGGAACTCCTCAACGATTTACAGCCTTTTGTTTGGGCTTGATTAATTTGAATTGACCAGAACTTTACACCTAGATAGTTTGTGGCTGTCATTAGAGGTCTGATGATGAAGACGAAGGACAGTTAAGGGAACTCCTCAACGGTTTACAGTAGCTACCTTGTGTTTGGACTTAATTAATTTATATTGATGAGAACTTTGCACCCATATGGGTTATAAGTGCCATTACAGGTCTGATGATAAAGACCAAGACAGTCGAGGGAATTCCTCAACGATATACAACAGTTACCTTTTGTTGGGCTTACTTCATACGGTTCAATATGCCAAAATGTTCAGTTCGTACAAAAACTAAAAAAATGGCCAAGTCAGACTCGCCCATGAAGCGTTCCGTAGTAACTACGCCAAATAAATTTGTTTTTCCATAGTGTTTGTATGAATTACAAAGTTTTATTTGCGGTTTTAGAAAATATGCTGTATCACAAAATTTACATTAAGGACTATAGCATATATTTTTTGTATAATTTTTCACTCACTCCATTATTATAGAAGTAAGAGGGGGGGGGGGGGGGGAGAATTTTACCACTTTGGTAGTGTATATCTTTTAAACTTCGTTTTAGAAACTTCAATGTCATTTTTAAACACCTGTCTATTAATACTACACACGCATAACTTTCATGAAATAAAAATATTTTAGAAAAAAAATAGAAATAGAAACTGATTTTTTTTTATATTTTTTAATTTTTTTCTTAAAATCGGAAAGCGGTTCACAGAATACATCTACCTACCAAGTTTCACATGTATTGTATAGTCCTAATAGTTTCGGAATATATAAACTTTTTACCAAAAAAATTAAACTGACTTTAGAAGTCGGTTTCATTTTTTTTTTAAAACTGCAAAGTGAAATATAACTTAGATTTCGGTAGTCGGTGTCCGACTTCCGAAATTAATTAGAAAGTAGACAAAATATTGCTTTTCCCAATGCTGGGCCGTTAATTGTTGAGGAGTTCTCCTGGTACTTCACCATCAGCTTCAATTCATCATATGCATTGTGACGAGCATATTGTGCTTAATAACCATATTCAAGTAATCGAAGCTGAACCAATGAAATACTTCTTATTCCTACTTATATATTGAGTAGTTCCAGTGGCCATCTGTGGTCTTCATCATCAGATCCACTTCACAAATGGTACTTTTATAATGCGAAAACTATACAAGTTACTATAAAAAAATACTCAAATCACTGTAGATGTGCCTATAATATTTGAAGAGTTCCCTCTATTACTCCAAGATCTCATTATCAGCTCCTGACTTGGTAACAATGGAACCAACTTCAAAGTATACCCTTTCAAACAAAAAAGAATTTTCCAAATCGGTTCAGCCGTCTTCGAGTAATCGGTGATCAAACATAAAAAAAATATACGCGTCGAATTGATAACCTCCTCCGTTTTTTTCGTCGGTTGAAAATGTCTGTGACATACAGACGGACGGACAAACAGACAGACAGACAGACAGGCATGACGAAACTTTTCTTTTTTTCTTATTAATTTTTTTATCACATATGAGTATTTCATTTCCAAAGTACCCTAGTACTCCTAATCGGGCGTCAAACACATTAATACAAAATTGAAACTAACATCTAATCTGCTAATGTAACCCTTTGTAAACAATAAGTTACAACTTATTATGGTCAAACAATATTAAAGAAAATATAATATTACCTTCAAGTATCAAGATTAGTTAAGTAATGTATAAAATCGGGCGAACAATGGTTTGTAAGTGTGTGTGCGCGCAATGTTGTTGTGTTGCTACTTAGGATACCTAAAATTGAGCCAGTGATAAACGTAAATGCGTCCTTAAACTTGTTTGCTGTGTCTGCAACTAATTTTAAGATCTCATTATTTAAATTGTTAGTTGATGCATCAGATTTGTGACAAATTTAATTGTAATTATTATCTTACGTTATTGATTATTTATTTTGATTATTATTTTTAATTTAAATATGATTTGGTACCGTTTGTTGTTCTTTCATATTATTTTAATTTTATTTTGACGCTGTTTTCTTTTTTTATTAATATTGTGTTTTTTGAATTATAATTATTATTTTTGACTATCGCGTCGTAAAATGTAATCTGTGGATAACGCAGGGTTACACGTATGTTATTGTATGCTTAATGATACTAGAGAAAAAGTGATTTGTGTAACTGTTTGTTTTCTCGAAATAAATAAATACGTTTTAATGTCTTCAGACGGGCGAGCCGTATGTGGACTCCTCGTTCCCGGCGTCAGCACGCTCGCTGTACTACAGCGGTGGTGCGGAGAATGGTGCGGCCACCCGGTGGTTGCGGCCGCACCAAATCCACGTGGACACTGACCACCGCCTGCCTTGGGTCGTGTTCCGGGACCCCCGGCCCTCCGATATATCGCAAGGTACGTCTATACCATAATATACAGGGTTATTGGAAATATTTATTTATTTAAACTGTATGTACAATTGTGTTACATGTGCGGACTTAATGCAGCAAGGCATTCTCTACCAGTCAACCTTCTATAACAGTCAATATGTCAAGATGAGGTCATTAACTAACAAATAAAATGTTCCGCCGTCAAAATAGATTAGTGATTTTTAGGAGAAAAAAATATATTTCATAAGACGTTGCAAAAATCATAAAAATAAAATAAGTATTGGATCTCTTTTTTCAAAAGTACGGAGGTTTTTAATTGTTTTATGTTATTTTATTATGCGCAACTTAATTCTTTAGTTATTTAATAAATAAGAATGCTAAAACGTGTTTTCGTTTTCTTTTATAAATTTTTAAAAGAGATAAAGTCATATTTTATTTTAATATTAGAAAAAAAATTCTCGATAATGGTATACTTTAGGCCTAGAAACTTAGGGTTGATTTGTTAGTTAATGACCTCATCTAAACGCCCTTAACAGGATCGGGACATATTTCCAATAATCCTGTAGATATGAACAGTACAGAAACTAAGCCTATACTTTATAAACATAGCTTGATCTCTGCGACAGCTGTCAGTAGAATCACGCCTATGAAATCCTCAATTTTACAATAGTACAGACAGTACCCATCAATGTCATACTTTATGGGCATGCCGACCTAACAAGTGATGGGCGATGATTACACAACAATAAAATTTTTAGCGATTCAGAAACTGATTCAGATATTGATTTGGAGTGTACTCCTTTGAGAGATTAAATGCATTTTATATTAAAATATTCGTTTAATTTAGTAACGTTTGTAATTAAATTAAACCCAAGTACATGTTACATTAGCATCGATAATAGTAAGAAACGTCGATCATTTCTATCGACAATTTTTTATATCCTGACGAACCTAGGAATGTCAGTTTGACATATGTCGCAGAAATCAAGCTATCTTTTATGCAGTATGGTTGAGGACATAATACGCTCCATTGAAGCAATAGGGTTGTAACTTTTAATGATTTTGGTTTTTTTTTCATTTTTTTTTCTGTAGTGATCAATCCATCGAGTTTAAACAACTACCTAGCTTACAAATACAATTTAAGTAGGAAATCTAATGGCATCGGTTAATCTCAGCAAAAGACGATAGTTTAAACACGAAAAACGATTTAATATTAACACACAACAACTTGTAGACCTATAGATCTGTAACTTTGTCATTACGGCGGCGTAACCTTGATTTACATTTTGTTACAACTGTTGCACTATCGGCTTTAAATATCCTCATAACCGCTGCATTCTGGATCTACAAGTAATAAGAACACGAATTCATTACGATCGCGGACTTATAATTCGATAACGAGTATAAGTATAACAATAAATAAATCATTCTTACCTTAATCAGCAGGAAGTTTGAAATACGATAGCTCCGGTTTTGTTGAAGCCGAGTTTAAACAGCCGTACACAACGCAACACGCTCGTGGCATTTTCGGAGATAAATAAAATTTAAAAGTGACCACTCCTGTTGACGCGGCACGCACTACTGAGAGCACCGCGACCCGCGCTTAGGAGTCTCGTCGGTGCGCATGTTTGTGTGTGTGCTGTTTCGATCGTTTGTATGTAGATTCCGAACTGTCTGTCCATATTTTTATGCTGTGTTAATACTCTACAAATTGAAATTGTTTATTGAAATAATTGATGTACAAAGTATTTATATTAGGGCCTTAAAAATTAAAGGTATATAATAAATATATTCTACCTGAACTAGGTTATAATAAACCTGTGTCTCCGGTAACTCACTCTAGTGCATACGTAAATATTATATAAAATTTCTTAAACAAATACTTAGTATATAACTTATGAACTTGATAGGTATGCACACGCACCAAGGTCTGTTATTTAAAATAAAATATCTACTCCCTACCTACATGTTGGAAAATATGCACTTCCTAGTCCAAAAGAGAGAGAAAGAGTGCGTAATATCCACATGGTTAAAAAAATGGAGAATCAAGGCTAACGAAACAAAAACTGTAAATGTGTTACCTTTAAAAAGAGGCACTTGTCCACCCGTCAAACTAAATCAGACCATGTCAGGTATTTAGGACTACACCTTGTTAATCGACTTAACTGGCAAAAACATATTTTCACAAAAAAATAATTAACAAAAAATAGAACCGACTTCCATATCAAAACACTACAAAGCCAAAAATAACTTTAATTTCGGTATTCGGTCTTATTGGTTTTGGATTTTTTTTTTCACACCGCCTTCCGAAATTAAAGTTATTTTTGGCTTTGTAGTGTTTTGATATGGAAGTCGGTACAATTTATTGTTAACATTTTTTTTCACACCTTTTAGTAGGTCGGTTTGTAATTTATCTAGTTACAAAAGCCATAATGTCAACAACTTATCACCTTTTACATAATATTGCTTTTCCCGATGCATAGCCGTTAATTTTTTCCGGAGTTCTCCTGGTAATTGACCATCAGCGCTACATCACGAGCATAAAGTGTTTAACATCAGTACTCAAGTAATCGAATCGCAATCTACGAAATACTTATTATTGAGTAGTTTCAGTGGCCACCTGTGGTCTTCATCATCAGTTCAACTTCTCCAAATGGTACTTTTCGAAAGCAACTGCTCAAGGTACTATAAGAAATACCCAAAACGCTATAGGTGTGCCTATAATATTTGAAGAGTTCCCTCGATTTCTCCAGGATCCCATCATCAGATCCTGAATTCGTAACAATAGGACCAACTAGAAAGTATACCCTATCAAACGCAAAAAGAATTTTTCAAATCGGTACAGCCGTCTCCGAGTTATGAGGTAACATAAATAAAAAAAAAAAAGTTCAAGACGAATTGAGAACCTCCTTTTTTTAAGTCGATTAAAAAGGAAAAAATTAATATAATATAATAAATATAAATATAATTAAATATTAAAACGATTTGGACTTACGGAATATAACTCTGGGGGACATTCCAACATTGAAATCATGCAAAGATTCAAATTAAAATCTTGAGGAACCAGTGACCCCTGCTTCGTCACAAATGATCAATTTCATCACGACCATAATCGAACAAGAAATACACATACCTACAAGGAAATAATTAACCTGAACAATGCCGTAAAATTTCATTCGATACGCTAGACGTGTCGTCAGAACTATACGTTGGAAGAACTGGACGCGCCAGGAGAGTTTTCTTCACGTGGCTAAAATGCCCGAGAACCCGCTTGATGTGTCGGTGGCATTCAGTGTTAAAAACCATCCGAACAGCTTGGCCAATGTATTGATGGATGTCCCAAGATACACTTAGTGACATAGCTTAGTTTGGCAATCAGCATCAGTAGCTTCGGATTAATATTGAATGAGCCAATTCACTTAAATGAATATTCAGTCTTCATTTATGTATTTACTAATTTCAATAAACAATATTGTTTTATTTAATTTATTATTTGTTTTTTTCCCAGGTGTCCTAGGCAACTGCTGGTTGCTATCAGCGTTAGCAGTATTAGCAGAGCGTACCTCTTTAGTGCGGGGAGTTGTAGTCCGCGGCGAGCCTAGCGTGGGAGCCTACCAGCTGAGACTGTGCAAAGATGGCCGGTGGCTCACCGTCACTGTGGACGACCTGCTACCGGCCAATAAGAAGGGACACCTTGTTTATTCACAAGTAAGTTGTACTTCTAGAGCCTTCCACCTTTTTATTCTTGGTGGGCAAATCATCAAATGACTTTGTAGCGAGTAGGCAAGTTTACTCGCACGACTCGCACGACTGAACGCGCATCAAGATCATACGATTTTACGTCAGAGCGTGCCGTGTGCAAAACAAGTTGCAAAGTTCCGCCTACTTCATGACGTCAGTCGGGCTCAGCCCCGCCTTCCGAATCATGGCGCTCGCGCATCCATTGTTCGAGCGTTAATGAGGCAAGATGTCGTCGGACTCGTCTATTGTCTGCGCTAACGAGGAGGCGTCGACTCCTGCGTAGATCGGTCAAGCACGAACCGTTATTAGTATTATTTAGTTATAATCTGCTAGTATAAATATCCGTCTATTTTGTATTCAACATTCAATTACTGCTTGATACTTGTGACTGCAATATAAGTCTGTCGCTTCTCGCTCTGGATTTTATTTCACCGCCTACTGCTTAGACGCTTCAGTAGCTATATCTATATAATACTGCAAGTAGTATAATAGACCTACAGAACGGAGTCCTGTACTACTTCAACTTCTCCTGCTACGGGTGGAGCGGAAGGGAGTGTCAGACGTCTACTGACTAAAAATCATTCCCGCAAGCCCGTAAAACAATGGCCCTATTAGACTCCCTCAATACTGCTGACTGCTCTTTGAGGCAGAGCCTTCCAACTGGGCACGTGTTACCGTGGCCGGCTTGGAAATGCCTTAACAGACTGCGAACCCAAGTCAGCCGTAGCAAAGATAATCTCTACAGATGGGGTTTACAGATGGTTTAGATCTCAAATGTACATATTACACATATACGGTGACGGACCCATGCTTCATCTCAGTTATCCATTTCTGTGAACGGGTACTATATCGTTGCATCACATGGGGAAAATAATTTTATACTATACCTGCTCTTTTTAAAAAGTAATAAGGCACTTTTTATTACTTTTTAAAAAGTTTGACAGAAAGGACGTCATTACTGTAGTACAAATGTGCGGGTCGCAGAACTGTATGAGAATTAATTACTAACGTGCTGGAGACACTGGAGAGGGAGGGAAAAGTGTATGAAAATCCATTACTAACGCGCTGTTTTTTTTTTTAATTTAGCCCAATTCAGTAGCTAACTTAAAAGTACTTATAATGTCAAAAGACAGAGACAGATTATTATTATTCTCTTTTATTTTCCTCTTAATACACTCGTGTGTATTAAGGCCCTCAGCTGCGCTTCGGGCCTCAAACTACACCCTCGTTGGTAATCGGTCACTTTCACCCCTCGATAAACAATGTACTATTATTTTGCATCACTGTACAAAATATCGTAATACGTCATTTGGAACACGGGCTTTTATATAGTCGAGAACCTAGGTGAAGCACGGGTACGTCCTCCACACACACTAGAATGAAACACGGTATATTCTACAGGCGGTAGTAAGATGGAAACGCCAGTAACATAAATAGTGGACTGTATTTTAAGTAAAACGTTTACGAGTATGCGCTTAGTAAGGCGGACGATAACATAGTGATTGTGCCAGCCGGAGCTCGCTCGCTGATGTATTTTTTTATTCGGGATGAGCTCACTTTTGACTTCAATCTCGCATGATGGTAAGCGATAGATGAGGTCCACGATGGAACGAGCGAGCCCAGAAGATGCCTATTCACTTTTGCTTTAAAAGCTGAAAGGTCATAAGTGGCAGAGAAAACAGAACCCGGCAGAGAGTTCCACAACTTGGTTGTATGTGCAATAAGTATGGAAGAAAAGCGCTTGGTGCAACAAGATGGTATATCTACCAAGTGTGGATGGTACCCAGCAGTGCATCTGGTAGTCCGGTAGTGAAAGGGAGATGAAGGGATCAGGTCATGGAGCTCCTGCGCACACTCTCCGTAGTACAATTTGTAAAAAACCGACAAGCAAGCAATGTGTCGCCGGTGAACCAGGCTGTGAAGCTTGTCCATTATACATTTTTTTAAATTTATAACTAGCTTCTGCCCACAACTTCGTCCGCGTAGAAGTCCAAAATATTCCACGGGATCCCGTCCCCGACTTGCTTGACAAAGATTATAATAGCTCGGCGTATATGCATGATATAAAGATAATTTATAGCCTATAGCACTCAGGGATAATGCAGCTACATGTAAGCGAAATAATTTTCAAAATCGGTTCGGTAGTTTCAGAGATTACCCCCTACATACAAACTTACAATTTACAAACTTACAAATTTTACCTCTTTATAATATTAGTATAGATAGGCTCGTGTTTGACCACCATCTCACCTGATGGTAAGTGATGATGTGGACGAAGATGTAGCACGCTTACCTAGAAGTAACCTATTCACTCTTGCCTTAAAGACCCCTAGGTTATAGCTATCGAGAAACACAGACTCCGGCAGAAACATAATTACGTCGTACCTTACCTACCTAAGGGCATAGATTCTTTAAGTGAGTTATTAATAAAACCTTGTTGAAAACAATCTTGCAAAAGCTGGACATGTTCTATTTCTAATTTAATGGAATAAAGGTTCTTTCTCAATTAAGTTCATTCTCATTTCTCCTGATCGCCATAGTGTCTAAGACCTACTTTTTCTCTTTTTTGTTAATATTACTCTGACTTAATTTAAAATGCTTCTAGTGAAATTAAAAAAAAAAACGTACAATTGTGCCTTTGAGGGTGTGATGTCTATAGCTATCGTATTGAAAATATAATCAAACCTTTTTGGAAATTCATTCATTTTTACAAAGAAAAAATGCTGTTGTGCTAAAAATCGTGTAAAATAATAAATAACAAAAGATTTAAGTAGACGGATTTTATTGCGACCCATTGCGATAAAATTCAGACTCATTTTCAGAACTACACATTTACCGTCATATGCATATTTACCGAAGTGCACATTTTGCGTCAGAACCTCGCTAGTGCGAGGCAAGGATTAAAAAAATCAATTCCACTTCCGCCTAATTTCTCGTTTATTTTTTCAGGCAAAAAGAAAACAATTGTGGGTGCCATTAATAGAAAAAGCAGTCGCCAAATTACATGGATGCTACGAAGCCTTAGTTTCAGGCAGAGCCATTGAGGGTAAGATCAATATTTAGTACTAGCGACCCGGATCGGCTTCGCACATCTCATTCTGCTGATTTACAAAAAATCCTAACAAATTATTATAAATCTTTATTGACATAAAATGAGGATACAAGACACTGTGAAGCCTCTGAATCCCAAACTAGGTTAGAACCTGTATATCAGGAATCAGCGCCTTCTTCCATTTTTCTGTTTTAAATGTCAAAAACCGTGTTTACAGGTATGAGAGCATGCAAAAAATAACAGATTTTAAATTAATTAAATTAAAATGAAATAGTTTAAAATAAATTACATTGAATTGGATTAAATTAATAAATTATATTTTATACATTAGTATGAATTATATAAGTGTATAGTGAGTACCTACATGCATGAGTGCTTGATTGTGTGTGTGTGTGTGTGTGTGTGTGTGTGAGTGTATGTGTGTGAGTATGTCTCGTAAAAATATATATAGTATATCCACAAGTTATTGCAGTAATTTTTCAGTTTCCTCATAGTTCTGCGTAAGAAGCCAGTCTCTGAGCCTAGATTGGCATTCACGCAAGGAGAGGGGGTAAAAATTTAGAATATTATTAATTTTATTATATAGATGCACCGAAAGAAAAGCCTTTTGTCTTCTTCCTAATGCGGTACGACATCTAACGCAGTTAAGTACTTTAATAATTTTACGTTTGTTGCTAAATTTTGTTGGGTCATAGGGAGTACAGATGTGTTTACTGGTAATTATATTGTAAATAAATAGCTGCCTTACAGTAAGAACTTTGCAAATCTCATAAAGTGTTTTAGTAGGGAATCTATACGGCTTACGAGTCATAGTTTTAAGCAGGGATCGTTGAGCTCTCTCCAAAAGGATAATATGCGTTTTACATGCGCCTCCCCAAACACCGATACAATAACCAATAACCGACTGAACCAGTGCATAATATACAGAACGAAGAAGATCTAAATTAGCCACGTCCCTAAGGTTTTTAAACGCCCATATTAGCTTTCTTACTCTTGACGCTATCATGTCTATATGCGGCTTCCAGGTTAACTTCTCGTCTAATAATACTCCAAGGTATTTTACTGCAAGGATTTTAGTAATCGTTTGGCAAGAACACTGTTGGTTTGTTGAGAATTCGCATGTGTGAATAGAAATCTCACAATTCGGCTGCTTTATACGAGAATTACTAAATTGCACTAACGATGTCTTAACGACATTTAGGGTCAATAAATTAAATCTTAGCCATTGTTGAGCCCTGTGAAGTCCCTTTTCCGCATTTTGTCGTACTTCGTCCCAAGTCTCCCCCTGAAACACAAAAGCTGTGTCATCGGCATACGTAAAAATTTTGCCTTTATGGAGTGACATTTGACACAGGTCATTTATATATACAAGAAAGAGACTGGGATCGAGTATACTGCCCTGAGGGACACCGCAGGTGACAGCAGCATCAGAACTAACATAATTACTAATTTTGACTTGTTGCTGACGACCTGTAAGAAAATCAGCAAAAATTTTTAGCACCTTACCGCGTATACCGTGTTTTTCTAGCTTGTCCACAAGAATAGGGATCGAGACAGTGTCGAATGCTTTGGCAAGGTCGATAAAAACTCCCACGC
The DNA here is from genome assembly GCA_943138885.2 of Tholera decimalis. Classification (NCBI taxonomy): domain Eukaryota; kingdom Metazoa; phylum Arthropoda; class Insecta; order Lepidoptera; family Noctuidae; genus Tholera; species Tholera decimalis. Next base: position 13,509,445 of record OW964551.2, read on the forward strand.
ACTTTTGTTTGTGGTCAAGACAACCTGTGACATAATCCACTAATGAACTGACAGCTCCATCAGTACTACGTCCTGCTCTGAAGCCAAATTGGGAATTTGAGAGAATGTTGTTATGTTCCAAATAACTTACAAGTTGTCTGTTTAGGAGTTTTTCCAACACTTTGGAGAGTGCTGGAAGCACAGAGATTGGTCTATAGTTTGCAACACTGTCTCGTGCCCCACTCTTGTGAACAGGTGTAATAAGTGCTCTTTTAAAGACTCTGGGAAAAATACCTTGATCAAAACACAGTGATACAATAGTGGTAAAAAGCGGGACTATAATGTGCTTAGCCATTTTAAGAAATTGGTTTGAAATACAGTCCCAGCCTATCGCACAGTCATTCTTCAGATTCATGATAATGGACTCAATTTCACTTTCACCAGGTGGAAGCAGAGCCATTGAGTTAAGGGGATGTGATATTTCCGGTTCATTTGAGCTATCTTGAGAGGTATCATAAGGTCGTGAAATATTATCTGCTAATAGCTTTCCGGCGCTTGCAAAATAATTATTGACTACCTCAACTGCTTCACCAGGGTTTTCCTGTATATTCAACAGGTCACCTGCAGGAACTTTCTGTTTGGTGGTACCCGTAATAGATTTAATAGCAGACCATGTCTCTTTATTGGATCTAGCATTTTGGAGGATTGACTGTTCATGACAACGTTTTAACCTCCTCAACAAGGTGTTACAAAAATTCCTATATCTCTTATAAGTTAATTCGTGAATTGGATTATTAGGATTATTTTTTAGATTTTTGTGCAATTTGTCCCGATGGCGAATACAGCGCAAAAGACCTGGGGTTATCCAAGGTTTTATTATTTTTTTACGCGCCGAAACATTAATTATTTTTGTATTAGATTTTATTGCTGAAGACACCTTATCAATAAAAAGAGTTGCAGCCTGTTCAGCATCAGCAGTAGGGCATATGAAAGAGAAATCTAAAGATTCTAATTGTTTAATAGTTGCTACAATATCCGTTTTAAAAATTTGACTGCACTTTAACTGCTTACGCTTGTAGGAAAGGCTAAGTAGAACGGAGTCATGATCTGTTACTGTAGATTCAATCACAGTAACTGTCGCTGGCAACGTGGTCTTAATCATAATATGATCTAGGCAGTTATTTATTCTGGTTGGAAATGTATGACCAGGAAGAAGCCCTAGTTCAGCAGAGAGATTTAAGTATGGTGAACTATTTCGATCGGTGCTATTTGGTTTGATATCGATATTGATGTCTCCAATTAGGACGATATTTTGACTTTTGCAAGGTCGAAGCAGGCTGTCAATAGTGTTTAAAAAGTTGTCAATGCAATTAATAGACGGAGATCTATATACGGCCAATATGACAATATCAGCGCCTATCGAGACCTGCAAAAAGTTAGCACCTACTGGGTCAGGTTCCACCACCGTACATCTAATTTCGTGTTTTACATATATGACGATACCATCGTTTTGATTGAGGCTTTTTTTAGTGAAATAGCACGAATAATTTTCGAGAGTGGGTGGTGGTTTATCCTTAGATAGCCAGCATTCCGTCAGAACAATAATGTCAGATTCAAACGTCAGCCTAGTCAATTGTGAAATAAATGCATCTATGTTTTTATAAATACTTCGAATATTTTGTGTAACAATAATTAAGGAATTAGATACATGTTTAATTAATTTGCTACATGCTTCAGCATCGCACTTATAAGACTTTGTCATTGAGAAGTCATCAAGATCCTGAATTATATTAGTTAATGAAGCCATTTATAGTTGAGTATAATTAATTTGTCACAGACTATAAGAATGAGAATATTTTTTAGTCTAAATGCTATGTACTCAATATCTGAGAGCGTGAGGAACTGAATATACCAGAAATGTTGTAGGAAAAACTGAATACTGAGACTTTTTAATAAGACTGCATGAATGTGTATTTTTTTGTTATTGTGAAATGTAGTGTAGTAGTATGTTATAACGTGGATTATATAAATGTTTGTATGGGTTAGCGTAATGGTTCTGATAGTATGGATATAGTAAGCTAGAAATATAAAATTAATCACATTTACATGCATGCAAAAATGATAATAATTATAAAAATTACACGAATGACAGAGATTACACGAATTAAAAGAAGTACATGAAAAATAAAAAATACAAAAAATATGTGCACCACTATAGCTCGACATTAGTCACATAGACTTAGTGCATCTTATCTTCTCAAGGTCAGCTTCCGAACTTATTCTGATTTGGGGATCACCAACTTTTTTGCGGACGTAAACAACGCCATGTGATGTCCAGCAAAAGTCAAATCCACAGTCTCTATGTTGGGTTCTTGCTAAATAAAACAATTTTTGTGTTTTATAAGTAAGACATTCTGATATGTAAACAGGTTGCTTACAATGAAGTTTCAAGTGCATAGTGTTGAGCTTTTCACTTTTTTCCTTTATTTTATTAAAGTTTTTCACTGCTTTAATAACTCTGTCCTTTAGTATGACGGAATTAAAGTTCACGAGAATCGGAGACGAGTTTTCTTTGGTTTTAAATCTGTGCTCATCATACAGATCCGTCGGAGTGATTTTAAGGTTTAGACTCTGTCCCAGATTTGAAACTAACTCGCAGAGATCGTCTTTTGACTCGCCATCTCTTTTTGGGACGTTTCGAATTTCAATTCCTGTAGACCGAGAGATCCGTTCTAAGAACTCAATCTTGTCTTCAAGTTGACGAATAGTTTTTCTATCTGCCTTTTTTTCAGCTTCTAGGGTAGATATTCGATTTAAGAATTCATCGTACTTGTCCGACATTGCTTCGACGCTCTTTTTCAGCTCTATATTTTGCTCAATTATGCTGTTAATCTTTCCTATCATGTCCTCGTACAGGCTTTCCTGTTTATTGGAGTAGGTTGTAAACATGGCCCTGGTGAGCCCCACGGAAGTTGCCGCATCTGACCCATCAAACTTCCTCTTTTTTCTTTCCGTAACAATCGCCTCAGGAGATAGGTCTGGCGCCGAAGTACTTTGGTGTAATGAAGCTTCATGTAATGTAAAGCGTACGGTTGACTCATCTGTCGCAGTGGTAGGCGGTTGCAAATGCGGAGAAACAGGGGGAGAGCGGTTTACAGGCATTGTATAATAATTCTCCGCAACTATCCAGCGATATACTAGGCAAGCAGAAACTAAGTAGAGTATTTGCGCTGAGAACTTGTTCCGATATCGTTGGAGGTCAAGCTAGAGTTGTCGGGGTCGACGAAACAGCACAATATCCCTTTCCGTCTAGTATAAGTAGACCCCCGGCGCAGGCGCTTAGCCGTAGCTCACTTATTGCGCTGTCTCTTTTATACGCGCTGTTGTGTAGACTTTTTGTCTCGTTCATGGAAGTAGTTGCGTGAATGAAAGTTTTACTCACGGGCTATGCTTTGTAAGTGTGATGTTGGTGATTAACGTCGCTCCAATACAACTCCAACACTATCTGCAGTCCTATTACTTAGCCGGATTTTACTTAGTTAATTTAAAAGATTTTTAAACTGATTTTTATTAAAAACAATTCGCAAACACACGTCTGTACTCTACAGAGGTCCAGGGGGAAGGGGCATTACATATTTTATTCTATTAAAATTATGAAAATGTATTCATAAAGAAGGATTAACAATTATATTTACAACGCTCTAAAATATTAAATAAGTTTAGACGAATGTAAACATAATTTATAAGGCATCTAAAAATTACTGTCAATGGGAAAGGTGCCCAGAATAACCTACTTCTTTGACCGAAGAAATGGCCAGCCCTCTCGTCACTTGAAGAGTTGACTAAACGTGTTAACTAAATAAAAATCTGTTGAGAAGTTAGAGTTTATCGGCACATTACACGTATAAAATATCATTTTACTTGTCATTTTAGCAGTTCTTTTATGAACATCGTTGCCATGGGATAAAATTTGTCCGGCCTCGAGTTCCGCCAAACATCTCTCGTACACTTCATTATCGGTCTTGAAGCTGCGGATAACAAATATGTTCATTATGAACACAATGGTTCACCAGTATCACAACAATCACGCAAATAAATAAAAACAAACACGAGAAACAGTCACATATGATGATATGACACAAAAGAAAAACAGAATATTATGTACCTTACTCGACAAAGCAGAGCGAGTGTTGCCAATGATTAAATATTTTAAGTTGTTTTAAGGACTTTCTTGCCAAACTGTAAAATATAAAGATTATTTTTTAAGACAGTTTTATTTTATATTTCCAGGTTTATGCACACTAACAGGTGCCCCCTGTGAGTCGGTATCACTTCAAGCAGGAGGAGCCGGCGGTGCAGGTGGAGGCGCTCCTCTGGAGCAGCTGGATCGTGACCTCGTTTGGGCACAACTTCTGTCCTCGCGACAGGCATGCTTCCTCATGGGGGCGAGCTGTGGGGGAGGAAACATGAAGGTAGGTCGATTGTAACCACTACCATAGTAAGAGATCTTTTCTAGACACAACTGATATGGCTTACCGATGTACCTACGCAAAAAATGAATTTTCGCACCGCGCCTTTACCGCTATTGGTCTGCAGCTGCCGCCATGTTAGCGCGTGACGCGAGACGCGTGAGTGAGACGGAACTAACAGCTGCAGTGTATTACGAACCTTATAGTAGTGATCTAAGGTTGATTGTAAGTTTTAAGCGTTCTTTCGTTAATCTTCGGGGCCATACTTCCTTTTCTGTGCGAACGAAGATTCACGACGCGCCTTATCAGTTGGGTACCACTGTACAAGTTTTTAAGCTAATATGGTCACTAACAGTATCGTTAGAACTTAAATTAGGGGATATTTACCATGTGTATTTAATTATTGTTTAGAGTTTCTGATATTTCGGCACTGTTACAAGCGCTATTGTTACGGGTACTTGATCAAATACACATATTTAGTTTGCTGGGATCCAGCAGAATACCAGCGTCAGGCATATTTGCTTGGCACATGCTGAGCTGAACTCCCATTTGGTGCAATTCGGAGACACACATCACACCAATGTTCCGTGTTACATTTTTAAGTATGTTTTCTTTGTTTCCTCATTTATTATATTTTAGGTTGTATATGTTTGTTCTATTCTTTTTTTTTCTGTAATTTATGTCTTATAATTATGTTCATGTGCTTTTGTGTGTTGTGTCTTCTGTTGACCAATAAAAGTTTTATCTATCCATCTATCTAAAAAACAATAGAGCAGTCACGTAAAATAGTCACACAGTGGATACCTGAAGACAGGCTTCATAATCGAGGTAGGCCGAAAAACGCTGGCGTGATGACCTGGACGCATTCCTGACCGACTGGCCGGACATGGCAAGGCATAAAGAGGATAGGAAAGACATGGGACTTCTAATACAAATGTGATGAGCACAAAATCTATATGTTTACTAGTAGGGAGTCCAATGTTCCATGAGCTACCTTCCAATTCCATCATCAGCTCACTGGTACCTTAATACTATATTGTCATCTAATCTACATATAATTGCCAAGTTTCATGACGATACAACAATTAGGAGTGCGTGTAATTCAGATTCTTAGATTGTTAAAAAAAGGAATACATAGTCGTCAGAGAGCCAATAACAAGTCCTCACGTTTAGACTTACGTACTTAACGTTACAGGCATACAAATAGCAACACGCTAATTAAAGTTACAAGTTTAAATATAAATATATATATATAAACAATATGTAAATATTTGTTTATGTACCAGAATAACCACTGCTACTTGAAAAATTCGAAGATTAAGCACTTCTTCACATTCTTTAGAAACTACTTTCGGTATTTTACATAAATGTAGCTCGTTTCTTTTACAGGTGGACGAAGAAGAATACCAGCGGTTAGGGCTTCGCCCCCGCCACGCGTACTCCGTGCTAGACGTAGTAGAGGTGTGCACCAATGGAGCCAACACGGCGTCAGTGAATGCTGGCGGATCCAGTAGCGCAGGTTGGTGGTTGTTTCTGCATATGCGATGTGTATTTGATAGCTTTTACAGAAGAAGTAAAATATAAAATTAGTTGTTTAAAATTCAAAACTAGTGTTTGCTTAAATAATAGTGGTCGGTGATTCTCGGTATCATGCATGCATGCACACAAATCGCTCACACAGCTTTCACAGTTTGTACAGACACCCTTACGAGGACCTTGTTAGTCCTTGACGGAACCGAGGACCCTCCAAAAAACTGGTTTAAATACCTCGTTGGCCTTTTAGAATAAGATGAAAGAGACAGGTGAGTAAATCTATAGTGATGACCTTATTGAGATAATGCTATCTCAACATTTTTCTTTATGAATTTCGGCTATCATACTGAGGACCTGATATACACAGCTAAATGTAACCAGCGATGCACATACGAGGACTTTGTGCAAGCCAACCGAGAACCCCTTACGTAAGCCCTGCGACGTCCTTCCGAGAACGTATTTTTTACACAATATCTCTTATAGCTTGTACAAAGTGCGGACGTTGTGTTAGAATTTATATCACTAAACCAAGGATAATTTTTCACAACAAACCGAGAACATGGAAAACTTACCTACCTAAACCATTTTACGTGTAAGATAATATAATATCAATAGTATAAGTAGGATGTTGCGATTTATTTCTTACACACTTTTCTAAAATGAGAGTACCAAAAGAGGACGAGTCGATGTCTTTACGTTTGTCGGCGCTTATCTTCTCAAAGATGCTGGTATTGATTATACCAAAGAATCTTTGCTATTTTAAGAAAAATATAAATCGTGATTTAACTAATAGTGTTGATTTTACCAAAAATCATTATTTCTTTATGGTGCATATCATCTAAAGGAACCCTTATAGTTTCGTCATGTCTGTCTGCTGTCCGTCCGTCCGTATGTCACAGCCATTTTATTCCGAAACTATTAGGACTATACACATGAAACTTAGTAGGTAGATGTATTCTGTGAACCGCTTTTTAAAAATAAGGGGGCTCCTCATACATGGAACTGGAACTGAAAATATTTATTTTTCATGAAACCTATGCGTATGTGGTATCTATAGAAAGGTCTTTAAAAATGACATTGAGGTTTCTAAATCCACTTTTTCATAGTCAATCGTTTAAAAGATATACGTTTCCAAACTGGTAAAATGTCCCCCCCGCTCTAACTTAAAAAAAACTCTAAAAAAATAATATATGCTGTAGATCTTAATGTAAACTTTAAACGAAAATTGGTTTGAACGAGATGGGGTCAACAGTTTTTGAGATATAGCATCTTACTAATCTTACTAATATTATAAAGGCGAAAGTTTGTGAGGATGGATGTATGTTTGTTACTCTTTCACGCAAAAACGTCTGAACGGATCTGAATGAAATTTGGCAAGTAGATAGTTGACATTCTGGAATAACACATAGGCTACTTTTTATCCCGAAATTCCCACGGTATCAGGATTTGCGCGGGAAAACCTTCCCACGCGAACGAAGTCGCGGGCAGAAGCTAGTACTTTATGAAACCGCAAATATAACTTTGTAATTCATACAAATACTGTGAAAAACAAAGTTATTTGGCGTAGTTACTACGGAACCCTTCGTGGGTGAGTCTGACTCGCACTTTGCCAATTTTTTCTTTTCTTGCGTTTTTTTTTATCAATGTAATAAATCCATTTTATTATCAGTTACGAAAAAAGCAATAAAAAATTGAAATTGACAGGCCGTTGACATTAATGATTTTTTTTTTCATCATTATCATTTGTCATTTTATAGCCAGTTACTTAGTTTTCACCCTTCCCAGAGTATTTTGATCTCACTTGATAATATTGTTTTGTTGTTTTCTAGTAATGTTAAGTTTTTAGCCCAAATTATGTCGATCTATGTCGAATTATAGTTTCTATAAGTCGTTTTGTTTGAGTCGTTTTCTAATAACTGATACATATTTATTTATTGTATACTTTATTGTACACCTTACAATACACTTAAGGATACAAATAATAAAACACACGGGGGGGTCACAGGGAAAATGACCCCCCCCCCCCCCAATCGTACACCTCAAATAGAAATTTTTCTAAAATTTTGCCAATAAAAGTAGAAGACTTCCATTTGTTTTATAATGTGTGCGATAAAATTTGTATTGTGTAATAAAGAAAACTCATTTACTCGACATATTTTATTGTTAGTGACTCCCCCAAAATTTCAGGCAGCGACGGTACCTGCTTGGACGCCAACATCACAAATATGCAAACAAAATACAAATCGAAAAAAAAAATACACAAATACTCAATGTCTTAAAAATATTTTAATCATTAAAAATATATATTTACGTATTAGGATTTCCAGCCAATAGTTTACATAGCACAAAGAATTTAATAAACTTGTGTACAATAAAAACATTTGTACTTGTTGTGCAGATCTTAATAAAAGTATTTCTTCCGTGAAAGTAATTCTTTGCCGTTTTCTGTGTTCCCTGCCACTTATGACCTTTTTCAGCCTTTAAGGCACGAGTAAATAGGCATCTTTTGGGCTCGCTCGTCCCATCTTAGACCTCATCTATCGCTTACCATCAGGCGAGATCGATGTCAAGAGTGGGCTCATCAGTAATAAAAAAATCTCTGAAATATGTATAAATAATTGTATTGTGCTGAATTACTGTGCTTGTGATAAATAGATCACTTTAACTAAATCTATGACTCTTTGTGATTGTACTTTTACTGTCGAAACAAAAATCTGGCGAAACGAAAATCTGACGAAGTAAAAATCTGTCTAAACGAAAGTCTGTCTGAACGGAAACAACCCAAAAAATGGGTTATAGTGAGAGGTAATGCTCCTTCACCATTCTTTTGAACGTAGGTAATGTTTGAGCACGCCTCACATCTATAGGTAAGGCATTCCACAAACGGGCCGCTTGGACAGTGAAAGATTTATCGAAGAAAGAAGTGGAATGCATATGGATACTTAACTATAAATTTTCCGATGATCTCAAGGACCTTGAATGTGTGTCACAAAGAAACCGAAAGCGGTCTTTAAGATGTAATGTATATAAGTTTTCTAATAATGCTTCTCAAAGATGTTGCAACTTGATGATTATTTCTGTAGGTAGGTCGTTGGTAAAAGTTTCTTAAATAGTTTGAAAATAAACCTACATTTTTTTCAGTAAAGAAGGTGAATTAAGTTCAAAGTGGACTTGAAAAACGTTTTGTAACACGGACCTTAGAGTGATTTATCATGTGCTCACCGTCACCAACCAGTGTGAGTCAGCGTTGTGGCACGTGTGGTTGCAGGCAACCTGTCAGCGGCGGCGCCGACGCGGTTGCTGCGGCTCCGCAACCCTTGGGGGCACTACACGTGGCGGGGAGCGTGGGCGGCGGGCTGCGCGCGCTGGACGCCGGCGGCGCGCGACGCACTGCGCGCCTCGCAGCCCGCGCCGCACGCCGACCGCGACCAGGGCGTCTTCTGGATCAGCTTCGACGACGTGCTCAAGTAAGTACCGACACTGCGGGACACACACTCTACGTCATCGAGTGCCAGGATACCAGGGTGCCAGAGCCGGATTAACCCTGTCAGAGGCCCTAAGGCAATGGTGTTCTCGGGGCCCCTTTTCTTACTTTGACTGACCAAATCGTGTGTGAACTGAGGAAACGCACATTAAGGGCTGTGGTTTTTAATATGTTTGTTTACTTATTCCCAGATTTGTTCTAAAATTGTTTTAATTCTACTACTAAATTTAGCGATTTGTATTTTGTGAGATAACAGTGAGGTCCCTAGGTTCACACGCACATCAAATTCTCGTTCGAAGAAACATGTTTTCTTGGTGCGTGCACTGGGCCTGGGTTGTTGATGCGGGGCCCCTAGGCAGTTGCCTATTCCGCCTAATGGTTAATCCGGCCCTGCAGGGTGCACCTGACGTTTGAAAGATCAAAAACCTTTATTTGTCAGGCACACACACACGTATAAAAATACAAGTAATGTACGTACACGTATAAAAAAAATAAAACAAAAACACCATGCGTGCCTCACGGCTGCGCTGCGACGGAATGTGGAACCTAATAATGAAATACTGTAGTCTTATTGGCTAGATGTTTTTTGGGAATATTTGGCGCCAAAACGTTAAATTGAACCTAATTTATCTACTAAAGCACTGCTATTCAGTACACCGTTCGATACAGTTCTATATTCATCTGGAATTTTACTTGAACACCCTACACGCGCTACATAACTAGTAATGATATAATAAGAACTTTTAAATGACTGAATGTTAAAAAGACTGCAGACCTATGGGGTAATTCTGTTGACGTTACAAAGTCTATTATAAACATTGTAGCACCTACGTTACCTGTTATTTATACATATAATAAGACAGTTAAAAAAGTGTATCTGTACATTTTACAAAAATAATAATTGAGGTGGGTTATGAAACGGTAACCCGGTAAAAAAATAGAAAAAAGATATAAATACAATATTTGTGTTACAAAAAAGAGCCATCGTGCTATTTATAAATTAAGTCCACGGTACTCCCTCAGAGATTTAAAGAAACTAATACAATGACTCTGCCGTCTCAGTATGTTTATGAGAAACTAGTATGCACATAAAAATATTAATCTCTTGTAAAAAATAGTGATATCCATAACGTAAAGACTAGAAATAAACACAACTTTGTCGTTCCAAAAACAAGGCTCAAGAAAATAGGTGGTTCTTTAAAATGCCTTTTGCAGGAACTGAGCCTTTTTACACAGTTAAAGACTATATTGAGGATAAAAAGGCTTGGGATTGAGCTGCTCCAATGATATACAGGGAGCATTAGTGTTGTTTACAATCCCAATTTCTTGTATTTTATTTTTATACAAATTGACATTACGCATATTTTATTGTGACATGAATATTTACTTTGTACAGTATAATAGTTTTTTTATTTATTTTTAGTAATTATGTACATAAATGTGGGTATTATGTGGTTTTTTTTTATTGAAAACAGGTTCGCGTTTGACCACTATCTCACCTGATGGTAAGTGATAATGTGATCGAAGATGGAGCACGCTTACCTAAAAGTAACCTATTCACTCTGGACTTAAAGACTCCTAGGTTGTAGCTGTCGGAAAACACAGACTCCGGCAGGAAATTCCACTTCTTAGCCGTACGCACAATGAAGGTATTCCCAAAACGTTTTGTGCGTATGGGTGGGATGTCCACCATGTAACGATGGCGCTTTTTTATTTCCATTTCTCTCTCTCTCTCTCTCTCTCTTTTGACGATATCTGGCAGTTTAAGTACTTTACGACCTACTCAAACATTTACACAAATGTTTGTTTAAATGATTATTGATTATAAAAGTATTGGTATAAATGTGTAGCTCACGACATTATCCACATATTGATACTTACCAATCATGTTCACAGATATTTCGACTGCATCGACATCTGCAAAGTCCGAGTGGGTTGGCACGAGGTCCGTCTCGCCGGCATCCTCCCCCCCATGTCCTCCACACGACACCTCACGTGCCTGCTCCTCACTGCCAACCAACCCACCGAGGTCGACTTTACGCTCTTTCAAGAGGGACAGAGGTAAGTTTACCGTCATTATCTGAGTTCAAAGACTCCTAGTTCGCAACATGCGCGTGCGCATAGTGCGCTTTATAGGGTTCCGTAGCCGAAAGGCAAAATCAGGAACCCATGTTGCCTGCCTATTCGTTCGTCCGTCCATCCGTATGTCCGGCCGCCGTATGTCACAGAAAAATCAGGACTATAGAGTTGAAACTTAGTAGATGTATTCTGTGAAGTGTGTGTTTTTCGTTAATCTATGTTTGCTACTACGGAACTCTTCTCAAGGTCTAACCGGAGTTCATTGAATAAAGTGAACTCACGAACCCTCCTTCAGGTCAGGCCAGGTCAATGGTCCACCTGCTAGTAAACTTACCGGCGCTGCGGCTTATCGCACAAATGGACATTACAACTTTGTTTAATTTTGATAAGGTATTTTCATGTTCCACTGTAGTTGGTTTGTCTACTATAAAGATATTTCCTTTTTTAACCGCAGTGGAACATTTAAATGGCTAATGTAAACATATATAAATAGTTATATTATTTAATTTTATATACAGGAACTCGGCTAAGAGCCAACGATCGCAGCTGGATTTATGTGTGGTCGTGTTCCGCACTAAGTCAGGTCCCAGCGCGCAAGTCGGGAAACTAGTCGCTCACAGCAAGAGACAGGTAAGACTTTGGGCTTTCCGAAATAAACTAGTATATTGCTTAATAACGTCATAACGCAGATGACAGACTATCCATGATTTGTGTATTTATCATGTTTTCTTACTATTTTTTTCTTCCCCATTTTGAGAGCAGATGTGATGATGGAAATAACATGAAGTAGTCTGTCGACTTGGAGTCGACATACCATAACTATGGGACCTTCAATAGTTGTTACCTATTATAAAGTATAACAACATTATTTCATAATAACATTTCATTATCCGAGTTTTTAATAATCTGATTGACTGTGTAGATTTCGTGTGCAAAGGAAGGTTATAGGCTAGACTTTTTACTCAACTGCAAAAGGGGGTATATGTTTTTAACGCAATAAAGTCCAAAGGACCGAAGCCCCGCGTGACTGTTACTAATCTGATATTTGACGATTGATGAAGTCATAGGTTTAAAGACATTTATTTCTCATAAGAACATGGTTCACTTAAAATGAGATAAAAATATTCATATATTTGAATATTAATTATTAAGTAGCGTTCACTCTTGGAATGTTGGAAGCGTTATGTTACATTGTTCGGACATGTTTCTTAAGTTTATTTTTGAAGATATTGACACTATCAATTCGTTTCAAATCCTCCGGCAGACCATCGTACAGCCGTATTCCCTCAAACAATATAGTACTTTTTCCATCATCAATCGTCCACCCAAATCGAACGTAAATTTAAACTGTCAATGTTTCCAGGTACGTGGCTTCGTGGGATGCCACAAGATGCTAGAAAAGGGGTTCTACTTAGTGGTCTGTCTGGCATTCAACCACTGGCACACCGGCTTGGAGTTAGCAGGCAGTGCAGCTTGGCCACGGCATGTCTTAGCTGCACACTCGTCAAAGCCGTTGGGGGTGGAACGACCCCCATTGCACGCTCACCTGTTGGCAGACGCCATCATAGGACTTACGTTGGCGAGAGGACAACGGCACGAGGGTCGTCAGGGCATGACGGCCTATTACCTCACTAAGGTACTACTCCCATCTAGTTCTTAACCTCACCATCTGCTTAACCTTTTCCCAATTAAGTGCCATTAACCTAGGGTGTCAGATTTGTGATCATTCAACCACTGGCACACTGGTTTGGTGTAACCCACATAAAGTTAATAAATAAGTTTGCACATTTTTGCTTTAAAGCATATTATATGCAACCTAATACACCTCTTAAAACATTTTTGAGTATGAATGTAAGAAAATCTTAGTTATTTTTTATCGATATCTATCGATAAAACCAATATCCGACCCAAGTACGTCACTAATTGAGTAGCGAAGAACTTTCTAGAACGAAATTTCTGTTCCGTGAATGAAATAGTGAATACAATCAATCCAAAATAAACTATTTCATTGACAAAAGGTTCATTTTGATAAGACTTTCTATTAAATGATTAATAAATTGAAATTATCTGAGATTTTATTAGAAAACAAATAAAATCGTACTTAGCGATGGTATGAACCACCTCCATTTTCAAGATTTTTTCTCCTACTATCATTTTTGCACTCCAAAATGGAACCATACGGCATAGCTGCGGAAAATTACTAAATTTTATCCCGGAATTGGGGATTCCGCATTGGAGTTTACGCAGGAATAACCGCGTAGGTAATATCGACTTCCACGCAAATAAAATGGCGGGCAAAGCTAGTAATTAAAAAAAAAAAGATCCTGGCTATCCGAATCCAGCAGAAAGCTGAAAGAACCAGTAATTTACATCGACTAACTGCCTTATTATTACCAACAGAAACATCCTACATACTAATCTAACTCTTCAACTTCTGTTTCCAGGGTTGGGCCGGCTTAGTGGTGATGGTGGAAAACCGACACACTGACAAATGGATCCATGTGAAGTGTGACTGCCAGGAGAGCTACAACGTGGTGTCTACTAGAGGCGAACTGAAGACTATTGACTCCGTACCGCCTTTACACAGGTACCCAATATTTTAATCAATTTTATTTTATCTAGTTTTAAATGTTCATTAATAATTCGTATTTCAATAATAACTTTTTTATTTTTTTGTCACTTTTTTATTTTTATTTTTTTTTTCTCTGGCGAGCTGTTTGATACTGGGCAACTAACGCGCTTTTTGGTGGCGAGTTTCTAATTACAATTTAAGATATTTTTTTTATTTTAGCACGTAGTACGATATTAAACCTTACAATATTATTTTATTTATGTATTTAATACACTACACATTCATTAACATTAGTTTATTTACCCTTGTCCGTGCGTCATTGCTGTGTGCCAACTGAAAACCAGTGCTGGGTGTCTTTCGCCCAGCAAATGCTGAGTTGGTAACCCTTTCGGTGTAGACATGCTCAGCGAAATTCTTAGCGTTATTTTTTATGTTTGTAATATTCTGTTGTTGTGTGTGTTTATCACCAAATAAATAGTTTTCAATTTCAATAGTTGTTGAAAGCTGTTTGGTTTAATGTATTTTCCTAGCATAGTTATGACATCAGGTAGTGGGATATTTCATCATATCTGCCGGCTTATATGGATATGTTGGGAGGGTATCTAGGGACAGGTTGAATCAGACTAACAATACTTGGGGATAATTTTTAAACTCTGTGCGCGTGCTGATTCTAGCAAGCGTCGGAGTAATAGATCTATAATTCTTTTCTAGTTTAAAAGTTCCTCATGAAAATGTTATGCACCAGATGGCACCACAGACACATCAGGTTCGGGAAACTGACAATTTCAACTCTTGATGCTACGTTTACACGCTTGGCAAGTCTCGACAAGTGTCCACAAACACAAGCGTGTAAACGAGGTATTTGGCTTGGCTTTCGTGAGCTTGTCGCCGATCCGATCCGATGTTAAAAATCGTAGTGTTATTGCAAGACGATATTTAACTGGTATAGCTTCTCTGAAATCTGTGTCTTTCTTGGCTACTATTGGTAAAAGTTTGCTCAATAGAAATTTAAAATCAGTGTAGCTCATACGGCAGAAGTTACGAAATTCTCCGGATGGTTCATACAAAAGCTCATTGAACTTTTCTTCCATAAATTCTCTGCAACAAAAAATACTTAAGTTGATTGAAATAATGATAGACAACGTCTCGAAATCGCATGATAAAAACAGGATAAAGCATCTGTTTTCTTCTGACTCTACCAATACGAAATAATATAGGTATCTTAATCTACTGCTACTGCTACTGGGTATAAACATTTGAATTTAATACCTGTTACGATTTCTATGGATTTTTAATATCCACCATCCTCTCTGTGGAACTTTTCGCTTCCTTTGTGTTTGTTTATATTTTGAATAAAAATATGTCAAGCCAAACGCAATAGCCGACACAACTTCAACGTCTGTCATGCTTGCCTGTCCGGAACACACTAGCGCACTCGCAGTAAATGGCGTGTGCATCCTAGCGTTTGTAAAGGCTTGGAGCTTGTGGACACTTGCCAAGCCTCGGCAAGCGTGTAAACGTAGCATAACACATTGAAACGTTGACATCTACGTAACGCCTAAATTAACGTGCTAATTATTGTGTTAAGACGCAGATGGAGCAGTAGCTTTTTTTTTATAAATATACACACATTACTAGTAAAGTAATGTGTGTAGAAATCACAATATGCTAAATATGAATGCTTGTGTCTGGAGTTGGATCACGGCAATAGTGTAATGCGTGGAGTTAGAACCCGCGACGTCTCGATTACAAGTCCGACACCTTATCCATTAGGCTATTGACGCTTAAAATTACATTTTATTATAAGATATAACAGTATCTACTCAATCGCTTGCTAACATATGTTGTATCTCATTCCAGGCAAGTAATAATCGTGCTGACTCAGCTGGAAGGTTCTGGAGGGTTCAGCATCGCCCATAGACTGACTCACCGGCTGGCGGGCGGCGCTCGTCTCCAGGACTGGGCGCCGCACGCCACGGACGAACCTCGCCACCGCCCCCCACTAGCGAGGCGCTTGTGTGGCTTACATCAGCCACGCCTCATCACATAGACACCTTAGAACCAACCGGAACCCACTGGACTTAGAACATACTGTACTAATAACATTCTGGCATAAAACTTGGAATCTTACCGTAAGCGACGGACGAACCTAGCTACTGCCCCCTTCTAGCGCGGCGCTTGTGTGGCTTACATCAGCCACGCCTCATTACATAGACACCTTAGAACCAACCGGAACCCACCGGACTTAGAACACACTGGACTAATAACATTCCGGCATAAAACTTGGAATCTTACCATAAGCGACGGACGAACCTCGCCACCGCCCCCCACTAGCGAGGCGCTTGTGTGGCTTACATCAGCCACGCCTCATCACATAGACACCTTAGAACCAACCGGAACCCACCGGACTTAGAACATACTGTACTAATAACATTCTGGCATAAAACTTGGAATCTTACCGTAAGCGACGGACGAACCTAGCTACTGCCCCCTTCTAGCGCGGCGCTTGTGTGGCTTACATCAGCCACGCCTCATTACATAGACACCTTAGAACCAACCGGAACCCACCGGACTTAGAACACACTGGACTAATAACATTCCGGCATAAAACTTGGAATCTTACCATAAGCGACGGACGAACCTCGCCACCGCCCCCCGCTAGCGAGGCGCTTGTGTGGCTTACATCAGCCACGCCTCATCACATAGACACCTTAGAACCAACCGGAACCCACCGGACTTAGAACATACTGTACTAATAACATTCTGGCATAAAACTTGGAATCTTACCGTAAGCGACGGACGAACCTAGCTACTGCCCCCTTCTAGCGCGGCGCTTGTGTGGCTTACATCAGCCACGCCTCATTACATAGACACCTTAGAACCAACCGGAACCCACCGGACTTAGAACACACTGGACTAATAACATTCCGGCATAAAACTTGGAATCTTACCATAAGCGACGGACGAACCTCGCCACCGCCCCCCACTAGCGAGGCGCTTGTGTGGCTTACATCAGCCACGCCTCATCACATAGACACCTTAGAACCAACCGGAACCCACCGGACTTAGAACATACTGTACTAATAACATTCTGGCATAAAACTTGGAATCTTACCGTAAGCGACGGACGAACCTAGCTACTGCCCCCTTCTAGCGCGGCGCTTGTGTGGCTTACATCAGCCACGCCTCATTACATAGACACCTTAGAACCAACCGGAACCCACCGGACTTAGAACACACTGGACTAATAACATTCAGGCATAAAACTTGGAATCTTACTATAAGCGACGGACGAACCTCGCCATCGCCCTTCCACTAGCGAGACGCTTGTGTGGCTTACATCAGCCACGCCTCATCACATAGAACCCTGAAAATAATGACTTATAATATTATTCTCGTTTTTGCCTTGAAAAGGCTTAAAACATGGAATATTTTACTTAAAAGTGACCGTACGTTGTTATTTTTTGTTCTTGGTAGTTTTTTGGATTTTAAGCAGCTAGATCTACCGCCGTATCTACTATTTAGATGTTCCGTATGTATTGTTTCGCTCTTATTAGTTATTTGGACTGGGCAAGTGATTTATTTATTTAAATAGAACGGCCGAAACCAATCACACTATTTAATAATTATAATTTAACACATTCATGCATTCTTAATAATAATTTCTACGTGATAATCGTGCTAACGCAACTGGATGGCTCTGGAGGGTTTAAGATCGCTTATCAGCTGATGCGCGGCACGCCTCATCACGTAGAAACCTGGAGACACTGACTTATATTTTGCTCTTTTTTATATTCTAAAGCCTTGAAAAAGGCTTTAAACTTGGAATCTTATCGCAAGCGACGGACGAACATCGCCGCATATATACAAACTTATAATCTGCCTGCATCTGCCTGCATCACAATGACTTCTAAGCTCGTTAGCCTTGAAAAAGGCTTAAAATTTTGAATCTTTTACTTGGAAGTTGCCGTACGTAAAACGTACATTTTTATTGTTCTTGGTAGTTTTTACCCGACTGCGCCAGAAGGAGGGTTATGTTTTTCGAGAGTATGAATGTATGTATGTATAATTGTTTGGCACGCTCTGTGGCCTGAACGGCTCGACGGATTTTAGCTTGAGAGGTATCGTTAGATTCGTATTGACTGTGAAAGTGACACTGGGTATATCAAAATTTAAAAATAAAACAAAATGGCGGATTTTTGGCGCCATATTATGCCTTCAAACAGGTTTTTTTTTTTCAAAACCTATCGAGTGGGGTATCAAAATAAAGGGTTTTAAAAGGTGATTACAAACATATATACAACTTATATGGTTAAAAGTAATTCAAAGTGACAAATCGTAAAAAATACGTATCAAGAACTAAATTGTCTGCGAAATCTTTCACGTTTGAAAACTAAAAAGCTGGAAATAAAAAAAGTAAATAAAAAAAATTAAAAAACCCGACCGCAACCATATACTAAAACTAACTGAAAAGCTAATAAAAACAAGCCCATTTTAAATTAAATAAAAGTTCGAAGCAGGCGAGACCCATTTGAGTTTGAAACTATAATAATGGTATGGGCCCCGCCTGCTTCCAACTTTTATTTAATTTAAAATGGGCTTGTTTTATAAGCTTTTCAGTTAGTTTTAGTATAAGGTTGCAGTCGGGTTTTTTAATTACTTTTTTATATTTAGACACCAGACTGCACTGGCAACAGTGCTGAAATATCGGAAACAGGAAACAATGAATACGCATGGTAAATATCCAGCTTTAATTTCTAATGATAAAAAAATATTGTTTATAGCCTCACGTTTGACTACTATTTCACCTGGTGGTAAGCGATAGTCGCTCGTTTTTCTAACTGCCGTACGTTTTTTTTATTGTTTTTGGTAGTTTTTTTTATGTTTGGTCGCTATTTTGTACTTTATTTATTACTAGCTTCTGCCCGCGACTTCGTTAGCGTGGGGGGGGGGGGGGTTTCTCGCATAAATACCAAATGCCGTGGGAATTCCGGGATTAGATTATGGCCACAGAATAGCCCATATTCCAGGCTATCTACTTAACAAATTTCATTCAGTTCCGTTCAGTGGTTTTTGCGTGAATTATTCAAATCTCGGAAGATCTCAGACCTATACATGCATCCTCACAAACTAACTCATTTATAATTTTAGTAACATTGTACAGACGCCAGCACATCAAGCTACAACAATCTGTCAAATTCCTTTAATAGATTTTCAACTTTATCGTTAAAGACATTAGGTTCAAGGTTGATTGGGAAAATTTTACAGTTTCGGGTAGCTTCATGTGCTGGCGTCTGTACATAGGCTCGTGTTTGCCCATTTCACCTGATGGTAAGAGATGTGATGGTAGTCGAAGATAAAGCACGCTTACCTAAAAGTAACCTATTCATTCTTCAGTCTCGAAAAAGTCTTAAAACTAAATATAATTTACTTGGAAGTTGTCTACGTTTTATCTTATGTTATTATTTATCTTATGTAGGTTTCTTCATCCATTTTTTCTGTAAGTATATGCACCAAAAATGGATCCCACGTAGCGGTATCGGCTCCGAGATTGTGCATCGCGTGAATCGTTTCCAAGGTCTGAGACTTTTTAGTTCTTCAGCAGAATGTTTGTGCATAGTCAGCTGGCCTAAAAATATTTGTATTTGCTTTGTAAACAGCAGTTGTTGGTTGTTGTATCTTCGGGTGAGTATATCCCATCATGCGTCGTAGTTTTCATCTGAGACATTAAGATGCTGCACTAGACGCTCTGCCTCACCTTTCAGTTTGCCTTTGAGGTGTTGCATTTTTTGAGCTTTGCTAAGCATGACATTGTTTGGATGGCTTCACAGTACAGGTCCACAAAAGTTGGCCACTGAGCATAGTTACCATTAAATGCCGGAATCTCCATTTTCGACATAGTTTGTTGTTGGTGAGATGTATAGCTAAGTTTTTGATTGAGTTGTTTCTTCATGGCTTCGTAAACGTTTTCATGTTCCGCATGCTCCTGTTCATAATCCACTTCCGTACCTTTCAATATGTTATCTATTTGCCAATGTAAATCGTCAATAGTTTTCCAGCGCGCCTGTATCATCTGCAGTTTATCTTGTAATTCCCATTTTTCAGAGATCGTATTAATGTCGATACCTCGAACGACTCTTGTAAAGGCTCGGAAGTTTGTTCGTTGTTGCCTGATCAGCTCATCAGTTTTGGACATTATACTTTTCTCCTCCGTGCTGACATTGTGTGGTTGCTCACCTTGACCTTGACTTGTACTTTCCATAGCCATGGCCTCGGTCTGTGCTATGTTCGACAGTAGAGCACATGTAGCTGTGTAGAGCTCTTTCACGGAGAGGTAAACCCCAGACTTAATGTAGTCATGTTTGTTATCACAAAACACTAAGTTTTTTGTGATTGTTATCGAACTCATCCCACAATTCTTCAAGAGACACTAGTCGTTTTTTCGCGTACTCAATAGTTTTCCGAATTGCAGAATCTTTCTTGATGTTTGTAGAAATCTGTATAGCTTCAGCGATGATTTGTTGACGTAGTTAGTAGCCCTTCCATTGTAGTAGATGTGCAGAAGAAGCTAGCAGTCTGTAGTAAGCACTGTCACTGATAGAGGATAATGTAGTGGACTTAATGTGCGTCCACTGGTCCAGTTAGTTCTATGTGAGCAGAAGCCCGTTACTAATATGTGCGCCTTCTCAACTTGGCTGGTGAGACCCGCTTGTGGGAGGCCACTCAAGCCGATTCGTTATTGATGAAGGTCTATTCTCTCACACTTCACTGAAAGGCTCGAAGGACCAAAAAGATGTGGAGTCCAGCCGCTGAGGTGCAATGTGTGTCGGGAATTCCTACTTGTGTTGTGGAAGAAAACACCGACGTGAGTGTTCACCAAGCAGCTTTATTGAACTGATCTTATTGTTATAATTTGTATGTATTAATACTATAAAAATGTAATTGCTGATCGCAGGCGTCAGCATAAAATTGTCGAGCGTGCTCGAACAGTAATAATCATTTGGTTTCATGGCGATTAGGAAAAAAGTCAAGTCATTGAAAAAAAAAACTTTAATCTGAATTTGAAAAATACTTCAATTATCCTTCTTTTCATGATAACTGTGAAAGTATTATTTTTTCACTAAAATACGGCACGTATTTATGGGTACTATATTCCTTGAAATTAAAAACAAATGACTATTATGTATATTTTGTATTACGACAACATGACGAGATCTATGAAATTGATCGATGAATTAATTATAAATGTCATCTTAAATTAAAAAAAAAAACGAGTAACTTGCATAGTTACCCGATATATTTCCAGTGACCGTAAAATATCAAAGGAATGTAATTACATAGTGTAAGCACAATATTGAACCTTATACCGTTAGTAATAAGCAATAAAGTGAATTAACATTGTACATTTCATTGGAGCAAATGTAACTGATATAATATTTAAGTTTGTTGAAAATATTTTCTGTGATTTTTAGGGTTCCGTAGTCAACAAGGAACCCTTATAGTTTCGCCATGTCCGTCTGTCCGCGGTTTAGCTCAAAAACTATTGGTACTAGAAAGTTGTACTTTGGCATGAGTATACACGTTAATGACGCCGAAAAAGTGGTAAAATAAAATTTTGAAAAAAACATTTATTTAGGGTACATGTAAAGTGGGATGATAATTTTTTTTTTCGTTCTTCCCATAGTGTGGGATATCGTTGGATAGGTCTTTCAAAAATATTAGGGGTTTGGCAAGACCGTTTTTTGATTAAGTAAACCGTTCGTGACTTATCAAGCTTTAAAGAACCAATTTTCGTTAGAGTCAAGTGTCCCCCCCCCCCTGTATCAACTAAACGGTTATAGTTAGAAATTCAAATGTTACGGCAGTAGTACCTATATATAACGAAATTTAAAGGAAAACTATCACACATAAGTGGGCTTTACAAGTTTACGAGTAATAGTCGATCAATTGTATTTGACTCGAAAATTTCGAACAACTCTATAGAAATGTCGATAGATGGCGCTAAGCGCCAGTTGTATCGTGCTAGCTTCTTGTGACGATTGAGTAGTGTAGCTCTGTGTCCGTATTTAAATTCAAAACACCGGCTATGACAAGTTTTATACAAATCTCTAAAAAAAAATTGAAACTTTCCGTGCAAAATTGTCGGATCAGGTGAGGATTTGTATAGGAAGTCAAATTAGTTAGGTAGTCATGTTTGGCTTTTAGTTAGAGCATGGTACGAAATGATCAGTCAGCGAATACGACACGCATTTGGCTGTTATAAAAACTACGGAACCCTACACTGCGCGTGGCCCGACACGACACGCACTTGACCGGTTTTTTTTATTGATGTTAAGCTCACGTTTGACCAACATCTCACCTGTATGATGTGGTCGAAGATGAAGCACGCTTGCCTAGAAGTAATCTATTCACACTTGACTTAAACGCCTCCAGGTTATAGCTATCAGGAAACACAGACACCGGTATGGTATTCCACTCCTTAGCTGCTTGAATGTAGTAGCTGATATTTACTTTACTAGTAGTCATGCGGGCCGTCGCTCCCGTGGATTCTTTATCTCGATAAAAACATAACCCACCTTTTTGCAGTCGGATAAAAAGCCTATAGCCTTCCTCAAGCTTCAAGCTACTTTCGTACCAAATTTTATCCAAATCCACCCAGTACTTTCAAAGATTAGCGCGTTCAAACAAACAAACATTTCCGCTTTATAATGTTCGTATAGATTAGAGTTAAACCGTTGTAATGTTTACGTTTGTATGTCTAATAAAATGGAGGTATACAACGTGTAATTTAAAGGGTATATACATACCAAGTGCATGGCTTCTTTGGATGATAACAAACGATATGGCAAGGGTTTTGTAATCCTATGTCTACGTGTGTAGAACTTATTACAAATTCCAATACACTGATACCAGAGACCGAATTTTTCAAATTAAGAAGAACGAAACGAATTATCGTGTTATTGGCAAGTGACGTGGAAAGTTATTGACCCTCGTAGTGCTGTGACACGTTTGTTATGATTGGTATTCAAGAAATATATGAAACCAATAATTTGGTATCAATTCTTTGAGCCAGTTATTTTGTGCTGAAACTGTGCATAGAGACTCCATACCAGATGTTGTCTTCAGCCCTTTTGGATAGATATGGGGTTTCCGTTACACGTTGTATAATTTAGATCAATCTCTGATTTTATGCCATTAACTGTGTTTAAAAAGTCATTTGTTCTGAACATAATTTTCTTGCGGTTTTTATTTTAGTATGAGATTACAAAATATCACACTTATGATCACGCTTTACTTAAATGTAGTGTGTAATAATATGAAATTTTAGATATTATATTTTGCAAATTGGTTATAAATAACACTTAATTGTATGGAACCATCTCGGAAGTATACTCTATCAAATAAAAAAAGTATGCTAAATTGGGTTCATAAACCAATATTTCTGTTTTTTTTTTTAACCTTTTAACCAAAACGGAATAGACATAAAACGTTATTTTTGAAGTTTAACTAGATAAAGGCGGTCTAACTGGCTACCCTGAGAATAAACGAAACAAACACGGAGGTCAACGTCTCTAAGTCGAATTCGTACTAATCAAATCGTGTAATCATTAGATAAATAATAATAATCATTTAATCATTGTTCACTTATCATTTTACTTTGTGCTTGAATTTACAATAACACTAATAAAAAGAAGCAATAATTAAATACAAATAAAAACGGTATAGGACCTTAACAGCTCCATCTTTTTTTTTTATTGATAATAGGTTCGCGTTTGACCACCATTTCACCTGATGGTAAGCGATGATGTGGTCGAAGATGAAGCACGCTTACCTAGACGTAACCTATTCAATCTTAACTTAAAGACCCGCAATTTCCCAATTCCCCTCCTGCCTACCACTTCTTCAATTCCACTCCTAAGGCCGCGTGTCCACGGTAAGAAAAATCGCCGGGTCTATGCAAGAATTCGTGTCGTTTCTACACACGACTAGTGTACACTGCGTCGGCGCTGCACAAGACAAAAATCTTGTCTGCGCCAGACACTACGCTATCTATAGGGGGCGGGGGGCGGTGTGTACAGTGCCCATGAGAACGTTTAAGCGTGTGGACCTGTGTTGTTTACGACAGTTTGTTTACGTTTTTATAAAAGAAAAACGAAGTGATTTTCATACGAAAATAAAGGACGAACTTTTCCTCATACTGTCGCAGTTCAAAGTATAAGTTAGCAAACTCATGTTTTTTACTTAACATAGGATGCACACAGTATTTTCTCTTGGAGTTAGTTTTCTTTTTAAATTTTCTATACATATAATAGGCAATCACCATTTTTTTTGCGTGGTAGTCAACATTATTTCCCACAATTCACAACACAACACGACACAATGTACACCCTACAATGTCTAAACCATGACTGAACAAAGCAATTCGTACCGTGTACATACTAGATTTTTTCTTGTCTGCAACAGACACGACATTCTTTCGTGCATAGACCTGACAAAATTCTTCTCATGTACATGAATATTTTTATCTTGTCTGAAGCCGACACGAAAAATTTCTTGCCGTGGATACACGGCCTTAGCCGTAAGAAACGTTTTGTGCGTATGGGTGGAATAATAGTGAGTTATATTTGGTACAATGTTTTTCAAAAACTTACATAATTATACCGGGCCCATATATCTAAAGACACATAACATAGTTACACATATTTTTTCTACTATACTAAAATGTAGAAATTATACATCCGGCCGAATAAATGTATACAGGATCCATTTTTAATTATTCTGCCGGTCTGGTGGCGAATAGGGCGCACCCAGTGTTATTTTTTGTCAACAATTAGTCTAAGGACATTTTAATTTGTATTATTTTTGAAATATGACGATTTCGCAAAAAGTTTTGAAGATGATTTTTTTTTCTTAATAATTTTGATGAGCTCGTTTGCGAAATACACGTTTTTGCTAACGGTAAGGATATATCACGTAGATTGTAAATCTTAAGCCATTATCATTACTGTATAAAAATCTCTCGTAAAAAACGACAAAACAATGATTTTTTAAATCATCAATGATAACTAGGGATCGTTGTATGTAGATGTTATTTATAATGTGACACGAAGAAATCACGTTTCCCTGTATGCGAATCTCACAAATAAAAATGCGTGGTACTCCGTAGTTTTAATGCCCAAACCATAGAATTATGACTGATACTAGATTTTTACAACGTTTACTTTCCTAATGTTCATAATTTTTTACAAAAATTCTCGGAAAAATGTTGAAGTGTTTTGATTAGAAACAAATCCTCTTTGATATAAAGTATGTTGGATACAATAAATATAATTTAGATGCTAAATTAAAATTGTTAACATAGAACGCGACGGTTATACGTTATTTATAAATGCTTGTATGTTTTCTACTTAGAAATCTTTAGTAAAACTTGATAAAAATTGTCTTCGCATTAGATCTATTAATTTAGTTAGGATAAAAATATATATTTTAGTTTTGCTGTGGGACCTCAATTACATTCCCTAACAGTGAAAATTCGGTTTATTATAAAAGAAAATGTACTAACAACACACACAATTCAGAAATGTCTCATTACGGTGAAAATTTGACAGCGCGGTTGTTGTCTATACACCTAACAATGGATCAAATCCACAAATTCATGATTAATTGCTAAAGTGTCACAACTTGACGTTAGTACTAAAGTGAGATAAACAGAAATCTCAGTTTTGTACGTAACATAAAAATATCGTGTAAATATTTAATTAAAAATGCTTTACTAATTAAACGTAGGTATGTAACCTGAATTTAATAAACGCTTCTACTTTTATTTGCACTGAAGTGTAACAAAAGACAAAAATTGATATTTTTAAATTGGAAGTTTAATTTCATTCCATTAATACTCATTATTTATTAAACTTTTTAATTAATTGTTTTTATTTTTATAATTATAAAAGTCTAGTGAAGCTGTTTCTTGCCATTAATTTTCTTTACAACGATATTAATTATAATTCTTTTTTATCATTAATTAATATTTAATTTTTGACTGTTTAAAGTTTAAGTGGCCTATGAGCAAGATTCGTGCAATATTAAGAAGGATGTTATCTCACGTTGAATTTTTATATTAGTGAGGATAATTTACACTTGCTGGCACAAAAAACTGCACACTGAGGCGTGTGGTGTTTTGTTTATAGTTAGTAGTTTACCAAAGAAATAACAGAAATTAATAAAAAAAGCTTAAATAATCGGACAAGCAAACCAAAGCTCAAACGCGTGCCACGGGCCAATTTTTTATGGCAATAACATGTCAATTTCATGCCAATTATATATGTTAACCCCATTTCGTTTTCTAAATACGTGTAACAGTCAACTGCTAACTATGAACGAACACGCTAACTATAAATATAACGTAGCAGTAGTTAAGTTTTGGATCGCATAGTGTTTTGATATTAATTATAATTATAATACCGTGCATCACAGGTTCTATAGATACACGGCTGTATATTTTTACACTTGTGCATCATAAATATAATGTATACATTCACACAGTTAAAAACTCCATTAAAAATGTAACTTATATTTCTTATAATTATCATCTTCCATAGTTTTCTTACATCATAACATTTTTGTATAACAATTTAAAGGGATGTAGTGTATTCTTTTTTAATATATATACTTGTAAGATAGTGCCATATTGAGAACTTGCCCTTTTATTCACTAACGCTTCATATTTTAAAGGGCCGATCCGTCTTCAACTAAAGGACATTTACTGAAACACCACATTAGTTTTAAGAAGTTTATGAATAAAAGGGTAATTTCAAACCTCTATACCAGTGAGAAAATTAGAAATTCTTTTTTTTAGCCATTTTTCTGTTAAAAACCAGCAAATTTGAATTCTGAAACAGGTTTTTATATATTTCTTTATCATTTATCATCAAATCATCCTTGTTTCAAAAACATCTGTTGAATCATCATTTCATTGTTTTTCGTGAATCCTATTGTACAATTTAATGTTCACAAAAAAAAACCATTTTTGTATGTTGTGTCGAACAGAGTGCACTGCAGTGTAATAAACTTTTGATAACTTTTTATTTAAGGATGTGTAATTGTTTTTGAGTAGCATAAAAGACGCTTATTTTCATGTTAGACTTACGTGAATGCATGTTAAACTATTTATGATAAGGTTAAATAAATAAAATTATTTAAATTTGATTTTTTTGTTTTATTCGATTATTTACCTCCTGTGCACCCCATACTTGACGAGAAATGCCACAAGCTTATAAAGTTATCAGTATTTCGAATTTAAAAAAAATATTTTTTACTAGCGACCCGCCCCGGCTTCGCACGGGTGCAATATTTATATTAAATATAGGCAGCGTTCGCGAGAATCGTTAACGTACGGCAGTTTTTTCGACGCCTTACTCCACAATTTTCACTACCACGAAAAATCCTATCTATTTTCCGGGATAAAATATAGCCTATACGGATTCGGAAGAATCCCTCTAAGTAATGGTAAAAGAAATTTTGAAATCGGTCCAGTAGTTTTTGAGCCTATTCAATACAAACATACAAAAATACAAAGGTTTCCTCTTTATAATATTAGTATAGATGTATGGTCTCCGTTTACTCGAAGACGGCTGGACCGATTTGGAAAATTCTTTTTCTATATTACTGTTTTGAATTGTACTTAGATTCTTTACACCAAAACCTAGACCCGGGTTTCGTGTTTCACATAAACAAAGTCGCCAATAATAAGATAATGTATAAGGTGACGGAATTATTATTGAGAGCACGCGGGTTCGAATCCCACCCATTACAATATTGCTGTGAACCTACTCTACTATTTAGCTTAATTGGAGGGATTAACAAGATTGCTGGTAATGTGAATTCAACCCACATTGTTAGTCCTCTTTAAAAAAAAAACGTTATTCGGAACTACACGCTCGCTCCTCGCCACTCGCTTCCAGTTTTCAACCGACGACAAAAAGAGGAGGTTATCAATTCGACGCGTATTTTTTTTTTTAATTTACTCCACTCGTTATTGTCGGTGGTGGGACAACTGCCTTGACTTAGAATTAAATCAATATCCTCGTCCTGCCCAAGCAAATTAGAAGCTGTTTGGTAATTCTGCCCACTGTTCTCTTCAAAGTACAAAATCTTACAAGTGCTTCCTGCCCAGAATAATTAGAACAAAAAAAAAGGTCATGCATAAGATATACATTTTTTATATTTTTTTATGGCAGTAAATAGATCATAATGAAACGATTCACGCTATTTTTAAAATCATACATTTTGTTCTTTTTACAGTACACTGGGCAGAATTACCGCAATCAGCTGTATTTTATTTGTCCTTCATAAAAGACACTGGGTACAATGGGGTAAATAAAACAAAAGTAACTTTTTATGTTATTTATTATGTATTCTTAATCAGTCTTGAATTTTCATCTTCTTTTTCTTTTATTTTCTCTCTTTAGTCATTCTTGGAAAAAATGTTCTGAATTAATGGGCAGGTATGATGGTTCTGTTAGAAAACGTTGAATCGGGGAAAATTCTTGCTGAGACCAGTCCTCGTATGTAGTTGAAGGTATATTATTGTCTATTCTGCTGCCAGTGCTGTTACGTGTACACCCACGCGACTTTCCTCTTGACCGTCCACGAGAAACTCCCCGCGTAACTCGCCTAGTCCTTCCGCGAGCTTGTATAAATGATGTACTTACATCAGGTCCATCACTTTCTTCCTCCGTAGAACTAATACTGGTTTCTGGTCGTACGAATTCTGGATCGTCGTAATCATCATCTGAAGGTATGAAGTCCCCAATATCGGAATTTTCTAACAAATTTCCGATGGCTTCATCGTCCAATTCTGCGACAAAAATCACAATTTACCAAAAACTTCTGCCCAATGTGATTTTTGCATCACATAATATTATTTATGTTTACTAAAACAACAATTATTAACGAAAATCAAAAATAGTTAAAAAAGTCAAAGTATTGGTTATTTAACTTTAATCCTGATTATTTTTAATAAAGAAAAGCCACCGATCTAAATGATAGTAAGAGATTAAACATACCTCTTCTCTGACGTGACTCCATTTTTAACACGTGAATGGCTTCTTGCGTTAATCTGTTGTCTATTACTCGAATAGATTTAAGGTTCACTTATTGGTTATAACCTAACCAATCTCAGGAAACTTCAAAAACGACAGCTGAGTAGAAAATACAAATTCTAGGCGCGAAATTAGAATATGTGATTTTTGAAGGACAGTGGGCAGAATTTACAATTTTACAATATTTTAGCTGGGCAGGAACCGTGAAGTATGTTTTGTGATTTTGAAATCACAATGGGCAGGACGAGGATATACTTATAATAAAACAGTCAAAATAGAGTGTCCGTACTTTGACCGTATTTACAAAAAAAAATGACAGCCCTAGTCACGACGCTACCTAACTATACAGTATACACACACTCTATTTTGACTGTTTGATTTAATGCTAAGTAAGTCACTACATTTACGAGAGGTAGGTACGATATTAGTGATCACTGAATGATTTGAGTACGAAATTATAACGTAATCTTAAATGTAACTTAAATCATGCACATGAAGCAAGGGACATCTTTTATAACCGACTTAAAAAAAAAAGGAGGAAGTTCTCAGTTCGTCGGGTTTTTTTATGTATGCTCCCCGATTACTTGAAGACGGCTAGACTGATTTTAAAAATTTATTTTTTTGTTTGGTAGGGTATACTTTCTTATTGTTTCCATTGTCATCACGTCAGGATCTGATGATCGAATCATGGAGAAATCGAGGGAACTCTTCAAATATTATAGGCACACCTATAGCGATTTGGTTATTTTTTGTAGTAACTTGTGCAGTTGCTCTTGAAAAACACAATTTAGGGAAGTGGAACTTATGATGAAGACCACAGATGGCCACCGGAACTACTCAATAATAAGTATTTCGTGGGTTGCGATTCGATTACTTGAATTTAGCCATCTAAGCACTTTATGCTCGTTACAATGCATAATTATGGTGAAGTAAAGCTGATGGTGAAGTACCAGGAGAACTCAAAAATTAACAGCTCTGCATCGGGAAAAGCTATATTTTGTATAAGGAGATAAGTAGTTGACATTTTGGCTTTTGTAACTAGATAAATTACATTTTTATACAAACAACATTATCTGGAATTGGATTGGATAGGCGTATCCAATCCAATTCCAGATAATGTTATACCAATCTTCTTCTTAGCGAGTCGATGGTTTTTTTTGCATGATTTGACCCAAAAATCAGGTACGCAAAATACGCTCGCTGATGCAGACGTAAGATCATCAAATGTCAAGATGACAGGGCATGCGGAGCAAGGTAGGAGTTGGGCCCATTGTCTGAGGGGTCTCATACACACTTGAGATCTGAGCCGTTCGTGAATCCCCATCTATAGAGATTATATTTGGTCCGGCCGACTTACCAGTCTGTTGGGGCATTTCTAAGCCCGCCACGGTAACACGTACGCAGGTGGAAGACTCAGACGGTTCGAAGAAGCCATCAGCTACATGCCTATGTACCTAACGTTTATTTTTATGATATTATTTAGCTCTCATTATCTTTTTCTGGTATACACTAAGTACCAACATTAGCATTTAACTTTGTTTTAAGATAGATAGATATTCTCTTTATTATACACCATAACAGAATTAAATGAGGACTTAAAAACTACAAAGGGTGTTACAATGGGCGGTCTTATTGCTATAAGCGAACTTTTACAGACAGCCTTTGGATGGATTTGACACAGCAGGAGAAAATAAATACGCGGTTAGTCCATGGTGTACTATTCACTTATATACAATAAATAAGTAATGACCTATATACTCAATACACATATACATATATATATATACAAAAAAAAAACAAAGCTGAGATATATAAAAAATAGTAACAAATTAAGGAGAGTGATAGAGATCTGTTACCATGATTTTGAAAGAAGGAAGGGTTTGTACTTGTCTTACTGACACGGGAAGAGTATTCCACAGTCGTACTGCTTGAGCTCCGAATGACTTACCAAAGAAATTGGTGGAGTTATACTAACCCAATGGACTGTAGTCTAATCTTATAAATTAAGTAACAAAAAATGGTTTTATTACTTAATTTATTAAACTTATAACTATATACATGTTACTAGCTGTTGCCCGCGACTTTTTTACTGTGGGAGTTTCTCTCGTGTAAATACCGATCCCCTCGGAATTTCGCAAAATCCCGTCTTTTAGAACGTAGGAGTTCGGTAAGTTCCTACGTCCTAAAAGGAACCCCCATGCAAAATTTGAGATCCCTAGCACTTGTAGTTTCTTAGATTTCGTAATGAGTGAGTGAATCAGTGACCTTACGCTTTTATTTTTATAGATTAATTTTTTTTTTAATAAAAACGAGAGCCTATCGGTATGGGGAACATGGTCCAAACTACCGGTGGTTAGGGCTCCAGGCAGAGGAACCTCCTACACAATGAGAGCCTCCTCAGATGTTAGTCGAGGCGTTTGGTTATGATACTATTGGCTATGATAACTATCGGCACAATTATAGCTGTATCCACATCCCACATCGTCAACAATATCGCGCCAGGTCAAAGTACTCCGTTAGATCTCTCTCGGCTTTCACGAAGTTCTCGTCAGGAGGTTCCGCTATATTTACGAACTGGCTTTAATACTGTGAGTTATGGTAGTCTGTGAAATATAATTATTTTCGAGGACTGAAACGGACACATACCTATAGTACAAGGGCGGAACCAGGGGGTCATGGGGTCATGACCCCCCCATGGGCTGGGTCCAGGACCTAGGTGGACCACTAATTAAAATTATTAAACATTGTTACTAGATAATACTCCAGTTTCTGTCGTTTTAAACGAATATCGGCAGTGGATAACCAAGTGGCAGCGGAGTCAGGAAATACAAATTATAACTTCTTGTGACTTGACCACGATTATGTGACCCCCTCCCCCCCCCTGGCACCAAAGCTGGATCCACCCTTGCTATAGTATGATACTGAATACCTACTAGTTGCTGATGGATAATACTGACAACAAGTTTTGCCTGTGCAAATAGTCTACGGGACCTCTACAAGATGACTTTGGTCATGACAAAGGTTTTGGTGGATGACAAAGGTCTAGGAGATTTGAGAAAACAAAGTAGTTTAGGTAAGCGTGCTCCATCTTCGACCACATCATCACTTACCATCAGGTGAGATGGTGGTCAAACGCGAACCTATTCTAAATAAAAAAAAAAAAAAAAAAAAAAAAAAAAAAGTTTACATATAACGTAAATATAAATGTTCAGCTCTACTTCGATGCTCGCATTGCTTAACCTTCTGAACGCCAGAGCAAAATCGCACGCGCGAGCCCTCCACGCCGAGCCACAATTTCACCACAAATACCTACAAAAAAAAATAGGGATTCCAACATCTAATCGATAAGTTATCGATAACCAATTAATCACTGCTTTTCGTTCCATATTTTATTACTCTTTTTGCATTATTATTTTAATTCATTTGACCCTATTTGGTATTATACTATCATTAAACACCTAACTGGTGTTTAATGATTGAAAAGTTCTAAACAACCTAAAAGCAGACATTAGAACTACAAACGAATACCTAAATCAAATAATAATAAAGTACATCACTTATCTCGGGAAGACCTGACTCTGGCGTGGCTGGCACGACTTTTGACAACTTTCTCGCATGCGAGTAGGGATGTGATATTGTGGGACCTAATAAATAATAATCATATAGTATTTAAATTTTTTTTTTTTTAATTTTCATAAAAGTATCATTCCGAGTCTTCGTAACTTGGTAAACATGTCATCCAAGTCCTTTTGCTGTCGTACTTTTCTAATAACGTTCAGTATATTAACATAAGTTACTGAACGTTTTTTTTCTGGCACTCGATCCAGTTCAAAAGCGACTGTCAGAACACTTTTTTACTGATTTCGATTAGCAATTTTTGTTGATTGTTTTTCTAGTGAAATGTAAGTAATTAATATATCGTTGTGCTATTTTACAATATTTCATTAATGTAGTTTTAAATAATAGGAAAAAGAAACACAGAAAACTTAATTTAGTATATTTATTTTGTACTTAAAAAATGTCGTTTTCTTGTCGGCTATAGACGACAGTGGCGTGTTTGTTACGTTTTTGTTTGTCGGCTATAGCCGACCGTGGCGTTCAAAAGGTTAATGCTTTACTGGCATCGACACTGGAGTATGATTTGATTGCCGCAAGATGGATGGATGTATTTATGTATGTATGTCGTGAATGTTTGAGATTCTGTGAGATAATGAACGAAAGATGACATTTATATTCTTATGCCTTTATTATTATTATTTATTCATATATAATTTATTGGGATTTAAAACATTAATTTTAAAAACACTGCTAAACCTAACTATGTTAGTAACTACATTAAAAAAATAGACTTAGGCGTCAAAGTATTTCTCCACATTGATGTCGTCCGAAAACATGCCCAGAACACTGGCAGCATTGCCACGTTGTATGGAAATGCTTATTCTTTGGGCAAAGAACGAGCCAGCCCTCTGGTCACGCAAGAAATCGATCAACCAGTGAGACAATCTATACTAATATTATAAAGCGGAAAAGTTTGTTAGTTTGTTTGTTTGTTTGCTTGAACGCGCTAATCTTCGAAAGTACTGGGTGGATTTGGATGAAATTTGGTATGGAAGTAGCTTGAAGCTTGAGGAAGGTTATAGGCTACTATTTACCCGACTGCAAAAAAGGAGAGTTATGTTTTTACCGTGATAGAATCCACGGGAGCGAAGCCCCGCGAGAGTACTAGTTCCTTATAAAGACGTCTCGACCCCAAACGGCACAAAACTATATTTACTAGAAAGGTTACAGTATTTACGCCATTTGAGGGCCTCTGCAGTCGCGGCGGCTGCACCAGCACAGCTCGTCGTACTTGAAATATGAGATGGTGCAAGAGTGTCGACACAAGTTGCATCCCACACTAGAGAGAGGCCTACCCATCTTCCTAGGCACCAACGTCATACCATCCCATTTCTTCCCAAAATTTTCATTTATTGTAAGTATACCTTGGAATTTTCTGTTACGTTATAAGTAGATGTATATGTTGTAAATTAATTAATTAAAATTAATTTAAAATTCATGAAAATACAACTTACAATAGATCCATATTAATCACAATAAAATAATACAAAACAAACACTAATTTTAAATACGTTGTACACTAGACAACGATAATTAAAATCTAGACTTAGGCGCGAGTCACACATGTAATTTTAACTATGTCTACCTACTTATTCTTTGTTTCTACATTGTGTGTGCCAAATCAACATGTCTTCTTTCATTTGTCTTCATAAGTGTGTGGGACTAAGTACCTACAACAGTGACCTAGCTAGCTCTAATGCGTCTCCTTAAAGACTGGGTCATTAAACATCACTAAAACATCTACTATAATATCGTTCAGTTCTGAGATGTCGTCTATGCATGCGAGGGTGGATAGCTGGAGGAAGGCGCGCCGGATAAGCCATCACAGGATCATTTCCGGAGCCTTTTTCGTTTTACTTCAGAATCAAAGATGTTGTAATTGTGGAAGAGACTTTACTAGGTTTAGCATTGTCGTTTCATGAATTTCAGAATGTTTCAGCTTTTTGCGATAACTATAAAAAAACTGACGGGAAAAATCGTTTTATTTCTATATTTTTCCTTAAAAGTGACCGCGAACTTCAGTAACATTCAACTCCTGTGAAGTATCTGTCTGGGATTCCAAAATAACTGTTGATGGCAACAACCATCGTCACACGAAGGTCAGCGATGATATGGTCGAAGATGAAGCACGCTTACTCAGAAGTAACCTATTCACTCTTGACTTAAAGACTCCCAAGTTATAGCTATCGGGAAATGCAGACTCCGACAGGGAATCTCACTTTTTAGCTGTTCGATGCACATTGTAGTAGTAGGCAGTAATCTCAAAACACTTTGTGCGAATGGATGAGATGTATAATTATAATATGTATGTAAGTATTTACTATTGCATTATTTTTCTCTGTATATCTTTTCCTTAAGTTGAACCTGACATGTTTGTTTCTAAATAACCCTAATTTGAACTGGTAGAAGGAGCCTCAGGCTTACGTGTCTTTTGCTAGTGAGTTTTGAAATTGTGTTTATTTGTCTGTCCTTATTTCTTGTCAAAACGGAGAAACGGATCGATGTGATATTTGGTGTGGAGATTTAAAGAGGTAACGTTTTTTTCGCAGATATATCACTTTTCCAGGGTGTGAAGTGTGCGTGAGAAAAAAGAATGCAGTTTTTAGGGTTCCGTAGCCGAATGGCAAAAAACGGAACCCTTATAGTTTCGTCATATCTGTCTGTCTATCCGTCCGTTCGTATGTCACAGCCATTTTATTCCGAAACTATTAGGACTATACATGTAAAACTTGGTAGGTAGATGTATACTGTGAACCGCTTTCCGATTCTAAGAAAAAAAAAATAAAATAAAGGGGGACTCCACATATATGGAACTGAAACTGAAAATATTTTTTTTTCATAAAACCTTTGCGTGTGTGGTATCTATATAGACAGGTCGGTAAAAGTTTCTAAGGCGGGAGCGCAGCGCAGCGAAGCTCCCGCCTTAGCCATCTAACCTAATCCAATGAAGTCGGATTGTGCCAACTCGGAGTAATAAAAAACACAAATCGAAACATACGGAAAAACACATTCACACTCGAAAGCAAAGGAATGACGCACAAATTTGACATTAGCTGTCAATATTATCCATCCAATATGGCGGGTTGCGTTTCGTTTCACGTTTTTCACATAAAACCTAAACATTACATTTGAAAAACTGTATTAAAGCATAAAAATTACGTTCCGTTTTGCATAATTGCAATATATTAAAGAATTTTTGGAAATTGTTTAAAAATATTTAGACGCAACTCCGGCAGCCAAAATTACTTTGGGGGGATTAAGACTAACTCCCTTAAGCCCCCTACAACACCAATACCCTCAAATTCAGGCGACTCGTTTTAAAATCCAACCCGACAGGTCTTTAAAAATGACATTGAAGTTTTTAAAACCAATTTTTCATAAAGTTAATCGTTTAAAAGATATACGCTTCCAAAGTGGTAAAATGTGTGGCGGACTTATCCCCATAGATAGATAGATAGAATATACTTTATTGTACACAAAAATTTAAACACACCTATTTAACCAATATTATTTTTTAAACAGAACTAGCAATATGGGTAGAGTGCACATTACTAGAAATCTTCCCCGCCCTCCAACTAAGCTAAATGGGCCATTATTTTTTTCCAGGGCCCAAATTGACTAACTATGTCGTAAAAAATAATTTTAAAACATATTCGTTTTTTTTATATTTTGAAGTTAATTTAGTTTTATTAATATTTAAAGTAAACAGTACAGTCATCAGCAGCGACGTTTTTTACTATTTATTGTTTTGTTTGATGTTAATACAAGGAAAGGAGTAGAAAAACAACAACTGTGTTACTTACTTAGAATAATCAGTTTTATTGGTAGGAACTTTTACATCAATTTTAAAAACCTATCAGACATAAACTTGACAAGAATTACAATAATCCTATAGTGTAAAATCACAATCATCTCAGTCTAATATCTTATTTTCTAATTAAGTTTACCAATGCGTTACGTTATTTTAATTTAAGCTACTGTAATTTCTCAAAATATGCCTTAATAATAGCAATTTAAGCTCAATCTTTTTAGTATAGGTTGAAATATGGTAGATAAACAAAAAATATAAAATTTGTGATGTTTGAAAATTATATTTAAGCTTTATAGCTCTTAACGTATTCAGGAAAAGAGGGACAAAAAAGTAACGCAGTAGTTGGATAAGTAAAACAGTGGTAATCTTATCACAGCACTAGGTTTTTTTTTCGCTTTAACTAATA
The DNA here is from genome assembly GCA_943138885.2 of Tholera decimalis. Taxonomy (NCBI): domain Eukaryota; kingdom Metazoa; phylum Arthropoda; class Insecta; order Lepidoptera; family Noctuidae; genus Tholera; species Tholera decimalis. The sequence goes on from OW964551.2 coordinate 13,546,497, forward strand.
GAAACACGCTAAAACAATAATAAAGTATTTTAAATCAAATAAAACTTCTCTTTAAAAAAAAAAACAAAACAAAATCCTCTCAAATTAACATTTTTAAACGTAAAATCTTTGTCTCATCAGTCTTATTTCTCAAATATATTTAATTGAACATCAAATTCGTAATATACACGTTTACCTTTCTTAAATATTTTAGGGTTTTATTGATACCGAGAGTTTCTTGAATAATGGAGGTTTTCAGCCTGGAATTTTTTATGACATGTTCGCCAAAAATACGCCTGATAGCTAAACGGTCTTTAAGTTTCTTTATTCTGGAGTAATAGTTTTTAATAGCGTTAGACAAAGCTATGTATTTTTTGTCTCCGTCCTCCGACTTTTTTCTTTTTTGTCTTTGGTATCTTTTCTTGTACTTGTTACATTTTCTTTTCAATTTCTCGTTTTCTTCCTCCAATTTCTTATTTTGTATAATGCAGATCTGTCTCGTCTTACTTGTCTTCTTCCTTTTGACCTTGGAGAAACCGGAATTCCTGATCGTGGTGTTGAAGCCGGTGTATAATCTAGAATAACTTGCTAGCTCTGTTTTCTGACGTTCTCGAAGTTTCTTGTTTGCTATCTTCCATTTACGCTTTGCTGATCTATGATCTCTCTCTGTCATATCCTTTACAAGTTTTTTAGTAGCAAGATATCTCTCAAGATGTTTTCTTTTAGTCTCAGCATTTTTTACAGGGTCCTGTTTCAATTTTTCCCTATAACGCCGTTGTTTTTATGCCGGTGTTAACGCCATTATATTGAAAATAATATACTGTAACAAAATAACCCAATAATTAATTAAGTGAACTGTAAATTAGATAAATACACTTAGAAAACTGTTAAGTTTGCAACTGCATTATTTTTCATGGTAACGCAGTGTAGTGGTAACGCAGTTGTAAAAATAACATGTATTCTAACATTTGGGTTATATGATAATAAATACCTAATCATTTTTGATGACATGCAAATATTTACCTAATCTATTACAAAACGCAATAAAAAAACAATCAAATATCTTAAAAACTCTCAGTTTGTCGTCGGTAACTCAGCGGCCGCACAATAAACACACGCGCCTCTCCGGTCGACTCGCGCTCGACTGATGCGGCCAGCGTCAAGGCCATGAACACCCGCCTCACCCCGCCAGCAATTCATATTAAATCAAACTAACTTAGTTGAAAATATACTAAAAAAGCCGAATTTAAAGCTCAGTTTTGCTTGGTAACATAGAGTACTTACGTTTTTTTTCTTCAACAGGGACAAGACAAGAAATATTTCGTAAATAATACACGGTTAAAGGAAAGATAAACTTATTAGCCTGTTACTAAAGTTCATACTTATCTTAATTTCCGTAGATATTTTAATTTAATAGTGCCATAAAGAGTTTTAATGTAATGTCAATGTATTTGAAGCGAGTTGCTTGCTGGGACAGCCGGATTTTGTATGAGATACGACTGAGTTACCGTAATTTACGTCAAATTATAACATTTTTCACTAATGTCTATGTCTTCTTAGAAGGGTATTATTATTACGTTTCTACCAATAGCGATTTAATTTTAGTAATCATAGCTTTTTTTAATGTAATAGGTTCTATTCTTGAGAGACCGATTATGGGCCCCGGAAAAAAATAATGGCCCAAATATGCTTGTGTCTGGAGTGGGTTCAACGCAATAATGTAATGCATATTATTTAAATATAGATTATAATACAAGAATTAATACTGCATACAAGTTGTGCTAGCTGCATGCTGGTCGAAAGAGGTTTGATCATCTACTCAAAAAGAACAATCTACATTTTCCACCCAGTTCTTCCTTAGCCCATCCAGTAGCGCCACAGATTGAAACATCTTCATACTCTTTATATTCATTCCGTAGGTACAGAGATCTCATTGTGCCGGGAGATTGTAAGGTTTTGCGCCACCAAGATTATATTCTACGAAAGAAATCGTAGAAACATGCATTCATATTAATTAAATATGGTTTTTTGCTAGTGGAATTTTTAAGAGCTCTACATTTTATCTGAATGTAACTGTTGCTCGCTATTTTGTTCGTGTGGAAATACTGCAGTAGATTTCTTGCTCTAGAAATACACTCGCGTCTTCTCGGAGCCCCCTGTCTAAGATAGATAGATAGATATACTCTTTATTGTACACCATAACAGAATTAAATAAAGACATAACAACTACAAAGGATGTACTAAGTTTCATCACAATCTGATTAGTAGTTTAGGAGCGCATAGAACACAAACATACAATCGTTTATTTTATTTATATACTTATTTCTATGCGGTAATGAGGACAAGGGCCGCCTGTTTTATGGAGCGAGTAAGGCACTCACAAATTGTAATTGTCATTGCTGTGTATGACTGTTGTAGATTCAACATTAACATGTGTATAATTAAATGAAAATTTTTGTTTGTATGATAATGGATGGGAAAAAGTACCTATTAATTTAAAATTTGTGTTTTTAATATTATAAATAATTAATTTGTCTCTGTTCTATTACGTAAAATAAATGGACTTCATAACTGATTAATCATACCTGTTTTTTTTTAGTGATAGTAGGTAACGTTTGACCACCATCTCACCTGATGGTAAGTGCTGATGTGGTCGAAGATGGAGCACGCTTACCTAAAAGTAACCTATTCACTTTAAGACTTTAAGACCCCTAGGTCATAGCTATCAGGAAACACAGACTCCGACAGAGAATTCCACTCCTTAGCCGTACGCACAATGAAAGTAGGTATTCCCAAAAGGTTTTGATTATTTTTTGTTTTGAGGCAACTTGCCCCGGGCTTGAAATTCGTGGATGTGTTTACAAATAATTGTTACTGGTTCAATCACTGAAACAGCCGAACCCAGAACTGTAGGCTATACAAATATGTATGTGGTCCATGCGGGAATCGAAACCGCAACACGCAGTGCAGCAGCTGATCGCTCAGCCACTAAGCTGTCATGCTCGTAAGTCTATCAAGGGCAAAAGTCGCTATAGTGTCGTCTTCGTTGCCCGCGCCTCTCGACAAATTAGGTCGCAACAAATTAGAAAGTTAAGTTCACAGTGACCAGTTGACTGATCATTCAGGATGAGTAATGTAAAAAAATATTTTTAGACGAAATAATTAATAGATGCGAATCGATGGAATAAAAGCTGCGACCACGTGATACAAGAAGAAAATCTTATGTGTTTGGATGACGTCGTAGAGAACGCAGAACAAAATTCTTTCATAATATATAATAATACAAGATTCTATTGACACTGATTAAAAAAATATTACAAATTTAAGGCAATTAATTTGATTTTTATTCATTAAACTTAATTTATTTGAAATATAAATTTAATTTTGAATGTTTACTCCTTTGTGAAAACACCTTTACTCTGCAGTTGCATTGATGACGTCACTATTTTCTTAACATGAACCAACTATAAGTACCTATCTACAAATACAGTTTGGATGTTTATATCTCTTGGCTTATACTTACCTATATGCTTACAATCTGGAATAACACATATACTACTTTTTAGGGTTCCGTAGTCGAATGGCGAAAAACGGAACCCTTATAGTTTCGTCATGTCTGTCTGTCTGTCCGTCCGTCCGTATGTCACAGCCATTTTGTTCCGAAACTATTAGGATTATACATGTGAAACTTGTTAAAAGGTAGGTTGTATTCTGAGAACCGCATTCCGATTTTAAGAAAAAAAAATTAATATTTAAAATTAAGGGGTGCTCCTCATACATGGAACTGAAACTGAAAATATTTTTTTCATGATACCTATGCATGTATTTAAAACTGACATTGAGGTTTCAAACACCACTTTTTCAAAAAGTGAATCGTTAAAAGATATAAGCTTCCAAAGTGGTAAAATGTATATGTATCCCCCTCTAACTTCTATAATAATGGAGTGAAAAATCTAAAAAAATATAAATGCTGTAGATCTTAATGTAAGCTTTCAACAAAAATTGGTTTGAACTATATCGAGTCAGCAGTTTTTGAGATATAGCATATTTTCTAAAACCCTCAAATATAACTTTGTAATTCATAAAAACACTATGAAAAACAAAGTTATTTGGCGTAGTTACTACGGAACCTTTCATGGGCGAGTCTGACTCACACTTGGCCAATTTTTATTATACCTGGGATATAATTCTTTCTTTTCTTTATTCTTTATTGGCATAACAATTTTAACAGACTTTTGAAGCCCTGTCTACCAAGCTAGGTACACAATACCTGTATTTCGGTAGTCAGTGTCTTCTTCTCAATAACAGGTTGTGTAACTTATATGCAATGAACCAAACTATGTTATTTATATGTAACAGCTTATAAATAACAATTTAGACGTATTTTTTCGTAAATTAAACAAGACGAACTACGACGAACGACTAAAATTGTAAAAGAAAGATCCCCAATATATTATCTACTGCGACTTCGTTCGCGTGGAAGGGTTCCCGTGACAATTCCGAGATAAAAAGCCTACGTGTAATTCCAGGATGACAGCTATCTATTTACCAAATTTCATTCCAATCCATTCAGCAGTTTATGCGTGAAAGAGTAACAAACATCATTACATCATTCTGTACATCCATCCTGATAAACTTTCGCATTTAGGTATAGTAAGATAAGAAGTAAGACACTATGAATTCCTTTTATCATAAAATGTCACCTAAGATGTATATTACTGAAATCAATTCAAAAATACAGTGTTGATTGTATGTACGTGAGTCGAGAGGCCCCAGTGACGAGAGTGTACTACGTGAGCTCGACAAATGGATGTGCGATTAACGCTTATGCGACAAAACTGTACTGCGACTAACCATACTTCGAGTTCGAATGCACGCTTATGCGACACACTGAAGATCGACATCATGCGAGTACGACATGAAGACACATTTGTGTTCATAATCATAAGAGGGTTCACTACATAAATCCTTCTGGTTGATATTTTTTTTTTTAATATTTTATATTAGATTTTGAAGCTCGTTATGTTATAGTATTCTTGACAGTCGGTACGGTTCATAAATAAATTAATAGACTGTTCATTTGTGTCTTTGGAAGTCGTTGCACTCAGGCAATGATTACATTTCTAAGTAAGTTATCTTGTAGGTATTTCATTTGTGTAACCTTTAGTTCCTGCTTAGCTATAGTCTTTGTTACGTAGGAAAGTTTTAAATAGTGCGCAATGGACCTACCAGTGTGGTCCCAGATCCAACTTTTTAAGGTTACGTTGACATTTCGGCCCCGGAACGCAAAGGCTACTGAAGGAGGAGAATGGGCTTTTATTCTAAAAGTCTGACACTCCCTTCCACTCCACCCAGATTGGGAGAAGTCATTCCATACCGAGCATTTTTATACTTTACGCGCTGACCATTTTATACCATCTGGGTAGGTATACTTATCCGACAGAATGAGAAATAAGTACAGAAAAATTATCATCCTGTGCTTAGTCTTTTCCAAACGCTTCCAGGGTTCTTCGAAAGTTAATTTATTTTGTTACTAACACATTATGGATTTTCTATATCCGAAATAAAGTATTTTATTTATTTTATTATTTATGTACACACAGTAAAATACATCAGGATAAGCATAGTTATAATATTTGAGTACAAAGGTACTGTTTATTTCTTAAGAAATTTTTTCCAGCAGACCTGTGAAAGGAGAAATGAAAAAGAAATGTAGACAATAGTGTGTGAGAACAAGAAAAGAAATAAATATGAATATGTGAAGTCTAAAACTAAAACTAAAATATACCTACACATACTTATAATGCAATAAAAATAATAAATACTTAATTAAATACATAATGTTAGAATAAATAAACATATAATATAAATATATACATAAATAATTAACACAGTTATCTATACTAATATTATAAAGCTGAAGAGTTTGTTTGTTTGTTTGTTTGCTTGAATGCGCTAATCTCAGGAACTACGGTTCTGATTTTAAAAATTCTTTCAGTGTTAGATAGAACAAGACCAATAGGAGCGGAGCACTAATGAAGAATGTTTCAAAATCGGGGGATTTTTTTCCACGCGGACAAAGTCGCGGGCGTAAGCTAGTATATTATATTATTATTATAACTGTATGCACTTGAGCAGGTACTACCGATTAACATGGCGTGAATGTATATCAGTCCCCTACAACCCAGTAACTGGGTAATAAGAGACCTGCATGTCATCGTAATAAAAAGATACGCCCCCCCTCCCTCGGCAAGACTGGTGTTTGATTTTCTTCTTACTGCCCATAGCGACTATCAAAGTCAAACAATATTTTTTACGGCTGCCCAACGGCTTATCAGTTTACCCATCCACGGATCAGCTTTGGCAAGTGTTGACAACTTAACCTTAAAAACTGACATGTGCGCCTGTAACCTACAAGCATTTTTATAAGACCTACAATTTTGTACTGTACGCGCTGGGCGCTGTATACCTACAGTATCTACGGTACAGGATGAGAAATACAAAAAGTCTTCACTATCTGCCTACATTTTTCTCAACTAAGTTGGGGTCAGCTAACACTAACCGGTTACAGCTGAGTACTAGTGTATTACATGTAGCGACTGCCTGTCTGACTCCCACAACCCAGTAGCTGGGTAAAACGCAGTGGCGTAGCTGAAACTTCGGAGCCCCCCCGCCAAAATCTCAATAAGGCCCTCTATAACCCAGCGATAACCCAAAAAATCCTAAGACCCAAGCGAGTCAACCCTACGTAACCTAGAACTTACTAAACTAGCTCATTTTTCTAGTACTCAAAATACATATTCATATATTTATTTGCCTACCATAATGTTATACATCGATTTGAGAAGCTTATTAAACACTCATAACTATATAAATAAAAAAACATTAAATAAACCTTTATCGCTATTTTGTACGCGAGACTGCGTAAGGATTCACAATATTCTTCTATTTCTTGTGCGCTCGCTAAATTTTTTAAGACACTGAGGCCCCCTGCGCCGCGGTGTCCGCGGACCTTCAGCTACGCCACTGGTAACACGATACTCGTAATTCAACGTAATGATATAACCGTTTAAATGTAGCATATTTTCGCATACCCGTTGCCGAGACTGGGGTCTGAGTCTGACTATCCGTAGTAACTGTTAAAGTTTTACAAATGACAGCCGGGACCAACGTGCCTCAAAAAGGTCGATAAGCATCGACCTTTTTGAGGCACGGAGGAATCTTGATATTTTAAGATGGTTACCCATCCACGGATCAACTTTGCCAAGCGTTGCTTTACCTTGAAGACTGACACGTGCTGTAATTATTTAACCACGAGATCCTCAGAAATACACAGCCATATTTGAAAAGCATATAGATACAGTCACGTTCCCTGAAATCATCAAACATAATCTCTTCAAAGAATTCTTTTTCGCAAACCAACATACGATTATAAGATCCAACATAAAATTTCTTTCACTCGAAACAGATTGAATGAAAACTCAGCCTCTGAGAATTTGCTTGAAAAGAACGTGACAAACATACAAACAGGTATCACTTTTTATGTTTAAAGGCATCAAAGAAACGTTGAGTTGTAAGTAGGCAGGCTTAAAGGTAACTTATGTTTTTAAGAACTAAGAAAGTATATCTGGGGCATTGAAGTACGTGGAAATTATTATTAAGGTGTATCTACATGTTGGAGATAATTGATTCAATATGTCAGACTATGTGTAGGCAATGTTAACACAAATTATTCCACTTAGACACTGTAAAAAGTAATAAAAACTATTTGATAACACAACGAAAAAGTCTGCGGCGTCACAACAAAAACCACAGATGCATTTTGTAAACATTTTTTTTCGTTCATTTTAGTGGTGTTCCCTTTAAAATGTTACTAAAACCGGTCAAGTATGAATCGATTAGTCGAATTATACAGCCAAATTGTGTTACTTGCAACATAAACGTAAAATACATCGTCCAATTCGAGCCGTGACGTTATATACAAACGGTGTACCTACCGTTGACACTTGAAGGGTTAAGTCCGCCTGTACATTTTGTGTTGTATACAATTTTAATACTTAAATCTTACTTCCTACTATCTTACTAATTCTTACTAATATTATAAATGCGAAAGTTAGTGAGGATGGATGTATAGATATGAATGTTTGTTACTCTTTAACGCAAACACTACTGAACGGATCTGAATGAAGTTTGGTAAGTAAATAGTTGACATCCTGGAATAACACAGGCTACTTACTAACACTGACTTTATCCCGGGATTTCCACGGGATCGGGATTTACGCGGGAACACTATTCCACGTGAACGAAGTCACGGGCAAAAGGTAGTAAATAAATTAACCACAATATTTTACATAGTAATTAATCAGTCTATCATGTTCTCAATGCTGTGACAAAGGCCTCCTTTCTCAGTGAATGGAACTTGCGGTCTAAGTGTGGGTGGATATCACACAGGTATTCGGATTTTTCAGTCCAAGGTGCACATGCCTTGCTCACGTTGTTTTCTATCTCCATTTTAAAAGCACTGATTATGGTAAATTACATAAAGTAACGTGCCCGCCTGGGTTTGATCTCACATCTGCAAACTCGTAGGTAAGACAAGCATTGGGCCACCAATATCGAAATTGATACCTAACCAAATATTTTATTCCAAATAAACTAATTTATATATACACCTATCTATAGATACGCCGCACATATAGGTACGATGAAAAAGAAATTAGTACCAGTTCTATGTTTCGGGATTTTTTTTTTATTTTATCTAAAAATCGTAAAGTGGTTTACACCATAAGTCTACCTACCGAGTTTCAACTGTGTAGTCTTAATAGTTTAAGTTTCAGAATAAAATGGCTGTGACATACGGATGGACAGACAGACATACATGACGAAACTATAAGGGGTCCGTTTATGGCCATTCGGCCACGGTTAAAAATTGTTTACATTACAATTTCTCCCATAAAAATATTACCAACGAATTGAAAGTCAAACTGTGCTAGGTATACGTAATTTGCAAAGGTATTTGCACTTTTCCTCTGGCATTGCAGCGAAGAAAAGAGAATGTGAATTATACTTTGTAATCTAGATATTATTCAATTCATTCATTGCATTTTTCAATAATAATGTCCGCATATATTACGAGTACGATCCCACAGGAAATTACAGCGGTGAATACCTTGAAACACTTGAATATAAAAAGGAGTTTCGTTTGCTTTTACTAGCAGAAGCACATCGCTCAAGTCATCGCGCTCTACTTTCTAGTTATACTTACTACTTACTTATACGAGAACTTAATAGGACTCTCTGCGTTTAATATACTCGTAAATTGCGCTAGCATAGTCTCTTTTACTCCGCATCCTAGACAACACTGATGTTAGTTATCTTTTAGCCATTTTTGCAAAATAAAGTATATTTTGGGATATTCTAGAGCAATGGTGGCCTAGTGATAACAGGCTGTACTTGCAAGTAGCAGGTCGTGGGTTATATTTATATCATCGCCACCTTCTCTCAAATCGGTGAAGGTTTTCTTTATTACTGATGGGCCTACTCTTGACCTCGATCTGGCCTGATGGTAAGCGATAGATGAGGTCTAAGGTGGGACGAGCGAGCCCAGAAGATGCCTATTTACTCCTGCTTTAAAGGCTGAAAGGTCATAAGCGGCAGGGAACACAGACGCCGGCAGAGATTTCCACAGCTTGGCTGTGCACACAATAAATGTGGAGGAGAAGCGCTTGGTACGACAAGACGGTATATCAGCCAAGTGTGGGTGGTAAACCGGTAGTGAAAGGGAGATGGAGGAGTCAGGTCATGGAGCTCCTGCGCACACTGCCTGAAGTACAATCTGTAGAAAACCGACAGGCAAGAAACGGTTCCCCGATGAGCCAGGCTATGAAGGTAAATATCGTGAGGGAACCGAAATGTCGGTGGACCGAAAATCAACCGACAAGCACCAACCTGAACTGGACCCACGTAGAGGATTATGGCCCACTTTCTCTCATAGAAAAGAGGCCTGTGTCCCAGCAGTGAAGCGTCAATGGCCTAATAATTAATGTGTCGAACTTGTGATGGAGAGGTTGCAGGATCGAACCGCACCCATTAGGTTTTTTAAGAAAAATTTGGTAATTTAAGACTTATCTTCAAAATTATCTGGTCGAAAAATTAGATCAAAATGGCACAAAATCTTCAAATGGCTGTTTCTCTCCAGTGCGTTACGCAAACTGAGTGAGCCACCGTCCGTGCACGGTTTTGGCGCAATGCTAGCGAGTAGGTATGTTAGCATCACTTGATCGTGTTCGGTTTTTGTTATTTTATGGTGATCGCCATTGCCAGCTGACTCCGATTGCCTAATTTTCCCCTCCACTATTGCCGTGAACCCACTCCAGACGCAAGCATTTAGCTTAGTTGGAGAGGTTTTTTCTTTTTTAACGTGGTAAAATTATCAAATAAGTCCTCCCACCCCGGGCAGGGTGGGAGGGACTGTCAGACTTTTACTGACTAAAATCCACGGTGTTCCTTCAATAACCCTTTACGTACCGGGGTCACGGTAATGGGATAAGTCCCACGACCCCGACAGGCTTCGGCCCTCTGCAGGGGGGGCCTCGTCATGTTGCTGACGCTCTTTGAGGCGCGCGTGGAACACAACCCGCCGTCGACCCGGGCATGGTCCATGGTCAGACAGCGAGTTGCCCTTTACTCGCTGTCCGCATGCCCGCGCCTACGGTGGCCGGAGATCGTCGGCCGACGTCCGACGCCGTGGGCGACTACCACTAGTTGGAGAGGTTAACAAGATTCCCAGTAATGTGAAATCTACCCACATTGGTAGTTTTATTAAAAAAATATTTATCGACTAATTACACTAACCAACACGAATCTTACCAAAGCCAAAACAATGTAATTTCATTAAACTACGCATGGCGTGTATAATCCTCTAAGATACCATTATATCTATCAGTCTAGATTTTGAGTTATCTGTTGACAAAGTTATTAAAATTATTTGTTTGTGGATATTTCATTATAACTTTGTATAAAGTAAACCTTTAGTGCTATGGTTGAGCACTATTTTTAGAGATTATATTTAAGGTAACAGAGATTTACTACACAGCACTTTAGAGGATAAGTTAGAGAGAGCAATGACAAGGCGTGCAGTCGCAGTAATGAATGTGGAATGAATGTTCTTTATTAAAATAGAATTGTGTATATATAATAGTAGTGTTTACAAAAGTTTAACAGTGATCATTGTGTGAGCGCGCTTTCAGGGTACGCGTCTCGTATATCTGTTTACATTGTATTTAATTTATAGTATTTATAATAATATTCCTTTGTGCATTGTATGTACCTACGGTTCTAGGTGCGCGTGTCTCAGACGTTTGTTAATGATCGGCAACTTCTCAAAAGCGAACGGCAGGTAGGCTACAAACCATTCTTTGCAGCCTGTTTAAAATAAATATGTTGTAAAGTTTAAGTTTTGCTATCTGCATTACACTTTTAATAAGCAAGTCTATAAGGTTTTCCGTTACTGAAATATAGTAGTTTAATAAATCTATACTAATATTATAAAGCGGAAAAGTTTGTTTGTTTGCTTGAACGCGCTAATCTTCGAAAGTACAGGGTGGATTTGGATGAAATTTGGTATGGAAGTAGCTTGAAGCTTGAGGAAGCTTGAGGAAAAAAGGAGAGTTATGTTTTTACCGTGATAGAATCCACAGGAGCGAAGCCCCGCGTGAGTACTAGTATAGTATATAACGGAGAACCGGTACCAATCCGATTTTAAGAAATCGTACGTTAATATTAAAATATCTTTATCTTTACAAAAATATAACTTTATTGCATATATGCTATCAAAAATCCATTGCGTCACTCTTTCTCCTTAATCAATAGAAGACGTATCGAATTCCATGTTTCGGAGAAGCCACACTTGGTCCTCCACTCTGCTTCCTCAAGGTTGAAGGGTGCGGTGATCGCTCGGAAGCTCTCGATGTCACAGAGTTGCTCACAGCCGGAAACTTGTAGATAGCTGACCTCGTCTTCACTGGGTTTGTTGAGATATACGGGCTGGGGAGGCATGAGAATTAGTCAGATTAGAAGTGAAATAATGATGTTTATTTTGCAAACAGGTTAAAAGTAACACTTTCACACGTCTTTTTTCCGTAAATGTAAACTAGATGAGGCCAGTGTTTACTAACTGACAACTCTGAGAAGAAACACTGAAACAAACTCAGAGATCAACGTCTCTTAAAATTCATACAATGCGATCAAATCATATGAGAGCTATGTAAGTATGTCTGAGGCGTCCTTTAGAGGACAGAATCACACAGATTTGAGCAGGCCCTTCCAACGGTGCAAGCATTTGTCAGTTACCGCGTAGCTCAACTTAGAACCTTAAGGAGCTCGAACCATTTGACAAACAATATTAAAGTAAGGACATACTTTGGGTGGGCCGTATAAAGCGCTCAAACTGCCAGAATTGTAAAGAGGTGACAAGTAATGATAATAGGAACCAATAATCAAGAGGCGTGTCATGTTTGTCGACATAACCGTCTCGCATGACGAGAACTTCGTGAAAGCCGAGAAAGATAAGCATCATTTATTAAAAGGTTTTATGTTTTCATTACTCCATACGTGTATAGTGATATAAATAAAATCATATCAATATATTCTTTAAATAAATAAAAATAAAATTATGAGGAAACTGAAAGTGTTTTCAGTTTTACACATTACTCACTATTTTCTCACACGAATATCACACACACGCTAACACACACACACACAAACACTTTCACATCTACAATATCTCTCTCTACTGGAAAATATAGGCTCTGTTTTGCTTAAACAATCTATATCTTCTACACTAATATTATAAAGCGGAAAAGTTTGTTCGTTTGTTTGAACGCGCTAATCTTCGAAAGTACTGGGTGGATTTGCATGAAATTTGGTATGGAAGTAGCTTGAAGCTTGAGGAAGGTCTTTTTACTAGACTTTAAAAAAGGATAGTTATGTTTTTAATAAAGCCCACTGGAGCGAAGCCTCGCACGATTGCTAGTTGATAATAATTTATTATGTTTTTTTTTTGTTTACCTCGTTAAGCCTGTATACAAAAACAAAACAGCAATTAATTCACTTCCATGAAAAAGTTTTCAACTAAGTAAGTAGTGATATAACGTAAACAAAATTCTTCGCAAGAATTTATTTACGGAGTAATTCTTGGAGTAGTGTTTTAGTTGCGTAAATTGATTTTTAGAAAGAAATCAGCTATAATTGGTTTATTATGGGGAAGAAGCTTCACAAATGTTGCTTACGATGTTTGTTTATAGCCCAAGAAAGAACGCAATGGCGAAGCACTGTAGACGCCCTCGGCCTCACCTAGGGGACTTAGGACATGTAGTCAAGTAAGTCAACCACATGCTAAGTGTTCTGCGTCCATATAATGTGGTTTGGTTGCCTTTTTTGACATGGAGCTGGGGGGTACATGGAATTCCCTCATGATATATTATATATTCATTCTTGTGTTATTTTATATTAAGTGAAACTCGCTCAGGTTGGTCCAATAATTGATGACCCACGAGATTTTTTTGTAAAGATAACTAGCAATGTTACACATTGTTACTGGCGACTTATGGGATCATGCAGATATTGAACGGGAACGGAGAGCACTGTCAAGGAGGGCGAACATGATAGCTCGCAGGTTTGCACGTAGGTAGTTCATTTGTAGTTAAGACTACGCTCTTTAGGGCGTATTGTACACCTTTATACACGTGCAGCCTGTGGGCTAACACGCAGAAAAGTTACAGTGCTCTCCGTTTACAATATAATAACGCGTTTAGTAGGGTGTCCCGAAAAATTTTTTTTTCGCTTTTCGCTACTCAAGCCCCCTCAAAAGTTGCATTATTAGTTTTAGATTACCGTAAAAATAATAAAAAAAACATAAAAAAATATCTTGAGGGTTCTACCGGCATTTTTTTAATTTTTTTTATCACTTAAATAACCCTCCAGTCAATGTCGTCTATTCTATTTTATGTACATTATTCCCATTTTATTTTTTATTTCATTGATAGTGAAACCCTAAGTTATGATTTGCAGGCAACGACAGGATTTTTTCTGTTAGGAATTGGTTTGGAACAAACTCGCAAAATTCATGTTTTGACTTGGTTTTCTTAAATTCTCTACTTCTACTGTGAGGCAGTTCGTCTCATTTCTATTGCGGCTTTATTGCTGTAAGGTGTCGCTCTACACTTTCTTGTAATAAAATACGTGTTTTTGTTATATATAATAATGGGTTCAAGACGAAGTGAGACTACTTGTGTTATTTTGGGATCATATAAAGAACTTGACGATCGCCAGTTACCAGTGATAAGTGACGTTATCAAATTCATTTTGTTTACTAAAAATGAACTAAAACTACAGAAGAATGGGAAAGATCCTTCTAACACAGAAGTTTTTTCAATCGTTTCTGGAAAACTTGATACGATTTGGACCAAAGCTTCGATTCCTATCGTTTCCAACGTACGAGTTACCCAATTGCTGAAATCATATTTCGACAAATACCTGTCATTGATAAGATATCCCAAAAATAAAAGAAATGATAGTTACGAAAGCAAAGTGAAGTGCTTTTTGGAATCGTCGAACAAGCTCTTCGATATTGCTGCTTGTAAGTGCACTTCGTTTGACATTTGTTCCTGCATAAAACCTAAGAAAGTTCCTATTTATGAAAGAGACTTTTTACTGGATCAAAGAAGTGATAGAAAAATGGCAATAAGCGGTATAGACACAAAAGAAACAGCAAGACTTTTAAAGAAACATCAGAGACAAGAAAATTTGAATCGGAAAGAGTCAGAGCACGCATGTTTTCCCAGTGCATCACTAAAAACCAATCCTGTTCCGGTGCGCGAGTTGCCGCCTCGACCGCAGTCGCCTGTAACAGAGCTTTCTGCGAATAGTGACGTGCCTGTAAATCGAAACACTCTGGCGCTGCCAACAGTAGCTAAGGTATGTGATCGGTATGGACTATCAACGCGATCTGCGGCTGCGGTCGCTTCGGCGGTCTTAGCTGACATAGGATTGGTATCTTCCGAAGATCTAAGTCTTGTTATTGATAAGAATAAAATTCATAGAGCTGTTTCAAAAGCACGGACCAAGGCCAGCAAAGACATTGATACGATTGTAATAAAAAGTATCTACTTTGATGGACGAAAGGACAAAACACTCATAAACGAGAAAATAGGCGATCGGTACTACCACCGCAGAGAAGTCTTGCAAGAACACATTTCAGTTCTCACAGAGCCGGGATCTATTTATTTGGGACATATGACGCCAAGTCGTGGCACTGCCAAAGGGATCGTCTCTTCTATCATATCTTTATTAGAAAATCAAGGGTTGAACTTGGAAGAGGTGATCTGTGTGGGGTGCGATGGTACTGCTACGAATACAGGTTGGAAGGGAGGTGTCATTCAATACCTGGAAAACTATTTAAAGAGACCGTTGCAATGGTGTGTTTGTATGCTTCACGCGAATGAATTACCGCTTCGTCATTTGTTCATGTCTCTGGATGGTAGCACATCTGGGCCAAAAGAATATTCAGGAGCTATTGGAAAACAGCTAGCTGCTTGTGAAAGTAAACCTCTAGCGTCTTTTTGTGCAGTGTCTGGCAATTTGCTAGTATTACCTGATAATATTGTGAAGGAACTAAGCACGGATCAAAAGTATCTGTACGAAATGTGTCATGCTGTGATGGCTGGTTCCTGTTCCCTTGAGCTAGCGAACCGCCAACCTGGAAAAATGGCGCATTCGAGATGGCTCACTACTGCCAATCGCATACTCAGACTTTACGTAAAGTACTGTTTCGCCGTCAAATAATTTGCAGCTGCTTGTGAACTACGTGGTCAAAGTTTACGCTCCTGTTTGATTCCTAATCAAGCAAAACTCATCATTTAAAGATGGAGCCAAGCATATTTTTCAAATGGTTATATACTCTCGATTTTTGCCTGATAGTCAGAGATCTATTGTAAATTCGGTGATCGAAAGAAACGCTTTTTTTGCGCACCCAGAAAACTTGCTTATTGCCATGTTATTCGACGATAGAGAGCATATTCGAGAGCTTGCATCTCGCAAAATATGAGAAAAGAGCAACTCTCGCAGGGTATTTAAAGCACCAAAGCTTAACTTCTGTGCGCGAGACTACACCGATATAATATTTTGGCAAGAGTGTGAAATATCAGCTCCACCAATTTTGCGACACGTCTCCAACGATGAACTTAGAATTAAGGCTAAAGAACACATCCTCGACATTATTGACTTTCCCTGCCACACACAGTCAGTGGAAAGATGTGTAAAACTAGTGACGGAGGCTTCTCAAAGCGTCACGGACGCTACAGCTCGGGATGGTTTTATTAGGAACAGATTAAAATCTCGCTCAGAAATGCCTAATTTTGGTCACAAAAACCAGTTCCGTTTTTAAAGTTGCCATTGATTATTTTGTCTTTCAACTATTTTAAACCTTGCTTTAACTCATTGTTGTACCCTTAAATTTAATAAAAACCATTTAAATGTTATTTTTATATGATTTATAGTTTATATTAGGAACCCCTAAAAATAGCAAATTTGAAAAAGTTCAAGGCCTCAACGGCATCTTGAGGCCTCTACCAGTCCTTGAACTTTTTCAAATTTGCTATTTTGATATCTAATTAAATTTTATAATAATCGTAATATATGTGTCAAAACGCAACTTTTGATACCTCTTGCGTAGCCGTAGCTCATTTTTTTTTTCCCCCATACATGAACGGGACACCCTAGCGTTTAGGGCAATTATGGGGCTGCCCCGCTTCTGCAGCGCCTCAGGGATGTTTGCTGAGGCGCGTACTAGCTGCTTTTATGCGACTATGCGTAAGCGGAGTGCATCCCTATTGCGCCGAGTGTGGACTAGTTCCAACACTATTTTGAAGATGATGGCAGGTAGGCTAGACTATCCCTATATACGAAATTGTTGTGGGAGACATGTCGCGTGTGGGGTATGATAGCCTATCTGTTTTGCATGTTTTTCTTTGATTTAATTGTAATTTTTAATTATTTTTTGATGTTTTGTGTGGATGTTTAAGATAATTTATAATGTAATGTACGTCTTTAATGTATGTGTCCATATGGGACTTTTGAATCCTAAATTAAATGTATTTTATTTTTTATTTTATTTAATGTGTGTTGAATTACATTAGTAATCTGTTAAGCCCTCCAACTAAGTCAAATATGTTTGTATCCGCAGTGGGTTCACGGCAATAGTGTCATGGGTGAGGTTCGAACTCGCGCCCTCGAGCACAAATCCAACACCTTAGCCGTTAGATTATTGACGCTTCGCTATCATACGGAGACTGCCTTACGTGTCTCAGAAAACTGGCAGACGGATGTAAATGTTTAACAGTATTTCAAATAGTAAGAATCTAGAAAAGCTCACACCTGCTTTTCTAACTTTCTTTCTGCATCAGCTAGCGGAGAAAAGGTTTGCGCTAATCAATATTTATACTGCCATCTCTTTACTGCACTTGAAGGGTAATAATTTAAATTATGTTCTGCGTTTTTAGGGTTCCGTAGCCGAATTGCAAAAAACAGAACCCTTCTAGTTTCGTCATGTCTGTCTGTTTGTCTGTCCATCCGTCCGTCCGTATGTCACAGCCATTTTATTCCGAAATTAGTTTGAACGAGATCTGGTCAGCAGTTTTTGAGATACAGCATATTTTCCAAAACCACAAATATAACTTTGTAATTCATACAAACACTATGAAAAACAAAGTTATTTGGCGTAGTTGTAAAAATTGCAAATAAGTTAGTTTTAAGGAATTTGTAAGGTTTTTTTTGTCAAATAAATATATTATATTCTATTTATTATACGGAACCCTTCATGGGCACGTCTGACTCGCACTTGGCCAACGTTTTTTTTATTTTTCTTTGTTGGAAAATCATCAAATGACTTCTCCCGCTGTGAGTGGAGCGGAAGGAAGGGTCAGACTTCTACTGACTTTGTACAAACCCACCCTGATTTTTCAGCTGCCAGCAACATTCCTTCAACCCCAGCAGAATTGCTTACCTGCTAGAAAAGTAGCACGGTCGTCCTTTCCGAAGATGTAATCCATAGCAATGTAGTTAGTCCTGTAGTTTTGTAGGCAGGGGGATTCCTAAACTTATCTGTAAATAAACAAGATTAAATTTAGATACGCTTGCGTTTAAGCACTATGTCCACCATCTCACCTAATGATAAGCGTTGATGTGGTCGAAGATGAAGCAGGCTTGTCTAGAAGTAACCTGTTCAATCAATAAATTTCTTTATTTCAGGCAACTTGGCCCACACAAGTCAAGTTAAGTCAAGAGTGAATAGGTTACTTCTAGGTAAGCGTGCTCCATCTTCGACCACATCATCACATACCATCAGGTGAGATGGTGGTCAAACGCGAGCCTATTATCAATAAAAAAAAACAAACAAAATAAATTCTATTATAATAAATATAAATCCATACTTCCATACTAATATAATAAATACGAAAGTAACTCTATCTGTCTGTTACCTTTTCACGCCTAAACCGCTGAACTGATTTAGATGAAATTGGAATGCATGGAAATTGTTTAGGACCCTGAGAAGGACATAGCATAGTTATTATCCCGAAATTCCCACAGGATCGGGATTTACGCAGGCAAAACCTCCCACGCGAACGAAGTTGCGGGCAAAAGCTAGTAAACTAATAAATGTTACTTAACCAAACCTTATACTATGTTATAAAAGTTATCGACGTCGTGTATTCACTCTTGACTTAAAGACCCTCAGGTTATAGCTATTAGGAAACACAGACTCCGGTAGGGAATTTTCTCAGTAAAGCCGGGTTTTCACAGTTAGAGTTGGCTCGGACCGAGTGCACTCGGATGTCTACTCGGACGTTACTCGTATCATGTAAACACGTAAGCTCGGATTACGTGTTTACATGATACGAGTAACGTCCGAGTAGACATCCGAGTGCACTCGGTCCGAGCATTCGGACATCTACTCCAAGTATACTCGGACACTGCTCTATTTTTCGAGCTCACTCGGATCATTTGAATGTATTCTGTGGATCATATATAACAAAATGGGGACAAATAAGAAAAAGTGGAGTGAACGTGACACAGTGAGGTTTTTAGAACTCGTGTGTAAACCACTATCCGTGTACACGCGTACGAAGCTGACTAGTACGAGTGCACTCGGTCCGAGCCAACTCTTACTGTGAAAACCCGGCTTAAGAGCCCGGAGTTTGGAAGTGATACTCCCGTGGATCGGAAAGCATGTTAAGCCGTTAGTCCCGGCTGTCATTTGGGCGTCTTTGACAGTTTGACTTTGACAGACTGTGGAGTTTCTTACCGGTTCTTCTCCATAGAAAACGACCAATTTCGAACCGTTTTTTTTCGAGGTGGAAATGCTCATGGATGTGCTGCGACTGCGACTGCGGCGAAGGGGTTCTGTCAGACTCTAACTGACTAAAACCACCCCGTTTTCCTTCGTACTCATGCGCCGGGGGCTGCGGGAACACATAAGTATTCAACATCGCGGCCCCCGACTAGTGCTGGCCCGCCTCTGCGTGCCCCATCTTTTTTTTTTAAGTGGGGAGAGTGAGGTGTTTGGCTCCCCTCTGACTTCTCAGAAGGACGCGCGTGGAACAAAATACGCCGCCACCTCGGGTCTCGTGTTATAGGGGACGGTGGGTATCCCCAAGCCCGCCGTCCCTGGACCCATTTAGGGGGCCCTCTGGCACTGTCTGCCGTCTGTTGACGCCCGATGCGCCTTCTGCGGGCCGGGATATCTCCCTCTCCCTTTCCGCAGCCTCCTTTAGTGACATGACAATTTCGCAGAAGGAGATCACCGCGTCCCAAGACACTGCGCCACTGGCCATGGAACGAATCACAGCCGGCAGCGACAGGTCGTTTCGCAGCCAATTTCGAACCGTGCCCTAACTGCTGATGTTTTGTAAGTGCCCATGTAGGCCTGTATTTTGAGTTTGAGTCGTTAGTCAGAAGCCTGAAAATCTGACCCTGGTCTATGGAGGTCAGATAGGCAGTCGCTCCATGTAAAACACTAATACTCAGTTGCATCCGGTTAGACTCGAAGCCCAACATCGTTGGGAAAACGCTAAGTAGATGATGAGGTTTTTTTTATTCAGTACTAGCTGACCCGCCACGACTTCGTTCGCGTGGTATTCTACCCCTACCCAACCGATACCACTACCCCTATCCAAATGATACCCTACCCATATTTTACTCTACCCCTACCCTACCCAAAATCTACACTACCCCTACCCTACCCCTACCCTACCGTACCGTACCCTACCCCTACCTCTACCCTACCCCTACCCTACCGTACCGTACCCTACCCCTACCTCTACCCTACCCTACCCCTACCCTTGAGACCTTTCCTACTTCTTATTTTCATAAGAACCTTCTCCTGACAAAACCAAACACAACAAAAAAAGAATCAGCCAAATCGATTCGGCCGTTTTCGTGTTTTGCGCTTAGCAACACATTTAGCGATTCATTTTTATTATATAGATAGATAGGCTTGCGTTTGACCACCATCTCACCTCATGGTAAGTGATGATGTGGTTGAAGATGGAGCACGCTAACCCAGAAATAACCTATTCACTCTTGCCTTAAAGACCCGTAGGTTGTAGCTATCGGGAAACACAGACTCTTGTAAGGAATTCCATTTACCTGGGCAGCATAAACATCATTCAGGGCATAAGCATACATCAGCTGCGCGGAGATGTTGAAGCCTATTACTTCAGACCACTGGTTTAGAGCATCTGTGTACTGTTCCACTGATGGCAAGGGGTCAGTGGTGGTATCCAATGAGTACAGGTCAGCTAAGAAGTTCGGGCAGTTTACTTTTCCAAGATTCTGTAAAAACAATAAATAATAGTTTTTTTTTTAATTGAAAATTGTTTCGCGTTTGACCACCATCTCACCTGATGGTAAGTGATGATGTGGTCGAAGATGGAGCACGCTTACCTAAAAGTAACCTATTCAATCTTGACTTAAAGACTTCTAGGTTATCGCTATCGGGAAACACAGACTCCGGCAGGGAATTCCACTCCTTAGCCGTACGCACAAAGAAGGTATTCCCAAAACGTTTACTGCGTATGTTTGGGATGTCCACCATGTAACGATGGCGCTTCGCCGTTTGTCTCGTAGTCCGATGATGGAACGGGCTTGGCGGAATTAGGTTGTGTAATTCCATCGCACACTCCCCGAAATGTAACCGATAGAAAACCGATAGACTTGCAACTTGTCGTCGATGTTCAAGGCTCTGGAGCTTTGAAATAGACAATTCAGCTTATTACGTTCCCACTGTGGGGATACAGGCCTCTTCTTTATGTGAGGGCATGAGCCTTAATTCACCACGCGGGCCCAATGCGGGATGGTGGATACTGGATGTCACATGTCTTCGAACTAATTAGTCCAAAGACCGGGTTTCCTTCATCAATTTGAAAGTAGTGGTGATGGTATCAATTTCTTTTTTTTTATTGAAAATAGGTTCGCGTTTGACCACCATCTCACCTGATAATAAGTGATGATGTGGTCGAAGAAGGAGCACGCTTACCTAAAAGTAACCTGTTCACTCTTGACTTAAAGACTACAAAACAAACACAAAATTACATATAGTAATGTGCCTGACTGGGTTTGAACCTAAGACTTGCAACTCACACATCAGGCGCGTAAGCACTGAGCCTCCAATGCTTTAATAAATAAAAAAGAAATCAAATGAAATCATACTAATATAAATTCGAAACTGTGTGTTTTTTCGTCCTTCTTCCACGACATAACTGTGCAACAGATCGATTAAATCGATGTCTGAGACGGCTTAATTTTTATCGCTTAAAATTAACTTTTTATGTAGACTAAGCAGGCAGGTTGGCAGGTTTTAATCAACAATTTTACCGACTTTAAAACAAACAAAACACTACAGCACTAAAAAGCGAAAATAATCTTAAATACTGTTTTATTGGATGTCTCATTTGGTTTGTTTATAATAAGAGCTGTTGCCAAGACAGTGAGTAGCTTTGATAGGCGTATAGATAGAGAGGTGATCAAACCTATCGTATAGAACCATCTCAGAAGCATACTCTAGTGAAAAAAAAAATCAAAATCAAAATGTTCAGTAATCAGTATTTATTCTTTATTTATTTATCCTCGAATTGGAACGCCTTGCAGCAATTACACCAATGGAGAGCTTATTTTGTGAGAATCCAACATTTTGCGCGCAGTGGTCTTACTCAAATCCAATAGATGGTGGATGGATTCTGTGTCACACGCGCTCACTGCACAGCATCAGGCCACCACATCTTCAGTTTTTTATATGAAAATCCATTTGGCACACATACTCGTAGTAAAATAATGTTGGGAATTGTTTGGTTTTTCAGATTTATTGAATTAGAAAATGATATTATTATTTGCTATGCGTAATTAAACATAATGAAATTATTGTATACACGTTGATTAGAGAATGCCATGGCTGGAGGCTTTAATTAATTTATTAATTAAGGCAACCATCGGCAAGCCCAGTTAAGCAGCCGACAACCTAAGAGGTTGACCTACGAGAAGCCAACACACAAAAAAAAAATCGATTGGAGCATTCCGTTATTCCGTCGGTGTAAAATGTTCTGATCATCCTTATATATCGTAGTAGGTAGTAACTATTATTACTACGTATGCTACTACAATACAAGAAACAACCAACAGACGGTTAGGTACCATTATCAAAAAGAGAGGCTCACTTGTTATTAACACTTAATTCTATGGGGTTATAAAAATACACAGTTCTAAATCATAATCATCATGACTTATACAACATAGTATAAGTGACATGAACTAATAAATTGAGATGAAATTCATTGATTAATGAACCAATTCAGTATATTTGATTGTTAGTAATCAATTAAGTATATTGCCTATTTCGTTTATAAATGAATGCTGTTGATTGAATAAGTGTTTTCGTAAATATCCTTAGACCACGAATAAGTTTCATTGGTCTTAGCCATTTAGTGCAACATAGCCTGATTAGAGATATACAACGTGTAATTTAAAGGGTATATACATACCAAGTGCACGGCTTCTTTGGATGATAACAAACGATAGAGCAAGGGTTTTGTAATCTTATGTCTACATGTGTGGAACTTATTAGAAATTTCAATACATTGATACCAGAGACCGAATTTTTCAAATTAAGAAGAACGAAAAGAATTATCGTTTTATTGGCAAGTGACGTGGAAAGTGATGACCCTCATAGTGCTGTGACACGTTTATTATTACTGGTATTCAAGAAACATATCGATACCGGAAATTTCAATTGTCGTAAAGGACATTTTGCCGAAAATGAGTTATATATATATTTGGAATCAGCGTCGCAGGCTCTATCGGGTTATTCACCAACTGGACACAAGATACCGGACACACGTGTGTCCAGTTGGTGAAAATCAGAATTAGTACAATTATTATTTCGTCATCCGGACACGCCCAAATGTTTACGCGTGTCCACATAGTGAAACTTAAATTAAATCAGTTTTATGTTTTCGTCAACTGGACACACCCAGTTTTTTTGCAAAAAAAGGGTACAGTCAGGTTAATAATCGCCTTGATTTCATGAGAAAGCTGCCTCACTTTTTTACTTGAAAAACCTTATTAGCTTTTATTTAAGACAAATCTATACTAATATTATAAAGCGGAAAAGTTTTTTTTTCTTTGTTTGTTTGTTTGCTTGAACTCGTTAATCTTCGAAAGTACTGGGTGGATTTGGATGCAATTTGGTATGGAAGTAGCTTGAAGCTTGAGAAAGGTTATAGGCTAGGCTACAAATACTTTTTACGCGAATGCAAAAAAGGAGAGTTATGTTTGTACTGTGATAGAATCCACGGGAGCTAAGCCCCGCGTGAGTACTAGTTTTGAAATAAAACGTTTAGTGTTGGTTTAGTTATGAACGTTTAGTGGCCGATGATGATTGTGACACAAAACATTAATGTGGTTGACTGTACTTTATCTTGAATTTGGGTAAAATGCGAACATGTATCCAGTTGGCGAAAACATAAAAGTAATTTAATTTAAGTTTCACTATGTGGACACGAATAAAAATCTTGGCGTGTCTAGATGACGAAATAATAAGTAATACTAATTTTGAGTTTCACCAACTGGACACACGTGTGTCCGGTCTCTTGTGTCGAGTTGGTGAATAACCCGCTCTATCAATTGGTAGTTATAAAAAAATTCTATCTTTAAAAAAAAGCCCCTTACGACCTGGCTTTCCAACATCTCTAGCGCGATTATTTTTACTATTTGGGATATATCGTTAAAATATTTTTCAATAGGGAGCGTAAAGTCATGTTTTAATTATTTAAGAGGTCGTAATCCTCATTTTTACATTAAACTTTTTATACGACATTTTTTTTTTTTTTTTTTTTTTTTTTTTATTTAGAATAGGTTCGCGTTTGACCACCATCTCACCTGATGGTAAGTGATGATGTGGTCGAAGATGGAGCACGCTTACCTAAAAGTAACCTATTCACTCTTGACTTAAAGACTCCTAGGTTATAGCTATCGGGAAACACAGACTCCGGCAGGGAATTCCACTCCTTAGCCGTACGCACAATGAAGGTATTCCCAAAACGTTTGGTGCGTATGGGTGGGATGTCCACCATGTAACGATGGCGCTTCGCCGTTTGTCTCATAGTCCGTTATAAACATTATAAATAATAATTGTTATAACAAATCAAAAGGTCGTAAACATGTTATTTGATAATCGAAACCCTTACGACCAAATCTATGCTTTGTTTTAACTTACGTAATTAGGGCGTAAAGGACGTTTGTTTTATTTATTGTCCTTTACGACCCTAATTTTAACAAAAACACAATTAAAGTTTTTGTTTCGTTCTTATTGACGACGGCGCAAAGAAGTGTGCGACAGGTTGACTTGATTACATTATAAACGAAGGTGAAGGATCTAAACCAGTCCTTCCGGGGTTGCGGGAATGTGCTAATGAGATATCGCGGCCCCGGAACTTAAGGCCACCTGAAGGAACAGGGTGGGTTTTTAGTCAGTAAAATTCTGACACTCCCTTCCGCTCCACCCAGAGCGGGAGAAGTCATTCGATGATTTTCCCACCCGGAAAAAGAAAAAGAAAAAAAAGACCAGTATGTCAAAAGTTTTTGATGAACACATTAGATATTACCCAAAAGTTTATTTTATATACAGTAAAAAATGCACACGAAAATATGGCAAGCGTAGAAAAAAGAACATGCCATGCACAGAAGTATAGTGATGAAGATAAAGCATACGCAAAAGCTTTTATCGAAAGCCTTCCAGTCGTTCCTTCCCATTATTGTCGTAAAAAGAGTTCATATCTGTATTTACCTCAGGAATTTAAAAATGCTTCAATCAGGATTTATCTCAAACACTGCCAAAAAGATTCTAAATTACACTTGAGTGAAAAAGTTCTTATTAAAATATTTAACGATGATTACAATATTCGATTTTATACACCAAAAAAAAGACAAATGTGCCACATGTACAAAAGTTGAAAATACAGAATTATTATCAGAAAAAGAAATCAAGGACATGGCTGTTCATCTCAAGGAAAAGAAGGCTAGCTAGCTACCAAAGATTTAAAATTCATCAGTAATTAACTTTCAACGTTACGCTCATAGTTAGCTTTGACCTGCAAAAAGTGCTTAATACTCCTCATGGAGAGAGTATGTTGTTATATTACTCTAGGAAATACGCCGTTTATAACTGTACACTCTATGAAAGCCAAACCAAAAAAGGACATTGTTTTGTATGGGTAGAAAGCGATAGAAAAAGGGGTGGCAATGAAATTGCTACTTGTATTTATACATAAAATTTATTTACATTTATACACAAAAATGTTTTACTTTATTGCGACTCTTGCCTGAGGCAGAACAAAAATAAGATAGTTCTCACAGCCCTACACTACTTTTTACAGAATTCCAAAAACGTTGAAGGAGTACAAATCAATTATTTACTACCTGGGCATACTTATATGCCCATCGATTCAATGTATGCAATCATTGAACGCGAGGTTAGATGAATTATTGTTTGGAGTCCGAGTCAATGGGTGACGTACATAGAATCTGCAAGAAAACGTCCTGAACCATACAAAATTTTCTCAATTGGGACAGCTTGGTGTCTGAAAAATTTACCAATATTTCTCAAAGACAAACACAGCTAAAAGCAATGTGCATTGTCACATTCAAGAAAAAATAAAACGCTAAAAGTATGGAAGGAAAATATTCAATGAAAGAAAACGAAGACGCTCAAGTAGTAACATTATATGATGAATGTAAAGGAAGAGAATGAAAAGGAAAAGGCAAAGGGAAAAAATCAAGGAAACAAAACCAAGATCTAACAGGTGCCGACAAAGTAGAAGATGATACTTCTAATATTGGTTTATCAACGATTTATAACAAACCTAACTCTATACCGGTCGCCAAGTATAACGATTTAAAGCGTTTATGTACTAACGGAACTATACCAAACTGATTTCATAAGGAGTATTTAGATCTACCGTCCTTAGGGACTGTTAAACACAGTCTTCCTGAAACTGACGAGGAAGACGATATCGACACAAATAATCTCTAAGATTTTACTGTTTAAGGCCCAGTTTTTTGATAACTCAACCAATGGTTAAATATTCCTAATTGTATCCCTAATCTCTATCCTCAATTATTAGTCTTACAAATTTAATGGTCTAATAATTAACTATCCAACTTATTTGACCATTTGTGAGTCTAACAAATGAAGAAACATGGTATTTTACCGTTTGCAAATATTTGTTAAAATATTTAACCATTGGTTGAGTTAACTACGGATCAAAAAGCTAGGCCTAAGTTTCATTACTATAATTTTAAAGACTGAAATTTCTTGTCATTTAATTAATAGTTTAGAATGTCATTTGTTTGAGTTTTGAGCTCTGGTGGTGGTGGGCAAAATTTGTTATTATTTTGGTTATTTCAACTTTATTATTATGTTTAAGTACGTTCTGTTGTTTGAGTTGCATTAATTGTGAAAAAAAAACTAGTTAGGTAGTAGATTAGTTTATTAGCTGATTATTCTAAAACTTGAGTTGTTTTTCAGCATCACAACGATTACTGGCGATTTAAATTTAAAAAAGTTGCATAACATTTTGTTTAAATTTTGAATTCCTATTAGAATAAAATTTGTGATACTTTTTTTTACAAATATTTAAATCAAAAATAAAACATAATAAAAATACTATTTTTCACTTGGTTTTACTACCTATTGTAGAGGAATTTCTATTTAGAACTTAAGGTTTTTTGTTCCTTTTACCCCCTTAGTCTCTGATTTAATTGACTTGTACTACCCATTGATGATCAAGATTAGTCCTTTACGACATATCTGACTTTATCATAACCAATTTTTCGTGGTTGTAAAGTACTTCAGTTACATTTTTTTGGGCTGTAAAGGACTCTCATTTTCGTCAATAATTAAGTTTGGTTTATTTTGATAATTTATATGGATAGAACACGAAAAAATAGTTAGGGTTTCTTTTGACATCATAAATACCTAGTACTTTGTTTGAAAATTATTCAAGAAAAACACATTTTATTTTTGTTTTTTGGCTCTACTGAAAACTCATGTTTTGTCCTTTACGACAATTGAAATTTCCGGTATCGATATGATACCGATAATTTGGGGTCAATTCTGTGAGTCACTTATTTTGAGCTGAAACTTTGCATAGAGACTCCATACCAGTACCTCTACCATGAGTTTACGCAACCAAAACTCGCTAGCGTCTCCGTAAATTATTTGTATGAAATATTGTACAGCGCCCCTAGCGGTCACAGAAAGAATTAAAGTTCGTACCATGAGCACTATAGATTACGATAGGTTTAAAACCTATCGTAATCTATACGATAGTCACTAACGTTTTTTAGCTGTCACCATACAAAACGGTACCATGAGTCACTAATTGGACAGACGCTAGCGAACGATACGCTTACGGTAGTAGTTACGTTGCTCACTAGCATTTTGGCGTGTGAAACATGTGTTTACATTAACATTTAATACGTTTTGAGTATAATAAAGTTATAATAATGTCTGCAAGAGCATATTTAGCGTGGAATATGTTAGTGGCCGCTGAATTTGGAGATCAACGACGTGAACAACGTGAATTTCAAGCCAATATGAGAGTTCATGTTGTTTTATAAGCTTTGTTTTTTATATATAGGAATAATTTATACATCAATTAATTATTGTAGCATATTCTGGAACCAAATATAACACCTATTGTACCAAATTCTTAAAAATCAATATTTTTTATTTAATTTGATATTAGTAGAAAGTTGAACCATACCTTTCCATGAACTTCACCATCAATTGGAACTGTGAGACACTGGTCCTCATTGTATTAAATAATCCAAACTTTTAAACCACACAAAGCACCTCTGTGACACAACATCAACAAACCAACAACAAACAAAAATACAAATTGAATAGACGACAATGACGTTACAAGAACCACTCGAAATTCAAAAGCCACTAAATACCATAAGTAGTGCACTAATCGTAAACTTTTCAATTTCATTGGTTTATTTTGTGATATTGACTGTCTTAAAATTTTTAGCATAGCGATAACACTACATTTTGAGCTTAAGAGCAGTTCTCTTTTCTTATTAGCGGGAAAGAAAGAAATAGAACATAAGTAGTGACCCATAGATGAAAGTATTCTACGAGTGGAGTGAAGTTAGCTAGACGACATGATCTATAGAGCTCACGTTAGCGCCTCCGTAAATTTCCTCAAATCTCATGGTTCAAGCATTATCGAAATCTATTCGATCCACGTTTGTACGCTAGCGAGTTCAGCGCTAGCGAGTAAGTTGTCGATGACAACTCATGGTAGAGGTACAGATGATGTCTTGAGTCCTTTTCGATAGATATGGGGATTCCGTTACACGTTGTATAAAACATACGGGATAGAGCAAAACCTATACAGAAACGTAGAAACCAACCGTCCTTCCGTCCTCGCCGCCGAGGCCCGCGGTGACGAACCAATTTTTTGAAGTGAAAACTTCTTTAGCGGCGCTGAGCACTTTTTGTATGGGTAAAAACTGTTAAACTCGCGTCAGGGTCACGTGACCGATCGAAAAGCGTAAGACTTTTTTTTAAGTGAAAACTTCTTTAGCATCGTTGTGATTTGAAAGTTAATGAAACGAAAAAGCGACAGTATCTATCTGTTGGGACCTAGGAGTTAGGTCGCAGGGGTTGAGGTATCCCTAAAAGGGTGCGGGGGGGGGGAAGGTTCCGTGGGGAGTTCAGGGAGGTGAGGGGTAAGAGGGGTCCCGTGTGGGTTCGGGGTGGGGGGAGGGAGATCTCGTCGTGTGTTGATGGGGGAGTAGAGGGGGAGTTGAGGGGAGAGTTGAAGGTGAGTTGAGGGGGGAGTTGAGGGAGGAGTTGAGGGGTGAGTTGAGGCGTGAGTTGAGGGGTGAGTCGAGGGGTGAGTTTAGGGGTGAGTTAAATGGTGTGTTGAGGGGTGAGTTCAGGGTTGAGTTTAGGGGTGAGTTGAGGGGTGAGTTGAGGGGGGAGTTGAGGGAGGAGTTGAGGGGTGAGTTGAGGGGTGAGTTGAGGGGGACTTGAGGGAGGAGTTGAGGGGTGAGTTGAGGGGCGAGTTTAGGGGTGAGTTTAGGGGTGAGTTGACGGGAGAGTTGAGGGGTGAGTTGAGGGGTGAGTTGAGGGGTGAGTTGAGGGGGGAGTTGAGGGAGGAGTTGAGGGGTGAGTTGAGGCATGAGTTAAGGGGTGAGTTTAGGGGTGAGTTGAGGGGTGAGTTGAGGGGTGAGTTGACGGGTGAGTTGAGGGAGGAGTTGAGGGGTGAGTTGAGGGGTGAGTTGAGGGGTGAGTTGAGGGGTGAGTTGAGGGATGAGCTGACGGGTGAGTTTAGGGGTGAGTTGAGGGGTGAGTTGAGGGGGACTTGAGGGAGGAGTTGAGGGGGGAGTTGAGGGAGGAGTTGAGGGGTGAGTTTAGGGGTGAGTTGAGGGGTGAGTTGAGGGGGACTTGAGGGAGGAGTTGAGGGGTGAGTTGAGGGGTGAGTTTAGGGATGGGTTGACGGGTGAGTTGACGGGTGAGTTGACGGGTGAGTTGAGGGGTGAGTTGAGGGGTGAGTTGAGGGGTGAGTTGAGGGGGGAGTTGAGGTGTGGGTTGAGGAGTGAGTTGAGGGGTGAGTTGAGAGGGGAGTTGAGGGAGGAGTTGAGGGGTGAGTTGAGGCGTGAGTTGAGGCATGAGTTGAGGGGTGAGTTTAGGGGTGAGTTGAGGGGTGAGTTGAGGGGTGAGTTGAGGGGTGAGTTGAGGGATGAGTTGACGGGTGAGCTGACGGGTGAGTTGAGGGGTGAGTTGAGGGGTGAGTTGAGGGGTGAGTTGAGGGGGGAGTTGAGGGAGGAGTTGAGGGGTGAGTTGAGGGGTGAGTTGAGGGTTGAGTTGAGGGGTGAGTTTAGGGGTGAGTTTAGGGCTGCGTTGAAGGGTGAGTTGACGGGTGAGTTGACGGGTGAGTTGAGGGGTGAGTTGAGGGGTGAGTTGAGGGGTGAGTTGAGGGGTGAGTTGACGGGTGAGTTGATGGGTGAGTTGAGGGGTGAGTTGAGGGGTGAGTTGAGGGGTGAGTTGAGGGGTGAGTTGAGGGGTGATTTGAGGGGTGAGTTTAGGGGTGAGTTGAGGGATGGGTTGCGGGATGAGGTGCTGTATGAGTTGCGGGATGAGTTGAGTGATGAGTTGAGGGATGAGAGTAAGGATGAGTTGAGGGATGAGTTGAGGGATGAGTTGAGGGGTGAGTTGAGAGGTGAGTTGAAGGGTGAGGGATGATATTAGGGATGAGTTGAGGGATGAGTTGAGGGATCAGGTGCGGGATGAGGTGCGGGATGAGTTGAGGGGTGAGTTGAGGGGTGAGTTTAGGGGTGAGTTGAGGGGTGAGTTTAGGGATGGGTTGCGGGATGAGTTGCGGGATGAGGTGCTGTATGAATTGCGGGATGAGTTGAGTGATGAGTAGAGGGATGAGTTGAGGGATGAGTTGAGGGATGAGTTGAGGGGTGAGTTGAGGGGTGAGTTGAGAGGTGATTTGAGGGGTGAGTTGAGGGATGAGTTGCGGGATGAGTTGAGGGATGAGATTAGGGATGAGTTGAGGGATGAGGTGCGGGATGAGTTGAGGGGTGAGTTGAGGGATGAGTTGAGGGGCGAGTTGAGTGGTGAGTTGAGGGGAATTTTTTATCCAGGATTAAACTTCTTAGGGCTATCAGCCCCAAATTTAGGGTAAAATAATGCTTATTGGGATTTTTTTGGGCCCAAAAATAAGTAGGGCTATTTTTAGGGACATACATACATTTACAAGCATCGCGGCCGTCAGCGGCCTAGTACTACTACATTACAGATTATCTATGTACTAGTACTAGGAAGTAGTATATCTATGTAGGTACTAGTACTAGGCAGTATTCGGAAGTATTTGATGATTGTGACGCTAGTAGGCATTTAATAAGCGTCTTGAAAATATTTCCAAACTTGCACTTGCATTCATGACTGTACCATTTTAAAATTGAACGCGCTTTTTCGATATATCATATGCTGAAAAACTAATTACGACACCGATTGTCCCTTGAAATGCTGTTAAGTTTGATGATGACACGAAAAGTGATGATGGATCTTGCGTTACGTTTACTAAATCTGTCTCCATCTCCAAAAATGTTACAATTATATAATGTAAACATGTATGACTTTAAGAATTCCGAAATTTCAAATGAAACGCCAAGTCGGGATTTAAGCGATTTATTTAAAATAATTGATAATGTGGATTGTTAATTAAGTAAATTCTATTACAAAAGTAATTAAAATTAAGTTATATTTTATTTACCTTAATAAAACGGGAAACTCATTTAAATATTAGCCTTGAATTGCAGCAAGAAACAGGGTTTTTTGAAGTGAAAACTTCTTTAGCGTCTTTGTGATTTGAAATTTTATGAAACGAAAAAGCAACAGTAAAAAGAGACAGACATATAAATTCATAAGATTTAACGTGGGAGAAAATGAGATAGGGAGCATTATACAGTGTTTCTTATGTCGTGGAAATTTTATATGGGCAAACCAGGGCAAACGTATACCTTTGAAATTTCGTAAATTTTTGAAGGATTTTTTTGAAGTGAACCTTCTTTAGCGGCGTTGTGCACTTTTTTTGTAAGGGTAAAAAATGTTAAACTCGCGTCAAGACACGTGACCTGATCGAAAATTCCTAAGACGGACGGAGAGTAGACAGCCGGCGCGGCGTAGGAGAGGAAGTATCCCCCGCTCATTCTACGGCGCGGCGAAAATGTATGCCTGCGCCTGCTGTTTTGTTTAGGCGGCGCAGGACGCTTGCGCGAATGTTCGTGTGTGTTAACATGAAAGTTGATTTTTCTAAGAGATAAACTTTTTAATGTAATATAAATTGTCATGTTTGTGTACGATAGCGCAATAAATAAATATTGTATTCTACCACATAAATGATAGTACTTTTATACTGATAATTAAAGCAAATCGTGCAAAATTATTCCCTAACCATTCCAAAATATCAAAAATGCACAACGTTAATATTCAAGTTTTCACTTCTGCCGGCACTCCCGGAGTGCAACCCGGATATTTTTTAGGTGAACTGGCAATGTGGGTTCAACTTACGTTACTAGCAATTTTGTGAACCCTTCCAATTAAGCTGAATATGCTTGTGTCTGGAGTAGGCTCACGGGAATAGTGTAAGAACCTGCGACCCCTCAATGACAAGACAGCTATTGTCGCTTAAAGTTCCCCGCTCGCGGACGCGCGCTGCCCGTCTCCCGACTCGTGCTTCAACCAGCGTGCGCTGCTGAGTTAGTAGCTTTAAATTCGACCCTAAATAATCCTCGTCCGTACCCCACAGGGGGTGCCCTTTTTTATTTTTCGTGGTAAAATCATCAGATGAGTCCTCTCACCCCGGGCAGGGCCGGAGGGACTGTCAGACTTGTACTGACTAAAATCCACGGTATTCCTTCAATAGCCATTTACGTTCCGGGGTTACCAATGCCGGGCGCGAGAGGTCTCCGCCTATCGCCGCCGTAAGGACACGTCGGTGCTCTGCCCAAGCGGGCCAGTCTTGCACCGTATGCTCTACTGTTTTCTCAGGGCGATCCTCGCAGTGGTGACACCCAGGCGTTTCTTCCTTTCCCATCAGACACAGGTACCTCCCGAAACTTCCGTGTCCGGTGAGGACCTGCGTCATGCGGTAGGTCAGGACGCCGTGACGCCGATCTAGCCACTCCTCAAAGAGGGGTCTTACCGCCGCAATTGCGGCGTGCCCGACAGGGGGTGCCCTTAGCACATAGTTTGTAACTCTAATATAAGCCCTGCCTGGACGCTTTAATTATTATACTTCAGGCTGCTACAGGTAAGCCCGGTTAAGCAGCCAACAACCTCATTGATCTACGAGAGGAAAGTCACAAAAAATTGGCCAAGGGCGACTCAGACTCGCCCATGAAGGGTTCCACAAAATAACTTTATTTTTCATAGTCAGTTAGTTAGTAGTCGGTTAGTTATGAAATACAAAGTTACGTTTGCGGTTTTAGAAAATGTGCTGAAAAAACTACAGACTGTTTGATCAAACCAATTTTCGTTGGAATTTTTCATTAAGATCTAATTTATTATTATATTAATTAAATAAAAATTAGATTTTTCACTCCATTATTATAAAAGTTAGAGGGGGGGACACATTTTACCACTGCAAGTGTACCTATATCTTTTAAACGATTGACTTTAAGAAAAAATGGTTTTAGAAATCTTACTTTAAAAAAAACCTTAGAACCCTCATTTTTAAAGATCTGTCTAGATAGATAGACGCCACTCACGTGTAGGTTCTATGTATGGGTAGCCCCCTTAATTTTATATATTTAATCTATAAGGGTTCCGTATTTTGCCATTCGGCTACGGGACCCTGAAAAAGCCAAAAGTTATGACCGTCACAGTGAGAACGTGGCGATAATTAAAAACTCACATACAACTGATAGCGATGAGTTATATTTTTAACATGTCCATGAACAAACGTTCGTTATTGATATCAATTTGTTTATTTGTGGTTATTTATTGCTCGCAACTTCACCCGATTGGGATTTGGTTGGTTATTATCTTGCAACATGTACAAATCTAAATAATATATTAATAGTTGCTGCTGCTATCAGTTAACAATAAAGATGGACGTATTTTCAATAGTTATTTCACTGTGCGTTTTTTCACCGTAGTCTAAAAGTACTGATCAGATTTTAATGTAGTTTTCACAGCTGGACAGAGTATAAAATATTTTAATAACTTGGTGAAGAAAAAACTTTGGATTTTTTCACGCACAGACTTCCAAACCATTGTTAGCAGTTTAGGCGTTGTATTTTTTTTATAACCTACTATTTCAATACAAATAATCTATTTCCAATACTCTGTCCATCTAAAAAACAATAAGAGAATCCTTTTAGTAGTTTCTGAGCTAAGTACACTAACAAAAAGAAAATGCAGAGAAACAGACGGACAGAAAAAGTCTAAACATCACTGGTTTGAGTTGTATTAATATTTAATCTTCTTTATTCACCCATATTTCAATCAATATGTTTTATTCAATGTACCGACTGAATTCTACTGTCTTATTATATTTATTTATTTATGTGCAAATAGATATAGAGATTATGTTGTAAATAAGGTAATTTAAGCAATGTTTTAAAAAAGAGATACCTACATGGACCCGCTTCGACGGCGCGCCGTGTTCAACGCGTGCCTCCAAGATCAGTCAGCACTATTGAACATGCCCGATAAAGCCAATACCAGCCAGGGCTGCGATAATGTTCAAACGAGATACCGCGACACCGGAAAGCAAAGACAACTGGAGGAACGGGGCGGCTTTTTAGTCAGTAGGAGTCTGACACTCCCTTCCACTCCACAGGAGGCGTCATTTGATGATATTCCCCCCGAAACATAAGGAAGGTACCTACATGGATTTATTCGTTTATGTTTGTTCAAAGTAATCTAGAATTACTAAATACAAAAGTCCCGCTTTCCCACATAAGTCCCTCTCGTACTATATCCACAAACACCTATACCTATACACACACACGCACACATAATTACTCACACACACAATAAATCATTATGGCTTTTGATTAACTAATTTATAAATAATATTCTGTATGGTATTTATATTTTTTTTCCTTTTTTGTTTGTCTTCTCTGATACTATATTCATATTACCGCTGTTTTACTCTGCGCCTCTTAACTTGTTTTTTTTTTGTAGTTTAAGTGCGCTAGGGTTGGGACTGGTGCCTTTAATACAAGTTATTTAATTAACTTAGCAAGGGTGCCAGTTACGACACATTTATATGTATGTAAAAAAAAAACAAAAATACTGAAAGGAAGCTGCACTGTTAACTGACAAAAACAACTTACAATCATTTAAACACGAGAAAATACAAAATGCACTTACAAAATCGTACTTAGCAGGAACAGTCGTATAAGGTACAGGTGTCCAATTAATATCTTCACTCCAGTTATCCTCGGTGACTGGGTAGACGGCGGCCATTGCTGTCAAAACGGTCATCTTAGCCCTGGTGGAATCAGTGGATCTGATGTAGATCTCTGACTTGTTGAAGCTCGGAGAGAGGAGATCATCGTAACGACGGCGAATGTACTGGCCTAAGGCGTAGCTATTGCGTATGCCGACCTGGAATTGAGGTGATATTATTATGTGAGAATCGTTCAAGATCGCGGGTTCTAACCCCAAACATTACACTATTGCTGTGAACGCACTCCAAGCATTAGCTTAGTTGGAGGGGTTAACAAGATTGCTTTTAATGTGAATTCTATATACAATGCCAGTTTTCATTAAAAAAAAAGATCAATTTGACAGTATTCCGGGAAAGAGTGAGCCTATACATTTTAAAAAAATCGTAAACCAATACTACTAAACGTATTTTTACACCAAACACCTGGAACTACAATTTGTAGGCCATACAAACATTTTTTTATTGATAATAGGCTCGCGTTTGACCACCATCTCACTTGATGGTAAGCGATGATCTGTACGTAGAAGTAACCTATTCATTCTTGACAAACAAGTTCCAGAGTTTAATAGTAGAAATAACGTAAGAATTGACTTAAAGACCTCTAGGTTATAGCTATCTGGAAACACGAACTCGGGCAGAGAATTCCACTCCTTAGCTGTACGCTATGAAAGTATTCTGTTATACTGTGGGATGCCTGCCATGTAACGATGGCGCATCGCCGTTCGTCTTGTACCACGATTATGGAACGGGCTTGGTAGAACATTTGTTACGGTGCGAGTTTCGGGCCTTAGTAGTTTTCAAAGATAACATATTTTTAACCATTGTCGTGAATGTGAGGATTAAGTGGGTTATTTTTCTTATCACGTGTTTTATGACAATATCTGGCAGTTTGAGTACATTACCTACCCTTATATGTACTTTTTTATATACCTTTTTAACCGACTTCAAAAAAAGGACGAGGTTCTCAATTCGTCTTGATTTTTTTTTTAATGTATGTTACCTCATAACACGCAGATGGCTGTACCGATTCGAAAAAATATTTTTTGTTTAAAAGCTTTCAAATTGGTCCCATTATCGTCACGTTTGGATCTGATGATGCAAAGCTTTTCTTTTTTAAAGTATGGTCCCCGATTACTCAAAGACAGCTGAACCGATTTGGAAACTTCTTT
Source organism: Tholera decimalis (assembly GCA_943138885.2). NCBI lineage: Eukaryota > Metazoa > Arthropoda > Insecta > Lepidoptera > Noctuidae > Tholera > Tholera decimalis. The sequence goes on from OW964551.2 coordinate 13,583,236, forward strand.
ATTTTTTTGAAAGAGTATACTATAATCAGGATCTGTTGATGGAATCATAGAGAAATCGAGGGAACTCTTCAAATATTATAGGCAAACCTATGGCTCGCTTTTTGGGTATTTCTTATAGTACCTTGTGCAGTTGCTCTCGAAATCACCATTTGAGGAAGTGTAACCGATGATGAAGACCCCAGATGGCCACCGAAACTACTCAATAATAAGTATTTCGTGGATTGCGATTATTATTACTTGAATATAGATGTTAAGCACTTTATGCTCCTCACAACGCATATGGTGAAGTAGAGCTGATGGTGAAGTACCAGAACTCCTCAAAAGTTAAAGGCTCTGCACCAGGAAAAGCAATATTTTGTAAAAGGTAATAAGTAGTTGAAATTTTGGCTTTTATAACTGGATAAATTACAAACCGACCCACTAAAAAGCGTGAAAAAAAACTTTTTAGCAAAAAATAGAACCGACTTCCATATAAAAACACTACAAAGGCAAAAATAACTTTAATTTCGGAAGGCGGTGTCAAAAAAAAAGAAAATACAAAACAAATGACACCGACTATTGAATTTAAAGTTATTTTTGCCTTTGTAGTGTTTTTATATGGAAGTCGGTTCTATGTTTTGCTAAAAAGTTTTTTATGTTTGTAATTTTCTGTTTTTGTTTTTTTTTTATTTTGTAAATTGAAACTAGATGAGGCTGGTGTTTTCTATAAGCTTTGCAGGTATTTTCATTGTAGGAGCTGTACTTACATTAGTCAGCTGGCCATACCCGTATTTAGCAGAGACATTGCTGAGCACTTCACGATCGGTGCTTAGACTTAATGATGATGCTACAGGTGTTCTGTCGCCATGACGATGGACCTGAAGAAAGCAAGGAGTAGTAAGTAGTGAGTAAAGAAAAGAAATACTGACTTTATAACACGTACTTATGTGAAGCAAAAGCTTTGAACCCCTTTTTATGAAAATTAGGTACGCAAACGAAGGATCATGACTTTTTGAAAAAGTTAGTTTGTATCCAATGGATGTAAGCAAACTATTATAAAAACAGTATGTATCACATGTTTACAACCAACTAATCAGTCCTCTGTGAGTGTTGTGCATGCCTTTAAGTAACTTGTTTACACAGGTCTATTAATGTATGTTCATCTGCATATATTTTTATGCTTTTCAAATAAGTAGTTGGTGTGCCTTGGACACAAATAAATAAAAAAATTAATAAGTAAGGAGTCCACAAATTTTATATTTTTGCATTCGAGATAATTAAATCACTATATCAATGATCAGATAGTTACATTAGTGATTTACATGGAGCAATTGCCTGTCTGATCTTTACAACCCAGTAACTGGGTAACACAATACCTGGGCAAGACCAATGTTACATTTTCTGGCTTCTGACTGCCCGTAACGGCTGTGAAAGAAGTACGTACGAATGTAGCCCCAACAACATTCTAGTTACACTGGCGGACAAAATAGATGGGCCATTTGTCAGGCACTGGGCTGGTAGGCATCATGTGCGCACAGGCGTGTGTCAGAAATGGAAGATATATAGATATAAAGATATATAGAGAATGTTGTTATTTATAGAATTAATTAATTATCAATATCGATTTATTACGTATTTACCGATTAATTACCTATTAATCGGTATTACCATGATTACTAGGTGTTTTATAGAAATAATTAGTAGTCTGTATAGCAATATCAGTTTATTAATTTACCACCGGTTCGGAAGGTAGTTATCTATGGAGAAGAACCGGCAAGAAACTCCACAGTTACTCTTTTCAAAACATCGTCACTTTCACATAATTTCAAGTAAAAATTAACACAATATTATTAGGACACCGATACAACAACATAATTCTATATATAAAAATAAATCGTACCTTAAGATGTTTACACTGTGGCTGTCCGAGAGAGACTGTGTCTAGAACCAAACCTTGGCAGTCGCTGCGCCCCGCTAGGGGCGCGGCGAGCGGCCTCAGGGCTTCGCCCCCAGGTCGCAGGAGCAGTACCGTGTCCCGTCAATACGGGACCGTCATTGGGTAGCCTAGTTACGGCGTAGATGTTCGGGTGTGCGTTGAGCGCCTGTTCAAAAGTGAACGGCAAACGCACACCCGCGTGATTAATTGCTATTGTGTAACTATAGGCGCGCCGCGACGCCGATTTTCGGCGTCGTTTCTTCACGACACCCCGGCGGTCTAGCCCCGCCAGGTGAAACCCCCCTAAGGGGGAAGCCCAGCGGAAGCCGACCAGCGACAGGGGTGCCGACTCAGACGCACCTATAGTGAATGCGGGGCTCTCGTCCGTCCCGCTTCCAGATCTAGCCGGTTACGTTCCGGACCGCAGAGCCGAGTATGTATGTGTGAGCGGCATTGTACTGTGTGTCGCCGCTCAGTGCGTCTGCACCGAATAGCGTGCGCTGCTATCCGGTGCTAGTTATATATAGTGCATGTAGAGTCATGAATGTGTGTTTATAGTACGTAACGTGCCTATATTAACTTAGAACACGTTACGTACCGGGTGAATGTAGTTATGAGTAGTATAACTGTTTGAGTAAGTCGCGTGTAACGTGGGGCGACTTACCCAGGAGTCAAGTCCGGGGGGGATGGGGCCGCAACGTCTGTCGGGAGCAAATCTCTGGGGAGCCGTCTCGCGTCAGGCGGGCGCGCATGCCAGGGCGCCAAGTGCTTGACGTGGGGCCAAGCAGAGGCGTCGGCACGCGCGAACATTGCCTTCGCGAGGCGCTGCACACTCTTCCAGGCTCTCAGTCCCGGAGTCCCGCCTGATAACATCGTTCCTCACATAACGAGGGGCGTGGAATATGGTGCGCAGTGCCAAGTTCTGCTGCGCACTGAGCTTCTTGCGTGACGACTCGCTAGTGAGGGCTAACCAGGCGGGGGCGGCGTACATCTAGACTGTGTCTAGAACGACTGAGCGGCAGCTTTTATACGACAGTGTAAACAAGTGACGTCACATCATACGATTTTAAAACAGATTTGCTAACCTTTGTATTTTAAAATTAAGCTATGATTAAATGATATAAAAATACAGTAGATATGTTGAAATTAATTAGTTCAATTACATTAGTGTTTTATACAATAAAGTTATTAGATTAATGTGAATATCTTTAGCAAAATATAATATTAATTATATAATATAATAATCAGTTACTATTATCTAACACGGCCATACTGACATGTACTTCGTTCTCGAAGTACAATTATAATATTCTAACACGATCATTTCAACGTACAATTTAGGTACATATTATTAGAATAAACCAATAAGTAAGAAAAAATAAATTAGTAACATCTGCAATGCTACAATATTTCGTAATCATTATTACTTCGCAACGTCTATCAATAAGTCATAATCACATTAAAAATCTATAATAGACAGACCTTACTTGTGTGACAAACACCCGCAGTTGGTGAAACTAAATCACCCGCGTTCAGAGAATGTCAGACAACAGTTAAGGCATTTCATTGGTCATAATAATTACGAAATATTCATAATACAATTCACCTGAAATAATAATAGCAGCATAACAAAAACAGTAGTGTTATCACTTAACTTTTCATACAATTTTCTTTACATTATCGTGTTTACATCATCTCATCTTACTGTGCCTCATCAAACACCCGCCATCAGTGAAGCTCAATCACCTGCGGTCATGAATGGCAGACAACAGTCAAGATAAAGATCTGTCATTATTTCATCGTACAAAATTCATTTTCATCATACAATATTTCGTTTTCATCATACAATATTTCGTTTTCATCATACAATATTTCGTTTTCATCATACAATATTTCGTTTTCATCATACAATATTTCGTTTTCATCATACAATATTTCGTTTTCATCATACAATATTTCGTTTTCATCATACAATATTTCGTTTTCATCATACAATATTTCGTTTTCATTATACAATATTTCGTTTTCATCATACAATATTTCGTTTTCATAATACAATATTTCGTTTTCATCATACAATATTTCGTTTTCATTATACAATAATATATATAAATTCTATAATTAAAGTCTTTCATTATACAATTATTTTTCTTCATTTATATCTAAACAGTATACATTATATAGAGATTTTATAAAATAAAACAGTACCATTCAAATATAAAAAAAATACATATCAAACAAGTTTAAAGTGATAATAACCCACATTCAATGTAAAAATAATTAATAGTACAATAAAACAAATAATCAAATAAAAAGGAAAATCGAAAACCATATTGGTATGAAAAGATCAACATCAGAGATTTATGAAAATCTAAATTTAAAAAAAAAATTAGCCAATAAAATAATAAAAAAAAATGTGTAAATATATTAACAATATGTCGTCTAATTGTAAAATAAAATGTCAAAGATAAAATCTATAATTATACTAGAGATAATATGTCATTTAATAATATATGAGTAATTCAATAATAAAACAAAATGCCATAAAAATATCAATATATAAAAAGAAAAAAAGAATCCAATTTAGAACAATAATTTAAATGTCTTCAACATCTAAAAGAACAATGGCGAATCCTCTAACAAATTTTTGTTGGCATAATTTTGTAGCGTCTATTAATCGAAAATATACAAGAGTATAGAGTTTCAATTCATGATCATTTTTGCCTTAAGATCCACTATTAAAGGAACTCTTGGAAAAAAGATATTCGTTGAGGAAGTTTTAGAGGTTATGTCTGGCCATTCTTACGTAAACCGATTTATTGGAAGCAGACTGGTACCGCAGACTTGATTATATCCATAGTCAACGCTAGTGTGGAAAACATAGACCTAGTAGTGAGCCATTGTCAGTTGGCCAGAGGTCTCCCGCCCATGATCTCACGGCAGCATGGAAAAAGTGGCTGTCGCAACCGAAGGCTGGGCACGCCGCAATCGCGGCGATAAGTCCCGTCTTTGAGAAGTGGCTGGAGAGACGCCACGGCGTCCTCACCTTCCACCTGACGCAGGTGCTTACTTGACACGGATGTTTTGAGAGGTACCTATTTCGGATTCAGTGGGAGGACACGCCCGGGTGTCGACATTGCGTGGACCACCCGGAGAACACGGTGGAGCATACGGTGGAGGCGTGCCCCGCTTGGGCAGAGTTTCGCCGTTTCCTCGTTGAGGCTATCGGCAACGGTGACCTCTCGCGCCCGGCCCTGGAGTGGAGTGAGTGGGAATAGAATGCAGTCGCCTCCTTCTGCGAAGCAGTAATGCTAGTGAAAGAGAAGGCCGAACGCGCGAAGGAGAGGCAACTCTCTTCCTCATGCCCCAGCCGTCGCGGAAGACGCCCCGTGTGTTGGGGATCGCGAGCCGATCTCCGGCCACCGTGGGCGCGGGCTTGCGGACGGCGAGCAGGAGTAGCTCACCATCCGGTAAGGACCAGGCCTGGGTCAACGGCGCATCGTGTTCCACTTGCACCTCAAAGAGCTGTCAGCATCAGTGACGGGGCCCCATATGGCCATTTCCTGCCGGGGCACAACCCCGGTAATGTTCTAACGAGATACCACGGCCCCGGAACTTAAGGGCAGCTGAAGGAACAGGGTGAGTTTTTAGTCAGTAGTAGTCTGATACCGCTCTGGGTAAAGCGGAAGGGATTCCGTTTTACCCAGAGCGGGAGAAGTAATTCGATGATTTAACCACCCAGGAAAAAATGGGTCCCCCGCCACTTCCAAGGTATTGTTGATTATATCGAAAATCTGTTTTAAACATGTAACTATGCGTTATAAAAGCTATAATTACAAGCATTAAGTATTACAAGTTAATTGCGGCTCTGTCCCCAGGATGGCAACGCATGTACAATGCCTTTTGTAATACAGATCCATATAGGCCGCGGCGATCACTTTCCATCAGTCGGAACATCTGTTTGCCATCCTCAAATATGGATCTTAGTCGAATTAAATAAATAATTACTATAAAAGTAGGTAATAGGTAGTTATAAAAATTAAACAATTTGTTTTATATATGTATGTATTTATTATTCATCTTCTCTTATGATAATATCGTCCAAAAAACCTGCTGGTGTAGTAATAGTTGTCTGATGTCTGGCCCATCCGAGATACCAAACTACCACCATGATATGCGCGCAACATCCGACAGTTCGTCTTCCCACTAAGCAACTGCAACAGTACTCTATTATTCCTGCACGGCCGGGCACATTATTTTCTATTAATATAATTATACGTATTGCCTTCGAGACATGGCGTGATTTAATTTTGCCTCTAATAAGGGTTGTATCACTACTGCCTCTAAGATTGTACTCAGATGAATTTACTCACTCACTGCATACCTCAATCTTGTATCCGCCGTGGAAACATACATGTTCACCATAATATGAACGTGCTTGTCGTATTTAGTACGTTCCCAGGGTGAATAGAATGAGGTCTCTAAGACACGAAAGTAAACATTATTTCTGTTTGTTGATATGTTTTAGAAATTAGAAGTTGTTCTATTCATATTGACAGCCTCAACCATACTAGCTTCTCTTTTCTTCTATTTTCTAAATTCATATTTTGCCTAATTATGTTTAATATTTCTTTGGCATATTCACTGTCTTGCAGGCGAGCACCAAACTTATTTAGTAAAGCTGCTGCTATCTGGAAGAGCTCTATAGAAATATTCTTGCCTCAGTAATTTAAAATCTCTTTTAAATTATCCATTGACGACTTCCACATATGCGGCAGTTAACACACATTATGCGAGTAGGCATTACATGACTTCCCATTGTGATATACAAATGGATGCACAAACAACAAAGTCCAAAGTCAAAGCAAAACGTCAACGGCGTAAATAGCAGCTGATCAGAATCCTTAGGCAAGCACTAGTCGCAAGGAAAAACTGAGTTTATACACAGAAGCAGTTAATAATTTTAAAAGTACGGAAACACAACCGACATTACACGAGATAGCAGCAGTTGTCAATACACCTTACGCAGATGTCAATGTCATGTCGTATTGTTGCCATACTTTGCTTGCAGTATGACTTTATTTTAGTATTTATTTATTCAGCAGAATTCTTAACAAAAATCTGCAATTATATTTATTATGGTTTATCAATACGCTTGTAAAGTATACTTATGCAATAAGGGAAAAACACTTTAAATAAATTGGAGTAGATTTACTGTTACATGGCAGAGAAACCAGCAGAGAACTTTCAACTGAGACAATATTGGCTAAAAGACATGAAGTCAAATTGTAAAGGAAAAAAATAATCTAATCCCTTGTGATCATATTAGTCAATTGTATTTCCAAAAAAATAAATATTTTTTCTTAGAGTGGGTCAGTTCATAAGCATATCTTGAAAAAAACTAAGAAATTATTTTATTTACATTTGCAAACATGACATTTATAGACGCTCAAATATTCTATTAACATTTTTTTCGCCTTTGTTCTTAATACAATTAGATACTTACTTATTTTGTAGATTATGACAAACTTTAACTTGAACTTGGAAAGATTAGAACAGTACTGGTATTATCCCAATCACCCACGACCCGTAAGATCTACCCACTGAAGTTTAAACTCGCTGGCAATAACCGTTGTTTGGGTATTTAATTTAACCTTGTTTGAATAAGCAATTAACTCTTTTTTATATATGTAACTTTACCTTGTGTTAATAAATTAATATTGTTTGAAACCGTTTATTGTTTTAATACCAACCACCTTAACCACCAACTGACATTCTTTTAAGAAAAGATACAAGTTTTGCGTATGTTTCAATATGCACGTTATGTTTTGTTTTTAAAGTAGCTTTCAACATTGAGTAAATACTCCACATTGTAGATGATCGCCTCGTCTGTGATAAATTTAAAAAATAAGATAGTAACACCGTTTCTGAAAAACTGCTTACGCCCTTTTTAAGTCTCCATTCATTGAAGACATGGTATGCTTTCAGATATTTCTCGCGAGACTTCTCAGGTAGGAAACTTAATTCTGCATTAATAACTTGTTGTTTTAACTCTTCCGGTGTTAAAATACTGTTCTCGTCGCTAGTTTAACTCATATTTTACGATTATATTAATATTTTTAACTTATTAAACTCTTTACGCCAGCCACGAAATTTTATTCCCGCTCTTTTATTTAAATTAAGGCGTGTTCGGATATAGCACCCATGATATTTTATTATTCAAAATATATTACGTAACATTATTGAAACTAGAAATAAATATTTACAGGTTAAATATCAGTTTTATTTGCAGTAAATACTTATTTTCGTTTAAATACAACAATAAGTTAAAAATTCAATAAACTACATTAAAAGACATAATTATCTTTTTGCAAAATTTCTTCAAAGACAAACACGTTCGGAATTTCGTACTAACTAATAGTACGAAATTCCGAACGTGTTTGTCTTTGAGGTCGAATTCAAAATCGGAACTTCGAAAGGGCTGGTCTTTGTCTCTCTCTCTCTTTGTAATGGCGGGAAAGAGATATATTGTGAATGTTTCGAATTGTATGATTAACCCAAGGCTGAATAAATATTCGTGGCTTTCAAAAAACAAAAATTAAAAAGTTACTTTGTCTCGCAAAATCGCATTTTGCTCACTGATTTCAGGCAGCAAAACCTACATATTTGAGCTACTGAAGTGAAAAATATAATCCCTGTGACTGTTATTATTAAAAAAAGTCTTACCAAAAACACTACCTCCAATTCAGTATCATTCAAAATATATTGATCACTATAGCACAAAGCACTAAGAGATATTAGCAGAAAAGTCATAAATAACTTATACATTTTAATTAACTATGTACAATATACAAGGAGTAAATCGCTAAAATGACGACGGATTCTCCCTCCGAATGTTTTTATGAATGATTTGGTTTGTTTTTATGAATGATTTGCTTTGAGATAATTAAATTCGCCAAGTCTATCAAGATTATCGTCTTATCACGGTTTAAACTTATATGTAATCAATATATATATAAAACGCTTCCGTTACTGAGTGCCTGACAGACAACGCACAGCCGAAACTACTGGGCACAAGAAGCTGTGGCATGTATGTTCCTTGAGGTGTGTAGGGGAGCACTAAGAAAGGATTTTTGGAACGGGATCGGGATTTAGACAGGAAAACCTCCTACGCGAACGAAGTCGAGGGCAACAGCTAGTGTATATTTAAATGTTAGGTATTTGTGTGTTTGTCGCGGAATTACTAAATTAGACGGTAAATGTATACAAATATATAATAATAATATTTCGAATTAAAATATCCGTGTTGTTATCAGTCATCTTAGCACCATTTTTTTATTTATAATAGGCTAGAAGTAGCCTGTTCACTCTTGACTTAAAGACCTCCAGGTTATACAGGGTACACAGACTCCGGCAGAGAATTTTACTCCTTAGCTATACGCACAATGAAAGTATTCCCAAAACGTTTTGTGCGTATAGGGCGTATAGGTGGGATATCCACCATGTAGAGATTGCGCGTCGCGGTTCGTGTTGTAGTCCGATGATGGAATGGACTTGGTGGAATTAAATTGTAAAATTGCACACTCTTCTTAATATCTATCCAACAATTTAGTACACACTCAAAAAATTAATCAAAATACTATAATTTTGAAGGCACAACACTTTTAATAGATATAATTGGTGCTACAATCTACATATACCATACGTTGAGATGCTAAAAATGCAAATCTGGATGCGTGTAATAATGTAGTTCTGCATTATTTCCTTCTTAACATTTACGAGTTAAGTAAAACGCCATTTTTAAATAAAGGAAATAATAATTATAATATTCCATGACTTTCACACAACGCCATCTAGTCCCAAACTAAGCAGAGCTTGTGCTATGAGTACTAGACAACTGATAAACATACATATATATTTCTAAATACATACATATTATAGATAAATTACACCCAGACCAAGAACAAATAATTTTGCTCATCACACAAACATTTGTCCTGGGTGGGAATCACACATGACCTTGCGCATAGCAGTCAGGGCCACTGACCACTAAACTGCACTTTCATTTCTTTTTACTCCTCATCTTCATGCCCTTATCCCATTAACTTGTAGTCGGCACAACTCATTTTCTTCTTCCATTCTGCCCTATCTGACGTCATGGCATAATTTTTTCTTTAGCCTTCCTGTACCAGTCCATCCGTGAACATTCCAACTCATCACTCTCTTAGTCACATTTCGTTTATTTTTACAGTGTCCAACAAAACGTCATTTAGATAGAACAAGAAAAATGAGCCTAGTAATTTTCTTAACCTAAACAATTAACAAAACGAGTATAATATTGTTACGAGCTGGGGTTCAGGATAGAAATAATTTACGTCAATTAAACCAAAATTAACACTTTAATTAATTAAACACAAAATAAAAATTTAACACAATTATTCGCACAACAACACTTAACACTTAAATTGCACTGAAATTCACTTGCTTCGATTATATCGCGTATTCGCCTCATAATAAGACTGACTTCTGCGTTCCTCTGCGATCTATTTATACCCCGGTCTATGAGTTCTAGAACATTCTTGTAAAATCGAGTCACCGCCTACACTGCCAAGAATATTCCAGAAGCTGCTCGAGATACTCAGTACTGCTACTCGCTGCTAGATGACGTTAGTGTCACGAACATTCTAGATTTCTGTCAAAGTTTCTCGACGTACTTCGCTAATCGACTGGCGTAACAATATTCTTGTCTGTAACTAAACTTTGTTTTGTTAAAAAGGATGTCAACTGTGGATAATATTAGAAGGTATTATAAGAATACAATGGTGTTTGTTTGATTTGATTTTCTCGTATAACGCTAGGCAGGCCTCTTGTTGAGATTTCAGTTTTATAAATGTTTTTAATATTTTCTGGCCATCATAGTAAGGTTCTGGTTTAGGCAGTGTTGTGATTATTTTTATTAGGTGCTTGCAACGTCTTTCGCCAGACAGTTTTTTCTGGCGTAATCCCGATCCTGCTGGAATTCCAGGATAACAACTAAAGACTCGTCAGTATTGAGTAATGCATAAAATGCTGAAAATTTATGTGCATGTGACTGTGATGTTTTTCTTAGAAGCAGGCCGATATCAAATCTATGTCAATAGCTTTTGAAGTTGCTAAAACCACCCGTTTTCCCTCGCACACTTGCGCCAGGGCGTGGGCGAGTACTTAATACTCTTCAACGCTAACCCGGATCATGGCTGCTTGATGTATGCTTTCTAAACTATAGATACAGAATGAAACAGACGGGTCATCAACTCCTGAGAATGTTCCGTGGAATTTTATAATTTACTATGTCAAATGCTTTGCTAAGGTCTAGAAAGCAAGCGTACACAGAAGTTTTTCAGGTGTAATATGCTATCGTGCTCCTTAGACTCATAATAGCAGAGTCTGTTGAGAGCCTGGGTCGAGAACCAAACTTAGCATCGTCAATTTTAATATTCCTCTGCAGTTCGGGCAGTATGAGACGATCCAGGACTTTACCTATGATAGTACCAAGTAACAGGCACTATAACCGTTTTCATCAAAGGCGTGCTGCACGCACTGATTAAAAAATACATGCAACCTAACCCCAACCAACTGCTCCTACTTCAGCTGGAAGCAGTTGGGTACGCGGTTGGCACAGTCTCAGAGAGATACTTATCCAATTCTAGAGCTGACAGGGACGAAATTGCCACTCTCAGAAAGGCCATGGTAGAGCGCATAAATTTGACCTTAAATCTCGTTGGGGTGACCCCAACGAGATTTAAGGGGGGTGGGGTCCCAATGGGGTGACGACAATCTGGTCAAATTTAACGCTCTGAAAACACAGGCTTGTCTTCAGCGCTAAAAGGAGCTGTTTTGAATTGACCCCTACTTTCCGAAGTACATCTGTGCCAGTTACCAATCGCCTGGAGCTTTTGGGCATGGAGTTGACGTCAGACCTTAACTTCGGCTCAACCAGCGAGTCCAGAGTTCAGACTGCAGCAAAAAAGCTGGGAATCCTACACAAGGTGAGGCGGTACTTCACGCCTGGACAGCTTCTAAATCTGTACAAAGCACAGGTCCGTCCCTGCGTGGAGTATTACAGCCACTTGTGGGATGGATCTGCAAAGTACCAACTTGCTGCATTGGACTCGATCGAGCGCAGAGCTAAAAGGCTTATAGGTGACGAGGTGCTGGTGAACAAGCTTCATAGCCTGGCTCATCGGCGAACCGTTGCTTGCCTGCCGGTTTTCTACAGATTGTACTTCGGGGAGTGTGCGCAGGAGCTCCATGACCTGATTCCTCCATCTCCCTTTCACTACCGGTCTATCAGACGCACGGCTGGTTACCATCCACACTTGGTTGATATACAGTCTTGTCGTACCAAGCGCTTCTCCTCCACATTTATTGTGCGCACAGCCAAGCTGTGGAATTCTCTGCCGGCTTCAGTGTTCCCTGCCACTTATGACCTTTCAACCTTTAAAGCACGAGTAAATAGGCATCTTCTGGGCTCGCTCGTCCCATCTTAGACCTCATCTATCGCTTACCATCAGGTGAGATCGAGGTCAAGAGTGGGCCCATCAGTAATTAAAAAAAATGCAGATGGTGGTATAGATAGCCAGTACCCCAGATTAGGTGCTCAACGCTAAGACCGTCATGTCCTGGTGACTTACCTCACTTCATATTTAACTTAACCTTAACAAAAATGTTTTCTTTTCTATGCAAAGCCAAAATGTTCATTTTTATACTGTCTTCGTTTTTCTGACACCATTTTGTTTTTAAATATTGTTAGACTACTACGCATTTTATCGGAGATGACTCAAATGCTATTTTCGACATACTTACGGCTGACCATAGCCGGATTTATTGATATGATCTTGAAATTAAGAGACAGTCTGCTGTCTGGGTGTTTCCTTCCGAGGAGTTGCCAACTAATGTGAAGAGAGGTTGAAGCGAGGGAAAAAGATGGTGCCCTCGTTCTTCGGAAGGACAGGCCATTACGCAATAATTGTTTTAGAGGATCGAAAAAGAGTTACTGCAGAGTGGTACACTAAGAATGGTCTGCCACTTGTTTTGGAAAAGTTCGGGAGATACGACCTCGCAGTAGGATGATTTCAAAATGGCGTCGAAGAGATCCCTAACGACATGTGGATATCACAGTGGTTCCATCGGATGCAGCGATGTATTGATGTAATTGAACACTATTTTGAAAACATAAAATAAATCTAATAACTTGCCAGTTTGTTCAGTTTTTTATTCAGTATTTGATCTAAGAACTTTCAGTGTCACCCTGGTATGTACTGATAACATGGCGTCTGGTGGTCGTTGTGTTGAATTATGACAATTGTCATGTCTTTAATGACACTCACAAGGTTCAGACAAATCGATGGCCTCTACATCGCCCTTAGGTACAAAAATACATACATACTGACTAGACTGATAAACACATTACCCTCCTTTGTATCGCGTAGTCGGGTAAAAACATACAGGGGACTATGTATCAAATATAGCGAAACCCATCTCGCATTGTATATCAGGGGTCGTTTAATATCATCGTAAATTACATTAATTGCTTACGGATTACTATCAGATGTTATAAAAATATATCGATAATATATAGCAGTGTATTCCATGCATTCCTCATGAAGATACCACGCAAGGTGTGGTATAATTTTTGTATTTTTAAGTTATCACGATTATGCCATTGTAAAATATATCAGTGCAAAGGGTAGTACAAGATATTACGTTGACGGACAATGAACTAAGTCTTTGTAATGGCTGTTGGTATAGTCTGTAGTCGCATGCAAGTGTTACTATCCATACTTATAAAAATATATATATCCTAATATATATACTAATATTGTAAATGCGAAAGTAACTCTGTCTGTCTGTCTGTTACCTTTTCACGCCTAAACGAAGTCGCGGGCAAAAGCAGGGACATCGACGCACAACCGCTTACTATGAATTCAGTACATGATTCTGGAACCCCCTGCGTTGTAATTTTTCTTCAGCTTTTCTAAATTTTTCAGGTTTTTTCTGATTTTTTTTACTGAAAACTGTATAAAATAATTTAATAAAATTAAGAAAAAGCCGACGCAAAAAAATTTGTAAATTCACTTGTTTCACTTAAGACAGCAATGTAAATAAAACTCGAAAGGTCTACCTGATCAGCTGTGTTGACCTCACAAATGAACTCTAACAAAACAGCTGACCAGTAGCCCTTGCCAGTTTTATCGTAAATGTAAACTGGATGAGGCCAGTCCGATGTCCGCATGAATGGCGCGCCCAACGTCTTAACGTGAGCCTATCAGCATAAAAGATGTGCTTTCAGACGGGGGCTTAACACCGCCAACTTTCAAACTCCGGTCTTCTATATACCTTTGCACGACCCGGGAATCGAATCTGAGACCACATAATCAGCAGTTGTGCTTGCGACCACTAGATCAACGAGACTGGACTTTGATATGCATATATATTATGTCGTTATAATTTGATAGTGAGACTTTGACATAATATATTATGTTTTTATAATATGTTGGACGGTCTGGCAGTCTATGATTGGGAGCGAGAGGTCATGGCAAGCAGTGGCCGATTTCGCAGAGCGAGTCATGGCGGCAAAAGATGCGGCAGAGAGGGAGAGGGAGACGTCCTCAAATGTACCGAGCCACGTTCGAGGGACTGGGTGACGGAGACGGGCTGTCAATGCCCTTTTCCATCCCCCGTAATGCGGCCTGTGGGTGTCAGACTTGGGGAAGTCTGGCATCCGATCATATAGGCCCGAGCAGGTGTCGCGTAGTGTTTCCGCTCGCCTTTCTAAAATTATGACAGAGTGAGGATATGCTCACTCCTCCCCTCATCTGAGATGGGGTAAACGACCGTCAACTATCTCTGCTGGAGTGATTGTGGAGAATGCTAACGTGTCCCCGCACCCCAGCTAGAAGTGAAGAAGAGAAACACCGTGTGGTTTTAGTCAGTAATAGTCTGACAGACCCCTCCGTCAACCCCAAGGTAGAGGACATCCATGAGGATTTCCACACGCAAAATAAAGCTTAGGTTAGGTTTAAAGAGGAGCCCTGTGTCCTAGCAGTGTATACTTATTTTTTTTTTAAAGATCTAGCAATGTGCTTCATCTTCGACCACATCATCGCTTACCATCAGGAGAAAGAGAAACAGTCCAAGAGACTCATTGGCAACGATTCACTGGTCGAATCAAAGCTCCAGAGCCTTGAACATCGACAACGAGTTGCAAGTCTATCGGTTTTCTATCGGTTACATTTCGGGGAGTGTGCGATGGAATTACACAATCTAATTCCGCCAAGCCCGTTCCATCATCGGTCTACAAGACAAACAACGATGCGCCATCGTTGTATGGTGGACATCCCACCCATACGCACGAAATATTTCGGGAATACTTTCATTGTGCGTACGGCTAAGGAGTGGAATTCCCTGCCGGAGTCTGTGTTTTCTGATCGCTATAACCTGGGAGTATTTAAGCCAAGAGTGAGTAGGTAACTTCTAGGCAAGCGTGCTCCATCTTTGACCACATCATCACTTACCATCAGGTGAGATGGTGGTTAAACGCGAGCCTATTATCAATAAAAAAGGTGAGATAGTGAACACTAACATCAAATTCACATCACTGGCAATCTTGTTAATCACCCCAACCAAGCTAAATATAGGCCGGTCAATTTAGACATCTGAGTGTACAAAAATTCGCCTAATTGGCAGGATTGTTCAAAACACCATCGTAAATGAAATCGAAAAAGCCACACTTGAACTTGATAATATATCTGAAAAAGATGTTGATAAGTAGCCGCTGAGGTTGGAGGGAGACAAGCTGATTGCACTTGTTTTTATTTCGAGTATTTTTAACGAAACATGCGTATGGTGTACTTATACATATTATGACGATAATAACTCTTTTACCTTTTTGAATCGTTATATCTCAAAAACTATGGCTCTTAGGAAAAAACTATTTAGGTATTTTTATGGTTAAACTAACCGTTTTGCTTTAAAATCGCGAAGTACCCGTTTTTGTGAACTCCTAGAATTTTTTTCCACGTATCGGATCAATGAGGACTTTTTAGATTTCATTTATAATGGTGTTTTGAATAATCCTACCGATTTTCAGCTGGATGCGAACTTTTGTAACCTCACTCTTATTTTTTGGTCTAATTTGACCGGACTAATAATAATATGACAGGCCTGTTGGTCTAGTGGCCAGTGGCCCTGACTGCTATGCGCAAGGTCTTGGGTTCAATTCCCATCCAGGACAAATGTTTGTGTAATGAGCACGACCATTTGTTCTTTGTCTGGGTGTAATTTATCTATAATATGTATGCATTTAGAAATATATATGTATGTCTATCAGTTGTCTACTACTCATAGCACAAGCTCTGCTTAGTTTGGGACTAGATGGCGTTGTGTGAAAGTTGTGGAATATTATATATATTATGTGGAATATTATATTAATATGCCCTTCTCTGGAATGAGGTTCGAAGCCGCGACCTCTCGATCACAAAACCAACATCCTAGCCATTTGGCCATACTCTCTACTACAAGACTATTTCCGTAGCAAACACGTCATGATTGTTAGAACAAATAGGTAGGTAGCATCTTGAAACACGTATACTGTCACTCGTTTGTAATATTAAACTAGGATGTCATGGAGATGGCGACCATTCAGTATGTCTTGCTGTCTGGAGCTGATTGTCTGAGAGAGAACCAAGATTATTTCGATATTGTCTCGGAATTTATCTTATATCTTCAGTATTGTGAGTTGTATTTAAAGAAAAAATATCAGTATTAGAATTATTTATTTGTTAAACATTGGTGAATACATATAGGTCTTACATTAGTAAGAAATCCGCCATGTTTTGTCAATAACAGATACAAATATTACGGTAAAAAAGACATTAAAAATGTTAAAATCGTTTGTTTCTAAGTTTTGAGACAGAAATAAATAAAAACAAAATTCTTTAAACCTAGTTAGCAAATAAAACGAAACTTTCGCAGTTTTATTTAACGATACATATAGATTCTTTTCGTTTAGTAATCAAAATATCTGTTAATTTCTGAGATGTACCGTAACAGACATTGAGAGGCCCACACGCACAGAATGGGCTCCGGTGTGGTCGTTTTATAGGTGACGGGGGTTTCTATGTTCTTATGGTGATCACTGGTCCGACCGACCGAGGTGTATTTTGTGATGTAAGCATCCCTCACTCCCAAGTTT
Source organism: Tholera decimalis (assembly GCA_943138885.2). Classification (NCBI taxonomy): domain Eukaryota; kingdom Metazoa; phylum Arthropoda; class Insecta; order Lepidoptera; family Noctuidae; genus Tholera; species Tholera decimalis. The sequence goes on from OW964551.2 coordinate 13,600,386, forward strand.
TCACCAAAAAGCCTAGGCGCCTTTTGATGCTATGTTATTGGCAGAGACCATCAAATCTGTGATGGAACTTAAGTAAATTCTTCCAACTGCATAGCTCGAGGTAAATCATAAGATTTTCTGAATGAGAACTAATAAAAATCTGAATTATTAAGTAGGTAAACATCATGGAACATTTCCAACTTACTAGTTACTCTTTTTTTATTTTGTAAATTGGTTATAAATAACACTTTTACACGTCATGTTTTTTTGCGTGTTTAGTTTAGCTAGATGAGGCCGGTATTTCCTAACTGACTACTCTGAGAAGAAACACCAAAAAAAACTCAGAGGTCAAAGTCTCTTTTAAAATCCAGACAATTTGTATTTGTATATGAGAAGCATGTAAGTTCATGTCTATGGTATTCTTTTGAGGAAATAACCTCGCAAATTTGAGCGGACCTGTCCAGACAGTGTAAGCATTTGTCAGTTATCGTGTAGCTCAACTTAGAACTTAAGGAGCTCAACAATTTGACGAACAATACCAAAGTAAGGACATTTGGGTAGGTCACACAAGTACTCAAACTGCTTGACATCATTAAATAAATTATAGTGAAAGTAAAAACAACGAAGAAAGAATAACCTACAGTGTCCTCACATTGCTTGGCTTTTATCTTAATCTTAACATGTTAATCGTAGTTTTGCTATAAATTTGGCTATAAGAATACCATCTACTAATATTAGAAAGCGGAAAAGGTTGTTTGTTTGTTTGAACTCGTTAATGTTCGAAAATACTGGGTGGATTTGGATGAAATTTTGTATGAAAGTAGCTTGATGTTTGACGAAGGTTATAACCCGACTGTAAAATAAAGAGGTAATGTTTTTATCGTGATATTCTACGGGAGCGAAGTCCCTCGATACTGTTAGTATAATATACATAAATGTATCTTAAAAACCCACAGAGTGTTTGTAGAGATGTCTAGAAACAGAAATAAGCTTCTAGTGAACTGTGCGCTTGCGACGCTACTGTGACCTTCAGGGATCTTGCTCGCGCTCAGATGATAATGACAGCTGATTTGCAATCGGTGTACAAATATTAATATACAAAAAATATGACAAAATTAATGATGGGAAAAAATGTTGCATTCGATTCTTTTCATCTAATTTAAGGTTTTGTAAAACATCGGTTGTGTAACGCTTAGGGTATTTAACAGGCGTGATAAGAAAACAACTAGAGGAACTCGTTGGGCTTCAAGTTTAAGCAATGCTTGCAATAGTCAGCTCATAAATGGGTGGCCGTTAGTCCCGGCTTCCAATTGTATATCTTTACTAATATAGCCCTCCCCATTTTAGACGATCGGACGAAATTCCAAAACATACATTATTTCGTTCGAGTTCCTTAAGATTCTAAGTTGAGCTACGTGATAACTGATAAATGCTTGCACTGTTTGGAAGGGTCTGCTCAAATCTGTGAGATCCTCTAAAGGGCGCCACAGACATTAACCTACGTGGCTCGTTGTTGACCTCTGAGTTTTTTCAATGTTTCTTCTCAGAGTAGTCAGTTAGGAAACACTGGCCTCATCTAGTTTACATTTACAAAAAAATTACGTGTGAAAGTGTTATTTATAACCTATTTGCAAAATAAACATCATTATTACATTTACTTTTAACATAAAAATAAAAATTGAAAATTAAGGAAAAGCTCGAGACTCAATTCCAGAACCATTTGTAACTTACAATTTTTCAATATAGCGACTGCCTAGCTGACTTGATATCCGAAACTAAGACTTGTAAGAAGTTACCGTAAAATATTAAACATGACTAGGGCTGCCATTACCAGAATTGCCGGCCCTAGACAAAGACTTCATAAGCCCCGGACATTTGGGTAAAATCGCAATTTTTCCCCGGATATCGTAGAAAAATACATTTATGTACTTGAAACAAAAAACAATGATGTTTAATTATGGTTTTTATTTACTGGTAACATTGTAGACAGTTAGAAGATTATTAATAATAGGCTTTCTTTTTAATGAATCAACGTAACAAAAACAATAAGATGAAGTCAAGATGAAGTACAGAGAGATCTTGCTTTTTGGTGCCCATAAGACCAATATGTGTCCGGGTTTTACCCGGATGGTTATAGGGAAAATCCCTCGGAAACGCCCACGGACGCTGTCCAAACTAGGACAAATCCGGGGAAACCCGAACGGATAGCAGCCCTAAACATGACTCAAAAAGAGTAAAAAAATCTTCGGATAAGCGATCCAATTACACGGTCTTTGATTATCTTTACAGATTCTGTATTAAGGTTGTAAAAAATGTAAAAGGTTGTCTGTCAACGATTGCTTTAAGCGGTAAGACAGCACATTGTAAAACCCTTTTTATTTGAAAACCTCTTTTAAGTTTGTAATGCTATAAAATGTGTATACATATAAACAATCGAAGTGTCTATCTGTGTGTGATTTTAAAATAAAGTCTGTGTCTTTTTTATTTACGAAATTAAAAGACAACTGGACTTCTTTTTTGAAATTTTAACTGTGTCCGACTGTCTTTTTATTTGTCAGTCCAATCTCTGGAACAGGTGAACCGATTTTAATGGGAGTTCTCACGCATAAACACAGCCTAATTCCGCCAAGCCCGTTCCATCATCGGACTACGAGACAAACGGCGAAACGCCATCGTTACATGGTGGACATCCCACCCATACGCACAAAACGTTTTGGGAATACTTTCATGATAAGCTGTAACCTAGGAGTCTTTAACCCGGCGTCATGGGGACTGGGTCAAAATTACCCGCGCTTTTGTAGTTCACTTATAATTTTAAAACGACGCACGCGACGTTGCTGCTCTTCTCAGTAGCTGGAGTCATTGAGTCCCTCTACACGTTTTTGCCGCGAAATCAGTTTGGCGGGGACCGCGTTGAGAGTTACAAGTGTTGTCTTGGAAAAAAGGTAAATATGACCCAAGCCTGTATTCAGTGTAACTATTTTATGCCCGGAATGTTCTAAGTTTGCCACGAGAACTTCGCAAAAAAATGGCCAATTTTCAGGCGAACCTATAGAGGAGCCCCCAGCAAAAATAACACATGCTCGTAAGAGGTGTAAGGTGTGTCCTGCAAGCACAGATTGCAAAACTACACACGTATGTGAAGGATGCAACAAGCATATTTGTCCTCAATATATAGTGCCTTTCTGCGCCAATTGTATTAATAATGATGAGTCTGATTAGCTTTTTTTATATTATTTTATATAAGAACATTTATAAAAGTGCCTGTAGAAAACCAAAGACTGGTTAATATTCTATTTATGTTAAGTTTTGGTAAAGGAACCCAAATTTGTTGATTTTTGAGTGCATAGTTTTCAAAACGTTGTTCTAATTAATAAAAATTTCTATTTTCATTATGTTTCTAGTTTTTTATTACCCATATAACAGTCAATTATTGTAGGCAAAAAAATATTAATTTTCTTATATACATACAGATATATTCACATTCCTTATCCGGGTAATGATGACCCAGCCCCCACGTCCGTGTAACAATTTTCCACCCCCATGACGCCGGGTTAAGTCAAGAGTGAATGGGTTACTTTTAGGTAAGCGTGCTCCATTTTCGACCACATCATCACTTACCATCAGGTGAGATGGTGGTCAAACGCGAACCTATTTTATAATTTAAAAAAAATCTGGATTTATGCCGACAGACCGCGTAAGTAATATCGACTTCCGCGTAAAAGTACTATATACATATGTATGTATGCACCTCAAGAGTCCAATGACAATGCAAATGCCACGATGTCCAATCACAGCGAAGATTAGCCATCTGCGCAGGAGATATTATAGTGAACAGGTATCTACGCAGGTACAAGTGCACTCTGTTCCTATACTCTCGTAGCACTATGGGACGGTAATCTGACATGACCGGAGAGAGATCGTACGTCATATTTTTAAGGCAACCACTGAAAACCAGCGCCATGTTGTGTGCACGCCCATGACATAGCATTATGCTGAGTGGGAACCTCATTGCCATGGCCACGACGTGTATTTGTCTTGCTTTTTGTTGTTTCCTAAAGTCTGCCTTTGAACTTATGTTCATAAAATAATAATACTACTATTAGGGCTACTATTTTTTATATTTTTATATGTTTTTATTTTTATATTAATACTTAAAAATGTAATTCATATGTACATATATTAAGAGGGTGTCGAGCCTACGAGACGCGCGGAAAATAGGTATTTACTGCAGCGGGCTAGTCGTGTGCGTTGTCACACACACAATGACAAGTTCGCTCGAGGCCCGCTTGCCGTTGCACGACGAAGTTTGCTAACTTTGCATTTTTTAATTTTTTGGCGTTATGTTGAATAAACTTGAAAAACGAATATTAATTATTTAGATGGTTTTATTTATCACACTAATATTATAAAGGCGAAAGTTTGTGAATGAATGTGTCTGTTTGCATGTTTGTTACTTCTTCACGCTCTACGGCTGGATGGATCTAAATGAAGCAAGTAGGTACGTAAATAAATCACAAAAATAAATTTAATAAATTATACCTATTATATAAAAATTAACGTTTGTTTTTACTGTAGTAATACATTATCCGTTCCCTCACTATTCATCCTATTGCAATAAAACTTTGATTTTATATATTAAACTCCTCAGATTTTTTTTTAAAGAATACTAGCAATGTGGGTACATTTCACATTACTAGCAATCTTGTTAACCCCTCCAACTAAGCTAAATATGCTTGTGTCTGGAGTGGGTTCACGTCAATAGTGTAATGGGTGGGGTTCGAACCTGCGACCTCTCGATAACAAGTCCGACACCTTATCCATTAGGCTATTGACGCTTCGAAACTGGGTAAGTAGCAAGTTAGGGTAGATGGGTATGCAGTACTTATTTGAATAATAAAACCAGTATGAAATAAAAAAAAATATAATTATGTAATGTCATAATAAAACCAGACTGAAATAAGTTTTGTTTATTAAAATTTCATTTAGTGCTCGTTTAAATTCTGATGTACTGTCATATTTTTAATAACATTCGGTACTTTATTATATATACGTGGGGCCATACCACAAAAACATTTATTCATTAATGCTATCTAGCGAACTTACTTCGCAGAAAATATAAGCGTAATTTATTTCATAACAATATATGTATCAAGTGTAACTTAATTTAAAAGAAAAAAAAAATAAAAGAAATCTATAAATCTAATGTTATATTGCTTATTATAACATTTTACAAAAATTGGCCAAGTGCGAGTCAGACTCGCCCATGAAGGGTTCCGTAGTAACTATAATAATATAATATAATATAATATGTATATTTACTTGACAAAAAACTAAAACTTACAAATTTCTTAAAACTAGCTTATTTACATTTTTTGCAACTACGCCAAATAACTTTGTTTTTCATAGTATTTGTATGAATTACAAAGTTATATTTGCGGTTTTAGAAAATATGCTGTATCTCAAAAACTGCTGACTCGATCTCTTTAAAACCAATTTTGATTGAAAGTTTACATTAAGATCTATAGATATATATATATATATATATATACAACGTGTAATTTAAAGGGTATATACATACCAAGTGCATGGCTTCTTTGGATGATAACAAACTATATGGCAAGGGTTTTGTAATCCTAAGTCTACATGTGTAGAACTTATTACAAATTCCAGTACACTGATACCAGAGACCGAATTTTTCAAATTAAGAAGAACGAAAAGAATTATCGTGTTATTGGCAAGTGACGTGGAAAGTTATTGACCCTCGTAGTGCTGTGACACGTTTGTTATGTTTGGTATTCAAAAAATATGTGAAACCAATAATTTGGTATCAATTCTTTAAGTCAGTTATTTTGTGCTGAAACTGCATAGAGACTCCATACCAAATGTTGTCTTCAGCCCTTTTGGTTAGACATGGGGTTTCCGTTACACGTTGTATATATATATTTATATTTTTCACTCCCATATTATAGAAATTAGAGGGGGGCACACATTTTACCACTTTGGAAGCGTATATATAGCGGGCCATACGACAAAAACATTTTTTCATTAATGCTGTCTAGCGAACTTACTTCGCAGAAAATATAAGCGTAATTTATTTCATAACAATATACACTACTAATTTTTAATTAGTACAAATACTTAAAGGGCTTATTAGAAAAGGTCTTGTTATTATATATGTAAAGTCTCACTATATAATATTGATAAATAGCAAAGTTATTAGCGTTTGTTTATATCCCAAAATGTCACTCAATTTACGGACATATTGTACAGGCCATTCATGTATTCATTAATCGTGATGTCGCGGTCACGCGGTCTCGCTCAAACTTGCCCCGCCTCCAACAGCTGTTATCGTAATTGTAGGTAGCTTAGACGCATCTTTAAGCTTTACGAATTAAAAAAAAGTAAAATAAAAGGTTCACGAAAAATAATAGGCACTTATTAAATTCAAACTTTACCTACATACTTTAATTGGGCCATTTGCTTGTGTTGTTCAGTATCCACCTGCAGAACTCCATCCTTGGTTCATTATCCACAGTAGTCAATTCTTGACCCTTTCTTTAGTGGTATGGGTGAAATCCAGACGAACTAATGATCGTCTATGCACAGTACTGGCTGATATTAAAATGACGAGCTGCGTCATTCGTACTTCGCCGGGGATCTTCAAAGTAGTCCACTACATCGTCGTAAAGGTTTTGGGCCGGTCTTCCATGTCCTTGGCGATGGGCCGTTGCGCGGAATGATCAATGGTCGAGTAAACGTTGGTAAACATTTACCACAGTCCGAACCTTTGGCTAGCGAGCATTTGGGTACTCTTCCCTGTACATACGAACAGCGGCCACCAGACCAAAAGTACACACGCAACATAGCCACGTACTCCCGAGATGAAAACTGGTAAGCCATCGCGACAGTAAAAACGTAACAACTTATGTTTAAAAAGCACGCGCACACTTCCGCTAACAAATTGGCACTGTTTGTTCGTTCACTCGTTGTAAAAAGGACCGCTGGCCAGAGGGGGCGTGGCTTGAGCTTAGACGCGAGTTTGCCGGGATTTATGAATGACGATCTAACTGGACTAGCACTGCGCGTAGTATTTTCTAGTAGCAATTGTTATGAATGATTGATTCAATTATGAGTTTACCAGTTATGACAAATTTTCGTAGACAATTTTGGGGTTTCGTTTTTTTTACTTTTGACTACATAAATATGATCAGTAAAGGGTACGAATAGAGCCCCATTTTTTTTTGTACTAATTAAAAATTAGTAGTGTATGTATCAAGTGTAAATTAATTTAAAAGAAAAAAAAATAAAAGAAATCTATAAATCTAATGTTATATTGCTTATTATAACATTTTACAAAAATTGGCCAAGTGCGAGTCAGACTCGCGCATGAAGGGTTCCGTGTGTAACTATAATAATATAATATAATATGTATATTTATTTGACGAAAAAAACCTTACAAATTTTGTTAAAACTAGCTTATTTACATTTTTTACAACTACGCTAGATAACTTTGTTTTTCATAGTGTTTGTATGAATTACAAAGTTATATTTGCGGTTTTAGAAAATATGCCGTATCTCAAAAACTGTTAACTCGATATCATTCAAACCAATTTTGGTTGAAAGTTTACATTAAGATCTACAGATACATATTTTTTTAGATTTTTCACTCCACTATTATAGAAGTTAGAGGGAGGGATACACATTTGACCACTTTGGAAGCTTATATCTTTTAAACGATTGACTTTATGAAAAAGTGGTTTCAGAAACCCCCATGTCATTTTTAAAGACCTGTCTATAAATACCACACACGCATAGGTTTCATGAAAAAAAATTATATTTTCAGTTTTAGTTCCATGTATGGGGTAGTAGTATGTTCCTTTATTTTAAATGATTTTTATTTTTTTTCTCAATATCGGAAAGCGTTTCATAGAAAACATCTACTTACCAAGTTTCACATGTATAGTCTTAATAGTTTTGGAATAAAATAGCTGTGACATACGGACGGACGGACAGACAGACAGACAGACAGACAGACGGACAGACATGACGAAACTATAAGGGTTCCGTTTTTTGCCATTCGGCAACTGAACTCTAAAAAACGAGTAATTTCTTAAAATATATATTTTTAATTTTGGTACACTACACATATCACAGTATAGTAAGAAAAGAAAAAATGACAAAAAGATACTATGCTTTGTAAGAAATAAAAAGACAATGAAACTTATTTCGAATTTTGAAAATACAATCGTAGAAATATCAATGCATCCAAGGTTTGACTTCCAAGCCTGCTTCGTTTATTACCAACATAAGCAGCAGCTGAAAACGCTCGTTTAGGTTTTACACTGGTTGGAGGAATAGACAATAGATACTTATATGCTGTTTCTAAGTGATATCCACTAATTCCTCCATTTTCAAACAGGCTTATTTCACGTCTAATGCTATATTTTGCCAACCCCGATTAATTTTGTATTTGTACTTCACGATCTGGGGATTTCATACTCTTATCAATTTCCAGCTATAACTTTTCCTTTAGTGTCAATTGGGGTTGGGATTGGGAGGTTTGTGGCCTTAACTCATCATCTGTTTGTGATCCTGATCTTCCTTCTTCTTCTTCCGTGTCATCTCGACTTTTAAGTTTTTTAACAATACACTTTATTTGCTTCCAAACTAAAGCCTGTGTAGAAACTGGAAATAAGTTATGCCATTCCAAATCCGATAATAACTGATTTTCATCATCTTTTCATGGATTTTGTAATTATTTCAACACACCAGTCAAATCATCACTTCGTCGTTGCTTCATACGTTCCACTAAGGATGTTTTCATTTTTTGGCAAGTGTCAACACTTGCCAAAAATGATTATGCTAGATAGCTGTTTTATAAGAAATTTCAAAGTGGAATCTGCTGTGCATAAATTAGCATCTCGCCGACAGATTGCTTCTACTGTCAATTTAATTGGGGTCAGCACATCAACAATTTTATTTACCAATTCAAAATCAACTTCTTCCAAACGAATTGGATGATTGAGATCTATAAGAGCTTTTTGAATGAAGGTTTTTAAAAGATAAAATCGCTCCACCATTGTTAAAAGACTATTCCACCTGGTTTTACAGTCCAAAAGAAGTGACAGCTCTTTTCCATGTTCAATTTTCATTTATTTTTGAAGTACTGTTTCATTTTTCAATGGTGATCTTTTGAAATACACTCTACAACTTTGCGGATTTTCTTTATCAGCTCATTAATGTTTTCATCTTGTGTTAACTCTGGTATGTGTTATAGCGCAAGGTCATTTTGTGACATTAAGATTAGGTCTGATTCTGGACTGTCTAAGTCTTCTAAATGTTCATCATCATGGATGTCGTCCATATGATCAACAGCCACAGGTGGTTCATTTATAGTATCATCTGAGGTAGAGCTGTCTTGCAAATAATTATGTTTTTCATAAAGCCAGTATCCAGGGAAATATCAAATATACTTAGACGCTCTTTCAATATACGAAGACAATTTTCAGCCATACTTTCATACTTCCATAAATAGGAACAAGTCCTAAATTCCAATTTTTTTTATATGAATGAACGTTGACAGCCATGTATGGTTTATTGGATGTTGAAGTCCACTTGTCGAAAGAAAGACTAAATCTTTCACTTGCACTTTTCAAATGTTTCAATTCTGCAGTTACTTGCTTTCTGATTTTTTCACTGTAATTCATGACACGTTTTTGAATGACGGCTGACTTTGGTAAATCCGTGTATTTTGCAAAGACAAATTTTCTCGAATCATCTGAAGTTATGAATATACTGAATGGAAATCCATCTAATGCAATCATTCTTGCCAAAACATCATCGCGGCTATCGTCGGCACTTTTAGTAAAATAATCATTTAACTTTCGCTTGGCTGGCGGCGGTGCTGTGTTCAGATTATCAGAATCTAGACTTGTTGAAGCTGATATAAGCTTGATGTTATGTTTTGATGACAAATGTGTATGTAATCCCTTAGTCGATCCATCCAAAGTCTTGAGAATGGCTGAGCATCGGTTACATTTGGCATTATTCCTATCCTTCGCAACTAAAAAATAGCTCCACATTGACGTCGTATCACTGTGTTTTTTATGTTTAACAAAGTCTCCCGCCATTTGAAATACTTAATTTCAGATAATTGACTTTTAAATTTAAATGACGTAGGTCGTGGGTTTAAATTTAGAAAATATCTTGTAATGACCAAAGTTTTCAATATAATTAAGCATATCTTAAAACTGGAAACATATCTTACAACTATACAATAATATAGGTTATCCATCAGAATTCAGACAGGCTTTAATGTCCTCTCATACCTAATTAACCTGTATTATAGATAAATTGTAAGAATGATATTTTAAAAGAGTAACTGTGGAGTTTCTTGCCGGATCTTCTCCATAGAGAACGACCAATTTCGAACCGTGCCCTGCGCCAAACTGCTGACGTTTTATAAGTGCCCATGTAGGCCTATGTGAAATAAAACATTTTGAGTTTGAATTAATTCTTTTCCTAAAATTCAAACGCGAGCCAAAAATAAAAAAAAATCACAAGAAACAGTAGCAGGTATCTCTACTACTACTTTTTAAGAGGTAACATAGAGCAATCATGCCAGTAGCCAGGGGGGTGAAACTCCCGAAGAAACTTCAGACACAAAATTTGCCAAAAAAACTAGTGACATCTTATGTCTGGGGTCAACTTAGTTTTGTACGTAATGCGTATGTTTTGATAATAGATGGCAGCCGCTACGATATATTTATACATATATGATAATCAAAATTAATAAAAAAATATTATTTGTATCGAAAAATTCATAAAGCATTATTTAATGTATATAGGCACCTAATTCACTAAATCACTAAATTAAATGGCATTATAATTTTACTGCATCATAGACTCTATACACCTCGCTTGTTTATGAAAAACAAAGAAAAAAGAAAAATATAAAACTGTCAAAAACAGTTTGACAAATTTCGATTAATTAATAAATTATCAGAAAAACATGTGATGAGTAATAAAATACCTAAAATGAAGGTAAAATATGCAGCACAAGTGTTCAGCCAGAGAGTGTCTAGCGCTTTACGTTTTTTATCGAGTTAGTATGTTTATAATTTCACATATTTGGATCATTATTGTTACCTAGCAAATTTTGCAAAATGTTATTAATAACCAACATTAATATTTTGTTTCAGAACACAACATTCTGCCCGAAGAGTGCAGAGATTTATTATTTGATAAGCTCTTCGAATCATTTAATGGTCATTCTTACAAGGGGTCATCAAAAATATATAAGCAGTGCTTAAAAAATAACTCGCTCCATTTCCAATTGTGGTATGATTTGTTGCCTATTTTAGACTCAATTAAATTTGAATCAGTAGTTCGTTCGTTTGTTACGTTTCGTTGATTTATAATGAATCCAAAAAATCACAAATATAAAAAATAATTAAATCCATCTTCACCGTGTTTTAATTTTTGCCAGCCTCTAAAATCTAATCTTTAGATTTTGGAAGTACTAGATTGATTGAAATAAATATTCTAAAATCAAAGATTTAATCTTTTGTCGATTAGAATATTTATTTCAATCAATCTAGTACTTCTAAAATCTTTAAAATAAGAAAATATTATTAACATGTCAGGTAGACGCCACCTATCGGATTTTTTCGGTATTAAACTACCGTTACGCTACCTGGCGATCAGGGTAAAAAACTCAATTTTCGAATCATAGAGTGGCGCATCTATCTCAGTATTTATATGTATCATCTATGCCAGTAGCGTGCAATCAGCGCACCACGCACCATGAGACCATAAGTCTAGTTTAAGCATATACTAACGGGAACCCGTGTGAAATTAGTACTTCCCACAATATGATTATAAATTAAAGCCTGTCTGAATTCTGATGGATAACCTATATTATTATATAGTTGTAAGATATGTTTCCAGTTCTAAGATATGCTTAATTATATTTAAAACTTTGGTCTATACTGTCGTATAGACCAATTAATACAGCACAATGGAATTACAAATAAAAAATATCCGATAATTTGGTCATCATGTATGTCATTGATATACACTATAAAAAGGAAAGGGCCAAGAATTGAACCTTGCGGAGCACTCATCTTGGCTAGGGATCCTGCAGATGTCGCTCCATTAACAATAACTTTTTGTTGCCTGTTTGATAAATATGAAAGAACAAGGTCAGCAGAACACGAATCCACGAACTCCGTAATGGCGTAATTTACAGATCAGTGTTTTGTGGTCAACGCAATCAAAAGCTTTGGAGAGGTCACAAAATATGCCAATTGCATCCTGAGATTTCTCCCAAGATTCCAGAATGTGACGGGTGAGCGCTACTCCTGCGTCTGTTGTTGACCTACCTTTCGTGAAACCAAACTGCCGACTATGCAGAATTCCATTTGAGTTAAAATATGATAGCATCTGGTCCAGCATGATTTTTTCGTATATATTGCTTAATGCTGGAAGCACATATATCGGTCTATAGTTAGAGCGATCACTCTTACAACCCGACTTAAAAATTAGTACTACTTTACTATGTTTCATTAAATCGGGAAAATTACCGCTGTCTATACATTAATTAAATGTGCCTGTTAGGATGCAGCAATTGAGTCAATAATATTACCAAGAACCCTAACAGATGCACTCCATAAGTCATCAGTGTTTGTTATGTTAAGACTTTGGAATGCTTTTTAATTACATCAATAGAAATGGGCTTAAATGAAAATGTTGGTATATCCTTATTGAAGTTTTCCTTTAAAAAAGATTCTGCTAATAATGGCGAAGAATGTAGAGATTTAGTAACCTCTACTGGAATATTGGTAAAGTAATTTTCCAACTTCTCAGCCACTTTTGACTTATCTGAGATGACCTGATCATCGATGTTCAAAGTCAAATCATTCTAACCCTGTTGGTTTGTGTTTCCAGTTTCTTTGTTTTCACCTTCAACACAGTTTTTATTTTATTGTTAGAAATGCTAATTTTATTACTTTCTGATTTAGATTTAGCTTAGGGCGCATACTCTTTTAAATATCTTTGAGTAGTTTCTTACATAATTATGGAAGGCTTCATCGGAAGTCAATGACAGGACCGTTGGTATAGTGGTCAGTGGCCCTGACTGCTGTGCGCAAGGTCGTGGGTTCGATTCCCACCTAGGACAAATGTTTGTGTGATGAGCACGGTCATTTGTTCTTTGTCTGGGTGTAATTTACCTATAATATGTATATATTTAGAAATATATATGTATGTTTATCAGTTGTCTAGTACCCATACCACAAGCTCTGCTTAGTTTGGGACTAGATGGCGTTGTGTGAAAAGTTGTGAAAAAAAAAAAAAAAAAAAAGATTTTTCATGGTATAAGTTGTATAAATTGTCTCAGCTTATTCTTATTCCAGCAGTGGCCCATTCATTAAATTTAAATTTATTACTCATTTGAAATTTTTTAACTGGACATGCCTTACTAAATTCGTGGCATTGTGAAGAAAATAATATCCTGTAATTTTCATTGGGGTCATGGGAGTCAAAATTGGCCATTGAAAGATTACTTAACATGTTATAATTGCCGCTTTTTAACCAACTCAAAGGATACTAGTTGACCTGTATGGTCAGACCTAACTCCACTAATTTGGGACGAGTATTTTATGGCACAATTAGTATAAATATTATCTATGCATTGAGCTGATGTTGCTGTTATTCTTGTTGCTTCCTTGTATGTGCATTTTAAGTTAAATGAACCAAACAATGAAGTAAGCTTGCAGTGTTCAGGTGAATTTACTAACAAATCAATATTTAGGCGACCACAAACGAAAACTAATTTATTATCTCTTATAAGCTTAGGTACTTAAAATTTCTCCCATTATCATTAAGAATGATGACAAGTTTGATGCTGGTGGTCTATAAACACTTAAGAAAGTTTGGACTTCAACTTCTGTACATGCTACCTCACACAAGCAATCAACAGAGCAAGCGGTGATATATTTTTGTTCCTTATATCTAAGAGAATTACTACGTAATATTAAAGTACCAACTCCTACTGAGGACCTGTTGTATGCACGAGTAACAGAAAAATATTAATTTTAAACAACATTCTATCTGGTTTTAGCCAGGTTTCACAAAAACATAAGATATCTATATCATATTTATCTATTAACATTTCCTCATCTAGTATTTGCCGGAGAAACGATTTATATTCTGATGATATAGTAAAATTGTGTTATTATAACTCTCCTTTGTCACATCTAAGGGTTTAAACAATTAATTTCAGTATTATTAGATACCCTACATAATACTGAACAGTCACTTAACCTAGGATCAGTTAAATTGTCAATAACCCAGTGTAAATTGTAAGCTAACAAAGTAGCCAATGAACTTTCGTCGTAAATTCTAAAATGAATGTCAGGATTGCAATCGGTATGCCCAAAAACCTATTACACGATGTTTGATGCAATATTTTGCAATTGACCACGTTTGCTGAGCAAGCGATATAATGCGGTCGCACTAAGTTCGCCGCGAGCTTAGTGTATTTCGAACAGCAACCGGGTGCACTCATTTTCATCATTTAGCGATAATTTTAGCCCTTACGTTACTTTGTTAATTATACTTAGCAATAAACCCTTGAAGGTTATCAGTGTATTTAACTTAGTAAACACACACGATATCTTCAATCACGATATATTGAATGTTGGAGAAAAAGTTGCATCCTTGGTGGATGCAACTTTTTCTCCAACATTCAATATGGATATCGTATGTGTTTTAAATTGGATTTCAAAATGAAAGCCAGATTTGCAATCACCACCCCCAAAAACCCATTACACGATACCCATATCGAATGTGTGAGAAACAGTTGCATCCGCCATCTTAGATTTTAAAATGAATGCCAGATTTGCAATCACCACCCCCAAAAACCCATTACACGGTACCCATATCAAATGTTTGAGAAACAGTTGCATCCGCCATCTTGGATTTTAAAATGAATGCCAGATTTGCAATCACCACCCCCAAAAACCCATTACACGATACCTATATCGAATGTTTGAGAAAAAGTTGCATCCGCCATCTTGGATTTTAAAATGAATGCCAGATTTGCAATCACCACCCCCAAAAACCCATTACACGATACCCATATCGAATGTTTGAGAAAAAGTTGCATCCGCCATCTTGGATTTTAAAATGAATGCCAGATTTGCAATCACCACCCCCAAAAACCCATTACACGATACCTATATCGAATATTTGAGAAAAAGTAGCATCCGCCATCTTGGATTTTAAAATGAATGCCAGATTTGCAATCACCACCCCCAAAAACCCATTACACGATACCCATATCGAATGTTTGAGAAAAAGATGCATCCGCCATCATGGATTTTAAAATGAATGTCAGATTTGCAATCACCACCCCCAAAAACCCATTACACGGTACCCATATCGAATTTGTGAGAAAAAGTTGCATACGCCATCTTGAATTTCAAAATAAATTCCAGATTTGCAATCACCACACCCAAAAACCCATTACACGATACCCATATCGAATGTTTGAAAAAAGTCTTCATCATCACTTTCACTTCCTCAAATGGTGCTTTTCGAGAGCAACTGCACAAGGTACTATTAGAAATACCCAAAACGCTATAGGCTATAATATTTAAAGAGTTCCCTCGCTTTCTCCAGGATCCCATCATCAGATCCTGATTTCATAACAATGGAACCAACTAGAAAGTATACCCTTTCAAACGAAAAAAAAATTCCAAATCGGTCCAGCCGTCTTCGAGTTTGAGGACCTTCTCCTTTTTTTTGAAGTCGGTTAAAAAGCAATAATAACATCACAAAATAGAAATACGTACTTTTTATGAGAATGGCTTTTTTTTTCGAAAATTTGCGCCAACTTTCTTCTAATAATATTTTTTTTTACATTTTCCCATAATAAAACAAATATTGAAAAAAAAAAATGTTTAAGAAATATATATTGAACAATAAAAAGTAATCGTTGGGTATGCATAATAAATCGTACTCAAAAAAACAAAAAATATGACTTATGTTATTCAACGGATTGCTGCAATACATACGTACACAATAGATCGCGAATTATCGTTACCGGCGAAACGCTCCATGATGAGACGTGACCCCTCTCTGAGCTCCCGTGGACTACTGAATTTTCGACCGGTGTACGTTGCGTATGGTTCAAAATAGCGCGCAAATTAGAAGAAAAAATTAAAATTAAAACAACCAAGCGACATTTTTGAAATGTTAATGCTGTAAATGATAGTATGATAATTCGAGAATAATATGAATTGAAGTTTATGAAAAAATTCAACAGTTTACTATCAAAATTCAGCGACGCACGAGCATGTTTTGTAATGATTTTTGTCCTACTTTATGTATTTTTGTTTAATAAACTATAAAATATTTTTAAATTTTGCCAACTATGTTTGCTAACACATTTATTCTAGTGTTCATTACATATTTTTGTATGGTAATTAAAGTACTATTATAGGTTATATTCCTTTAGTTGTGAAGACCGTTTTGAGTTATTTTACTCGGCGCAGGCTTAAATAAATGGTATAATAATAATATTCCACGACTTTCACACAACGCCATCTAGTCCCAAACTAAGCAGAGCTTGTGCTATGAGTACTAGGCAACTGATAAACATACATATATATTTCTAAATACATACTGTAGCGTAAATAAAATTAAGTGCACAGTGAAACACAAACCGCTACTTAACACGTTTAATTTTGATTAAAAGGAAAAAGATAGAAAACAAGTACTTAATTAGAAAATATAAAAAAGTTAAATATTAGTTATTATTGGGAACCTTTCAGTGATGGCGTGGGTTAACTTAGCGGAAAGAAAAAGAATGTTATCGAAAGTATTATGCAAATATTTTTAACTTACCTAACAAAAAAATCGATTGCAATCGGTTATAGCTAGGCGAATACGCAATATTAGTAATTTTAGTTACAAAAACACTAAGAGCATCCAACGCGTCTTAATAGGCCTTAGGTTAGAAAGAGTTTTTGACGTGAGAATTTTTAGATTAGAAATATACAAATTAGGTGCACTATTTAAAATAGAACTCTTGCTGCGAAGACTCGGTAATTCCTGGACGGCTGAACACGACTGTGGGAAGTAACGTAGAAATCACGGAGCCACTGCGCTGCGGAGTCCGCATCTACCTCGTACTCGCTTCAGGCCTTTGAGATGGACGTCTCAGGCACTGGATGTGCTCGGATATCGGGCGAGAGCGCCCCGACCTCCGTCGTCGATAACCGACGTCGCTTGCCCGTAGGGTGGAGCCAAAAATTGGCTTGTAACGGGATCTAAACAAAAAAGAAACTTCAGACCACCGATGCAAGCTGAATCTTTGATTAATTATGAAACTAGTGCGAAATGGATCGAAAAGAAAAAAGACGACAATACATACCAAATTAACCAGAAAATCACCCACAGACTATACTTTTGCTAGGACACTTTATATTTTTTATTGGGTTTACACCAACAGAAAAAAACTTTCACTTCATAATTTCGATATTAATCACAAAAAATAAGGTCGACCATCACTTATCGGGTCCCAAAAATGTAATGACGCCGTCAAAAGGCAAACAACCGACGATTTTTTCACGATTCCTGGTTCAAATGTGAATAACAGCTATGAAGAAAAAATTTTTTATTGAAAAGTTTGGATTAAGATTGGAGGAGGTTTTAACCGTAGCGGTTTTACGCTACAGTACCCCATTCCCAGTAAAAAAAATTGAGAGTAGCAACCCTAAAGGTGAGTGGCAACCCTAAAGGAAAGGTGAGTGACAACCCTAAAAGAAAGGTGGTTGACAACCCTAAAAGAAAGGTGAGAGATCAACCCAAGTGAATGTATCAACCCAGTGAGAGGGTGACAACGCTATAACAGATTGACATCACAACAACAGATTGAAAACACAACAACAGATTGAAAACACAATAACAGACTGACAACACAAAAGGGATAGCATCAACCAAGAGTGAAAACCATAATATACAAATTAAATAAACTAGCCTAACTAACTTTAAACTAAATACATCAAATCAACAACATCGAAGTGCAGCTGATACTGAATAAAATTGAAAGCCGGCCTCCAGTTTAGACGTTAACAGTGCGAGCTTCAGATGCGTCTCCTAAACCTACATTAGAATAGAAAAACAAACGATAGATCTAGAGTAATATTCTTAAATATATATAGGAATAAAGAACAATAATCAACACGAAACAAATAAGAGTTGAGATTAAGAAATAACTTAAAAATACGACGAAAACTCAAAGGAAGTCAAACAAAAACTCGAAGTCGAACACAAAAGCTCGAAGTCAGATAAAAACTCGAAGTGAGACACGACTCAAAGTCCAACACGACTCAAAGTCAAACACAACTCAAAGTCAAACACGACTCAAAGTCGAACACGACTCAAAGTCAAACACGACTCAAAGTCAAACACGACTCAAAGTCAAACACGACTCAAAGTCAAACACGACTCAAAGTCAAACACGACTCAAAGTCAAACACGACTCAAAGTCAAACACGACTCAAAGTCAAACACGACTCAAAGTCAAACACGACTCAAAGTCAAACACGACTCAAAGTCAAACACGACTCAAGACTGAATTAAAGAGCTTAAGTTATAGAGGGATAAGTTAGAAGGTTAAGTTAAAGAGAGAGGGTTAAGTTGAAGAGGGTGGACCTTAAATCAAAATCAAAAATACGACGCCTAATGAGAGGAAATGGTTATGAATAAATATTAACTCCAGGGAGGAATGAGGGTCGAAATAATAAAAGAGGTGTCGTTAATTGAAAACTAATGGCCTAACATAAGTAATGCTGATTAAGTTAAGAATATGGAACAAATTAATTCATTTAAGTATGTCTTTTATATGATATTGTCCAATATGATGAGAATCATAGTCTTGTAGGACATATGTAGTCATGGAGATGACTCTGATTACACGACATTTAATGAAACGAGGAGCAAGCTTTCCTGTAAAGTATTCAGCAGCTGACGATTTTGAAAAATTACGCCTCCATACAATGTCGCCGGCATTAAGCGTAATAGCCGTCCGGTTCGTATTGTAATTTCGTGAATTACGGAGAAAAGCAGAAGAAAGATTGTCCGCTACTTTTGCGTAAATCTCGGCGAGCGAAGTCAGATTACTCGCGTGTTGTTCCCAACTTTCAGCTAAATTAGTGCTTAGAGTCTGGTTATTCGCACGCGATGAATCCATACAGACTTCTCTACCGAATATGAGAAAGTTTGGCGTAAACCCTGTGGCTAAATTAATACATGAATTGAGGTAAAGTTTGACCTTGGGTAACAATTTAGCCCAATTCCTTTGGTTCTCGCCAACCAATATGCTCAAACAAGTAACGACACTTTGGTTATAACGTTCTACCGTTTTTGCTTGTGGAGTGTAATAAGGGGTATATGTAGGGGATTCAATGCGAAACGATCTAAGAAAGTTTAAAAACTGATTACTACGAAAAACGGTAGCATTATCACAGAGAATAGACCGTGGAACTCCGAAGTTAAAAAATATTTCAGATTCCAAAGCTTTTATAACTGAATTGGCGTCAATCCTTTTAAGGGGCACTAACCAAACATATTTAGAAAAAACATCGACCATAGATAAAATGTATTTGAACCTATAATAAGCGATTGGAAGCGGTCCAATAACGTCGATAGAAATCATTTGTAAAGGTAAAGAAACTTCCTTTGGATAACACATATGACCACGTGGTTGGGAATTCGCGATCTTATAAGCTTTACAAACCTCACATTGCCTTAAAGTCTCAGAAACATCTCGAAACATATTTGGCCAGTAAAAGTTATCCTTGAGCTTAAAATAAGTCTTTGAAACTCCAGGATGTATAGAGAGAGGATTGAGAGTCAGAGGGAAGGGTATGTGAGTCAGGAGGTAGGGAATTAGAGTCGGGAGGAAGGTACATATTACCTTTGATATTTTTGTTAAAAGCTTGACTAAAAACTGAAGTCAAACCGAACTTATTCCAAAATTCGATACCTAAAATAACTGAAGAAGACATAGAACGTGCTACTAAAAATTCGTGGACAAAAGTCGTACCATTAAACTTAACTGGGAGAAAGATAGTTCCTAAAATATCAATAGGAGAGTTATTAGCGGAAATAACACGTGGGCACTGAACGTTTGATTTTAAAGAAATACCCAGTTGTTGGGTTAAACAATCACTAATAAGGGACATTTGTGCACCAGAGTCAAGTAGGGCTTTAACGACCCGGTTACACAATATGATCTCGATGAAAGGACGGTTATCAGACGAATCGGACGCTATCCCCGGTGATACTGTACGGAGTAATGCGTGTCGCCGGTGGGCTAAACATTTTTTGGATTGCATTTTGGGCAATCACGAGTTATAAAACCAGGTGTGCGGCATTTAAAACATAGCATACCAGGGAAATCAGGGCAAGTACGATAGGGGTGTCCCGTTTTATTGCATTTTGGACAGATTTGTGATTGATTTGTTGCGCTTGAAACTAATTTTGTAGATTTGGGCAAAAAACTTTCAAAATGCGATGCAGTGTCAATGAGCGCATCTAAGTCAGTAAATTTATGTATCGATAAGCATGGAAAATATCTAGGATGCATGTTGTGAGTGATAATTTCTAATAGTTCAGATTTATCGACTGGTTTACGTAATGTATCATTCAATTGAGAAATCTGATGCACAAAATGTAAAACAGGTTGATCTGATTTCTGTTTTGTATTTCTAACTTGTTGACCGGTTTTAAACTCGAAATCAATTTCTCCGAATGTATTGAAGAAATTTTCTTTTAATTCGGGGTAAGTCATATCAGGTCGACGGATTGACCTATAATAATTCAAGGCGCGACCGGATAACACTTCGTGGAAGCGTTTAAGCAGATATCTGTCAGTTATGTCGTCTGAATCCTTCTCTTCTTCGATACTGGTAAAAAAATTTCGAACACTGGTATCTCCAGTATAATTTATGTTCCATTTTCTTAGCGAAAATCGTTTTAGAAGGTAACCGGGACAGTCCTCGGATTTCATAGGAGAAGGTAAGTTAGAACGACTAGTACCCGGAGTGGGCCTAGGTGGAATGGGAGGAGGTTTAGAAATAATAATACTTTCGTGTAAAGGAGTCTCACCGATAGAACCTTCTTCGGACATTTTTAAACACAAAATAGAAATAGATTAAATGAAAGAGAGCGGGACTTAGCAGGAAATCGTTAGATATCGTGCCGTAATATCGATACGGGAAGAAGACAACAAAATAAACGTCAAAGGAATCCGCTGGGCTAAGAATCCAACAAAAACAGATACTAGCAAATAGCAGAGAAGCAAACAGTCGGGCTAAAAAATAAAAAAGGTAGACACTAGCACACGACCATTCAAAAAGCTTACCTTTGGTCACGATGCCTAACCATCCACACATCAAACACACTCTACGGGAAACTAACTACCGCTACCTACTGGGATAAAATAAAACTCGGAATAGATACGTACATTTTGGGAGAAAATAAAAGAATTGGAAATTGGGTATAGTTACAAAGTTAATCTTTAAATATGAATTTCACAAACATCACACAATTTAGCAAAGAACATAAATTCAGTTAGCAATTCTGTAGTCCAGTCGTATGAATCGGGAAAACATTCAAGACAGGTAATCCTTTTAACTTCCATACGGGTATCTGACCAATTCTAAAACCTGAAACTCACAACAAGAAAGATGAAAATTAAAGATTGCTCTCAAGAGCAACCACACACGAGATAACAAAAAAAAAGGTATTTTAGTAATAATTAATATGCAAACTTACTTTAATTCGGGCGCCATATTGTAGCGTAAATAAAATTAAGTGCACAGTGAAACACAAACCGCTACTTAACACGTTTAATTTTGATTAAAAGGAAAAAGATAGAAAACAAGTACTTAATTAGAAAATATAAAAAAGTTAAATATTAGTTATTATTGGGAACCTTTCAGTGATGGCGTGGGTTAACTTAGCGGAAAGAAAAAGAATGTTATCGAAAGTATTATGCAAATATTTTTAACTTACCTAACAAAAAAATCGATTGCAATCGGTTATAGCTAGGCGAATACGCAATATTAGTAATTTTAGTTACAAAAACACTAAGAGCATCCAACGCGTCTTAATAGGCCTTAGGTTAGAAAGAGTTTTTGACGTGAGAATTTTTAGATTAGAAATATACAAATTAGGTGCACTATTTAAAATAGAACTCTTGCTGCGAAGACTCGGTAATTCCTGGACGGCTGAACACGACTGTGGGAAGTAACGTAGAAATCACGGAGCCACTGCGCTGCGGAGTCCGCATCTACCTCGTACTCGCTTCAGGCCTTTGAGATGGACGTCTCAGGCACTGGATGTGCTCGGATATCGGGCGAGAGCGCCCCGACCTCCGTCGTCGATAACCGACGTCGCTTGCCCGTAGGGTGGAGCCAAAAATTGGCTTGTAACGGGATCTAAACAAAAAAGAAACTTCAGACCACCGATGCAAGCTGAATCTTTGATTAATTATGAAACTAGTGCGAAATGGATCGAAAAGAAAAAAGACGACAATACATACCAAATTAACCAGAAAATCACCCACTAGTCACTATGCTAGGACACTTTATATTTTTTATTGGGTTTACACCAACAGAAAAAAACTTTCACTTCATAATTTCGATATTAATCACAAAAAATAAGGTCGACCATCACTTATCGGGTCCCAAAAATGTAATGACGCCGTCAAAAGGCAAACAACCGACGATTTTTTCACGATTCCTGGTTCAAATGTGAATAACAGCTATGAAGAAAAAATTTTTTATTGAAAAGTTTGGATTAAGATTGGAGGAGGTTTTAACCGTAGCGGTTTTACGCTACAATACATATTATAGATAAATTACACCCAGACAAAGAACAAATGATCGTGCTCATCACACAAACATTTGTCCTGGGTGGGAATCGAACCCATAACCTTGAGCATAGCAGTCAGGGCCACTGACCAAATAAATAAAAAAAAGTATATTCTATCTATTAGAAATAATTATTCAATTAGATAATTATTTCTTATCGATAACTATAATAACGTGCCTTTTGATTGTAATAAAGCCAGCTTTAAGAGAATAAGTGTTTATACATTTAGTATAAGATTTACAGTCTTCTTCTTCTTGGGTTTGGTTTCCGCACTTAGTCCTTGCACGGGACCACTGTGCGTGGGCCATGTCGTCTATCACTCCATCCAGCCAATCTCTCTCCAGAAACAGATCAGGTCTCTCGGTCTATTCAGGATGTCTGTAAGGGAATTCAATGACCCGAAGGTTTGTTTCCGTATGTCGTTGATTCCCGTGCACTCTTGGAGCACTTGTCCCACCGTTTCGTCCATCTCTATGCATGCCCTGCACAGGGGACTGTTTAGTGAGCAGTGCCAGGTGATGGTCCTCGCCACCATTCGCAGGCTCCTTCTGTCCAGGTGTAAAAGGTGCCTAGTTAGTTTCATAAAGATAAAGATAAAGATAAAGATATTTTATTTTGCAAATACGGGTACAAGTCATGGTGGTACATAATATAAATACAGAAACAGCCATATTTTGCCAATTACAAGGCATGCAAAAGTACAGAGTTTACATTTAAAATATATATTTACTATTCAATTACATTATATAATTCTAATTCATTATTCAATAATAACTATCAATATTCAACTATTCGATTCATTCAAAACATAAAATAATACTGATTCATCACTCTATAATATAACTAATGTCACAATTTCTAATAGTTATTTAAATACATTATATAAAATAGTCAAACAATTTCTTTCTCCAATAAAAAATCTTCAACCCTATAATAAACTTTGTCCACTAAAAAGTTCCTAAGTCTTTTTTTGAATAATGTCAAATTATAGTCCTTCCAACAACTTGGTATTTTGTTGTATATTACCGGTGCCATGCAGCAGACGCTCTTGCGCATCAGAGTTGTTCTAGCTCTAGGGATACATAGACTACTATTGTCACGCCTATTCAAATAAAAAATCAGCATTGTTATTCAGCGTCGTGTAACACGATGCTGCCAGTGTTTTGGACAGTTCACACACTCGCATAATTTATGATTGTTATCATATCATATTTATTTTACTGTAATAAAATTTTGTAGGACTATATATTATATGTTATAAAATCCGTATTTATCTAAGCTTGTACACTAACATTATGAAGAGGAAAGTTTTGATTTTTTGTTTGTTTGTTATGGATTAACTTAAAAACTTCTGAATAAATTTTAAGCAAAGCTGCGGGCAGAAGTTAGTAATATTATCATAGCGAATGAGTGCTTGTTTGTTCGTTTGTCCTTCTTTCACGCCAAAACAGAGCAACTTATCGACCTAATTTTTGTTTTGAACACAGTGTAAAAGTTGGAAAGGCAGTAACGCAGACTAAATTTTTTTGCTGACAACAAAACATTTCTCGCAAGCGAAGCCGTGCGCGGTAGTAAGTCGGGTATTAAAAATGACTGATAAACGTGCTTGTAAAGTACCATGTGCTTATAAAAAGATATACGCATGATTGAATATAATGATTAAATAAAAGTGACAAATGATTCATTGATTTATGGAAATCGCAAAGGAAAGAGATAAAGCAATTATTTTGCTATAACCTGTTTGTTTTCTAAGTTCGTAAATCTATACTAATATTATAAGAGGTAAAATTTGTTTTTACGTTTGTATGTAGGGAGCTATCTCCGGAACGAATGATACAATTTAAAAAAAAAACTTTTTCATAAATACTATAAAATATTTATTTTTATTTTTGACGTGACAACGTCTTATAATTCGATGAAGCTGGCTGCACGCACGAAAATACATGACTCATGCGGCGTTACCTCGCTCTGAGGCGTTCCATCACTCTGAGGCGTTCCAAAGCAAATCAAATTGGATCTACAAGTTGACATTTATGT
Organism: Tholera decimalis; assembly: GCA_943138885.2. Lineage (NCBI taxonomy): Eukaryota > Metazoa > Arthropoda > Insecta > Lepidoptera > Noctuidae > Tholera > Tholera decimalis. Next base: position 13,625,355 of record OW964551.2, read on the forward strand.
ATGACTCAACGAGTCAAGTACTAGGCTATCATAAAACGGTAAGAGATGACGTCACTGTGTAGGGATTCTTCCATTGTCATGAGAAGTGCTTGTAATACTGATGTAAAATTAAAATTTTCTTTTGAAAAATGCAACCATTTCATCAGTATTTTCTTATGACGTTGTCACGTTCAACTATCGTCAGTAAACCGACTTTACAGACAACCGATTTTTTAAATGACGAAAGGAAATATATTTAAGACCTGCAAAAGCGGCCCTCTTATCTGGTCAGTTAAACAGTCATCTGGTTAACCTTTTCCCAACCATGTTGTGGTCAGCTTCCAGTCTAACCGGATACAGCTGAGTACTAGTGTTTCACATCGAACGACTGCTAAATCTGACCTCCACAACCCAGTAACTGGGTAACACAATGCCTCTTGACAAAACTCAGGTTTTCTGGCTTCTGACTACCGGTAACGACTGTGAAAGACGTATGTAGTGGAGATTTGAGTGGACTGTATAAATGACGACGCTGATTTTAAAATACTGGTTTATTACAAAATTAGGTACAGTAAAGGTATGAACGGAGCGCGACGCATACAATGTTCAGAGCTGATCAAGTGGGGCGCTCCTCCGCTTTTTTTTTGTTAGTTGCATCTCGCAGGTCAACTGAGGTTGTCGGCTGCTTAACCGGGCTTGCCTGTGGTTGCCTTAATTAATAAATTAATTAAAGCCTCCAGCCAGGGCTTATTAAAAAACTTACAAACTAGGCGACTACACGCTAAGGGTACCGTACCCCTGTGGGGTACGGACCTCGGCTTAGGGCGTCGCAGGAGGAGGGCAGCTAGGAACAGGCTGGATCATATCATTATTATTATTACTAAGGGAATTTAAAGCTACTGGCTCAGCGTCGCGGCGGGCCTCGGCGGCGAGGACGGAAGGACGGTCGGTTTTTGTGTTTGTATGCCACTGTACTTGTTTCCCTACGGCTCTCTTGGAGCAGGGTGATTGCGTCATCGGGAGTGAGGGCGCTCCAGACTGCGGTTGTGTCTTATATAGGTGCACCACGCGCCGTCAACGGTGCCGCTTCCATCGACGTCATCGGTTTGAGGGACCAACGCGACTTGAAGTATTTTTCGAGGCACTGAGGAATGGAGAGGCACATGATAACCTGTTCACCCATTGTTCACCTTGTTGATTAGTGAAACAGTCCGGATGGAAAATTATTATTTTTAACGATAACACTTATTTATTTTTTCGGTGAGAAAATCATATAATAACTCCTCCCGCTATGAGTGGGGCGGAAGGGAGTGTCAGACTTCACAATCCTTAGCGCAAATCACAATGAACACCCTTTTAATTGAGTATGTCGTTACAAAATAATGATTACATTTTGAAACTATTTGAGCATGAAATTACCTTTTTTTCTGGGTGGGAAAGTCGAGCGTAGAAGGGAGTGTCAGACTTCTACTGACTAAACACCCACCGTGTTCCTTCAACTGCCTTAACGTCTCTGGGCCGCGGTATCTCATTAGAACATTCCCGCAACCCCGTCAAAACTGCTGACAGCTCTTTGAGGCAAAGATATTACTTACCTTACCTGGAAACCTAACCCAGCATTTCAAGGGCCGCAATCATAGTTTACTACACTAGCACTTAGCACACACAGCTGTTATCTGTTCCAAAACAAGATCGTTTACAAAACTATTCTCTATGTATAATACACAGAAGGATTTATTTCTTAAATCTAATTTCAACATTGCTAAAACAATAGACCGGTTATATATTTTAGATTTAAAATATTAAACATCCTACAAATATAATTTATGTTAGTACTATTTGACTATTGTTATAGGTGGTCGTTTTAGTAAGTAGTTTGGGAATTATCATTCCACGCAAGTACCTTGCGAGGATGTTTTCTTTTGTACTCGAAACAATGAATTCTTCCACCTCGTAAGCGATCGTGTGGTCGAAGGTGAAGTACGCTTACCTGGAAGTAACCTATTCACTCTTGACTTAAATAACCCCAGGTTATAGCTATTAGGAAACAAAGACTCCGGCGGGGAATTCTACTCCTTAATGGCTAAGGAGTGGGATTCCCCGCCAGTGTCTGTGTACCCACATTGCAAGTATCTTTTTTTAAGAGGCCCTCCGTCGATTGGTTCAAGCTTGAACTTAAGGATTTCAATGATTTACGAATAATGAATACAATAGTATCTGTCTGGTATGAGATTTTACTCTTGGGAAGGTAAGACTAGGATATAATAGGTTATATCTGATCTCGTACTCTCGTACATAGTTCGCATGTGCCTCAAGATATATTTAAACCCTATTAAATACAGAACGAGCACGTAGGTACCTACATAATAACAGCCACCATGACGATCTTCAGCGGTAAGCAGCATTTGCAGAGGTTGGTACGCAGGTGGGTGAGCTTTCAGTAGGTACATACCCTTCGTCCCTTCGTGTTTTGAAAAGGATGTGGCATGTGATGGCTGACAGTATATCTTAGACAGTATTTCCGAGTATTCAGAAGAGAGCAAATCTGACATTAGTATTGCCCAGGGGATTGTATTTTGTCCAGCTATGAAGTGGAATTCCCTGCCAGAGTCTGTATTTCCTGATAGCTATAACCTGGGGGTCTTTAAGTCAAGAGTGAATAAGTTACTTCTAGGTAACCGAGCTTCATCTTCGACCACATCATCGCTTACCATCAGGTGAGATAATCACTATCTCACCTGATGGTAAGCGATGATGTCAAACTCGAGCCAATAAAAAAAAACATAGTACGGCTCTCGCTTAGCATAATGCTGGGACTCAAGACAGATCCATAGAGGTGGTTTTCAACAAAGTATAATAAGCGATCATTGCCTTAACAAAAATCTAATTTCTCAGTTACTGAAGTCTTAATTTTTGCCATCAAAACTTCCGAAAGTGAATAGAAAAATACAGAATATTTTATTTTCCTATTTCTAGTTTCAAATTGTTTTTACTTTCATATCCTATTAGAAACAAGAACTGTTTGTAAGTTGTTGTTGAAATTGAGTTTCTAATATTTCTAACATTCTGAATTTGACAACGTACTTATAGGATTTCAATGTTGGACATTTTTCGAAACGAACTGTTTTCTTAGTTTGAACTGTGGTTATTATAAATTGTGATTTGATATTGAAATTTTGTCTGTCAATGTTTCTTAACTATATAGATTGATTCTAACGTATGTTATTGAATAGATAGAAGGTCGTTTGAGGTTAATGAGTAGCTCGTGATTAGGTACAATTATACACATATTCAATTATACTTAGAATAGGAATATATTAAAAATATACAAATAAACATTTAAAAAGGGAAACATTTTTTATTGATAATAGGCTTGCGTTTGATCACCGTCTCACCTGATGGTAAGCAATGATATGGTCGAAGATGAAGTACGTTTAGCTTGACGTAACCTATTCACTCTTGATTTAAAGAGCCCAAGTTATAGCTATCAGGAAACATAGACTCCGGCAGAGAATTCAACTCCTTTGCCGTACGCACAATGAAAGCATTCCCAAAACTTTCTATGGGTATTAGTGGGATGTCCACCATGCAACAATGGCGCATCGCCGTTCATCTTGTAGTCTGATGATGGAACGGGCTTGGTGAAATTAGATTGTGCAATTCCAAGGCACATTCCCCTTGCGTCTTGCGCTTCGCCGATGTTCAAGGCTCTGGAGCTTTGACTCGACCAGTGCATCGTTTATATTATGCAGTGCATAATTACAACTTTGCAATACAAAATAAATAAATGATAATTTAAATTTGATTGGTAAGGGGTGATAGAGCGGGTTACTGAAAACAAAGATACCACATAACAACCAAGACCACTCCGTCTAGTGTAAAGCAACTGAGAACGAGAAAATATAAACTTATTCAGAGGTAAAAATAACAGATAATAAGATACATAATATGAGCAAAATAATTAATTGTTATTTAAGGAGAAAATTTCGTTTTTTCTTCAGTTTAATAAGTTTCATTGTTTAACTTATTAAACTGAATGAAAAACGAAATTTCCTCTACCATACATTAAAAAAGTCTGTATCTGACAGAGTTCATAATTGGTTATCTGCTTTAATATTTACCATCTGTACATGTCAATTATGGATTGCAATATAATAATTGCAAAATAATTACACTATTAAGATTTCTTTACATTTCATCCAATTACATTACGTGCCTCGGTGTATATTTCACAAGAAAGAGAAATCTTTAAAAATATCCAACAATATTATATTTTTTTAAAGAGAAGCCACGAACGTTGATATAATTCACATTACTAGCAATCTTGTTAAGAAGTAAGAAACAAAATCATAAGTCACCATGTTTTGCCAACAGGCGTACAAATAGTGGAATGTAAGAGGGAAAATAGTACATTTTGATACGTGTGGAGAAAGTTTGTTATTGCGGCCGAGGCGGAGTTACGCCCGAGCCGCAAGGCGATGGGGTTATGGAGCCGAGTACTGCAGTAATAAATGTCCTCCTGTATCAAACGACGTGGTTCAATACACTTTCGAAGAAATAAAATAATAGAAAGAAACGTATTTTTGTCATTAAAATATTTAATTTTCCCCGCGCTTTATCTGTGCGAGTTAAAGGAGAAGCAAAGGTATGAAGCCGCAAAACAGTCTGATATTAAAATATATTTTTTTATTCAGAACACAAATAAATGTTAATTTGTTGATAAAAGCAAAATTATTTTATAAATAATAATGTTTATTTCTGATATTCTGTTCATAAACACAATTTTAATTTTCATTAATTACTAGTACTCATGCGGGGCTTCGCTCCCGTGGATTCTATCACGGTAAAAACATAACTCTCCTTTTTGCAGTCGCGTAAAAAGTAGCCTATAACCTTCCTCAAGCTTCAAGCTAATTCCATACCAAATTGCATCCAAATCCACCCAGTACTTTCGAAGATTAGCGCGTTCAAGCAAACAAACAAACAAACAAACTTTTCCGCTTTATTATATTAGTATAGATAAGGCCTTAAAAACATGCGCCTCTTTGCTGTGAAAAAAAAAAAATATAATCACCGCCGATTATAATAATTCGAATTGAATAATTGTTTAATGTTATCTGTGGCAAAATCTGGAATGGTAAACCCTCGTGTGCGAAAAATGAAAAAGAATCCACGAGTGTGAAATACATTGCATGTTGAACCTAATCGTAGTGCGATAAGAGCCAGTTTCCGAGGAAGTGTATTGAAAATAAAATTATTAAATTATTATCAAGTGATTAAATTGAAGACATCACAAATAAAGAAATAATCATAATAACTCACTTGTCACAATCATACAATTCAATCTTGATAGCATTGAATTGTAACTCCGGTCAAATAGAAATAGATTATATTACCTTGTCACTCAAAAATATAGTAGCATTTATCAATCAGCAATTTTTTTAATGGATGGATTTGCTGAAATGGTTTGACACAAATTTTTTTTTGTTTATTAAAAATAGGTTCGCGTTTGACCACCATCTCACCTGATGATAAGTGATGATGTGGTCGAAGATGGAGCACGCTTACCTAAAAGTAACCTATTCACTCTTGACTTAAAGATTCCTAGGTTATAGCTATCGGGAAACACAGACTCCGGCAGGGAATTCCACTCGTAAGCCGTACGCACAATGAAGGTATTCCCAAAACGTTTTGTGCGTATGGGTGGGATGTCCACCATGTAACGATGGCGCTTCGCCGTTTCATTGTGCGTACGGCTAAGGAGTGGAATTCCTTGCCAGAGTCTGTGTTTCCCGATAGCTTGTAGCTAGGAACTTTAAATCAAGAGTGAATAGGTTACTTCTAGGTAAGCGTGATCCATCTTCTACCACATCATCACTTACCATCAGGTGAGATGGTGGTCAAACGCGAACCTATTATCAATAAAAAAAAGATAAACCATAAATCTATGCAAAATACTAGATATTTCAGCAGTCTTTGATCAGCCCGAAAGCCGACTCCAATATAGAAAAAGGGCAGCGACGCCGTGGGAATTTTGGGATAAAAAGATACCTGAGTTATTCCAGGATGTCAACCATCTACTTACGAAATTTCATTCAGATCCGTTCAGTAGTTTTTGCGTGAAAGAGTAACAAAAATCCGTACATCGATACCTACATCCGTCCTCTCTCTCTCGTATTTATAACATTTATTAGTAAGACAGAAGTAAGAAGAAGTCTTCTCTCTTGTAATACAGGTTGTCCTAGTACAAGAGCCGAGGCAACACTGATGTTTGTACCTAAGTGTGTGAAATAAATTACTCTTATTCTAATTTAAACGCTGGTTCCCTTTACCGTCGTCCCGTCCATCGGCACAGCGTCAGATATCTTATTTCAAGTACTTACGTTAGTCTCACTGCAAGCACAGATGTGGTAAAGTTTTATGATGCGATCTACACAAGGGCTAGTATAAAGTGATAGTTTGTAAAGATGGTTACCCGTTATTGTTCTATTTGAACGAAAGGAAAAAGCGTAACACGATGATCGCAACGTGCATTTCACAAAAAATCTAGAAAATCTACAACATTCACACCATTTACCTACTTTACACTTACACATACTCGCTACATCATACAGCTCACATCACATACCTACTCTTTTACTCTCCACTTTTATAGAATATAAAATCGCTACTCTTGTAAATAGTAGTGGCACTCAATAACTTTTGAATTGTATAACGTACGGATGAACGCTACCCCCTGAGATACAGGTTATAACCTAGTTCAGGGGATAGGGTCAAAAATTTCATGAGAACTATCACAGCCACCACATTTTGTAAATAATATGTTCCTACAACTTGTAACTTTGTTGTGAGAAAGATACAATTTTTTTTTATATGCCTAGCCGTTTTTCAGTAAGTTCTAGTCGGTCTGTCTATCCGTCTGTCTTTCACTTTGTACGGGCTAATATTTGGACTGAGCTAATAGCCGAATCTATATTATTGGGAATTTCACTGCAAGATAAAAAGGCTATATGGAACATAAATGCTACTTTTTATACCTGAATACGCGGGCATAATCTTTACGAGAACGTAGTCGCGGGCGCAGCTTTTTAGAGTTCCGTAGCCGAATGGCAAAAAACGGAACCCTTATAGTTTTGTCATATCTGTCTGTCTGTCTGTTCGTATGTTACAGCCATTTTAGTCCGAAACTATTAGGACTACACAAGTGAAACTTAGAAGGAAGATGTACTCTGTGAATCGCTTCCCGATTTCTAGACAAAAATATATAAAATTAAGGGGGGCTGCCAATAGATATGCAATTTTAGAGATATAGCACATTTTCTAAAATCGCAAATATTACTTTGTATTTCATTCAAACACTATCACAAACAATGTTGTTTTGCATAGTTCCTACGGAACCCTTCATGGGCGAGTCTGACTCGCACTTGGCCAATTTTTTCATATATAAACTCTGCTCTTCGTAATGGCGAGGGCTAAACATGATCAGATCGTCGATCATGACGATCTGATCTTGTTTACCTAAGTTTGTTTTATTTAATGTAATTAGTTAGGGTTACTAACATACCGCGGTCCACTACACGACGTACCACCCACAGCGGGAGAAGTCATTCTAATGACACTCTGACCGAAAAAAGTGTTACTAACTTACAAGTTACTTCTTCTTAGTAGTTCTTAAGTTTACTTCTAGGCAAGGGTGCTTCAGCTTCCACTACATCATCGCTTAACAACAGGTGAGATTGTGAACAAACGCAAGCCTATCAAAAATAAAAATATATGTTGTAAGTTCTTCTGCTATTGACATTTTATGATTTTTTGATTATTATTATCTTGTACGATACGCAAACTTATCACCGTCCGTTGTAACATCACTTTAGGTGACGTCGGATCTCGATCCTACCTACCTTTTGCCTCTTTTATGTTCGTACATTTGGTAATATACGCACGAGTGACGGTTGTGAAGTAGGTACCTGACTATCCTGAATTACCAATATGGTATGTGTCTTTCAAGGAAGTAACACACACTTTATTTAAAAGGATATGCTTGGGGAATTTCTATATCCATGAGTGAATTTCTTTCAGTTGGAGATAAAAAATAAAAGCTGTCAACGGCCTGGAAGGCACACTTGCAAATATTTGTCGAAATAAACCATCATGTTTAGGTGAAGAAAAACTATGTACCTATCTCTTTTAAAAGATTACGCAGAGGGTTTTTGTAATAGCACAAAATTTGGCACAGTTTAAACTTATATGTATAGAAGCAGTGTAGAAAACTAATATTTTATATAATAAATGCTTACGAAATCATGTAAATTGAGGTCATATATCCGTCCAGTAGTGGATGTGGATATATGACTACAATTTACAGGAGTACTTTGAAGCGTCAACAGCCTACTGGCTAAAAGGTCGGACTTGTGATCAAGAGGTCGCTCGTTCGAACCTATTGCCGTGAACCCACTTCAGACACAAGCATCTTAGTTGAGGAGGTTAACCAGATTGCTAGTAATGTAAATTCTACCCACATTGCTAGCACTCTTTTAAAAAGAAACGGGAAATTATAAGTCCAGCCACAGATTTATTTATTGGCCACGTGACCAAACTTCTCATTTTATAAGTAAGCAACGGGAAAATGAGATAGCCCCTAATAAACTAATAAGTCTTTTTTACAACGCCAACTAAATATTCTACAAAAAGCGACAAGATCAACAATTATCTTAACTTGTCTTCTTATTTAAATACTAGCTTCTGCCCGCGACTTCGTTCACGTTTTTCACCCCTTTTTGGGTAACATTTTTACAAAATTTGATTGACGTATTTATTTATATCTAATTAAAAGATCAAAAAATAAGTTTCAAGCTTCTAGCTTTAAAAATGACGTAATTTCCATACAAGCTTTCATCCCCTATTTCAACCCCTTACAGCCTTTTTTTTGCATTAAAAAGCAGCCTATGTCCTTTCTCAGGCTCTAGACTATGTTCGTACTAAATTTCATTAAAATCGGTTCAGTAGTTTAGGCGTGATTGCGTAACACACAGACAAACAGAGTTACTTTCGCATTTATAATATTAGTAAGGATTGCCACCTAATTTATTAATTCCGCTACAGATTTTTTATTTCATCACTATTTTACGGTTTACAGCATCAACACAAGGTCCTCAGAGGTTAGGTTTTTTTTAATTCACTATATCCTTCATCGGTCGACGGAGACCTTATCTATCTGAGTCTCATGCATTCCAGTTCTTTCAGTTCTTCCTCGCGCACTTTTATACTTCATAAAAGCATAAAATAAGCATCAGGTTAGGTTAGGTTTCCTTTTTTGATGTCATATATTAATATTTTAGAAGTTATTTGCTTGCATGCATGTTACAAATGTATGTGCTAAAAATAACCACCAAGCTGAGTTGTATTTACAGTGGCTTACATAGAAGAGTAAGATAGTGTAATTTAGACGCTCGTTAGTTGTGGCTGACTTAGTAATTTACAAGGCAATATGGATTTTTAGAGTCGAATGATGATATTAAAAAGAAGTCTGTTTAATTAGCACCCAAAAGAAACTAGTCCATACCATTCATTAATCTTAAATAAAAAAGCCAAATACAGACAGACATTTTTTTTTTTTTTGATATAGTGTAATTACATTATTCCTTATAGTTTGAAATTAGGCCGGCCATGCGCTCGTTGGCAAGATGTGATCGTGGAAAATGCCGGGCGTGACTGGACAGTTACTGCCTTAGACAGGAAATCATGGAATTCTTTGAAGGAGGCTTTTACCCGAAGGGGATCTGCACTAAAATGATATATAATTATTAATATTAAGTAGGAACTAGTAGGTAACTGTAAGATTATTTATTTATTTTTTAATCATTCTTTGTAATGTATAGTTTAATTTAATTTAATTGTTTAATTTATTATACGTCGTATCTATTCTAATTACTAATTTGAATTAACTATTATCATATATTCCTTTTATAACATTTATTATCCTATTTTATATTTAATTTACTAAGCAATTGCAATTTATTATTGTCATAATTTAAATCAATTTTATAATGTATTCTTATTCTCATTTGTAATGTAATATTGTGTGGAATAAATATAAAGCTTAATTATTATTATTATTGTTAATTATAGTTTGAGTATGATTGTCGTTTCTACGTCTGCTTCCAACTGATGGTATAAGTAAAATACCTACGTATTTACAACTAATTTCTGCCCGCGACTTCGTTCGCGTGGGAGGGTTTTCCCACGTAAATCCCGATCCCGTGGGAATTCCGGGATAAAAAGTAGTCTAAGTAAGTATAGTAGTTATCATTGGAATCGGCTTCCAGACTAACCGTATGCAGCTGAGTACTAGAAAAGAAAGAAAAACTTTATTCGGCACATGCCACAAAGCACACAACACTATACGAAAGAAAAGAAACCAAATATAAAAAATAAATGAAAAGCAATTTAAGTACATATTTGCATTTACACGAAAACAGAGCGTAATATCACCACGCTTACTTCAGTCAGCAGTATTGAGGAACCAGATGGGCCTGCCGGGGTTGCGGGAATGTTCTAACGAGATATCGCGGCCCCGGCATACATGAACAACTTAAGATACCTCTACCGACTCTCTTTTAGTCAGTAGACGAATGATTTTCCCATCGAAAACCGACTACAAGCCTCTAGTTCAGAAAGCCAGGAATTAAGTCCTTCAATTCAACCAAACAACACATTGTTAATATCGAAAGGTATCAATAAAACTCCAGTCCTATACTAAAGCGATATTAATGCCACCGCCTACTACTAGCCATGCGAAGTTTATAGCCGCTATACTACTCGAACTAAACATAAACGACTACTAGAATTTAATCTGATAATAGCATTTGGGGGAAACCTTATATATCTTGTTGATAAATTAATTAGTTTGCGATACTGACACGTCATTAGGACTGAGTTTATGAGGCTACCCGTTGGGGAAAAGCACAAATCAATCGGAACTTAATGAGATAGATCATCAGTCAGTCCGCTTTCTAAATCATTAAGTAAACATGCATAAATGTAACTCTATAGGTGGACACTGCCCATAAGATACAGGCTTTGCCTAGTTTAGGGGGTCAGGGTTGCAACTATTGTGTGTAATAGTAATTTATTTTTATTTCCATCTAATTAAAAATTTGTACACAAGGCAATGTACGTCAACATGTATTTTTTGTGGTAAATAAATTATCTTATCTATGAGATAAGATAATTTATTTACCACAAACAAAATATAAAAGTTGGGATACATAAAAAAATAGTAACAAATTAAAGAGAGAGTTAGAGATGAAAAAAGGAAGGGTTTGTGCTTGTCTTACTGACACGGGAAGAGTATTCCACAGTACTGCTTGAGCTGCGAACGACTTACCAAAGAAATTGGTGGAGCGACTCGGTACCTCTAGCCTCAAGTTTCCCGATGACCTCAGAAATTTGGCATGTGTCATGGAGGAACTTAAAACGTTCTTTAAGTTAAAAGGGGGTCTTAGGATTGAACAGAATACTGTAAAGCAGAGACAATATGTGTAAGTTCCGGCGAAGACGCCACTTGAGTTTCGTACGAAATTCCGTACGTTCCTGAATGGTTTTGTTAGTAGATTTTTGCTCGTGGCTAAATAATAACAGCTACACGGGTTGATCTTCAAAGTTAAGCATTGCTTGCCGAGGTCGGCCAATAGATGAGTGACCATCATAACATAATTATATCGAGAAGCCTCCGCGCCTCGGAAAGTACACAAAGCCGTTGGTCTCACCTGCCATTTGTACACTTTTGACACTCGTTACGAGTAGTCTACAAAATCAGACACTGGTCATGCCAATGTATGCTGTAGATCATAATGTAAACTTTCAATGAAATCTGGTTTGAACGAGATCGGGTCTGCAGTTTTTGAGATACAGCTTATTTTCTAAAACCGCAAATATAACTTTGTAATTCATACAAACACTAAGAAAAATAAAGTTTTTTGCCGTAGTAGTCTGACTCGCACTTGGCCAATTTTTTGTACCTAAAGTACATACTGCATGCGTTGCGTTATCTGAATATTTTTTTGAAAGACTTCCAAACTGATGATTGGCACAGTAGTTTAGCGATTAGCCGGTGCTCGCGTATCTCGAGTTTTATTCTGGGGTTCGGGGGATTCGGGGAAAAAATGTTTACTACTTTTTCTGAGCCTATGAGTTGGTTAAAATGCACTCGCGGTATAAGACATATTGCATTTAAAAATTAACCTACCATAGCCCAATAACCGCTAAACACGAGAGTCATCTATAACGTGACCAGACGTCCCGTTTTGAACGGGACTGTCCCTTTCTATAATTATGAGTCCCGGTGTCCCCACAATGATCTCTGGGACGCAAAATTGTCCCGTTTTCTGAGACTGCGTCAATGAACTTATCGGTCGATGCGAATATACCGATGAGAATGGCCAAGACGTCGTCGCTCACGCTTTGTTGACTATTTATTTGACAGATTTTTCGTTCGCCCACTTCTCGAAATTTGTTTTGTTGTTGTTTAATGCATTGCATTAACATTCATCTCGAGTGAGGCCATTGAGAGGCACGGGGTAGCACTTGCTGTGTCCCTTGACATCCCCAAGGCCTTTGACAGGGTCTGGCACGATAGCCTTATTGCTAAGCTTCCTTCCTTCGGTTTACCCACTCAACTTTGCGTTTGGATTGAAGACTTCCTGAGAGATCGGTCCATTCGAGTGGTTATTGATGGCTGCTCGTCTGGCCAGTTGGCAATTAATGCCGGGGTCCCTCGGGGGTCTGTTCTCTCAGCAACTTTATTCTTGCTGCACATTAACGATCTGCGCCCGGTACCTTTGGGTATGCAGACGACAGCACAGTTTCTGAGAGATATGTGTACAGCGCGCGAGCTGGTGGGGTCACAGATCCAGTCTCTCAGTGAGGACATGTTTGGGCGCTTGAACTTGTCCTTGAAGGCGGTCTCCGAATGGGGCAATGCCAATTTGTTCAAGTTTAATGCAGCTAAGACCCAGGCAAGTCTCTTCTCCGCAAAAAGGAGCCAATTTGAACCGGCTCCTACTTTCCGTGGTGTAACTGTGCCGATAACCGATCATATTGAGCTTCTTGGGGTGACTTTAACTTTCACACTTAATTTTGGCCCGTTTATCGAGGCTAAGGCTCAGTTAGCATCAAAACAGTTGGGAATCCGCGGAAAGCCGCGGCAGGAGGCGTCTGGGATTATCACACGATACAAGAAAACCACAGCTTTCGGTTTAATGATTTTTCATCGAAATTAATTCAATCATGTTTTGATCGCGCGTACGAAAGAATTATTGTGAAGATACACGTATATATATATTTTATATTTACACGATCCGAGTTGAAGATCTAAAGGAGTTTTGAGCCGAAACTGAAACGGAATATCAACAAATGCTCGGCTATAGCAAAGCCTCTTATGCCTGCCTTGGAAAGGGTTTCAAACATGTATCAGCGATTAAAAAACTACTTTTTGAGTATTGAAAAATGTCCCCTGTTACTAAAAAACTTTTTTGAAGATTCCACATCCAAACTGTGGCTTTATGTTTTACACGCTCAGTCAACAAGTTTTTGTCAAGCTGTATTGAAACTTGAAGGTTAGACTAAAGACCCCTCTTTGAGGAGTGGCTAGATCGGCGTCACGGCGTCCTGACCTACCGCATGACGCAGGTCCTCACCGGACACGGAAGTTTCGGGAGGTACCTGTGTCTGATGGGAAAGGAGGAAACGCCTGGGTGTCACCACTGCGAGGGTCGCCCTGAGGACACAGTCGAGCACACGGTGCAGGACTGCCCCGCTTGGGCAGAGCACCGACGTGTCCTCACGGCGGCAATAGGCGGAGACCTCTCGCGCCCGGCATTGGTCGAGGCCATGCTGCGGGGCGAGAGGGAGTGGGAAGCGGTCGCCTCCTTCTGCGAAGCAGTCATGCTTCCGAAGGAGGAGGCGGGCCGCGTGAGGGAGAGGATGGCGTCCTCCCTCCAGCCCAGCCGCAGTGGTAGACGCCCACGGCGTCGGACGTCGGCCGACGATCTCCGGCCACCGTAGGCGCGGGCATGCGGACAGCAAGTAAAGGGCAACTCGCTGTCCGACCATGGACCATGCCCGGGTCGACGGCGCGTCGTGTTCCACGCGCGCCTCAAAGAGCGTCAGCAATATGACGAGGCCCCCCGTAGAGGGCCGAAGCCTGCCGGGGTCGTGGGACTCATCCCGTTACCGTGACCCCGGTACGTAAAGGGTTATTGAAGGAACACCGTGGATTTTAGTCAGTAAAAGTCTGACAGTCCCTCCCACCCTGCCCAGGGTGGGAGGACTTATTTGATAATTTTACCAAGCTAAAAAAAAAAAAAAAAAAAAAGACTACTACGAGTACTACTCTTACCATAGAAATGGAGATATTTTATTGGACTGATTTAAAAAAAAGGTCCCCCGCATGGGAAAATGTTCAAAAATTTTAGACATCTGAGAAAACCCAGTGACTTTCAGTTCTAACGGCGATGTTGATAATTAAGGTGAATATAAAAAAACGTGCTAAGAATTTCATTCTTACTTAAAATCATCACCAGCTATATTAAAGCAAATTTGTTCATCTGATATCAGATCATCATATAAATATAACTTAACTTTTCGGGTAAGTATATAGGTAAATATTTTTAATTCGTAACTTTTAAGCTAACTGACTATTCCTAAATAAAAAACTTAAATGAAGTGTTTTTTCTTCATTGACAACCTGTTAATTGACCTTAATAAACCAATGTCCCGTTTTGAGACAAAAAATAAATGGTCACGTTAGTCATCTATCTTCTTTAGGTATGTACATACATTCAGAATGCCATTTCAAATATTACGTTTTTTTTTTTTTAAATTTAATAAGTTTCATGTTGAAAAAATATGTTGGTAAAAATGTGTGCGAAATGGATTCAGATATAGAGCCCTGGAGAAGAAGTGGCATCAGGTCCCCGCTTCGTAAATGAGTTTCCGTGACCCATCGTCAATCACTTTACACCGCCGCGGAATGGAATGGAACCGACTTTTTGCAACAAAATTGTACATAGCATAATGAACTTTATGTCAATTGTATAACATACAAACGACAGTAGCTAGGGGATTTCTCGAAAATGCGCGAGGATTCCGCGGAAGACGCGCGACTTTTTTTGGCTCCTATTTAGTTTGTATGTTATACAATTGACATAGAGTTCATTATGCTATGGTTGCAAAAAGTCGCTTCTATTCCGATCCGCAGCGGTGTAAATTGAGCCTTAATGGCTAAGGTGTTGGACTTGTTATCGAGAGTTCGCGGGTTCGAACTCCACCCATTCAATATTCCTGTGAACCCATTCCAGACACAAGCATATTTAGCTTAGTTGGAGGGGTTAACAAGATTAATAGTAATGTGGGCTCCACCCACATTGCTAGCAATTTAAAAAAAAATGTCTTCTGATTGTTGATTTTGATTTTTAATTTGTATAGACATTGTTAGTATATTGGAGTCAGCTGTCAGATTAACAGTATTCAGCTGAGTGCTAGTATGTATTTTGTAAACATACTTTCGAACCTCCATAGCCACTAGGCTACGCATCTAGTCATCGTCCGTTTCAGTTGAACCTTCAACGTACTAACGTTGGAGGTTCAACTGAAACGGACGATGACTTGACTTTCCGAATTTATATAAACGTATGACTTAAAATATTACAGTTAGGATTACCGAGCTATACAATATTATTTCTCTGAAAGAATGCATGCACTCGCCTCCTGGTTTCTGTCTTACGAATATCCGAGACCTGCTATGGGGTTACTGAGAAATATGTAAGTATGTATAAGTATCTTTTGTGCTGGTAAGTAATTTGGTTGCTTTTGACTATCCGTCCCTATTTGTCCCTTAAGATTAATTTATCCGGCACTAATGCTGAAATGGACTTTTTTGGCGCAGCCGTGAGACACGCACTGTCTTTTTCTTTTTTTCTTTTATTTGCTTGTATTTTTGTATGCCTGACAAACTGATGCCAAATTAATGTTTTTTTTTTCTTTCTTCCTAACGACTGTCAAAGATATTTGAATGGCAGACGGGATATCTAATACAACGTGTAACGGAAACCCCATATCTATCCAAAAGGACTGAAGACAACATCTGGTATGGAGCCTCTATGCAAAGTTTCAGCTCAAAATAAGTGACTCACAGAATTGACCCTAAATTATTGGTTTCATATGTTTCTTGAATACCAGTAATAACAAACGTGCCACAGCACTATGAGGGTCATCACTTTCCACGTCACTTGCCAATAAAACGATAATTATCTTCGTTCTTCTTAATATCAAAAATTCGGTCTCTGGTATTAATGTATTGAAATTTCTAATATGCTCCACTCATGTACACATAGGATTAGAAAACCCTTGCCATATCGTTTATTATCATCCAAATAAGCCGTGCACTTGGTATGTATATACCCTTTAAATTACACGTTTTATAAGAATATAAGGCCCCCGGTCCACCAACCAGTTCCTCAGTCACGTTTCTCTGCCTGTGATCACGAACGCTGTATGCAGAAGTTCCTCCCCTCTTACCATCCAAGAATCCAACATTTGTACAAGTGTTGCTGGTGGCAGGAGTTCATGCAACAGTGACTCTGGTGGTCCCTTCACTGAATGATGATGAAGAATATTTCAATAATGAACACTTGGTCTCATTATTACCTACTTTTGCATTTTTCTTATATTACACACATACTACATATAGTAGATGATCACCGATCCACGTGCCGTCCTTGCTAAGGGCTGCTTTACGTCGAAGATCTAACGATGCGATTCAATAATCACCTTTATAAATACTTGGTTACTGAGAATTGAGTTATCTCAAGGCCTTTATAACAATAATCTTTAATTATGATACAAAGCAATATATAAAAAAAAAACTATTTCGAGAACAGGTGAATCGTCCCTCAAAACGCTACGCTTCGACTAATCTATCGATAAAATCGATTATCCTCGAATATTCGAGTCTTTGCAATATCCGTTAAGCTGAATACAACTTTATTGCTTTCAACACAAAGTTGGAAGTCCACTGCGCGGATTATAGTTTTCGCACTCAAACTGCCAACGTGTTTTCATCTCTATTTTGTTTTACAAACAGTTTAAAATTGTTAAACAGTAAGAATGTCTCAGTGGCAATTTCCCTTTAATAAACTTTAATTTAATTTATTTCATGCAGTTTTCGATTTCTTATTTGATATCACTGGTTACAGTTACACTAGGTATATTGATTTTAAAAAGTAGGGCACTTCACTAAAGTTTTGAAAGTTTAAGTGGTACATAAATGCAACGATAGAAACTTGAAAACCTTGTATAGCATTAGGTAAGTGAGTGTATAAAATTGCTTACAATGATCAATAATATTTGTAAGTGCATGTTATTTTACCGAAATTAAAACTAACTGTCAGTCGTTTTTGTCGATGACCTAAAATAGTTCTTGTTATTTATTGCATAAAACAGACTTACAAACTGAAGTATCTGGGGGCACGGCAGTGCCCCCGCCAAGTCGAGCGCAAAGCAAACACTGCCGTACCATCCTTTTCTGGAACCATTTCGGTGTATTTTCAGGCCCCTATTTGGGGACCTCTGGATAGATTTAGAACGCTGAAATTATCGTTATCTAGTAAGCTACCAGCATACACTTAAACCACAAAATTTCGTGTTTGTAGCTTGTTTATTTCCTAAGTTATGCAAAAGCAAATTTGTACTATTTCGACATATATAGACTCACTGATCATCAAAATAGAACTAGTACTTCCCATAAACCTAGAGAGCTGAAATTCGGCACAGAGGTAGGGTTTAGTGCTTATATGAAGGGAAAACTATCAAAACTAGGATCATGAGAGATCTGGAGTACCTTATGACCCTGAGGAGAAACCGTAACAGACCAGCCAAACTATTGAAATTATCGATAATTATGCTATGTTCACAAAGTTTATTGAACGAGATTAGCCCTTTCTTTAGAAATTAAAAAAATTGAAGGTCTGAAGTATCTGATGAAGAACCCTAAGAGCTCAGCTGAACTATGGGAGATATGGAAATGCGCTTTGACAAAAGTTATTCAGTATGACGAGCCCTTTCTACTGATGTGTATAAAAAATCGAAGGTCTGAAGTATCTGATGATGAACCCTAAGAGCTCAGCTGAACTATGGGAGAAATGGAAATGCGCCTTGACAAAAGTTATTCAGAGTGACGAGTCCCTTCTACTGATATGTATAAAAAATTGAAGGTCTGAAGTATCTGATGAAGAACCCTTAGAGCTCAGCTGAACTATGGGCGATATGGAAATGCGCCTTGACAAAAGTTATTCAACGTGACGAGCTCCTTCTTATAAATGAATATGGGCAATACGAAAGCTTATAGCTAATGTACAAGAACCGGAACCGGAAATAAAGAAAAGAAAGATTACTAATAAAAAAAACTACACAAAACACGAAAAAAAAACAATTCTAATAAGAAAACCTAAAATAATGAAAGGTATAATTAAGAAACTAATGAAGTAAAAAATAGCTTTCTGCAAAAAGAAGTGAAATCCCACCAAAAACATCCTGTAAAAAACTAGCCAAATCTCGCCTAAGCTGCTTGTTTCTCTATAAAAACTAATGAAATCTCTAAGCAAAGCGAAGCCAAGTCTAAGGATCTTTACTGCGATTTCTTTATTAATATAGTTAGATTTTATGTGACTTGGCCGTTGACTTCGATGTATTAACTAGTAAAAGTGCATAGAGTGTGTTCAACGGCCGGTTACATAAAATCTAACTATATTAATAAAGAAATCGCAGTAAAGATCCTTAGACTTGGCTTCGCTTTGCTTAGATATTTCATTACTTTTTATAGAGAAACAAGCAGCTTAGGCGAGATTTGGCTAGTTTTTTACAGGATGTTTTTGGTGGGATAACATGGTTACTTATAGATATCAATGGTAACTTACATTGTAATTGTATTTACTTAAGGCAGACCTTAGTGCGATTGAGAGATTTGCAAATTAGGGACGGCCCTATAGGGCCATTTAGTGTTGCCCAAACGAGAGTCTCGCAAGAGTCTTGCAATTAGCGATTATCCTATTGCTATTTATTAAACGGTAGTTGAGATCTCAGAACAATGTAACAGACTCTGTTGTTGAGATCTCAGAACAATGTAACAGACTCTGTTACATTGTTCTGAGATCTCAACTATCGTTTAATAAATAGCAATAGGATAATCGCTAATTGCAAGACTCTTGCGAGACTCTCGTTTGGGCAACACTAGGGCCATTGCCATAGGTGGGAATGTTCTGACAAGATACTGCAGTCACGAAATGCAAGGGCAACTTAATTAACAGGGCGGATCATTGGTCAATAGAAGTCTGACGCTCCATTCAGCACGACGAGACACTTGATGTTTTTCCTCGAAAAAAAGGAATATGGGACATCTTGCCCGCGCAAAGTAAAACTATTATTTATATATTTTTTTATATATTTATATTTTTTTAATTTGGGGTTTTTGTCCAATAAGGATATTATGTCAACCCCATCGTACCTTATAACAAAATTAATCCGCTAAGTAATATAATAAATTGCAATACTAAAATACTAGGCCTTCGATTTCGGGTTTGCCAAAATGCTTTGAACTAGTCCTACATCCAGTATGTTTAACTTAAAGTCGTTCAGCAGCGAGTCACGTTCATCTTTATTCCGGACACATTCCATCAGCAAATACTTATAGATTTATCAGATAATTAATTACATACAGGTTCGGACGAATCTACCCATAATCATTTTAAAAAGTATATATGCGACCCGAGTAGTTATTGCGCGGGCGAGATGTCCCATAAACCGAAAATAAAGAAAATATAACCGAGTGCACGGCAAAAGTTAATGTAATTCCTTTTTTTAAATGATAATAATAGGCTCGCGTTT
Organism: Tholera decimalis; assembly: GCA_943138885.2. Taxonomy (NCBI): domain Eukaryota; kingdom Metazoa; phylum Arthropoda; class Insecta; order Lepidoptera; family Noctuidae; genus Tholera; species Tholera decimalis. Next base: position 13,645,275 of record OW964551.2, read on the forward strand.
GCCCACCATGTCATCCGACGGTAAGTTATAATGTGGTCGAAGATGAAACCCGATTAACTAGAAGTAACCTATTTACTCTTGACTTAAATATCCCTGGTTATGAAACGCAGACTCTGGCAGGGAATTCCACTCCTTAGCCCTACGAACAATGAAAGTATAACCAAAACGTATGGTGTGTATGCGCGAGATGTCCACCTTGTAACGATGGCGCATCGCCGTTTGTCTTGTAGTCCGAAAATAGAACGCGGGCTTGGTGGAATTAGATTGTGCAAATGTGTTATTTTAATAAACTATATAATTATGTACGTGTACAATACAGTAAACATATGATAGGCCTGCAAACCTTTTTGGGGTGATCATTACGAATATGTTATAAATTTTTCTCTAACACGTTCTCATAAATTTTACAGACAAGCGGCTATGAAAAATAGTACAAAACCACACCTTCATGTAGTAAAACTTGTACATTAAAAATACTTATATCTATAATTTAAATAAAATACATAGGTGATATGTGGTGGTATCTATAATATGTATGTATTTAGAAATATATATGTATGTTTATCAGTTGTCTAGTACCCATACCACAAGCTCTGCTTAGTTTGGGACTAGATGGCGTTGTGTGGAAAGTTGTGGAATATTATTATTATATATGTCTGTTAACATATTTACATAGAAAAAATCTCACGAGTTATCTTGCTGATTTTTCTCGAAGCTTGTAGGTATACAGGGATTTTCTCTCAAAATCATTAAAATAAAATAAAAATGTTTATTTTACAACTCTTTACCTAGAATAAAACAAAGTCACTCCCACTATCTGTACCGATTTTAATGCAGTTTTTAGCAATAAATAGAGTGATTCAAGGGGAAGGTTTATCTGTATAATACATCCTTATTATTAGTACATTGCACCCGTGAAGTAGTAGGTTATAAATAACACTTTAACACGTCATTTTTTTTCGTAAATGTAAACTAGATGAGGCCAGTGTTTCCTAACTGACTACTCTGAGAAGAAACACGAAACCAACTCAGAGGTCAACGTGTCTTGAAGTCCATACAAACCGTAATGATAAAAAAATTTTTAGAAAATATAGAACCGACTTCCATATCAAAACACTACAAAGGCAAAAATAACTTTAATTTCGGAAGGCGGTGTCAAAAACGAAAATATATACAAAACTAAAGACACCGCCTTCCGAAATTAAAGTTATTTTTGCCTTTGTAGTGTTTTGATATGGAAGTCGGTTCTATTTTTTTCTAAAAATTTTTTTTTCACGCTTTTTAGTGGGTCCATTTGTAATTTATCTAGTTACAAAAGCCATAATGTCGACAACTTATCACCTTTTACAAAATTTTGCTTTTCCCGATGCATAGCCGTTAATTTTGGAGGAGTTCTCCTGGTACTTGACCATCAGTTCTACATCACCATATGTATTGTGACGAGCATAAAGTGTTTAACATCCGTACTCAAGAAATCGAATCGCAATCCACGAAATACTTATTATTGAGGAGTTTCAATGGCCATATGTGGTCTTCATCATCAGTTCAACTTCCCCAAATGGTACTTTTCGGAAGTAACTGCTCAAAGTACTATAAGAAATACCCAAAGCGCTATAGGTGTGCCTATAATATTTGAAGAGTTCCTTCGATTTCTCCAAGATCCCATCATCAGATCCTGATTTCGTAACAATGGGACCAACTAGAAACTAGACCCATTCAAACTCAAAAAGAATTTTTCAAATCGGTCCAGCCGTCTCCGAGTTACGAGGTAACAACATACATAAAAAAAAAAAAGTTCAAGACGAATTGTAAACCTCCTTTTTTTGAAGTCGGTTAAATTCATACAGGTTTATGTCTTGTTCGGTTCATCTATTGTTCGGATGGTCTTGCTTCAGTAAACAATAGTTGTCCACCTTCTTTTTTCTTTTTCTTTTTTTGTTACCGATGGGCCCACTCTTGACCTCGATCTCGCCTGATGGTAAGCGATAGATGAGGTCTAAGATGGGACGAGCGAGCCCAGAAGATGCCGATTCACTCGTGCCTTAAAGGCTGAAAGGTCATAAGTGGCAGGGAACACAGACGCCGGCAGAGAATTCCACAGCTTGGCTGTGCGCACAATAAATGTGGAGGAGAAGCGCTTGGTACGACAAGACGGTATATCAACCAAGTGTAGGTGGTACCCAGCCGTGCGTCTGGTAGACCGGTAGTGGAAGTGAGATGGAGGAATCAGGTCATGGAGCTCCTGCGCACACGCCCCGAAGTACAATCTGTAGAAAACCGACAGGCAAGCAACGGTTCGCCGATGAGCCAGGCTTTTTAATAAGCCTTTTAGCTCTGCGCTCGATCGAGTCCAATACAGCAAGTTGGTACTTTGCAGAGCCATCCCACAAGCGGCTGCAATACTCCACGCAGGAATGGACCTGTGTTTTATACAGATTCAGAAGCTGTCCAGGCGTGAAGTACCGCCTCACCTTGTGTAGGATTCCCAGTTTTTTTGCTGCAGTCTGAGCTCTGGACTCGATTCCACTTTCCTTAATATCTACGTTCCTTTTCTTTTAAGTCTTCATGAAATCCTTCACCTTACTATTCATTAACAGGTCCTTTTTTCTGGGTGGGAAAATCATCGAATGACTTCTCCCACTCTGAGTGAAGTGGAAGAGAGTGTCAAACTTCTAGTGACTAAAAACTTACCCTGCGCCTTCAGCTGCCCTTAAGTTCCGGGGCCACGGTATTTCGTTAGAACATTTCCGCAACCCCGGCAGCCAATAGTCCTATTGGCCCCATCACTAGTGCTGACGACTCTTTGAGCCAACCCGTGGTCATTAACAGCTCCTAGATTTTCCGAAAAGCCGCAGCTGATTGTCCGAATCTAGGATGTGAAGCTTAATGCTCATTGAAAATTCCATTTCAACAAAATCTTACTTTACTAATATTATACGATTAAATGCGAAAGTTTGTGTGGATTGATGTATGAATATTTTAAACTCTTTCACGCTAAATCTACAGAACGGATCTGAATGAAATCTAGATGGTATGAAAATGGTAAGTAGATAATTGACATCCTGTAATAATACATAGGCATTTTAATGCTAAAATTCTCACGGGATCGGGATGAACGAAGTCGTGTGCTGTGAATGTGGCGGGCTGGGAATTTTATTCTGTGGTATTGAGCTCATTATACTTCAGTACCAGTACTAGTATAATGAGCTCGCTACCACAGAATAAAATTCTGTGACACTACTTACTTTAACGTCAAATAATGTGATGGTACTTTCATAGCCTAAATCAATGTTAGACGTAATGTTGACTCGTAAAAATCGAGATGATTGCCGACATGAACAACTTTTTTTTAATTTGACTTCAAATATCTCCTCTCATTCTGGGTGGAGAAGAATGGAGAATGGAAGGAAGTGTCTGACTTCTACAAACCTAAAACCCAGGGTGGGTTGCTTCAGTTGCCTGAAGTATCTCGTTAGAACGCTCCAGTAACCCCGGTAGGTAAACAAGGTACTTATAAGTGAGTTAGTACGGAAGCCCGGTGCACTCAGACTGGTCCAAGATTTTTATAAATATTGTTCTCATTAAAATCCTTCACGTCAATATAGAATAGATATACTTTCATTAAATCTTTATAATTATATCCTTACTTTAAATAGTGAATAGTGAATTTAATAATGAATCTATTTAGCAATATTTTAACTCAGCTTATGGATATTTTTTGGAATAAGTTACTGTTTCGCCACTTAATGATTGGAATATAATATAATAATATAATATAATATTTCACACAACGTCATCTGTATCTGTCATCTTCATCTAGTCACAAACTAAGCAGAGCTTGTGCTATGAGTACTAGACAACTGATAAACATACACATATATTTCTAAATACATACATATTATAGATAAATTACACCCAGACAAAGAACAAATGATCATACTCATCACACAAACATTAGTCCTGAGTGGGAATCGAACCCACCTTGCGCATAGCAGTCAGGGCCACTGAACACTAGACCAACAGGTATTATAATATTATAATCATTCTAATTCATAAACATTATGGAGTATTGAAGTTGAACCGACTTGATGTAGGAATATTGAATAGGAAATTTTCCTGATGATATTATAATATATTTGGTCCCAAAAAAATATTAGACAATATTTCTTATCTCGTCACGGAATAAAAAATTTAAAAACCGGCCCATTGCGAGTCGGACTCGCGTACGAAGGGTTTCGTACCATTATCTAAAAAAAAACCACCAAAAGAAACACTTTTGTTGTATGGGAGCTCCACTTAAATATTTATTTTATTCCGCTTTTAGTATTTGTAGTTAAAGCGGTAACAGAAATACATCATCTGTGAAAATTCCAACTATCTTGCTATCATCACGGTTTATGGAGACACAGCCTAGTGACAGGCAGATGGACAGATAGACGGACAGACACAGACTTAGTAATGGAGTTCCATTTTTATCCTTTGGCTACAGAACCCTAGAAAATGAAGACGGTACAGTTAGTTTGAAGTATCGTCACACTGTGTTACACTTTTTAGAAAAAAGTGATGTCACCAGCCCCCACTCCTGAACATCGAGATCATTGTCCATTCTTATAAATTTGAAAAGGCAAAAAATATTATTAGTTCAATATTTTTTGTTAATCTTACTGACGTGACTGGGCAAACAGAATTATAATTTTTAAATACAGGATAATACCCAATCCTGTCTTAAATCTTCTGATTGGAATGCCGTGGGTTCGAACCCAACCCATTAAACTATTGCAGTGAACTCACTGCAGCATATTTAGCTCATTTGGAATTCACATTACTAGCAATCTCATTAGCAAAATTGCTAGTAATATGAATTCTACCCTAATTGCTAGTTGAAGAAAAAATGCAAAGGGGCTGTTCAGGATAATGGCCAAAATCCTGATCCTGGCCATATGTGGTTAGGGTTTTTTTTTTAGGGGGAAAATCATCAAATGACTCCACTCGCTCTGGGTGGAGCGAAAGGGAGTGTCAGACTTCTACTGACTAAAAACCCACCTCCTTCCTATCTGTTTTATTATTCCGGGGCCGCGGTATCTCGTTAAAAAAATTCCGCAAGCCCATCAAATGTTTAGGGTGTGACGGGACTCTCATACAATTTTCAGTTATACAAGTTTATTTATTTATTAATGTAGGGAAAATAAACAGTTGCGTAATAAATTAAACAAAAGTCTTTAACTATAAACTTGTCTAATAAACAACCCACAATATTTTCCTCAGATTACTGTAAATATTTAAATGTATCTGTGAGCAGACATTTGCAGAGTTGTTCAACCAAACTATTAATTACAATAAACAAAACTTAGCCTAATACATTAAACTATTGCACTCACACTTAGGGTTGCAAGATCAAAAAATCAAAAATCCGGAGTAAATTCCGGACATTTTATGAAAATTCCTGACTTTCTTTAATTTGAAATAAAAACATTATATTTTTTTATGTTTCACTCTTTCATTCAATTGTAGAAATTCCGGACGGTTTAGGATTCCCTCCGCATTCCGGACAAAGACCTATATTTCCGGATATGTACGGAAAATTCCGGTCGTATGGCAACCCTACTCACACGAGATTCTTATTTTGTGTAGATATGTGTGTAGTTGTGTATGTTTACACACAAAAAATCCTGAAATGTGATTCAGCGATAACTAATATGATTCTAATTTAAATAAAAAAGCCATTTACAAATTTACTCGGTGAATTCTATTCGTATTACAGTGAAACAGGCCCTAAATATTGTAAAAAGATGTGGCAAGCTCCTCTCTTGATCTTTGATCCAGTTTACCACATTTCACTATAGCTTGCATACCATCATTGCATCGCCACCGTAAATAACTTGAACAGCGTAACGTAGTGAGCAGCTGTTGTACTCCTCAAGACAGGCGTGAAACTGATTTTACGTTTCAAAGTAGTCTGCAAACCTCTCACCGTGAAAACTTAAGTGGACTAGAACTTATTCGTGGGTTATCTTGAAATGAATTGATATTTCATCTTGTTTGTTTGCATGGGTATTATTCGGAGGTTTAAATATTTACAGAATAAGCTTCATTGACATTTTTGGTTGAGGTACATAACTAAATAAAATATGCCTAACCCTAACAAACATGGTGTGTGAATATTTGTTTATAGTAGAGTAATCTATTAAATGTAATTGGAATTGATTTTAAAATATTTAACATACGAGTACATACCTTTTGTAAGTGGTAATTAATGTAACCAAGAGACTGGCGGCATTGCCACGCTGTATGCTATTTATTGCATTACCTATAGCCAGCCCTTGGGTCACATAAACTATCAACCAGCCTTCTCGATTTTTTTTTTTGGATAGGACATATATTATGCACAAGAGCCCAATGGTTCGAGAGTTTCGACCCAATTGGTTCGAAAATTTATTTACCTACCAGTGCGGTTCCGCGAACTGAAAAGATGGGATAGTGCAAGAGTATGGATATAGTATAAGTTGAGTCCCATAACCTATCTTCCGCACATCTACCGTCCGGTTTTTTGCATCTTCACTTACCAAGCCACTGGGATATTGGTTAGGATCAGGCCCGGGTCGGCGGCGCGTCCTGTTCCACGTGCGCCTCATAGAGTTGTCAGCAACAGTGACGTGGCCCTGTAGGGCCATTGCCTGCCGAGGTTGCTGGAATGTTCTAACGAGATACCGTGGCCCGGAACGTAAGGGCAGCTGAGGTAATGGTGGGTTTTTAGTCAGTACAAGTCTGCTATTCCTTTCCGTTCCACCCAGAGTGGGAGAAGTCATTCGATGATTTTCCCACCCGGAAAAAAAAACCACTGGGATATGGATGCATAAACTTTAATTTTGATGCTGTCTGTCAATTGTCCATACATATTTGAAACTTGTTGAGTGTTTGAAAGTGTGAGTGAGACAGCGAGAGCTAGAAATTGTAGCACCAGTGTTACCCTTTTGGTAAATCTGGTGCGACATTTTCTTGCTCTTCTTAACCAGCCTCTGGTTTTGAAGGTCGGATACTCAACTACACTCGGTATGTCAGAAAATCGGCTAGTCATATTATGAGGATTCACAGGCCTACAATGGTTTTCCCATCTGAAGTTTTAATATGGTTTTCGGTAGTTTTAGGTCCGTATTACAGAACGTTCCTCAAGTCCAGTTTGAGCTTAATTCGCCCGATCTCAGTTTAAATATAGAATCTGCACTTGAGCATTGGTCTTATTCCAGAAAGGTAATAAAACTACACTCAGATTCAAATCGAGCCTCAAGCAGAGAATATCTAATTGTCTATGCATCAGTCTGTTTTCGTTTACGTTTTATTTTCTTCGTCTCCGCTGTTCCGATCTACGAATGATCGTAAATAATTCAATTTACTTTAATACCAAATTTTTAAGAATAAAAAATATGTATTGCACGGTTTCACCATAGAAATTATTTTTTAAGAATTTGTAAAAGCAAATTCTTGAAGGTAAAAGGCGTTAAGGCAATATTTTCTAACATATAAAAATATAGCAAGAGTAACTTGTTCGTGGAACGGAGTGGATCCTAAATAATGTCTGTGAGAGTATTGTTTTGAATTGCTCATTAATCATATAATAAGTAATATTCAAATAAATAATGGTTTGGGAACAACGATCAATAAAAATATTAAAAGGAAACAAAGTTATGGTTAAAACAAAACAGAAATGCATATGTTTTACCAAATCTTGGTCAATAGATGGCAGTATTACAAATTGTCAAAAATCTTCATCTTGTGAAAATCTATACCATTTCTTAAAATAATTAACGTAAAACTGTTATTTGTAACCAATTAGCAAAATAAAATGTGATTTCATCATCATTCGCCAAAAATTACCATTTTTATATCAAATAATAAACTGAAAAGCAAATAGTTAACTGACAAGGAAATCTCTGCTCGAGCGTGGTGTCGAACATACTTGGGTGATGAATCTACAACTGAGTAACGATCTACAATAAAGCCGTACCCGGCTGAACTATGATCGATGAATCTATACTTGAGGAACATTCTAAAATTAAATCTCGACTCAAAACTAGTTTTAAACAGAGATCAGTGCTCGAGTTTCGTTCTGTAATACGGGCCTTTTTTTTTTTTTTTTTTTAACGTGGTAAAATTATCAAATAAGTCCTCCCACTCCGGGCAGGGTGGGAGGGACTGTCAGACTTTTACTGACTAAAATCCACGGTGTTCCTTCAATAGCCCTTTACGTACCGGGGCCACGGTAACGGGATGAGTCCCACGACCCCGGCAGGCTTCGGCCCTCTGCAGAGGGGGCCTCGTCATGTTGCTGACGCTCTTTGAGGCGCGCGTGGAACACGACGCGCCGTCGACCCGGGCATGGACCATGGTCGGACAGCGAGTTGCCCTTTACTCGCTGTCCGCATGCCCGCGCCTACGGTGGCCGGAGATCGTCGGCCGACGTCCGACGCCGTGGGCGTCTACCACTGCGGCTGGGCTGGAGGGAGGACGCCATCCTCTCCCTCGCGCGGCCCGCCTCCTCCTTCGGAAGCATGACTGCTTCGCAGAAGGAGGCGACCGCTTCCCACTCCCTCTCGCCCCGCAGCATGGCCTCGACCAAGGCCGGGCGCGAGAGGTCTCCGCCTATTGTCGCCGTGAGGACACGTCGGTGCTCTGCCCAAGCTGGGCAGTCCTGCACCGTGTGCTCGACTGTGTCCTCAGGGCGACCCTCGCAGTGGTGACACCCAGGCGTTTCCTCCTTTCCCATCAGACACAGGTACCTCCCGAAACTTCCGTGTCCGGTGAGGACCTGCGTCATGCGGTAGGTCAGGACGCCGTGACGCCGATCTAGCCACTCCTCAAAGAGGGGTCTTACCGCCGCAATTGCGGCGTGCCCGGTAATACGGGCCTTAGAGTTGTTGATTACGGAAAAATAATATAATGAAAACAATCTAACACATCGCATTTTTTATGTAAAGCAATATCGATTTTGTCTAAAATTACCCACTGTGTTCACTTTTAAGCTCCATGATTAAAGTAAATGGTAAAATTAGTACAAAAAATACGTTCTACTTAATAATTTGCTAATTACTTCCTTATTGAGTGTTTACATGATAAATGCGTGATTTAAATGCCAAAAACTGAATTCGAAATAATACAATTAGTTAGTAGTATTATTTCGAATTAATTAATTGTGTTTGTAATAGAGAATTACAAACTTTTGTCACTTTGATTATTTTTTATTTATTTTAGACATCTAATTCAGATGTTAGGTACATCCATACATAGGTTACTAATACTTACAGCTAGAGTAAATTAGAAATCAAATAAAAATAAAACAAATACAATTAAATTTCAAAATAGCATAATAACATGAAATAGAATAAAACAATAAATTAGTTAATCAAGTTCCGTATAGAATTATCAAGTTTTTTTTACTTTAAATTAAAAACAGCACCACCAGAAACGTGGAGAGTATTCCAGTGCTTCGAACCACATGTTACGCCAGTCGTTTAGCTAAGTACGTCGAGAAACTTCGACCGACATCTAGAATGTTCGATACACTAACGCCACCTGATGGCGAGTACAGTAGTAGTACAGTACAGTACAGCAGTACTGAGTATATCGAGAAAGTTCGACTGACTTCTAATACCTTCGAGACACTAACGCCATCTAGCGGCCATAAGCAGTGCTGAATATCTCGAGTAGCTTTTGGAATATTCCTGGCAGTATAGGCAGTGAGTCGATTGTACAAGAATGTTCTAGAACTCATAGACCGGGGTATAAATAGATCGCAGAGGAACGCAGACGGCAGTCTTATTACAAGATACGAGCGCGATATAATCGGAATTCTATAAGTGAATTTCAGTGCGATTTAAGTGCTAAGTGACGAATATTGTAGTGCGAATAACTGTGTTAATTTTATTTGGTGTTTATTTAAGTAAAGTGTTAATTTTATTTAATTGGTGTAAATTATTTCTATTCCGAACCCCAGCTCGTAACACACAGGACAATAATAATAATAATAGGTTTTCTAGCGGATTTCAGCCACGGCGGCTAATATCATAACCCATTAGCCAGCTGCGCAGGAGATATTATAGTGCACAAGTATGTGCACAGGTACAGGCGCACTCTCTGTTCCTTTACTCTCATTGTCCGATGGGACGGTAATCCGACACGACCGGAGAGAGATCAGGCGTAGGACCAACGGCTTCATGTGCTTTCCGAGGCACGGGGATTATATTATTGTCCTTTCACAGGACAATCTAAGCAATCTAATATGATGTTCAAAAAGCTGCTGGTGCTACCGCGCACACACTGCATCAGGGAGGCAACTCTTTTGCGTGCTATTGCTCTAAGGGCCTATGCACGGGCACGCCGCAATTGCGGCGGTAAGACCCCTCTTTGAGGAGTGGCTAGATCGGCGTCACGGCGTCCTGACCTACCGCATGACGCAGGTCCTCACCGGACACGGAAGTTTCGGGAGGTACCTGTGTCTGATGGGAAAGGAGGAAACGCCTGGGTGTCACCACTGCGAGGGTCGCCCTGAGGACACAGTCGAGCACACGGTGCAGGACTGCCCCGCTTGGGCAGAGCACCGACGTGTCCTCACGGCGGCAATAGGCGGAGACCTCTCGCGCCCGGCATTGGTCGAGGCCATGCTGCGGGGCGAGAGGGAGTGGGAAGCGGTCGCCTCCTTCTGCGAAGCAGTCATGCTTCCGAAGGAGGAGGCGGGCCGCGTGAGGGAGAGGATGGCGTCCTCCCTCCAGCCCAGCCGCAGTGGTAGACGCCCACGGCGTCGGACGTCAGCCGACGATCTCCGGCCACCGTAGGCGCGGGCATGCGGACAGCGAGTAAAGGGCAACTCGCTGTCCGACCATGGACCATGCCCGGGTCGACGGCGCGTCGTGTTCCACGCGCGCCTCAAAGAGCGTCAGCAATATGACGAGGCCCCCCCGTAGAGGGCCGAAGCCTGCCGGGATCGTGGGACTCATCCCGTTACCGTGACCCCGGTACGTAAAGGGTTATTGAAGGAACACCGTGGATTTTAGTCAGTAAAAGTCTGACAGTCCCTCCCACCCTGCCCGGGGTGGGAGGACTTATTTGATAATTTTACCACGATAAAAAAAAAAAAGGGCCTATGCACACCACGTTTTTTAAACGCGCCGTTGACGCGCGTTTGTAGTGATATAGACGCGATACGCACGCAAGTCAGACGCAGCCTCTAGACCTTTGCACACCTGTATAAATTCAAATACGCCTTTGAATCGAGACAGATGCGCGTCTGTAGCGATACAGACGCGATGCAAACGCGCGTGTGTATCGATACAAACGCGCTGGCATTTTGCGTTTTTAAGCAGAACCTCGTCAACAGTAGTAAGATGGCGTCGGTTGAGACAGCATTGATTGCATGCGTTTTGTTATTAATTATTAGAAAAAGGAAGAAATAAAAATTACCGACGTTTTTAGGTACACCCATTTTACAAGCGAGAGAAGATTGTGTGGACATTATACATAGACAGAACGCGCGTGTGTATCGATACACACGCGCCGGTGTCGCGTGTTTGTATCGATACAAACGACAACAAACTGCTCTGTAGGATAAAAGCGCGCCGTCGACGCGCGTTTCTAAAACGCGTGTTGACGACGCGTTTAAAAAACGTGATGTGCACAGGCCCTAAAGCAGTCAATGTTGGCCTTGGCAAACGTACCTGATGCACTGCTAAAGCAAGGCAACCCCAACAACATTCTGAACCCATTATTGTACAGGACACGTAGGGCATTGGTAGTTTTCTGCGTATATCTGACCCACAGGCTGCAGGTATAAAAAGTCTGGCAATATGCCTTGAATAGAGCTTAACATCCCTAGTGTAACTTGCAAACCTGCGCGCCAGCATGTTCAATCTCACTGCTAACGCCCTACGTTCCCTATTAATGAGTCGGTCTTTTCTAATGAGAAAAGACTGAGAGAAGAGAGAGTAAATGAGGCTAAGAAATACAAAATACATAGAAATGTTTAGAATGATTTTAAAGAGGGTTATTTAAGCCAGGTCCGCTGCGACGTGTTTTCGTGTTTGCAAACAGTATAACATTGTTTGTAAACCCAATATAGACGTGGCCTAACAGTTTTGTTAGCAAAAACACAATAACATGTTTGCCGAGACGAATGGATAACATCCCCCGCATTCGCCTGCGGGGAGGGAAAGTGACGCATTTTGTGTTCGCGCTCACTAGAGGAAGACGGAATCGAAGAGTATGTTGATTGTCTATGACAATTCTCTTTGGTTTGTGATGGAATGGAATAAAGAAAATACTTTGTCTTTGAATACTTTGTTTTCTTCTCTATATCTGGTAAAATTAATGATAACAGCTCTTGATAATCACTTTCTGAACATCTAAAACTAAACAAAAACATTACAACAATTGGCGCAGCGGACGGGCGGTTTTACTAACATGTTTTGCTAACATGTTTTCATAACATGTTTTGTTAGAAAATTGGCGCAGCGGACCCCGCTTTACAATGTACTGAGGAGCTTACAATGGACAGGAGGAAATATTTTTTGCTAACTCGATAGATATCATATCATCAGGAAAATTTCCTGTTCTATGTTATATTTGCCTATTCTACTTCAATACTCCACTCTTTTTATTAAATTCAATTTATCTATTTATCAGACATGAAGATCCATAATGGTTAGTAACAGTTGATACTTATAATAATTTATGCTAGTACCTATATAAAAAGTCATGAAATCTTAACTTACTTTACAGTGCCAACCACAATTTGCACCCAGAGCAAGTGAGAGTATCGGTGAGAGTGATATTTGGTGGATATCATCTCTAGGATGTCATTGCTGTTGCCTCGTACTCTGCCTAACAGAGATGACACGCTCTTGCATCTTATTGCGTTTAAATACAAATTCAAATATTTTAATTCAGATAAAAAATCCATATTATGTTAGTAGTAATAAAACTTAGCCTAATGTTAGTATTAAATTAAATTTATAACTATAATCAACTAATGAACCATAGAGTGGTTCGCTCAATACAATACAAATACAATACAATACAAATATTTTTATTGACATCAATATAACAATACACTGTAGAATTTAACCCTGACTTCTGAGCTAGGCAAAGCCTGTGTTTCAGGAGTCAGTATCTTCGCCCTTTATAGTCACTAATGTACAATAAAAATTTATATAATAGTAAATTAAAGCTAAAATAAAAAGTTGAATATAAAAACCTATAATTATACATGCTTTATCTGTGTGTGTTTATGTATGTGTGTCTGTGAGGGTGTGTTTGTGTGTGTGTGTGCGTGTTTGTGAATTAGTGTGCGTTTTGAGTGTGGTTAGGAAATATGTACGTGTCTTATGTGTTATTTTATAATTTTTTCAGTGTCATTGTAGTCGAGAGACTGAAGCCAGTTTTTTATTACTTGTTTCATATTGTTCTGCGTAAGAGAGTTAATTTTCAGTAGCCGGTTTATTTTATTATATATATGGGTTGCTAAGTACATATGCTGCCGCCTCGCCGATGCAGTATTTGTTTTTACAGAGGGACAAACGTTGGGGATGGTTCGTTTCTGTGTACTTTCGGGATTGATAGGTGTATTACGATGCTTCCTTATGATAATATTTAGTACATACAACTGTCTCACTGTTAGCACCCTGCAGCTTTCATACAAAGTCACTGTGGGGAACCGGTACGGTTTGAACGTCATGACTTTGAGGAGTGATCTTTGAGCTCTTTCCAGCTTAATCATGAATGTTTTACAAGCCCCACCCCAGACTGTAATGCAGTATCCGAGCACAGACTGCGCTAATGCGTAATAGACTGTAAGAGTTGACCTTGAGAGAGACCAAGTTGGTTGATATCAGCCGCATACCTAAGCTTATTGAATGCCCATATCAACTTCCTTGTACGAGATGTTATTTGCTCAATGTGGAGTTGCCAGTTAAATTTACTGTCTAGGAGTACTCCTAGATATTTTGTAGACATGACTTTTTTTAATGACAGGCATGAGCATGCTGCATCATTGTTGGGAAAGTTGCAGGAGTGTACTTTAATTATGAGGTCCGGCTGTTTTGTGTTGGCAAAGGTGAACTGCATAAAAGTGGTCTTGGTTAGGTTTAACGTTAGTAGATTTGCCTCTAACCAATATTTTATTTTATGTAGTCCCATTTCAGCGTTTCTCTGTGCCTGCTCCCAAGTCTCTCCATGAAATATTAACGCTGTGTCATCGGCATATGAGAATATTTTACCGTTCGTTAATGACAGGTTACACAAATCGTTTATATAGATTAGGAAAAGACTCGGGGCAAGCACACTACCTTGAGGCACCCCGAAACTGACCTGTTCTTCAGGACTTGTATATTCCCCGATTTTCACTCTTTGTGTGCGATTAGCCAGGTAGTCCTTAAAGATGTTTAGAGCGTTCCCTCGAATGCCTGCGCGTTCCATCTTGTCCACAAGGGTCGGAATACAGACAGTGTCAAAAGCTTTGGCGAGGTCGAGGAAGACACCTAAGCACTTTTGTTTTGTGTCAACTTTTGCTGTCACATAGTCTACTAGTTGGCTTACAGCATCTTCTGTGCTCTTCCTCGACCTAAACCCAAATTGTGCATCTGATAGGATATGTTTTTTGTCTAGGAAAGATTTAAGTCGGTTGTTTAAAAGTTTTTCTAATATCTTAGATGTAGCTGATAAGACTGAGATTGGTCGATAGTTCTTATAGTTTGTCTGAATTCCTCCCCTGTAGATCGGTGTGACAAGTGAACGTTTAAAATCCAATGGAAATACACCTTGCTGGAAGCACGCTACCATAAGTTTTGTTAGTGGTGGAACAATCAAGTCTTTACCTGATTTCAGGAACTTAACAGGGATATTGTCCCACCCAGTGGCAGTTTCATTTTTTAAATTCATTATTTGAGTTTCAATTTCAGATTCATCTGGCGGAAGTAAGACAAAAGAGTCTGGAGTTGGCTCTATACTGAACTTGTATGGCGGCGGTTGCGTGTTGTTAACAGAGAGTGAAATGTTGTCAGCTAAGTTTTTACCCACATTACTGAAATATGTGTTAATTTCATTAATGGTTTTCGTAGTATTTACTGAGACATTTATCAGGTGGTCAGCTGTGGTTTTTTTATTGTTTTGGTTTATTATAGTTTTTATTGCGTTCCATGTATCCTTAGTGGTTTTTGAAGTGTTTAAGAGTGTTTTTTCATAGCAGATCTTTAATTTCCTCAGTAGCGTGTTACAAAAATTGCGGTACCGTTTGTATGATGTCTGGACAATAGCGTTTTCTGGTTCACTTAAGGCCTTTTTATGCATGCTATCCCTGTGACGTATACATCGCAGTAAACCAGGTGTTATCCATGGTTTTAGTACTCTTTTCCTGTTTGTGACATAGGTGGTTATTGAATTATTGGCTATGATTGCAGACAGAGTATGTATAAATCAAGATGTCGTCACGCTGGCGTCTGCTTCAGGGATTAGGAAAGAAAAATCTTCGTTTTTTAATTGTTCAAGAGCGGCGGGATAATTTATCCTAGTTACAGACTTAGCTTTGTTTAAGCGTTCGTGTGTGTGCGAAAGGCTTAAGAATATTAAAGCATGGTCAGTCACTGTAGAGTCGATTACCAGAATGGTTATCGGCCGGGACGTATTAATCATCGCGTGATCCAGACAGTTGTGAAACCTTGTTGGAAACATATGACCAGGTAGAAGACCCAGTTCTGCAGCAAGATTTAAATATGATGTACTATTCCTATCGTTATTAGTGGGCTTAATATCTATGTTCATATCCCCAGCTAGAATCATGTTGGAAGTCTTTACCTGTTTTAATATATTTTCCAGCGAGGATAGAAAAGTGTCTATACAGTGTATTGAGGGGGATCTGTAGACAGCGAGCACAACGATGTCTGGATGTATTTTTAGGAGCATATAGTTAGCCCCGATAGGCTCTGGTTCCTCCACGGTACACTTTATGTACTCTTTCACGTATACCACTATACCATCATTTTGATTCAAACAATTTTTGGAATAGTATGCTGTGTAATCTTGCATAGTAGGTATTGGTTTGTGATCACATAGCCAGCATTCAGTAAGGATAATAATATCAATGTCACATGGAATTCTAGCTAGTTGAGCCAGTAGGCCGTCAAAATTTTTATAAATACTACGTATGTTCTGTACTACTATCTTTAGTGATCTCTTTGACGTCTCTACTAATGAGGTACATGAATCCGTATCACACCGGTAGGCAGCTCCTACTACGAGGTTTTCAATGTTTAATGATATTTCCTCATTAGCCATTAGGGATAGGAGTGTTATTTGTAGTGCTCCTTGGTGTTACTAAGTAGTAAGAGTGATTAGTGTGAACTGGGTATGAGATTTTAACGTGATATAGTGAGGTCGATGTAGTGAAGTTTATATGTTTGTTTTGAGTATTTACGTGTGTTTGTGATGTATGATATGTAAGAATTATATAGTTAATTTGTGTTGTGAAAGCATTCCATATAGAGTTACAGTACAATATAAAAAAATAATTAATAAAAAACAATAGCATTAAGAGTAGAATTAACTGTTTGATTATTAGACTTCGAGGTTTTACAAATAGTCATTTCTTTACAAGTTGGTTAAGATCTGTTTCGTTTTTTATAAGAATATGATTCTTTCCCAAAGCTTGACGAAGAAATACTCTTCCCATAGTAGTCCAGCAGAACTTAAAACCATTTTCTGAGGCAAATTTCCTCGCCAAATAAAAAAGTCGTTGTGATTTTGGGGTCAGGCATTCAGAGACGTATATCGGTTTGACTACACCTGTGAGTTTTAAGTGATCTGTGTTTAACTTATTCTGACTATTCTTCTGATTGAAGTGTCGTAGGTTTTGCAGGATTCTGTTTTTAGTAGTAACACTGACGAAGTCGACAATAATTGGTGAGGCGCCGGTTTTCTTTTGCACGCGGTAAATGTCAGATTTCTTGATGTTGAACTTGGACTTTTAGGACGCTGGCCGTTTTTGTAACTATGTCACAGAGATCTTTTTTGGTCTCACCCTCTTTTTTTGGAACATTTCTCACCTCCATTTTGGACAAAAATAATAAACGCTCCATATTTTCAACCTTATCCTCAAGCTGTGTTATATAATTACGGTCAGCCTTTTGTTCCGATTCTAATTGGTTCATTTTGAGCATAATATCATCGTATTGATTTGTGTTAAATTCTAGCGTTCTCTTTATTTCCTCGTTCTGTGATATAACTTCTTCCATTGATTTCTGAAGTGCCTTAATCTTAGTGTCTGTCTGAGCAGAAGAAGTTTTTAGTAGATCACAAATCTCTTCCATAAAGCTAGCCAAATCCTCTTCCCGTTTTCGTTTATTACGTGTGGTAATAAATTCGGTTTCTATGAGTGTAAGGTTAGGGGCAGAACCAGGTTGAGATATAGCTGAGCCAGATTGTAATGTAAGTGGAGTGCATAGATTTCTGTCAGCAACTTCGATGTTTTTAAGTGGTGTACGCTTTAGGGGCATTTTTTTCTTTTAGAATACTAGAAGACTAGTAGTAGTAGCTCAATGGTACACTACTGAGAGGAGGGGGAGAGTCCCACCGATCTGCAAACACATTCATGATTCCATTGGAGGAGGAGCGCAAGCGCGCCATCATGGAAGCACATCGCTTCCGCATGATCGCAGCGAACCCATCGACACACGCTTCAGCAAACATTCCAGATGCGCTACATCGCCACGGCAACCCCAAAAGCACCCTGAATGTGTTATTGTACTGTACACGCAGGTCGCTGTATGCCCGCTGGGTATACTTGGTCCACAGGGTGCACGTGTTAAACTACTGGCAGAAGGCCTTAAAAAGCGTTCATCCGTACGTGCAAACATCGCGGTTTTTAAAAATTATTATCTAATCATAAGTGGTGAAAGAGTAACTTATTCTAAAAAAAATGCCGTAAGCTCAGTTCAAATATTGCTTAATAGATTACCTATTTATAAAATTTCGATCAACAATTTCAATTTAGAACCTACCAATCACTAGTTAAACTAAGGATATGGATATAAAGATTTCATGAATGACTGTTAGTGCCAATTTTTTTCAATTCCCTACCTTTCACTACCGGTCTACCAGACGTACTGTTGGGTACCAACCACACTTGGTTGATATATCGTCTTCTCGTACCAAACGCTTCTCCTCCACATTTATTGTGCTCACAACCATGCTGTGGAACTCTCTGCCGGCTTCTGTGTTCCCTGCCACTTATGACTTTCAGCCTTTAAAGCAAGAGTGAACAGGCATCTTCTTTGTGGTCTACGATGGTAGACCTCATCTATCGCTTACCATTAGGTTAGATCGAGGTCAAGAGTGGGCTCATGCGGAATAAAGCAAAAAATTTGGCCAAGTGCGAGTCAGATTCGCCCATGAAGGGTTCCGTAGTAACTACGCCAAATAACTTTGTTGTAGTAGTTAGAGGAGTAGTTAAATGTCCCCCACATTTTACCACTTTGGAAGTGTATATTAAAAAGTGGTTTTAGAAACCTTAATTTCATTTTTATAGACCTGTCTATAGATACCACACACGCATAGGTTTACAAAGAATACATCTACCTACTAAGTTTCACATGTATGTATAGTCCAAATAGTTTCGGAATAAAATGGCTGTGACATACGGACGGACGGACGGACATGACGAAACTATAAGGATTCCGTTTTTTGCCATTCGGCTACGGAACCCTAAAAATGAGACTGAGCTAAATCAACGTGACGAATTTTAATCAGAACGATATTTAAAAAAATATCCGACGAGTGTGAGTACAGCTTCTTTCTGAGGGCTTCCGTACTAACTCGCTTGTAGATACTTTGTTCACCTACCGGGGTTGCGGAAACGTTCTAACCAGATACCGCAGGCAACTGATGCAAAAGGGTGAGTTTTAAGTAAGTAGAAGTCTGACACTCCCTTCCACTCCACCCAGAGGAAAATGAGTCATTTGAAGACTCCGAAAAAAATATAGTTCATTTCGGAAATCACATCTCGATTTTTATGAGTCAACATTACCTACTAACATCGATAGGCTATGAAAGTTTCACAACATTCATCTGACGTAAAAGTAAGTAGTATTATGCCGATCTCCGGCCACCGTAGGCGCGGGCTTGTGGACGGCGGGCAGGGGTAGCTCACCGTCCGGTAAGGACCAGGCCCTGGTTGACGGCTCCAATTGTCGCACGCTCGCCTCAAAGAGTTGTCAGCAATAGTGATGGTTCCCCATAGGGCTATTGCCTCCCGGGGTTGCGGGAATGTTCTAACGAGATACCGCAGCCCCGGAACTTATGGGCAGCTGAAGGAACAGGGTGGGTTTTTAGTCAGTAGAAGTCTGACACTCCCTTCCGCTCCATCCAGAGCGGGAGAAGTCAGTCCATAATTTTGTCACCCGGATAAAAAAGGTAGTATTTAATACCAAACTTAATTTAGTCCTTGTAAACATGTTCTCCCATACATTGATGCGATTGCGACAGGCCTGTTGGTCTAGTGGTCAGTGGCCTTGACTGCTATGCGCAAGGTCGTGGGTTCGATTCCCACCTAGGACAAATTAATGGTTGTGTGATGAGCACGATCATTTGTTCTTTGTCTGGGTGTAATTTATCTATAATATGTATGTACTTAGAAATACATATGTATGTTTATCAGTTGTCTAGTACTCATAGCACAAGCTTTGCTTAGTTTGGGACTAGATGGCGTTGTGTGAAAGTTGTGGAATATTATTATTGATATACATTACGTTCTAGTGGTTGCAAGCACGACTGCTGGGCAAGAGGTCTGGTGTACGATTCCCGGGTCGGCCAAAAAGGGATATTTCCAATAGAAATTTCGCAGTAGTAACCCGGAGTTTGGAAGTTGGTAGTGGACAACCCCGAAATCAAATCATCCTGGATAGGGGGACCAACCATCTGTATTTCGTTAAAAGACTTTCCTGATGTAGTTTTAGCAGAAGCGTCAAAAACTACCCTTAGTTTGGTGGTAGTTCTTGACTCCTTCAGAACACCATGATGTGGTAAATAATTAGAATATGTTGAGTCGAGAGGGCGCCTAGTGGATTCAGGCATGTGTCCCAGCTCTATGTACTCATTAATGAAGTCAACGTATAGACTTTTAAGGCAAGGATCTTTAGTCAAACGACGTTCAAGAGATAGAAAACGTTGATTAGCCATCATGTATGACTCACCCAATTGGTCGAGTGACTCTTTAAAAGGAATACTTACCACAAATCGCCCATCAGGAGTACGATATGTGGTATCTTTAAAATTTTGTTCACAGGATCTCTCTTCACCAGAATGATTATGTATGGACGACACAGAATCTAACTCCCAAAACCGATCTAAATCTACTTGTAAGTTATTAGTATGCATACAAACATGTGAAGAGGAATCCGACTGATGATATGCACCCGAAATGAGCCAACCTAATTTTGACTCAAGTAAAGTGGGCTTATGAGTACCTAATGCGATACGGCCAGTACCTATGATACCCCAAAAGACTTTCTCGCCAACAAGGACGTCGATCGAAGACGGAACATAATAAGTGGGGTCAGCAAGATGGACGTTCGTAGGTATAGCCGTTATACGTATGTTACTAGTATCAACTTGTGTTGATACTAGTAACATACGTATAACGGCTTAACGTGCCTTGGAAAGCACGTTGGTCTTGCGCCAGATCTCTCTCCGGTCGTGTCGGATATCCGTCCCATCGAGCCATGAGAGTAATGGAACACAGAGTACATCTGTACCTGTGCACATACTTGTGCACTATAATATCTCCTGCGCACTGCCCTGCACTAACTAAAAGGCCGTTAAGCCACAAAAGATCATTTTTCACTTCTTAATATTGTTGGGAATAATCACTCATGATAACACTGACTGAATCTGATTCCCTACACATCTCTAGTATTTAGTGAGGTTGTAGAACATCACTACTGTGGGTTGTCTTTGTCTTGTGTGTGCGCCATGCACAAAAATAAAAAATATAGGAGAAGTGGTAAGGGGGTGTATCGGTGTCCGCACGACATAGCTCATGCTCATCAGGCTCATGTCACAGGTAAGTGGCCGTCTCCGCGAACTAGTGCGCTTTCGACGGCGATCGTGATAACATATATGAATGCCGAGTTGTTCTGTGGTATCTTGTAAAAACCGAAGCCAAAATCAAAACTATGTGAATCATGGAATCATTCTTCATCATCTTATTTATTTTATCTATGGCGCCATGAAATACAAAAGAGCACAATACAGGGTTGTATTGTGCTCTTTTGTATTTAATAAAGCTTTCGATTCTCTATCTTTTGGTCTAAGAATAATTTTTCTACGATAAATACTTGTCGAGATACAGCAATTTTGGTGAGCAGTTAAGCCACATAGATTTTTGTCACTTCCTTAGTTAAAAAGCGACTAAACCACAATACTATACAACGTGTAATTTAAAGGGTATATATATACCGAGTGCACGGCTTCTTTGAATGATAACAAACGATATGGCAAGGGTTTTCTAATCCTATGTCTACATGTGTGGAGCATATTAGAAATTTCAATACATTGATACCAGAGACCGAATTTTTCAAATTAAGAAGAACGATAAAAATTATCGTTTTATTGGCAAGTGACGTGGCAAGTGATGACCCTCATAGTGCTGTGACACGTTTGTTATTACTGGTATTCAAGAAACATGAAACCAATAATTTGGAGTCAATTCTGTGAGTCACTTCTTTTGAGCTGAAACTGTGCATAGAGACTCCATACCAGATGTTGTCTTCAGTCCTTTTGGATAGATATGGGCTTTCCGTTACACGTTGTATATACAATAGGTACTAAAATATAACACAATACAAAAAAAATAATATTAACAAAATAAAAACGTCATATATGATCGAATGAAATGAACGTCATATATTTATGTCGTGCACAGAAACTATGCCCACAAAAATACTTTACAACCATCGTCTTAGCTAGCGTAGTTTTGTAGAAATATCACTTCCCACTTGTTTTTACGTTTACTCGAAAAGTAATTTTTGGGGTTAGCGGCTTTTTAGTCAGTGTAGGGCAGCGCAGATGACTAATCAATGATGACATTGACCCCCGTGGCAGAAAACGGTCAGGAGAACTATTATAATTATTATTATACGTCACGGTCAACATCCAATTGTGATAAGTTTGTAATCAATCGAGAAAAATAGTGATATTATAATTTATAAGTTTTTATCTCATTGATTAGATCAACAAAAAATCAACCATTACGGATAATCTGGATAACCAATTGTTAACCTATGTTTCTGATTTTATTATAATATTTAACTAAATCTATCCCGCGACTTCGTTCGCTTGAGAGGTTTTTCTCGCGTAAATCCTGATCCTGTGCAAATACCGGGATAAAAACTATAGCTTATTAGTTCTATATTTTTATATTATCAGAGATTAGCGCGGGCAAACAAAATGAGTTTGTATTCTACATATTGTGCGCACACGCAAAGTGCGGAGCTATCTGTGTTCCCTGCCACATATGACCCGTCAGCCTTTAAAGCAAGATTGAGCAGGCATCTTCTGGTCTCGCTCGTTTCATCGTAGACATTATTTATGGCTGGCACCATCAGGCGTGATTGCAGCCAAGAGCGGGTCCATCCGCAATATAAAGACGAACAAACAGACTAACAGACAGAGAGCTAGATTTCTAGAACAGTCTAAATAACTATACCTAACCACTTGAGAAAACACAGTTATTTCAAATTCACGGAGACTCTAATTTTATGTAGGTATATGTTGTATGTTAGTGTAAAACCCCGAACCACGGTAGAACCTAAGATTTTCCGGTTTAACCTAAAATTTACCAACTCATAATGGTAAAAGTTCGAATAGTTCTGTAATTATCGTTCATTTCGAACTTTTACCACCATTCACTTGGTAAATCTTAGGATTTACCTGTAAGCATGGTATATGTAGAGAAAAAGAAGTCATAACAACACTATGTTGCAACAAGTTTTTTTTTTTGTTTAGTTTAATGACAATTTAATATCTTTTTTCTATCTGTTAGTAAAATACCAAATAGTAATATAAAAATACACATGATAGATTCAGTTAGTAATCAATGTACCTAAGTGTTATGTTTGTGTAAAAAATCGGTATGTCTGTAAAGTCGGTTTACTGACGATAGTTGAACGTGACAACGTCATAAGAAAATACTGATGGAATGGTTGCATTTTTTAAAAGAAAATTTTAATTTTATTTGTTTGATAGATATTTTGTTGTAATATTGTTCGACTCTTCCCCTGAACGAGATGAAGATGTAGTTGTCGCTTCAAGAGAACCACTGGCAATAGCCAAGTTAGCAGCTTGGCGTAATCTGTTGTTGCGTTGTCTTTCGTTTTTTGATTTTCTCGCAGCAGCCGCCTGAGCAGGAGTTCTAGATGCTGCGATACGCTGCACATACAGGTATTTTAATGATCTAGGAGACCAAAAGTCAAAATAACAAACTTTAAGGAATGCTTATTATATTGATTACCTGAGGCATGGAACATTACAACGATCAATAGACCGCCACCCCCACACTTCTTCCGTTGCGCGTTTTCAGGTAAATTCAATCGGAAGTTGATTATTGAACTTTGTGAACGTGTCTCTTTTCGGTGATAAAAATCGTTAACTTTGAGTGTTAAACTGAAGTTTTCTGTGTTGACCTGGTGCAAAATAGCAATGGATTCGGAGACTACAGGTATGTGATAATCAAAATGTGATATAATTTATTAAAATTTGTTTATATAAGGATATTTTTTAAAGCAATTTATGTTTAGAAAGGTATTTGTTTTAGTATCGGGATAGATCCGGCAACTTTTATAGTTTATATAAAAATTATAGACCCTTAAGTTACGAATACTAAATAAATTAGCCGCGGAATAGCGCGGATGCGCAAAAACGTAGAACATTGAATTTCACAGTCAAGATGAGCTTAATTAAAAAAAGAAGTATTTATGTTTAAAAACAATATTTACTTGTTCCAGATACAGTGGGTACTTCCGAAGTGAGAATAGTGAACTCGTAAATTCCTCTTTGATATGATGAAAAATTAAAATTTACGCAATAAATAAATAAATAAATAAGTTTATTTACCACAAATTTGATGTACATTGCACAGATTTATATGTTAACAAATTAATTACAGATATGTACACTAGTTTCAACCCTGCCCCTTAAACTAGGCAAAGCCTGTATCTTAGGGGGCAGTATCCGACTATAGGGTTACATTAATATAAAATTCACATAGCGGGCGTGCAAGTGGAATGTGTCAGCAGTAATGCGTATTTATGTGGCAAACTTGACGAGTGCGAGTGTGTGTGTGTGTGTGTGTGTGTTTGTGTGTGTGTGTGTGTGTATGTTTGTGTGAGTGTGTGTGTATTTGTTGTATTATAAATGTGGTGAAGTTAAGTAAGTGAGATGTTAAGTTATTGTTATGTGTAGTTGTTTATTACGTGATGTAGGTTAATAGTGACTCCGTTTCATAATAGTCGAGATTGAGCAGCCATTCTTTTACTGTGCATTTTAGTTTAGACCTAGTGAGACCAAGAATATTTAATTTCTTGTGTGCTTTGTTGTATAAGTGCCTGCTTATTACGTAAAATTGATGTTTTGCAAACGTAGTCCTGTGTTTTGCCGTTGAGACGTTTTGTTTGCGTTTGTTAAGGTCAGGGGGAGGCACACTGCCATGTGTCCTAAGGATCGATTGAAGCACAAATTGGAAGAAAAACTACGCTTTTTGAGAGACCACCTTTTCACTCGTGACGATCTTACTGATGATCAGTTAAATAAACTGAACAACGATTTTGTACATTTTAAATCGGAAATAAAGCAAAGGTGGATTAAATCTCACAATAAAGAAGTTTTATTGAAAAGCAACCAACTTTGGCTGGAAAGTACATTCAAAATTCCAGTCACAACGGCAAATCGTATAGGTCGCCCTCGTAAATCGTTAGGGGGATTCCCCTAAGGAAAGGAGCAAAAGAAGAAAAACGGAACGGATCCGATCTAATGTAGAATGTCAGAAAGTGCAGGTGAATTGATTTGAAAACGTATGTATTGTTATTGATAAATTAATTAATGTAAGAATATATATATATATATACATATATATAAAGTATGTGTATAAGTGTATGTAAGGTAATGTAAATATATGGCGTAATATAAATATATGGCCTATTTTCAGCATTTTTTATTCATTTTTTTTGTTGTAATTGTGTTTTATTGCTTTTTTTAAAGAAATTATAAAAGTTATTGTCTATTTATATTTTGCTTGTTTTATTTCCGTAATTTTAAACCAAAAAACCCGCACGAATATTTTTGGCCGGCTAGATTAATGAAATACCCCTATGTGCGCTGTCTGTACTCACGTTGTTTTTGTGCTTTCGATTTTGAAGCAGCGATTATTGGCTGCGCGAATGGCGTTGCTAAAGTAGTTTTCACTGCACTTCATACTTGACGAAAACATGTAAATGTATTATTGTATAGCAGCTGTCCACGCGGACGCATCGCTCACTCAAGTAGGAGAGAGACAGATGTCGAACGCTGCTGAACGCGGAGGCCGATTGTGCCTCTTTGTCGCTCGTTCCGCGTTCTCGCTTGCACTTCAAGCCTTAAATGGAACGCCTTAGAGCGAGGTAACGCCGCATGAGTCATGTATTTTCGTGCGTGCATCCAGCTTCATCGAATTATAAGACGTTGTCACGTCAAAAATATTTTTACATGAGTTACTTTTTTACTTTCAAGAAATATTAAAATAGTCTTTAAATTTTGTTAAAGTCACTTAAAATACCAAAGTAAAATGGAAAGAATTTAACTGTTTAGTAATATAAATGGTTATTTTTTAAATTTATTAATTATTATTTAACTTTCATATTAAAAATGTAAAGTTAAGACTGATATACTCGTATAGTTAATTGAAATAATTGATTAAAAAGTATTCATTGTTTTAGTTCCAAAACCAACATTTACCAGCCGTTACTGGTAAAACCTAGCATGTACTAAACTCTGATGGTAAAAGCCCGAAAAAATGTGTCTTTTGTAAATTCTTACATTTACCAACTCATGTCGATAAATTCTAAGATTTACCGGTAACACCTAAGATTAACCAATAAATGAGCTTTTACAGTAACATATAGATTCGATTTATTTTTATTATATCCGTGACTAAATCCCATTTGTCTTAGCAACCCACAAAAAATGTAAATACTTAGATACTATTTGGTTTGATGAGTTTCAATTTGTTTTGGTTTTATGAGCAACGATTTCATAGTTTATATTTACTGGTACTAAACAGATATTCAAGTACAACAGATGAGAATACAGAATAGCCTTGCACGGTACCTGAGTTCAAAAGTTTTTCAACAACAAATAATTCATCTAAAATATTAATTTAGGTGTAGATTTTTGAACATATTTGATCTAGAAGTTCACAAAGATGGATGCAATGTCCCCATTTTTCTTTTCTTTATCTGGTTACGAAAATCGTCGAATGTCTTCTAAATTGGATGGAGCGAAAGGGAGTGTCAGACTTCTACTGACTAAAAACCCATACTGTTCCTTCAGCTGCCCTTAAGTTCCGGGGCCGCAGTATCTCGTTAGAACATTTCCGCAACCCCGGCAGGTCATTGCCTGAAGACTCTTTGACTCATAATAATTTACTATAAACTATACATATTTTTATAATTTAATTACACAATAAAATTACTACTTATCATTAATAAACTAATACATATAACAGAAACACTATTTCACACGAATAGTTTGTACCAGCGTCGTGTGTCACGCAGTATCTAGTATCTGTTCACGGAATCGCCGGAACACAACAACTTTCGGCCAAAACTCTTCCTTCATAAAGGTTGACAGATGCTCAGTGGCAACCCTCACCACAAAATAATTAAAGTTCGTATTGTGCCTAGAATCCAACCGTTCGACCCTCTGCAAGAACTTGGTCTTGATCCCGATGTAAACTAGAATCTCCTCTGCCTTTGTAGATTAATGCAGCCTAGACATGTATAGCGGCGTCACTGGTAATGCTGAACGCTGCAAATAGTTCAGTCCGATCGGTGCTGTACCGCATTTGACAGGAAGGCTTCCTTTTAAAATATACTAGACGTAAAGTGCTATCCCTAACGTATGACTTTTGTCTCAGTCGGTAGTGAGGGGTAAGCGTTGATGGAGTATTTTTTTTAAAGAGACTTGATATTTGGGTAGAGATTACATTACTAGCAACCCTGTTAATCCCTCAACCTAAGCTAAATATGTTTGTATCTGTAGTGGATTCAAGGCAATAGTGTAATGGGTGGGGTTCGAACCCGTGACCTCTCAATCACAAGTCCGACCTAGATTATTGACGCTGAAGTACAGACGCCAGCACATGAAGCTACCCGAAACTGTCAAATTTTCCCAATCAACCTTGAACCTAATTTCTTTAACAATAAAGTTGAAAATCTATTAAAGTAATTTGTCTGTACCATCACAATATGCTTACCGTTTCGGGGAATATAGGACGGTGAAAAGTTAATAAGCAGACGACGATTGGGAACGTTGGGACATAGGTCTCTTTTCAGTGAGAGAGAATCAGCTGTACACCACACGCCGGAATACATCACGCCTGCCTAGTGCGGGATGGTGATAAGCCAGTTTCCTTGTTTTCCTTGTTGCGGTGTGTAGTGGTGATGAAATACACAAAGTAGAGAGATGGACTGGTTGAGTCAAAGCTCCAACCGGTCTACCAGACGTACTGCAGGATACCATCCACACTTGGTCGATATACCGTCTTGTCGTACCAAGCGCTTTTCCTCATCATTTATTGTGCGTACAGCCAAGGTGTGGAACTCTCTGCCGGCTTCTGTGTTCCCTGCCACATATGACCACGTCAGCCTTTAAAGCAAGAGTGAACAGGCATCTTCTGGGCTCGCTCGTTCGATCGTAGACCTCATCTTACACTTATTATCAGGTGTAACCGAGGTCAAGAACGGGCTCATTTGTAATAAAAAAAGAGCCTTGAACTTCGGCGACGCATTACAAGTCTTTCGGTTTTCTATCGGTTACATTTTGGAGAGTATGCGATGGAATTACATAATCTTATTCCACCAAGCCTGTTCCATCAACGGAACACAAGACGAACGGCGATGCGCCATCGATACATGTTGGACATCCCACCCATACGCATACGCATTGTGCGTACAGCTAAGGAGTGGAATTCCCTACCGGAGACTGCATTTCCTGATAGCTAAAATCTAGAGGTTTTTAGTCAAGAGTGAATAGGTTACTTCTAGGCCAGCGTGCTTAATCTTCGACCACATCATCGCTTACCATCCGGTGAGATAGTGGCCAAACGCGAATATTAATTAAAAAAAGAAACAAAGTAATGTGCCCGCCTCGTTTGGAACCCACAACCTCCTACGTTAACTTGAAAGTCGCGCCTGTAACCAGTGGGCTACCACAGCTCACAATATCTTCTTAAATATTCTAAAAGAATCCGGTTCAATACTTTTACTAACCCACCTTAATCTACCAATCCTTAATAACCGGAAATATATCAAAATAATGATTAATTAATTATTTGCGCAAGACCCCGCCAAGGTAGCGAATAATTAACATCTCAGATATTGGCGGTATTCCCTAGTTAATTAGAAACACCGACTTAAAAACTGACGCAAAATAGAAACCTATTTGCATAAAACTTTTTTTTGTACTCCGATTGGAACCTCATTTAATTTTAGCTCATTGAACGGTTTTAGATTTGAAAGTGGGTCTCGCTTTTGTTTTTTTTTTTAAATTCTACGGTTGTTGTGTATTTTAAATTAGATGTTGTAATATTTGATACATAGTCTTGAGAGGGATTGGTTATAGGCTTCTTTGTGCTATTTCCTAGTTTATTTTGAGCTGTATCGAGTCTCTATTATTACAAAAGTTATGAAAATTTTCCAACATTGCCAGGTTAGTTACAAATGAACACTTCTGGAAATGTGTTTTATTTTTATTTATTGAAAATAGCTTCGCGTTTGACCACTATCTCACCTGATGGTAAGTGATGATGTGCACGAAGATGGAGCACGCTTACCTAAAAGTAACCTATTCACTTTGGACTTAAAGACTCCCAAGTTGTAGCTGTCGGGAAACACAGACTCCGGCAGGGAATTCCACTCCTTAGCCGTACGCACAATGAAGGTATTCCCAAAACGTTTTGTGCGTATGGGTGGGATGTCCACCATGTAACGATGGCGCTTCGCCATTTGTCTCGTAGTCCGATGATGGAACGGGCTTGGCGGAATTAGATTGTGTAATTCCATCGCACACTCCCCGAAATGTAACCGATAGACTTGCAACTCGTCGTCGGTGTTCAAGGCAATGAAGAGGTAACTTGTTTATACTTAAAATTATTACCGATGATGATGGGATTTGCATATGTACATGATAAAACACTAGTTGATGTTGTACGCAATATAAACACATATTAGTCATGCTAGCGAAGGAGGAGGCTGTACGCGTGACAGAGAGACAACTCTCGTCGAGGATCGCGAGCCGATCTCCGGCTACCGAGCGGTGGGCTTGAGGAGGGTGAGCAGGGGTAACTCACAGTCTGATAAGGACCAGGCTCGGGTCAGTGGCGCGTCGTGTTCCTCGCGCGCTGAGACATCAGCACTAGTGACGGGGCCTTGCCTGCTTGGATTGCGGAAATGTTCTGAAGGAACAGGGTGGGTTTTTAGTCAGTAGAAGTCTGACACTACCTTCCGCTCCGACCAGAGCGAGATAAGCCATTCGATGATTTTCCCACTCGAAAATAAAGATAAAGACATACTATTATTACGTTTTTATTGTGAATAAAGTATTTTTTTATTAAACCTAGTTAACCATGCGTGTATTGTTTTAAGTTGAGGAACGTAATGTCTGAAAATACCTATTGATCCGATTTAGATCCTTGTTTTACTTTTGTTTTTTTTTAGATTACTTTATCTATCTCCAGAATTATTTAGCCTATAATCGTCCCACTTCTGAGATAAAGTCCTTCTGTCTCTCGATTTAAGGGTTTGTCCCATACAAATAGTTGTTATGATGTTTTTTTTTTAATTATATGACAAACTTGTATTAGGACAGCTATTTTAATTTAAAATGGTATCATCCACTATGTAGTTATGTATTATTTATGAACCAATTTATTTTATAGATATAATTTTAAGGTTGCATGTAGATCACTTAACAACTCATTTCATAATAATGATAATATATAATAATTAACGGGCAGCTCGATACAAGGCAATTAACGCGCCTTTTGTACGATCAAACATGTTTTGTTTTTACGCACACGATAGTGCATTGTTCAATATTATTTTATTCATTTATTTAAAACACTACACACTCTTTAACTTTTATTTGATTTACTTGCCCTCGTCCGTGTGTCACTGCTGGGTGCCAATTGAAAACCAGCGCTGGGTGTCTTCCGCCCAGCAAATGCTGAGTTGGTGTTCCTTTCGGTGTGGACATGCTCAACGATTATTTTTATCCTTTTTTTATAATGTTTGTAATTTTATATTGTATATTGTTATTGTAAATGTTTTTCAGTTTCAATTAAACTGGGGCGGCAGCTACAGGTGCAGAAAATCTCAAACGGCGCAAATACAACAACCTAATTGGGTGCTATATGTTTGAGCCGTTTGGGGTTGAAACGTTGGGATCTTAAGGTCCGAGTGCGCATCGACTCTTTTGTGACATCAGCAAACGTTCAGTCGATTCCACAAGAGGGCTGGCCTTTTCTTTGGACATAGAATCAGCATTGCCATTCAACGTGGCAATGCGGCCAGTGTTCTGGGCACTTTTCCCATTCATAGCGATGTTGATGAATTTTTCAATGCCCTATAATTTCCCTTTTATTTTCACCTGTATTATATTTGTTTGTATAATTATGTTATTTACTGTAAATATGATAGTGAAAATACGAAATAAAACCATTAGTGTGGAAGCCAAAAATAAAAATTCAATTTCAATTTGCCAATTTTTTGCATTTATTGCACACTAGCTTCTGCCCGCGACTTCGTTTGCGTGGGAACGTTCTCGTGGAAATTCCGATAAAAAAAGTAGCCTGATTTCAACTATCTACTTATCAAGTTTTTGCGTGAAAGAGTAACAAACATCGATTCGTCCATACATCTATACATCCATTCTCACAAACTTTCGTATTTATAACATTAGTAAGAAGTGAAAATATACATACATTTTTCAGAAATGACCAAAAACTGGTTTTGGAATATTCACTAGAGAAGTCAAGAAATTAGTAATTAATACATGAAGTCTATCTATCCCCCAAAACTTGATAAAACTTATTTTATTAGTTATTTAGTCTACTTTAGGTAAGAGGCACCATTTTTGTGTCGAAGTAGAATTACCTTACTTTATCGTATATATAAGTTATCGTAACGTGAGTTTTAACTCCGCGTATGTATTTTCGTGGGGATTTTGAAAACGCCATTAACTCAATATGAGTACTTTTTGAATTAGTGAGGTTTTCATCTAGGGGTTCGATATGTCGTCGTATCTATACTGTGCAATGTTCTGTTTAATAATGCACACGTCGACAGAGCTATGTATTCTCAGAAAATTCTTAAACCGATGTGTACCAAAACTTTTGAGCTGTCAAGAACGGTCAACCTGAAACTACATAGCTTCGCAATCCTAAGCACCATGAACACTCTTTTAATTAAGTATGTCGTTACAAAATAATGATTACATTTTGAAACTATTTGAGCATGAAATTACCTTTTATTTCCAGATGCGAAAGTCATCGAATGACTTCTCCCGCTGTGGGTGGAGCGGGAGGGAGTGTCAGACTTCTACTGACTAAAACCCACCCTGTTCCTTCAACTGCCCGTAAGTTCCGGGGCCGCGGTATCTCGTTAGAACATTTGCGCTAATAAATCTAAGGCTATGAAGGGTTCCGCAGTGGCTACGTAGAATAACTTTGTTTTTCATAGTGTTTGTATGAATGACTAAGAACTTATTTTTCCGGTTTTTGAAAATGTGCTATATCTCAAATACCTAATATCTCGTCCAAACCAATTTTTGTTGAATGTTTTCATTGCGATCTACAGCATTCATTTTTTTTAAGATTTTTACTGTTTTAATTCAACAGGTAGAGGGACAGGGGATACACAACAACGTCTTCTTCGCAGTTTCACTCTTGGCAGAGCGGTCGTAGTCGTTATTTCTGTTGAGTGACCCGCCTCACAATGCGCCGCCACTCGTCTCTTGCAGCAGCCTTCCTGGTACATTCATGCACTGGGTAACCGAGAGCAGCTCTTATCTGATCTGTCTATCTCATCGGTGACCTTGCGCGCGGCCTCGTGCCTTCCACTCGACCCTGTACGACTAGGCACTCGATCGAGTTGTGGTCCCTTCTCGAAATGTGCCCAAAGAAAGTGAGTGACACAACAACATGATACAATAGAAAATTACAAACATTAAAAAAATAACACTAAAAATTTCGCTGAACATGTCCAGGGGTTACCAACTCAGTATTTCAGATAATCAGTCGCTTCAAGTAAAATACTAATACTCAACTGCATCCGGTTAACCTAGATTTTTTTTAAATTATTATTAGTGTTCATCAGCAGGACGAACCCTAATTATATTACAATCTAGCCTTATATAACGTGTAAGGGAAACCCCATATCTATCCAAAAGGGCTGAAGACACCATCTGGTATGGTGTCTGTCAAATGTTGGAATAATATTCCCCCACCTATAAAATACTGTGGGAATAGGCTAACATTTAAGCTTAAGCTGAAAGAGTTTTTATTCGAACACCAAAAACAGTATGAGACCATTCAAGTCAATTCATCCGCGATTTGAATATCTACTGCTGTCTCCGTGTTGTGGAACATGTGAATCATTTATTTAATTATTCCATTTTATTTATTTTAATTATTCAATTTTATTTATTTTTTCAATTCTTTAATGAGACATATTCCAAATTATTATGTATATTATTACGGCATAATTCAGTTATATCTCTTTAACTTTTGACTAGAAGGTTTACGCGTGTGTATTGCACATTCGAGCGTGTGGCACCCGTGGGCTGCAGCTGAAAACCAGCGTTAGGTGGTGATACTTAGGGTTGCCACCTGACATTATGCTGAGCTGAGGCCCTTTTGGCACAATATTGTTTTTTTTTATTTTTAATGTTGTATATAATGTGTATTTATTGATTTTATGTGCCAATAAACGCAATTTTCTTTCTTTCTTTCTTTCTATGGAGTCTCTGTGTACAGTTTCAGCTCAAAATAAGTGACTCAGAATTGATACCAAATTATCGGTTTCATATGTTTCTTGAATACCAATCATAATAAACGTGTCACAGCATTACGAGGGTCAATAACTTTCCACGTCATTTGCCAATAAAACGATGATTCTCTTCGCTCTTTTTAATTTGAAAAATTCGGTCTCTGGTATCAGTGTATTGGAATTTGTAATAAGTTCTACACACGTAGACTTAGGATTACAAAATCCTTGCCATATCGTTTGTTATCATCCAAAGAAGCCGTGCACTTGGTATGTATATACCCTTTAAATTACACGTTGTATATAGACTAATATGTGATTTAATTTTAACTTTAATAAATTGTCTTTACTAAGAATGTGTCCAGTGGCACTTTTCTTATTGTCTCTATTAAGGGGAATACACTTCGTTATTGTGTTTATTTTTAAGATCTTACTTCATAGGATCATTTCTATAGTAAACTAGAATCTAACTCTAACATAGTTGGGAAATGATTAAACAGATGATGCCACACACGTTTTCAGGCTATCTAAAGTCATTTATTCAAGCTAGGTTGAAAACCAGTCGTTATTTCTCTTGACTTCGATTACATCTGATGGTAAGTAATAGATGAGGTCTACGGTGAAACCAGCGAACCTAGAAGATGCCTGTTCAATCTTGCTTTAAAGTTAGACGGGTCATATGTGGAAGGGAACATACAAGCCGGCAGAGAGTTCCAAACCTTGCCGTGCGCACAATAAATGTAGAGGAGAATCGCTTAGTACAACAAGACGGTTTATTGACCAAGTGAGTATGGTACCAGAGTACCATACTCACTTGGTCAATAAAAATTTAGACATACCGCAGACGGTATGTCTAAATTTTTATATGATAAATTACGCAATGAACTTTCCAGCAACACATTGGCCGGTTACGGTTACGTTTGATGAATTTGAATTTATACGATAGCATAAATGAACCTTTTTAAACTAGGAAATTACATTAAATGAGATGAAATTATCATCAGTTTGTAAGCACGTAACGTAACAATAAGTATGTTTCGGAATAGAGTGAAGTGTTCTAACTTAGGCAATTGCTTGCTTAAATGGACAGTTTCAGAGCAAGATGTAATACACACTCAAGCAGGAAATAATTTATTTCTTACTAGTTATTTGTTTGATTAGATTTGTTTACTTTTTTATTTACTGTTATAGCATGATAATTTAATTTATGTAACTAGCTGTACTATCGAATTCGTTAGCGTTGTACTCGATATTATCTTCGAGGTTTTTCCTACTGAAATGCCGATCCTGTGTGAATTATGCACTAAAGTCGGAATAGACTTTTCTGAGATTAGCCCGGACAACAGACAGATATACCGATGGACAGACACAAATTATAAAAATATGTTTGTCCTTTACCATCGTGTTATTTAATTGCATCATAATATATTCACATATCGAAATCAAAAAACAAGGGCTCACAATGATTATCTATAACAAATTTGGGATGAGTTTAAGTGTTAAGCTATAGTTACAATGGCGGTCTTATCGTATTATTTTCATGGTTTTATAGCAACTACGCAACCGTACACGCACTTGATCACGATATACCGTGCGTGTTTCAAATATGCACTAAATAAATTGTATTTCATTATATAAACATTAATACTTTCTAAGTATTAGTAACTGTTGTTGCAAACTGTACACTTTTTCGTTGATAAAGAGACAACAATAGAATCCTCTAATCTGCTGTCACTCAAGACATCTCTATATTGAATTTTACCACTTTTTAGCTCTTTTGCCTCATTCCAATAACCCAGTTAATTTCCGAACACTTTTTTTTGTAATTGCAATAAGTGTGCAACAGTAAATAACAATGCTGATGTTAGTGGCAAATATTCGGAAATGAGGCAATTAATATATTAATTAAGAAATCTATTTGTATAGTTATATAAATGGGGACAAAGAGAGCCAAAAGTTGGACGTACAAACTTGAATTTTTGTAGAAATGTTCTTCATAAAACGACAGTTAGCAGTAATAAGGTACTTCTGGAAATTGATACCCTAAGGTCAATCGACGCAAGTAAGGACGCTTTGATTATAATTAATTATGGTAGTCACAGGCAAGTCCGGTTTGACCTGCGAGATGATACACAAAAACTTTTTACCAAAAAATTTAAAAAGTTTTTATTTCACTCTTTTAGTTGGTCGATTTTTAATTTACCTAGTTGCAAGAGCCTAAATGTCAACTACTTATAATCATTTACAAAATATTGCTTTTCCCAATGTTGGGCCGTAAATTGTTGAGGAGTTCTCCTGGTACTTCACCATCAGCTTCACTTCACCATATGCATTGTGACGAGTATATTGTGCTTAATAACCAAATTCAAGTAATCGAAGCGGAACACATGAAATACTTATTATTCCTACTTATATATTGAGTAGTTTCAGTGGCCATCTGTGATCTTTATCATCAGGTTCACTTCCCCAAATGGTGCTTTTCGAATGCAACTACACAAGTTACTATAAAAAATACTCAAATCACTATAGGTGTGCCTATAATATTTGAAGAGTTCCCTCGATTTCTCCAGGATCCCATCATCAAATCCTGACTTAGTGACAATGGGACCAATTTCAAAGTATACCCTTTCGAACAAAAAAATTATATTCCAAATCGGTTCAGCCGTCTTCGAGTAATCGGTGATCAAACATAAAAAAGAAAAATATACGCGTCGACTTGATAACCTCCTCCTTTTTTGTCGTCGGTTGAAAAAACAGCTTTCCGAATCACGGAGGAATCTCAATACATACATTAAGATAGTTACACATCCGTGGATCGACCTTGACAAATGCTTCGCTACCTTGTTGCCCCACCCATCCGGTGGGTAATCTTATTCATTAGCATTCAACGCATATTATAAA
The DNA here is from genome assembly GCA_943138885.2 of Tholera decimalis. Classification (NCBI taxonomy): domain Eukaryota; kingdom Metazoa; phylum Arthropoda; class Insecta; order Lepidoptera; family Noctuidae; genus Tholera; species Tholera decimalis. The sequence goes on from OW964551.2 coordinate 13,681,502, forward strand.
TACAAATGGCACGATATACGTGTGAACTTTAACAGGCACTAACTTAAACATATAAACAAACACGATTATGCTAATCTATATATACAACGTGTAACGGAAACCCCATATCTATCCAAAAGGGCTGAAGACAACATCTGGTATGGAGTCTCTATGCAAAGTTTCAGCTCAAAATAAGTGACTCACAGAATTGACCCCATATTATTGGTTTCATATGTTTCTTGAATACCAATAATAACAAACGTGTCACAGCACTATGAGGGTCATCACTATCCACGTCACTTGCCAATAAAACGATAATTCTCTTCGTTCTTCTTAATTTGAAAAACTCGGTCTCTGGTATCAATGTATTGAAATTTCTAATAAGCTCCACACATGTAGACATAGGATTACAAAACCCTTGCTATATCGTTTGTTATCATCCAAAGAAGCCGTGCACTCGGTATGTATATACCCTTTAAATTACACGTTGTATAAAAGCGAAATACCACTCACTGATTAATCACGAAACCTCAGAAACCACAAGTAGTAGGACTCTCAAATTTTGCATGGGAGTTCCTTTTAGTACGTAAATGCTTGCTAAGACGGGATTTTGCGAAATGTCCACGGGATCGGGATTTACACGGGAAAAACTTCCCACGCGAACGCAGTCGCGAGCAAATGCTAGTGATATATATAGAACAAAACAAATATGTATGCTTGTTGTATAAACGGTAAGTATGTGGGCGTCATCCATCCATCTAATAATGATAAGATTACAGGGATCATATTGATTTCAGAATGGGAACAATGTTGACTTTAACATCTAATTAGTCTTTTCCCAAACACATTTGTTTGGGTCGGGTTCCAGTATCAACGGATGTAGCTGGGTACTAGTGTTTTACACGGACCGACTGCCTATCTAACCTCCACAACCCAGTAACTGGGTAAATCTAATTCCAACAAGCCCGTTCCTCATCATCGGACTACAAGACAAACAGCGGTGCGCCATCGTTACATGGTAGACATGCCACCCATAAGCCGTGTACGCACGTACGAACACGAACATAGCGAACACAAACATCGTACTTGAACATTTGGATCGTACGTATGGAAGGCATTTTCGAACATGAACGCGAAGATAGTTCGAATCGAGTTCGCGCACAATAAAGAACCTCAAGAAGAAGACGAAGGGGTACCTCTGCCGCCCCGCCTGTACCCCGCCAGGTTCTATGTGAATAGTTTTGTTTCATAACATTTATTAAAGCTCTTTGAACACCGTCCATACAGAACATACTAATGGGATCGCCGCAAACATGTTCGACGAACTGAGTGTTTGATGTTCGTAAGTGGTACGCACGCGCGAACCAAGTTGTTGCGTATCATGCAACGCAACAAATTGGTTCGTACGTGTGTACACGGCTATACGCATAAAAGGTTTCGAGAATACTTTCATTGTGCTTACGGCTGAGGAGTGGAATTCTCTGCACGAGTCAGTGTTTCCTGATAGCTATAACCCGGGGGCCTTTAAGTCAAGAGTGAAAAGACTTTCGGCGTTCTTCATCTTCGACCACATCATCGCTTACCATTAGGTGAGATGGCTGTCAAACGTGAGCCTATTGACAGTAAAAAAAATCACGTTACTCCTTGATCAGACCAGTGTAAGATTTTCTGGCTTCTGTTACCCGTAACGACTGTTAAAGATGTCCAGCTTGCATATAAAGTTGACAAATACAAAAAGAAAACGACACTTTGTCTATGCTAACACTAGTGACCTGCCCTGGCTCCGCACGAGTGCAAATTTTTACACAAACCATCCTCGCTTTTTGCATTTTCTATTCTTGAAAACCGTGTCAAAATAGGTTGCGTGATTTAGAAAAAGTAGGTAACCGGAGATACAGATAAAAGCGGACATCGTCTTTGTTTATATGTATTCACTATGAAGAGCTTTGTGTCTCATGGTGCTTTATATAACTTTTCAATCCTAATCTACTTATATAATATTTGTTTAAACGTGAACAATTGTAAGTACCGTTTTTACGAAAAATACAGAGGATTATGAAATTTGGCACAGTTTAAGTTTATTTCGAGAACTAGTGCAGAAAGATAATATTTTTAAAATGACATTCTGATTTTGCTCTAGTTCTGATTTTTTCCGACTTTAAGAGAATACGACCAAGGCATCTTGCGTATAAGTACGGTAGTATGGTACTCATACGCAAGATGCCTTGCGTATGAGTACCAAGTACGATACTTAATGCGCAAGATACCTTGATCTACAGAAAAGTATTTCAGAATTTATTGGGAAAAAGTGGTCAAAGGGAACGTGAGAACAATTTTTCAATTGCTTTCTTTTCTTAATCAGACATCTCTTCGCCCTGAACACATAAGCGCCATCGCTGCTATGCCAAGCAAGCTGAAATCCCACCTGTATTAAGTGATGAATATGACGCTTCAGTATGTTAGATTTTAGAATAACGGCGGCATAGTCATTATTTGCTTCCGTACACATCGAGGTCCGATGCCAAGCCCAAAACAGTCTCCTCTTTTTTTGGTGTGAAAATCATCTAATGACTCCTATCGCTCTGGCGTGAGCGGAAGGGAGTGTCGGACTTCTACTGACTAAAAACCCACCCTGTTCCTTCAACAGCCTTTAGGTTCCAGGGCCGCTGTATCTCGTAAGAACATTCCCGAAACTTCGGGAGGCAATGGCCCTGACGTGCCCCGTCAATGCTGCTGTTTACTCTTTGAGGCGATTGTGGAACAAGACCCGCCGTCCACACGGGCCTGGTCCTTACCGGACTGTGAACTGTGTGTGTGTGGCTGGATATCGGCTCCCGGTTTTCGACGCCCGGGGCGGCTCCTCTGGATAACAGTTACCCTAGGAATGATCAAAAAAGGGCGTTGTGCAGAGTGGGTTCCGAAATGGTCCTCTTCTAAGTAAGGGTCCGTCCCGTGCACTTAATGGTGAACATGTGGCTGGTTTTAATGACGTAAGAATCCTACAATCCTTAGAATTATAAGGTTGGTCCAATGGTTGTATGTTTGGTTGTTGCATTGCGTGTCTCGGGCTCGATTATCGCACTGGAACAAATGTTTGTATGGCCTACAAATAGAAAAATGTACTCATACAGGTCTATACAGACAGATACAGGAGAAATTCCTAATGGGAGCAATGTTCTTTGAAAACTATTACGCGGCGCCTTTAAAAGATTTTCTCTAGAAGAAAAATTTATCTTCAAAAATGCAAATGACGCGATAAATATTTCGCTAAACCGGAACCGACTTCGCAAATAGTGAGCGTACGCCACCGTAATTCGAGCCACAAAAACTTACACACAGTATGAATACCCGCGGAAATTGATTACCAAACAAGTTTGACCGAATTATAATGCTATGTACACAATTCGGATCGGCACACGAGTTTCGTCAGGTAGCCTTGAATGGGCAGACGGGCGTGAGAAACGCTGCGGGTGAAACGCTACAGTAAGTAATAAATAAAAAGGATAACATCTGAAAAGGTTGACTGGTTGAGAATATCTTATTGCATTAAATTTCCCAATGTACCAATATTGTACATAATACATAAAAAAACGTTAAAAATAATTATTATAATATACAATTTATATTATTTCTCGACTATTATTCGTTTTTCCTTTTAATTTCATTATACATACTAACGTCGCGAATAATTTTCACGTTTGATACACAAGTGGCACAAAACTAAAGTAAAATATTTCTAAATCAGATCTTTGGATCAACCTCACTCGACAATATGGACGACAAACAAAAATATTATCCACCCTAATTTATATTGTTTAATTGCTATTTTGTATAATTGTTTGCGAAGAAATTTATCGTACATGTTCCATTCTGTCAAGAATGCACAACTGAGGAGGAGGAGTATACAGGTACTTTAAACGTAGATAGCGCTGAAAGGGATGACGTGTAACTGTATTCAGGGGGAATAGGAATTTGTGATTCAAATTATTAAATTTATTTCATAGGTATTTTTTTTATTCCTTATGAGCCCACTCTAGACTTCGATCTCGCCTAATGGTAAGCGATAGATGAGGTCTAAGACGGAACAAGCAAGCCCAGAAGATGCCTGTTCACTCTTGCTTTAAAGGCTGAAAGGTCATAAGTGACCGTTGATGAGCATGACCGTTGGGAGTTTCACAGCTTGGCTGTGCGCACAATGAATGTGGAGAAGCGTTTGGTACGAAAAGAAGGTATATCAATCAAGTGATGATGTGTAGACCGGTAATGAAAGGGAGATAGAGGGGTCAGTTCATGGAGCTCCTACGCACACTCCCCAAAGATTTGATTTGATTCTTGAACCTCGATGAGTTTGTGGCTTACTATATATAATAAAATAACATTCGCACGGGCTAATCGTTAAGTTTAAGAAGAAGAAATATTATACTTCGCTCCAAAACCAAAATCGCAGACGTAGGCATCACAGCTGCCAAACTGAAGTGGAACTGGGCTGGTGACATCTACTGCATGTCGCAGCAGAATTGGGCATTAGTGGCTACTGACTGGGCTCCAAATAATAAAAACCGGCGACGCGGTAGGCTCAGGAGAAGGTGGCGTGGCGAACTAGATTCCTACCTGAAAGATTTGTCGGATGTGGCAGTGGACAGAGAAAAGTGGAAGAAAGGAAGGGAGGCCTTTGCCCTGCAGTGGGATACTATAGGCTTATAATAATAATAACGCCAAAGGTCGTTCCGTGAATAGGTAATCATCTTAAAATATCAGGAGTCTTCCGAGTTTTAGAAAGCAAATTAAGCCACTTATTCCGACTATCATTTATACATGTAGCATACCCTTCACTTTGATAACCAACCGCTCATACAATGAATAAAGAGTAATACTTTTTCTAATAAAATCTGATATTAGTCTTGCTGAGGGAACCCAGCTACTGGGTTGTGGGGGTCAGAGAGACATTTGATCCACTTAAAACACTAGTACTAAGCTGCAACCGGTTAGACTGAAAGCCGACTCTAACATGGTTGAGAAAAATAGTGATGATGATGATTATTTGATAATTTAACCTACTAGTGGTCGCTCGGTGTCAAATCGACCACACACCAGATTTCTAGTCACAAGAATTCAGTATTTACTACATATAATAAATGCAATTCCTGAAAGTAGTTGGTTCAGAATCTGCTTCTGAATCGATTTCCATCATAAAAAATAGGTGTCACATTTTGACGGAAAAATCTTCCATTTACCTTAAAATGTGGTCGTGTGCGTGTCAGCCGCTAACATTGCATGAGTGTATGCGTCTGCGTAAGGATATTGCATGACGCACATACGTTTTGCGTTTAGTAAGGATAGCTACACATTTTATAAAAAATGTCTAGGTTTGGTTTCAATTTATTTAGTTATGTATGTTGTTTTAGACTTATAATTTAATATTCTAATTGAGGCGTCTGAGGTATTGCGCTTAATCTGTTACATAAAACGCATTGTATATAAAACGCTTCCGTTACTGATTGACTGACAGACAACGCACAACCCAAACTACTGGGCGCAAGAAGCTGTGGCATGTATGTTCCTTGAGGTGTGTAGGGGAGCACTAAGAAAGGATTTATGGAATTTCCCACGGAATCAGGATTTACACAGGAAAAGCCTCCCACGAGAACGAAGTCGTGGGCAACAGCTAGTAGTTTTATATTTTAATTAAAATAAAATATAAAATTAAAATTAAATTAAATTAAAATTTTTACATACAAAAATATAACAAACAAGACGTTTTGGGAATACCATTATGCGTTTCGTTTTATTTATTTATTTTATTTATGTACACACATGACACTTACAAAAGAAAACTTACAAAACATATAAATACGGACAAAAGAGCACAAAGGTGCTGCTTATTTCCTAAGAAATTTCTTCCAGCAGACCTGCGACAGGAGAGTTGAAGAGGAGATGATAGACACAATGTGTATAAATACTAATTACGATAAATAAAACATACTTAGCTAATAAATTAAATTATAATGATATAATAAACAAATATTGTACAGCTAAGGAGTAGATTTTCTGCTGTAACCGGAGGGTCTTTAAATTAAGAGTGAGTAAGCGTTCGTCATTTCCAACATCATCGTCTTACAATCAGTTGTGACGGTGGTTAAACGCGCACCTGTCAAAACATGCTTTAATTACTTTACAAAAAAAACATTGAACTAATAAGCTTAGCTTACATAAGGATTAGCAAATTATTTCTTCCAAATTCATATAAACAATTTGACTTTTATCGAAAATATTCGAGGTTCCTGTGGATTAGAATACACAGACAAGTCGTCGGAAAAAACTAGTTTGCAAAGTTTATTTATTTATTGTTTGTTATATACCTTATTGTACACCGTACAATATTTCTATGGAAACAAGAAGTAAAACTAGTGTATAATGGGCGGTCTTATCTTACAGAGCGATCTCTTACAGATAACCTATGATGGACAGAAATTAAAGGAGACAGATTTAGGGCTATCAGTGCACAAATATCATAAATAGTATAAAATAAACATAATCATATAAAAGAAAGGAGGGGAAAAATTATAGTGAGAGGTAATGCTCCTAACTCATTCGAAAAACCTTGGCATTAAAAAAACGCAGCATTTCAAACGCCTGTCTATCAAACATTGCACTGATAATTCAAGATTTCACGGCGCTGTCTCCACGATAGTTGTCGATGACAATAGGATGGATACGACTTGACAATTTTATATATTTTTGTACAGAAAAGGTAATAGTTTAGCCGAAGATTAACCTACATTTTGTTAGTGGCTTACGAATTAAAATTACCTATAAATCTTTTGTAAAGGTGAAAATTTTATAATACAAAATATTGTTTAAATGCAAGTATTTTGAACTAAACTGCCAGATTTTGACATTTTTCTCAGCTAACACGCTAGGAAGTGGTGACTTGGGGATAGTCGTTATGTAAATTTTGACATTTCTATGAAATAGTTTCGATTCCTAGCCTAATTTAAATAACTAACGTTTGATTTTAATTTCGCTATAAACAATCTATATCTACTGAAACTGTTAGCATTTAAAACGCAATTACCCAATACATAAACATATTTTGAATGGAACTGACTAGTTCCCAATTTGCGAAATATAAAGTCTGTATTTCCTAAACGGCTAAGCAGGGTTCTATTACTTATATTATCTTATCTTGTTAGTTTGATATAGATAGTTTTATTTGCTAACTAACAAAACCAATTTCTGAACCCTCCCGTATTATTCGGACAGCGTTCAAAATACACCATTACCATATGAAATGTAGCACGTAGATATGATTAACTCCAATTAAGTAACAAACACGTTTAATGATTGTGAGCGGATCTGGAAGCCTAGAAACTCACTGATAATTTAAATGACCATACTATGCAGATACTCCTTACAACATTAAATAATATCCTGATTATTAACAATGAGAAATTCTAAAAAGCGTTTCGAACCAAATGACGTCATAATTACCACACTTACCTCAAAATCCATTCAAGCTCAATACTAGTAAAATACGAGCATCAGATCCATACAATTCTCTAGTGCCTATAGTTATGGCTAGCGAAGAGAATCGTTTTTCAAACAATATAAATAATAGTAGTTTTAACTGACTCAAACAGTTGCTCGCGCGCAGGCGCCGCACAATCACCTCGGTGCAGTGATACTATCGAGTTATGCTTCAATAGACACGTAAAAATGATAGCAATTCAGCTAACCCTAATTTCACTTGTAATAAGTGCCAACGCCCTTAGTATAGGAACTGTGAGTGACAAAAATGTGACGAAACGTGAAACGAACTTAGGTGACCTGTTTCCGGATTGGGTGCCCTTTAAAAATAAACATGGTGAGGAATTAGGAGAATTTGTACAGGTGAAAAATAAACCTAAAAAGCGGTTAGCACCCCCAATGAATTTCGTTCTTAAAGCTGTCGCTGAACCTGAGGGCGATGACTATTATGAAAAAGAGGGTGGTGGCGGAAGTGACAGTGAAGACGAATTTGAAAAGAAAGATTGGTCAGATACGAATAGACAAGCATTGCCTGAAAATTCTGTTAAACCAGTAAACCACACTGAAATATCTGAAATAGATGGCGTTGTTAATATTATAACAAAACCTGTGAAACCGGAAAATCCTGTTGTGGAGGCTCTTAAAAAAGCAAAGCAGAACGCTGAAAAAAATAACCAGGAGACTGAAGAAGGCGAGCAGGTTGAAGAGAGCGAGAAAAAAGCTGAAACTGAGAATAAAGATGCTAGTCCTGAGGTGAAAAAATCAACAGAAGTACAAGATAGCAGAAAAAAAGCTCAAAAGTATGAGGAAGAAGCTGATTATGAAGATGATTCTGCTAGTCAAGAAGATCAGAAACCAGATCAAGCGGCTGTAGATCAAGAAAAACTTGAAAGTGAAGCGAAAAAGAAAAGAATTTTGAACACCGTTGATGAACTGAAAGAACGTCACGCTAAAGAGCAAGAAGCAATCTCAGAGCGAGTTAAAGAAGAGGAAATGTACCAAGAAGAACGTGAAAGAGAAAAAATCCAAGGACAGTTATCTATGGACCACGATAAATATGATGATAAACCACGTAAACATAAGAAGTATAACGAATACGATGAATATGAAGATAATGAATCTTCGCTCGAAGAAAAATACAAACCCAGACTTAATACCGAAAGAACTAAATCAACCACCACTAAATTACCGAAACGAACAACCAAATCCAAAAGGAAAGAAATCAAAGAAAAGAAGGAAGAATCCGGAAAACTGTCCGTCTTCAAAAACCCGCAGCTTTATATGGTTTATGATGATGATGATACTGACGTTACCACCACTTCCAAAACTACACGTGCAAATACAGTCGAACCATCTACGAGATTCTCAGCGAAATACTCTTTGATGGATGGAGATGCTCCTGATAGAATATCACTAGTACCAAAAGATGAAGGCAAAGAAGGAGAGCCTGCTCTATTCTTCCCCAAAAAGAGAAGAAATAAGAAGAACAAGGCTAAATCGTCAAAAGTTGCTAGTAAGTCAAATGGATCTAATGCGAAAATTACACATGATACAACGGGTACTGATGCAACCGGATCTGATTCAATTAAAGTTGATACTACAATAGAAACCGGCCCTTCAGGAGCTGATTTGATTCCTAAGGATACTGAAACGGTCACAGACGCTATTACGTCATCGACGCAGCATCACAAGGAACCGGAGAAGGTGGAAGATTACCATCGAGAGAAGGGTAAGTGATATTTTTGTTGTAATAAAACGTACGTACTTATAACTTTATTCAGGATGCAATCCATAAGTTATGGTTGCTAATTGGTATTTAAATATTTTATTCTGAAGTGTGATAAAAATGACAGATTTCTAAAATTACAAAATTAACGATATAGCTTTAATTAAAATGGGTGTAAATTAGAGAAAAATTTTCCTTGTATCATATTGAAAACTTTCCCATGACAGTTTATTTGAACAATATCGGAATATGAGTTTCCTTACAATGTTTTTCTTTGTCTAAGTTTACATTAAAACACAACTGTTTTATGACCGTTTGATATTAATGTTCATCAATTTAACGCGTAATTATCTAGGAAAGAAATCGTCAAATTTGGGATTCCCGTCGGCTCTTAACTATTTGCATTAATCTTATCTGTAATTTTAGCCTAGTCTAATATATTACATAATATAAATTAGGCAGAGCAAGAATTGAAAATTTATATAAAAAAGTAATAAGAGGTGATTTTTTGATAGATTGAAGGATAAGAGTGTGAACTTATCTGTAAAAAATCGTTTTAATTTAATTTTTTATAATCCTGTAGTAATCTCGACTCACTATCATTTTCACAAACACCAAGAAAATGTTTAAAAGAACGTCTGGATTATATTGCTATATCGGATTTTATAACCTAAATACACTGCTGAAAGTTGAAAATTCAACATTATGCTTTGATTTAGACAAGCATTTACGTAGATGGTCTGTAGATAGATAGATGGAATATACTTTATTGTATTACCATGTTTATGGTATTACCATCTGACTAATATACAGGGTTAATTGTAAAACACCGAAAACCTCTCAGGACTATGTTACTAACATCATAATCAACAATTTTTGTTCTATGACTTTTAAAAATTCGTCATATTTTAGTTCAGCAGATTACAAAGCATTTCATTAACTGCCAAATCCGTTAAAAGTATCGATTTTCTAACATATAATTGGTTTTACAAGAGAATTTTACCACGCGTCATGAAACTTTTTTTTTACATACTTATTCACACACGAAAAATATCCATGCAAATATATGACGCAATAGCCCCGAAAAACTTAAATTAACATATAAAATATTATGATATTGCAATTCACATAGTGGTCAAATATTGCTAGTCATTGGAAAAAGTGTCGCGTAAAAAGTTTACTTACTCTTGACCTTTTATCCAATTTGCATTTGCGAAAATATTCTTACGGAAAAAATACAAGTATATTTCACCTTCCACGTACTTCTACACGGTTTATAAGAAAGAATCGCTCACATCTTTTACAAAATTATTTTACACATTCAGAAAAAAACTACTCTTAAAATTGGACCTTATACAGTCGGAATAAGCGCTACAATTATCGAAATATCGTCTTGAGACGGAAAAAACTGGCTTAATAGTTACAAATACCCTAATTTCTCTGACAAGGTTTTCGTTTCAGAGATACGAGGCAGTGAGATACAATATTTTGATAGTGATCCGACTCTTATTGATAAAAATAGATGTATTTTCGCAAATAATGACGATTCTTTTTCCATAAAGTAATGAATCTATGCTCCTACGTAATCTGATGGATGTTATTGATTAAATATCATGATTGAATGACGTTAGTTATTATGCTTTACTGAATATCGTTTTTTTTTGTTGATTGGGAACAAGAAAATTCAATGGCAGATGGAAAAGTAAAAGGAACACTGCTGGGACTCAGGCTTCCTTTTTATCTGGTTGCGGGAATGTTTTATCCAAATACCGAGGCCTTGCAACGACGGGGCAAGGCTTTTACCCAAATAGACCCGTGTACCATTAAGCGAACAACTCACTCAATGGTTCATTAGTTGATTTTTTATTACATTTTATATACATATTATTTACATTTTTAAATATTTCTATAAAATAAAAAAATGAAACATTTAAAAATATAAAAAACAGTAGCCCACCGGTATCGGGAACAGGGTCCAAGCTACCGGTGGTCAGGGCTCTTGAGAGAGGAACCTCCTAACAATTCGCGCCGTGTCCAGAAGTACTGCTTTCTGGATCAAGCCCTTGATCCAGCTGCCCAACGAGAGCCTCCTAAGATGTTTGTCGAGGCTCTTGGCTATTATGCCATTGGCTGAGACGACTATCGGCACAATGATTGCTGTATCCACATCCCACATGTCAACAACCTCGTGAGCCAAGTCAAGATACTTAATTTGCTTATCTTTCTCGGCTTTCACGAGGTTCTCGTCATGAGGGACCGCTATATCAACAATCACTGTGCGACGCTCTAATCGGTCTATTACCACTATATCAGGCTTATTGGCAACAATAGTCCTGTCAGTGATGATAGACCCATCCCAGTACAGTGTAATATTGCCATTTTCGAGAACTGGGTCGGGCACATACCTATAGTACGGTACTTCTGATTCCACGAGATTGTATTTAAGAGCAAGTTGCTCGTGAACAATCCTAGCTACAAGGTTGTGTCTATGCAAATAGTCTCCGTTAGCCAGACGAGAACAACCGGAGATAATGTGACGAATGGATTCTCCCGGTTTGTGACATGCCCGACATATGTCTACCGTACCATCCTTCACAATATATTTCCGATAGTTATTCGTCATCATAACTTCATCCATAATTGCACAGACAAAACCTTCGGTTTCCCCGAAGAGGTCACCAAAACGTAGCCAGGCTACGGACGCTAACGTATCTACATCAGACCCATGAAGGGCCCGGTAATAGCGTCCGTGAAGCTCCTTGCTCTGCCATACGTCTCTGCGGTCATTAGTATCTAATACTACAGGTTTGCGCCAATTCTCGGTACCTAAGGAGAGCGGAGTGAGGCCTTTGTCCACCGCTACCACATCTCGATGCATACCCACGTCGGCTTCTAGGAAATATTCCCTAAGGCTGCATACCTCGCGGTTGTGCAGGGTCTTTGCATTTAAAAAGCCACGACCCCCGCACTTCCGCGGGATATACAGCCTCATCACCGATGAACGTGGGTGATGCATTCGATTTACAGTCAGCGTTGTGCGGACCCGCCTGTCCAAGGCGTCAAGTTCAGTCTGAGTCCATTTGAGTATGCCAAAAGAGTACATCAATACTGGCATGACCCAACCATTGAAGGCACGCACCTTGTTTCCGCCTGATAGAAGACTATTCAGTACTTTATTCAGGCGGCCAAAGAAGCGTTCCTTCAATGACTGTTTAACATAAGCAACATTGATGCCTAGTGCCTCTGACATACCCAAATACTTGTAGGTTTCAGTTGAGCCGAGGGATCTTAGGTGTATGGAATCCGAGAGTTGAGTTCCCACGGATTCCATAATCACTCCTCGCTTTACATGCATGACCGCACATTTGTCCACCCCAAATGCCATCCTGATGGCGCTACTGAAGGTTTCCGTTACCTTCAGTAGCTCCATGAGTTGCAAGTTGCTGGGGGCAAAAAGTTTCAAATCATCCATGTAAAGCAAGTGTGATATGACCTGACTATCTCTTCTCAACTGGTAGCCTTGCCCCGAACCCTCCAGCAATGTACTGAGAGGGTTGAGAGTCAGACAAAACCACAGTGGGCTCAGACTGTCGCCCTGAAAAATACCACGCTCAATCCTAATCGGTTCGCTGTTTTCCTGGATCTTTCGACATCCTGGATAGCAGAGGACCGTCTTCCATTGCCCCATACATGACTCAAGGAAAGTGCGGAGTATTGGATTTATTTTGTACAACTCCAACACCTTCATGAGCCATGTATGTGGAACCGAGTCATAGGCCTTCTTATAATCTATCCAACATGTCGACAGATTCCTTCGGGAACCACGAACCTGTTGGTTTATGGCAATATCGATTAGGAGAAGCTCCTTAGTACCACGGGCCCCGTTCCTACATCCATTCTGAGAAGCAGACATGATTGAATTTGTATCTATGTGATTATTAATTTTGGCTCTCAGAATGGATGTAAGAACTTTATAGACCGTCGGTAAGCACGTGATCGGTCTATAATTTTTAGGTTCCGAAGTACTGCCTGATTTATGGAGCAGGTGGGTTATTCCTGTAGTTAGGAATTGAGGTAGCGATCCTAGCTCTAGGGCAGACTGGAACTGAGCGGCCAAGCGAGCGTGCGAGCTTAGAAACCATTTTATCCAGAAATTGTGCAGCCCGTCCGGCCCTGGAGATTTTCAGTTGGATAACGGACGGACTGCACGGGTTACATCTTGGGGGCTGATCGTAATTGCCCCCATTTCTGGTATAAGATCGCACGTGCGCCTGATCTCACTCATCCAGTCACCCTCGGTGTGGCTGACAGGCACCGACCAGATGCTGCGCCAGAACGAACACATGGCGTCATCATTCGGTAGGCACGTATCAGTCACACCTTGGTCAGGTCGCTCCCAGGCCCTATAAACCCACCTTTCATTGCTTTGGAATGTGCGATTCTGAGTGTATCGCTCCACCCGCCGCTTATATCGACGAATTCGATTTGCCCATGCATAGACTTTCTGCATCAGGAAGTCGATACGCTCTGTGACGCGAGTCAGATAATCCCGAGGACTGATATCAGTCCCCGCAAACGCCCGCCTCACAAAGCGCATCACTCTAGGACGAGTGTTGCCATGCCTGAAGCAGATAAGTTTACCAGTGAGTGCTCTAGCCTCAGCAATACGACGTTCGATCCTGCACTGCCAAGCTGGTACAGCTGGTCGAATAACTCTGTCAGTCTTTGGAAACTTGACATGAGCTACCCGACAAGCCGCTACAGCTGCACAGTATAGGATCGAATGAGTATCGGTGAGGTCTTCACTATTGTCAAAATAATTTGACAGCAGTGAATCTAGAGCACACACTAGCGCCCTATTTTTCTTATGCATGGGTAAACGAGGTAGACGAGGTCTAAGCTCAGGCGGTGTGGAGCGATACTCCCGTAATGTACACTCCAAATGAAGCACTCCTCAATCGTTCACTGCACTGGGTACTCACGGTTATAGCCTCGTCATCATCATCTTCACCGACGTGGTCGGGTCGCGGTGAGATACTGGGTTGTAGTTGCACCGCGACCAGAGGCGAAGCAGAAGAGACACGGCTGCACCGTGATTCGAGGCGTAGTCTATCAAGTACGGCGTCATCAAACACACGGTTACGCTGGATGACCCGCACCTGATCCGACAGTCGTTGGGCCGAAATGTTGACAGCTGGTTCAAGTACCTGAAACAGAGAGAGCATCCGACCACGGTACGCAGTCAGGTTAGTTCCCCCCTCTGTAGCCCCATAGTATGAGCGCATGACGTTCTCATTACTGGATTGAGTCCATCGCATGCGCTGCACACTTCCACCGGCAGCGGGGACCCCATCAGAGGCCGGCGGGCCTCGAAGTCTCATGCTGGCCGGACGGCGGCCTCTTCCTCGCCGACGCGCAGGTGGTGGTGTCGTCGGCGGCGAGAAGTACTCATCGCTCGAGCTCGACGCAACTGCAGCGACCGGAATCTCTTGACTCACGGCTGGAGAAGGTCCCGGTGGCTGCGAGGCGGAGCTGAGCGACGATTCCGCAGGTGTTGGCCGTGTGGATTGTAGTATTTGTGCCCGGCGTCTTGTCATTGATCATTAGTTGATTATTATTATAAATTTAATTTACTACTAACATTAGGCAAAGTTTTACTACTACTAACATAATATGGATTTTATCTGAATTAAAATATTTGAATTTAGTCAGTAGAAGTCTGACTTTTCCTTCCGCTCTACCCAGGCGGCAGGAGTCGTTTCATGATTTTCCCACACCGGAAAAAAATACCTTAAAAGTGGAAGCCAAGTACTTGATTAGCAAATGATTTTTCTGGGGTTTCGGGAATGTTCTAACGAGATACCACGGCCCCGGAACGCAAGGGCAGCTGAAGGAATAGGGTGGGTTTTTAGTCATTAGAAGTCTGACACTACTTTCCACTACATCCACAGCGGGAGAAGTCTCTGGATGATTTACCTACTCGAAAGAAAAATGTAAATGATTATTGAGTCATTTCCCCCAAAATAAACCTTAGGTGGAGCAGAAGGAAGTGACCAAAAAACTCACCCTGTACCTTCAATTGCCCCTGCGTTCCAGAGTCACTTTTTCTCGTAAGAACATTCCCGCAACCCCGGAAAAATCATTCGCTATATGCTTAAGAAATACTGTTCTGGTTTCCACTAGGTCAATTGGTTTTCAATGGTATTGGCGTTAAAATTAAACATAAAACCATGATTGCTTTAACGTTATACATAGTTCATAGATCATTGTGGCAAAATAATTGTTACACAATAATTCTTTGGTCTGCATTTAACTTTCACAATGAATTAAATTTTTGTTTTTGTTGTTATGGTAATTCTATTACCAACATTCTATGATTTTAGTTAGTTTTAGATGTTGAAACTTCTGATGCTTTGTATTGTGGATTAATTTAAAATGCACAATATGATTAAGGTTTTTCATGTTGAAATAACTTGTACATTTTCAATTGTTGATGATTATATCAACAACAAATAATCATGCCACACTATACCATTGCCATACAACGTGGCACTAGCTTCTGAAGTTTTATAAGTGTCCATATAGGTTTATGTGAAATAAAATATTTAGAGCTTGAATTTTTAATTTAGTGCCCTAAAAACTGATGGCATTGCCACGTCGTGTCGCATCGTGTCATAATAATAGTCGAAATAGTACGCATGATTTTCTAAAGAAATACACATAGTATTTGCTACGTGTATTGAAACTATATTTAACCTAAGCAAGGTAGTACTGATATGCCAATATAAAGTACGTATATACTCGCAATGCACTAAACATTCACCTATTGTAAGTCTATCGGTTTTCTATCGGTTACATTTCGGGGAATGTGCGACAGAATTACACAATCTAATTTCGCCAAGCCCTTTCCATCAACGGACTACAAGACAAACAGGGACGCGCCATCATTCCATGGTGGACATCCCACCCATACGCACAAAACGTTTTGGGAATACTTTCATTGTGCGTACGGCTAAGGAGTGGAATTCCCTGTCAGAGTCTGTGTTTTCTGATCACTATAACCTGGGAGTCTTTAAGTCAAGAGTGAATAGGTTACTTCTAGGCAAGCGTGCTCCATCTTCGACCACATCATCACTTACCATCAGGTGAAATGGTGGTCAAACGCGAGCCTATTATCAATAAAAAAAATCCATAAACAAACCGCGGCTAGCTCAACTTCACTTTTGAGAACTATCTTAGATTATAAAAAAATGCACGTCACATCAGATCCAAGTCTTAAAGATCGAATGAATTTGAATAAAACTTGAAATATGAGTAGACTGTGTCCAAAGACGTTTTAAGTTGAGAGTATTTTTTTTGTATTTATTTGTATTGAAACACATTCAGCCTATTAGGTTTCCATTGTTGGGATACAGGCCTCTTCTCTATGAGAGGGGACGGGCCATAATTCGCGTCTGATGCAGGTAGATGGATGTCGCATGTATTCGCATTTTTGGTCATAGGACAGGCCGACTGTAGTCCCGGAACGTAAGGTGAAGGAACGGGGTGGGTTTTTAGTCAGTAGAAATCTGACACTCCCTTCCGCTCTACCCAGAGCGCGAGGAGTCATTACCTTCAAGTCAGACCCACTTCAGTGCCAGTCCCTAGCCTGGTCCACAGACGATCAGACCCTCTTCGCCGGTTACTCTGACAACATCATACGAATCTGGCTGGTGTCCGTCTCAGCACGATAAGGAGCCTAAGAAATAGGTTAGATTTGTTTTCATGCTACTCATTATAAAAAATAAATTTTAAGTATGATTTTTTTTACTGAAATAATTGATATACAAAATATTTACATACATTAAGGCCGTAGAACTAAATGTATATAATAATTATTTTCTACATGAATTAGGTTATAAACCTGTATTTCAGGTAACTTGCTTGCTCCATCATCGACCACATCATCACTTTCCATCAGGTGGTCAAACGCGAGCCTATTATAAATAAAAAAAAAACTTATTCTAGTGCTATATCGATATGATCTAAGATTTCTTAAACAAATACCTAGTATATAACTAACCTAGTACATTATGTATCCTGCTTGACTGTATGGATAAAAATAAATGGAATTAAATGAATTTCTCCACCGGAAAAAAAGGATGTGCCGGTTTTCTCACGATGTTTTCCTTTACCGAAAACTTACTTTGAAAATAATTTTCAGGAAATCCATTGAACTCTACAAATAAGGACATTGCCCTACGCACGGAGATTTTTCCTCTCTTTATCATAATTGGTATATTGTGTATTAAGGATTACAGATATATCAATAATTCGGTATTTACTTTTCCTATTTCTGGTTAAATTATATGCTAGGCTAAATTATAATACATTCAGGGGTTAAGAAACCCTTGCTGAGATATTGAATATTTTAACATACCAAGATTCTTCTGTGACTTCACAAAGCACTTGATCAAACATACCACATAGAAAAAACCACACTCAACCAGTGTGGTTTGCTTGCATGTGGTATGTATTTTATTGCATCCCTTCTGCATGTGCATATATTTGCAGGCGATAGGGTGGTGCTGCATACTGCATGCAAGATCGATCATCTGGTTTTTGGCGAAATTAACACTAGATAATTTCCTGAATTATTACTTTAGTATGGATTTCCGCAAAGTAGCTCCTGATTCTATTTTGTTCACAAAGCACGTTAAGCTTTTGGTTTCGATTGTCATTAGTAGATCATCGACAGCCGTCGTTTGTAGTCAGATTAGTAAGGTTTCGTGTTTCCCTGGTATGTGGTTGTGGAGATCAGCTAAGTAGTCGCTCTATATTATTGCATCTGGCTGGACTGGCAGCCGACCTCTATATAATTAGAAAAAAAGCAAGTTAGTACCAACAGTTTATTGAAAATGGAAACAAATAAAACGTTATATATTTTTTTAAGCAATCATGGTTACTAACAGTATCCTTAAAACTTAAACGGTATATTTACCATGTGTATTTATTTTATTTACTATTTATTATATACTTTATTGTACACCTTAAAATACACTTAAGGATACAAATAATAAAATTAGTGTACAATGGGCGGTCTTATCGCAGAGGGCAATCTCTTACAGACAACCTTTGGATAGACAGAAATTAAAGAAGATAGATTTAGGGCTGTCAGTGTAAGTTAACATCATACGTAATACTAATTAAAAATAATAATATAAACAATATATATACAATATATTAATATATATATACAATATATTAATATATACTAATACATATCAAAATCATAATAGAGAAAGGAGGGGAAAAAATATAGTGAGAGGTAATGCTCTTTTGATTTTTTTGAGTGTTCCGTTCCTCCGTGATCATGGCGCTTTAACGGTGCCAAAATATCGGAAACTCGAAACAATAAATACCCATGGTAAACATCCCGTTTTAAGTTCTGAATAAAACGTTGAAAAGTAGTTAAGTATTCATTGATTTAACTTTTTTCTAAAAACAAAACACTTAATTTATTTCCAATTATCGCAGAATTTGTTGCACTGTGCAAGTAATATTCGCTGCCCACTGGACCGTTTTATTGCATCTTGTGACAAAATAAACTCGTTTCTATCTGAAAATTTTGTTCTACCAAACGATGCTGTTTTGGCTGGAGAACAATGGATAATGATGATAATGAATGGATATATAACATAAATATTTACTAATAACATTGTCCGACGGACAGACAATATTAACAATTCTAAATATAGATATGACATTTTATAGACAAAAGTAAATAAAAATAAATGCTATTTATTTTGTAAATTGGTTTTAAATAACATTTTTACAAGTCACTTGTTTTTAAATCTACTAGACGAGACCGGTGTTTCCTATATTTTCTTAAAGACAGTGATGAGTCTGTCAACCAATGTTTTGAATACTCTCGTTGGTTGAGTTGAGTTGGTTGAGCTCTCGAGTTCGATTTTCGGCTCGGGCAAAAAGTGCTATTTTGGATTTTTCTGTAAGGAATTTCTCATTAGTAGCCCGGAGGTTCGAAGTTGGCGGTGTGGTACCCCCGTGCCTTGGAAAGCACATCTTTGACAGTCGTTACGGGTAGTCAGAAGCTAGTAAATCTGACACTAGTCAAGCCAAGGGGTATCGGGTTCCTATCCTATCTGACTTCCACAACACAGAAAACCGACCCCAGATGATGTTTAGATTAAATACTCATTAGATGATTCTTTATTTAAATTAAATACTCATTAGATGATTCTTTATTTAAATTATCTATAGAAAATTCGAATTTTGAATCGGCTATGTTTTATGAATAAGCCTGTCAATATCTATGGAGTTCGTTTGATTGAAATTAGTTTTGAGTCATTTTTTGAGCCATTTTTTTTTTGTTCAGAGAGTTCACGGTTCACTTTTTGTCCAGAGTCGCGCGCGCATCTACGCTCGGCCTCTTTCAATTATCTGCGCAACGGTATATTGCGATGCCAATTCAAATATTGTTCAGTTGGTTTTATTTACTATTCTCTTTTTTTAACTATTTTAATTCTGCTCCGGTCGAATTGATCTCGTTAATTTTGACTATTTCTAAAGCAGGTCTGATTTCGCGATGTTTGATCTATTATGTTTTGGTACGTTCAATTAAAATTTGGGTCATTGTTGGAAGTAAACATTTTTTCCAAGCCATAATATGTCTCTGAGCTAAGTCCATTGAGATGCGTTTATCCGTTTTTTGTTTCATTGAGAAACAAAACATTTTCTCGTACACCTACCACCATGTGTTTTTTTTTTAAACCAAAGGTTGACTGGTAGAGAATGCCTTGCTGCATTAAGTCCGCCCATGTAACACCATTGTACATAAAGTTTAAATAAATAAATAAAAAGAAAAATTTGGTACCAAATATCCATACATCTTAACTATCGCACATAATATTTGTATCGAAGTATAGATGCCTACCTGTGTTCAACTGCATTCAGTTAGGAAAGTAGTTGGGAAAGAATAATCTGGTATACAGGCCATCTTTCCGCCCTAGGGACATGTCTGTTTTCTTACGATAAGTTCCTTCACCGTTTTAATGATGAAAATTACACAAAGTAATGTCTAAAGTTGTGCCTGTAGCCACCCCCTGTCCGTATCCACTATTGCTCGAAAAAAGCTCAATAAATCGAAAATCCAGGACGATTTGCGACCAAGTTTCCTCTTTACCAGACCTCTTCGGAGAGAGGATAATGTCTGTCGAAAGTTAGTTTCGTCACTAAAATGCGAAAAAGAAAATACTAAATTAAATTTAATGCTAAGTAACTTTATTAAACCTTCTAGTCGTTTTTACACACTATTCTTTTCTCCAAGCCAAATTTTGTACCGGTTACTTTATTAAGTTCGTTATTGTATTTGTAATCTGGCTATTTTGCTGACCGCAAGCCGGAAATTCTAAATCAAATAATTTGCTTACCAAATCTCCTATTCAGTGAATTTAATTTAGTTATCTACCAACAAACTGTAATCAGCTGAAAATATTTACTTTCAAACAGAGCTAAATTGCTTTAACAAAGCTAACTCAATCAAATGATAGTCGTAACCAATCCAATAATATTATAATAAAAATATGCTCAGCAAAAAGCAATATTACAAAGTCTTACAAAATACGACTGGTTACAATTATTTGAATTGTTATTGTGATATAATTTTACAGAGCCGTTATATTTGCGGTCTGCGCGTAATAATTTTTGCTTAGTTGTTTTTTCAACTAACCTACAAAGCGTATGATTGAGGAAAAAAATCTTTAAGTCGAGAGTGAATGGGTTACTTCTAGGTAAGCGTGCTTCATCTTCGACTACATCATCGCTTACTATCAGGTGAGATGGTGGTCAAACACAAGCCTTAAACCAATAAAAAAAAGTATAATAAAATTCGTCCTCATAGCTGTCGGCTGGTAATATTGGTAATCAATGATGTGGTCGAAGATGAATCACGCTTGGCTAGAAGTAACCTACTTATTCACTCAGAGGTCAAACTATTAGGAAACAGTTCTGCAGGGATTCCACTCCTAAGCTGTACGCACAATGAAAGTATTGTCAAACGTTTTCATAAGGGTATTTTTCTCGGGTGGGGAAATCATCGAATGACTTCTCCCGCTCTAGGAAGGGAGTGTCAGACTTCTACTGACTAAATATCCTCTGTTCCTTTAATTGACCTGACGTTCTGGGGCACTGTTAGGCCCCGTCAATGCTGCTGACTGCTCTATGAGGCGCGCGTGGAACACGAAGCGCCGCCGACTTGGGTCTTGTCCTTACCGAACGGTGAGCTACCCCTGCTTGCCGTATGCCCGCGTCTATTGTGGCCAGAGATTGGTTGACGATCCCCGACGCCCAGGGCTTCTCCCGCAGCGGCTGGGGCGTGAGAAAGAAAGTTGTCTCTCCCTCACGCGTGCACCATGTTCAGAACATTAATAATAATAAGGAAGCCATTTAATATATGCATAATTCGTTCAAAATATGCATTATTTGTCTTTCTCGCTATGGAACTACGATGACGTTCATCAATACCTTATTGGTAGTTAGTTATGTGGCGACACATTGTATTTTGCTGAGCTAGCTCCTTCAGACGTCTCACGGCCAACCGCTCCTATTGAATTCAGTCGCTACCCATAGGCCACAGTATAGACCCGCGTATACACCGTATATAGATTTACGTCATAGACAGTGTCATTGTATTAAATTAAGTGATATATTAAATACATGTTTATCTGTTTTCAAGGTGTTTACTTATTTTCTAGTTTCAGAACCTTTTGACTAAGGTCTAATTAACGCCCACACTAAGAACAATCTCACTATGCAATCTTACCGCCCGCATCAGTAGCAGAAAGTCATCACAAATGTATATGAATATCAGTAATGTACATAATATTTGTTATATTCAATAACTGTTGACAAATATTGAAATCGGGGTAATAGTGTTATAGGCATTAGCCAAATGTATTTAAATTTTATGTAAGTAACTAGCAGTCTCAGTGGACCTTATCGCGATACTAACATAACCTCCTTCTTTTACAGTCGGATAAAAAGTAGCCTATAACCTCAAGCTAGTTCCATACCAAATTTCATCCAAATCCACCCAGTACTTTCTAAGATTAGCGCGTTCAAACAAACAAACAAACATTTCCGCTTTATAATATTAGTGTAGATTATTTAGATATTTCTCGTAATATTATTTACTTACATAATTCAGCCATCATTTTAACCACCCTAAGGATAAGTTTCTTCTGTTGAATGACCTATCAAAACTACTCAAAAATACATCACTAGGCCCACAAAAATAATAATTATAACAGGCCATTTAGCATAATAACAACAGTTTACTTAATATCTAAACTATACAGATACTGAAATTAGCCTATAATGTTCCCACAGCTGGGAAATATGCATCCTCTCTATGAGAAATAACAGGGGCCATATCATGACGTGTTAAAACTTGAGTCGTTCCAGCGAGAAAGAGGGATGAAGCTATGCATGCTATATAGCTCCATCACTCTTTCTCGCTGGAACGACTCAAGTTTTAACACGTCATGATATGGCCCCTGTTATGATACTTGAGTCGTTCCAGCGAGAAATAGGGATGAAGCTATGCACGCTATATAACGTGTAATTTAAAGGGTATATACATACCAAGTGCACGGTGAAGTATAATAGAAATTTAAATACATTGATACCAGAGGCAGAATTTTCAAATTAAGAAGAACGAAGAGAATCACCGTGTTATTGGCAAGTGACGTGGAAAGTTATCGACCCTCGTAGTGCTGTGACACGTTTGTTAGGAATGGTATTCAAGAAACATATGAAACCGATAATTTGGTATCAATTCTTTGAGTCACTTATTTTGAGCCGAAACTGTGCATAGAGACTCCATACCAGATGTTGTCCTCAGCCCCTTTGGATAGATATGGGGTTTCCGTTACACGTTGTATAGCTCCATCCCTCTTTCTCGCTGAAACGACTCAAGTTTCAACACGTTATGATATGGCCCCAGGCCGTAATCTATCACGCGAGCCCAGTATGGGTTGATGGATGTCACGATGTTCTAAACTTTTTGGTACAACGACACGCCGTGCGTCGGTTTCCTCTCGATATTTACCATCACCGTATTGAGGGCAGTGATGATAATATTAATGAATAAAAAAATCTTTCTTCAAAAGAGTACCGTGCATGAACGTGCATGCTTCTCATATGATTTAAACAATACGAGCTGTATGGACTTTTAAAGAGACGTTGACCTCTGAGTTTGTTTCGGTATTTCTTCTCAGAGTAGTCAGTTAGGAAATACCGGCTTCATCTAGCTAAACTTAAAACAGAAACAATTAGGTACGTGAAAAAGTGGCTAAATAAAAAAGCTAATCAAATCGTAAATTAACTACCTATTAGCCTGGAACAAAACTGTACCATTAAATAAAAATTGGCCAAGTGCGAGTCACACTCGCTCATGAAGGGTTCCGTAGTAAGTACGCCAAATAAATTTGTTTTTCATAGTGTTTGTATAAATTACAAAGTTGTATTTACGGTTTTAGAAAATATGCTATATCTCAAACAATGCTGACCTGATCTCCTTCAAACCAATTTTCGTTAAAAGTTTATATTAAGATTGTAGATCTATATTTTTATTATATTTTTCACTCTAATAATATAGAAGTTAGAGAGGGGGGACACACATTTTACCGCTTTATAAGCGTATCTCTTTTAAACGATTGACTTTATGAAAAAGTAGTTAGAAACCTCAATGTAATTTTTAAAGACCTGTCTATAGATATACCTGTCTATAGATATATATATATACACACGTATAGGTTTCATGAAAGAAATCAGTTTCTGTTCCATATTTTTTTCTTAAAATTGGAAAGCTGTTCACAGAATACATCTACCTACCAAGTTTCACATGTATAGTCCTAATAGTTCCGGAATAAAATGGCTGTGACATACGGACGGACGGACAGACAGACATGACGAAACTATGTATAAAGATTTCGTTTTTGCCATTCGGCTACGGAACCCTAAAAATGCAACTAAGATACCTAAAAATTGTATAAAGATCTCCTTTATATCATTTTAAAGTATCTGAGTTGCATTTTTACAATATCGAATGCAATTCTTCTATTGGTGAAATTCAGAATGCACAGACGTAATGCAATATTAACAATTTCATGCAGTTGCATTACCAGACAGACTGCAAATCAATTGCAAGATTGCAATTTAATCGCCAACCTTTTTTTTATATATTGATAATAGGCTCGCGTTTGACCACCATCTCACCTGATGGTAAGCGATGATGTGGTCGAAAATAAATACGCTTATCTAGATGTTTATTCCCTCTTGACGTAAAGCCCTGTGGTTATATCTAGCTATCAGGAAACATAGACTCTGGCAGGAAATCTCGCTGCTTAGCTGTAAGCACAGTGAAACTATTCCCAAAAGGTCTTGTGTATATGGGTAGGATGTTGACCATGTAACGATGGCGCATTGTCGCATCCACCTACATAAATCTATCTATCATTTACTACACAATACATTATTTTTATCCATACTAAAATTAATTATTATCAGAGCGTTTATTGTGCGCACAGCCAAGCTGTGGAACTCTCTGTCGGTTCTGTGTTCCCTGCCACTTATGACCTTTCATAAGCTGAACAGGCATCTTCTGGGCTCGCTTATTTCATCGTAGACTTCATCTATCGCTTACCATCAGGCGTGATCGAGGTCAAGGTTTGGCTCATCCAGTATTAAAAAAAATAGCCAAGTGTGAGTCAGACTCGTCCATGAAGGGTTCCGTAGTAACTACGCCAAATAACTTTGTTTTTCATAGTATTTGTGTGAATTACAAAGTTATATTTGCGGTTTTAGAAAATATGCTATATCTCAAAAACTGCTAACCCGATCTCATTCAAACTAATTTTCGTTGAAATTTTACACTAAGATCCACAGCATATATCTTTTTAGATTTTTCCCTCCATTATTACAGAAATTAGAGGGGGGGGGCACACATTTTACCACTTTGGAAGCATATATCTTTTAAACGATTGACTTTATGAAAAAAGTAGTTTTAGAAACCTTAATGTCATTTTTAAAGACCTTTCTATAGATACTACAGAAGCATAAAAACATGAAAAAAAAAAATTCAGTTTAAGTTCTATGTATGAGGAGCCCCCCTTCATTTTAAATATTTTTTTTATTATTTTCTTAAAATCGGAAAGTAGTTCACAGAATGCATATACCTACTAAGTTTCATGTGTATAGTCTAAATAGTTTCGAAATAAAATGGCTGTGACATACGTACGGACGGACAGACAGACATGACGAAACTATAAGAGTTCCGTATTTTGCCATTCGGCTACGGAACCCTAAAAAGCAGATCGTGACTAAATAATAATAATAGCTGCATGGGTTGATCTTCTCGGCAACTCTTCCTGAGGTCGGTCCGTGGTGAACACTTTAACATATGGAGACTTTGCCGTGACTCGAAAAATGAAGACTTCGCCGTGACTCGAAAAATGAAGACTTCGCCGTGACTCGAAAAAGGAAGACTTCGCCGTGACTCGAAAAGCTTGTAAAACCGTTGGTCCCGCCTGTCATTTGTAAATCTTTGATCGTTACGGGTCAGTAGCGAGAAAATTTGACACCAGTCTTCCCAAGAGTAATTCTGATACTCAGCAACTGGGTAGTGGAGTCTGATAGGCAGACGCTCCATGTTCAGTTTTCAGCTACATCCAGTTTGATTGGAAACCGACCCTAACATAGTTGGGCATAGGGTAAGCAGACGATGATTAATATTTATCATAGGATTTTGAAGTGAAAACTTCTTTAGCGGCGTTGTGCACTTTTTTTGTAATGGGTAAAAAATGTTAAACTCGCGTCAGGACACGTGACCTGATCGAAAACTCGTAAGACGGACGGAGAGTAGACAGCTGGCGCGACGTAGGAGAGGAAGTATCCCCCTCTCTTTCTACGGCGCGGCGAAAATGTATGCCTGCGCAAACTTTTTAATGTAATATAAATTGTCATGTTTGTGTACGATAGCGCAATAAATAAATATTGTATTCTACCACATAAATGATAGTACTTTTATACTGATAATTAAAGCAATTCGTGCAAAATTATTCCCTAACCATTCCAAAATATCAAAAATGCACAACGTTAATATTCAAGTTTTCACTTCTGCCGGCACTCCAGGAGTGCAACCCGTTTTTTTTTATCATAATGTACTATTGGCCAAAGATACGCATGCTCACTTAAGAAAATATTTCTGTAGAAGCGCAGCTAGTGACAAACAACATCCCTTCCTGGTTTCGCCAAATTAGAGACAATATACGTATGTGTATGTGTGAGTACAGGGCGTGTAACATTATATTAATACTTACTATTACGACCACTACTAAAATACGCTTCGTGTATCCTATTGGTCAAAATACATGCATTAGGCGATCGAGTTGTGAGCCGTGCTATGCGATTATAGCCTTAAAGGTGAGCATGCGGAAGATTGGTCGATAGTACATCAGTAACTTAAAATTTACTTCCTACTAACATTACCTACATACTTTATGCGAAATGCTTGGGTAATGGGGACTGAGTCTCCTTCTCAAGAACGAGTCTTGCTCATAATTTGCAAATGCATTGCCATTCATATAAATTTTTAAGCTATCATGGTCACAGATGAACTCAACAATCAACAATTTCGCTTGCAACAGTGCCGAAATATCGAAAATTCGAAACAATAAGTAGACATGGGAAATACCCCGTTTTAAGTTTTAATGATCACTGCAAAGTTATATCATGTTTTCTCCTATATATATAGGAGAAAACATGATTTTGCACCAATGACTCACTCTTTTTAGGAAATAAGTTTTATAGGTATGATTAGATTAAGATTAGATTGGGGAACGCCGGGGTCTCGCATGTCCATGGAGATAAATGCCCCAAAAAAAAAACAAGAAAAAAAATTTAAATGATATTGCCATTCATTGTAGCAATGCTGTTTGTTTTATAGGTTAAGTGGACATGAATAATTGCTTAATAGCATCGTCATGCTTACATAGGAGTCATTTTGGTCTCGCACAGGCTTTATAAAAAAAATGTATTGGTTTATGTCTTGTGTGCGACTCAAGTAAGCAAATAAGTTTCTCTCTTTCTTTCTTTTTGCATCCGTATACTCACCGTAAGATTGTATTCAAGTCACCTATTTAGCGCAATTTTTGAAGTGAAAACTTCTTTAGCGGCGTTGTGCACTTTTTTTGTAATGGGTAAAAAATGTTAAGCTCGCGTCAGGACACGTGACCTGATCGAAAATTCGTAAGATGGGCGGAGAGTTGAAAACTTCTTTAGCGGCGTTGTGCACTTTTTTGTAATTGGTAAAAAATGTTAAACTCGCGTCAGGACACGTGACCTGATCGAAAATTCGTAAGACAGACGGAGAGTCTAAGAGATAAACTTTTTAATGTAATATAAATTGTCATGTTTGTGTACGATAGCGCAATAAATAAATATTGTATTCTACCACATAAATGATAGTACTTTTAAACTGATAATTAAAGCAGTTCGTGCAAAATTATTCCCTAACCATTCCAAAATATCAAAAATGCACAGCGTTTATATTCAAATTTTCACTTCTGCCGGCACTCCCGGAGTGCAACCCGTCGTTTTTTTTTTTTAAAGAGCTATTTGGGAGCATTCACATTAAGCTACTAAGCTTAGTATACTTGTGTCTGGAGTAAGTTCACACTTCGATCAATTATAGTACAAACAATTGGACGTAGTTATGCAAAAAGGATCCAATCCACACTTTTACCGTCCATAAAACCGCCCATTGTAACACCCTTTGTAGTTTTTTAAGTCCTTATTTAATTCTGTTATGGTGTACAATAAAGAGTATATCTATCTATCTATCTTTTCCGAAATTGTGTTATTTATACCAAACGCATCTTCAGGGTGATATATTAAAGATATCAATATAACTCAATTTCGGAAATAGTGTGGAATGGATCCTTTTTGCATAACTACGTCCAATTGTTGATCGAAGGGTTCACGACAACAGTGTAATAGGTGGGGTTCGAGCTCGCGGTGTCTCGATTACAAGTGCGACATCTTAGCCATTCGAAATTAGTTCGAAAGAGTTACCGCGGCCTTGAACACGAAGGGCATATGACACGGATGGGTTTTAGTCAGTAGAGGTCTGACACACCCTACCGCTTCCCCCACATCGGGAGGAAGTCATAGAATGATTTACCATCCTTAAAAAACAATAAAAAACTCATTAGGTTTTTGTCGCTTAATATGGGGCACACTCTGACCCTAAATTATCTGTATCTGTGTACCAAATAAACATGTCTTCTTTCAATGGTTGCTAACAGCACGCCAATTGTATTGTGTGTATTTCTACAAAAGATCTGCGAAGAATATAATGAATTTTATTACAACAAAATCACTCTTTACTCTATTCACTTAGATATTTCACAATATACTCTTTACAATCCCTCTGTCACTCTGTTTTTGAATTGTGACAGCCATACGAAATAGTAATTTCACACCTTTTTCAACTATAATTTACATCGTGACGTTACTTTTTTACTTTTAAATCTAAAACCCACTTGTCTGTTATCCATAAAAATCGATTTAAAGATTGGGTAATCTTGGATTTGGCACAGATTTTGAAATATACGCACAGTGAGGGAGAAATAACCTTCCTTCATTCGTCGCTAAAATCGATTTTTAACCGACTTCTAAAAAAGGAGGAGGTTCTCAATTCGGATGTTTGTTTTTTTTTTTTGTTTGTTCGGGCATAGCTCCGTCGCTTGCCAACTGATTTGATATTTTTTTTTGGAAAGGGTAGGTATACCTACTTCCCAAATGGTCCCATAAAATTTTTATCGAAATCGGACAAGACGTTTCTGAAAAATCAACAAATGTCTAAAAAAATATTAACATTGACGATCTTTTCGTTTACTCTGCATTGCGTTTTTCGTAAAAGGTGATAAGTAGTTGACATTTTGGCTTTTGTAACTAGATTAATTACAAACTGACCCACTAAAAAGCATGAAAATAAAAACTTTTTTGCAAAAAATAAAACCGACTTCCATATCAAAACACTACAAAGCCAAAAATAATTTTAATTTCGGAAGGCGGTGTGAAAAAAAAGACAATACAAAACCAATAACACCGACTACCGAAATTAAAATTATTTTTGGCTTTGTAGTGCTTTGATATGGAAGTCGGTTTTATTTTTTGCAAAATAAGTTTTTTACGTCAAACAGTGTTTACCAAAGTCGGCCCGTGGATACTTCCCGTTAAAATTCCGAGATTCCTTCGAGCTCCGTGCCGTGGAAAGTACGTAAAGACGTTAGTCCCGGCTGTCAATCTTCAAATTATTTAAATTTGTTACGGGTGTCAGTTCTAAATTCTAGCTCAGTTGCCTTGCTAAAAGATATCGTGTTAGTAAGTTGCTGGGTTGCGGGGGTGAGATAGGCAGCCGCTCTATGTAAATACTGGTTGGCTGTTTTCGGTGATGGTGGAAAAAAAGTGGGAGAAGGCTAAGTAGATGATGACATACCCAAACTATGGCATATATAATAAACCTCTTTTTAGACAAAGTAATAAAAAAATAAACTCACTGAACGCTCAACAGGACTTCAAACTCAGCATTGCGCTTTCGAATACTATACCCAGCGAATTCAAAATTCAAATTTTCTATCGATAATTTGTATTTGGAATCAGGTGTATTAAAAAAAAATAATGTGCTGAACCTTTTTTATGAATAATCCCGTGATTTTTTTTATTAAGGATGTGGCTGCTCTTGACTTTAATCTCGCCTGATGGTAAGCGATAGATGAGGTATACGATGGAACGAGCGAGCCCAGTATATGCCTGTTCACCCTCGCTTTAAAGGCTGACGGGTCATATGGTAAGGAACACAGAAGCCAACAGAGAATTCCACAATAAATGTAGAAAACATTCTATTGTTTACTGGAAACACAAAAATATCAATCAATTACTTCACTCTGCATTCTGCAACGAAAATTACCATTAAATTAGTTAAGGATGTCGCCAACACATTGCAAACAGTTAACTTTAAAAACGAAAACGTTTCCGTTGCGAAACGATAACGTTGCGATATTTGCTGATTGATTTTTATGCTATCTATAATGAATGGCGTAGAACGAATTAACTATTTATCTTGTCAATGTTTCTTGTTGCAAAAGAGTGCAGTTTCTAAATCTATTTGTTAATATAAAAGTGCATACAGGTGGATTGAGTTTCAAATGAAATGAAATGCAATCCGGATTAAGTAAGAGTGAGTCAAGATTGGTAATAAAAAATGGACAATTCTTAAAGCATCTTCATGTTTTGACATGATACCAGTCGTGCGAAGCAGGGGCCAGACGCTACTTAATAAAAGATGGTAATAGATCGTCGAGTTTTTTCAATTTAACAAGCGAAGTAGAACAGATAAATCTAGGAGGATTTGTGTTACTGAGAAACAAGCAGTCTGCCCAAAGAGATTTATATAAATTTCATCGGCATTTTATTTTTAAAACGATTAAAGTGATTATTAAAAAACAATGAATTGCAGGTCACCTTAGAATATAAAAATAAAATTTAATGCAAGATTGTTTATGGATTGATGAGCAACGGATTGAAGATCAAAATACAAATTATAAATAATTTGAATTTAGAATTGGTGTAACAACAATAATTTCAACTTTATGACCATTAGGTATAGTTGTTTTTTTTTTAATGAAAATTAGAATATTAAATATGGTAATTAGAATTGAAAATAAGTGTGTGGTTCAAGCTTTTGTGCTGGCTGAATGCAAATGCAAAGCCATAATATTAAATAAAAAAAAAAGCTTTTGTGCTTAAGCCTGTTTGAATATAGATCTAATAAAGTCGCTTTTCATTAGTGTGCGCATACGAGCTTACGGATTTAGATGTTATTTTCCCAATTATTATCTAGCCCAGCGAACTTGATAGTGCTATATTTCTTTCGTTCAATTTTTAGAAAATCTTTTAGACAAACCTTGCCCTGATCATAACGAACACAAAAAAAGAATGATCCAATTTGGTGCAGTCGTTCAAAAGCTATGCGCGTACATACATACATTAAGGAGTGGAATTCTCTGCCGGAGTCTGTGTTTCCTGATAGCTATAATCTGGGGGTCATTATGTCAAGAGTGAATAGGTTACTTCTAGGTAAGTGTACCTCATCTTCGACCACATCATCACTTACCATCAGGTGAGATGGTGGTCAAACGCGAGCCTATTATCAATAAAAAAACATACATTTAGTATGAATTTATTTTTATATAGAGTTAAACGAACTACATATTATATGTAATTATGTACGATGTTGTAATTTTTTCAATAACCTTCATTAATGTGAGAGCGCAGGCATTTCTTCGTCGTTTTCGTTTTAGTCCTATAGTAAAGATTGTTTTTAAAGATAACTACAAAAACTTCTTACGAAGTTTACAGTAATTTCAATTACACGGTGTATAGATATAGGCTACCCCTTACAAAAAGCCACAATAGCGTGACTGAGAAGCGTCGAACGCTTGTTGTAAGAACTCGAATCAATGGAATGTCAAGTGTTGACAAAAATTCACGGGTAGGTACTGTACAAAAATGAATTAGGTTTATCGATCAATCAATCAGTCAATCAATATCTTAAAAATAATTTAATATTATTTAAAAAAACAACTTCTTACCGTAGTTAAAATTGTCTGTATGTATTTATTTATTTTTATTTGTCAAATAGAAATGTTAACATTTCATTTTATTATATTTTATTTATTTGGGACAAAAACAGTTAGGTTACAGTTAGGTAAAAAACGTATAACCCACACTATTGTCCACGAAAAGACACTATGAGTAAAGATGCGGACGCGTACAGGTATGTTTATATGTATACATATATGAAAAATAAAAACGATTGAGAAATAAAATTTAAAACTATTTATATAACAAAATAATTTGGTGCGGGGGGCAAGTAATAAATGACAAGTAGCTAATAATTGCGACGCTTTTTTATTAAATTTGGAATGCGACAGCGTGACAATATTTAGGTCCATGAAATGTGTGTTGTACGTTTCTACTAGTCTTCGGAGAGGGGCCCGTACCTCAGCATTCGTTCTGCAGCGCGCAGTATAGAATAGTCGAGGTACGCGCATCTCCCGCCGTATAACAGTACGAGGTACTACGTAACATAGCCGATTAATTATCTTAGTACAGTTAAACTTATTGTGGCATATACCATACAGCATCATAACCATTAGCAAGTGACATCTGGAATCCAAGGTTAATAGTTTGAAATGCTTTAATAAATCTGTGTACGGAATCCTTGTATGGAAGCACTTATAATGTACAGCACGAAGAATTTTTTTTGTCTCGCTTCTATACTAGTTTTCAACCGACGACAAAAAGAGGAGGTTATCAATTCGACGCGTATATTTTTTTTTTTTTTTTTTTTTTTTTAATGTATGATCATCGATTACTCGAAGACGGCTGAACCGATTTGGAAAATTCTTTTTTTGATTGAAAAGGTATACTTCGATACTGGTCCCATTTTCATAAACGTCAGGATTTGATGATGGGATCCTGGAGAAATCGAGGGAACTCTTCAAATATTATAGGCACACCTATGTCGTTTTGGGTATTTATTATAGTAACTTGTGCAGTTGCTCTCAAAAAGTACCATTTGAGGAAGTGGAACTGATGATGAAGACCACAAATGGCCGCCGAAACTACTCAATAATAAGTATTGAGTGGATTGCGATTCGATTACTTGAATATGGATGTTACGCACTTTATGCTCGTCACAATGCATATGGTGATGTAGAGCTGATGGTGAAGTACCAGGAGAACTCCTCAACAATTAACGGCCCAGCATTGGGAAAAGCAATATTTTGTAAAAGGTTATAAGTAGTTGATAATTAGGCTCTTGTAACTAGGTAAATTAAAAATAGACCAACTAAAAAGAGTGAAATAAAAACTTTTTACCAAAAAATTAAACCGACTCCCAAAAACACTGCAAAGTGAAAAATAACTTTAATTTCGGAAGTCGGTGCCAAAAACTAAAATACAAAACTAAAGACACCGACTACCGAAATTAAAGTTATTTTTCACTTTGCAGTGTTTTTGGGAGTCGGTTTAATTTTTTGGTAAAAAGTTTTTTGTATTTATTGTAGAGGGCACCAAATAGGTACCGCATGTATACCAAAGCTTTATACGAAAATATAAAAGTAGAAGGTTTTTCGAAATCCTTGCAAGACCGCATAAAACCATACATCCGAAAGGCCCTGTTAATTATGTTGTTTATTTATGGACGTCTAAATGTAATTTATGATCCAGTTGTACTCCAAGATCACGTGTGCTCACAGTTTTGTTAATTTTTTTTTGTTATTTAACATGTATTGGAAGTCAATAGTTTTAATGTTTTTAGTAAAGATTTGAAATAACATTTTGGAAGACAAAGATGAAGTTTATTGACACAGCAATGTGAAAGTGTGAGTAAATCCTCTTGTAGCAGCAAGGAATCCTGAAGATTCTTGCAAGCCTCGTAAATTTTGATCTCATCGGCATACATGAGAAATTCAGA
Organism: Tholera decimalis; assembly: GCA_943138885.2. NCBI lineage: Eukaryota > Metazoa > Arthropoda > Insecta > Lepidoptera > Noctuidae > Tholera > Tholera decimalis. Next base: position 13,715,338 of record OW964551.2, read on the forward strand.
GTTGAGTATATAGGATTTCATGTCATTTATGAATAAGATACTTACAAAGTAAAGGGCCTAAAACAGATCCTTGGGCACGCCCGACTCAACGTTTTTTACATCTCTGAAAAAAAAGTGCCGATTTTTTACAAAACTACTTTTGTGTAATTTGAAATCTTAACTACCTACTGTTTTCAAAGCAGTGTAGAAAGACACACACTTTTTTCTCTGGGTGGGAAAATCATCGAATGACTTCTCCCGCTCTGGGAGAAGCGGAAGGGAATGTCAGACTTCTACTGACTAAAAACCCACTCTGTTCCGTCAGCTGCCCTTAAGTTCCGGGGCCGCGGTATCTCGTTAGAATATTCCCGCAACCCTGGTAGGCAATGGTCCTATGGGGCCCGGTCACTGGTGCTGACAGCTCTTTGAGGCGCGCGTGGAACACGACGCGCCGCCGACTCGGGCCTGGTCCTTACCGGACGGTGAGCTACCCATTTTTTTTTTTGGTTGGCTCGCCGTCTGCAAGCCCACGCCTACGGTGGCCGGGGCGAACTGGCATGTCCTAGCACCGAAAAATACAAAGACATGTAAAATTTATACCAACTCGCACTGGGCCCGCGTGGTGAATCATGGCCCATTGCCTCCGATTAAAAAAATAACACTTTTCCTTAAAAGCTTAAATTATTAACGATCTTCTTTGAACTTAAAAATAATATTTTGTCTATCTAATCCTCTTCAAACATTCCTTTGCTTAATGAAGGATTACTAAATTCGAATTCTTCAACGTCCTTTAAAAACAATACCATTCAGATATTTAAAAGCTTTTATTGGGACTTACTCCTTTCCATTATATTGACATGTGAAGCAATAACAATATCAAAATCCTTAAAATAATAATAATAAAATAAAAATAAAAAGCCTTTTATTTCTTGCATAATAAAATCCAGCTTAATAATAGATTAAAAAGTTGTTTGGAAAAGAAAATTAATACATGCTAGTTTTTACAATCTATATCTTGATACTATTGTTAATTGCAAGAACCCCTCCTCTGGTGAAGGTGAAGGCCTCCTCTATAGAAATCCATTTATCTCTGTGTTGCGCTATTTGGGGCCAGCAGTGGCCAGCGATTTTGACTATTTCATCTTCCCATCTCATATAAGGTCTGCCTCTGAGGCGCTTACCCTGTGGGCCCTTCCATTTAGTTACCCTGCCGGTCCACCTCTCGTCTGTTAGCCTCGCTACGTGCCCTGCCCACTTCCACTTTAGTTTAAAAAAAAAAAAAAACAAAATCCTTACTTATTACTAAATAAAGTCTCCCACCCCGTATGTCTGTCTGTATGTTTGCGATATACTCAAAAACTGCAAAGCAGATTTTCATTCGATTTTTACCAATGGATCGACTGATACATGAAGAAGTTTTTAGTGTATAATTTATATAGGCTTTGTGGTTGCCAGAACACAGATAAGTCCTAACAGGCATTAAGTGTTTCGTATACTAAATTAAAATAATAATAATTAATAACAAACCATTAATAGTTTTTAATCCAAACCCCAGTCCTAAAAACATAGCACTTTAAATTATACCACTTTTTATACTAAATTTAGGAATATTTACTCTGTCATGCGATATATTTGTACAAGGAAGTCGGTGAAAATTGTTTTGAAAGCTTTTCCTTTTATGTACACTGAAGTGGGGATAAACAAATGGTGTGAAAACGAATAGGATGTTAAAAAATAAAGCGTTTTTGGAGGATTTATTTGAGCGTATGTGGGTATTCAAAGAGTAACAAATGCGGACTTAATTCCTTAGGTATTCTGTGAAGATTAAATTATTAAACAAAAATAAGCTGGGTTTTAAATTTATACGTTGAGCTCCGCGGTTTTGCCTGCGTTATTGATGATTTTTGCAGTTATTTTAGCGGTTTGAAATATACTTTACGATCTATTCTCAGACCTACCAAATATGCACACTTACACACACTTACACTTATATACTTACATTCACATCAAAACGCAACAATGGATTGATTTGAGTTTTAGTGTAGAGATAATTGAAGGACTGAAAGTGAATGGATCTACTGTTTTTATTTGAGATTAAACATTGAAATTAACTCAGATGTCGAAGTTTATTCATTCAAAGTCCATACCATGTGGAAGTGAAAGAAAGCCACACTATATGCTTAACAGTGACAGAAATATGAAAACCTTATGTCACCTTCTATTAGGACCATACATGTGAAACTTGGAAGATAGACGTATTCTGTAAACCACTTTCCGATTTTAAGAAAAATACTACATTAAATATTATAATTAAAATATTTAAAATTCAGGGGGGCTCCCCATACATGGAACTGAATCTGAAAATATATTTTTTCATGTAACCTATGCATGTGTGGTATTTATAGATAGGTCTTTAAAAATGACATCGTGGTTTCTAAAACCACTTTTTCACAAAGTCAATCGTTTAAAAGATATACGCTTCCAAAGTGGTAAAATGTCCCCCTCTAACTTCTATAACAATGGAATCATAAATCTCAAGTAGATCTCAATTTTAACTATCAACAAACATTGGTTTGAACGAGATCGAGTCAGCAGTTTTTGAAATATAGCATATTTTCTAAAACCGCAAATATAACTTCGTAATTCATACACACACTATGAAAAAAAGTTATTTGGCGTAGGTACTACGGAACCCTTCATGGGTGAGTCTGACTCGCACATGGCCAATTTTTTTATTCTGATGAGCTTGCTCTTGAATTCGATCTCGCGTGATGGTAAGCGATAGATGAGGTCTACTATGGTCTACTATATCATATTTATTTAGGCTATTATCCTTGGCATAATATTTTTAAATGTATCGAGACAATTTACACGAAACTACTTGTTGATTTATTTAGATACAGGCAATCAAAAACGAATGAAACTTAAGACGTGATATTTTTTATATGATTAAAGTTGGTATAAGTAAGTGAGAATTATTTTTAGGGTGATATGCACATTGCACATGTGTTGGTAGAGAACATAATATCGCAGATTGTGTCTGTTCGTGACGAGTCCGGGGTGTCCTTTGCGCTGGGAGTGTGACGTACGTCGTACACGGAACCAATGTAAACTAGGCTAATCGAACACATAGGTCTAATTATTTCTAAGTAAGGCAACTCTGTACACTAAGGATACTTTTACTTTCGATCTGGCCTTAATTTGTTCGTTAATTATTATTGTCTAGCTGATAGTATATAGATGAGAGAAAGAGTAGTTTTGTAATGAAGTCTCATTCCCTCATGCTAATGTATCGATAGTTAGTAATGTTAGGCACTAATAATAATAATGGACAATAAAACACCCTCTTAGTGATGCTATTCTTACCCTAATGCTATGAACGAAATATCAAGTTAGAACGAAATTATAATGTATCTTGTAAATACGAATTCTTATGGCTGATGTAAAATATCGAGCACTATGGAAAACTTAAATTCCTAACAATGGTCCAAACTTCACTTGCTTTTTTATTTGTACTATACGATTATACAATTTCTATATAGATAATGAAATAATGATAAAAATTAGTCTAGAAATACAACTTATGCTTTAATTTTATTTTATACCCATCTTTGTACCCAAATAAAAAAAGCAATATTGAGAGAGCCCAGATGACGCCTGTTCACTCTTGCTTTAAAGGCAGACAGGTCATATGTAATAAACAATACTTTTTCTATGTAAGTATGATCACAAAGAATCAAACTTTCTTTTTATAAAATACCTTCCTTCCTCAGTAAGTGATGTGTAATGTTTTGTTTGGAGAAATAAATGTCTTTAAACCGTAATGTATGTAATTGTTATATTATAAAGCTGATCCTTCTTAATACAGTTTGCCTAGCAACCTAACTAGGAGAACAGCAGCTCACTCAAAAATTTTGTCGATTTGTAATGCATACAACATATGTACATTTTGCTAACATTATAAACCTTATTATAACATTATTAACCTTTAGAAGAAATAAAAGATTTATTTATCATAAAACTGGTTCACATCCGGCAGTAACTTCAACATTAGGTTAGGTTGAAAACCAGCGTCACTAGTTGTCTAGCATTTTGCTGAACCGGGCCTTTTAAGCGCAGCTGCGAACCAAACATAATTTTATCTATCTTCGTATTTACAAGTAAGTTATTTTCTCTTGTATCCTGTTGTGATCTTTGTGGCATTGTTAGATAAACATTTTTTTCTTTCTTATGAAAAACACACAGTCAAATATTTTAGGATTTGTTTAGGAAATTTCAGTTTTAACATAGTACTATTAATCTTATAGAACAGCTAGAATAAGCACCCATATGTATTACGTAAATCGCCACGGTCTGCGCTCACGCAACCACAACATGGTTACGTTTGGTTGATGGCAAAACCAATTTACCAGCCGCAAATAAAAAGAAATGTAGGAAGAGATTATAATAGATTTGAAAATGGTGTTAGACCACGATTAAGTAAGTGTTGGGCTTGGAGTTCGATCCCGGATGCAGAAATCTTTATTGATATCACTTATTTACTTATAATAGAGGTTAGCCTATTTTTTTGAAGAGATTCACCATTGTGGGTAGAATTCACATTACTAGCAATCTTTTTACCACTCCAACTAAGCTAAATACGCTTGTGTCTGGCAATTGTGTTGTCACGGCATTAGGGTAATAGATGGGGTTTGAACCCGTGACCTCTCGGTCATCCCACTGAGATCAGACTTGGCCAATGGCCTGATGTTCTCGTAAGAACATTTTCGCAACCCTGGCAGGCATAGGCCCTGTCGGCCACTATCATTGCTGCTGACTTCTTTGAGGCATTCGATAGTCGAATCGAGCAGTGCTAAAGGCTTCACGAACTTTTTGAGACACGCTGTAGGTAATTTCGGTATGTTGGGATAGTCACCCGGCCAAAGATCGACCAGCGTTTAGTCCGAACAGCTAGCTCTTTAGATGGCAATTAGATGGTAAAATTAAGAGGAGGCTCCCTAAATTGTATGTAATTTTGTATTAATATTCTGAAACAATCACGCATACAATCAAAATGGAACTTTAGTATATGATTTATTGGATCTTTTTCTTACCATGTCTAGACCAGTTTCGTAATTGGAACATTTTGGCTAGATTCATTTTTTAATCGAAAATCATGTCTTTTTTAAAGATTATTCAAAATTTAATCAAGATTACTAGGCTTTCATGTCTAAAATTAGTATTGACAGTAAGAAAATATAGTTTATTATCCAAATATAGGACATTTTTTCTCGAGATCAATTATCACTTTAGTTATAAACGAAATAAGAATTGAGACTTACGACATTTAGTTTCGAACCCGAATATGGTAAAAGAGCGCACGTGATATTCAACTTTATTACTGCTGCGTTAGCGTTTAGCACACAACGGCAATTTCGAAACCGAACATGGTGAAAGAGCGCACGCGATATTCAACTTTATTACTGCTGCGTTAGCGTTTAGTATACAACGGCCTAACCGGGGTGGATGGGGGCGGAGCTTGCGTAAAAATTATTTTGCATTGCTTGGTCTTAATAACTCACTACTTATCAATATGTCCATACAAATAAGCAGTTTTTCTATTGTTTTTAATAAGAGAACTAGTAGTGTGGGTTGAACTCACATTACTAGCAATCTTGTAAATACCTCCAACCAAGCTAAATATGCTTGTGTTCTGGAGTGGGTTCACAGCAATAGTGTTATGTAATCGCGTGCAGTTCGAACCCACGACCTGTCCGATCACAAGTTCAACGCTTTAACCATTGAGTTATTGATGCTTTAGTTTAGATATAACATGTAGGTATGTATTAATGTGATAGTTTCGCTTACCTATGTTTTTGTTTAGTATAAATAGACTGTAAGTTTGTAATCAGCTAATTAATTAGGTATATGAATATGGGTAGTTAATGTACGATGATACAAAATGAGCATCTTGAAATATCATAAAATTGCCGCAGTGGTAGACGCCCACGGCGTCGGACGTCGGCCGACGATCTCCGGCCACCGTAGGCGCGGGCATGCGGACAGAAAGTAAAGGGCAACTCGCTGTCCGACCATGGACCACGCCCGGGTCGACGGCGCGTTGTGTTCCACGTGCGCCTCAAAGAGCGTCAGCAAGATGACGAGGCCCCCCCTGTAGAGGGCCGAAGCCTGCCGGGGTCGTGGGACTTATCTCATTACCGTGACCCCGGTACGTAAAGGGCTATTGAAGGAATATCGTGGATTTTAGTCAGTATAAGTCTGACAGTCCCTCCGGCCCTGCCCGGGGTGGGAGGACTCATCTGATGAATTTACCACGAAAAGAAAAAGAAATATGGTCACTAACAGTATCGTTAGAACTTTAAACGGGATATTTACCATGTGTATCTTTGTTTCGAGTTTTCGATATTTCGGTACTGTTGCAAGCGCCATGATCACGGATGAACTCGAAACAAAAGATATCTACATATAACATGGTAAATATCCCGTTTCAAGTTCTAATAATACAAAATTAAAGATTTTAATGTTATTGAAAAAAAAATTTGTGTTACACTCGGGGACTGCCGCGGTAAAGCTATTGCATAGCATTTTTTATCAACTTATGCAATTATAATTATTTATTTAATTTATTTATGCAGTTTTTTTTTTCTTTGATATTAATTCAAGTTTTTTCTTTGATATGAATTTAAGTTACACTTTTTGAGCGTGGTGACCGATAAGAAAACAAGTACAGTCGTACCATATACATACATGTTAAGGTTCAACTAGTCGCGGGCTCGAACTCACTCGTGGACTCAGTTATGAGCAGTTAGCAGCTAGTCAACACGCATACGTCTAGTCGCACGCACACAAACACCGTGCCGAAGTCTGCCGAACTGAAATGACGTTAGACGATGCACGGCTTTCAACGCTGCACCGCTGTGCCGGTCGGAGTGGGGGGTGTTAGGTTTATTTTCGTTACGGAATTTCTTGATTCGGTCGCCGCGCTCAAAGCCCGCGATAAAAGCTATGCAATAGCTTAAAAACGCTTTATCATGAAAGCAAACTATAGACGATTTACTCTACATAAAACTTGAATATTATCTTTCACCCCATCGATTTTCCGAATCCCAAAGCACTAGACTCTGCGGTGTTGGGGAATTGTTCGAAAGAACTACCGCAGCCTCGTGACACGAAGGATAAATGACGGAACACGGATGGGTTTTAGTCAGTAAAAGTCTGCAACACCCTCCCGCTTCACTCAGATCGAGAGACAGTCATTGGATGATTTTCCATTCTTAAAAAAGGCTCTGTAGTTGGTTCACTTTAAGAAAATAGTGACGTCATCAATGCAACCGCAGGGTAAAGGTGCTTACACAATGGAGTAAAAATTCAAAATTAAATGTATATTACAAAAGATTAAGTTTAATGGAATAAAATAAATTAATTTTCTTCAATAAGTAATATGTTTTAATCAGTATCAATAGAATGCACATTTGTATTTATTATGAAATTAATTTTGTTCTGCGTTCTCTATGACGTCACTTAAATTTCACATCAGATTTTGTTGTTGTATAATGGTCATGGTCGCAGTATTTCTTTCATCGATTAGCATCTTTTAAAACTATTGAGTCACAAAATATTTTTTACATTACGTATCTTGAATGTTGAGTTATTGGCACCAACATATTCTTTTATTTAGGCCCACACCAATTCAATAGGATTGAATTAAATTTAATTATTTTATGTAGGTAACGCATAAAAGATACAACCGTTTCGCCAAAACATCTGCAGTCAGCTAGTCACTACTAGTTTTATTACGTCAGCAGTGACATACCTAGTGACGGTGATTGTCAAATATATGGAATTGAAAAGCGTCGTCAAAATGTCACGTGTTCATTCCTATATATTGGGGCTATTCGCCTCTAGATTCTGAAAGTGATAATCTGAAAGGATTAAATACCCACCTTTCCTCCTTTACAGAGTATTAAAGGCCGATAATATAACAGAATTTATATGTTACTAATGCCTAACTACCCACCTGACAGCCATTGTAGATTGGGACTTCGTTGACCGCGTTGCCATGGCAACGTAACAATGTGACGATTTGAAGGCCCCGGTGTCATGACAATGGTCAATAGCTGTATACAGATTGTATTTGAAGAGCTAGTCATATTTTGCAATTGAAAAAATTACCGAAACAATTTTATATTGCTTACTAGTGAACCACCTCAGCTTCCCACGGTCTCATTCTGCTAATTAACAGAAAAACTTAATAAATCACACACTAAAAGATTTCCTATGAATCATTCTATTCATTAGTTGAAACCACATGCACATCTGTACATTCGTTTTTGAGTTTATCGCGAACAAACAGACTTTTCGACTTACCTGTGGAAAGATATACCTCCTCGCTCTTTACTTGCGGTCTGACTTTTTGTTTTACTGGTTATAATTGCACAACACGGCATTTTAAAGCAGAGCTATGTGTTCCGAAGTAATCCGAAGCGCACTAAGCGCGGTGAATGAATTAATCGATCGCGCTATGATTTTCGTATCATAAATGTGGCGCGCTCGCCACGCCCACATTACCATTCCAACCTTATTAATCTATTCCGTGGCCGGACCATCGGTGGAATCTCGATATATTAAGATGGTCCTTCCAAAGGTTGTTTGGAAGATATCGCTCTCAGCGATAAGACCGCCATTGTAACCATTTTTTTTTTACAATATTGTTATTTAAGTGTGATTCAATTATTGGTGTACAATAAAGTATATTCTATCTATCTATCTATCTATCTATCTATCTATGGTCACCCATCCAAAGACCAACCTGACCTAACGTTGCTTAACTTCGAAGTTCGAACCGTGTGGCTGTTATTATTTTAGGCATGCTTCTAAAAATTATGCTAGCACGAATATATAAATTATTCCTTAATCGTTTCGTGCGTATAGCCGCAATAAGCAGTTTAGAAATTGTTTTAATCGAATTATAATTTTATTATTCTACTTTTATAAGTCACGGATCTGACTTACCAGTTGGCTAAGAGGAAAATTGAGAGTATTTGTTTCTCAATACTACACGTATACTACACGTTTCATTAGGTACTATAAAAATGATGTACAAACAGTATTTTAATAACCCTGTACGTATATTATTGCTCAAGGTCCAAAAACTCTGTTAGGGTATCCGACCTAATATAAAACATTTAACTTTAATTGTGATACCCTGCCTGGTGGATCAGACCGGAATAAAAAATAATTATAAAATAAAACAAATAACCGGAATAACTCGTTGTAATATGTTATACGTGCATTACTTTGGGTAATTTATATCATCAGCACTGAAATCGGTGAAGCAAAATATCGTAAGAAAATCTCCTATTATCAAACATTCAAAGACATGTGACATTTTCCAATCCGCAATGGGCCCTCGTGCTGAACTATGGCCCATACCATCTCATAGAAAAGAGACCTGTTTCCCAGTAGTGTTTACACTAACGTTTTATTCTTATTATTATATTTATTTAAAATTTTCTTATTCGAATCACCACTTAAATTATTCGATAGTATTATGAGCAACCAAAGAGATTCGGACACAAAACTCCTCCTTTATTAAGGTGTATCTGATTACATTTTAATAACAACGTTACCAAGTTGAAAAGTACCACCAACCAAATGAAAGTCAAGTCTTCTCGCAATCTGATTTATCTCTTCATATGATTTAATTGAATACAGTCTACCGAAAATTAAACACGGTTTTGTAATATTAATATTGGTTTATCAATAGAATCATTTTAGATGTTTCTAAATACAAATAATGTGAAGATAGATATTTATTTAATTTTAATAGTATTATATAATAGTAATAGAATATGGTATAATCGAGGAGTTCATAGTTACGTTTGCCGAGTTTCATATTCTTAATCATTTAATTGCTTTCCTTAAACATTTTTTTTTCAAACAATTAACAATTATGGACTCTGTTAGGGCACAGTAATATTAATACAAAAAAATTTTTTTGCAAAATATAAAACCGACTTCCATATCAAAACACTACAAGGCCAAAAATAACTTTAATTTCGGTAGTCGGTGTTATTGGTTTTTTACTTTCTTTTTTTCACACCGCCTTCCGAAATTAAAGTTATTTTTGGCCTTGTAGTGTTTTAATATGGAAGTCCGTTTTATTTTTAGCAAAAAAAAATTTTTTTCACTCTTTTTAGTGGGTCGGTTTATAATTTATCTAGTTACAAAAGCCAAAATGTCAAAACATTGCTTTTTCCGATACAGAGCCGTTATTTTTGAGGAGTTCTCTTGGTACTTCACCATCAGCTCTACTTCACTATATGCATTCTAACGAGCATAAAGTGCTTGACATGCATATTCAAGTAATCGAATCGTAATCCAAAAAATACTTATTATTGAGTAGTTTCAGTTGCTATCTGTAGTCTTCGTCATCAGTTCCACTTCCCCAAATGTTGCTTTTCGAGATATGAGGTAACATACATAAAAAAATATATTTCAAGACAAACTGAGAACTTCCTCCTTTTTTTGAAGTCAGTTAAATAGATATTAGAACTTAAAATTAAAACATTATATTATTTAAAATGCATTTTTTTATATAAGATTTAAGTTTAAAATTCAAAAGAAGAAAAAAACAATACTTACTTATAATTATTGAGATCAGTTACAAAACAAGTAGGTAAATTTATATTATAAGGTATCTATAAAATTGCAATAACCATAGTTTACCTAAGTATTACATGTGCAGGTTGTTTCTGAGATAGGTAAGTCTTAGAAAGCAGTTGTCAGTCAAAAAAGATGGTACAATAAATATAAAAATAACTGATTGTGTCTCATTTTGGTCTCATTAAATATCTGAGTTGATTAACCCACGTAAGTAAAATCAACACCCACCATGCTGGATTTTCTTTCACAGACATTCGATTACAATTAGGTCGACATTTGCATAAACATACATTTTCATTTTATCAACCTTTTCTTTTTTTTTCCGGTTTGGAAAATCATCGAATGACTTCTCCCGCTCACCCTGTTTCTTCAGCTGCCCTTAGTTTCCGGGGCCGCGGTATCTCGTTAGAACATTCCCGCAACCCCGGCAGGCAATGGCCCTATGGGGCCCCGTCTCTGTTGCTGACAGCTCTTTGAGGCGCGCGTGGAACACGACGCGCCGCCGACCCGAGCCTGGTCCTAACCGGACGGTGAGCTACCTTTGCTCGTCTTGGGGGTTGCATGAATGTTCTAACGAGATAGCGCGGCCCCGGAACGCAAGGGCAGCTGAAGGAACACGGTGGGTTTTTAGTCAGTAGAAGTCTGACACTCCCTTCCGCTCCACCCAGAACGGGAGAAGACATTCGATGATTTTCCTATCCAGGAAAAGGTAAAAAAAAACTTTAAAAATATCTATATCCTCCTGTTAACCCTTATTATTTCTGAATTGGCAGTCATCTTCTCCTCTAAACTAATGACCACAGGTCGATGACATCTACGTGTCAATAACTAATATAATACGTACATACTCGTATACTACCTCATACTTGGAGCACAAATCCGGGATTACAAAATACCCACACGATATTAATTGAATATAGGAAATTTTATCTTATTGTGATCATGTCACGTAAGTTTGCCTCTACGTTATGTTTTATTCATGTCTTTTACTAAAGACGATTTTGGCACATTTTTTGTCAATATAAAAAAATATAATTAAAACAACTAATTAAACTAAACTAGCGGTGAGTTTGACAACAGTTTCTACAAAATACTATTTCATAAATCTATACTAATAATACTAATATTATAAAGCGGAAAAGTTTGTTTGTTTGCTTGAACGCGCTAATCTTCGAAAGTGCTGGGTGGATTTGGATGTAATTTGGTATGGAAGCTTTTGGAGCTTGAAGCATGCGGAGGGTTATAGGCTACTGTTTACGCGACTACAAAAAAGGAGAGTTATGTTTTTACCGTGATAGAATGCACGGGAGCGAAGCCCCGCGTGAGTACTAGTTTCTAATAATACTTTGAAATAAGTATATAAAAAAACGTGTTGTGGGAAGCTGCGCAAGATAAGACGATTTTAAAACGGTAAGTAGTAGCAATTTTTTTAAAATTGTTGGTGTCTTTGGTGTCTTTCGCAGCTTAAGTAGTACGGTTGTGGAATGCTCTACGGTAATCAGTAAGACAAGCACAAACCCTATCATCTTTCAAAAACATGGTAAAACATCTTTATCTCTCTCCTTAAATTATTGTTATTCTATTAAATTAAATAATTTTTTATTTATGGCAACTAGGACCGATTGTTAGTAACAATAATCTTATAAACTTTATTAGTAAACAGTACAAAAAAATAAAATAAAACAAATAGACACAAGTATATTAGTAAAACACCATAGACGCGAGAGTATATCTAGCGTCTATGGTCCAGCAGCGACATAGCGGGAGACAACCAGGGTGAGTTGTACTTGTGTGCCAACATACTAATGTTCTATATGTTTTAAGGTTTCAATAAGAACCGATTAGTTTTTTAGTATATTTCATCCCTCCAAATACATCCTCACTACATCACTATTTGACAGACGTCAAAGGCTTCTCCTTGGGCTTCTCCAAACCTAGCGTGTTACATTCTCTTTGTCTCCAAAGAATTAATTTAAATGTAGGGTAGGTCTCGTTTTCACCTTTTAACATGGCGCTACACATTCATGCCGTTTCGTGAAATAAATCAAGAAACTATATATAACAGGATGTAAATCATCAAAGGGACATCCCAGTCTTTAAAATCAATCACCAAACATCAAACACGTGTTAAGCGAAACCACGGACGGCCGACGCCTGCGCCGATCGACGCGGCCTCATCCGTGAGTCTCAACAATTCTATCCATACCAATCTAAAATTCCATACTTTCCATTTGAAGGGGCTCTTACATTTTAGTCCTTGTAGTCGTATTTACAATATGTCTTCATTTCTTTTCTTTTTTTTAATATTTATATATATGTTTTGAGATTATAGTTTAATGATTTTGTATCGTATATAGGTAAATATTACACCGTGACCGTATCAAATCTATCCAAAGGTTGTAAAAGATCGCTTTTAGTGATAAAACCACCCATCGTATCACCGTTTTGTAGTTGCTAAGTCCTTTGTTTTCTGTTATGGTGTACAATAGAGTAATTATATCTATCTATGTATTGGTTCGCGTTTGACTACGATCTCACCTGATGGAAAGTGATGATGTGATCGATGAAGCACGCTTGCCTAGAAGTAACCTAAATGTATACTCCCAAGCGTGAATAGATTACTTCTTAAATATGTACCCCATTTTTCCGGGTGGGAAAATCATCGAATGACTTCCCGTTCTAGGAGGAGCGAAAGGGAGTGTCAGACTTCTACTGACTTAAAAGTCCTAAAACGTGAATAGGTTACTTCTTAAATAGGTATCCCTTTTTTCCGAGTGGGAAAATCATCGAATGACTTTTCCCGCTCTGGGAGGAGCGAAAGGGAGTGTCAGACTTCTACTGACTTAAAAGCCACCCTGTTCTTTCAGTAGCCCTTGCGATCCTGGGCGGCGAAATCTCATACCAACATTCCTCGCAAACCCGGTGAGATTCGACTAGAACCTCATGTTCAACGGTAGCATTCACATTGAGTCTATTGATTCCGTGTTTTGGAATCAAAACCATATACCACAAAAGAATTTTACTGCAGTAAAATTCATAATATAAAAAAGTGTTTTAATACGCGAGTAAGCATTCAATTTTCCGGGCATAAATCTTTAGGAACATAGTATAAATACAAATTGAAGTGTCTGTCTGCAATATCAAAATAACTATATAATAATAAAAATAATAGAAAACTTAAATAAAAAATGTTTGTTAAAATTTTTGTCTGTTTGTCCGTCACTTTTTCCGTTCGCCTTAAGCGATTTTAATGTGACTGCCACTGATAGATAGAGAAGGTTTATAGTCTACATTTAGGCTACTTTGATGATGATTTGAACAATACGAATTGTATGGACTATAAAAGGGAGTTTGACCTCTTAAGTTGCTTCGGTGCTTCTTCTCAGAGTAGTCAGTTAGGAAACACTGTTTGGAAACAGCTAGCTTAACTTAAAACACAAAAAACTGTCTTGACTTGTAAAAGTGTTATTTATAACCAATTTATAAAATAAATATTTCATTTCATTTCAATTATGAGGGAAAAACTCTTACACGAACAAAGTCGGGGGAACAGCTACGTGTAATATCAGAGACGGTACCACTATAACCATTTACTGGATATCGTTCAGCGGACTGTAAACAGTTGTGGGAACGCTTCAATAGCTGATGGCTTGTCAGTTATTTTATATGATGGAGGTACCACATCAAGTCGCAGTTATGTTGTTTAGATGAAAGTTCGTTGCTCTGCTTCATTCGTTTGATTTTGTTTTTGCTTTTGATAGATAATAAAGACTAGTTTCTTAATAATATATAGCTGCACAGGTCAAGTTTAAGCATCACTTGCCAAGATTTATCAGCAACAACAGCAATGTTTTTTTTTTATTATCGATATGCTTGCGTTTGACCACAATCTCACCTGATGTTAAGCGATGATGTGGTCGAAGATGAAGCACGCTTGCCTGAAGTAACCAATTCACTCTTATCTTAAAGACTCCTAGGTTATAGCTATCAGGAAACACAGACTCCGGCAGAGAATTCCACTCCTTAGCCGTACGCACAATGAAAGTATTCCCAAAACGTTTTGTGCGTATGTGTGAGATGTCCACCATGTAACGATGGCGCATTGCCGTTTGTCTTGTAATTCGATGATGGAACGGGCTTGACGGAATTACATTGTGTAATTCCATCGCACTCTCCGAAATGTAACCGATAGAAAACCAATAGACCAGCAACTCTTCGTCGATAATCAAGGCTCTGGTGCTTTGACTCGACTAGTGCATCGTTGCCAATGAGTCTTTTGTCTTGATGTTAAGCAATGATGTGGTCGAAGATGAAGCACACTTGCCTAGAAGTAACCTATTCACTCTTGACTTAAAGACTCCTAGGTTATAGCTATCAGGAAACACAGATTACGGAAGAGAATTCCACTCCTTAGTTGTACGCACAATTAAACTATTCTCAAAACGTTTTGTGCGCGTGGGTCGCTCGAACATAAGTCCGACACCTTAAGCCTGCAATACATGTTGGCCGAGCAGCGTTGGCAAATAGGTACAAGGCAAGAAATAATGTCCACACGTTCGACAAGTTCGTCGAACGCCAATGCAGACGACCAATGTAGAAGAGGTTCTGTGGCCACGTCTGCCCACACGTTGGCCGAGCGCAGGCGAGCGCCTTTGATTTGTGACCAAAAACCGACACCGATCCGAAGTGAGGCAAGTGATCACGAGCAACGGCGAGCGAAGACAAGTTGCACCAAATGAGCTCTATACACGTTGGCGCTGGCCTTCACTCGGCCAATTAGGCAAGTGACACCGAGCGATAGCAAGACAAGGCAAATATACAGTCTACATGTTGGTATTGGCCTTCACTCGACAACGCTCGGCCAACATGTATTGCAGGCTTTAGAGTTTCGGTCTTAGGACATGTCGGTTTCACCGTTTCGAGAGCCATGGTAATGATGATAATTACACAAAATAAAGTGCCTGTCTGGGGGTTAAACCCACCAACTCGTAAGTCGTGCATCTAACCACTGGTCAACCACTGCCCGGTGCGTATGTTATTTTTTTTTAATTCTAGTTGAATTTAGTCATTACTTAAGTCTAAAGGAAGATTACTAACTTATGTAAATCTAGCTGTCTTGGACGGATAATTTATCGTGAAAGATTTCTTAGCCTAGATTTTAATTCAGATAAAACTTAGGATAAGCCCTTTGTCGTAAAAAATGTAGAAAATAATTAAAGCTATTTAAACATAGAACTTACTGTAATCGGGTAGAATCAGAATCCTACATATTATAAATGCGAAAGTTTGTGCGGATGTATGTGTATTTGTTGAATATGTATATTGTTATATCTCCTGGAACGGACATCCTGGAATAAAACATAGGCCACATTTTATCACGAAATTCCCACGGGATCTGGATTTATGCGGGAAAAACCTCCCACACGAACGATGTCGCGGGCAAAAGCTAGTTCATCATAATTCATAATTTTAAAACTTCTTTGCTTTAATGCTTGAGGAGCTTGTAACTAAATAATGACAGCCGAACGAATCAAACTTCAAGGTCAAGCTTCGCTGGCCGAGGTCATTTCGTAGATGGGTCAATCTAACATATTATAATATGTTAGACTGGTGGCACTATCCGAGACACAAAAAAAACTTATAAGTTTCTTTTGTGTCTCGGATAGTGCGTTAAACCCTTGACTATCAAGTGGATGTCTTTGAAAGTCAGAATACAGTCAAACCTGGATAAGTGAGAAAACTCTATAAGTGACAGTAATAGCCAGGACCCATCATTTTAAGCTCCCAAAACCTCTATTAGCGAGAAACAGAAACCTCTGTAAGAGAGAGTCGTTTTTCACTCATAGACCTCCGTAAGTGAGACTGCTACTTATCTATACCTCTATAAGCGACAGTCGAGCTTTATTTACAAATTTAACATGTGCTATTTTATGACTCATTCTTAACTTTCGTGGAACTTCCTACCATTGTTTTTGTATTCTCGTCAATATTGTATGTACCTATTCTATTTAGTGGAAATAAATAATATTGTTATTTTATCGCATTCTTTTCAAATGGACACGTGTGCCTGTGTACCGTCCTGTCCTGTTATTGCTGCGTACCCCTATAAGAGAGAAACGCTACCCATGTACCTGCATTAGCGAGAAATTCGGGTTAGTGAGAAACCTCTATAAGCGAGAATGAGATTGTGCTCCCTTGAACTCTCGCTTATCCAGGTTTGACTGTATAGAGAAGCGTAGCAATCTTAAGGTCTATCCCCACACATCAGTGCCGTGCCAGGGACGGGGCAGGGAAGTGTTTCGTCAGGAGTCTAAAAAAAATCATTGCATACATTGTCTATGAACTCGATCACACATGTCCGTGCCCGTGCCGGCAACGAAGCTTCAGTGTTACTGTCAGGGCCGACGCTGTAACGTGTGCAAGTGTTCCGATTCCATTCCGTGGTGTGCACGTGTTGATATTTTTTCCTTGCAATTTGTTGCCTTTTTTGTTGGTAAACATGAATGATGAGTTATTAATAGAGACTGTACGCGAATATAGCGTATTGTACGACTTTTCTAACTCGAGATCTAGAGACTCTTCATCTAGAGCAATTGCAATCCCAATTAACTCCTCTGTATTAAATAAAGCCATGACGTGTATCACTTTTCCTGTTATCTATTTCACCTTACAACACTGAGGCTATACTCGGACAATGAAGTAGAATGAAGTAAGAAGCGGATATAGGTGGAAGGGAAGGCCTCGTATGTTCACGGCACTGTCACGGCACTGACTTCTATGAACAGACAGCTCCTGACGGGACACGGATGCTCGGTCTTGTCACGGCCACGTTCCTGCCCCGTCCCTGACACGGCACTGATGTGTGGGGACAGACCTTTACGAAAGTGTATCGTGGTATTCAGATAATGGGTTGTGCAGGTCCGATGGGCAGCTCCATGTAAGACCCTAATATTTAACTGCATCTGGTTTGTTAGGGTCAGTTTGCAGTCACTGACCCTAACAAATTTGGGAAAAGACAAGAAAATATTAATAAAAAAAAGAATTTTCCAAATCGGTCCAGCCATATATTTTTATTGAAAATAGGTTCGCGTTTGACCACCATCTCACCTGATGGTAAGTGATGATGTGACACTCTTGACTTAAAGACTTTTTACCGTCTTCGATTAATCGAGGAACATACATAAAAAAGAAAAGATTCCGAGGAACTGAGAACCTCCTCCTTTTCTTGAAGTCTGTAAAAAATAGACTTGTGTCCTAAGTCTCCGGTATACAGATAGATATTTAAAAACAAATATTACAAACTATGCCTTGAAGTCAACCTCAAATAGATTTCCCGATAGCTATAGTAACCTAAAATAAGTCAAGAGTGAATAGGTTACTTTTAGGTAAATGCGCTCTATCTTCGACCACATCATCACTTACCATCAGGTGAGATGGTGGTCAAACGCGAACCTATTATCAATAAAAAAAAGATAGTGAACTCATCTCAACCGATAAATATAATGATCATCGTACCGTAACAATAAACCGCGGACAATCCTATTGAAAACGAAAGTGTACCGAGAAAGTGAAATAATGGGAAATTAATTTGATTTTATAGTCGTTAACGAATTTGGTTATAGGCTGTACAGAGTGTTTTTAAATCTAATCTTACTCATATTATAAATTAAAAAAATTGGCCAAGTGCGAGTCAGACTCGCCCATGAAGGGTTCCATAGTAACTATAATAATATAATGTAATATGTATATTCATTTGACGAAAAAAAAAGCCTTACAAATTTCTTAAAACTAGCTTATTTACATTTTTTACAACTACGCCAGATAACTTTATTTTTCATAATGTTTGTATGAATTACAAAGTTACATTTGCGGTTTTAGAAAATATGCTGTATCTCAAAAACTGCTGACCCGATCTCATTCAAACTAATTTTGGTTGAAATTTTACATTAAGATCTAGAGCATATATTTTTTACTCCATTATTATAGAAGCTAGATGGGGGGGGGGACATTTTATCACTTTGGAAGCATATATCTTTTAAACGATTGACTTTATAAAAAAAGTGGTTTTAGAAACCCCTATGTCATTTTTAAGGACCTGTCTATATGTAGATACTACACACGCATGGGTTTCATGAAAATATATTATATATAGTAGTTTCAGTTCCATGTATGGGGAGCCCCCCTTTATTTAAATATTTTTTAACTTTTTCTTAAAATCGTAAAGCGGTTCACAGAATACATCTACGAAGTTTCACATGTATAGTCCTAATAGTTTCGGAAGAAAATGGCTGTGACATACGGACGGACGGACAGACAGACAGACATGACGAAACTATAAGGGTTCCGTTTCTTGCCATTCGGCAACGGAACCCTAAAAACAACAATACTTTGTGTAAATTTCATCATCACCATTTCTCTCAAAATGGTGAAGGCAGCCAGCATGTCGTAGAACTTCTATACGAAGATATGTGACATCCTCCAATTCCCGTTCCCTTTCATATAGAAGAAGCTAAGACATTTAAGTATTTAAGTATTTATTTGCAATCCATAATGTATACAGGTGGAATAAAATTATAAGAAATAATTATGGAACTTGTCGGACACAGCAAAATTTAAAATAGGAAGGAGAGAGGAAGAGCGCTTTGTTTGATACTCCACAATACGAAATATTTATTAAAAATTGGATAAAGTTGTATCTGTGCTTTATATTGTATTTATAAATTATTAAATATAGTTATTATTATCATTCATTTATTTTTATTGTAACATCTAAATTTGGTTTACTTATTCATTAGTGTTAATATTTCATATTTTACAACACCAATAATATTTTTTGTATGTTGTATAACATAATATTTTTATAATCAGCCAGTAACATGGACATGTTATTGGCTGATTATGATAAGGATTTTGGTGGTAGGACGTCACTTGAGATTTCGAGATTCCTTCGTGCCTTAGAAAGTATATTAAGGCGTTGCTTGGTCCCGGCTGTTATTTGTACAGTCAGCGTCAGAGAAAAGGAACCCCCCAAAGACTTAAAGAATATCGCCCGAGCGGCGGGCGCGTGGCGAAGGGGTTCCTTATCTCTGAAGCTTACTGTACGGACGCCAGCACATCAAGCTACAACAATCTGTCAAATTTCTTTAATAGATTTTCAACTTTATTGTTAAAGAAATTAGGTTCAAGGTTGATTGGGAAAATTTTACAGTTTCGGGTAGCTTCATGTGCTGGCGTTTGTACATATCTGACAGTCGTTACATTTTGTAAAAAGAATTTGAATTTGAATTTGGATTGTGGAGGTTAGATAGGCATTCGCTCATGTAAAACAATAGCACTCAACTGCGTCTGGTCTAACATAGTTGGGAAACGAAGACGACGGTGATAGGAAGTCATTTTGTCTAATCTTTTCTAAGTCTGACTGGTTTTGGAAGAGCGCCAATCTTAAACTTTCACGAACCATTTGCAAACAGCCTGTAGGATCCATTATAGTTCTTTGGCTATGGTAATTGTGACATAACCATGGTGTTCAGATGTCATGGTGATTCTGATGTCACTAGCATCTCGCTCTCTTTAGTCGACGCTTCTGGACTGAAGATCGCGATCATCAATCTTCACCCAGCCATTTGTCAGGCTTTCCCATTTTTGCGGTCAAGGCTTATGGCATGGCATGGCAATTTAAATCGACTTACCATGACATTACATACGCAACAAAAAGCAGGTGTATACATTGATTTGGGTTTAAAAAAATTGATTGATGATCTGTTAACAAAGAAGACTTTGAATTGAAGCGACAATAGCCTAATAGTTAAGGTGTTGGACTTGTGATCGAGAAGTCGCGGGTTCGAACCCCACCCATTACACCATTGCCGTGAACCCACTCCAGAAACAAGCATAGTTGGAGGGGTTAACCAGATTGCTAGTAATGTGAATTCTACCCACATTGCTAGCTTATAAAAACAAATATTTTATTTATATAATCTCTAAATATACATTTTTATTTTCATAAAAACTGTATAAGGAATACACGTTATAACCACACTACCCTCATATGTGTCTAATTTTAACTGTATCGTTCAACTAGTTCTGAGATAAATCAATAAATAATATTATAATAGACAGACGTGTGACCGAATCCGTTTTTCTTACGGCCGCCTGGAACCGTATAAAATAAACAAACGTTGTCGCATTTTTTTCCTTCCTTGAAAAAATACAAGAAAAGCAAGTTGATTATAAAATTAAATGCCAGTTTTCACTATTTCAATTTAAGATAAAACTTGGCAATTCCGTGAATGCTACTCGTCTGACGAACACTGTAAAGTACTAAAGACAGAAGGTCCAGTCTAAATTATTTGCTGTGATTTAACGGGAATATGTGTGGGAGAGGGAGAAAAAGTATGGAGACGTCTCGGGTACATAATAATTATGCGTATTAAGCTTGTTTGGGTTTGAATCCAAGCAAGCATATTACTTTATGTCATTTTTATCATTACTGCTCCTTTAAAAACAGTGAAGGAAGTCATCGTAACGTAACATGGCAATATTCGAAGACACAGAGAATACATTCCATTACCTCTCATAGGAAACCTCTGTGTCAGTGGTAGGAATGGTATTAGCTGATTATGTAATGCATACAAAAATGGTACAGAATGATGCAGGTATGGGTCAAAGGGAATTCTTGATAAACGAGAAATAGATAGATATACTCTTTATTTTACACCATAACACAATCAAATAAGGACTTAACAACTAAAATTGGTGAATGAAATGGGTGGTCTTATCCCTAAAAGCGATCTTTTACAGACAACCTTTAATTCAAAAACAGAAGAAGGTTTAATCAATCAATCAATTTATTTATTTGTGTATGTAGATACGTTCAATACATTTGATTTACATTACATTCATTAAATTAATTTTCTGTTAGCCTTCTGCTTTTGATATGCTATGGCAGGCGCCACAGTGCAATTGAATTGCGTCGCCGTGGCCCTGTCGTGCTGGCGACTGTCCGTTGTACATTTCATTTATATCTCACGTCATAAAGTTACCCAGATTGAAAAATACCCGCTTATCTGTCTTATTCTGTTTAAGGGAAACGTATGGCACAGTGAGGTCTTAAGCATTATCTTGATTCTAAGTTTCTTAACTTAACAGTATCATTAGAATTTAAAACGGGATATTTACCAAGTGTACTTATTGTTTCGAGTTTCCGCTATTTACAAACTAAAGTTATTGATGGTGGATGTCTATGAGCAGACGAAAAGGTTCTTATCATCGTTCGTTTTTTTGTGACCAGCACCGCTATCACTGTCACATGCATGGATCACTCAAAACTCAAAAGTGCTGAATTATCGAAAACTCGAAACCATGGTAAATTTAAGTTCTAATTATTTTAGTGGTTTGAATTCTTGCAAATCTTATTTTTCTTCTCACTTTCCAGCTGACTACCCTGAGAAGAATCTAATTATTAACTTTATTCTATGTATAAAATTATTATAGCTCCTTTTACTACGCGATTACCTACTGACAAATACTTGCACTGTTTGGTCAGGTCCACTCAAATCTTCAAAGATTGTTTCCTCAAAAGAGCACCACAGACCATGACTTTTTTTATTGATAATAGGTTCGCGTTTGACCACCATCTCACCTGATGGTAAGTGATGATATGGTCGAAGATGGAGCATACTTACTTAAAACATAAAATCTCAGGGTAGTCAGTCAGTAAGCACTGGTCTCATCTAGTTTAACTAAAAAAAAAATGACAAAGTTTCATTTATAACTAATTTGCTAAATAAATATGTAATTTATTATTATATTATTTATTATACAGTGTGTTAACTAACAGAGGACATTCCCGTTAACCCGCAATAGTATAAGCACATCAATTAGATCGCCGCACACGCGGTCCGTCATTCATAAATAAATTGCGACGTTGCCGTCCTTCAAGTACGCGTGTACAGAGTGTTTTTTTACGTATCGATTAAACATTTTTAAAGAATATTTTAATATTAAATAAAATAAAACATTTTGTTTTGAATGGTAATATTTTTTTAGCATGTATGGATGCTATACTATTGCGGGTTAACGGGAACGCACTGTGTTAGTTAACATGCTGTATTATTTATCATCAGTCGGCTTCTAGTCCAAAATAAACCGGCTGAATACCAGTATTTTATATGGCGCAACTGCCTATCTGAACTCTACAATCCAGTAGGGTAACCTACCTTGGCAATCGATAAAGTATCAGATTTTATTGCTACTGACCACCGGTACAGAATAAGTATTCTAAAGCACGAAGAAATCTCTGGTGTCCCATTTGAGATGCAACCTCGGCAACCATTGGTTTACCTTTCAGAACGACCCTTCCGACTTTTCTTATTTAGCCAAATTAATTCTCAGAATTGAAACAACAAAAAATAATACCTATCTAGATACATTTTATGACGAATTTACGTTTGCACAATAAATTCCACAGACTTAGTCCTGTTTACTCCGAGATTTATAAGAACTAATTTCAGTTTTATCGTGATTCTACGGGCTTTTCATCAGAATATCTTATTGGATTAACACGATCATTAACAAAAAAGCTTTTTCATAAGGGATTTTCCATAAGGGAGCGTTTTGCAATGAAGAGTAATCCGCGCCAGTACGTAAAAGAGTGTACAAAATAAGTCACACACTAACTTCATGTAAAACAATCGGCTGCATCTATTTACCCTAGAAATCGACCCCAAAATAGATGGAAAAATGCCAAACAGAAGTAGCTGATATCAGTGGTATACACAAGGCGGCGGTGCCAGTATACATTTTTTTTAATCTATATTTATTTAGTGGCTTTTACCTAACAAAGGTACGTCAGCTTCATCATACCCTTAACTTATTAATAATTACACCGAATTATACTGCTATTAAAATATTTGAAATACTTATATTACTGGGTAAGCGAGGGAGTTAGTGATGCAGCAACAATTTTGCTTCTCCCGAATTAGGTGTAGATAATATTCTAATGAAAGCACCAATATCATACATATTAACTTTCAACTCCCGCATCACTATTTCCCTCTCTCGTCTGTTCTTTTCACATTACACGAGCAAATGTTGAACATCTAATTACCAATTTGGCAATTAGGGGAATCGGCTTTTTTCATTAGGTATCCAAATTTCCTGGATGGTATATGATCGGAACGCAATCTATGTGTCATAACAACATACGACCTCTTTGTATGACATTCAGCGAACCAAGGGATTCGTGGAGGCCAGTATACATTTACTTTCGGGTACCGTCACTTATGCTGATGACTCTTTGAGACGCGCGTGGAACATGACGCGCCATCGACCCGGGCCTGGTCCTTGCCGGATGGTGAGATACCCCTTCTCGCTGTCCGCAAACCCAAGTCTGTGGAGGCCGCAAATCGTCTCAACAAAAAGACACCCTGGAATTAATTAGTCAATTGTGTTTAAGCGTCAATAGCCGAATGGCTATGGTGTCAGACTTGTCGTGGAGAGTTTGGGGGTTCGAATTCCACCCATTATACACTATTGTCGTGAACCCACTCCAGACACAAGCATATTTAGATATTTATTTATTTATTGGCCTATCTACAATTGTTACATTGTTTCTCCTTATATTACATGCAATATGTTACAAACATAGTGTACAATATGACGCGATAGACACGGCATGCAAAAACAAAATTATAACATCAATAGAATATAATACTGGTGCAGAAATAACGCTAACAACAACTAGTTCGTAGTTTATACAGTAGACATAGAAAAAAAAACAGTACGGTAGATTATTTTTGATGGACTTGGTGCTTGATTTTTTAAGTGTTGTGGAAAAAATGTCTATTGATTCATCGCAATTATTAAGAAGCCTGCAAATTCTGGGGTTAGGGGAATTGGATCCTGATACAGTTTTGCGGAATGGGGGATGTATTAGTTTGAAAGGGTGACTACAGACAGATAGATAGATAGATATACTCTTTATTGTACACCAATAATTTAAACATACACTTGATCTTATTTAGCTTATTTAGAAGGGTTACCATAATTGCTAGAGATGTGAATTCTACCTACATTGCTAACTTACATTTAAAAAAATGTAAGTTATTCTTTTAGTTTAGAAGCGTCAGGGAATATTCGGATTCATAGAAAGGAGATCCGTGCCCAAGCAGAGGGAAAATTAAAGCCTGATTATGTATACAGTTCACATATTTTAAGGATAGTTTGTATAAGTGTACTCCAGAAATGTCTAAAGAAAATACACGTTGAATTATACAGCTGAAGAGCTGACGATGTTTATCAATGAGCCGGCAAATATATAAATAGAACAAGATTATTTCAAATAACATGAGCTCAGTAAATTTGCTTAGTAATTGTACGATCTGGGATGGGTGGTACCTAATAGTTTGCTAAGAAAACTAAATGACATGACCTACATGTCTTTTAGGTGTAATTTTTTTTGTTAATTTTGAATTAGAAGAAACTGGACTTTTGGTAGCTGACTAGCTTGAAATGAAACTAATTATTAACTTTCTTATATGTACACTAATACTTTTCCATTCGTTTTCGTCGCTCGTCTCATAGAATCCGCATTTTTTCGGTCGTCACTAATAATGAATTCTTGTTAAAAAAAAAAACAAAATCGGGTCAGTAATATCTAAACTTTTAATAACTATAATGACATGCTGCGTAGTTACATTTCCAGCCGGGGTTGTGGCAATTTTCTATAGAGATACCCCCGGCATCGGTACGCAAGGGCAACTGAAGAAAAGGCGAGGGGTTTTAGTCAGTAGAAGTCTAACGCTCCCTTCCGCTCCGCCCAGAATGGGTGGAGTCATTTGAAGATTTTCTCCCAAAATAAAAATGTAACCTTTTTAGGGTTCCGTAGCCGAATGGCAAAAAACGGAACCCTTATAGTTTCGTCATGTCTGTCTGTCTGTCCGTCCATCCGTATGTCACAGCCATTTTATTCCGAAACTATTAGGACTATACACATGAAACTTGGTAGATAGATGTATTCTGTGACCCGCTTTCCGATTTTAATAAAAAATATTTAGAATTAAGGGGGGCTACTCATACATGGAACTCAAACTGAAAAGATATTGTAATTCATAAAAATACTATGAAAAACAAAGTTATTTGGCGTAGTGACTACGGAACCCTCCATGGGCGAGTCTGACTCGCCCTTGGCCAGTTTTTATATTTAATTATCTTTTCGTTAGTACTCACCATCTCTAGTAACTGAAGTTCATAGTTGATACATTTTTCAGCCACCAATTTTAATCAAGACTTTAAATAAACTACCTTCGCATTTCCACTTATCTTACTGAGGCACCAATAATGAAAGTACAGGAAATAGTGCTTCATTTATAGTTTACTCGAAATTCCATAAAAAGTCTATGCTTTTAAAACAAACTGATTTAAAATCAATTTAACGTCTGACGGAAGCTTTAGCACACGATTGTTTGATACTTTACCGTTATTTTATTTATAGTATTTTATTCATCATCTTCGGCATTCTTACTAATAACAGCTTGTCCTTCGACAAAGGCCTCCTCTGAAGACTTCCATGTCCCTCTTTCTCTGGCTATCCTCATCCATTCTGGACCAGCCACTCTCTTAAGGTCATCTTCCTAGCGCTTTGTTTGTCGCCCTTTACTTATTTTTTATTTTTATTTATTTTTATTCATCATCGTCTGCATCGTGAGTCTAATCGGATGCAGCTGAGTACAAATGTTATATAGAGCGACTGTCTATTTGACCCAGATTTCATACATTTCATATAAGATTTCATACATGGTACGTTTTTTTTATTGATAATAGGCTCGCGTTTGACCACTATTCACCAGATGGTAAGCGATGTTGTGGTCGAACATGAAACACGCTTACCTAGAAGTAACCTATTCACTCTTAACTTAAAGACCCCTAGGTTATAGCTATCAGGAAACAGAGACTTTAGTTCTTTAGTGTTAATAAATCTATTATTTTGACAGGTGGCGACAGGGAGCATCATTCAGAACACGATGAGGAACATAGCGAGAAGGGAAAGAAAGCCTACGAGGTAAGAACATATACATTTTTAAGAAACCGCTATATATAAGTTGCTCTCACACGAGTGAAGGAATGAATGAACGAAGGAATGAATGAAGCGAATGAAAAAGGGTACGTTTCTTGTAGATACAAGAACCAATTTTTATCGGGCTCGTGCGAAACCAGACTTTCTATGTGTAACAGCCAGTTAACTACCCAATTGATTTTAAAGTTTATTTGTCGCCATAAAATTGGAAAAACCCGTTAGATTATAATATATCCCGCGAGATTTTAATTTATATATAATTTATGGTTAGTACAATATGGTTACCAATTTAGCGCATTATTTTTAAATAGGTTCAAATATATCGAGCTGAAACCGGATTATGATTTATTCATAGATTACAATTTAAAGAGACATAATATAATCTAAAGGTTTTTGCAATTTTACGGTAACATATAAGACTTTTTAAAAAGAGCAGGTCTATCAAAATAGGGCCATGATATTCATATGTTTTTGCATTCATACGAAGGGCAAGACGAGATGGGGAGGGAAGAATACATACAACCCTAACAAGAAGTTGATCAAAGCAAAACCCTGGTATTATCTTTATGTGGACGTAAGTCATGTGTTTAATGGTCCAGTTCTAACCATATATACAGAGATAATAATGTATATGTTAACATTGTTAACACACACGTAGAAGAATACAACTGGAATTTTTCATAATTATTATATTTTTAATAAATAAAAATAGTTTCAGCGTCATTAGCCTAATGGCTAAGGTATCAGACTTGTCATCTAGAGGTCTCGGGTTCGATCCCCATCCATGAACCCACTCCAGACACAAGCATATTTAGCTTAGTTGGAGGGGTTAACAAGATTGCTTGTAATGTGAATTCTACCCAAATTGCTAGGTCTCTTTAAAAAGTAAATAATTGTTTAAATACATACTTTTTTTTCGCCTAATTTAAAAAAAAGAAATGGTTTATTTTTCTTTTTTAAGAGTATATTATTCAATAAATCGTTTCTTTGATTAATGCTGAGAAAATATCTGGTTGATAGGTAATAAATATGACGCAATATTTGTTTTGTTTTAACAGAATTGACACATGTTTGTTTGTTAATTAGTTGAAAGATTAATTACATCTGAATCGAATTTCTTTCTTAATTTAAGATTGTTTTTAACTAGTTGTTTAATTTCTAAATATAAGAAAGGAAAAGAACATCTCCAATGCGATATTTTGAAAATAAATTCTTGGCAGATACATGATAATATTATAAAACTGAATATGTGAGCGTGACATAACTGTGTTTTTAGATAAATATATTGTTAAACACACATATCGGTTACAACCAAAAGCATTACCCTTATTTAGGGTTATCCGCAGTCAAATCAAAAACCAACTTAATAAAATAAATAGCCAAGCTGTGGAACTCTCTGCCGGCTTCTGTGTTCCCTGCCACTTATGACCTTTCAGCCTTTAAAGCACGAGTAAATAGGCATCTTCTGGGCTCGCTCGTCCCATCGTAGACCTCATCTATCGCTTACCATCAGGCGAGATCGAGGTCAGGAGTGGACTCATCCGAAAATAACTAAAAAAGTAGAATGTTTCAATGGAATTATTTATTAGACTTAAATAATTATAAATTACATCATTAAACTAAAAAATGGCATCGAATAATGCATACGCATTGCTGTCCATCGGTAATGTGCCTAGAAGACTGGCAACAATGCCACGTTGCATGGAAATACTTTACTTCTGTCCAATATAAAAGCCAGCATATCGGTCACGCAGTGTCAACTAGACGCCAGAAAAGGTCTTTTAATAAGTCAATTACCTAATAAAATAAGTTTTCTTAAGTAGTTAGGAAATTATAATACTAATATTATAAATAAAAAAGTTTGTTGCTCTTTCACACAAAAAACTACTGAACGGGTTTTTAATGAAATTTTTGTATACAATATTAGTAAGATTGACATCCTAAAATAAAACATAGACTACTTTTCTGGAATTCCCACGGGGTCGGGATTTACGCGGGAAAAAACCTACCACGCGAACGAGTCGCGAGCAAAAGCTAGTTAGGTTATAAAATAGGAACTGCTTAATAAATAAGCATTTGCTATTGTATAAAACTCGTAATGTAATTTTTAAACAAAAAAAAAATGTTAGGCTTGAGAAAATATTTATAATTACAAAATTCTATAATGACGAATGCTTTTCAGCTATTGAGCCCCATTGTTATCGTTCAGTGGATACTAAATTGTTATTAGTAAATACCTATTGTGTTGTTGGTCGTGTTTTCATTCAATTCTAAAAATATTGTTATCAAAACATTCCTAGTACGGACAATATGTATATTCTATCTATAAGTAGTGATGTTTTTTATTAATTGTTCAGACCTTTATGAAATTATTAAGATTACAATAATGGTGATTGTCCTTTCATCTATACTGTTATAAAGCAGAAAAGATTGTTTTTTTGTTTAAATGCGGTGTTCTTCGAAAGTACTGGGTCGACTTGGATGAAATTCGGTATGGAAATAGGTTGAAGCTTAAGAAAGGTTATAGGCTTCTTTTAACCAAACTTAAAAAGAAGGAGAGTTATCTTTTTATCGTGATTAAGTGCATTTACATTATTATAAAACAAAGTCTTCCGTCGCGTCTGTCTCTCTGTATGTTCGTTATAAACTCAAAACTACGATACAGATTTTCATGCGATTTTCATCATGATTCATGAGGAATGTTTTAGTTTATAATTTATTAAAGTTTTGAGTAAATTAATAGAATGTGACCGTGCGAAGCTGAGTCGTAATTAGTTGAAGCAGTATTTAAAATTATAGGAAACATTTTATTACATCGGTCAAGCCAGAAACTACATATATTTTTTTTCTTTATTTATATTTATTAACAGGTTAATTTATTTAAACTTTATGTACAATAGTGTTACATGGGCGGACTTAATGCAGCAAGGTATTCTCTAACAGTCGACCTTTGGGTTAAATAAAACACCGTATAGGATTAACTGTAATTCGTGCCAGTGGAATAAGTTTCATCGGTTTTTTTTTTAACATAAAAGGAAATAGCCATTAAATCAGTTTTTAAGATGTTATAGGTATGTTTGCTTGACGTTCAGTGTTTTAGGAAAGCGAATTCTATAGAGTATCACTTCTTTGTGTCTGTGGTCTAATTTACTCCGCATTGTGAATGTAATTAATAGCTCGATTTCGATTCGGAAAGGGATAAATACAATATCATTATGATCCTAAAACAACCAACATACAGGTTACAGTTTATAATACAGTAGCATTACGTACAGTACGTTTCAACTAAGAATAGGATCAATTTAGCGCCATGTTGCACGTCATAGCTGTCAAATCTAACCATTTGGATGGAGTGAGCAAAACAGGAATTAATTAAAATATTTATTTTAGAATATTGAGCGCAAAAGAAAATCTTTAATAATTTTGACATGGCTTCTGGGCCTTTGCGCCATGCATACTCTTTACTTTCAGGCAAGTAGGTGCCAAAAATGATAATAAGACAGAAAAGTTACAAATTTGATGGGAAATCGGTTAAACAAACTAAAATAAAACGTTATTTATTTTCACAAATAAATTTTTGGTGCAAACCGTACTTTTCAAGTGACATTTGACAGATATAGGTTGTTGGCGTTCCTATTCTTATTTGAATTGCATAGTACTTCAGTCTAAGAAGTAAGCTAGTCGACAATTGAACTGCTTTTTCAGCTAGTTTATCGTTACTAATAAACGCTCCTGTTTCGTCCACGGAAAATTTGTCAAGAACCCACCACAAGTTTTGCGTTGCCTTTTTTGGTCTTTCCAAGATAAGTTAGTAGGTAACTTACTTGGAACTTGATCGTCAAAATATTTTTTTAGGAAGTCAATTAAAATGTTTCATTCTGTAGGTACCTACCTAGGACATGTACTGTAATAATCGATCATTTGTGAAACGGAATAGCACGCAAATGACTCCCTACGAATAAAACATTACGAATTTAACATGTTAGGTACAATAAAAGGTAGGGAAGCAGTTGTCTTTACGAATTTTTCTTTAAAGTAGCGAAACAATATGTAAAAATGCACAGGCATCTCGCTTATCGTGGTACCACAAGATAAATATAATAATGTATGTAGTGTGTAGGTGGCTTTTAGCTAATTCTTCTGGTAAAAAAGTTGGTTGATTTTTAAAGTAACGGCAAATGGAAACATACTTAAGTTACTTACCTACCAGAAAAAGTGACGAAATGTGCAGTTTCGTTGTCTAATAAAAATCAGTCCTTAACATTTGCTAAAAAATCAGTCTATGATTTGAGCTGTCAATTAAAAAAAAAATATTGACGGCATTTCTTTCAAACGAGAAAATTACAAATTGATCTAGAATGTCTTATGAGACGTGCTGTTTTTGATTTTGTAAGTAAAGCATTTTTTACTAGCAAAAAGGCTTACTCAGTAGTAATTACTTTTAGTAATTAAAATTTGAAGGCCGAGTTACTGGTAGCCCTTAAATTCTCACCCTTTTTTTATAAAACTACTGTCACTTAATTTTTGTTTTAAAAGGCGGTTAGCAGATTCTAAATTTAATTTTTGTTCACTTAGATAGATAGACTATACTTTATTGTACACCAAAATTTTAATACATCTATTTAACATTATTCCTTATTCTACGGTTACAGTGGTATGGTTACTTAATTTGAATTAAAAATCTACCAATTATTGTGTAACAAGTTTACTTCATATTATAATAAACCCGTTATTTCATACATTAACGAGGTCTTTTCAGGGAAAAGTTATTACAAGTTCATAAGTAAAACACTTATTTTGCGTTATTTTTTTAACCTTTTCCGTGTTTGAGTAAAGGGGTAAGTTTGTGTGTTTGGGCTGCCAATTTTGCAGTTCCTTTGTCTTTTTTGATATTGGCATATTTTCTTTGACGTGTGCAATTTCCGTCAACTTACATTTATGTATATCTCTTAAGATATAATCAAGACTAGTTCGTTAGACTCGCTCTAGACCTTAGTGGATTAAAAAAAGTAGTAGTAGTAGTAAAACTGCATTTTACATTAGAGTAGGTATTCTCTTACTCCGATAGTTTTTTTTATTACGTATAAGCCCGCTCCTTCGCCTGATGTTAAGTGCTAGATGAGATCTACGATCTAACAAGCGAGCCCAGAAGATTCCTGTTCACGCTTGCTTTAAAGTCTGACGGGCCATATGTGGCAGGGAACACAGAAGCCGGCAGAGAGTTCCACACCTTGGCTGTGCGCACAAAAAAAATGTAGAGGAGAAGCGCTTAGACTAGACGACTAGATGGTATATCGACCAAGTATGGATAATGTTGTAATTTAATTCGACCCTACATTTATGTTTACGAGTTAATTAACACAAACTTCTTACTAAAATACCAATATCACTGAATGAGAAAGCGAGCCACTTCGTTAGTGCGCAGGCTGCGGGGCAGCACTAACACAGTCCTGAGGATGATTGCGGACAGGGTAGATTGTCCGTATGTCAAACATTGCAGAGATCTACATATAACTGGAAATTTAATAATATTTTAAAATGCTCTATTTAAAATTAATAATGTGTATGCTTCTCTATTAAATTATAAAATAGTTTAATAATAGAAAAAAATATTATGACAATTTTATTTTGTTTATTGACATTTTTATTTCATTAAGTTCTTTTTTTGTAATTGACATTTTCATTTTAATTTATTCTTTGAAAATAATATTTGGTGTGTGTGTTTCTAATTATGTTAATCTTATATGAGTTACGTTACTTGAATTAAATGCATTTGATTTATTGTCCGCACATATTATTCTAATTATTTAAAAGTAGATATACATGTTACCTGTGTACTAAATTGTTTAGTCGATTGTACTTATTTTTTGTTAGTTCGCTTAACACTAACTCGGACGAGCTAGTGGCTAAATAGTGACAGCCACACAGGTCGATCTTCAAGGTAAAGCAACGTTTGCCGAGGTTGACTGGTGGATGGGTGACCATCTTAACTTACCAAGATGCCTCCGTGCCTCGGAAAGCACGTGAAGCCGTTGGTCCTGTCTGTCACTTTTACATGTTTGACTGCCGTTACCAGTAATCAGAAACCAGAAAATCTGACACCAGTCTTATCAACGGGTATCGTGTTACCCAGTAACTGGGTTATGGAGGTTAAATAGGCAGTCGCTCCATTTAAAACCTTAGTCCTCGCGGCACTCGATTTTTTTTTTATTTTTTATAATAGGGTCGCGTTTGACCACCACCTCACCTGATGGTAAGTGATGATGTGGTCGAAGATGGAGCGCGCTTACCTAAAAGTAACCTATTCACTCTTGACTTAAAGACCCCTAGGTTATAGCTATCGGGAAACACAGACTCCGGATGGGAATTCCACTCCTTAGCCGTACGCACAAGAAAGGTATTCCCAAAACGTTTAGTGCATATAGGGGGGATTTCCACCATAACGATGGCGCATCGCCGTTTGTCTTGTAGTCGATGATGGAACGGGCTTGGCGGATTTAGATTGTGTAATTCCATCGCACACTCCCCGAAATGTAACCGATAGAAAACCGATAGACTAGCAACTTGTCGTCGATGTTCAAGGCTCTGGAGCTTTGATTCGACCAGTGTATCGTTGCCAATGAGTCTTTTGGCCCGTTTGTCATGAAACTGGAAGCTGACCCTAACATTATTGGGAACAGACTAAGCAAATTTGACTGTATAACCAACTCTACTATAAAAGCAGCTAATATTTCTTTCAAATTCTAGGGCGTACATAAGGAAACCAAATCAGCGAAGGGTCATCATGAGAGGGAGAACCACCACGGTCGGTACGACGACAACGGAGGGATTGACGCGCACCATGAGAAGGAATCTGCCCACTACGGCGACCACCATCACGAAGAGCACGGCAAGAAACATGCCAAGGTATGGTCTTTATCACGGAATAGATGAATAAGGTCGGAATGGTAATGTGAGCGTGGCGAGCGCGCCATATTTATGATATGAACCGATTAATTCATTAAGCGCGTTTAGTGCGCTTCGGATTACTTCGGAACACAGAGCTCTGCTTTAAAATGCCGTGTTGTTCTATTATAATCTGTAAAACAAAAAGTCAGACCGCAAGTATAGAGCGAAGAGATATATCTTTCCATTGGTAAATGGAAAATAACATTTAATTACAATTCTATTTGTAAAAAAACATAAACATATTCTGATCACTATGAAATTCCAAAAATTAACAACATTATTGAGACTAGTTACAAAAAATATACATTTCCCGATGTGTACTCGCTTAATCAACGCAATGACCAAGTCCGCTTACAATGTACCGCATGCGTTGCGTCCTCCACGCTTCAACCATTGACGTTTCGTCCTTTGCCCTGATTGGCCGTGATGCACGGCGCATGTTTATTGACAGTGAGTTACAATCAGTAGCAAGTTCTTGATTTAAGTGTGTGTAATTTATTTGTGTGCGTAATTCGCAAACGTAACGGGCCTCTTGCTTGTAGTGGAGCTAAATAGTGGGAGACAAGCGGCGACACGCATTCTCATACAAATCAGGAACTATTTCCTTTCTAATCTCTTTTATCTGTTCTGTGGTCTTTATCATCTACAATATTGGTAACGGAAAAGTTTGTTTGATCGCGCTAATCTTCGAAAGCACTGGGTGGATTAGGATGAAATTTAGTATGGAAGTAGCTTGACGCTTGACGAAGGGCATAGGTTACTTTTAACTCGACTGCAAAAGAGAGAAGTTATATTTTTAATGTGGTAAAGTCCACGGGAGCAAAGCCTTGGGTTACTGCTAGTTGTACATAATATCATAAGCATCGAAGACTAACTCACCTTTTAAAGATCCTTAGGTTTAAAGAACTTTTTTATTCGCGTTCATGTGGATCAATAGACCAGTCTATTAATTACTGTCACCTGTTCATATTTTGGGTAGCATTTTAAGTCTTTAGTCTTAACTGTCATTTGTTGATCTTTGACAGTTTTTACGAAAGTTGGAAGCCAGAAATTCAGACGACTAGTTTTTTGGAGATTAGATGAACTATTGTTCTATATTTTACTTGTATTTACTTGCATCTGTTTATATCTATCGTTGACTTCTTTAATGCTCCAATCTCATAGTCAGTCATTGTTATGTATTTTATTTAACAATTCATGTACACATACGTAACGACATACAGAAAAGAAAAATAAGTACAAAGGAGACGTTTATTTGGGTAATGACTTCCAGCTTACCTGAGCTACTGTATTTGTACTATAAGTTTCTCAACTGCAGCCCAAAGTCTAGATTCACTGCTTATTTTCTAGTAGTTCTTATAAAAACAATAGATGCCTATGTTGCAAAATTGGTTGGGATGTCTACCTCTGCTTGTTTTAAAACAGGTGTGATGTTATAATAATAACAATAATTCATTTAATTATTGATGCTACAGAGATCATAACCATCACCAGTTCTAGCGACAGAGTACTATCTAACGCACCAAGATATTCATAAAATGATTCATAATCGGCGAGTCGTATAGATTAGATAGCGTTTTCAGAATTCTATTGGAGCTGTCTCGTATTCTGTTCAATAATGAGGCGGTCTCGTTCCTTATAATTGCGTTATGTATGTTGAATACAATTTCTCTACTTGAAAATGCTTGTTTTATACCAAAATTAACATAAACATGTTTTAGTATGAGGAATCGGGCAAGCATTCGAAAGGACACAGCACGAAAGGCAGCCACGACATCCACAAAAAGGAGGAATACGAGAAGAAAGTTGAATTCTTTGAGGAGGAAGGCGACTCCGGTGAGGAGGAGAAACACGGAGGCTTCAACGAGGAGCATGGCCATTCCCAGGTAAGTCCTCACATATATTCTCGCGATTTAACTAATGAGATTCCTTGAGCTCTCATCCGACTTTTTTCAGAGTAATGGTTTTCTTTTCTTAAAGTATTTTACGGTTTAAATCTACGCTTGCAATATGCAAGTAATTAGAAATAGATGACACGGTTGGTACTGTGATTCAGCGATCAACAGCTACGCTGCGTATCACGAGTTTGATTTCCGCACCAGCAAAAATGTTTGTATGGCCTAAAAATAAATATTTGTTCCATGTCTGAGTGTTTGTAAAAATGCACCGACAGTACAAGAGAGATGTCGAGTTTAGGAAATGTTTAAAAAAATAGTCTTAAATCTTTTTTTGTGAAGTTATTTGTATAATTTGGGAACATAACAAATCCGGAATCGAATCTGCTGACATTAAAATATTCTTAATACGAATTTAACACGTATCCTTTATTCGGATGTTGATAGAACTCAGGATTTAACTACGGATTACGTAATCGTAAGCATCTTGTAAAGTAATCTTATTCAAATAAAGTGGAGTTTTTTTCGCGAGCCTTTTTTTTGGAATTTGGCGAAGCTGATTTCAATGGCATATATGTATCTATTTCAGCTACATACATTTGTCGGCTTTCCATTTATAAAGAACCACTACATATGCATATTACACCAATAATGAAATCAGTTAATAATCATATTAGTATATGATGCTGTTTTATGCCATGCTACAAAATGCTTAACTGCAAAATTCAATGAAGATCATAACATGTTATAGATAACATGTTATGATCTTCATTGAATTTTGCAATTTTGAATTTTGATTTTTTTTTTACAGTCTGTAAAACAGGTTAATGTGCAGGCAGTGACTCTTTCCTGAGACCATGTCCATTGTGTCTTGAGCAAATGAATTTATTGTACCTACCTCTTATTACTGAATAAAAGTTCGATACGTATTTTGCTTAGACGTAAACATAGAATCAACACACTATTTTCTTATAGTATAAGCATCAATAGCACAATAGCTAAGGTGTGATCGAGAGGTTGCGGGTTCGAACATCACCAATCACACTATTACCGTGAACCCACTCCAGACTCAAGCATATTTAGCTTAGTTGGAGGGCTTAACAAGATTTCTACCCACATTGCTAGTTCTCTTATTTTAAAAGAAGATAAAAAACATGTTTGTCAATGCAAGAGGAATAGTGATTATTTACGTCACGCCTGCACACCAAATTATTGCGTTAGCTGTACCTATAAGTTTTCGCCAAGGCCGAGGAAATATCAATTTTGTCCCTTAATTAATTCATTAAGTACATAATTAGCTTCCCTTGCTTACTTGCAAATTGTGGTGTGCTAATAGTTTCGTCTTGGCAAGGTTTCATTTTGTAATTTTAAGTAGATTTCGATTTCGATGATTGACAATGTAGCCAATATATAGGTTGAGTTAAATATCTATCTATTGGAGATATTTTTTTTAAATTGATAATTGGCTTGCGTTTGACCACCATCTCACCTGATGGTAAGTGATGATGTGGTCGAAGATGGAGCACGCTTACCTAAAATTAACCTATTCACTCTTGACTTAAAGACGCCTAAGTTATAGCTATCGGGAAACACAGACTCCGGCTGGGAATTTCACTCCTTAGCCGTACGCACAATGAATCTTTCAGGTGATGAAAATATTTTTGTTTATATAATATTTGCTCAAGATAGATGCTTTAGATAATGTAATGAAATATAAATGAAAATTTTCAGTGCATTTATTTGTAGAAAAAAGTGTAGGGAATCTAATCTAACAAACTATCACCTATTTGCATGCTGATAGCGTACTTGATTTATTTAGTACATTTCTCTCCAAATCTAATGAAAAGACTAGCCATGGCAAAAACAAATGAAATGTCTCAACAAAATTACCGAGTTGGGTGCAAAATGTTTGAACGACCAAAAACAGAACTTATCGTGTCTGACATCGCACATAAGGCACGCTTCAATTTGCACCAACCACAACAAATGGCACTTTACGTAACACGGATGGAATAATATCTTCAACACCGTCTAACATTTCTGTTTTTCCCTTTTTTTAAATTCAGTTTTAAAAAAGGTATATATATCCTAAACGGTTGCTAAAAAAGTGAAAAATGGTGGAAGAAACCTCAAAATTATTTTAAAGACCTTTTCAACAATACGTCACTTGACATAGTGTATCGATTTCAGATTTTTTTAATTTCTGACAAAATGTCGTCTGTTTGTCGTTGTGGTGATTTTTTTAAATTTTAATGTATCCAGTAACACTCGTGTCATCAAGACAAACCTAACGTATTATTTATCAAAATCATTATTTATTTATTTATTATTATTTATTTATCACTGGTTTAATAGTTACGTGGGAAAAAAGGAACGGACATACGCGCTAAAAACATAACCCTCCTCCTTTCGGGCTTCGCCGTAGTCGGGTAAAAATCAGACTATCGACGATTTGTCTGCTCAAGATACTAGAGTTTTTCGGTCATAGCCAGAAAAGAAGGCCACAATCTTGAAAAACTCATAATTACTGGCAAACGACCTAGAGACCGTCGCCTAACAAGGTGGGTTGATCAGGTCTGTTCCACCCTGGACGTCCAACTACACGATGCCAAGAAAAGGCATAGATGGT
This sequence comes from Tholera decimalis, assembly GCA_943138885.2. Lineage (NCBI taxonomy): Eukaryota > Metazoa > Arthropoda > Insecta > Lepidoptera > Noctuidae > Tholera > Tholera decimalis. The sequence goes on from OW964551.2 coordinate 13,753,529, forward strand.
GGAACACCATCAGGGAAAAGCTATTTCCACGGGGGCTTCACGATCCTCAGCATTGGGGAACTCGACGCGAGGAGGACGATATTTTTCTTAGATCTTTCAATTAATTACCTATTTACTTACATGACGAGTTTTAACGGTGGCCAAATTCTGTTATTTAGTCTGTTAGAGCGAGTAAATAGTTTTGGTAGGAACAATTATTATTATTATTATATACTTTATTGTACAACTTACAATATTAATATGGATACAAAAAATTTAAATTAGTGTACAATGGGCGGTCTTATCGCACAGGGCGATCTCTTACAGACAACCTTTGGATGGACAAACTTAAAGGAGACAGTTTAAGGGCTGTCAGTGTACAATCATCATAATTTTAACTGGATATAATAATATAAAATACATAAAATACGAAAATCATATACTAATAAATATTACATGTATAATTGAGAAAGAAGGGGACCAGTTATAGGGAGAGGTAATGCTCCTTCACCATTCTTTTGAACGCTGGTAGCGTTTGAGCACGCCTCACTTCTATGGGTAATGCATTCCACAAACGAGCTGCTTGTATGGTAAAAGATTTATCAAAGAAAGAAGTGGAATGCATACGAATACTTAACTCTAGATTCTCCGATGATCTCAAGGACCTAGAATGTGTGTCACAGCGGAACTGAAAACGTTCCTTAAGATAAAAAGGAGTAAAAGGATTAAAGAGCACATTATAAAGTAAAGAAAGTAAGTGAAGATTCCGGCGAAATCTAATAGGAAGCCATTTGAGCTGAGCACGGAAATCAGAAACGTGGTCATACTTGCGCAAGCCAAATATAAACCTGATACACAGATTTTGAAGTCGCTCTAGCTTGTCCAATTGGTCTTGGGTCAAGTCGAGATAGCTGGCATCAGCATAGTCCAGAATAGGGAGAAGAAGAGTTTGTGCAATTGCAATTTTAGTGGAGATGGGAAGAAAATTACGTAGGCGTCTCAAGGAGCCTGCAGAAGCAAATACTTATAATACTTATAATAAGACATATTTTTATTATATACAACGCGTAATTAGGGTATATACATACCAAGTGCAAGGCTTCTTTGGATGTTAACAAACGATATGACAAGGGTTTTGTAATCCATGTCTACATGTGTGGAATTTATTAGAAATTTCAATACCTTGATACCAGAGACCGAATTTTCCAAATTAAGAAGAACGAAGAGAATTATTGTGTTATTGGCAAGTGATGTGGACAGTTATTGACCCTTATAGTGCTGTGACACGTTTGTTATGATTGGTATTCAAGAAACAAATGAAACCAATAATTTGGTATCAATTCTAACTTTGCAAGAGTCTTCAGCCCTTTTGGCTAGAAATGGGGTTTCCGTTACATGTTGTAAAGTATTATATAAAGTTTTAAAAATGTTACCCATGTTCATTAGCAGTCCATGAAAGATTTAAAATTTACATATTTTAAAGTCACCCTGTATGTTTGTGCCGTAGAATGATAGGGTCTTATGTAAATATATTGGCTTATATAATTTAGGGTGAAGTCGTTGATTTGCTAACGTCTGGGCAGAGATGATAAGTTAAGTAACTTTTTACGGGGAACAGTGAATATCATAGAATGATAGATATATTTACTATTTATTGTACACCATAATAGAATTAAATATGGACTTAACAACTGAAAAGGGTGTTATAATTATGGTCTTACCCCTAAAAGCGATATTTTACAGAAAACCTTTGGATGGATTTGATACAGAAGGAAAAAAATGATTCGCGTGTAATAATAATAATTTAAAAATATTGTTTTTATAATATACTTAAATTATTAATGTGATATATTCCTACGTACGTTTTGGTATACTGAATGTAACGTAAGCTACTACGAGTAACTCTAGCTAAGCATAAAATCATAGTTTTGATGGTATTATAGGGTATTTGAGACGTGAAGGGTCATAATTCAGTATGATGGTCCGAATCAGATAAACAATAAGAACGATAAAAGATTTGTATTAAAAAAATGTAATCGAAAAAAATCCCCTGTTCCATATATCCCTACTGACATATCCCCACTGGTAGGGATACTTGGATTTTTTTTCCAATTATCGCTACCGGTTGGGATATATGGAACTTTCTACTCCATATATCCCTACTGATCCACACTGGTGGGGATAGTTGGATATTTTTTCCATTTATCTCTACCAGTAGGGATATATGGAACAGGGCAAATTTTCAAGGGTTTCTTTATATGATTAATCAGGAGTTCCTAAATTACTTTTGATAAAAAAGAATAAAAAAAAACAAAATAAAATCGCGAAAACAATTTAATACAAACAAACCCATTATTTTTGAAAACATAACTTCATTTGAGTCAACTTATACTTCCATAAATTGTACAGTACAATGTATCCCGTTTAGTTCCGAATTTATTAATACATTATAATTTAAAAATACCCGCAGCAATCGCCATAATTCATCGATGGATACGACGGTTCCTGAATTACTTGTGATAGTGAATCTTATAGTGAAACCAAGCATATGTGCTACGTGATATTGTTATCCAAAATGCACAGCTACAACTTGTTACGGCAGAAATCACAGTAGGTGCTTTCTTAGATATGGTTAGGTAGTCCGGTCTAGTGCCGGTGTCGCTGCAGCACCCCTAATTAATCATATAAACTCTTGAACCGTGTACAAGTGTACCGTGTAGTTATGTTTTCAAAAATAATGGGTTTGTTTTGTATTAAATTGTTTTCATGATTTTATTTTGCTTTTTTATTCTTTTTATCACAAGTAAAATTACTTGTGATAAAAAGAATAAAAATAGGAATAAATGAATAATAATAGGAACTCCTGATTAATCATATAAAGAAACCCTTGAAAACTTGCCCTGTTCCATATATCCCTACTGGTAGAGATAAAAGGAAAAAAATATCCAACTATCCCCACCAGTGTGGATATGTCAGTAGGGATATATGGAACAGGGGAAAAAAATAAACAAATAACGTTTTGGGAATACTTTCATTGTTCGCACGGCTACTCATAAGAAGTGGTATTCCCTGCTAGAGTCTGCGTTTCCTGATAGCTATAACCTAGGGGTCTTTAAGTCAAGAGTGAATAGGTTACTTCTAGATTAGCGTGCTTCATTTTCGACTCATCATTTATCATCAGGTGAAATGGTGGTCAAACGCGAACCTATTATCCATAAAAACAATTACACTTTTCATGTAGTCTAAAGAACCTGTTGCCTACATTTTAGACCTATACAGTTTTTTAAATTTTATAGCACTCTTAAATTATGTCGTATTTCTGAATCACCCTGTAGATTCACCCTCAATAATATGAGATTTAGACGTAGCTTTCAAAATGTAGGTGTGTTAGAAAAACTTCAGTTTGACCTTTCGTGGTTGTATCTCATAAACATATTTTCAGACAAAACACCAGCCATATTGTTTCCAGCAACGGTTTAATTATAATCCCTAAAAACTATCTTTAAAATTAGACATGAAAAATATTTTTGGTAGAGCTCCCAGTAATAAATGCTTCTAAGTAATGATGAAATTTTAATAACTTTATCCTTAACGTAGGCGTAGACTGGACTTAGCGGTGTTACTACTAATGCAGAGGGGTTTAGGGCACCAAAGGTTACAAGGGGCACCACGGGATGCAACGATATATCGTAAAACCGATAAATACCGATACATCAATTGTATAAAGATGTTGAAAAACTGTAGTAGAATCAATAGGCGCGAATTGAAAAATCCCTACAAAGGATTCATGTCTATGTTTTTGTTATAATGATTTATTATTATTATAAGCCCCTCTGCAGAGCAAAGCTTCCTTCCTTCCTTCCACTTCACCCTGTCTACTGCCACGTCCGGCCAATCCTTCAGGTAGGAATCTGACCCGTCACGCTATCTCCACCTGCTCTAGTACAAAGAAAAATATTTTAAGTATGGGAAATTATATAATGACTGCCTCCCATCTGGAAGAAGCGGGAGGATGTGTCAGACTTTTACTGACTGAAAATAATCTGTGTTCCGTCATTTGCCCTTCGTGTTCCGAGGCCACGGTAACTCTTTCGAATAATTCCGCAATCCTGACCCTTATTTCCCCTTTGTACCCCATGATCTCAAAGTACATGCAAAAGATTCAAACACAAAAACAGAGTGTGGTAGTAAGCTATTGCATATCACGATACGAAGAAAAGCCAAAAATATATCAACAATATTCTACGGTTTATATCATATTCATAGCAAAATAGATTGGAAGTATAGTTCCGTTTCGACTATCAAAAGATGAGACTGTGCATCAATTCTATACATAAAAGCACTTTATTTCCTGCATAATAAGTTCCATTTTAGATTTTTATACAATCAGCGGCTGCTTTGTTTCGCCGGTGTGTCTCAACATTGATTCGATTTTCCAACAGATACATTATATTGAAAATTTGTCTTTATTTTTTATTCACTCTCATTAATAAATCATTCGTCTCGTCTTGTCACGTGTTTCGGTTAAAACCACTGGCCTGTAACTGAAATTACGTGTCGGTTAATTTCCAAACCAGATCGGGAAATTTTTGCCCGAATTTCAAAAGTTTAGATTTCAAAAGTGTCTAGTCTTAATTCTGTCTTGATAGGAAACACTTTAGAACTTTTTAGATATATTTTTTAGTTCGTCTTGTCAGTTCAAGGTTCTATAACTTGCATCTTTTGCTAACCTTACGTCCAAGGTTCGATGTTCCGGTAAAGGAAAGTAACTAAGAGGACGGATTAGAATAATTTATTCATTGGGTTTTTATCAACTATTGCATCGTATGACCTTTTTAAAGTAATTTAAATTGATGTCGTGGAAAATTAGGTGTCACAATTTATTACTAAGGTGATTTTCACTTGCAGAAATTCAAGGTGTAATGTTTTATTGTTATCCGGTACTTAATCAGTAGGTAATTTAATGGTTGCGATATTTTTTTCAACACTTGAATGCGTAAGGGTCGTCACGCTTGGAAACGACTAATTAATGAATTTGTGGTAGTCTTATTTAAACTATTGTTTTGCCCACCATTTCTATAAAAAAGTTTTGTCTAGTGATTATAGGCATGACTTACAAGTTGTAGATCGTAGTTTCAAACCCAGGTAGGCTGCACTGAAATGCTCTCTCTCGATGCCCTCAGAGATTTGATCGTAGGTGCATTTACAAATATTTAAATTCACTTGCATAAACACACAGACTCGGGAAAACTATCTGTTAGTCGCACAAACAGTTTGAAAAAAACTCATTGTGCGTAGAGCTAAAGAGTGGAATTCTCTGCCGGAGTCTATGTTTCTTGATAGCTATAATCTGGGGCTATTTAAGTCAAGAATAGGTTACTTCTAGTTTTCATCTTCGACCACATGATCGCTTACCATTAGGTGAGACTATGGTCAAACGCGAGAATATATTCAATAAATAAAATCTGAGCCGTGAACCGAAGCCGTGACATGCAGCACAACAACCGATCGCTCAACCACTTTTCCAATCGTCTCATCAGATTAAAAGTTTAACTAAAAAGTATTTTCGATTAAGTAAAACTTAACCGAAAATACTTTTCAACTAAGTTCATAAAGTTTGTTTTAGAATTATTTTTCACATGACCCAAGCCGTTGAAAATATCGTAAACCATATTTAAAATCACGTAAACACTTTCATTCCATGATATTTCTAAACATATTTTTCCCCATAAAACTGCTATATTAACACAAAGTTAACTAAGTCAATGTAAACTTAATTAACTTCAAACAAAACACGGGTTTAATTACTTGGAGCCGTTAACTTAACTGCATGTTGCAGGCTTACGGTAAGCAAGGGAAGTTACTTACGAAGTATAATCTTAACATCATAAACTTTCATTTACTTACCCAGTTACTGTCCAGGGAATTATCGTGGGTTATCCAAGGGTATACTGGGCAGTCATTTGTTTTTAGAATAGGTGCATACGTGTTGTCACTTCTGGATTTTGCTTACCTTAATAGTGCTGGTGGTATTGTAGTTATAGGTCCAACTTGCGTCCGACAGGTCGTGGACTCGAACCCAGTCAGGCAAATTACTTTTGTAATTTATATTAAAACCGAAAATTCAAAGACATGTGACATCTAACTAACCTTTCTTTTTTTCTGGGTGGGAAAATCATAAAATGAATATTCCTGCGTTCCGGGGCCGCGTTATCTCATCACAACAGTCCCGCAACCCCGTAAGACAATGGCCCTATCAAATCAAATCAAATTATTTATTTTTGCAGAAAACACTGTTACAATGGTGTTATAAAAATTTACATGTTTCAAGTGATTCTACCGTAAGGCATGCAAAATGTATAATGTCATAAAAACAAACCACAAATAAATAAAAAGAATCATAAAATACAATCTACAAATAAATAAAAACAATCATAAAATACTTTAAGATATTAAATTAAGGCAATGTCATACAGATTAATTATTTATTTAATAATAGTAATATTTAAATTATTTCAATGTTGTTCCTAGAATTATTACAATATTTAAAAATGCATGCATAATAATTTGTTTCTAACTCAACTCAATTTGTTGTCTACTCTACCAACCTGAGCCATTATTACAACCCATTTCATTTCATAGACAGGAGGCCAGCGTCCCAGCTCTGGGAACATTATAGGCTGGTTTCGCTATGTTAATATTTTTATTGGTATTTGTTTAGTATATTCAGTTGCGTTTTGTACGATTTTAATTGCATTATTTTAATGGGTAATAGCTACAAATTTAAATATTCCAATTATGTATCCATTTTGTTTACATTTACACTTGAATATAAATGTGCAGTGGTATCGATAAGAAAATTCGAGCTATTAATAATATTTATGAAAAAAAAAGTCTTTGAGTGACCAAACATAATCTTTTAAAATCACGTTAAAAAGAACTAAATTCTTAAAATAATAAATAAAGGTTTATTAATAATAAAAGAGCTTAAATTAAATATAATTTTATTTATAGTAAGTTCAAAACCGCTACTCTTTGTACAGTAGTTTTAAGTAGAAGCAGGTACCAAGAAGTACCTATCATAAGATTCTAAATGCATACACAATCGGTTTCATACTAAGTAACTGCTAGAAACTTACTTTAATCTACAACATGCTCTAGAAATCCTAAGACATGGTTCAAGACAGATCTCTAACTTAGACAAGTTAATAAAAGTTTTAACTAAGTACTGTGAGTAATAGAAATGTCGTAACCAGATCAGTGTTTCAAATAACTTTTTGAGAGTTAATTTAGGTAAATTATGCATGGAAAAAACCTTTTATTTAATAAGATGTACAAATAATAATTAAAGATGTTTCAACTTTATTTCTTTATCATTAGAACTTAAAACGCGTATTTACCATATTGTGTATTGATTGTTTCGAGTTGCAACAGTGCCGAAATATCGGAACTCGAAACAATGGTACATATCCCGTTTAAAGTTCTAATGTTACTGTTAGTGACCATGTTACCTTAAAATTAATTTCTTTAGTCAGAGCTCTCTTAAATGCTTGGTCTCCAATTAAAATATTTACTTAAAATATACCTGACAGCACTTTGAAGTTTGCAAAATAAAAAATGATAGTATTTTGCTCAGTTTTGTCCTTTTTGCCCGTTTTTATCAAATAAATATTTTAACTGATTATAAAATATACCCTTGCATCGAACCCAAGACACAGTGTGTGGCGATCAATTCTTGTATAGTTTCTACAAGAGTGAAACAAAATAAAATAACTCAGGTTAAGATCCTTTTTCTTTACAACTTATAACCATGTATTTTTTCCTCAGGGAGGACACTTCAAACACGGCAACTTGCAGGGGGGCCACGGACAGCATGCAAAGGGAGAGTCCGGGCATTTCGCTAAAGGCGGGCATTTGCACTTGCATAAGGTAATAACTCTATAAACTATAGTGCATAAGGTTCAAAATACATTAGCCGATGTGATAATAGATGTATTGATGGCTCTATTCAGTAGGTACCAATAATTATAATATACAAAATGCAAATGTTCTAACACATGTCTTTATACATAACTCTTTTTTCTTATTTTTTAACCAATATTTTAATTTCGAAGTGAATGAGACGAGACGGTTGAACTTGTAGATTTGTTATGTTTATCATTATATTCCTGCCTTTAATTCATTTAATTGAGTTCGGCGTAATACGTTCTCTTATTCCATCTTCCCCTGTCAGACGGCATCTTTCACTTTTTCTTTTAAATAGTTTCCCATCATTACATCCATATTTTAATTATTTTTGCTTTACCTCTCTATCTATCCACATTCATACCCATCACTCTTTTAGTCACTTACTTGCTCATTGCTTTCCAAACTCTATATAATTTAGTTTCTAAAATAAAAGCACCAATAGAAAACTTAATCATGTAAATAAACCAAATTTTCCTTTTCTAGGGACACAAAGCAGCAGAGGGTGACGAGGGCCACGCGAAGCACGGCCACTCCCACCATCGCAATCATGGCAAAGACGGTGGCAAGAAGTGGGTCTATCATCATGGGTCACCAGCGAAGACCGCTAACCTTGTCTTAATAGACCGACGGGCTGATCAGTTCTATCATGGGCCACAGTATTACGGATAAATCTAGCTTTTTGGGGGTAAATAGCTGCAAATTTAAAGCAAGCTTAGAGCATTGATTGGAAGTTTTTAATTTTTTTCCCAAATTGGAAAAAATCTAAGGAAACTAACTTAAAAAAATATGATGCTTATAAGTTGAAAAGGCGAGTAGATACAGTACTTCAGTATACGCCATAAAATTAGAGCGTCATCTAAAGCGAGTTTTGCCTTTTCTTCCATTGGGCATTCCTATGGGCAAATCCGCCAGATCTCACTGTTACAGTTTTGTGTAGATCTATGTTTGTTTGCGTTTGTTTGAACGCAAAAAGACATATTTTTGTAATGATTTGCAGCTATGTATTTACCGGATAGGTACGGTTAGCGGCAAAAGTCTTAAAATGATGCAAAAAAAATATAACCTAAATGTTTATTTATTCGGTAATCTGGTTTCGAATTAGTACTGTTTATTTTTTTTATACAACTAAAGTTTCCATCGACTTTTGTCGTTTACTGTACTCACATACATGACAAGTTTCTAGATAGGTCTCGGTGCAGTTTATAACAAAAATATTTATGTTATAAATATATGGATTTTGTTATAAGAAATCTAGCTAGAGTTTATTAAGTACGGGAGAATAGAGTATTTCTCAATTACTTAAACAAAGTTTTTTTGAAACGAAACGTTGATTTATTTAAATCGATGACGAACAATTTTTTTTTCGATCATAATTGTAACCTCCAAATACTGACAACCATTTCTTAGTTTAACTACCAGAAACGAGCCAATACATCTCTCATGTGTACGTTAAAAAAGGAAATTGTTAGAAAAATGTTTTGTAGTAATTAGGTAAGGTAAATACGGGTTAATGTTTAAAAAATATTTTTTCATGTCTAAACCACTTAACCAATATTGATGAAAATACAATCGCAAATAGATTACACTTTGGGGAAGGACATAGCGTACCTATTAACTGAAAAAAAAAACATTGGTAATTCTTCGGCCGGTAAATCATGATTGTAAACAACTTTTACCATGGGATCAACCGTGATAAATAAAACCAAAATAAGCTGTTATTATATTCTAAACACATGATTATATTTTTTACAACCTTTAAATATAATTCAATTCATTCATACTTTTGTCAGCTTTTAAATGTTTAACAATTAATTATAAATCATCGTGTGTACGATCGCAATACCAGAATGATTGCGACATGTTTAAATTTTTATTGGTCTAAATTTATTATGACAGGGTGGTGTAAGTACCTAATAACTGACCTACAAAAAATAATAGTTTTAAGGGTTTTTTTATTTTTGTTTTTATATATTTTTATTATTTTTTTTTATTTTTTTAGGCCGATGATATTGCATATTTTATTATAAATTATAAATTCATACATACCGTATTTATTAATAACTATTATATGAAAAATAATTGACAAGTTTTCATCGCAAGTATTTCCTTTGAAACATTGAGATTTTTCTATATATATTTTTATCCTTCAGTTAACTGGGATAATCACTTTGTATTTTATTTTATAAAAAACGTTACCTATTTATCGTACTTTTGTTTTCATTAATGTTACTTTTAAATTATAACTAACCTATTTTTAAGTTCTTATTTTTTAATTAATTTTATTGTAAATACTCTCGCTGTGATTTATGATGTTTTGTAAATATTGTTTTCTGAATTACATGTATTTTTTTTACTTTGTATTTTATTTAAACTGGTATTCAATTGAGGTAGTTTTCATGAAAAACATATATTCAGATAAAGACATACACAACAAAGTACACAATACAATACAAAACTAAAAACATTATATAAAACAAAAAGAAAAATTCGTTGAGCATGTCCACACCGAAAAGGTTAGTTGTTTAAGGCATAGAGTAACGGGGTCACGGGAACGTTCTTACGGGATACTGAGGCCTCAGAACGCAATGGCTACTGAAGGACAGTAGAAGCCTGATACTCCCTTCCGCTCTACCTAGAGCGAAAACAGTCAGTTTATGTTTTTTTTTTAAGTGAAAACTTCTTTAGTGTTGTGCACTTTTTTTGGATTTGGTAAAAAATGTTAAACTCGCGTCAGGACACGTGACCTGATCGAAAATTCGTAAGACGGACAGAGAGTCTAAGAGATAAACTTTTTAATGTAATATAAATTGTCATGTTTGTGTACGATAGCGCAATGAATAAATATTGTATTCTACCACATACATGATAGTACTTTTATACTGATAATTAAAGCAATTCGTACAAAATTATTCCCTAACCATTCCAAAATATCAAAAATGCACAACGTTAATATTCAAGTTTTCACTTCTACCGGCACTCCAGGAGTGCAACCCGTCGTTTTTTTTTCAAATGCTCATCCTGAAACTCCTTAGTTCGTAATCGTTTACTCAACCGATTTCCCGGCCTTTCTGAGGCTGTAGTATCTCATAATAATACGACAACCTCGGTAGGGGATGACGGAACGGGCTAGGCAGAATTAAATAGAAACAATTACGATCCCTACTTATTAGATATTATGCCAACACGCAATGTCATTCTCATATATATATACAACGTGTAATTTAAAGGGTATATACATACCAAGTGCACGGCTTCTTTGGATGATGACAAGCGATATGGCAAGGGTTTTGTAATCCCATGTCTACACGTGTGGAACTTATTATAAATTTCAATACATTGATACCAGACACCGATTTTTTCAAATTAAGAAGAACGAAGAGATATTTTTTTTGGGGATTTTAAGACCTGGTAACTGGACCTTTAGGTCAAATCTTATTTTAAGAACGAAGAGAATTATCGTGTTATTGGCAAGTGACGTGAAAAGTTATTGACGCTAGTAGTGCTGTGACACGTTTGATATTATTGGTATTCAAGAAACATATGATGGAATATAGTTATTTTGAGCTGAAACTGTGCATAGCGACTCCATACCTTATATTGTCTTTAGCCCTTTTTGATAGATATGAGGTTTCTGCTACACGTTGTACATACATTAACAGTAAGTCTAGATGCACCATTATAATTAAAGAATCGCAAAACCTAAACTAAAAAATAGTCTAACCTAATTTAAAAAAAAAAATAGTCCATTATCATCGTCTTTTTGCCCTTATCCCAGTTACTTGGGGTTGGCGCAACGTTTTCGTCTTTCATTCTCCCTTGTCAGACGTCATAGCATCATTTACGCCTTTTTGTTTCATATCATTCCTCACACAATATATGTATCTTTTCTTTGGCCTTCCTTTACCTCCTCTATATACCTACCAAAAAAAAATATAAGCACAATAAATAGCGAATACGTGAATAAAAATGATGAATTGTTAAGAAATTCGTATTGTTATAAAGTTTTATAGCACCTGCGTAAAGGACAGTGACAGATGGACATTTTATTTCTTTTTGTATTTTGAAAGATATAAATATATTGTATTTTGGACATACACAAGATAAGCTGGGTAAGAGGAAAAGAGACGAAATATTTCGGACTCCTTGAATTAAAACATTTCAATTACTGTGATCTTTAGTTTCATACTCAAAATCATGTTTCCGTTTTACGTAATTTATTTTCTATAGAATGTAAATGATACTTTTGTTTTTCATTGTTGATATGCTCGCATTTTACCACCATCTCACCTGATAGTTAGCGATGATGTGGTCGAAGATGAAGCACGCGTACTTAGAAGTTACCTTTTCTCTCTTGACTTAAAGATCCACAGCTTATAGCTTTCAGGAAACAAAGACTCCTGTGCGACTCTCCTACTCAGATGTATCCGGTAAGTTTGGGAAGTTTATTTATGATCCCTCAGGGGTGCTTAGCTAGGGATCCAAGTGGACGGAGGCCTAGAAAACTACACACATGTCGACATAGGATTAGAAAACCCTTACCATATCGTTTGTTATCATCCAAAGAAGCCATGCACTTGGTATGTATATACCCTTTAAATTACACGTTGTATATATATATATATATAAAATTTTTATGTATGATCACCGATTACTCGAAGACGGCTGAACCGATTTGGAAAATTCTTTTTTGTTTGAAAGTGTATACTTTGAAATTGGTCCCATTGTCACCAAGTCAGGATCTGATAATGGAATCCTGGAGAAATCGAGGGAACTCTTCAACTATTATAAGCACACCTATAGTGATATGAGTATTTTTTATAGTAACTTGTGTAGTTGCATTCGAAAAGCACCATTTGTGAAGTGGACCTGATGATGAAGACCACAGATGGCCCCTGGAACTACTCAATATATAAGTATTTCATGTGTTCCGCTTCGATTACTTAAATGTGGTTATTAAGCACAATATGCTCGTCACAATGCATATGGTGAAGTGAAGCTGATGGTGAAGTACCAGGAGAACTCCTCAACAATTAACGGCCCAACATTGGGAAAAGCAATATTTTGTAAATGAATATAAGTAGTTGATATTTAGGCCCTTGTAACTAGGTAAATTAAAAATCAACCAACTAAAAAGAGTGAAATAAAAACTTTTTACCATAAAATTAAACCGACTCCCAAAAATACTGCAAAGTGAAAAATAACTTTAACTTTAACTAAGAAGTGAAGCTGATGGTGAAGTATCAGGAGAACTCCTCAACAATTAACGGTTCAACATTGGGAAAAGCAATATTTTGTAAATTAATATAAGTAGTTGACATTAAGGCTCTTGTAACTAGGTAAATTAAAAATCGACCAACTAAAAAGAGTGAAATAAAAACTTTTTACCAAAAAATTAAACCGACTCCCAAAAACACTGCAAAGTGAAAAATAACTTTAATTTCGGAAGTCGGTGCCAAAAACGAAAATACAAAACTAAAGACACCAACTACCGAAATTAAAGTTATTTTTCACTTTGCAGTGTTTTTGGGAGACGGTTTAATTTTTTGGTATAAAGTTATTATCACTGTCCATGACATTAATATTGAGCCAAAGTTATTATGCTCAGCTGACATTGTTCATTATTCACTGTTAATTACTTTTCTGTTACACAATATTATACATGAAAATGTTTTTGGCGCAATTTTTACCTTTACCTGTTCCCGCGGCTAGTTATAGTATAAAATACAGAAAATAAGTATTACACGCAACATAATTTTTATAAAATGAATAATTGAACTGCTGATATAGTCAAAAAACATATAGACCCTGTAAAAATTGCATAAATGATCAGCGAGAGTATTTACTCTCTGAAGCTCACGGGAATAAAGATGACTGAACGTATGTAGGTAATATTCGTTGAAATATTCATGAAGATATTATTACGTAATTTGTGCTCAATGGCTGTGTGCAGTTGTAATACTGGACGGAATTAATTTTTATTCTCATTGTGCATGTAATCTATCTTCTACATATATGAAAAACTAGCAGTAGCTCGCGACTTCGTTCGCGTGGGAAGTTTTTCCGTATAAATCCCGATCCCGTGGGAATTTTGCAAAATCCCATCTTAGCGAGCATCTACGTACTAAAAGGAACCCCCATGCAAGCGTGAGAGCCCTACTACTTGTAGTTTCTGAGATTTCGTGATTAATCAGTGAGTGGTATTTTGCTTTTATATATATAGATTTATGGGTCTGTTTCTGATTTCAAAATAATTGTGTTTTCTCAAGTGAATGTATGTAGTTACTAGCAGATTCAAACGTTACCAGCGTTCAAGAGAATGGTGAAGGAGCATTAACTCTCACTACAAATTTTCCCCTCCTTTGTCAATTATACATTTGATGTTAATAATAAATAAATTAAAAAAAAATATTTATTAATATATAGTTTTGGTATTGTACATTTACATATTCTATATTATTTATGTTTGTACACTGACAGCCTTAAATCTGTCTAGTTTAAATTCTGTCCATCCAAAGGTTGTCTGTGAGAGATCATCCTGTGCGATAAGACCACCCATTGCACACTAGTTTTTTTGTAAGGTGTACAATGAAGTTTATAATAAATAAGTAAATAAATAAACCCACCTTCTTTTGCGGTCGGGTAAAAAGTACCGTCCTCAAGCTTCAAGTTACTTTCATACCGAAATTCATCCAAATCCACCTAGTATTTTCTAAGATTAGCATGTTTAAACAAACAAACTTTTCAGCTTTATACAAGGTGTAACAGATTAAGCACAATACCTCACACACCCCAATTAAAATATTATACTATATAAAGCTAGATTACCACTGACTGACTCACTCACTCATTGACATAATTGTTCTCCCAGATGGTGGATGGGGAGGTGGGTATATTTTGACCGATTCGTAAACAAGTAACTCTCAAACCTACGGGAAAAGTGCCAAACCTCCCCTTTTCCCCCCCCTTCTCCCCCCCCCCCCCCCCTATCGTATCTCGGAAACTACGAGACCCGTATTTTTTCTTTTTACGGATTCGTATAGAGGAGCCTCGGTAAAGTAAAAACCATTTCTCAAAGTCGCCCCCCTTGCCCCCCTTCTCACCCCCTTTAGGCGGATCTCGGAAATTAAGAGACTTGGAACGTTTTTTTTCTCAGATTCATTTAGAGGGGCAATGCTTTAGTCAAAATTATTGTGCAACCCCCCCCGAATGCCCCCCCCCCCTATTTTTTTTTTTTTAACAAGCACGCGAGGTTCTTGCACCTCGCGCAACACGCAAATACTTGATTTAGAGGGGCAATGCTTTAGTTTTTTTCACCAGCACGCGAGGTGCTTGCACCTCGCGCAACACGCAAATACTTAATTTAGAGGGGCAATGCTTTAGTTTTTTTCACAAGCACGCGAGGTGCTTGCACCTCGCGCAACACGCAAATACTAGTTATACTATATAAAGCTAAATTACCACTGACTGACTCACTGACTCATTGACATAATTGTTCTCCCAGATGGTGGATGGGGAGGTGGGTATATTTTGACAGATTCGTAAACAATAACTCGCAAACCTACGGGAAAATTGCCAAACCTCCCCTTTTCACCCCCTTCTCCCCCCTCCCTATCGTATCTCGGAAACTACGAGACCCGTATGTTTTTTTTTTTTACGGATTCGTATAGAGGTGGCTCGGTAAAGTAAAAACCATTTTTCAAAGTCACCCCCCTTGCCCCCCTTCTCACTCCCTTTAGGCAGATATCGGAAATTAAGAGACTTGGAACATTTTTTTTCAGATTTAGAGGGGTAATGCTTTAGTCGAAATAATTGTGCAACCCCCCCCCCCCATCACAACCACCCCCATTTTTTTTTTTAAGTGAACACGCGAGGTGCTTGCATCTCGCGCAACACGCAAATACTAGTTATTATTATACTATATAAAGCTAATTATACTATATAAAGCTAAATTACCACTGACTGACTCACTGACTCATTGACATAATTGTTCTCCCAGATGGTGGATGGGGAGGTGGGTATATTTTGACAGATTCGTAAACAAGTAACTCTTAAACCTACGGGAAAAGTGCCAAACCTCTCCTTTTCACCCCCCTTCTCCCCCCCCCCCCCCCCCCTATCGTATCTCGGAAACTACGATACCCGTATTTTTTTTTTTACGGATTCGTATAGAGGAGGCTCGGTAAAGTAAAAACCATTGTTCAGTAGCCGCCCCCCCCGCCCCCCTTCTCACCCCCTTTAGGCGGATCTCGGAAATTAAGAGACTTGGAACATTTTTTTTCAGATTCATTTAGAGGGGCAATGCTTTAGTCAAAATACTTCTGCAACCCCCCCCATCACCCCCCCCATTTCTTTTTTTTTTACCACAAGCACGCGAGGTGCTTGCACCTCGTGCAACACGCAAATACTGGTTACATTATATAAAGCTAGATTACCACTCACTGACTCACTCACTGACTGACTCATTGACATAATTGTTCTCCCAGATGGTGGATGGGGAGGTGGGTATATTTTGACAGATTCGTAAACAAGTAACTCTCAAACCTACGGGTAAAGTGCCAAACCTCTCCTTTTCATCCCCCTTCTCCCCCCCCCCTATCGTATCTCGGAAACTACGAGACCGGTATTTTTTTTTTTCACGGATTCGTATAGAGGAGGCTCGGTAAAGTAAAAACCATTATTCAGTCGCCGCCCCCCTCCGCCCCCCTTCTCACCCCCTTTAGGCGGATCTCGGAAATTAAGAGACTTGGAACATTTTTTTTTCAGATTCATTTAGAGGGGCAAAGCTTTAGTCAAAATACTTCTGCAACCCCCCCCCATCACCCCCCCGCCTTTTTTTTTTTTCTTTTTTCACAAGCACGCGAGGTGCTTGCACCTCGCGCAACACGCAAATACTAAACCCCTCCCCACATTTTTTTTTTGTTTTTTTCACAAGCACGCGAGGTGCTTGCACCTCGCGCAACACGCAAATACTGAACCCCTCCCATCTCCCCCCATCACCCGACCCATTTTTTTTTTTTTTCACAAGCACGCGAGGTGCTTGCACCTCGCGCAACACGCAAATACTAGTTATTATATTATATAAAGCTAGATTACCACTCACTGACTCACTCATTGACATAATTGTTCTCCCAGATGGTGGATGGGGAGGTGGGTATAGTTTGACCGATTCGTAAACAAGTAACTCTCAAACCTACGGGAAAAGTTCCAAACCTCCCCTTTTCCCCCCCCTTCTCCCCCCCCCCCCCTATCGTATCTCGGAAACTACGAGACCCGTATTTTTTTCTTTTTACGGATTCGTATAGAGTAGGCTCGGTAAAGTAAAAACCATTTTTCAAAGTCCCCCCCCCGCCCCCCTTCTCCCCCCCTTTAGGCGGATCTACGAATCTAAGAGACTTGGAACATTTTTTTTTTCAGATTCATTTAGAGGGGCAATGCTTTAGTCGAAATACTTGTGCAACCCCCCCCCCCCCATCACCCCCCCCCCCCTCTTTTTTTTTTTTTTTTCACAAGCACGCGAGGTGCTTGCACCTCGCGCAACACGCAAATACTTGATTTAGAGGGGCAATGCTTTAGTTTTTTTCACAAGCACGCGAGGTGCTTGCACCTCGCGCAACACGCAAATACTTGATTTAGAGTGGCAATGCTTTAGTTTTTTTCACAAGCACGCGAGGTGCTTGCACCTCGCGCAACACGCAAATACTAGTTATACTATATAAAGCTAAATTACCACTGACTGACTCACTCATTGACATAATTGTTCTCCCAGATGGTGGATGGGGAGGTGGGTATATTTTGACAGATTCGTAAACAAGTAACTCTCAAACCTACGGGAAAAGTGCCAAACCTCCCCTTTTCCCCCCTCTTCTCCCCCCTCCCTATCATATCTCGGAAACTACGAGACCCGTATTTTTTTTTTTACGGATTCGTATAGAGGAGGCTCGGTAAAGTAAAAACCATTTATCAAAGTCGCCCCCCCCACCCCCCTTCTCACCCCCTTTAGGCGGATCTCGGAAATTAAGAGACTTGGAACATTTTTTTTCACATTCATTTAGAGGGGCAATGCTTTAGTCAAAATACTTCTGCAACGTCCCCCCCATCACTCCTTCCCCTTTTTTTTTTTCACAAGCACGCGAGGTGCTTGCACCTCGCGCAACACGCAAATACTAGAACTAACTCTCAAACCTACGTGAAAGTGCCAAACCTCCCCTTTTCACCCCCCTTCTCCCCCCTCCCTATCGTATCTCGGAAACTACGAGACCCGTATTTGTTTTTTTTTTACGGATTCGTATAGAGGAGGCTCAGGAAAGTAAAAACCATTTTTCAAAGTCGCCCCCCTTTCCCCCCTTCTCACCCCCTTTAGGCGGATCTCGGAAATTAAGAGACTTGGAACATTTTTTTTGTCAGATTCATTTAGAGGGGCAATGCTTTAGTCAAAATACTTCTGCAACGTCCCCCCCATCACTCCTTCCCCTTTTTTTTTTCACAAGCACGCGAGGTGCTTGCACCTCGCGCAACACGCAAATACTAGAACTAACTCTCAAACCTACGTGAAAGTGCCAAACCTCCCCTTTTCCCCCCCTTCTTCCCCCCCCCCCCCTATCGTATCTCGGAAACTACGAGACCCGTATTTTTTTCTTTTTACGGATTCGTATAGAGGAGGCTCGGTAAAGTAAAAACCATTTATCAAAGTCCCCCCCCCGCCCCCCTTCTCCCCCCCTTTAGGCGGATCTCGGAATCTAAGAGACTTGGAACATTTTTTTTTTCAGATTCATTTAGAGGGGCAATGCTTTAGTCGAAATAATTGTGCAACCCCCCCCCCATCACCCCCCAACAATTTTTTCTTTTTCACAAGCACGCGAGGTGCTTGCACCTCGCGCAACACGCAAATACTAGTTAAATTATAAGTCTAAAACAACATCTGTAACTAAATAAATTGAAACCAAACCTAGACATGTTTTATAAAATAGTTATCCTTACTAAATGCAAAACTTATGTGCGTCATACAATATCCTTACGCAGACGCATACACTCATGAAATCTGCCGTGATTCTTTAAAAGGCAGTCATCTTTCAATTTACCGATTTTGAGTTAAACATTGAGCGACATCAGGAAAAAAAGGCGCGTCGACCTATCTAAGCCCTTTTTCTGAAACTTATTTAGCTTTAGAGATATATTTTCATAAAAAGCTGTGAATTGGTTTTGATACCAGTGCCCTTTTTTTCCTGATGTCGCTCAATGTTTAACTCAAAATCGGTAAATTGACAGATGACTGCTTTTTAAAGAATCACGGCAGAAATATTAGCGGCCGACACGCACACGAACGCATTTCCTTGAATTAAGGATTGTATTAATTTGTCATGATACTTACTGTGTTTCCATTTTAAGTTACTTAAATGAAAGATTTTTCCGTTAAAACTTAACACCTATTTTTTATGACAGAAATCGATTCAGAAGCCGATTCTGAACCAACTACTTTCAGGAATTGGGTTTATTCTGTTCCATGTTGTGGATACCGAATATTAATATAGATTTATATTACGCATAAGCACTAACAAGCATAATTAAAAGCATCTGTCTGTCTTTCTGTTGGCCGGACTAATCTCCGCATCAGTTAAATCTATTATATTGAAGCTTTCACTTAAAGTGTTCATAAAGTTACTTTTTATCATAGAATATCGGTACGCAGAAAAAACCTCCCACGCATAGAGCCTTTTGGGATGGACATTCTTGCATCGTAGGATACGATTCTTGGCGTCGGGGAACGCGAGTCGATCTCCGGCCACCATAGGCGCGGGCTTGCGGACGGCGAGCAGGGGTAGCTCACCGTCCGGTAAGGACCAGGACCGGGTCGGCGGCGCGCCGTTTTCCCCGCGCGCCTCAAAGAGTCATCAGCATCAGTGACCGCGCCCCATAAGGCCTTTGCCTACCGGTGTTGCGGGAATGTTCTAACGAGATACCGGGGCCCCGGAACTTAAGGGCACCTGAAGGAACAGGGTGGATTTTTAGTCAGTAGAAGTCTGACAGTCCCTTCCGCTTAACCCAGAGCGGGAGAAGTCATTCGACGATTTTCTTACTCGGAAAAAAAAAACAAAAAAGGGTGCGATTCTTCATGTTCAGTCTTTTGCCAACTTTGTCGGCTTCGAGTCTAACCGGATCCAATGAATACTAGTGACCGACAGCCTGTCTGACCTCCACAACCCAGTAGATGGGTTACAAGACACTCTTTGGCAAGATTGGTTTGAGATTTTATGGGCACTGACTACCTGTGACTACCATCACAATGAAGAATGTTACTAGGTATGCCAAATCGGTTGAAAGTTTGTTACAGTAAAGCTTGTGTGTATAGAAATACACTAGTTTTTGTTGTATTAAAAAATACCCATTAGTTTTGATTTTACAGGCATTTAAACTTACGATAAATATCGAGTCCCGCTAACAGTCACGTGACCGCATGTGACGTCAATTTACAACGCTCCGCTTAGAAGCAAGTCGAAATTGGTATTTGTACATTTCGGCACAACACATGATTTCCTAGTATTTGGATTGGAAAATTTTTTAACGACACCGTGCTGAGAGCGCGATCGGACTGAGCGAGTGTTGTGAGATGACGTCACACCGTCACGAGTCCGCGTCGCACGTTTACTTCTATAAATCGGAAACTAATTGACGTATCGAAGTAATTCTTTCACTTGTATTTTTTTATTTTTGACAGAGAATATGGAGAGCTAATATTCAAAATTAGTTAACATTCTTCATTGTAGAAATGACAGCTCGGACTAAACGTTCTTTACGAGGCACGTAGGAATCGATATCGACGGTCTAAACATCAGAATTCGTAACTCCATTTGAGTGAATTTACAGGCAGTTATTAATCTGTTCATTTTTTTGTAATATTTCAACGGTTTGATGAATTTAAAGAACTATTTTAATCCCCTAAAATCACCAACACAACAAATTAAACGTATTCAGTTTTTTCTTGCTCCTGTAAAATTCACTCAAATGGAGTTACGAATTCTTATGTTTACACCGTCGATACCCGATGTTGCGAAAATGTTCCGACTAGATACCGCGGCCCCGAAACGAAAGGGCAGCTGAAGAAACAGGTTTGTTTATTAGTCAGAAGAAGTCTGACACTCCCTTCCCTTCCTACACGGAGAACGGAACGAGAAGACATTCGAAGAAAATTTCCAAATGAAAAAAAAAGAAAAAGAAGATGTTCACCCATCAATGAACCGCCCTCTGGCAGTGTTGCTAACCTCTCAAGGACCGCCATTATTATGTCAACCATCCCTCAAGCACCGCGGGTGGGCTCTTATCGTAAGAAAGCGGGGCTCAACTAATACTGGTTTTTGGTACGTTTTTGTGTCGCTGGGGCTCTAGAGGTTAACACTGAAAATCGATTCATACAACTGTTCTTTTTTAGCTACGAGCTCTGGAATGCTGAAAATTTTCCGTAAGCAATTTAAATTGTCATTTCAATATCAAATGACACTCAACTTGAAAAGGAAAAATACTTTCAAAAATAATAGCTGTATTGTGTTTCAGTAATATTAACTTTCCAAATAGCCTACAGAGTCCTTTTGTTCACTTATAGTTGTTGCTTCTCAATTGTGAAGAGTTTCAGTCAGTTTAGCTTAAAAAAAGAAGACACGGGAGCCAAGTTCTTTTTAACCGACTTCAAAAAAAGGAGGTTTACAATTCGTCTTGAACTTTTTTTTTTATGTATGTATGTTACCTCGTAACTCGGAGATGGCTGGACCGATTTCAAAAATTCTTTATTTGTTTAAAAGGTTATACTTTCTAGTTGGTCCCATTGTCGTCATGTTTGGATCAGATGATGGAATCATGGAGAAATCGAGGGAACTCTTCAAATATTATAGGCACACCTATAGCGTTTTGGGTATTTCTTATAGTACCTTGTGCAGTTGCTCTTGAAAAGCACCATTCGAGGAAGTGGAACAGATCGTCATCTGAATCATCATCATCAAGACCCCAGATGGCCACTGAAACTACTAATAATAAGTATTTCGTGGATTACTTGAATATAAAGGCAAAAATAACTTTAATTTCGGACTTAAAACGAAAATAACTTTAATAACTTTATTGTAAAAAAAAAGGAAAATACAAAACAAATGACACCGACAACCAAAATTAAAGTTATTTTTGCCTTTGTAGTGTTTTTATATAGAAGTCGGTTCTATTTAATGCAAAAAAAAAATTAATGCTGAGTTCCTTAATTTAATTGAAAAATACAACATTATCTAAGTTATTTTTATATGATCATAATATTTGATGCTTACCTAATTTGTCATTCAAAAACCTATCACTTATAGATCTATACTGTAAGATTTAGCCAGCGTTTGCAATGTTTGACTTATTATTAACACGCTTTTATTAGGTCGAGCTATTACAAACTAAGTAAGTATGTAATAAAATCTGAGAATCTGAATTACACGCCCTTCTAATTGTTGTATCTTCATGAAACTTAGCAATTATATGTAGACTAGATGACAATACAATATTATGGTACCATCGAGCTGGATCTGATGATGGCTGATGGAACCTTGGACTGCCTACTAGTAAACATATCGAGTTTGTGCTTATTACATTCTTAAAAGCGTGTGTTTAGTTTTTAAACTAGTAATTTATTTCATTAATTGCATGTTTTTCATGTAGGTACAAAATCCGTTGTGTAGTTCGAAAGATCTAAGCGTAAGGGAAACGCGAGAAGCCACTCGAAAAATACAAAGAAGTATTCGTGAACAGTGAACGTATAGTATAAAAGATTATATTATGTCTTGACGATAATAACAAGGAAAGAAAGATAAATATAATTTTCACTTCTCATGCTCTGAAAGTGCTTCTTTGTGCAGGGTAGGCTGCACAAAATCGAATTTTGTGCACAAGGGCATTAACGTATCTACTCATAAATGTATTATATTAAGGCAAAGAAAATAAGCCATACAGCCAAATGCAATAAGAAGTTCATAGATAGAATTTGTTATTATATAATATTTACTTTAATTTATTTGCCTTATGTGTTTTTTAAGATATAATAGATATTAAAATTTTAATTAAAGTACGGTAGGTTAGTTGATTTAAGAAAATTATTATTACAAAATTAATTTAATAGTAGGCTGTATAGGTCTGCAGCCTAATATCAATGTCGTAAGATTTAAAAAAAAATAAAGCGGTGGGAAACAGCTCTTGTTCTTTTTTCGTGCATTTATTAATTTCTTCAATTTGCTAAAATTGTTAAAAATGTCCAGTGCAGAAGAGGATTTAACAGTCTCTCCTAATACGCTTATGGAAATTAATGCACAGAGAGTTGTGCAACAGATATTACCGCCAAAGTCTCGGGAAAAATGTCTCAAAGTTTACGATAATTTTGTAAATTGGAGAAAAGAAAAACTAGTAACTACGTTTTCGGAAAGTGTTCTTTTGAGTTATTTTGATGAATTATCCAAAAAACTTCAGCCGTCTACACTGTGGAGTATATATTCCACAGAAATCAAAAATATTTATCTATGATATATTCCATGCTGAAAGCAACATTATAAATGAAGGACAATGTTAATATACAAAATTATTCGAAGCTTACATCTTTGTTGAAGAGGCTTTCAAGTGGGCACAAAAGCAAGAAAAGCAAGGTCCTTTCAGCTAATCAAGTGGAAACCTTCTTAAATACCGCTCCAGATGAAACATATTTGGCCACAAAAGTACGTAATACACATTCCTTTCATATTTGATTGCTCATATACCTATTGCTCTTTTGTTCTAAAATGTATAAAAGTTATTAATTTTGTTTTAGGTGGCATAAGTATTTTTGGTATAAGCGGTGCGTGCCGAGACATTGAACTTGCGAACATTACCGTAAATGACGTAAAGACGGACACGCTTTTGCAAGCAATAAACTTACCCGACACAAAAAACAAACGGGAGCGAACATTTGTTGTCAAAGGAGATTACCTAAAAATAGTTAAAAATTACCAAGCTCTACGTCCTCAAAACGTGTCGACTAATAAATTTTTCCTCAATTATCAAAATGGGAAGTGCACTAAGCAAGTTATAGAACGCAATAAATTTGCAGCCTTTCCCAAACAGATCGCATCTTTTCTAAAATTAGAAAATCCCGAAAATTACACGGGTCATTGCTTCCGCCGGACCTCAGCCACCCTTCTAGCAGATTCGGGAGCAAACTTAACAATGCTGAAAAGACATGGCGGGTGGAAGTCTGATCAGGTTGCTGAGGGATACATTGAAGAATAAATACAGAACAAAAGCAAGATTACCGACCGTATAACAGAAGCCATTAATTTAATCCCAAGCGAGCCCGTCCCTTCTACATCCAGAGATTCCTTGTTGTCGTCAGAGCCATTTTCTCATAATATGCCATCTTCTCACAATATGTCGTCTTCACAAATTCAGAAAAATACCGTTAATATGCCGGGAAAAACAATTTCCTTCAGTATTCAAAACTGTTCTAATTTCACTTTGAATTTTAATTAAAGAAATGTTATGTTATACTACTGTTTTATTTCCTCGCAATCGAAGTGAGAAGCAGAGTTTATAACTCGTCCACAAAACTATTTTTATCCTCGACATTACTATCAGCCCTCGCCTTCGGCTCAGGCTGCTAAAAGTCTCGGATAAAAATGGTTTGTTTTGTGCACTTGTTGTAAAATCTACTATTTATTTCAACATCACCCAGTGTGACGCATTTAAAAAAAAATTGGCCAAGTGCGAGTCAGACTCGCCCATGAAGGGTTCCGTAGTAACTATAATAATATAATATGTACATTTATTAAAAATTTCTTAAAACTATATAGATTATTTACATTTTTTACAACTACGCCAAATTTTGCCATTCGGCTACGGAACCCTAAAAAAACGAACTAGCTATTTTTGTGGTATTCATATTACTAGCAATCTTGTTAACCACTCCAACTAAACTAATTAATATTCTTGTGTCTGGAGTGGGTTCACGGAAATAGTACAATACGAAGAAGAACTCGCGACCTTTCGATCACAAGATCGATACCTTCGCCATTGGCGATTAATGTTTTCATACATAACAGAAAACACACAATGCAGTAGAATTTGTACTACCTACGGCTAAGGAGTGGAATACCCTGCCGGAGTCTGTGTTTCCTGATCGCTATAACCTGGGGGTCTTTAAGTCAAGAGTGAATAGATTACTTCGAGGCAAGCATGCTCCATCTTCGACCGCATCATCACCAGGTGAAATGGTGGTCAAACGCGAGCCCATTATCAATAAAAAAAACCTTAGAGGAATCACTGACTCTGAAGAAGGAAACACTGACTCTGAAGATACAGGAATTGCCTAGTTTCTGAGCCAGAGTTTCAATTGTTCTATTACTGTAACCCCCACACCAATGTATACCTACCAGAAATGTGACCTCCTCAGATATGTACTTAATTAAAATTTAATACTTAAAATTTAATGGCACAGAGCTGTTATTGTGTAAAAGGGATTTTTGAATAAAATAAAATTTAATATTAATTGATTGCTATCTAATCCCATCTAATAAAACATGCCGTGTGTTATACCAACTTAAAACCTAACGGGTTGATGAAAATTTCGGACGACCGAAACGATTAAAAATTTAGCAAAAATACAAGAACAAAAGTCTCGCAAGCGTAGTTGCAAGCACAGCTAAGCTAACTAATTAGCAAAACTGGAATGTTTATGAGAACTCGGTACGCCACAAGCCCTGAAAAATGGCATACTAAACAAAAACGGTCTGAATACAGCGGGTGTATTGGAAAAGTTAAAAATACTAGCGCAGTGGAGCGCCGATGTACGATGTGCGTAGGATTCATAATAATGTTTGTAGCTATGATTGTTAATACGAGAGTAGGGTTAGCAAAAAGGGTGCATTTACATTTTCTGTATTGACTACGAAACGCATTAAAGAATATTGTCGAAACTATGTATGTGTATATGGGGTGTGCGATAAAATTGCACAATCTAATTCCACCAAGCTCGGTCCATCATCAGACACGCTTTTGATCACCGTCTCACCTGAACGGAAATGATGATTTGGTCAAAGATGGACGCACACATACACGCTTACCTAAAAGTAACCTATTCACTATTGACTTAAAGAAGTTATAGCTATCAGGAAACACAAACATACAATAAATCAGTTAATCGAATAAACTTATCTATGTAGTATTGCCACAAAGTTATACTCGTTTTTACTAATAATAGTTTGAATTTACTATCACGCATAGGAAACATGTGGTGATCAATATCAATAGTAATAATTGCGGTAATTATTTAAAGCCTTTGTCCTGAGGTTCAGACTAATTATGTTAATTACTAGCTGACCGGCAAACATCGTAAGACCATATCTTTATTTTCCATATTTTCTCACCTTTTAAACTTTTCCGGGACTTCCACAAATATTTTAAAATGAAAATTAGGGGTCAAACGGGTCCAGTCGTTCTCGAGTTTTAACGAGACTTACGAATAGCAATTGATTTTTATATAACTACTAGCTATTGTTCGCGACTTCGTTAGCGTGGGAAGATCCCGTGTAAAAAAGGAGTTTCTGAGATTTCGTGATAAGGGAGTGAATCAGTCGTCACCTTTCGCGTATATATACAAGGTATAACAGATTAAGCGCAATACCTCAGACACCTCAATTAGAATATTAATTGTTGGCAAATAAGAACGCAACCATATTTATAAGTTGGCAATATTTTATACTCTGTGTCTATACTCGGTGTGTAATCTCTCATCTCTCTATGGCGCATAAGCTTGTTCCTTTTTACCTTGTGTTAACTAAACAATAAACGTTCGTTGCATTTTCCTAATACCTAATCGTTTACTTATTTCCACTTAATAATCAACATGGTAGCAGTCCGTGGTTGATTGCTACTTGTGGAAATAAAAGAAAAAGTAAACGCAGTGAAATTAAGAAAACCGGCCGGCGTGTTTTGTCCGTCATACATTTTGAGGTTAACCGGGGCGGCGTGCTCGGTGAAAAATCACGTAAAAATCACAAATACGCATAGAAGATGTCGAATTCAGGTAATAATCCATTCCATATCGACAGATTAGTTGGAAGAGATAACTATGCCAGTTGGAAGTTTGCAATCCAAGCATATTTCGAACTCGACGATTTATGGAGTTGTGTCACCGGCACTAATACAGACCAAAAGAAAGAAACTAAGGCGAAATCTAAGTTGATTTTATTACTGGACCCTATCATTTACGTCCATGTACAGAATGCAACTACTTGTAAAGAAGTCTGGGAGAATTTGGAACAGGCTTTTGATGACAGCGGGTTGTACAGGAGAGTAGCCTTGTTGAGAAACTTGATCACAACTACACTGGAATCTTCTCGAAGCGTAGATGAGTATGTGAATAAAATAATGTCGACCGCCCACAAGCTTAGGAATATTAAGTTTAACATTGATGATGAATGGCTCGGTACACTGATGTTAGCCGGCCTCCCTGAAGCATATAAGCCCATGATCATGGGACTGGAGAGCTCTGGCATCAAGATAAGTGCTGATTCTATTAAATCTAAACTCCTGCAGGAAGTTCAATGCTCAGATAATTCAGCATTCTTCACAAGGAAAAAGGTCATTCATAGAAAACAACATGATTCAACAAAGGTCTACAAAGGACCCCGATGTTATAATTGTAACAAGCATGGACATTTTGCTAAGAATTGTCGTGCTCCGAGAAAGAAGAATGTAGAAAATACAGAAGAAGATAAAGGTTTTGTTGCAGCTTTTTCAGCATCTCCTCAGACAATTAATGCAGACCTGTGGTATGTGGACTCTGGTGCCTCCATGCATATGACAAATAGACGAGATTGGATGTATGATGTTACAAGTCCACCGATACCCACCATAACTGTTGCCAGTAATACACCGCTACCTGTGGAAAGTATGGGAAAGGTTAATTTAATGCTAAATGGTAATAAAGAAAATAAAATTCAGGTGAGACAAGTTTTATACATACCTAAACTTGCAGCAAACCTCCTGTCAGTCAGTGCTATGGTGAAAAATGGCTGTAATATAAATTTTAGAGACAAAGGTTGTGATATCTATGATAAAAATGGCAAGCTCTTGTGTTCAGCCACACTAGTAAACAATTTATATTTATTAAACACCCACAGAGAGGTGTTCTCTAACCTGTCTTGTTCAGATAACATAAATGATTTTGTCCTGTGGCATAGACGCATGGGACACCTGAATTTTTCAGATGTTAACAAGCTGCCGGAGTGTGCTGAGGGAGTTCAGCCATTTTCAGAGAAATATGAAGGTCCTATTACTTGTACTACCTGTCTCTCGGGAAAACAGACCAAATTGCCCTTTAATAACATTGGTTCAAGATCTTCACAACCACTGCATCTGATCCACACTGATTTATGTGGACCAATGGAGCAAGAATCTTTAGGAGGTATGAAATATTTTATTACCTTTATAGATGATTACACAAAAAGAGTTCATGTCTATTTTTTGAAAAATAAATTGAATGTTGTAGAAGTTTTCAAAGATTACAAAAACAAAGTAGAGAATGAACATGAGAGAAAAATAAAAGTAATTCGTTCAGATAATGGAAAAGAATACTGTAACAGAGAATTTGAAAACTTCTTGAATAAACATGGAATTGAACATCAAACAAGTACTCCGTACTCACCCCAACAGAATGGTCTTGCTGAGAGGATGAACAGGACTCTGGTGGAAAGAGCAAAATGTATGTTGTTTGATGCTCAGCTTACAAAACAGTTCTGGGCAGAAGCCCTTGCAACAGCGGCATATATAATTAACAGATCACCTACAAAATCAATTAATGGTAAAACTCCTATGGAGATGTGGACTGGTAAGAAACCCAACTTGTCTAACTTAAAAGTATTCGGCTGTGAAGTAATGACACAAGTTCCAAAAGAAAAACGCCTCAAATGGGACTCCAAATCCAAAAAGTTATTGTTTGTTGGTTATTGTGAATCCACCAAAGGATACCGAATACTTGATCCAGATACCAATAAAATTATAAAAAGTAGAGATGTAGTATTTTTGGAAAATGTAGAAAAATATGATAATAATATATACTTACCTTGTACATCCAACAGCAGCAGTTCAGTGATACAACGACTCGAAGAAACCTGTAAAGAAGAATTAGAGGACAGCACAGACCGTTTTACTGGTGAGTCAAGCGAGGACTACCAGTCTGGCGAGAATGACGATACATCCTACATACCAGAGCAGTCGATTGATCTCGAGTCACCAATAAGAAACATAAATTTACGTCCACGGAGAGCTGTTCAGTATGCAGAAACAGATGACCATGACGTAAGTTACTTCTGCCCAATACTTAATTTAAATGATCCACAAACAACAGATGAAGCACTATCATCATCTCATGCTGACCAATGGAAAAAGGCTATGCAAGAAGAGTATGACTCTCTGATCAAAAACAAAACTTGGTCACTGGTTAATGCCCCACCTGGAAAAAGAGTCTTACCTTGTAAATGGGTCTATAAAACAAAAACAAATGAAAAAGGTGAGATTATCCGTTTTAAAGCTAGATTGGTGATCAAAGGGTATGCTCAGAGAAAAGGAAGTGACTATGATGAGACATATGCTCCTGTTGTCAGATATACATCTGTTCGATTCTTACTTTCGCTGGCTGCGAAGCATGATTTAGAAATGTTCCAGATGGATGCTATAAGTGCTTTTCTTCAGGGTGACATAGATACTCAGATATACATGTCACAACCAGAGTACTACAAAGAGAATGATCAAGTATGTATTTTACATAAATCAATTTATGGGCTCAAACAAGCTAGCAGGCAGTGGAATCTTAAATTAAATAGTATTTTATTGAAGATTGGCTTACAAAGATCACATGTGGATCCCTGTATTTATTTTTTAGTAAATGAGTCGACAATTGTATTCATTGCAGTGTGGGTGGATGATCTTTTGATATTCACAAATAATAAGGATAGAGCAACAGAGATAAAAAACAAATTAAAAGAAGAATGCAGTATGAAAGACTTAGGTGAAATCAAGAATTGTATTGGCATAAACATAAATAGAAACCGAGAGGCAGGTATGATTATGTTAGATCAAGAAAAGTACATTAACCTAGTATTGGACCGCTTTAATATGTCTGAATGCAAACCAGTTTGTACGCCGATAGAGGTGAATGCAAAATTTGAAAATAATCCTGTAGATGGAAACAAAAATATCCCATACAGGGAAGCAGTGGGATGTCTGATATATCTGGCACATGTTACGAGACCTGATATTACCTATGCAGTTAACAAGTTGAGTCAGTACTGTAATAATCCAGGAAATCAACACTGGCTTGGAATAAAAAGGATTATGAGGTATCTTCAAGGAACCAAGAACCTAAAGTTATGCTATGTCAAAGATGACTCAAAGGAAATAACTGGATACTGTGATGCTGACTGGGCGAGTGACCCAGTGGATAGAAGATCGTGCACGGGTTATATTTTTCTGTTTCAGAATGCTTGTTTATCTTGGAATTCGTGTAAGCAGCAAACCGTGGCACTCTCTACGGCGGAGGCCGAATACATGGCGATGGCAGCAGCGACCCAGGAGGCACTGTGGCTGCGGCAACTGCAGGCCGAGCTCGGTCAAGGCGAAGGCAGCGCGCTACTCATCCACTGTGACAACCAAAGTGCAATAAGACTCGCATCAACGGACTGTTATAAACCAAAAACTAAACATATAGATATTCGTTTACATTTTATTCGAGAAAATATTGTAGTTTCTAAAGTTAAATTTAAATTTGTAAATGGTTGTAACATGGTAGCTGATAACTTAACTAAAGGTACTACTTATGAAAAACATTTATTCTGTATCAGTAAAATGGGTTTGCGTTCTGTGGGGAGTGTTGGCAAATAAGAACGCAACCATATTTATAAGTTGGCAATATTTTATACTCTGTGTCTATACTCGGTGTGTAATCTCTCATCTCTCTATGGCGCATAAGCTTGTTCCTTTTTACCTTGTGTTAACTAAACAATAAACGTTCGTTGCATTTTCCTAATACCTAATCGTTTACTTATTTCCACTTAATAATCAACATTAATTATAAGTCTTAAAAAATCCGTAACTAAATAAATTGAAACCAAACCTATATATTTTTAATAAATAGTTATCCTTACTTTTTTTTTAATTGAAAATAGATTCGCGTTTGACCACTATCTCACCTGATGGTAAGTGATGATGTGATCGAAGATGGAGCACGCTCACCTAAAAGTAACCTATTCACTCTGGACTTAAAGACTCCTAGGTTGTAGCTGTTACTAAACGCAAAACGTATGTGCGTCATACAATATCCTTATGCAGACGCATACTACACTCATGCAGTATTAGCGGCTGACATGCACACGAGCGCATTTTCTTGAATTAAGAATTGTATTAATTTGTCATGATATTGTGTTTCCATTTTAAGTTAAATGAAAGATTTTTCCGTTAAAATTTAACACCTACATTTATGACGGAAATCGATTCAGAAGCCGATTGTGAACCAACTACTTTCAGGAATTGCGTTTATTCTGTTACACGTTGTATACAACGTGTAATTTAAAGGGTATATCCAAGTGCACCGTTTCTTCCTCCTCCTATGTCTCCTATGTATCCTATGTCTACATGTGTGAAGTATAATAGAAATTTCAATTCATTGATACCAGAGGCAGAATTTTCAAATTAAGAAGAACGAAGAGAATTCTCGTTTTATTGGCAAGTGACGTGGAAAGTGATGACCCTCATAGTGAGTGACACGTTTGTTATTACTGGTATTCAGGAAACATATGAAACCAATAGTTTGGGGTCAATTCTGTGAGTCACTTATTTTGAGCTGAAGCTTTGCATAGAGACTCCATACCAAATGTTGTCTTCAGTCCTTTTGGATAGATATGGGGTTTCTGTTACACGTTGTATACATATCGATTAATACTTCAATATAATTGTAGTTTACGTGGCTAAAGTAACATAACCTCACGAGCCGATCTTTAAGACTAAGCAACATATGAACGTTACTGGGTTTTAAATGTCAGAAAGAAAGTCGCTCTATGTAAAACACTAGTACTCAGCTGCATACGGTTTGGCAGGCAAATCAGGTCTCAAGGTCTATCCCCAAAGGGTGATGGCCATCCGGATGATCCGGGGATACCCCACGGTCTCCAGCGTGGCGGCGAACCTCCTTGCCGGATTGCCACCATGGGACCTAGAAGTGAGAGCCCTCGTGCTCCTGCACGAGGAGCGCGTGGAAGCGCTTCACCGGGGTGAACTCTGCTACCTATCGCAACTTGTTGCGACACGGCAGACGGAGCTCCGGCGCGGGATCATGGCAACATGGGAAGAGTGACTATCGCAACCCAGCGCTGGGCACGCCACAATAGCGGCGGTAAGTCCCCTCTTTGAGGAGTGGCTAACGAGGCGTCATGGCGTCCTCACCTTCCGCCTGATGCAGGTCCTCACCGGACACGGTTGTTTCGGGAGTTACCTGTGTCGGATTCGGCGGGAGGAAACGCCCGGTTGTCACCACTGCGAGGTTCGCCCTGAGGACACGGTGGAACACACAGGAGGTTTGCCCTGCTTGGGCAGAACTCCGCCGTGTCCTCGTAGGGGCGATAGGCGGCAACCTCTCGCTCCCGGCCCTGGTTCAATCCATGGTCCGGAGCGAGGAGGCATGGGAAGCAGTCACCTCTTTCTGCGAAGCAGTTATGCAAGCGAAGGAGGTGGCGGGACGCGCGAGGGAGAGGCAGGTCTCAAGGCCCTCACAGCCCTTGCGCCCCAGCCGCCGCAGGAGACGCTCCGGGCGCCGGGAATCACAGGGTGACTCCCAGCCACCGTAGGCGTGGGCCTGCGGGTTGCGAGCAATGGGTAGCTCGCCGCCCGACTGAAACCAGGCCCGTGTAGACGGCGCGTCGTGTTCCACGCGCGCCTCAAAGAGTGTCAGCAAAGTTGTCGAGGCCCACAAGAGGGCCGTTGCCTGCCGGGGTTGCGGAATTGTTCGAAAGAGTTACCGCGGCCTCGGAACACGAAGGGAATATGCAGGAACACGGATGGGTTTTAGTCAGTAAAAGTTTGACACATCCTCCCGCTCCACCCAGATCGGCAGGCAGTCATTCGACGAGTTCCCACCCTTAAAAAAAAAACGTCTATTCAGGACGTCTGCAAGCGGTTGAGGGAAATCCAAAAGTTCATCATAATTAAACAAGATAAATATCTAACTCAGAATCCTATTAATTCAAAGATCCAACAATTCAAACTCAATCTCGAAATATTTTATTTCACATAGTCTTACATGGGCACTTATAAAACGCCAAAAGTTAGTGCACGGTTTGAATTGGTTGTTTCCTATTGAGAAGAACCGGCAAGAAACTTCACGGTTACTCTTTTCAAAACATCATTCATTTTCACAATGTATCCATAATACAGGTTTAATAGGTATGAGAGCACAGTATATTATAGACCAATTAACATAGCACAATGTAAGTACAAATAAAAAATTGTAAACGAGTCTAAGAATCTACAGTGTTATAAGTAAGTTACGGGACTTTCCTCTTCAGGACTTTACAATCTTACATAACTTACAAAAAGCTAGGTGCTTCCTTTTCCAGAACGAGAATACAATGACCGACTTTAAGCTTTTAACGACTTCAAAGAATCAATACAAATTCATATCAAACTGCAATTACGTACATAAATATTTAAGTCGGAGAAGACTTCCGCTTACTTTACATTCATAAGTTTGAACTGGATAATCTTATATTCAAATTAGCATACTTTTTAAACATACTTAGCCAAGTGATTTTTGTACTGTCATAATTTTGCCGCCATCTTGAAATTTGTTTTATACCCGGACTTTTAATTCGATGCAGTATGTTGACATAAGTTAGTGTCACTTACTTAAACAATTATACCCTATTAAACCTAATAGTGATGGATTCAATCAATCGAATAATACATTAAAAAGAAACGATTTTTTACCGTAAGAAATATAAATAAATATGAAAATTTACATTATTATCTTTTATTTTGAAGGTTATTAACTAGATTTTATTATAAATATTTTTTTTAAATATTTATATCTAACTAGACATCATAAAAGCCACTCTGTTGGAAATGGTTTCATGATATGAATATTTTACTAACCTGCGCGAGATTACTTTTAAAAAGACTGCCCCCGCACTACTGCGACCCAATCCTCGTTGAAATTATGAGTCTATTGCAAAAAATAAAAAATATTATCATGATCTATTCATTTTATTTTTCACGTCCCTTTATAATCAACATTTTACTTTATGTTATTTTCACACAATATTATTTAAAAAATAGTTTACTTACATATTTATTCGATTTTATTCCTGAATCAATTAATTTAGTTACATCACTATTTCGTAGTTGTCATTATCTGACAACTCAGAAACTGTCAGTCAACTGCATCGAATTACAAGTCGGGGTATAAGTTTTTGGGAACATTATAATACTCCCAAATATAAATGAGCCATTGGAGGAGCTCGTGGCTAAATAGTAACAGCCTTACGGGGTTAATCTTCCAGATTAAGCAACGCTTGCAGAGGTCGTCGGTCTAATTATCAAAATGCGTAACTCCAAAAAAAAAAAGAAACGAAAATGGACTTTTAACGCCATCTCGTGCAGTATTTTATACCAAAAACTATTTCACTATGAGGTATGTACATTTATCAATCTATAAAAATAAAAACCGGTCAAGTGCGTGTCGGGCCACGCGCAGTGTAGGGTTCCGTAGTTTTTATAACAGCCAAGTGCGTGTCGTATTCGCTGACTGATCGTTTCGTACCATGCTCTAACTAAAAGCCAAACATGACTACCTAACTAATTTGACGTCATAGCCGGTGTTTTGAATTTAAATACGGACACAGAGCTACACTACTCAATCGTCACAAGAAGCTAGCACGATACAACTGGCGCTTAGCGCCATCTATCGACATTTCTATAGAGTTGTTCGAAATTTTCGAGTCAAATACAACTGGTCGACTATTACTCGTAAACTTGTAAAGCCCACTTATGTGTGATAGTTTTCTTTAAATTTAGTTATATATAGGTACTACTGCCGTGACATTTGAATTTCTAACTATAACCGTTTAGTTGATAGAGGGGGGACACTTGACTCTAACGATAATTGGTTCTTTAAAGTTTGATAAGTCACGAACGGTTTACTTAATCAAAAAACGGTCTTACCAAACCCCTAATATTTTTGAAGGATCTATCCAACGATATCCCACACTATGGGAAGAACGAAAAAAAAATTATCATCCCACTTTACATGTATGGGAGGTACCCTAAATAATTGTTTTTTCAAAATTTTATTTTACCACTTTTTCGGCGTCATTAACGTGTATACTCATGCCAAAGTACAACTTTCTAGTACCAATAGTTTTTGAGCTAAACCGCGGACAGACGGACAGACAGACGGACATGGCGAAACTATAAGGGTTCCTTGTTGACTACGGAACCCTAAAAAGTCGTACTGCATTTATACTTCTAAACTCCAAACATCGTGGCTAGAAAAATTCGTACTTAAGCATTGAGTTATAATGTACTACTACGTAAAATATTGTTACAGTTAAATACTCTTTTATTTATTCTCTGAGTAAGTAACCACGAAGGCAGAATAATAATACTATGTCGCATCTGCGCGCTTTGGTTGTTATCTATGAGAACTTAACAACCCCCGCCTGCCCCGCGCATGCCCCGCTGTCATCAAGTGCGTGCGCTATCTTTTGTTTCAGATAGCTTCTCTAGTACGTAGTACATTATAACTGAGGACACGCCCGGGCGTCGTCATTGTGAGGACCACCTAGAGGACACGGTGGAGCATACGGTGGAGGTGTGCCCTGCTTGGGCGGAGCACCGTCGTGTCCTCGTAGAGGCGGTCGACGGCGGCGACCTCTCGCGCCCTGCTCTGGTTCAGACTATGGTGCGGAGCGAGAGGGAATGGGATGCGGTCGCCTCCTTCTGCGAAGCAGTCATGCTAGCGAAGGAGGAGGCCGAACGCGCGAGGGAGAGGCAACTCTCTTCCTCGCGCCCCAGCCGCCGCGGGAGACGCCCCGGGCGTCGGGGATCGCGAGCCGATTTCCGGCCACCGTAGGCGCGGGCCTGCGGACGGCGAGCAGGGGTCGCTCACCGTCCGGTAAGGACCAGGCCCGGGTCGGCGGCGCATCGTGTTCCACGCGCGCCTCAAAGAGCTGTCAACACCAGCGATGGGGCCTCATAGGGCCACTGCCTGCCGGGGTTTGCGGGAAAGTTCTACCGAGTTACCGCGGCCCCGAAAATTTAGGGCAGCCGAAGGAACAGGGTGGGTTTTTAGTCAGTAGAAATCTGACACACCCTTCCGCTTAACCAAGAGCGGGAGAAGTCATTCGATGATTTTCCGACCCAAAAAAAAAGTACATTATAACTAGGTACAAGTTCCTTGATTATAACTCAATGTACTTAAGTCAATTTTTTCACAAATACAATTTAACATTTAAAAAAAAACATATAAATATTTTTCTCTATCAATTCTACCCTAAAATCACAAGTTGAAATATTGCAATAAATTATAAATAAAAAAGTTTTTTCTTGCTCCTATAAAATTTACTCAAATGGAGTTACGATCTTTGATATTTCGACCGTCGATATCGTGATTCCATCGTCCCTCGGAAAGTATGTTAAACCGTTGGTTCCGACTGTTATTTGTATATTTTTTATAGTATTAGCTACTGAGTTGTGGGCGCCATATCGGCAGTTGGTTCCATGTATAACTGTGCAGGATCAGGTTTGTTCGTCGTTAATGAAGCGACTTGCGTAGTTTTTCAAGTGTTTTTATGCAGGCGTGAGTGAACGAGAATGTAAGACTGAACGCGAGACCGAATGCGAGACGACCGAAAGAACGACCGGGTTCGATATTAATGGTAGTCTTCTTCCCTTCAACGCTAGATGGCACCCTGTACCGCGTCCGATCGTACGTTGCTGCGTCTTCGTGATGAGAGATGGCGCGAACAATAACACTAATACTCAGATTGCAACTGGTTAGACCGACCCCAACATTGTAGGGTAAAGGTTACGCAGATGGTGATAAATAGGTCATTGACATGACTTAATTTATTATAATAACAATTAATACAAAAACAGCGAATAAAAAAATAAAAAAAATTATACAAAGTTAATATTTACGCTTCATTATTCACTTAGCCTTTTCCCAAGTACTTTGGGGTCGGCTTCCGGTCTGACCAGATACAGCTGAGTTCTTGTAATAACTAACTAATTGTACCTGGGTAACACAATACCCCTTGACTAGACCAGAACTAATATTTACGCTTAGGTAGTTATAAATTATACATACTACACTTTTAAGTTCCGTAGCCGAATGGCAAAAAACAGAACCCTTATAGTTTCGTCATGTCTGTCTATCTGTCTGTCCGTTCGTCCGAATATCACAGATATTTTATTCCGAAACTATTAGAACTATACATGTGAAATTTGGTAGGTAGATGTATTCAGTAAACCGCTTTCAGATTTTAAGAAAACGTTAAAAATATTTAAAATTAATGGGGGCTCCCCATACTATTCCCCATACTATATAAACTATTTTTTTTTTTTCATAAAAGCTGTGCGTGTGTGGTATTTATAGAGAGGTCTTTAAAAATGATATTGAGGTTTCTAAAACCACTTTTTCTTAAAGTCAATCGTTTAAAAGATATACGCTTCGAAAGTGGTAAAATGTGTGTCCCCCCTCTAACTTCTATAATGAAGGAGAGAAAAATCTAAATACATGTTTGCTGTAGATCTTAATGTAAACTTTCAACTCAAATTAATTCGAACGAGATCAGGTCAGCAGTTTTTGAGATATAGTATATTTTCTAAAACCGCAAATATAACTTTGTAATTTATACAAACACTATGAAAAACAAAGTTATTTGGCGTAGTTACTACAGAAATCTTCATGGGCGAGTCTGACTCGCACTTGGCCATTTTTTGAAACTACATTGGCAAGGATCTAATGACCTCCAAACTAGGTAGTTCCTGTATCTTAAAGTTAGGTATTATTATTAGTATTCTTTTTTTAATTAATGGAAGCAAGTAAAGCCAGTGAACTTATAGCGATCTGCAGGACAACTGAAGATACTCTTAACATTAGCCAAACTTAATTCATCGTTTGGCTAATTTTTCGAAAGAGTGACCAAAACGTTTGGAGTGACGTGACAAAATCGGGCCCCAGACAAAGACTTGTAAACCACAGTTTTTCCCCGGACAACGCAGAAAAATACATTTTTGAACTTGAAACTAAAAACAACGATGTTTAATTATGTTTTTTATTTACTGATAAAGTGGTAGCATTGTAGAGCTTTAGAACTTTTTTAATAACAGTATCTTCCTTTTCATTTAATCAACGTAACATAAATAATGAGATGAAATACCATAGGAAAATAATAATAGAGATCGTGCTTTTTGGTACCTGTAAGACCAATGTGTGTCCGGGTTTTACATGGATGCTTATTGGGAAAATTCCCCCGGACGCCCCCGTACGCTCTCCAAACTAGGACAAATCCGGGAAAACCCGGATGGATGGCAGCCCTACACAAGATGGACCTATGATCTGATGAAACTGGAAATTAACTGTATGCGAGACGCACATGACCGGAAGATGTGGCGACTCTTGAGCTGACAGCAGCAATGATAAATTGATTTAAAAAAAAAACCTGTTTTTTTTGCTATCGTTACTTCGAGCAATACGCAACGCCAGCGTCGACCAGTGTGTACACTCGCGGAAGAATTGTATTGTTTCACGTACGTGACATACAGGCACATCGTGTGACCAACCAAAGTTTAAGTATACTCATGAAACTGTCGTATCAACTACGAGTATATATAATATGTACTTAAATTAGTGAGCTGTGGTGGCCCTTAATGGTAATAATATGTCCTTTATTTCAGGCAACTAGGCCCATGCAAATATAAAATCTTATAAATAAACTGATACATAACAGATTATAAACACTAATAAAAAACTACCACACAGTTTCAAAGTTCGATATTCGATACAAAAAGTTATCGAATTTACAGCTACTGTAGCCAGTACCAACTCGTTTTCCCAATTAAGTGTGCTATGCAGGTGGCTCTGGTACAATATTATAACTTTGCAGCATTTTTAGTGCACCGTTGATAGCACTGTTTTAAAGTACAAGAACCTCCATTTTTAATTAGAAAACTTGTCGCTAACACTTGTCTTAACGTTTTCGTGATTGCTCTCCTGGGAATAATTAGCTTTTTCCAAGAGTTTTAGAGCACAGCAAAAGAATTAAAAATAAGGAAATGGTATCACCTTGGGAATTTTTACAAAATAGAAGGTAATTTATGTATTAAAAAATAAGGATTAAGGTATCTATGCACTACGTATGAACGTAATATAAATAAAAATATTTACTCGTTACTTATCAATAATTAAAATACAATAACGACCTGTATACATACCTAAATTGAAATTCTTTCGCATCGATCACTGCCCACTGCTAAAGTGCCCAAAAGACTAGTGGCATTGCCACGTTGTATAGCAATGCTTAACCTCTGTCCAACGTAAAAACCAGCTCTTGGGTCAATGGACTGTCCTATGATAAATTAGTCACCAACATTTACAGCCAAAGACGAAGTAAGAAAACTTTACCTTAAGAGGAGGCTCCCTAAATTGTATGTAACTTTGCATTAATATTCTGAAACAATCACGCATACAATCAAAATGGAACTTTAGTATAAGATTCATTGGATCTTTTTCTTTACATGTCTTGACCAGTTTCGTAATTGAAACATTTTCGCTCGATTCATTTTTTAATCGAAAATCATGTCTCTTTTAAAGATTATTCAAAATTTAATCAAGATTACTCGGCTTTTATGTCTAAAATTAGTATTGACAGTAAGAAAATATATGTAGTTTATTATCCAAATATATGAAATTTTTCCTCTAGATCAATTATTACTTTAGTTATAAACGAAATAAGAATTGAGACTTACGACATTTAGTTTCGAACCCGAATATGGTAAAAGACCGTACGCGATATTCAACTTTATTACTGCTGCGTTAGCGTTTAGCATACAACGGCAGTTTCTAAACCGAACATGGTGAAAGAGTGCACGCGATATTCAACTTTAATACTGGTGAGTTAGCGTTTAGTATACAACAGCCTAACCGAGGTGCATGGGGCGAAGCTTGCGTGAAAATTATTTTGGACTGTCTCGTCTTAACATAGCAGAACAAATAATGCTTAGCTACAAATTGATGTCTAATTTCGTAGTCATTATTTGCTTGGTCTTTTCCCAGCTTTGTTGCGGTCAGCTTCCAGTCTGACCAGAAGCAGCTGAGTATCAGTGCTTTACATGAACTGACTGTCTATCTGAGCTCCACTACCCAGTAACTGGGTAATACGATACCCACACTAGCCAGGCCAGTGTCAGTGTCACATGATTGACAGTGATTACACGTAACTACTACAAGACAAACGGCGGCGATGCGCCATCGTTGCATGGTGGACATCCCACCCATACGCACAAAACTTTTTGGAAATACTTTCATTGTGCGTACGGCTAAGGAGTGGAATTTCCTGCCGCCTGGGAGTCTTTAAGTCAAGAGTGAATAGGTTAGTTCTAGGCAAGCGTGCTACATCTTAGACCACATAATCGCTTACCATCAGGTGAGATAGTGGTTAAACGCGAGCCTATTCTGAATAAAAAAAAGGATCTTAATATGTTAAGATGCTTACTGTTCGGAAACCTCTCGAATAAACTGATGACGTCGATGGAAGCGGCACTGTTGACGGCGACAGCGGGGGCACGGCGCGGCGCGGAGTGCACCTAACACAACCGCAGTCTGGAGCGCCCCACGCAATCAGTTCTGAACATTGTACACGTCGCGCTCCGTTCATACCTTTTACTATACATATTTTTTTTGTAGTAAACGAGTATTTTAAAATCAGCGTCATCATTTACCCTAGACGGAGCGACCTCCTGTTGGAAGAAAAGCCGACTACGGGTCGGATAATAATGTAACCGACGGACGAAGTAGATTTTTCTCTAAACCCTGGTCTGTTCTGTGCCCACAATAAATGAAATTTAAGGGCCACTAACAAATAACTGATTACTGAAGAACACGTTAAGTAATGTAACTTGCATACAAGTTAATTGCATTATGTAGAAACGGGGCATAAGGGCTTGAAACTGGTCGTCCATACCAAAATATAATAAATACCAATCTGTTTGTCTGTTTCTCCTACTTTCACGAAAAACTAAACACCGGATTGAAGTAATTTTTGATGTAGAGATACAAAGTCGAAGAACTAATTTTTCTCAGAAGAAAAACTTTTTACACGAGTGAAGCCACGGGAAAAGTTAGTATACTTATAAAGTATGTGTAAGCTCCTGCAAGACACTTCTTCTGTAGAAACACGGTGATGCATGTCTTGTTGGTAACTTTCGAGTTTAAGCAATTCATTAACAAGATGAAGTCCAAGAGTTTGCTTCGTAAAAGTATTGTTAATTTAAATTTCCAAGCGGACTTTTAACTAGGGATTTCCCAAGAGACTTACCGTTTTGCTAGTCATTCTAGAAAGAGGTGTGTGACTTATAAAGCTGGGTAAAGTGGCTCATTATTGTGTCCCCGTGCCCACAAAATTTGATGTAATGAGTTCAGTGAAACGTCACTATTTAAGATTAGGATAGGTACATACTTACCACATGTTTTTGTGTACCTACCTACGTATATCACACATTATAACTACAAACACGGGAACTTTCTAACGAGATACCGCGAGCTTGCCTAGAAGTAGCTTATTCATTCTTGATTTAAAGACTCCCAGGTTATAGCAATCAGGAAACACAGACTATGGAAAGGAATTCCACTACTTAGCTGTCAGCACAATAAAAGTATTCCTAAAAAGTTTTGGGCGTATGGGTGAGATGTCTACCATGTAACGATGGTGCTTTGCCGTTCGTCTTGTATTCCGTATAAGTCCGACACTCCCTCCTGCTCCCCTAGGGTGTGAGGAGTCACCGACATACATACAGGTTATGTACGTATATCTTTGTATCTTATTTACGTTAATTTTATTAATATCAGAACCTGGCATACTCTAAAAAGTTATCTACCTAATAAATTTTGAGGGAAACCCGACTTTCAGAAAGTGAGTTTTTGATGTGGTCGTTTTTGATTTGACCACTCATAAACAGATTTGCAAATTAGTTTCTAAAGTTAGTTTGGCCTCATTTAGTTTACATTTACGAAAAAACAAGTGAGAAAGTGTTATTTATAACCTATTTGCAAAATAAACATCATTGTTTCATTATGAGGTTAGGCACATATCGAACGGGCACGCCGCAATTGCGGCGGTAAGACCCCTCTTTGAGGAGTGGCTAGATCGGCGTCATGGCGTCCTGACCTACCGCATGACGCAGGTCCTCACCGGACACGGATGTTTCGGGAGGTACCTGTG
Source organism: Tholera decimalis (assembly GCA_943138885.2). Taxonomy (NCBI): domain Eukaryota; kingdom Metazoa; phylum Arthropoda; class Insecta; order Lepidoptera; family Noctuidae; genus Tholera; species Tholera decimalis. Next base: position 13,796,002 of record OW964551.2, read on the forward strand.
TCTGATGGGAAAGGAGGAAACGCATGGGTGTCACCACTGCGAGGGTCGCCCTGAGGACACAGTCGAGCACACGATGCAGGACTGCCCAGCTTGGGCAGAGCACCGACGAGTCCTCACGGCGACAATAGGCGGAGACCTCTCGCGCCCGGCCTTGGTCGAGGCCATGCTGCGGGGCGAGAGGGAGTGGGAAGCGGTCGCCTCCTTCTGCGAAGCAGTCATGCTTTCGAAGGAGGAGGCGGGCCGCGTGAGGGAGAGGATGGCGTCCTCCCTCCAGCCCAGCCGCAGTGGTAGACGCCCACGGCGTCGGACGTCGGCCGACGATCTCCGGCCACCGTAGGCGCGGGCATGCGGACAGCGAGTAAAGGGCAACTCGCTGTCCGACCATGGACCATGCCCGGGTCGACGGCACGTCGTGTTCCACGCGCGCCTCAAAGAGCGTCAGCAACATGACGAGGCCCACTCTGCAGAGGGCCGAAGCCTGCCGGGGTCGTGGGACTCATCCCGTTACCGTGGCCCCGGTACGTAAAGGGTTATTGAAGGAACACCGTGGATTTTAGTCAGTAAAAGTCTGACAGTCCCTCCCACCCTGCCCGGGGTGGGAGGACTTATTTGATAATTTTACCACATTAAAAAAAAAAAAGGCACATATCGAAACTCTGATTCCTCTGTTTTTTTTTTTGTGTTTTTGTTATCCAGACTACTTGTTAGCCTGGCTTAGCCTTTTCTCAACTATGCTGCGGACAGTTTCCAGTCTAATCGGAAGCAGCTGAGTAATAGTGTTTTACATGAAGCAACTGCCTAGCTGACCTCCACAATCCAGTAGGTGGGTAGTGATGGGTCACGGTGAGTGTCATATTTTCTGGCTTCTGATTACCCGTAAGTGCACTTGTTAACGACCGTTTTTGTGAACGGGTAACGGGCCGACGCGAAACGGTTACCTTTGTACACGATCTGCTAAATATAACGTGAGCGCGTCCGTTGTTGTCGATATCAGTTTTGCAGTTCTGTACTTGAAGGGCGATGAAGTGCACGTACGTTATGTCGAGTGCAAAGAAAAAGCTTATTTGAGCCTACTATTTATACAAAAAAAAAACAACTACAAAAAAGGAAGAGGCTATGGGTTCATCACCGAACGGATACCCGTTGCAACGAAACTCAACGGATGCACGCACGTCGCCCCTCGGCTCGATTCAGTGGACCACGTCATTCCATAGAAGTGTGTTGACGAGGAAGGATGGGTGCACGTTTTTACAACCTACCTACCTACTATATGGAGTTTATCATTGATATAGATTTATTAATTAGCCTTGTTCAAAATAGGCCTGTGTTATGGGACAAGACTTTGCTCCATAAGACTCTCTTTCTAATAAAATAGGATGAACCGGACAAGACATTGGAAAATTACAAAAGTAAACAAGCAAATTTTGCGGCATGGAAAGAAATCTGCGGAATGTTAAATGAAGAATCTTATTAAATTAGAAATAGTAGGCTAAAAAAAAACTTTTTTACAAAAAATAAACCTGACTTCCATATCAAAACACTACAAAGCCAAAAATAATTTTAAATTCGGTAGTCGGTGTTATTGGTTTTGTGTTTTCTTTTTTTTTTTCACACCGCCATCCGAAATTAAAATTATTTTTGGCTTTGTAGTGTTTTGATATGGAAGTCGGTTTTATTTTTTGCAAAAAAGTTTTTATTTTCGCGCTTTTTAGTCGGTCAGTTTGTAATTAATTTTGTTACAAAAGCCAAAACGTCAACTACTTATCACCTTTTACAAAATATTGCTTTTCCCTATGCAGAGCCGTTGATTTTTGAAGAGTTCTGGTATTTCACCATTAGCTCTACTTCACCATATGCACTGTGACGAGCAAAAAGTGCTTCACATCCATATCAAAGTTCCCTCGATTTCTCCATGATTCCATCATCAGATCCTAACGTGATGACAATGGGACCAACTAGAAAGTATACCCTTTCAAACTAAATAAGAATTTTCCAAATCGGTCCAGCCGTCTTTGAGATATGAGGTAACATACATAAGAAAAAGAAAAAAAAAGGGTTCAAGACGAACTGAGAACCTCCTCCTTTTTTGAAGTCGGTTAAAAAAAGACTTTCCAAATCGGTTCGTATATGATGTATGCGCGAACACAAAACGCAAAGCAACGTAAACGAAAAGATCGTCAATGTAGACTTTTTTAAAACTTTTGTTGATTTTTTAGAAATGGCTCGTCCGATTTCGATAACATTTTCATGGGACCATTTGGGAAGTATACCCTTTCCAACAAAAAAAGAATTTTTCAAATCGGTTGGTAAGCGACGGAGTTATGCGTTGACAAACATAAAAAAATACAAACATCCGAATTGAGAACCTCCTCCTTTTTTAGAAGTCGGTTAATAAGCTTTTTCTTTGCACTCAACATAACGTACGTGCACTTCTTCGCTCTTCAAGTACAGAACTGATATTGACAACAACCGAAGCGCTCACGTCAGGGTTTCCAGATGCCGAATGTTTTTTCTCGTACTAGGGCTGTCAAATATCTCGTACTTTCAATACAAAATCTCGTAAAAGTATACATTTTAGAAAACTCAGACCTTAATTTAGGTACACTATGTACTATAACTAGCTAGCCTGGCGTAGGAATATTCCTTAAGTTTGGGACCGCCAAATGAAAAAAACTTTACTCTAGGTGATTCATATTTTTTTAATTATTTTACCAAAAAAATTAAAACAATTTATTTACTTAAGTAATAAATCTTGTAGGTACTTGCTACTAGTACATATGTGTAGTGTAATAATACATCTAGCGGGGTTTCCCCGGTCAACGACTAAAGATACATTTAGTGATGAGGTAATTAATCTAGTGATGTGCTTAGTCGAGTGTGTCACATAGACATTTCTTTTCTTTAAATGTTTTTGGTTTGTATTAACAACAATGTTAAAATCTCGTAAAAGAGTGTACGAGATTTTTATTTTCTCGTTTCTCGTACAGAGATTGCTAAATCTCGTAAAGTTACGATATTTCTCGTACATCTGGCAACGCTGGCTCACGTTATATTTAGCGGATCGTGTACAAAGGTAACCGTTTCGCGTCGGCCCGTTACCCGTTGACAAAAACGGTCGTTAACAAGTGCACTAACGACTGTAAAAGATGTACAAGAACAGCCTGAACAAACGCCTTAGTGTGTTTTCCGAGGTACAGAATAAAAAAAATTTAAAAAAAAAATAGAACCGACTTCCATATCAAAACACTACAAAGGCAAAAATAACTTTAATTTCGGAAGGCGGTGTCAAAAACGAAAATATATACAAAACTAAAGACACCGCCTTCCGAAATTAAAGTTATTTTTGCCTTTGTAGTGTTTTGATATGGAAGTCGGTTCTATTTTTTGCTAAAAATTTTTTTTCACGCTTTTTAGTGGGTCGGTTTGTAATTTATCTAGTTACAAAAGCCATAATGTCGACAACTTATCACTTTTTACAAAATTTTGCTTTTCCCGATGCATAGCCGTTAATTTTTGAGGAGTTCTCCTGGTACTTGACCATCAGCTCTACATCACCATATGTATTGTGACGAGCATAAAGTGTTTAACATCCGCACTCAAGTAATCGAATCGCAATCCACGAAATACTTATTATTGAGGAGTTTCAGTGGCCATCTGTGGTCTTCATCATCAGTTCAACTTCCTCAAATGGTATTTTTCGGAAGCAACTGCTCAAGGTACTACAAGAAATACCCAAAACGCTATAGGTGTGCCTATAATATTTGAAGAGTTCCCTCGATTTCTCCAGGATCCCATCATCAGATCCTGATTTCGTAACAATGGGACCAACTAGAAACTATACCCATTCAAACGCAAAAAGAATTTTTCAAATCGGTTCAGCCGTCTCCGAGTAACGAGGTAACATACATAAAAAAAAAAAAAAAAGTTCAAGGCGAATTGTAAACCTCCTTTTTTTGAAGTCGGTTAAAAAATATGTTAATATGGTCGGATCTTTTTTTGAATTGTGCGACTGTACATTGAATATATTTACAAAAAAAAATTAGGGGGATTAAGAAATATTAATAGAGCAAGAATAAAAATAATGTCTGTCTGTATTCTGTATATCTATTTGCACACGGTTATCTCCGGAGCTATGAGACGGATTTGAAAAAACCTTTTTTTTATAGCGTTTAAGTCTAGACAACATGTAGGCTATAATTAATTTCGGAAACTGTAACACCTGATGCAGAACTTGTAAAAACTTGCAAAGCTAGTTATAAAATAAGCATTTTTCAGAGTCCGTTTGATACAAAACAACTTGATAACTATCACTATCCTTTAACTTTTATTCCCATATACCTACAATACATTGTCGTAAATTGCAATAACCTTTCAATCTCTAGTACTTCCTATTGGTTTGTTATTGAATCTTATTTACAAGTGCAGTTGTCTTAACTTTGAAATTGCTTTACTTGTGACCTAACAGATGTTCTAGTGATGTTATGAACTTTTATTTTTCTAGAACAGGGACAAGTAATGGATAATGTTTTGTGCTGAGTTTAAGAGGATAGACTAAATAGGATAGACTAAACGTCACTAATTTACAAATAAATAAGATTCACTAGTTTACTATATGCCCCTTCACAACTCTGAAGTTTTCTGATGATTTTCGAAGAATTGAATTCAAATCTGAAGTTCAATCTTTTTTAACACTTCACGATTTCGAGAAATCTTGATAGATTACAGCACCATGATATAACTATTATTTTTTTAAGTTAATTTATTTATTTATTATATACTTTATTGTACACCTTACAATATTTCATTTGATACAAAAAAATAAAACTTGTGTACAATGGGCGGTCTTATCGCTCAAGGCGATCTGTTACAGACAACCTTTGGATGGACAAAACTAAAGGAGACAGATTCAGGGCTGTAATGTTATCTAACAGTACTTCTACTCATTACGAAAATAAACATTATATGAAAAATTTAATGCACGGATTTTTTTTTATAATCTTTATTTTACGGGTTTTATCGCTGAGCAATAACGTCGCCCTGTAACATTAACAGACTCTTAGATCCAACTTAAAAATGCCGTGTACTTAGAACGAATAATGCCAGTTTGTACAGTATTCCAGCCTATTCCGATAAAAGATATGCTAGACTGGCAATATTACGTTGGTGAGTGTAAACTCTCCAACATTACATGTATTAAACCTAAGTAAATGGAATCGCAAAGTCTCATTCTGGATACACTCCATCAGAACATGTTGTACATCTTCGACCACTCCATGACTCCACTTTTTCATTTGGGTGAAGTAAGCTTTTTTATAAAAAAAAACTAAATTTCTTTGATGAAATGTGTACGAAACGGAGTCTAAATGAACAAAACTAAACTAATTCACGTATTTTTACATTATAATCTCAATAACTGATACAGTAAATTTTTCATACAATTTTTAATCATAAAATTCGATTTATTGGTGATGGAATGAGATATCGAAAATAATCAAAACGTAATCATTTTAGCGAAGCAAACCCGCAAAACACAACACAACAGACAATCGCCCAACTACTAACACACGTGACGTTAATTAAAATATTCATTTGGAGTACTAAATATTAGGCTTTGAACAGATTTCTTACGATGTGATTTGTAGTAAATCTGCACTGATTTACTTATTATTTTAGTTATAAACCTGAATTAAATGTATTCTATTCTATTTATTTCATAATATAGGCACCTTCTCATAGATTTAATAGTAACATACAAGTTTTTATAATGCAATTTAATGAAAAAATTGATACATTATCAATAAATAAATACGAAGACTTCCCTTCTCTTAATTTGTCGCCATAAACTCACAATGGATTAAAATTTGTGTGACGACACACATAGATATTTCTTTCTTCGAATGTATGTAAAAAGTTTTCCTAATTCTGAACTACAAATGTACACAAAAATTTATTAGACTCAAAATAAATACATACACATGCTTACGCGCGCAGGAGAAAGATTTTAAGGTGATATTGTAACAATTGTAGATTTTAAGGTGACAAGGTGAATTGTAGACTGTTTTGGACCATATAATACTGAGAAACATCATTCATGAACATCGTTACATGGTGGACATCCCACCCATACGCAGTAAACGTTTTGGGAATACTTTCATTGTGCGTACGGCTAACAAGTGGAATTCCCTGCCGTAGTTTATATTTCCTGATAGCTATAACCTGAGAATTTTTGAGTCAAGAGTGAATAGGTTACTTCTAGGCAGGCGGGCTTCATCTTCAATCACGTCATCACTTACCATCAAGTGAGATGGTGGTGAAACGCAAGCCTATCTAGAATTATAAAAAGACGTTTTCTCATACTCAGCTCCAAGCTGAGTATGAGAAAAAGCTGTCTCCCAACATATAGACAAACAAAAAGCTTAATTATACAATATTAACTAAAGACGTGTATGTCTTTAATTTACAACAGATTAAAGTAAATATGTGAAGAGTAAATATTATTCTGACTACCCTGTGGTCGAAGATGACGCACGCTTGCCTAGAAGTAACCTATTCACATTAATTATTCATGGTTGCCTAAGGCATTAAGCCGCCTATGTACATTTGTGTTGCATAAAGTTTAAATAGATAAATAAATAAATTCAATATTCTTGACTTAAAGCCTCCCAGGTTATAGCTATCAGGAAACAAAGACTCCGGCAGAGAATTCCACTCCTTAGCTGTACGCACAATGAAGCTATTCCTCATTCAATACACTCGTCATTTGAATCATCCTGGATAAAATTATTTATAACTTATTTACCTGAAAAAGCCTACAACTCGAAACCCATCAAGTATTTTAAATAATTCATTTTATTTGAATCCTTTTACAAAGGCCTCCTATAACACATTTGCCTAATAAGTTGGTATACAACATAATGGATTCTCAGGTAAACCAATTTGCCTTTTGTTTTTCATTATATGTGGGCTATGGATATACAATATATTATTATGTATATATATATATTAATAGAGTCGAAACCGGATCCGTCGTTATAAGCGATGTCGTTATATTCGGTTTCTACTGTATATATGTTTGTTACTCTTTCACACAAAAACTACTGAAAACTACTACCACTATCTACTTACTAAATTTCATTTAGAGCTGCTGAATTAATTTAGTAAGTAGATAGTTGACATCGTGGAATAACACTAATAACACTTTTATCCCGGGATTCTAAGGGGATCGGCAAAACCCTCCTACGCGAATGAAATCGCGGGCAGGAGCTAGTCCCATATATTTGCAAATTAAAAACATATGAAATAACCATACATACATGTTTGTCTATTTGTATTTTTTGAATGTATTGTTTATAACAACTACCGGCTATAGCGTCCGAATTTATATGGTCCCTTCAATGTCGTTATATCCGGTTTCGACTGTATATCTTTACATCCATCCTCACAAACTTTCGCATTTATAACATATTAGTACAATATCTATAGGTATTCAGCGTATGAATGTTATTAAATAAAATATCGGACAAGAAAACAAAATTTAATTTAAAAAATATATAGTGAGTAGTCAACATAATCCTTCATAGATTAGAATAAGTTTAAATTATACATAATGCTTTGTATTGCGGTAAAAATGTGACAGTTGGTCAGTATAGCCGATGCTTTTCGATAAAGTTTCGTCGTTTTAAACGATATTACGCTATATCCGATGTTGTTATAAGCGGTAGGTTTACTTAATTGTTTATATAGGGTTTCAGCCGGGACCTCGCCATTATGTCGTAATAACCGATCTGTCATTATAAGCGATGTCGTTATATTCGGTTTCTACTGTACTTATAAAGCGGAAAATTTGTTTTGTTTAAACGCGCTAATTTTTAAAAGTACTGGATGGAATACTTACTATTACGAACACTACTAAAATACGCTTCGTGCATCCTATTGGTCAAAATACATGTAATAGGCGATCGAGTTGTGAGCCGTGCTATGCGATTATACATAGTCGATAGTACATCTTTGACAGCCGTTCCATTCTTACTCAAATTCAAATTCTTTATTTCGGGTAATTAACCCCTCGAGTGTCGCATGTTGAATTTCCTTATGATTTTTGGGTAGGACTTCAGAAAAAATGATAAATCGGCAATTTATGGCCATTATCATGGTATATATTATACCTTCCTGGATTCGTTATGAGTTTATCTAACTATTTATATCATTCAATAAGCAAATCAAACTGACCTTATCTCGCAGTGATGTGATATGTTTACACTTTTATAATTTTCACTCATATTCGAAAAAAAAATTAAAAAAAAATGTTCCTACACATTTATTTTAATTTTAATTTTATTTTAACACAAAAAAGTAATAAAAACTATTTGATAACACAACGAAAAAGTCTGCGGCGTCACAACAAAAACCACAGATGCATTTTGTAATTTTTTTTTCGTTCATTTTAGCGGTGTATGCAGAACGTATTGCTACTTGCAACACAACCACAGATATTTATCGACCAATCCTGACCAAGCCCTTAAGTGTAACTGTCCGACTTAAGACATTTGGAGCATTTTTTTCTTATGTCGCACTGTGTAACATAGACACGCGAGAGGTTAAAAATCCATAGCTAGAAAATCTGATGCTTGTCTTGCCAAGGAGTGTCGTGTTACCCAGGGTCCTGGATGTTAGATAGGCAGACGGTCCATGTAGAACACTAGTACCTAGCTGCATCCAGTTAGACTTGAAGCCGACCCCAAAATATTTGGGAAAAGACTAAGTAGATGACAATAATAATCGTAACACATATCATCCCTCATTATAACACAGATCCACTCAAATCTGTGTGCTTCTTTCCTTAACACGTTCGCTGACAGTGAGCACTTACCCTGACACCACATTACGACAGTAGAATTTTCCACGACGTACTCTTAAAAAAAATCGGTTGTCTGTAAAGTCAGTTTACTGATGATAGTTGAACGTGACAACGTCATAAGGAAAATACTGATGGAATGGTTGCATTTTTCAAAAGATAATTTTAATTTTACATCACTATTACTGCACTTCTCATGACAATGGAAGAATCCCTACACAGTGACGTCATCTCTTACCGTTTTATGATAGCCTAGTACTTGACTCGTTGAGTCATACATAAATGTCAACTTGTACATCCAATTTGATTTGCTTTGGAACGCCTCAGAGCGATGGAACGCCTCAGAGCGAGGTAACGCCGCATGAGTCATGTATTTTCGTGCGTGCAGCCAGCTTCATCGAATTATAAGACGTCGTCACGTCAATAAGTGGCCCGTCCCTCGACGTACTGTCAGCGAACGTGTTAAAATATCACCATAAATGATTTGACGAATAGGTACAGATTGCATAAACTTAAAAAGAAACTTTAACCTCTTTATTTATGGATGGGAAATGATCCAATGACTGCCTCCCGATCTGGGAAACGTCTGGTATCAGACTTTTACTGACTAAAACCCATCCGGGTTCCGTCATTTGCCCTTCGTGTTCCGAGGCCGCGGTACTCTTCAAACAATTCCGCAACCCCGGCAAGCAAACTTTAACCTTGTACCGCCCATTGTATCACCCTTTTTAATTATTAAGTCCATAATTTTGTTTTACTATTATGGTGTACAATAAAGAATATATCTATCTATCTATCTACCTCTGGCAACACCGGCTTCACCTAGTTCAAACAGTAGGTACAAAAAATACGTTTGGAAGTGTTATTTAATAATCAAATTGTTAAATAAATATCATTTTATATTAGTTTAGATTTGAAAATAAACGATTGAATCACGTTTCAATCAATTCTCCGATTCATAAATTACATTTCTATTTTCGGTAATAAATAAATAAATATTGGGATGTCAGTGTCCAAATATCTGAACAATATTTCGACGGCAGTAGTTTCGACAGGCTGTGGAGATGCCGACGGGTATTTGCTGATTGACAGCGTAGCATTATCTAATAAAGACTAGGCCTTTAAATCACCTCATTAGTCCTAATAATGTTATACATGTGAAAGTTTGGATGTTTTTTTTATTGTCCTTTAACCATGCAAAAAATGGCTTAACTCGTTGACGAACAGAATACTTTTCGTTGTTTTTTTTATTATTTCAAAGAAGTACATCTTCTTTTAGACTAATTACATTAATAAAAAATAAATAAAATAAAATCTTTTTATTTCAGACATTGGGTCCATACATCTTCAAAATCATCATCAATTCATCTTAAAAAAAAAAAACATCACACACATCGAATAAAATAAATTATGACGTAATTTAATTTAATTTATGATTAATAAAAACTTTTACAAAAAATTGCGAATTATAAGCCTCCACATGTATATGTTATTATATCTAACGTAACCTATTCATATATATATATATTAAATTAAGTGCAGTATATAATTGCAATGTATTTTAACCGACGTAAAAAACGGAGGAGGTTCTCATTAACCGACGAAAAAATAACGGAGGAAGTTCTCAAGTCAACGCGAATTTTTTTTTAATGTATGATCACCGGATTACTCGAAGACAGCTGAACGGATATGGAAAATTCCCCATCCCATATCCCATACAAGTCAGGATCTGATGATGGGATCATAAAAATAACTTACATTGCGGAAGTCGGTGCCTAAAACGAAAATACAAAACCAAAGACTACCGAAATGTAAGTTATTTTTCACTTTGCAGTGTTTTTTAGAAGTCGGTTTATTTTTTGTTAAAAAGTTTTTACTACATTTACTGGTCAAATCACCACAGTTTCAGCCCTATTAATTAATACATTTATTTAAAAATTATTTGCCTAATATCCGTCTCGTTGTGCTAGTGGAAGTACAAAAACCGGTCAAGTGTGTGTCGGGCCACGCGCAGTGTAGGGTTCCGTAGATTTTATAACAGCCAAGTGCGTGTCGTATTCGCTGACTGATGGTTTCGTACCATGCTCTAACTAAAAGCCAAACATGACTACCTAACTAATTTGACTTCCTATACAAATCCTCACCTGATCCGACAATTTTGCACGGAAAGTTTTAATTTATTTTAGAGATTTGAATATAACTTGTCATAGCCGGTGTTTTGAATTCAAATACAGGACACAGTTAAATATGAAACTAGCGCGATACAACTGACGCTTAGCGCCATCTATCGACATTTCTATGGAGTTGTTCGAAATTTTCGAGTCAAATACAATTGGTCGACTATTACTCGTAAACTTGTAAAGCCCACTTATGTGTGATAGTTTTCCTTTAAACTTCGTTATATATAGGTACTACTGCCGTGACATTTGAATTTCTAACTACAACCGTTTAGTTAGTAGAGGGGGAGGACATTTGACTCTTACGAAAATTGGTACTTTAAAGCTTAATAAGTCACGAACGGTTTACTTAATCAAAAAACGGTCTTGCCAAACCCCTAATATTTTTGAAAGACCTATCCAACGATATCCCACACTATGGGAAGGACGAAAAAAAAATTATCATCCCACTTTACGTGTAGGAGAGGTACCCTAAATAATTGTTTTTTTTTCAAAATTTTAATTTACCTCTTTTTCGACGTCATTAACGTGTATACTCATGCCAAATTACAACTTTCTAGTACCAATAGTTTTTGAGCTAAACCGCGGACAGACAGACAGACAGACAGACGGACATGACATAAGGGTTCCTTGTTGACTACGGAACCCTAAAAAGATCAATGTTCAACTCACGCACATACATACACGCGTACATTTGCATACAATACTTCGACATTACGCCTGTCGAAGTTTGTTGAGCACGAATAGCAGCATTGATAATGATACATTTCAAGCTGTAAGCGCTTGAGAATTCTCGTATCCCATAGAAGACGTATTAGCTGTTCTTATGCAGTCGCCGAAGTGCATGAGGACATTTCGTAGCGAAAATAGATATCGACAAATAAGTATAAATCGATCATTTGTATACAACATGTAATCAGGCGTTACTTAGCAGAAATTCATATCAAACTACTTAATACTTCAGAAACATATCTAAATTAAAAGTTTAGTCAATCCTACTTTCATTATTAATCCATACTTCCATACTAATATTATAAACGCGAAAGTAACTCTGTCTGTCCGTGTGTTACCTTTTCACGCCTAAACCGCTGAACCGATTTAGATGAAATTTGGCATGAGAATAGTTTAGGACCCTGGAAAGGACATAGGATGGTTTTTATTCCGAAATTCCCACAGGATCGGGATTTACAAGGGGAAAAACCACCACGCGAACGAAGTCGCGGGCAAAAGCTAGTAATATTGTAAATGCGAAAGTTTGTGAGGATTTATGTTTGTTTGTTGCTTTTTCACGCAAAAATAACTAAACGGATCTCAATGACATTTTAGAAGTAGGTAGTTGATATCCTGGAATAACACATAGGGTATTTTTTATCCCGGAATTCAAACGGGATCGGGATTTACGCGAGAAAACCTCCCACGCGAACGAAATCGTGGGTAAAAGCTAGTGTATGCTAATTATTATATCTACATACTATGAGTCGCCTATTCCTAGTCGGTGTTATTGGTATTGTATTTTCTTTTTTTTTTTACACCGGCTTCCGAAATTAAAATTATTTTTGGCTTTGTAGTGTTTTGATATGGAAGTCGGTTTTATTTTTTGCAAAAAAGTTTTTATTTTCGTGCTTTTTAGTGGGTCAGTGAATTTTCCAAATCGGTTCGTAAATGACGGAGTTATGCGCGAACAAAAAACGCAATGCAGAGTAAACGAAAAGATCAAAGTAAATATTTTTTTAGACTTTTGTTGATTTTTCAGAAACGGCTTGTCCGATTTCGATAAAATTTTTATGGGACAATTTGGGAAGTATACCCTTTCTAACAAGATAAGAATTTTTCAAATCAGTTGGCAAGCGACGGAGTTATGCGCGGACAAACATTAAAAAAAAATACAAACATCCGAATTGAGAACCTCCTCCTTTTTTAGAAGTCGGTTAAAAAACATACCACATTCAAGCAAACCACATTCGATACGTTTTTTTTATAGCGGATGTGCCCACCTTTGACCTCGATCTTGCTTGATGGTAAGTGATAGATGAGGCCTACGATGGGACGAGCGAGCCCAGAAGATACCTATTCACTCTTGCTTAAAAGGCTGAAAGGTCATAAGTGGCAGGACACACAGAAGCCGGCAGAGAGGCAGAGAAGCGCTTGGTACGAAGACGGTATACCAACTAAGTGTGTTTCGCCTCTCCACGGAACATCATTACAAGATACTAGATCTTGTTCTGAAGTAGTAGTTTTATAATTTGTACTGAGCAAAAACCTCAGCAGGGATTGAAATAAATTCTCAATCCCTATGTAATGACAATTTAGAATCCATACGAATGTCTAATAATTAATTAGTTAAGGGAGTAAACATGTATACGTTTTCCCTTTGTCTCTATTTCTTGTCAATTAATAGTCACCCTTTTCCCAGAAATATGTAAATCAAAGCAAGTCATTAATTCAAATAAGGATCAAAATTAGCTTCTTTTATAGATCAAAACTCAATTTATTTATATCATTTTTATTTTATTAGTTAGGGAAAATAAACAGTTACACATTATTCATAACAATAAATACGAATATTTAGGGTTATACAAATATGCAACCAACAATGTTCTCCACAGATGTACAAGAGAAATACAGTATTGTTTTTAAAGTTAAGGTACAATAGGTATAGGTGTATGTTCAAAATTACTAGGTGTATACAATTACAAAGCTAAAATTACTCAGGCAAATTTCTAATTTATACAACGTGTAACAGAATAAACGCAATTCCTGAAAGTAGTTGGTTCAGAATCGGTTTCAGCATCATTTCCGTCATAAAAAATAGGTGTTAAATTTTGACGGAAAAATCTTTCATTTAACTTAAATGGCAAATTAATACAATCCCTAATTCAAGGAAATGCGCTCGTGTGCGTTTCGGCCGCTAACATTGCATGAGTGAATGCGTCTGCGTAAGGATATTGTATGACGCACATACGTTTTGCGTTTAGTAAGAATAACTATTTTATAAAAAATGTCTAGGTTTGGTTTCAATTTATTTAGTTATGGATGTTGTTTTAGACTTACAATTTTATATTTTAATTGGGGTGTCTGAGGTATTACGCTTAATCTTGTGTAAAAGCAAATTTCTAAATCTTCTAGCTGGTAGTGAAAACAGATCCAAGTCAGGCAAGAACTTATTATAATTGCTAGCGAGACGACGAAGAGGTGCCCGAAGGCCCGCGTTCGTAAAGTGACGGCGAGTACGGGTCATGAGCGCACCTCTCGTTCCTGAATTGTAGTCATACAAAGGCTGTGTAATGTAGTCCTACATAGCACAGCCTATTGCTAATTTCTACACAGTCATACGCATTGTTACATAAATCGTACAGGAACATTGTCTCAAAGAAAATACGTCTTGACTTCAAAGAGAGTAAGTTGTATTTGTTAAGTTGTTCAACATAAGGGAGGTGTATTCGTCTTGGGCAACACCCGTAAAGCATAGTTTTTAGTTAGTTTTTTCAGCTCCTTTTGAAGATCAAAACTCAATTGATTTATATCTTGAGTAGTCTTCAATTATAGGAGCTCGTGGCTAAATATTAACAGTCACACGAGTAACGCAACGTTTGCCTAGGTCCATCCGTGGGCGGGTAACCTTCTGGACCTCGGAAATAACGCTAATGCTGGCACCACACTATCGCGATAACGCGAAGATTTGCGTTGTCGCGACACGTCTGACCAAAGAATTCGTCCTATCGCGAATCATCTTCGCGAATACGAATGCTCTTCGCTCCGCTGTCAGTAAATTGCCGCACATCAAAGGGTTTTGTCGCGACAAACTTCGTGCGGTTGACTACACTTCGCCCGGTATAGTAGACATTTTTAGTTTTATTCCTATTTTTGACCTTTTCATATTTGTTCTAATTATAAAGATGCAGTAAATAATTTTTATCCGGGTGCGTACCATATGACATAATAACAAAGTTCTAACGACCACATGACCTAAATTCATTTAATATATATTTTTTTTAGTATAACGATGAAATGATATAATGAATTATTGATATAATTTCAGTTTACCTCATTTTATATGGTTTATTAAACATTTTCTATAATGCACATTTGAACTAATATTCAGTTAGTATAATATTCAAATTCTATAGTAACGTTTAATATAATTTTGAACTATGGTTGGTGAATCATGTGGGTTAGGTTAGGTTAGAACCATGACTATTAGCGCCAGATCCCTTCTATTGTTGGTGAATCATTTGGGTTAGCTGAGGTTATAACAGTATGATGTTTTCTGATATTTACTTATTCACTACACTATAATTTGGGCAGAAAATTGGTAAATATGAAAATTAGGTCAACTGAACGATATATAAAAAGACCAATATACTAATTGAAAATTATATGAGATGATGAACGTTATACTAAATGTTGTTAGAGCAAAAGAAGTATATATGAAAAGTAATATTAGATCACATGAAATTAGGTTAATTGTTTTTATAGCATATGAAAATTATATCATACTAGCTTGTGCCAGCGGCTTCGCCCGCGTGGGAAGTTTTTCCCATGAAAATCCCGATCCCGTGGTAATTTCGCAAAATCCTTTCTTAGCGGATGCCTACGTCATAACATCTACCTGCATGCCAAATTTCAGCCCGATCCGTCCAGTGGTTTGGGCTGTGCGTTGATAGATCACTATGTCAGTCAGTCAGTCAGTCACCTTTGAGTTATATATATTTAGATAAACGTTATTTCAAGTGATAATATATTATCTGTTATTATGGCATATATTACACACCCTGTTTATCCGCTATGTGATACAGCGCAACCGCCTCGTCCATGTTTCCCGCGAAATTAATTGTCGCGACGTTCTAGATTATCGCGACATAGTAAAGTTTTTTTTTGTTGATGTGGCCAAGCACTTCGTCATAGATGGAACACGAATTTTTATCGTGACGACGCGAACACGAATCTTCGCCTTCAAGTCTGGCCGCAGCATTAGGTGGTCCCGGCTGATATCTGTACATCTTTAACAGTCGTTACGGGAAGATAGAAGCCTGAAATTTCTCACCAATCTTGCCAAGGTGTATTGTGCTACCCAGTTACTGGGTTGTAAAGGTCAGATAAGTAGTCACTCCATGTAAAGTACTCAGCTAACCAAGACATAGTTGGGAAAAGGCTAATTGTTGATGGTCTTCACTTACTGGCAGCGTTGCCACCCCTACTGTTTTAACAGTAGACTAATACCGTGATATCTCTGTTTTCTGTTTAAGTACCATTTTTTTTTAATTTATAATAGGCTCGCGTTGACCACCATCTCACCTGATGGTAAGTGATGATGTGGTCGAAGATGGAGCACGCTTGCTTAGAAGTAACCTATTCGCTCTTGACTTAAAGACTCCCAGGTTGTAGCGATCGGGAAACACAGACTCCAGCAGGAAATTCCACTCCTTAGCAGTACGCACAATGAAAGTGTTCCCAAAACGTTTCGTGCGTATAGATGTCCACCATGTAACGATGGCGCATCGCCATTTGTCTTGTAGTCCGATGATGATGATGTTTCTACTGTTTTTAAAATTATATTTAGAGATTTCGTCTAAAACGATAAAACCCCTCCTTAAATACCTAGCTTCGTGATATGCATGTATGTATCCGTATAAATTTTATCTACCTATGGTCTAGTCTAACAAAACAAGTCAAGTCATAACATGTCAGACAAAAATAATGTCAGTAATGATATTGACAATATTTTGTTTGACTTGACCGTTGACCCTAGTAAAACAGAAATAAAGGAATATACATTTAATGCAACTGAAAAACGTGAAGAAATTCAATAAAAATATGTATGTTTTTAATTAAAAGCAAGCAAATAAATAAATAATAATGATTATCTACTTGCGCTTTCAATTTCATTAAGGGTTTCATATTCAATTCTAATAAAGTAGTAGACTTAATGTTGTAAAGTTACCATTTTACTATTTTCTGCTGTTTTTAAAGTCTGATCTGCTGCTTTTTGCTTCGTTTAGGTTGGCAACACTGCTTACTGGTACATTTTCTTATAAAAAGTTATTTTAAGGGAACGGACCAGGCCTGAACGTGTATATGATAAAGGTAACTTTATAGGGTTACTTGTGTGTGTTGTAACTATTTGTCTATCACAGCCAATATAAAAACTCTTATTAAAAAAAACTTAAGTAATTTTTTTTTTATAAATACGTCCGTTGAAGTTTGTCAGTCTCCCCCTTATCCTTAGTTAGTGAGCGTATAATATTGAAAAATTCATAAAGTACAAAAAGACTACAAAGAAGTTAGCGTCAAATGACGCATGAACGGACCCATTCAGACGAGTCTCACTCGCACTTAGCTGCTTTTAAGGTTCCGAACCCCTAAAGGAAAAAGGGGAACATAGTAGGATCACTTCATAGTACATCCGTCCATCTGTTTGTATGTCTGTGAAGGATCTAGATCCTTCTTAGGAACGCGTAGATATACCCGAAACGCAAGGCCGACTGAAGGAACAGGGTGGGTTTTTAGTCAGTAGAAGTCTGACACTCCCTTCCATTCCGGGAGGAGTCATTTGATGATTTTCCCCCCGTAAAATAAATAGCTTACTAATTAAAGATAATGGTCAAAAATAAGTTTGCACGGAAAACTTGACACGGAAAACTCGCACTTGTTTTTTTTATGTTTTTTGCAACATTGCTGATATAAAGTACCAAGATAACTGTCATTTATAGGTCAGCGTTGAGATTGGGTTGCGTAGGATGGCATCCTACGCACCGCAATACCATTGGCCGGTTCACTCATATGACGCTAGAGAGGGGCGGACTCGTAAAAGTTAAAAATAGGCTCAATCCTACACGGTTGATTTTTGATGGAAAAAGTTTTACACTGACGTTTGCATAAATTTATAGCTGGCGTTTAAAAGATGTTTGAGTGCACACATAATTTATTTATGAATCTTTACGTTTAGTACATAGATAATATTTAAAAAAAATAGAACTAACAATGTGTGTAAAATTGACATTAGTAACAATCTTGTTAACTCCTCCAACTAAGCTAAATATGCTTGTGTCTAGAGTGGGTTCACGGCAATAGTGTACCTAATCGGTTGGGTTCGAACCTGCGAACTCTCGATCACAATCCGACGTTTAATGTTTGATAGCTTTAAGCTATATCTTATTAGCTCTTACAGCACAATTAATAACTGCATCTTCGTAGTATAAACGTAGGACGACAATCTTAATTACAACTTTCTTACACATATTTAGGCAAGACACGTTATTGACATAGTCATCATAGTGACAGAGTCCAATTTTTTTGCTGAAAAAAAAAACTTTTCGCGCAAGCAAAACCTAAAGAAACTAGTATAATTATATACCTATTTGTATGTATGCATGTCAGGCAGGTATTCGCAACTCCACGACCAAGCACGTATTTTGCGTAAATTATGTATTTAAAGAAATAAAATTCAATTTCAATTGATCAGCAATAGCATCATAAGCTTAATTAACAATGAATACTTTCGTAAGAGCTCCTACAATATACTATATCAGTGCAGGCCCATGACGTCATTGAGTGTGATGTCACCGCGTCCCACGCCTCTACCGCTATTGGCTGATGTTATCAGCCTCACTTCGAGACTTGGTACGGAGAATATTGTGGTATACACTCGAGTTTTAGATGAGGTTCCGTAGATTTTAATTAAAAATAATAATTTTATAACATATCATCAGCACGCCTGTTTTACCTGGCGGGTTAGAAGGAGGCTCACTCGTATATTTATATTATATACAGGAGTATAATGTTTTAGAATAGCGCATTTTTTAACAAAATATTATCTCTATACAGCTAGAGATAATATTTTGTTAAAAAGTGCGTTCATTGATATAAAACCAGGTTAAAACTAAAAAAAACATGACCAATAGCTTCGGCCCGCGGCTTTGCTCGACCGGCAAAATCTACTGATGGGTATTCCTCTAAAATTCCAAACGAAAACACCAGCATTTGCGACATCCCTTGACTCTGGAACCGAACTCAGGCCAACACTACTAGTTAAGTCAGTTTTTATGTAACCAACAATGGGTTTATTTTAATTTAATTTCAAAGTAATGACACTTGGATTACTTTATTGAAATAAGGGAATTTTAAACGAAAAAGTACACTTTACTGTAATATATTCAAGTTTCAAATGATAAAGTGGGTGAAGATACTAATTACAAAATAAGAATGACTATATACAACGTGTAATTTAAAGGGTATATACATACCAAGTGCATGGCTTCTTTGGATGATAACAAACGATATGGCAAGGGTTTTGTAATCCTAAGTC
Organism: Tholera decimalis; assembly: GCA_943138885.2. Classification (NCBI taxonomy): domain Eukaryota; kingdom Metazoa; phylum Arthropoda; class Insecta; order Lepidoptera; family Noctuidae; genus Tholera; species Tholera decimalis. The sequence continues at coordinate 13,815,338 of OW964551.2, forward strand.
TACGTGTGTAGAACTTATTACAAATTCCAATACACAATACCAGAGACCGAATTTTTCAAATTAAGAAGAATGAAAAGAATTATCGTGTTATTGGCAAGTGACGTGGAAAGTTATTGACCCTCGTAGTGCTGTGACACGTTTGTTATGATTGGTATTCAAGAAATATATGAAACCAATAATTTGGTATCAATTCTTTGAGTCAGTTATTTTGTGCTGAAACTGTGCATAGAGACTCCATACCAAATGTTGTCTTCAGCCCTTTTGGATAGATATGGGGTTTCCGTTACACGTTGTATAATGTATTATATTTTCATTGATTGACTATTACGTCTAATAAGAAAAGTAATAAGTAGACAACTAAACCAATATACAGGGTTATTTGTAAAACACCGAAAGCCTCTCAGGACTATGTTACTAACATCATAATCAACAACTTTTGTTCTATGACTTTTAAAAATTCGTCATATTTTCGTTCACCAGATTTTCATACAAAAATAAAAATAATTAAATTGAACGCCCTAAATGTTACGAAGTCTATTTGAAGCAAAAGAAAGTGATAGAAATAATTTTCTTTTGCTTCGCATAGACCTCGTAACATTTAGGGCGTTCAATTTAATTATTTTTATTTTTGCATGAAAATCTGGTGAAATAAAATATGACGAATTTTTCAAAGTCATAGAACAAAAGTTGTTGATTATGATGTTTATTTATTTATTTATTTATTTATTTATTTATTTATTTATTTATTTATTTATTTATTTATTTATTTATTTATTTATTTATTTATTTACATGGGAGACCAACAGCTACTTAAATCAATTAAGAAACAATGTGAAAATTTGACAGCCAATTACAGGTCTCCACGTATAGTTACATGTTAAATTAAGGAACACTGTGAACGACATAGTAATGTCAGCAGGAAAACGGCAAACTTAAGAACATAATAATATGTAAAAACCTAAACAACTAAATAAAATTACATGATTACTTAAAACTAATTATTTCTTAAAAAATTTAAGGCTTAAGCACCTTCTCGCTGATGATACACTTGTTCTAAATGGATCAATGTCATGCTGCCTGCACACCTCATTAAAGCTCCTGCTTGCACGCAACACATACGAATTCTGTCTATATTTAGAGGTAGCGAGTGGCATTTTTAGCGGTGGATAGAACCGTTTAGACTTGCAAGGAACATTAAAATAAAATTTTGATAATATATCAGGGCTGTTAATTGAATTGTTGAAAGTCTTCAATAAAAACACGCAGTCAGAAATGTCACGCCGAATATTTAGCGGTAGTAAATGAAATTTCTTACAGAGATCAAGGTAATTTACGGACCTATATGGTATTCTTTGATGGAAGCAGAGATATTTAACGAACCTTTTTTGGATGCTCTCAATACGGTCAATATATTTATGATAGCATGGATTCCATATCTCGGATGCGTATTCCAAGTGGCTCCTAACAAAGGTACAGTATAAGATTTTTAGAGTTTTCGCTTGCGTGAAGCACTTGGATAGACGCATAATGAACCCGAGAGATTTGGATGCTTTCGCGACGATTGCATCAATATGGTTTTCAAAGGTCATTTTGCAATCGTGATGAACCCCGAGATCGCGAATGGCATTACATCTAGGCAGTAGTTGACCATCCAGGGTGTACATTGCAGGTATAGTCGTGCGTTTACGTGAATATGTAATAACCGAGCATTTAGCGGGATTGAGATCTAGTTTATTTCTTCGACAATACTCTTCCAGACGCCGAAGGTCGTTCTGAAGTGCTGTTACATCAGAAGGTGATGAAATTGTGGTATAGATTTTCATATCATCAGCGAAGCACAATAATTTGGATGAAGTCAGGCAAGAGTCAATGTCGTTTATGTAGATAAGAAAAAGCAAGGGCCCTAATAACGAACCTTGAGGAACTCCGCTTGGTACATGTTACATGTTAGTAACATAGTCCTGAGAGGTTTTCGGTGTTTTACAAATAACCCTGTATAAAGCGTCAATAACCTAATGGCTCAGGTGTCGGACGTGTGATCTAGAGGTCACTGGTTCGAACTATGTTAATCTGTATCAAACTGCTTGAAAACAGAATTGTTCGAAACTTTTTGTCATTTTGAAGCCGATTTTTGAATGCAAGTCTTTTTTGTCATGATGTTACTGCATATCAAATACAAGTATTGGAAAGACATACTCCACATCTAAGCAAAATGGCCACCACACAGCATACGACTCAACATAGAATTGTGCATGATAATAATTAATATTCATTTATTTAACACCGGAGATTAGTGAAAATCAAACACTAATGAGCCTGACTAGGTTCAAATCTATGACCTACAACTTCTAAGTCGTTCCTGAAACCAAAAGGCAACCACTGCTTTACCTACTAACAATTAATTTGTATCGTAAATTTTAACAAAAAATGTATATTCCATATAATGTCAATTTGATTAAATACACTAACAGTCACACGTGGATTCACTTCCGTGGAAACTCCAAGGAATAAAAACGCAACCCTCCTTTTTTGCTGTCAGGTAAAAGCCTATAACCTTCATCAAGGTTCCAGCTACTTTCATACCAAATTTCATACAAATCCACCCAGTTCTTTCGAAGATTAGCGCATTGAAACAAACAAGCTTTTCCGCTTTTTAATACCTATTAGGAAGTACAGATTTTTATGAGTACGACTGGTTAATTAATAAATTATTACGTCTCCTCAGGCGTAACTTCACGAGCAAATTCTCTTTTTTCTAATTATTAGTTTTGTTATTTGAATTTAATAGCAACAAAAAATATGATGTAGTGTGACTACAGGACAGTTTATTTCACAAATAAGATAAAGACGAACAATTCACGACATAACATGAAATTCAAGTCTATTTTGTTTTTTATATAAAGTTATTGTAACTTATTTACAATATTTAAACTGTATACACTACTAAACCAAACCATGTACATGAATACAAAAACAGGAGGATTCTACAGGATATACAAAGTGTCTCAAAAGAAAGTTTATATTTCTTTAGCTTACTGCGTGAACGCAACGATTCGGCGGGGTGGGAAGGATATGTCAATCAGTAGCCTGGACAAGTAATGGTATCTTGAGAATTTAATCAGTATGAAACGTATTTCAGAAGAGGATCGCGCGTTGTGCGTAAGTGAATTTTACAAAAATAGTATCTCTGTGACAATATTTGAGGTTTTTGTCACTTATAAAAGTGATAAGCAATGAAAGAAATGTCTTTCATTCGGAAATGGGTAAAAAAGATGAGACCGGTTCAAGACTAGTTAAACCAAAACCCGGGCACCCAAGGTTATTGAGAACGTGGAACGGGTTAATTGGTCTGTTCGTGATGATCCCTTTCCATTTGGAAGCGTGCAAATGCTTTGAATATGCATAGAACATCGCAACATCGTATATTGCACACAGACCTAAAGCTGCACTACTATACAATTCAATTGAGGCAAAAAAATCGCACCATAGTCGCAGAATTACCATTTTTGTAAAATTCTCGTACGCATAACAGCCGATTCGTTCCCAAAAAAAGCTCCATAGCGACCGAATTCACAAGGGCTAGGCAACCGATTGACAACGAAAATCCCCCGCGTCCTTCCTAATCATTGCGTTTACACAGTAAGCTACACAAATATAAACTTCCTTTTGAGACACCTTGTATAACACATCATTGGGTTTTCATCTACCATTACGGGTCCCCAATATACTGGATTTAAGTATTTATACAAAGAAACGCTGATATCATTCACTGAAGTGTTGATTCGATGGGCTATGGAAATTTCATGTCTGTTTCAAGTGTGTCGATAATATTATTTGCCTATTAAAGTACTAGCTATATAAATCTGACACAGTTTCGTTTTTTATTTGGCTATTGTGAATCAAAAAGATAATCTCACTAATATTATAAATGCAAAATTTTTGAGGATGGATGAATGAATATTTGTTAGTATTTCACGCAAAAACTACTGAATGGATTTGAATGAAATTTTGTATGAGATAGTTGAAATTCTAGAATGACACACTACTACATTTTTAATCCCGGTATTCTCAAGCAATTGCGATTTACGCGGGAAAATTCTCCCACGCGAACGAAGTCGCGGGTAGAAGCTACTACAAAATAATCATCGATTTATTAATCTATTATGGTTTTAGATTACGATTGTGTTAAAAACTAATTTGTCATGCTTAACGAAACCAAAATAGTGACATGAACATTTAAATGAGGCGATGTAATGCGATTCAGTTTGCTCACGCTGTTTTTAGGGTTCCGTAGCCGTATGGCAAAAACGGATCCCTTATAGTTTCGTCACGTTTGTCTGTCTGTCTGTCCGTCCGACCGTATGTCACAGCCATTTTATTCTGAAACTATTAGGACTACACATGTGGAACTTGGTAGGTAGATGTATTCTATGAACCGCTTACCTATTCTTATACAAAAATTTCAAAAATATAAAATTAAGGGGGGCTCCATACATGGAACTGAAACGGAAAATATTTTTTTTCATCAAACCTGTACGTGTATGGTGTCTATAGACAGATCTTTGAAAAGGACATTAACTAGATTAAGCGTCAATAGCCTAATGGTTAAAACGTCGGCATTGTAATCGAGAAGTCGCGGGTTCGAACCCCACCCATTACACAATTACCGTAAAGACACTCCAGACACAAGCATATTTAGCTTAGTTGAATGGGTTAACAAGATTGTTAGTAATGTAAATTCTACCAAAATATCTCGGTCATTTTAAACAGACTAGCTGAGTGGGAGTTATTCCCATGTTCCTTTCCCGGATTGCTTCGATAAAGCCTATAAGTTACCCTAAAAACTCCTCTATTGCAGTGAAAGTCCTATTAAAATCGGTTCTTTTTTTTTGTTGTTTGATCACCATCTCACCTCAAGCTTGCCTAGAAGTAACCTATTCACTCTTGACTTAAAGACTCACAGGTTTTTTTTCTTTTTTTTTCTGTTTTTCCCCGATCATGAGATCACCGGGACCTTGTTTGTCTAAGTTAGACATTCATTCAAGTTCTCGCATATATTCCTCTCGCACTTTCAGGCCGCATACTGTGTCTTTCTTGCATTCATCCATTTTCATTCTTTGCCGGGTGGGACTCCCGCTACTCTATGCTACTATATATATTTTCTTTTATTTGGGAAAATAAGTTTCTTATACTTTTGTTTTATTTTCTGTTTGGTCTTCAATAATATTTATGCTTACATAATATTGGCTTACTTTAGATTATACATTCTTGTTCCTCTTTGTTTTACAGATTTTAGTTTTACATATTACATGGATTTCTAAAATACTGTAGTTATCGGTATATTTCTTACATGTTTTATTTCTTACTTCTATTCTTACGTCTATAAATCTTATATCAACATAACATATTCATTCTTTAACTTATCATCTTATTTCTTATATTCTTACATTTGCTATTTCGTACTTCTATTCTTATATCTACTTTTAGGACAACAGTAAGTACTATACAATTTCGCAGATCTTAACACTTGTGCATTTAGCAGAATTGGTGAGTCATGTCTGATATTGTACTTTCCTTATTTATTTTTATACTTGTTTTGCCTAGGCAATAATATATATATACTAAGTTATACATATTTATTGTCTACTTCTTTTGCCAGCTTTCATTTCATACTTCGTTTCTCTTTTGTTTGTTTTTGTTCTGTACTGATATAGTCTTGTATATTAAATATACATTCTGTATATCTGTTTGTGTTCGTGTTATCATGTATTTCGTGTTTTTGTGTGTCGTGTCTATGTTTCTTCTGTGTGTTTTGTGGCTGTGTGTACGTGTTATGTATTTTTCTGCATGAGGATTAGGCATAGGCAAGACTCTCAGGTTATAGCTATTAGGAAACAAAGACTCCGGCAGAGAATTCCACTCCTTAGCTGTACGCATAATAAAACTATTCCCAAAACGAACCAGCTGTTTCAGAGATTAGCCCGGACAAACAGAAACACAGACGGATAAAATTTAACAAAAAACTTGTTGTGTTTTAGTGTCGTGTAATTATTAAAATATTTGAATCGCTTGAGAAAACACAGTTATTTTGAAATCACTGACAGACACATCAATTTTATTTATATGTGTAGATGTGGCTGTATCAAAAGTGTACAGATTGAGACATAGACGGAACCGTTGTTGATTACCCTTCGAGTTAGGAGTTCACACATTATGACCGGTAGGTGAGATGTATGTTTCCAAATTGTCAGCCTGTAATGTTTCCACTGCTGAGACTCCTCTTCTTCGTAAGAGGAAGGAGGCTGTAATCCACTACGCGGCCTTCATGTGGATTGGTAGATGTTACATCTAACAATAAGACGAGAAAGATAAGCAAATCAAATATCATGACTTCCCGGGTGTCTTCATTGTGTAGACCACCCGGAGGACACAGTGGAGCATACGGTACAGGTGTACCTCGCTTGGGCAGAGCCTTGCCGTGTCCTCGTTGAGGCGATCGGCGGCGGTGACCTCTCGCGCCCGGCCCTGCTATGTTATTCTGTAAGACCTCATTCTAAACTTCGAATCTGAATCCGCTGTGAGTTTATTGATTGCCATTCTAAAAACTCGGTTGTTAATTCGAATTTACACTAGCGCTACCCTTGCGAGCGTGTCAGCGAGTTGAACTAAAGATTTTGACAGACAAAGTATGAGATGACGTGAGAAGTGGTATTCAGTAAGGTAATTCCTCCGTCACTTCGAAGCTGTTTACAGAATGCAAAATCAAGGTCACTTTGAGCCATAAGCGAAGTCACAGTGAATAGCTATGTGAGATGCGAGTTGTTGTTCGAATTTTACAGGATCGACGTACTGGTTCAGACCATGGTGCGGAGCGAGAGGGAATGGGATGCGGTCGCCTCCTTCTGCGAGGCAGTAATACTAGCGAAGGAGGAGGCTGAACGCGCGTGGAAGAGGCAACTCTCTTTCTCACGCCCCCGCCGCCGCGGGAGACGCCCTGGGCGTCGGGGATCTCCGGCCACCGTAGGCGCGGGCTTGCGGACGACGAGCAGGGGTAGCTCACCGTCCGGTAAGGACCAGGCCCGGGTCGGCGGTGCACCTCAAGGAGCTATCAGCACCAGTGACGGGGCCCCATAGGGCCATTGCCTGCCGGGGTTGCGGGAAAGTTTTAACAAGATACCGCGGCCCGGTAACTTAAGTGCAGCTAAAGGAACAGGGTTGTTTTTTGGTCAGTAGAAGTCTGATACACCCTTCCACTTAATCCAAAGCGAGAAAAGTCATTCGATGATTTTCCCACCTGACAAAAAAAAAACTATCATTGCTTGGCGCACGAGATTGTCGACATGTGGGATGTAAACTCGGCAATCATTGTACCGATACTATCATCTCAGCCAATAGCCTCGCGCGACCAGGAGACTCTTGTTAGGCGGCTGGATTAAGAGCTTGCTTCAGAAAGCGGTACTCCTGGACACGGCGCGTATAGTTGGGAGGTTCGTCTCTCTGGAGCCCAGACCACCGGTAGATTAGACCCTGATCTCGATACCAGTGGGCTACTATTTTGTTTTGTGTTTATAGGTTTTTTTTATTACGATTGAGCCCGCTCTTGACCTCGATCACACCTGATGGTAAGTGTAAGATGAGGTCTACGATCGAACGAGCGAGCCCAGAAGATGCCTATTCACTCTTGCTTTAAAGGCTGGTGGATCATATGTGGCAGGGAACACAGAAGCCGGCAGAGAGTCTCACACGTTGGCTGTGCGCACAATGAATGTTGAAGAGAAGCACTTAGTACGACAAGACGGTATATCGACCAAGTGCGGATGGTATCCTGCGGTACGTCTGGTAGACCCGTAGTAAAAGGGGGATCCATTAGAAAATTTCTATTGATTATTATTATATTGAAAGGGATATTAGGAATATGAGAAATGTAATTTATATGTAATTCATTGGAAATAAAGGAAATAAGTAATAATAATTCAACCTATTACGTTCCAACTACTGAGTCACAGTCTCCTGTCTATGAGAGGGAATGAGCCATAAACCTCCACGTGGGCCCAATGCGAGTTGTTGAATGTCGCATGTCTTCGAATTTTTTTACCGATCTGAGAGCAGTAGCGATGTTATAAATTACACAAAGTAATGTGCCTGACTGGGTTGTAACTCACGACCTGCGGTTCGCATGTCGGGACCATAACCACTTGGACACATCAATATATCATAGGTATGTATATTCATGGGCTGCGGAAATGTTCTAACGAAATACCGCGACCTCGGACCACGAGGTTAACTGAAGGAACAGGGTGATTTTTTAGTCAGTAGAAGTGTGACACTCCCACTTCACGCAGAGCTGGAGTGGTCTTTCGATGATATTCCCAACCAGAAAAAAGAGGTATATTTTTCATCTTGGGTTACATCTTATAATTTTTTGTATAAAATATCAATATGCTTTGTACCCCTTTTTACGTAAATTACGCGGACGGAGGTGTATGCGTCCTATTTATATTTATATCTTATCAAACACATGAGATTGCAAGACTTGAATTTAATTCAGCACAGTTCGTTTATACGCAGGAGTGCAGAGAATTACTATTTTTGTAATTTCTATCAAACTTTAAATTTAAATTCACTTTTTTCGAATTTAGATAACTGGGCGACTACTTCATAAGTAAGAATAGTACATTATGGTACAAGTGTGTAATGTTGGTGATTACCGCTGAGGCGCCATTGAGACCCGAGCCGTTAGGTGAGGGTCTTAAGAGAGCCGAGGACGGTAATCATCAATACACACGTGTATCATACGACGTTTTTCAACACACTTGTGAAGAAAATAACTATAATTTCAACAGTAAAAACGAATTGTGAAAATTTTTTCGCAATGGCGGGAAAAATTAATCAGTTTTCCTATGCGCGCGCATCTAACAGATCGGCCATAGACTAAAAGAATGAGGTTTCTTTTTCTTTTGGCTTTTCTCGTATAGCGTTTTAGCCACCTACAAAATGGGTATTTCAAAGCTTTTTTATCACAGAAAAAACAAAAGTTATATTTGAGTGAAAGTTGTATTTATTAAAAACGTACAAGTTGAAATGTATCTATTTAAATACGAAGTTGCGTGAAACTAGCAAGCAATAGGTAGGTACATTAATTTATTTGTACTATCGAACACGATCTTTTTGTTTCGAAACTTTTTAAAAAACAAAGCAACTCAACCAATTTAAAAAAAAAACCTATAACTCACCTGTGAATAATAGTAAAGAAAAAGTCACAGTTTGATTACAGGTGTCATTATGTGCCTAATTGCGGTGAAATTAGAGCCATTTTATGAGCAAGTGTGTTGAAAATGAGTATTTATAGTATTCTATAAATACGCAAGTTGGTAAGGATGGATGTCTAAATGAATGGATCTTTGTTACTTTTTCACGCAAAAACTACAGAATACAATAGTTGACATCCTTTTTTTTTTAAGAATGATAAATCATCCAATGACTTCCTCCCTATGATCTAAGTGGAGCGGGAGGATGTGTCAGACTTTTACTGACTAAAACCCATCCGTGTTCCATCATATTCCCTTCGTGTTCCGAGGCCGCGGTAACTCTTTCGAACAATTCCGCAACCCCGGCAGGCAACGGCCCCCTTATGGGTCCCGAAAATTTTGCTGACACACTTTGAGGCGCTCGTGGAACACGACTCGCCGCCGTCTACACGGGCCTGGTTTCAGTCGGGCGGCGTGCTACCCATTGCTCGCAGTCCGCAGGCCCGCACCTACGGTGGCTGGGAGTCACCCTGTGTCTTCCGATAGTTGACATCCTGGAATAACACATAGGGTAGTTTTTATCCCGGCATTCCCAGGAGATCCCACGCGAACAAAGTCACGGACAGAATCTAGCCTTTTTATAAGATGTTCCCTCTTCAACTAAATAAACAAAAACATTTGCTTTACGAAACCGAAATTACAAAACGCTTTGATGTTTAGCCAGTGGAGTTTGATGCATCTTAGTGTGCGATTTCCCACGGGTCCTATAAGTTGTAAGGGAACTATTCCAAAGAAATACCCTCAAAATTACACTTAGATCTTTTTAAATGACCCAAACGCTCTTTAAGTTTGTGGTGATTAAAGCAACCCCATGAATGTAGGTTATTTGGTGCAGGGGATCGAAGAAATAGGTTAAACAGTTTGAGAATAGAAACGTAGTTAAAAATAACAGCTTCGAGGTAAAGTGACTTTTGCTGAAGTTTGAATGTTTGTGACATTCGTCAACGAGCTGCAATTACATTAATTCATAAATAAATCTTTTAAGTCAATATTTTTGTTCTTAAAATTAGTTCTAAGTTAATTATCTACTAAGTCTCAATATTGCAACTAACTTTCAAGGGCAGGAGCGAGACAAACCTGACACAAGTGTTATTAACTATTACTGGGGCTGTTTCATTCATATTTGTTAATGTTACTGTTTGAGACATAATAAACAATTAATTTATTAATTTATTATTATTAAGCACAGGTCCGTTCCTGCATGGAGTACTGCAGCCACTTGTGGGATGGCTCCGCAAAATACCAACTTGCTGCACTGGACTCGATCGAGCGCAGGGCTAAAAAGCTTATAGGCGACGAAGCGCTATCGGGCAAGCTTCATAGTCTGGCTCATCGGCGAACCGTTGCTTGCCTGTCGGTTTTCTACAGATTGTACTTCGGGGAGAGTGCGCAGGAGCTCCATGACCTGATTCCTCCATCTCCCCTTCACTACCGGTCTACCAGACGAACGGCTGGCTACCATCCACACTTGGTTGATATACCGTTTTGTCGTACCAAGCGCTTCTCCTCCACATTTATAGTGCGCACTTCCAAGCTGTGGAATTCTCTGCCGGCTTCTGTGTTCCCTGCCACTTATGACCTTTCAACCTTTAAAGCAAGAGTGAACAGGCATCTTCTGGGCTCGCTCGTTCCATCGTAGACCTCATCTATCGCTTACCATCAGGCGAGATTGAGATCAAGAGTGAGCTCATTGTGAAGTAAAAAAATATATATTTATCATATGCTTAGCCTTTTTCCAACCATGTCGGGATCGGACCGCATGCAGCTGAGTACTAGTGTTTTACATGTAGCGACTGCCTGCCTGACCTCCACAACCCAGTAACTGGGTGGCACGAAAGCCGTTGGCTAGACCACTGTCCGATTTACTTGCTCCTGACTACTCGTAACTACTGTTAAAAAAAAAAACTTATTTAAAAAATCTAAAAACCCGACTGCTCCACTGAAATGGAAGAAACAAGACCATTTTTATTTTAAAAAATGACAAGCAGGCGGGACCCAATTGAACCTAATATAATTTTAATAAAAAATATGTGCTTGTTTCTTCCATATCAGTTGGGGATTCGGGTATTTTAGATTTTTTAAATAAGTTTTTTTATTTTCAGCTTTTTAGTATTTAATTCCGTTTTAAAACGTTATATTTCCTAAACAGGTGCTCAAAATGAAAAATGGTTAAAGAAACCTCAAAATCATTTTTAATGATCTATTTAATGATACCCCACTTGACATAGTATGTCTATTTTTTTTTTTTTGACAATATGGCACCTGGTTGTCGTTGTGGTGATTTGTTTTTATTTTAATCTATCTTATAACACTTGCGCCATCAAGACAAATCCAACGACGTATCATTTATCAAAATCCATTCACTGTTTTAATAGTTACGAGGGAACAAAGGAACGGACATATATACATACATACATGGTAAAAACATAACCCTCCTCCTTGCTTCGCCGCAGTCGGGTAAAAAAAGAGATAGCCGGGACCAACGGGACAAAAAGGATCCAATTCACACTTTTACCGCCCATAAGACCACCCATTGTAACACCCTTTGTAGTTTTTTAAGTCCTTATTTAATTCTGTTATGGTGTACAATAAAGAGTATATCTATCTATCTATCTTTTCCGAAATTGAGTTATATTTTTATCTTTAATATATCATCCTGAAGATGCGTTTGGTATATATAACTCAATTTCGGAAAAAGTGTGTAATGGATCCTTTTTGCGTAACTACGTCCAATTTATCTATTTGTTTATTATTATCGCTTTAAAAATTAAATAAAAACCCTAAAGTACATTATATATATATATATATATCTAAAAATAAACTAAAATATGGCATCCAGAAATTCGTGCGCATCTCTGTCCACTGGTAATGTGCCCAAAAGACTGGCGGCATTGCCACACTGTATGGCATTGCTTAAAACAACAAATTCAATGGCTCCTGACTACCCGTAACTACTGTTAAAAACAGAGATAGCTGGGACCAACGACTTAACGTACTTTACGAGGTACAAGGTTATCACAGCGCTATCTTCCAAACTCTAGGATACTACTGAGAAACTCCTTACAGAAAAACGCAATAGCACTTTTTTGTCTGACCCGGTAATCGAACCCAAGACCTCCTGCTCAGCAGTGGCGCTTGTGACTACTCGACCAACGAGGCAATTCACTCATATTTGTGTCATTCATTGATATTAAATAGAAATGAAGGAAACCAATTTACAAGCATAAATAACTAGTACTCACGCGGGGCTTCGCTCCCGTGGATTCTATCACGGTAAAAACATAACTCTCCTTTTTTGCAGTCGCGTAAAAAGTAGCCTATAACCTTCCTCAAGCTTCAAGCTACTTCCATACCAAATTGCATCCAAATCCACCCAGTACTTTCGAAGATTAGCGCGTTCAAGCAAACAAACAAACTTTTCCGCTTTATAATATTAGTATAGATAAATAATAATGAGTATAAATATTAATTATTATTAGTTAAGTATTCTTATGCATTCCACTTCTTTCTTTGACAAATCTTTCACTATTCAAGCAGCTCGTTTGTGGAATGCATTACCCATAGAAGTGAGGCGTGCTCAAACGCTACCAGCGTTCAAAAGAATGGTGATTACCTCTCCCTATAACGTCCCCTTCTTTCTCAATTACACATGTAATATTTATTAGTATATGATTTTTGTATTGTATGTATGTATTTTATATCATTATGTTCAATTAAAATTATTTATGTTGTTTGTACACTGACAGCCTTTAATCTGTCTCTTTTAATTTTTGTCCATCCAAAGGTTGTCTGTAAGAGATCGCCCTGTGCGATAAGACCGCCCATTGTACACTAGTTTAAATTTTTCTATCCATAGAAATATTGTGAGGTGTACAAAAAAGTACACAATAAATAAATAAATAAATAATTCAGGCGATAACGTTGTTGGGACACAGACCTCAGCTCTATGAGATGGATAGAACCGTACCTAATCGACCAATGCCGTTGAATGTCACATACTGTCTCAAATTATTTGTTCCTTGGAAACAAGGAACTTGGAAAAGAACAAACAATCCTCCTATCGGAATCTGTGTTTCCTGACAGCTGTAACTTGGGGGTATTTCAGTCAAGAATGCATAGGTTACTTCTAAGTGTGCTTCATCTTCAACCACATCATCGCTTACCATCAGGTGAGATGATGTTCAAACATGAGCTTATTACCAATAAAAACAAAGGCCAGTATCCGCACGATGATTTTTTCACCGATATTTTTATTTTATTTTAAAGATTACTAACATTGTGGGTAGAATTCACATTACTAGCAATGCTGCTACCTCCTCCAACTAAGCTAAATATGCTTGTGTCTGGAGTGGGTTCACTTATGAATTATGAGAGCTTAAACGGTTACTTATGTTATTGGATAGCAAATATATACTCACAGGAAGTCGGCTAAAGTTATCCGCATGATTACTGACCGTTGGGCAATTCTCCACGCAATGGGTTCCTGAAAATGTAAAGCGCCGTCAAGCCGAGATGGCGAAATGATTCGGACAAGTACCATAACAAAAATATATTTGTATTGTTCAAATAACATGTTTACAGAAAAGTACAGATGGTCCAGAAGTAAATGTATATTTTAGTTCTAAGAGGGTTATCTAAGTTGTTGAATACAAATACATTCATTGGAACAAAAAACAATTTACAAAAGTTTGTGTACGTTAACAATCGCATTAGTATGAAATACTGTGTCCCGAAAGTAACTATTTAGTAATCTGTGGTCGCGACCATTAGCGCCCACCTCCAAGAGAAGGAGACTAAAGCGTTCCATGAATTAACATAAAAGGAAAAGTAACAAAAATACATGTTTTAGATTTTGGAATGAATGAGTGTGTGTATGCGTGGAATGTAAGTGTAGTGTATGTATGTGTAGGCGTGTGAGTGAATGTGAATGTGTATGTATGTATAGGCGCGTACAAGTGCGTATGTTCTACCGATAAACATTGCTAAAATGGTGATTTATCTTAAATTATATCGAGCTAAAGTGTTATGCTTACTGTAATGTAGCGACTTACCTGACGTAAGTCTGGTTTGAGAATTATCTTAGACGTGGCGGGGAGTGTCAAACACCTCACTCGCCGAGGCTGGCCCACTCGAGGCCCACAGAGACGACCTGGCACCATTCGGGGACGCGTTAAAGAATGTATTAAATCCTCCCGCAACCCAATAAGCGGCAATAGCCCATTGGCTAAGGTGTCAGTCTTGTGAGCAAGCGGTCGCGGATACAAATCCCACCCATTACCGGACTCAAGCATAAATAAGCGTCGAATATAGTAAAGTTAAATTAACCAAAAAGGTTACAAAAAAACTAACAAACAGCTGTAATCTTTTTCTATTTCCGTAAGAAAATACGTGACTTGAAAAATCCAGGATTGATATCGCCTGAAGGGCTTACCATACCAACTTACGAAAATACATATTTGCAATCAAAATATATTATTACGTTACTGTCATTGCTGATGGGGTCGGAAAAGGGGGAAGCGGTATTTAGAGTAGATGTATGAGTTTTTTGATGATTACTATTTAGAATAATACTTAATGTTCAAGCAACATGAATCATATTGTTAGTAATAATAAATTATAATTATACTTTATTATATTAAGAATTAGACTCTAAGCGAGAACACATCAAAAATAAAGCGCCGTCTAAAATCTCCTACTATTAGTTTAGTTGTATAGGTATTCATTCAGTAACTCGATAAAAGAGTTAATCTGTAAACTGTCTACCAAATTTGATCCATTAGTGAGACCCGCCAACATCTTAGACTGAAGTTCATCTTTCTTGGACATTTCATATGCAAAAAGTTTATTATAAATACAATCTTAGCAAAAAATGTGCCAGGTTACATCTTGACAGAGTAAAAGTGGACCACTAAAAGGGCTACTTTTGCAATTTGTGATTTTTTGTTTACACTGCTCTGATGGAAAGTCTTGCCTTAACGGCCAGCTTCTGAAAATGTGACCAGATGATATACAAGAGCATCTTATTTATTTACTATATACCTAGTTGACCCGCCACGACTTCGTTCGCGTGGTATCCTACCCCTACCCAACCGATACCACTACCCCTATCCTACCGATACCCTACCCATACCTTACTCTACCCCTACCCTACCCTACCAATACCCTATCAATACCCTACCCCTACCCTACCGTACCGTACCCTACCCCTACCCTACCTCTACCCTACCCTACCCCTACCCTTGAGACCATTCCTACTTTTTTTTTTCATAAGAACTTTCTGACAAAACCAAACATAAAAACCGGTCAAGTGCGTGTCGGGCCACGCGCAGTGTAGGGTTCCGTAGTTTTTATATTTAATTTGACTTCCTATACAAATCCTCACCTGATCCGACAATTTTGCACGGAAAGTTTCAATTTTTTTTAGAGATTTGTATAAAACTTGTCATAGCCGGTGTTTTGAATTTAAATACGGACAAAGAGCTACACTACTCAATCGTCACAAGAAGCTAGCACGATACAACTGGCGCTTAGCGCCATCTATCGACATTTCTATAGAGTTGGTCGAAATTTTCGAGTCAAATACAATTGGTCGACTATTACTCGTAAACTTGTAAAGCCCACTGATGTGTGATAGTTTTCCTTTAAATTTCGTTATATATAGGTACTACTGCCGTGACATTTGAATTTCTAACTATAACCGTTTAGTTGATAGAGGGGGGGGGGACACTTGACTCTAACGAAAATTGGTACTTTAAAGCTTGATAAGTCACGAACGGTTTACTTAATCAAAAAACGGTCTTCCCAAAACCCTAATATTTTTGAAAGACCTATCCAACGATATCCCACACTATGGGAAGAACGAAAAAAAAAATTATCATCCCACTTTACATGTATGGGAGGTACCCTAAATAATTGTTTTTTTTCAAAATTATATTTTACCACTTTTTCAGCGTCATTAACGTGTATACTCATGCCAAAGTACAACTTTCTAGTACCAATAGTTTTTGAGCTAAACCGCGGACAGACGGACAGACAGACGGACATGGCGAAACTATAAGGGTTCCTTGTTGACTACGGAACCCTAACAAAAAAGAATCAGCCAAATCGGTCCAGCCGTTTACGTGTTTTGCGCTTAGCGACACATTTAGCGATTCATTTTTATTATATAGATTTAAGAAAACACCGCTTCGGTGGGAAAATTATCAAATGGAAATGAAATGAATAAAAATGATCCTCCCACTACGGGTAGAGTGGAAGGAAGGGTCAGACTTCTACAGTCAAACCCACCCCTTTCTTTCAACGTTCTGTGACCACGGTGTCTTGTTAGATCATTTCCGCACCTGGAACATCTAAAACAAAGATAGTAAGCAAGAATGTCTTATCGTGTGGGTAGTAAGGTCTAACGACCCCATACACCCTAGTGTCAGAGTTTCTAGACCGCCTCAAGGGCCTCTGACGTGGTCTTATTTTGACGACCGCCATTTGGAGACCGGGACCACCGGCTTATACGTGCCTTCCGAAGCACGGAACCAACTTTTTATCAGACAATCAAGTGATTCAGACCTGCAATGTCCTAGCCAAACTGGAAACAACTTTACAAAGTATGCTTCCCACGGGAATCGAACCCATTTTTAATCAATTTTATAAGTTAAGTCTTAATCTAAAGTATTACTATAGATACTAATTTAATTTATTAATAAGTAATATACATATATAATAACTTTCGTTACAGAAAATTATACACAATATAGTACTTAGTGTTTATTTATTTGTATGCCAGCTAATGGGAAAAATATAAAGGTTCCTAAATAAATGTAATAAGGCCTACAATGCACCATATTTTGTGCAAATTAAATATTTTATTATTTGTAGACCATACAAAAATTTATTCCGGAATGGAAATCGCCTCCGCGTCACGGAGCATAGCAGCCAGAGAGTATATATAACAGCCAGAGAGTATAGTGGTTTTATAGTCTTTGATAACAGCTAATCGCTGTGCCTAAGAAATAAAAGCGTGTTTCAACGTTACAATATACCTAATTAATATTCAGTGAAAATATTTCCTAAATAAAATAATAACCCTCACAGATTCACTTACAAGTTCCGCTTACAAATCCAAAGGTATCAGATTTAAACTAGAAGAGGATAAGTATAATAGAACGCCCTGTTTTTCCGTCCTACGCTAAGTTTTTACAGCACAGAACATCGAAACGTCAATACGGCTCGAGACGACATCATCTCAGCTCTTCACACCCCACACACATACTTAAACACAAAATGTGGCCGTGAGTTTTTTAAAAATTTCCCCCGGTAGAAAAAAAGGGATGATTTTGGATTAAGATGTTATACATAAGAAGGAATTAGTCATAGAATGACAGTCGCAGGGTTTAAGATTGAACGAAAGCACGCTACGGATGGAATTTTTAGGGTTCCGTAGCCGAATGGCAAAAAACGGAACCCTTATAGTTTCTTCATGTCTGTCTGTCTGTCGGTCTGTCTGTCTGTCTGTCTGTCTGTCTATCTGTCTGTCTGTCAGTCCGTCCGTCCGTATGTCACAGCCGTTTTATTCCGAAACTATTACAACTATACATGTGAAACTTGATAGGTAGATGTATCATGTGACCCGTTTTCGATTTAAGGAAAAAACTTTAAAAAATATTTAAAATAAAGGAGGGCTCCGCATACATGGAACTAAAACTGAAAATAATTTTTTTCATGAAACCTATTCGTGTGTGGTATTTATAGACAGGTCTTTAAAAATGCCATTGAGGTTTCGAAGACCACTTTTTTATAAAGTTAATCGTTTAAAAGATATACGATTCCAAAGTGGTAAAATGTGTTTCTGCTAAACTTCCATAATAATGGAGTGACAGTCTAAAAAAATATACGTCTATAAATCTTAATGTAAACTTTCAACCAAAATTAGTTTTAACGAGATCGGGTCAGCAGTTTTTGAGATACAGCATATTCTCTAAAACCGCAAATATACCTTTGTAATTCATACAAACACTATGAAAAACATAGTTATTCTACGCAGTTGTAAAAAAATGTAAATAAGCTAGTTTTCAGAAATTTATAAGGTGTTTTTTGGTCAAATAAATAGATATACATATTATATTACTAGCTTTCGCCGGCGGCTTCGCCCGCGTTAATTTACACTTTTTCAAAAATTCTCCGTAAGCTTTTTGCCGGCGTCATCACAAAAACTTTCCTCGCATATTTTTACCCCCTTTAGGGTAAAATTTTTACAAACTATGAATGTCGTATTTATTAATATCTAATCAAAAGTCTAAAAAATAAGTTTCAAGCTTCTAGCTTTAAAATTGACGTAGTTTCTATACAAACTTTCATCCCCTATTTCAACCTCTTACAGCCCTTTTTTCGCATTAAAAAGTAGCTTATGTCCTTTCTCAGGCTCTAGACTATGTACGTACCAAATTTCATTTAAATCGGTTCAGTAGTTTAGGCGTGATTGCGTAACACACAGACAGACAGAGTTACTTTCGCATTTATAATGTTAGTAAGGATAGTTACTACAGAACGGCGAGTCTGACTCGCAGTTGGCCAATTTTTATATAATACCAAAACTATATTTTGCCTCGAAAAGCACGCTAAAACGTTGATCCCAGCTGTCATTTTTAGATTTATGTAAGTCACCAGTCATGCCAAGGGGTACCCAGTTACTGGGTAGTAAAGGTCAGATAGGCAGCCACTCTGTGCAAAATACTGGGAATCAGCGTCATCCAATTTAACTGGAAGTCGGCCCTAACATAGTCGGAAAAGGCTAGATAGACTTATTGTCCGTAATTAAGATTATCACTTAATATTAGATTTCTTTTTATTATTTTTTTATTTATTTATGTACACAAATAATACTTACAAAAAAATACAGACAAAAGAGCACAAAGGTGCTGCTTATTTCCTAAGAAATTTCTTCCAGCAGACCTACGACAGGAGAGTTCAAGAGGAGATGATAGACACAGTGTGTATAAATACTAATTACGATAAATAAAACATACTTAGCTATAAAATTAAACTATAATGATAAAATAAACAAATATATACATACATAGAATTAAAATACATATTTATATTAATGCTATAAAAATATAATATACCTACAATAAATATATAAAATTACGGGACGTTAGATAGGTAATGATCTTTGACCAGCTTTTTGAAAATATTAATTGATTTAGCTTCGCGGATTTTAGCGGGAAGTGAGTTCCACAGTCGTACTGCATGAAAGGAGAAGGAGTGAGAATAGAAACGGGTTTTATGGGATGGGAAATTGAGATGGAGTCTAAGGTGGGATCTACAAAGGGCATCAGTAGAACGAGTGAATGAAAAACGATCGCGCAGGTAGTTAGGGTTTTATAGATTACAAGTTCCTTATAAATATACTTAAACAAAGCACACAATTAGACCTCTGGGGTCTGTCTTAGCATGGCATGAACTGAGATTTGATCAATGCGCCATTAATAGCTATGTTATAATTGAGTTGATGTAATGTTCTTTCGGCTTACGCCTTATGTTTTTACTATTCATTGAGTCTCTAATGTCTACAGGTATTTGGTTTAGTAAATTGGGTAATGTGAAAGAAGCGGTACGTCTGCCATAAAAGTTATTTTTGCGTGGCACTTGAAGTGATTTTAATTTGGCTTGTCGTGTATTAACGTCGTATTTAACTGGGATTTGAATCTCACTGTTATCAAAATATTCTATGTAGAACAAATACTCAGCACGCGCTAAAACAGATAAAACTTTGCAAAATAACCATTTTTAAATAACCCTGTGTAATTGTCTTGGTATTTATTTTTTACACAGTTCGGTTTACATAGATGTGAAGCTGTAGTGTATAGAAATAATAAAATAAACAAATATAAAATGCACAGAGTTCAGAAGTGAAGGCTTGTGATGCCCTGGAGTTGCGGGCATATTCTATCGAGTTACCACGGCCCGGAAGGAAAGGGCAACTGAGGCGGATAGGGAGGGTTTTTAGCCAGTAGCAGTCTGACAAGAGAGTGTCTCCACTCACAGCTGAAAGAGTCATTTTATGATCGTTTTCACCGAAAACTATATGATATTCTTACGTCACTAGGTGACGTTACGCAAATTTTCAACTCACTCGCTTCTGTTTATTTTTTATTTTATTTATTTATTCACACACACAAGCTGAAAGTCATACAGACAGAAAAAACAATAGATAAAGTTACAAAACACAAGAGAGTTAGCAATGGGCCCCAAACTAGGCACAGCCTGGCCCAATATTGACAACAGAGTTTGACTGAATCTACTCGTAACTTCAGTGTGACACAACACAGCTAGACAAAAAAGAAAAACGTTAAAAAAAGTGCTTGATAAAATAAAGTTATAAATAAAGGATTGGACTAATTATAATAATTTTGACAAAGTTGAACAAGATAAACAAATTAAAATTGATTATTAAAAAAAAGCAATAAAATAATATTTTTTTGTGTTTAACATGAATAAAGCTGTAGCGTATTATATTATCGTTTTAACAGTTCTATACCATATTTCTAATTTTCTCTTTCTATACTCATTCTATTCCTGCTGCCACTGGTAAACTGGTAACACATTACAAAAGCTGTCATGTCATGTTTGCGTACAAAATAATTTTAGTTTTTTTACTTTAATACTTTTCACCATCCAAAATACTTAAACGAACAACATTACCTTCATTGTGCTAAGGAGTGGAATTCCCTGCCGGAATCTCTGTTTCCCGATAGCTATAACCTAGGAGTCTTTAAGTCAAGAGTGAATAGGTTACTTTTAGGTAAGCGTGCTCCATCTTCGACCACATCATCACTTGCCATCAGGTGAGATGGTGGTCAAACGCGAACCTATTTTAAATAAAAAAAAAAACCTCCTGCGTTTGATGGTCTATCATTCTACACGTGATATTGCCAAAATTGTGGTGGCTCCTCCACAAACGCCACTTAACAAGAGTTGAAGTTGAAGTGTTTAACATGACAAAAGAAGAAAAATCCTTCACTTTTACTTTTTTATTTGTTATTCAGGATGAGCTCACCTTTGACCTAGATCTCGGCTGATAGTAAGCGATAGATGAGGTTTACAATGGAACGAGCGAGCCCAGAAGATACACACACACCGGTACACACTTGCTTTAAAGGCTGAAAGGTCATAAGTGGCAGGCAACACACTAACTAACTATAGACTTAAATATTAAGTCTTTATGACCGATTTAGGCCACGGCACTCAATCTCAGTGAAGATTATCCATCTGGGCATAAGATATTATAGTGCACAAGTATGTGCGCAGGTACAGACGCCAGCACATGAAGCTACCCGAAACTGACAAATTTTCCCAATCAACCTTGAACCTAATTTCTTTAACAATAAAGTTGAAAATCTGTTAAAGAAATTTGACAGATTGTTGTAGCTTGATGTGCTGGTGTCTGCACAATTGCACTCTCTGTTTCTTTACTATTATAGTCCGGTGGGGCGGCAATCCGACACGACCGGAGAGAGGCGCCAGACCAACGGCTTTACTTTTTTCGAAGCCTGGGGGTTATCACTTCCAAACTCCGGAAACTACTGAAGAAATCCTAACAGATAAAGATAATAGCACTTTTTAGCACGACCCGGGAATTTAACCGGCGACCTCATGGTCAGCAGGCGCGCTTTCAACTATTAAAACAACGAGGCAGTTATCGGCCTAAATATACAACGTGTAATTTAAAGGGTATATACATACCAAGTGCATGGCTTCTTTGGATGATAACAAACGATATGGCAAGGGTTTTGTAATCCTAAGTCTACGTGTGTAGAACTTATTGCAAATTCCAATACACTGATACCAGAGACCGAATTTTTCAAATTAAGAAGAACGAAGAGAATTATCGTGTTATTGGCAAGTGACGTGGAAAGTTATTGACCCTCGTAGTGTTGTAACACATTTGTTATGATTGGTATTCAAGAAATATATGAAACCAATAATTTGGTATCAATTATTTTGTGCTAAAACTGTGCATAGAGACTCCATACCATATGTTGTCTTCAGCCCTTTTAGATAGATATGGGGTTTCCGTTACTCGTTGTATAATATTTTTAAGGAATCTACCCTACTTTCACTGAATGGGAATAGATTATGCTATCCTCGTTTCCACTCCTACTATAATATTATTTTCAAATTGAAGTATACCCATTCATTCTCATAAATTTTCACGCAAATACTACTTGACGGATTTAGATGAAATTTGGCTCAGAACATTATAATGTATAACCTGGATTTACACCCCAGACAAAATACTTTTTTATTCAGATATTACGGGCTGAACCTAGGCACAGATTACTTAATAGTTACTATGTAAACCTAGGTATTAGATACTATTCTGCTTAAGAAAGTAAGAGAAAAAAGTTGGTTCGTTCGCAAGTAAAGAAATATCATTACTAGTTTTAGGGGTTTTAGAAACCTCAATGTCATTTTTAAAGACCTGGCTATAGATACTACATACGTATAGGTTAGATGAAAAAATATGTAGTTTTAGTTCCTTGTAGGTTAATCCGCCGTATTTTTATTTTTTTATATATTATATATTTTTTGATTTTTGAGTCAAAATCAGAAAGCAGTTCACAGAGTACATCTACTTACCAAGTTCCACGTATGTAGTCTTAATAGTTTCGGAATAAAATGGCTGTGGCATACGAAAGAACAGACAGATAGATATGACGAAACTATAAGAGTTCCGTTTTTTGCGATTTAGCTACGGAACCCTAAAAAGGGCAAAGAAACACATTTTTGCATTTATTATAGGTACATATTACTAGCGACCCGGCTCGTCTTCCCACGTTCTCATTCTGCTAATTAACACAAAACCTGAATGAATTATACACTAATACCTTCCTCCTGCTAGTCATGCCTCTATCCATTTCTGAAAATCGCATGAAAATTCGTTCAGCAATTTAAGAGTTTATCGCGAACAGACAGACGCGGCAGTTGACTTTGTTTTATAGTATACTACCTTCTGCACGCGACTTCATTCGCACGGGTGTGTTTTCCAGCGTAAATCCAGATCCCCTGGAAATTTCGGCTTATGAAACTGGAATTTAGCTTATGTGTTATTCCAGGATGTCAACTATCTACTTACCAAATGTCATTCAGATCCGTTCAGCAGTTTACGCGTGAAAGAGCAACAAACATACATACATACATCCTCACAATAATTCTCTCTCTCTGCTCTGTTTAAAGTCAAGATTAAACCCGGGCAACTGTTTGTAATCTCGAAGTACTGGTTATGAATATTACGCAAAGTTCTGCTCATTCGATTTCCTGTACGCGTGGGAAGTTACGAATGCATATTAAAACCAGCTAAACCAATTTAAAATACGCATTAGTTATTTATGCCGATGGGGCTCCCTCGCTTTTGTAGTGTTTTACTAATGTTCTCGGAAGGTCAGGTTGATAACTTTTATGCTATTATCAAGCGCAAAGCTGCGGCAATACTATTGCATAATTATTATATTATATAAGCAGGGTGCGAGAGAGTCAAATTACTTAAATCAAATCAAATTAAAATTATTTTATTTCACATAGGCCTATGCACTCAAAAGACGTCAGAAGTTAGTGCACGGTTCAAAATTGGTCGTTTCCTATGGCGAAAAACTGGCAAGAAACTACACGGTTACTACATAGATACAATTTTTTTAAGTATGAGAGGACAGTATAGACCAATCGACATGATACAATATAATACAACTAAACAGAAATGAATCTCTGAGTCTATAGTGTTCTCGCGTTCACGTTAAAAGTTTGCTTTACAAACTTTATAAAAAAAATTATATACAAGTAAAATAAAAATAACAATAAAAAAATTGGCCAAGTGGGAGTCAGACTCGCCCATGAAGGGTTCCGTAGTAACTACGCCAAATAACGTTATATATTTTTTAATAGATTCACTTTATGAAATAGTAGTTTTAAAAACCTCAGTGTCATTTTTAAAGACCAGTCTATAGATACCACACACGCATAGGTTTCATTAAAAAAAAAATCAGTTCCATGTATGAGGAGCCCCCCTTAATTATAAATATTTCTTAATTTTTTTTCTTAAAATCGGAAAGCGGTTCACAGAATACATCTACCTACCAAGTTTCATGTGTATAGTCCTAATATTTTCGAAATAAAATAGCTGTGACATACGAACGGACGGACAGACAGACACAGACATGAAGAAAATGTAAGGGTTCTGTTTTTTGCTTTTCGGCTACGGAACCCTAAAAACACACACATAAAAAAGTGGAGCTGTTAATAGACCTGAGTGAATAGAGGAAAGAAAAAAAATTGGCCAAGTGCGAGTCAGACTCGCCCATGAAGGGTTCCGTAGTAACTATAATAATATAATATAATTGTATATATTTATTTGACGAAACAAAACCTTACAAATTTCTTAAAACTAGCTTATAAATATATGCGGTTTTAGAAAATATGTTGTATCTCAAAACCTGCTGAACTGATTTCGTTCGAACCAATTAAGTGATTTTAGAAACCCCGATACCGTTTTAAATAATAATATAATAATAAATTCTTTTATTTCAGACAGAATCCATTTGGTTAGTACACAAACAACTTATAAAACTAATGTTAGTACTTAAAACTACCAGAAACACAAAAACAACTAATTATTTAACGCCACAGTGGCATGTAGGCGTATCCAATGTCCCAGTATGGGGCTGTCCCACCTGTCCGCTATAGTGTTCAGGATGCTATTGGGGCTGACGCGTACCCTGCGCATGATTGAAGCGCATCGCTTGCGCATGATGGCATGGAAGCCATCTATACCTGCCTCTGCAAACATGCCAGAAGCACTGCAGTAGCGCGGCAACCCCATTAACACCCTGAAAGCATTATTATATTGAACGCGCAGAGCGCTGTATGCCCGCCGCGTGTAGTTGACCCACAGACTGCATGTATAAAACGACTGACAGTACGCTTTAAACAGCGTAGCCTTAACGTCAGTCGAGCATTTCGCAAATCTGCGAGCCAACATATTGCAGCGGACAGCCAACGCCCTGCGCTCACGTTCAATATCCCGGCTGTCTTTTAGGTCATCGGAAACCCAGTGGCCCAGATATTTAAAAGATGTGACTTGGTTCAAGGGTCGTCCGCAAAGTTTCAGCTGTGACGCAATCGGGTAGGTTTTAGTGCCTGCCTTGAATACCATAACTTCACTTTTCTTAACATTATATCTGAGCCCATGGGTCTCCGCGTACCTCTCACATATCGTGAGCAGACTCATCATCGAGTTAATCGATGGGCTCAGCAACACCATATCATCAGCGTAGCTGATATTGTTGACGCAAATTCCGTCGACGTAACAACCTTGATAAGTGTTGCTGAGCTCAACCATCAACCGATTTATGTACAGATTGAAGAGGCGAGGAGAGGTCAGGCCACCCTGTCTCACTCCGCATTCCAGCCTATACACATCCGATAACGAACCTGCCCATCGTACACAGTTAGTTTGGTTGTTATACCAATACCTTAGTATTGATATAACTCCCCTATCAACCCTAGTATCACATATCAGCTTCTGCCACAGCAACTCATACGACACTAGGTCGAACGCTTTCGACAGGTTTAGGAAGCACGCGTTAACAGGCGTTTTCCTAGACGTATAATACTGGACAGCATGCTTAAGAGACAGTATAGCACTTTCTGTGGATAGACCAGGTCTGAAACCAAATTGCGCATCATGTAATTCAATGCGAGTTGCCATATGTCTGTCAAGCAAACTGTCCAGCACCTTAGCAATGACGGTAGCGAGCGATATGGGCCTATAGTTGGCCATATCTGATATGTCCCCTGTCTTATCCTTGATAACAGGCACAACCACCGTCTTCATCAGATCGCCAGGCAGATGAGCGTGGCTCAAACAAAGCGAGAAAAACATCGCCAGCACTCTGGGCAGATGTACTCCCGCGTGCTGCAGGTGCTCGATGCTGAGGTTGTCATGCCCTGGAGACTTCCCCCTTACCATATTTTTTATTACCGCCGAAACATCTTTGGTTGTAAATCTGACGCCTAACTCCACCAAACTATCCTCAGCATCGACCGCCAGCGATGCGGTACCAAGAGGGGATACAACTTTAAAATGTTCTACAAATAAGTTCGCTATAGTCGTAGGCTCATTTTGCCCCGCCACACTCACAGGGACGCCCGGCCGCGGGTTCAACCTGTTGGTGTTTTTCCAGAATCGTGAAAAGACCTATCCATAGATACCACACATGCATAGATTTCATGAAAAAAATTATTTTCAGTTTTAGTTCCATGTATGGGGAGCCCCCTTGTTTAAATATATTTTTTTTTTATAAAATCGGAAAGCAGTTCACACAATACGACTACCTACCAAGTTTCATGTGTATAGATAGTCCTAATAGTTTCGGAATAAAACGGCTGTGACATACGGACGGACGGACAGACAGGCATGACAAAACTATAAGGGTTCTGTTTTTTGCGATTCGGCTACGGAACCCTAAAAACACACATAAAAAGTGGAGTTGTTAATAGACCTGAGTGAATAGAGGAAAGACAAAAAGTGAATCCTGAAAATATTAATCAAGACTGGGTCGACTAGTACATATGTTAACCCGACTTTTCATCATATGCTTAGACTTTTCCATACTATCTTGTGGTCAGCTTCGAGTCTGACCGGATGCAGCTGACTATTAATGTTTTACATAAAGAAACTTCGGAGAGTGTGCGCAGGAGCTCCACGACCTAATCCCTTCATCATTGGCGTATCAAGAGATATTTCCCAGGGGGGGCCTGGCCCCCAGTAGTAGGAGCGATGATCGCTTATCAAAGTTGCGTCAACTCTTAACGTACGAAATGATAATTTTCACATAAATTAATTTAACATGTATCGCATAACGGAACCTTGCACGATTGAGTCCGACTCGCACTTGGCCAGATTAATAAATTTTTCACCCATAATTGTTTATTTGTAAAAATTCTCGGGTGGGCACCAGACCATTCTGGGGTGGGCACGGCCCACCCGGCTCCCCCCCTTCCTACGCCTTTGCCCTTCATCCCCCTTTTACTACCGGACGTACCGCAGGATACCATCCACACTTGGTCGATATACCGTCTTGTCGTACTAAGCGCGTTTCTTCAACATTTATTGTGCGCACAGCCAAGGTGTAGGCGGCTTCTGTATTCCCTGCCACATTTGACCCGTCAGCCTTTAAAGCAAGAGTGAACAGGCATTTTCTGGGCTCGCTCGTTCGATCGTAGACCTCATATTACACTTACCATCAGGTGTGATCGAGGTCAAGAGTGTGCTCATTCGTAATAAAAAAAAACTGCCTATCTGACCTGGACAACCCAGTAGCTGGTAACCCGATACTCCTTGGCAGACCAGTGTCTGATATTTCTGGATTCCGACTATCCGACTGTCAAAGATGTTCCAAGGACAGCCGGGACCACAGAACAGATAAAAGAGGTTAGAAAGGAAATAGTTCCTGATTTGTATGAGAACGCGTGTCGGCGCTTGTCTCCCACTCTTTAGCTCCACTACAAGCAAGAGGCCCGTTACGTATGCGAATTACGCACACAAATAAATTACACACACTTAAATCGAGAGCTTGCTACTGGTTGTAACTTAATGTCGATAAACATGCGCCGGCCAATCAGGGCAAAGGACGAAATATCAATGATTGAAGTGTTGAGGACGCAACGCATGCAGTACATTGTAAGCGGACTTGCTCATTGCGTTGATTAAGCAAGTAGATATCGGGCAACGTATATTTTTTGTAACTGGTTTCAATAATGTTGTTAATGTTTGGAATTTCATAGTGATCAGAATATTTTTATGATTTTTACAAATAAAACTGTAATTAAATGTTATTTTAGACTTACCGATAGAAAGATATACCTCCTCACTCTATACTTGCTGTCTGACTTTTGTTTTACAGGTTATAATTGCACAACACGGCATTTTAAAGCAGAGCTTTGTGTTCCGAAGTAGTCCAAAGCGCACTAAACACGGTGAATGAATTAATCGGTCGAGCTATGATTTTCGAATCATTAATATGGCGCGCTCGCCACGCCCATATTACCATTCCAACCTTATTTATTTATTCCGTGGCCGGGAACACTGGGCCTTAGCGTGATTTTCGGGGTTCGGAGTAATCTCGAAATGTAAGAAGATCACCCATCCCCAGAGCGACCTCTATAAGCGTTGCTTGACCTTAAAGATGGTGTGCGGTTATTATTATTTAGCCACGGCCACCTTTAGTTTTTAACCCGGATGAGTAAGTAGATGTTAACACGTTGTTTAATCCTTGCAAAATATGATGGAGTAGAGAAGTAAATTGTGAGTGCGTGTGTGAGTGAGTGATAAGCAGTGATCGGAGTAGGTAGATTGAAATGGGGTCATTGATCCGAAACGTATATATTAATATGGACATTCCTCCGGAATTGGTGGATTATTAAAAAAAAAACCGGAACTTATGTAGGAATTTTATTCTGCCAAAGTGGAAGGAGTCATTTGATGATTTGCCATCCTCAAAAAAAAGGTAGGAATTGTAATAAAATGAGCAATATTATTCTTTATTATTCTTCATATTTTTTTTAACGGCACACAGTCACGATTTGACAAAACCCAACGACCAATCAGAACAAAGGATCATGGGTGGTACAATAACCGGTTATCAGAACAATGCGTACGCCCGCCGACGACATGCCAGGTAGCTCACTCGTTTACTTCGGTTCGTAGAGTGCGCATCTTTGTTTGTTACTGTGTTGTGAAAACGTTACTTGACCCTGGCTTGTGTACATACTGACTTCTGGAATCTGCTCTAAACCACGATTTGGCTCGAATATACGGACTCAGATTTTTCACTATTGAATTGGATCTACATATTTAAACCAAGCTTTGGTAAGTAATATTTTACTAGTTACAAGGAGTATAAAGCATGTTTGGATGTACTATAAGAATATTTTTAGTATTGTGTTTGTTCGCTTAACCTGCTGAACATACCATAAGTCTTAATATTGTTAAATCTTTAATAGAGTATGAACCAGTGAGCTTAGTGCGAAACAAAATTATGATATTCTAGTAATGTAGTCGCAATTCAGCTAACTCTACTATTAACCGACATTTTACTGGAATCCGTATATAATTTGAATGCCCTGTGTGCTGTGTCCTCTTGCAATGTATTGGTAAAATAAATTACTATAGGCCTTATCTACTTATCTACAAAATATTCTACGTAACAGGCCCTTTCATTTGATATCCATATTGATGGGATTGAAAAAAAACTAAGTTGTCCGCCATCTTGTAGCGGCAGCCATTTTGGATTGACAATAATATTGAATATACATAATTGTATTATCACCAGAATCAAAGGCGAATACCAAATTTTAGATCAATCGGTTGACAGGAAGAGGGTGAAATTTCAATGACTAAATTTGATCCACGAAAAATAAAACAAACGGAGTAAGCTAAATAAACTAAATAAAATGTATTTTTTTCATGTCTTTGTTTTAGGTGATATATACGAGGTTCCATCTCTACAACAGAGTTCAGATATGGCAAACGTCAAGGCTAAAACTGTAGAAAAATGGATATCCGGTCATCCCGAACTACTTTACGATCACGCTAGTGGTACAATATACTGTTCAAAATGTGAAAGCCATTTGAAAACCATAAATAAAGGAAACGTTAAAAGACATATCGAAGGAGCAGTACACCAGGGAAAGTTTGAGCGGCCCGAAGAGGAATTTTATTTCGATCTTATAAAATTTCTCATTTTGTGCAATATTCCGTGGTCTCAGATGAAAAATACTACTTTTCAAGATTTCTTTAAAATATATATGTGTAGTACCTGTTGTTGTACGTGTACTAATCGTACTCTGCCAGATGAATCACAGTTACGGAAAGTTTACTTGGACAAGTTTTTTAAGAATAAAATCAATTCGATTCGGCAAAATTATAAAAATGAGAAACTATGGATATCATTAGATGAAACGACAGACTTTTTAGGTCGCTATATAGTCCATTTTTTTAATAAAACCATTACATCCTAGCAATTTGACTAGACCTTATTTGGTAGCATGTAAAATGCTTACTGTAGTTAATGGACAAACAATCACGCAATTTGTGTTAGAATGTTTGGAAATATTTTGGGAAGATTCTTTTGAATCGAAGGTAGGTAACATTCTTGTCCTCTGCACTGATAGCGTTGCATATATGCTGTCTGCAGGACGAAATTTAAAACAATACTTACCTGAAATGAAGCACGTAACATGTTTGGCGCACTCTCTTCATCGCGTATCTGAGCAAATTAGGTTAGAATATCACGATGTTAACATTTTAATAGCAAATGTTAAAAAGGTATTTTTGAAAGCCCCAAGTAGAGTCAAAATTTTAAAAGAAAAATATCCAGATTTGCCGCTACCTCCCCAACCAGTTATTACAAGATGGGGCACTTGGTTAGAGGCAGCATTTTATTACGCTCAAAACTGAAAAAATAAAAGAAGTATTATCTTGTTTAAGCAGCTCTGATGCGGTATCTATTCGAGAGGCAAAACATATTATAGAAAAAGAAAATTTAAAAGAAGATTAAATTACATTAAAGACAATTATTTTGTAATTCATTTGTCTTTAAAAGAATTGCAAAAGCATAATTTATCGTTGACAGATTCACTTTTAGCATTTGACAACGTCAGAGATGCTATAAATCAGTGCAATTCAGAAAATATAAAAAATAAAATAGAATGTGTTATGGAACGAAACCCAGATTTAGACACACTTAGAGAATATAGTGAGGCCATTGAAAAAAACGAAGCACATAATTTAATACCTTTTTTAAAATTTGCTCCTTTGACATCGTCAGATGTAGAACGGTCTTTTTCCATTTATAAATGGATTTTAGATGTTAAAAGAAATAGGTTGAAAATTGAAAATATAGAGAAACTCATAGTTATATATTTTAATTGTAAAGATCAGGATTACCAGGATGCTGACATTGTAATCGATGAAGATTAAAAATGTGAATAAATGTAAAATGTACATATTTAACGATAAACAATGTTGATTTTTATCTTTTTTCTTTATTCTACCCCTTTTTTTTTGGTCCTAAAATCTGACTAAAATCAACCTGTTCCTTCGTATGCCCTTTACGTTTCAGAGTCGTGGTGCATCCTTAGAACAGTCTCACGACCCCAGCAGGCATTGGCCCTCTATGGGGCCCCGTCATTTATTCTACCCTTAATGCAAATTACCATGACCACTATGAAAATATTTAAATTTAAGTGCAACAATTTATGTCTATCTATAAAAGTTCTAGCCATAAAAGGCTAATAATAAAAAAATAAAAATTAAAGCTTCGGTCGGAATTAGATTGTTTTTATTATTCAACAGATAAATAATGAATTAATTTAGTTTTTATACCTTCCTTTAAATTTTGAATTGAGTAGGAATAATATCACTACCAACATTAACAATGTTTAATTGAATCCGGAAACACCGGAATTACTTTCCGGGAAAATGACTTATCCATGTTATTCTTTCTGTGTCCATTTATGATACAAGTACCAAAAATCAATCTACCTACTCCGATCACTGGTGATAAGTGAGAATATTTATAGCAACCATCATTTCACGATTAACTATAAAAGCTTCGACCGAGAAAGCTCTAGTTAGGAAAGGATGTAAGTTATTCTGTTTACATAACTTACTAAAGCTCTTATTTACACACATAATATACAGGGTGTGGCGGAAATAATGGATAACCCTGTAACTGCCAGTAGGTCATATAATGGTCTATCATATATCCCAATTTCAAACTCAGGTGGTCAGGCATTTCAAAGTTATTTTTATTTGTTTATTTTTTTTGAAAATATTGTACCTATTTTATAAAATCAGCTGCCGTTTCAACATTTAACGGAGTTTTTTTATTCTGTTTTTTGCGGTCTGCTTCTGAATGTTTGTGTAATCACACGCGTATGAAGATTTTTTGTTACACTCTAAGATGATTTCAGAAAAAAACACATAATACTTACTTTTTAGTTTTTTTTAATTGAATCCTGTAACTTTGACTCCATACTCTGAAAAAAAAATGTATGGCACAGTTATGGCCCATTACTTTAAAAAGTTGTCCATATCATGCGGATTCTAAAATGGTATCATAGTGGCCAGTATCGTACGAATGTGCAAAACTATTTCAGTTTGAATTCAAAAGGTTCATAATTTCAAAAAAATATTAAATTCAAAAAAATGTGATTCTGTATTTTACTAATCTTCTGTGTCATGTAAATTGTTGTAAAAACGTTTCTAACTCACTTTGACATTGCTAAAACACCACTCAGGTAATAAAAAACCCAGTCTCACTTTCTTTGGGATGACAGAGCTATTGTGCTTCCAGGCTGTGGCTTTTTATTGATTTACTTTAAAGAGGTAGATAATAACGAGTTTAAGACTCCTTACTTAATTAGGTAATTATTTTACAGGTCAATTGATACAATAAAAAGCAATGTTCATGACACAAATGTATTTAAAAATCATACAAGATGTTCGAAATGAGCCCCATCGGCTGCGATGCAAGCTCTGCACCTTCTAATAAATGAACGTTTGATGCGACGTGCAAAGCCTGCCAAACTTATTTCCTGAGCAGCAGACTGCACACGTTGCCGCAATTGCTCCACAGACGTAATCTCTTCTTTGTAAACTTTTTCTTTTAAACAGCCCCAGTAAAAGATATCTAATGGGTTCAGGTCCGGCGAACGGGGTGGCCACAATATTGGCCCTAAGCGCCCTATCCAACGTTCTGGATATGTCTCATTCAGGTGCTCTCTCACTCTTGCCGCATAATGTGCAGGGCAGCCGTCGTTTTGCAGCCACATGTTCTCACGTGTTTCATTAGGAACGTCTTCTAACAGCTCGGGTAAATTATTTTGCAGGAAGTTCAAATAGCTTTCAGCATTAAGAGTCGGTGGCAGCTCAAACGGACCAATAATTTGGCCGTTAATTATTCCTGTCCATAAATTGATTTTCACTTGGTACTGCGATCGGTCTTGTCTAATTAAATGTGGATTTTCAAGCTGCCAACTGTGTAAATTGTGTATATTCAAATACCCGTCCTTCCTGCATGTAGACTCGTCACTCCAGAGGATATTTTCAAAGAAATGTGGTTGTTCTCTAATTCTTCTCAACATTATACGACAAAATTCTTTTCGTGCTCGGTAGTCCCTTGGAAGTAATGTTTGCACCCTTTGATAGTGGTAAGGGTACAATTCGTGACGTTTTAATATGCGATGTACTGTTCTGGTTGACATTCCAGTAAACCGAGATAAAACTCGAATGGATATGGTAGGATCTGCTTCTACTAACTCCATAACTTCTTCTTCGTTATTGTAGACTCGTGGTCGTCCTTCACTCGCGCCGCCCACACCTGTACCAGGTATTCTTCCCTCACAGTAGGCATTGTGTACGCGAATAAAAATTCGGTAATCAGGGTGTCGACTATTCGGGTACCTTTCTCGGTAAAGTCTTGCCGCTTCATTGGCGTTGCCTCTACATTCACCATAAATGTAGTGCATGTTGGCATATTCTACCGATGTGTAACGTTGAGGCATTGTCAACAGCGCACTTGCCACAACAGTCCGGGTACAGTAAGCAATGTCGTCGGGATCACTAAACAACGCAAGTCCAAATCACAGGCAAATCAGAGTCCGAAAAGAAATGCAGTAAGTCACGAGTTAGATTTAACGAACGAAAAACAGGGAGCAAAGGCGCGTGCGACTACGTACGACAACGAACGGGATCACACTGAATTATGTTATGAGGAACTATTGATGTGGTGATTCTAAAAAAAATACAGCTTGCCTTTTTCTATTTTGCACAATAGCTATATTGTTTCCATCGAGCCAGAATTCCAGGTAGCCCCAAACAAAGAAAGGACCGGTTTTTTTTTACCTGAGTGATGTTTTAGCAATGTCAAAGTGAGTTAGAAACGTTTTTACAACAATTTACATGATACAGAAGATTAGTAAAATACAGAATCACATTTTTTTGAATTTAATATTTTTTTGAAATTATGGACCTTTTGAATTCAAACTGAAATAGTTTTGCACATTCGTACGATACTGGCCACTATGATACCATTTTAGAATTCGCATGATATGGACAACTTTTTAAAGTAATGGGCCATAACTGTGCGATACATTTTTTTTTCAGGGTATGGAGTCAAAGTTACAGGATTCAATTAAAAAAACTAAAAAGTAAGTATTATGTGTTTTTTTCTGAAATCATCTTAGAGTGTAACAAAAAATCTTCATACGCGTGTGATTACACAAACATTCAGAAGCAGACCGCAAAAAACAGAATAATAAAACTCCGTTAAATGTTGAAACGGCAGCTGATTTTATAAAATAGGTACAATATTTTCAAAAAAAAATAAACAAATAAAAATAACTTTGAAATGCCTGACCAACTGAGTTTGAAATTGGGATATATGATAGACCATTATATGACCTACTGGCAGTTACAGGGTTATCCATTATTTCCGCCACACCCTGTATATATATCTCATTAGGACTTTGTTGAAAAGAAGAACTACAGGATCACTGACAATTGCTTGCACTGTTTGGATAGGTCTTCTCAAATCTGTTAGTCCTTTTTTTCCGGGTGGGAAAATCATCGAATAACTTCTCCCGCTCTGGGTGGAGCGGAAGGGAGTGTCAGACTTCTACTGACTAAAAACCCACCCTGTTCCTTCAGCTGCCCTTAAGTTCCGAGGTCGCGGTATCTCGTTAGAATATTCCCGCAATTCCCGGCAGGCAATGGCCCTATGGGACACTAGTGCCGACGAATCTTTGGGGCGCGCGTGGAACACGACGCGCCGCCGACTCGGGTCTGGTCGTTACCGGACGGTGAACAACCCCTGCGCGCCGCCGTCCGGAATTTGTTAGTTCTATTTACCGACATTTAAAATACCTATTATTAATAATGTGTATGGAGCAAGGACGTGGGAATAATTCATTACTAAAAACATTACTTTAAAGAACTCCTCAAAAGTTCTAAAAAAAATATTTTCTTGATCGTACTACCACAGTATAAAAAGTATTTCTTTAAATGATATGAAAGTGTCACTTTAAATTATATTGTGGCATCGAGTTGCCGTGGCTACCAAATCACAGATTCCACATTCATCAACATATCCGACGGTACTGACAGACAACTGACACTTTCAAAATTCAACGCAATAGCCCCAGATATCCAAATTGTGGAAAAAAGTTCTCTTCGTCTTCTTGGGTCTCCAATTTATGAGAATTCCTTTCCCGATTTTGTCGAGGATAAATACAAAATTTTAATGACATCTTGGACAAAATATACCAAATTAATATGCATTCAGCCATCACCTTAATTCGTTACTGTTGTTTTGGACCCAAATTTATGTATTTTCTTCGTTCTTCGGATCTATGGCATCATCCTCACCTTTTGGAAAAAATGAACCAAATTATTCGTCAAACTCTGACAGGAATTTTAAATGTGGCTATGGACGACCGAGCTTGGGCACAAGCTATTCTTCCCATTCGTATGGGTGGTCTCAGCGTCCGCAAAATTACTAGTATCAGTCTACCGGCTTTTGTATCCTCGGTACACGGCACTGAGAAATTAATCAGGAATATCCTAGCTCCATGACTGGTTGATTTCAATGTGCCGTATTTCACCGAGGCTATAGATACCTGGAGACTCGCTTGCCCGAACCTAATCCACCCGACAATCCATCATCTCAGAGGCGGTGGGATGAGCCGCTCTGTAGAGCAGTTCAGAGTGACCTTATTGCCACATCTGCTTCGGCTGCAGAGCGTGCGCGCCTGCTAGCTGTGGGTGAATGGGAGTCGGGTCTCTGGCTCCATGCACTTCCGTCATCGAACATAGGCACCTTGTTCGATGATACTACTTTCCGCCTCGCTGCTTCCCTTCGATTAGTTGCTCCCTGCTGTTCTGCTCATCGCTGCCACTGTGGCGAAGTTGTCAACATCCTCGGTCACCACGGCCTTTCATGCGGCCGCAGCGCGGGTCGCATAGCACGGCACGCGAATATTAACGACATTATCCGACGAGCTCTTGTCACTGTCGGCGTTCCAGCTGTTTTAGAACCCAATGGTCTGGCACGCGACGATGGCAAAAGACCGGACGGAATGTCTTTATTTCCTTGGAAGATGGGTAGGCCTTTAGTGTGGGATGCAACTTGTGTTGATACACTTGCGCCATCCCATCTTCCTAGCTCATCTTGTTGTGCTGGTGCTGCCGCTGCGGCTGCTGAGAAGCTCAAGCGGCGGAAATATAATAACCTTGTTGGTAGTTATATTTTCGAGCCGTTTGGGGTTGAAACCTTGGGGTCGTGGGGTCCGAGTGCTCACAAATTATTTAAAGATCTGTCCAGACGCCTAGTTGACACTTCGCGTGACCCAAGTGCTGGCTTTTACCTTGGATAGAGGTTAAGCATTACCATACAACGTGGCAATGCCGCCAGTCTTTTGGGCACATCGGTGGACAGCGATGCGCACGAATTTCTGGATGCAATATTTTAGTTTATTTTTAGGTGTGTATATGTAGTTTAGGGTTTTTATTTAAATTAAAATTGTATTCATTCTCAAATTAAATAAATAAATATTCAATAACCAGCATTAATAAATTCAAATTATTTATAAAACGTAAGCTATGTCAGAAAGATTTTTACACAGTCAAAGATTATATTGAGGACAAAAAGGCTTGGGAATGAGCTGCTCTAATGATATATCTAGTTATGTGGGCTTTTTTAATATATTTTGCTGAGGAAATGATCGACTTTCTAAAGAATTGTATATACTTCTTATTTTATTATTTATTTTTATATTTTTTTGAACTTTTATAATTTTATTATTGTGAATGTGAGGAATATGTAGGTTACTTTTAGTTCTTTTTATGTTATTTTCATTATGATTTATAGATTGATGTCTGGCAGTTTGAGTATTTGTGTGGCCTACCCAAATGTCCTTACTTTGGTATTGTTCGTCAGATCGTTGAGCTCCTGAAGTTCGAAGTTGAGCTTTACGATGATTGACAAATGCTTCCACTGTCTGGACAGGTCCGCTCAAATCTGCGTGCTCCTTTCCTCGAAAGACCCAACAGAGATGAAACTTCATGCTTCTCATATGGTTTGACGAATACGAATTGTATGGACTTTAAAAGAGACGTTGACATCAGAGTTTGTTTCGGTGTTTCTTCTCAGAGGAGTCAGTTAGGAAACAGCGGCCTCATCTAACTAAACTTGAAACACAAAAACAACACACACTTTTACACGTGTTTCAATTTACAATTTACAAAACAAATATTTCATTTCATTTTATACAAATAATAAACGTAAAGAAACTGTATGCTTCTTTCCTCAGAAGAGCACCACATTTTTCATATATGATTTGACCAGTAAAGATTGTGTAGTCTTAAAAAAAAAAACTGACTTCTGAATTTGTTTCGGTGTTTCTTCTCAAAGTAAAGAAACTCCGGCTCCATCGAGATTAAAAACGAAAGACCTTTATAAAGATGAAAATTAAGACTGAAAACTAAAAAAAAGAAATAAGGGCATTAAGACTGTCTATTATATTACCAGCCAATGTCTGTTGAGATTTGGTTGAGATACGAAAATGATACCAAACTGCAGTAGAAAAGGGCCAAGTCAGGCTGGTTATATTTATTTGCAATACTTTTATTGTGCATACGACTAAGGAGTGGAATTCCCTGCCTGAATCTGTGTTTTCTGAGAGCTATAACCTATAAGTCAAGAGTGAATAGGTTATTTCTAGGTAAGTGACAATAGCATCGCTTACCATCAGGTGAGATGATGGTCAATCCCAAGCCTATCAACAATAAAAAAACTACACAAATAACAGTGCCTAGATGCGAACCCACGACATACTGGCCAATCGCAACCGTTCTCACTGAGCTATCACTGACAAACTGATACTACGAACGAAGCTAAGTTAATTCAAGTTGAAAATAATATTTTTTCCAGATAACTTACTTATTTTTTATCGTTACGCATCGCTGGTCCTGCGGAGTGAGCACGAATTCAAGTGATACCAACATCACTCGTAACAAAGTTACTGGTGTGTGACTTAAACGTGGAGGAGTTGTGTCGTGTCGACATGAGTAGGTACATAAGCTTTTTTTATATAATGCTCGCCATACTAATGCGGACCATTGCAACTCCTGGGAAGCTCAAATCATGCGTAGTGATGCCGTATCAATGAGACTTGACGAGTCCTAGAAGTACCTACGATTCAACCGTCTTGGATCCCGCAACGAAATTGAATGGACAACACCGCGTAGAGTAATAAAAACGTAATTTTCAATACACTTCCTCGAAAACTTATCGCGCTACGATTAGGTTCAACATGCAATGTATTTCACACTCGTGCATTTTTTTTCATTTTTCCCATACGAGGGTTTACCATTCCAGATTTTGCCATAGATAACATTAAACGACTATTAAATTCCCTATATTCGGCAGTGGTTGTTTTTTTTTTCACAGCAAAGAGGCGCATGTTTTTAAGGCCTTATATTTAATGAAAATTAAAATTGTGTTTATGAACAGAATATCAGAAATAAACATTATTATTTATAAAATAATTTTTGTGTTCTAAATTAAAAAAATATAATTTATTTTAATATCAGGCTGTTTTGCGGCTTCATAGCTGTGCTTCTCCTTTAACCCGTGAAGGTAAAGCGCGGGAAAAAGTAAATTATATCGACATTATATTATAATCAAAGATTAAATGTTATTAATTTGTGTTTTCTCGTTCTCATCAAAACTTAAATTCGACATTTAAGTTTTGATGAGAACAATTTAGATGCTACGCCGTCAGATATTGTGATTGAGGCTGAAAATACTTGCAATGGCCTATTGCCATCTAACTCGAAGCTAAAATATATGGCAACTTTGCATAATTTTCTTCAATGAAAAACAAATAAAAATGCGTCGTCATTTTCGGAGCAAGTGTTTTTCTTCGAAAGTGTATTGAAAAACATTGTTTAATACACGTGGACATTTGTTACTGCAGTACTCGGCTCTATAACCCCGTCGCCTTGCAACTCGGGTGTAACTCCGCCTCGGCCGCAATAACAAACTTTCTCTTTTTAAGCATGAAAAAGAAAGAAGCAGAATCAAAAGATTTTTTCTTGTATTCTATGTATTCACATTACAATATATATATATATATATATATATATATATATATATATATATATATATCTGTAGCCGAACCATCACAAGGAAGTAAGGTGACATTCTTGAGAAACTGATAGTGACCTGAAAGATTTAAGGAAAAACACCACATGGCCGCAGTCCGATGCGCTGTTCCGACCAGGTCCGCAGAGCTCTCGAATCCGGCAATCTTCACGATGCTATGCACGCTGCTTAAAATAGGAACCGATGGCGAGCCATTGCCCATAGCAAGGTGTGCAATGGAGGTGCTCGAGGAACACAACACAAGGGCGGAGGAGCCGAACTAAGCAAAAGCCCATGTCATTTATCAATGAATTTAGCAAAAACTTATTGAAAAGAAAAAAATAAAAAGTATTACAAAGAAGAATGTTTGGTTAGGCACCAATGGACTTTTCAAGTCTATTTATCATGGCATACATACATTATATCACCGTTACATGCTTAGCCTTTTCCAAACTATATATATATACCCAACTATAACTATATACCTCGGATACAGCTCCCTAGAGGTAAGGTGAGCTCGAGATCAGCTCACAATAGCCTGTAAGATGCTCCGTAGCGCTATTGACGCTCCTGATCCTGTTTCATGTGCTGGCGCGCTTCTTTGTCCCAGGTAATAATTACTGCCGGGGCAAAAAGCACAGGCTGTTTGACGTGCCTCCATCTCGTACTGTTGCACGTGCTAAGTCGCCAATTCCTCGCACTCTGGCCGCGCTTAATGATCTCTTGGATTCTAATCCAACAAGCGATCTGTTTGCGGATGGATGGATTAAGATTTTATTGGTATGTCAGATGTACTGTGAGAAGAATTCATGAAAGTGTTGTTAAAATTTTAACCTTCTTTTATTTATGTTTTCACTTAAAATACTATACCTACTTTGTCTTCAGCTGCCCTTAAGTTCCGGGGCCGCGGTATCTCGTTAGAACATTCCCATAACCCCGGTGAAAAACTGTACTAGGGTATAGTTTTAGTTTAATCTGTTATATGAAAACTGTTTAACGAAAATTATGCAATTAGCTACAATTGAGTTTGTTTATGGAGAAGGAGTGTGAGGTAATTTAGGATTTCACGACTTTTTATACACCTACTAACATAGTTTTAAATAAGTATAATTGTCACTAACTATTATGGATCTTTCCTGGCCATGTCACTCCATTTTTGCCGTATTGCGGCGTTTGCTGGTACTTTGCATGGCTGATTTTATTAGGCCCGTCAATCGGATGGAAATCTTTGGCCCTCTACGTGTCCCTGCACCACAAGTCTCTCCCTCTAAATTTTGCATTGTTTCTGTAATCATGCATTTGAAATAATTTGTATGATGGTTGAATTACAACCGTTAAAAAAAGTGCGCTAGTGGCTGCCCACTTTTTTGTTTTGGCTCGCGTTTATAGATGGTTAGTGATGATTTGGTCGAAGATGGACCACGCTTACCTAGAACTCCTAGAAGTAACCTATTCACTCTTGACTTAAAGACCTCCAGGTTATAGCTATCGGGAAATACAGACTCCGGCAGGGAATTCCACTCCTTAGCCGTACGCACAATATAGTTTTGCATATAATTTACCTCTTCATTTTTGTGTTACTTATTTGCTAACTAAGATAAGTAGTTTCTTTTCACGTCTCAAAATAAATACACTAAGCTTTACACCAACGTGGTCAAAAGAAACCCCTTTAATGAATAGTCAATACCTAATTCTGTTTCCAATTTATCGCAATCTACAAGCTTACATTTCTTTGATCAGCTTCAAGTGATAGATATCACTGCAAACATTATGCATTTAAGTAAACAAGCGTTTAGACCCGAAATCCAGCGAAACTCAAGCCGAAATGAGACAGGAAAGCGGATATTTTATTTTATATATTTATTTATTTCATGAAGATTTACATTCATAATACCTTTGCGCTGAACCTCACACTCGGGATTGCGGGAATGTTCTAACGATACCGCGGCCCCAGATCTTAAGGGCAGCTGAAGGAACAGGGTGGGTTTTTAGTCAGTAGAAGCCTGACACTCCCTTCACATATACAAAAATACAATTAAAAATATAGTACACGTCTAACGCCTGCACCAAAAAGGCCCATTTCAGCATTAATGCCAGACAAAAAAATATAGTGCGACGGAACGAGAGGGGCTTGGACCGACACTCACGCTCTTGGACACCACCGACTACGGTCATTTTATCGCTAATTTAAATATTTTTCTGTTTGTCCGTGAAGTTCTCATTTTTGTAAAAGGGAAGGCAATAAACCGCGCCTACAGTCCATTTTTATTTAACATGCCACATTGGCTTCAACAGATATATCAACTTACTTTTATTCCCAGAGCCGATCTATATCTCTCTCAGTACATATTTCTGCTTGAGTGAAGCCTATATGCACCGCACCGCATATGTGGGTACAGCCCAGCTACTTATCATCTCCCTTCTGCTTTAAAAATCTCTGCACTATTGGGCTTCGGGCCTCACAATTAGATGCCTAGTTCTAACCAAAATCCCAACTGTTGACGAATATCAACAAGTTCGTTAAGATACGCGTTAGTTTTGATATCTATACTTCTATACTAATATTATAAAGCTGAAGAGTTTGTTTGTTTGTTTGCTTGAACGCGCTAATCTCAGCAACTACGGTTCTAATTTGAAAAATTCTTTCAGTGTTAGATAGCCCATTTAT
The DNA here is from genome assembly GCA_943138885.2 of Tholera decimalis. Classification (NCBI taxonomy): domain Eukaryota; kingdom Metazoa; phylum Arthropoda; class Insecta; order Lepidoptera; family Noctuidae; genus Tholera; species Tholera decimalis. The sequence goes on from OW964551.2 coordinate 13,857,571, forward strand.
CACGCCTAGACCAATAGGAGCGGAGCACTAATGAAGAATGTTTCAAAATCGGGGGATTCTTTTTCCACGCGGTCGAAGTCGCGGGCGGAAGCTAGTTAAAAAACAAAGCGGGATAATAACACTATTCTAAACATTTTTTGGTCCCAGGAACTCTATGAACGTCGAAAGTTGAAGATTTTGACGCGCTCTTATCGAATCTGGCGTCAAAGAAATAACAACATGAAGAGTTTTCTTGAGTGAGTTCAAACCTCAATGACATTTCGAGTCTTAAAGCACCATTATACGAAATGATTTAATATTTGTATCGCTTAGTGGTGCTCTCAGATACATGATAAATGATTTACAAAATGCGATTGTGTTGAAAATTCAGATATTGTTACTTTTTAACCGACTTCAAAAAAAGGAGGAGGTTCTCAGTTCGTCTTGTAAGTAGAGCTGATGGTGAAGTACCAAGAGAACTCCTCAAAAATTAACGGCTCTGCATCGGGAAAAGCAATATTTTGTAAAAGGTGATAAGTAGTTGACATTATGGCTTTTGTAACTAGATAAATTACAAACCAACCCAGCGTGAAAAAAAAAACTTTAATGCAAAAAATAATACCGACTTCCATATCAAAACACTACAAAGCCAAAAATAACTTTAATTTCGGAAGGAGGTGTGAAAAAAAAAAAAAAAATACTAAACCAATAACACTGACTACTACCGAAATTAAAGTTATTTTTGACTTTGTAATGTTTTGATATGGAAGTCGGTTTTATTTTTTCGTCGTTTTTGGTCAAAGATATTATATCAAAATCCTGACGTGTTAGAAAAGTCTGAACGCCAGATATGAAGTAACTAGGGTTCCATAAAATCAGGGGTTGCGGGAATATTCTAACCAGATACCACGACACCGGACCACGAGGGCAACTGAAGGAACAGAGTGGGTTTTTAGTCAGTAGAAGTCTGACACTCCCTTCCACTCCACAACGGGAGAAGTCATTTGATGATTTTCCCACCGGAAAAAAATACATTAATTCAACGTTTTCTCAAAAAGTTCTGTGCGTATGGGTGGGATGTACACCATGTAACGATGGCGCACCGTCTTTCGTCTTGTAGTCCAAGGATGGAATTGGCTTGAAGGAAATTGTAGGTATTATTTAGGGACTATTTTAGATAAATTGTAAGATACCATTTTATAAAAGACTAGCACTTCGCCCGTGACTTTGCGACAATTTCGAAATAATTTATAGTTATAGCACTCCCCAATAATGCAGCTTTCTACCAAAGAAAGATTTTTTCGAATTGGTTCATTAGTTCCGGAGATTACCCACTACATACAAACTTACAAACAAATTTTCTCTCTCTTCTATCCAATAGGACTGAAGACAACATCTGGTATGGAGTCTCTATGCAAAGTTTCAGCTCAAAATAAATGACTCACAGAATTGACCCCAAATTATTGGTTTCATATGTTTCTTGAATACCAGTAATAACAAACGTGTCACAGCACTATGAGGGTCATCACTTTCCACGTCACTTGCCAATAAAACGATAATTCTCTTCGTTCTTCTTAATTTTAAAAATTCGGCCTCTGGTATCAATGTATTGAAATTTCTAATATGCTCCACACATGTAGACATAGGATTAGAAAACCCTTGCCATATCGTTTGTTATCATCCAAAGAAGCCGTGCACTCGGTATGTATATACCCTTTAAATTACACGTTGTATATTACATGGAATAAATAAAATTCATGTTTTCTTATTACTAACCGGAATCGTGTACATATTTTTTACCTCAGAACTCCTTACTAGGAAATTTTAGTTATTCTTAGCAAATATCATTTATTATATGGCATACGTTCTAAATTTAACGCCATCGTTATATCGAATGATCAGCAGATATTATTAAGGGGATATTTGGTTGCTAGGCAACCATCCTGATTTAGAGTCACCCCTGAAATCTGAGAGCCCTAGTTACTAACACTGAGAACTATTTGTAACCCATTGAAGTATCTTCAGGAGGAATATTTTTAGGTTCTTGAAGGAGCGTGTAAGGATTGTAGCGTATTTTGTATTTTTGTTTAATGGGAGAGGTCAATTTGTAAGGGACAGTTATAATGTACCTACATAAATATAATCGAATGGAGGAATAAACGTAATCAGCCTATTACGCGGTCTCATTGCTGGGATTCTAGCAAAAAAAAGCGATTTATATTATCGCTTTCTTTTGCTTCGCATAGACTTCGTATTATATTTTTATTTTTGTATGAAAATCTGGTGAACGACGAATTTATGACGAATTTTTAAAAGTCATAGAACAAAAGTTGTTGATTAAGATGTTAGTAACATAGTCCTGAAAGGTTTTCGGTGTTTTACAATTAACCCTGTATAGATTATAAAGCGGAAAAGTTTGTTTGTTTAAATCCGCTATTTTTCGATTCGAAGTTCAGGGTGGATTTGGAATGTAAATAGCTTGAAGCTTCAGGAAGTATGTAGGTTAGTTGCTTCTCGACTGCAAAAGAGGGAGGTTATGTTTTTATCATTATGTCTACGGAAGCAAAGACTGGGGCGACTCCTAGTATATACAACATGTAACATAATTAATGCACATCCTGAAATTAGTTTGTTCAGAATGGTTTAAGAATCGATTTTTATCGATTTTAATTATAAAAAAATATATCGAAATTTTTATCCCAAAGCAATTAAATCTACGTAAATTACAAATTACACTTTCGCTGTATAGTAAAAACAAACTAACTATGGACCGTAAGTTAAAGTAGTAACTTTTTAAATGCAGACTTATATAAATTCCTTCATTCAGTACACATTACAGAAAAATTAAACTAATTTAAAGGAAGTTAGTCTTAAAAAATCTGTTTAAAGAAGTAAAACTAAAAATTTAGAGTATGTATATATGATAACATAATTTTCTAATTGGGGTGTTTGAGGGTGTACGTTAATTACGATACATGTTTTATATACGATTGGAAATAGTTATATGGAATCAACTGTACATGAATGGTGATGAGCAGTGTCCATGGTACCACCAACATGTTAACTTGCAAAATAAACGGTATTTGTACTGTGTACCGGGCTAGTGTACACCTGCTCAGAAATAGAAAAAAAAACTGTGGTGTGTGGTGGGTGTGGTGTGGTAATATCTATTTGTCAAAACATACCCTTCAAACTCTGGGCTGCTACTGAGAAATTTCTTATGCTAAAACCCAAACAAACTTTGCCCAACGTGGGAAGTAAATCTAGAACCTCTTTTTTTTCTGTGTGGGTTAATCATCGAATGACTTCTCACGCTCTGCATAGCCATGCTGAAAACTTTTACACTGCACCACAGTCCTCTACCCACCTATTGAGACTCCCATGGTTTAAAGGGGAGTCTCCATAGGTATCTTAATAAATATAAAAAACAACTGTTTTCCTAGTCCAGTGGGCGGGACCATAACGCCTACGTATTACATAGCTTTACTAATGTTATGTACATATCTATCTTAGGTACTGATGCAACAACAGAAACGTTTTTTTTTTTTTTTAATTCAAGATTCATTTTTTTGTGGTAGGAGTATGGAACTTGCCTTATCAAACGTTAGTATTCAGTATTTTACAGATTATTTTTCATACAAATTAAATCTAAAAATTAACAAAGTTCCCACTGGAGGAACAGGGTGGGTTTTTAGTCAGTAGAAGTCTGACACTCCCTTGAACTCCCTTCCACTCCACTCACAGCGGGAGGAGTCATTTGATGATTTTCCCCCCCAGAAAAAAAGGGGAGTCACCTGTCAACATATCGGTTTCCGCTCGATATTTTTCTTCACCATTTTGAAAGAAGTAATAATGATGAAAATTACACAAACTAATGCCTACTTGTATTCCAAACTCGTTAGTAGTACCTTAACCACTGGGCTAGGACCGATCTAAAGCTAAAGATTAAAGCTAATCAAATTTAACTACAGATTTGATTTTGTGAGAGACCCGTGCCTGAATTAGGCTCCTATTAGAACCTCTATTACAGGTCACCAGTTCCCTTCTCCGGCCAGACATCCGCTGTAACATTATAACATTATTATAGCTGTGAATAAAGTAAAGCAAGCACTAGAAACTTCCCAAAATCTAAATATACTGAAAGATTAAGTAATACCATCATTTACAGGAAGATTAAGAAGTTTTATTTTTTTTATTTTATCTATGTCTTCTCACTGCTGGGCGAGTTCGTGGCGAAATAATAGCAACCGCATAGATCAGTTTTTGAGATTAACCCGGCGATCGCACAGTTAGGTCTATTCGACCCACGCCGTTTTGAAATGCGCGTAGTTCTTATGTTTTCTGTGCGACGATGACACACTTTTCAGTAGCTGGACCTAACCGTCGGTCCTCCCTGCAGGAAATCGCCGTTTAGTCGTGTTGCAACCGCATCGGTGGATAAACACGTCTAAACATGAAAAAGGTGCATATGACCGAACAAATACACAATTAAATTTCGTGTGGTAATTTCGCGCTATTCGTTAAAAAGTATATAATTAGTTTATTTTGTAATTTAATTGATATTTAATGATTATATAATATAATAATAATATTATATTCCACAACTTTCACACAACGCCAGCTAGTCCTAAACTAAGCAGAGCTTGTGGTATGAATACTAGACAACTGACAAACATACATATATATTTCTAAATACATACATATTATAGATAAATTACACCCAAACAAAGAACAAATGATCGTGCTCATCACACAAACATTTGTCCTGGGTGGGAATCGAACCCACGACCTTGTGCATAGCAGTCAGGGCCACTGAGCACTAGACCAACAGGCCTATTATTATTAATTATTAGAATTTATTAGTAAATTTATTTTAATTATTGAATTTGTGGCAATTTTCTATACGGGTCTCTAAAGCCCGATTTACACTTCAACAAGTACAGTAGCGAGTTAACTTGCGTCATTGGCGAGTTAAGTTGTTAATGTAGTTTGAACGGTAAAAGCGAGTTAAGTAGTAAGTTGTTGATTAAGTTGAGCTAAATAGATCGCGATCCTATTTTTCGGCGAGTCCAGTGCGAAGTAGCCCCCTCTCTCGCGTCTCCCGCACCCCTCCAACTTAACTGGCTGGCATGTAGACGGGCGAGTTTAGTACAGTTTAGGGATGTAACATTGTACATAAAAAATCTATTTTTAATTAATCAATTATATATTTCGCATGACAAATCGATTAATAAATAATCGATTTTGTTATATTAATCGATTTTTCTTTTGATAAACATCGATTTTTAATCGATTATTTCCATAATCGATTATTATTTCACATCCCTACTGGGGATGTAACATTGTACATAAAATATCGATTTTTAATTAATCGATTATATATTTAGCATGTAAAATCGATTAATAAATAATCGATTTTTCTTAAGAAAATAATCGATTGTTATATTAATCGATTTTTTCTTTTGATAAAAATCGATTTTCAATCGATTATTTCCATAATCGATTATTATTTCACATCCCTAGTACAGTCCATAAATTTGTAGGTTGCGGCCGCGTACACGTGTTATTTTCTTTTCTTCTTCTCGGGCAACTTATGACTACTCACTCGCCTACGTTTGGACGCTACTTACAACTTACTACTTATTACTTAACTGTCTGAGTTCTTAACTCGCTACTGTACTTGTTGAAGTGTAAATCGGGCTTTAGACCCAACCCTACTATCGTTGTTACTCATTTCAACTTTGCTGATGCCGGGTTAAGCAACGCTTGCCGAGGTTGTTCTGTAGATGGGTGCCCATCCTAACATATAGAAATTCCTCCGTGCCTCGGAAAACACGTAAAGACGTTGGTTCCAGCTGTTATTTGTAGATCGTTGACAATCTTTATGGGTCAGAAGACTAACAGAAGCCAGAAAATCTGTCCCTGGTCTTGATAAGAGAAAATAGATAAGATTTGACTCAGCTGGTGTGTTGTGGAGGTCAAATCTCTCGTTCTCTGATCTTACATTCTTGTGCAAGCTACTAAACAATGGGATCAAATGTCCAGATCTTCCTAGTAGAATTCATATAAACGTTCCTATCAGAATCCCACGCCAAACCTGCCCATTATTTAAAATCCCGCGATACCGCACAAATCTGGATAAGCATTCATCCGTTGCAAGAGTGACAGGTCTGTACAATACTATAGCTTGCTCCCCGGTGGACATAGACATTTTATCAAATACATTAGTAAAATATAAATCCTCTATCCTTTTGAAATTGAAAGATATGTGTTGATATACCAGATATACACACATCAAAAGTGTCTAGGGATCAACATATATTTTTGCAATAACTTTTCTCCTGATTGATATTAATTAAAATTTTCTTTAAGGATTCATCAAATAAAGTGTTTTCGTTTGTCACAGTAACGATAAACCAAGTCACCTTTGCATTAATATAGAAATTTGCCATTTTCCTAATAAAGGGATTTTTGACATTTGAACCACTAACATTAAAGTTCGAAAAAAAGACTGAAATAACAGTTTTCTTTAAAATTTTATTGGGTAACTTAAACAATTAATAATCCGTGTTTCTACCGCGAACACTAACAACACAAGAACATCGGTTTGGCATACTCAAAATGAGTTCATCCAAATCACGCTGTGGAATGGCCGCCCATGTTCGTTGCAACAACAAAAAAAGGTCTTCTTGCGACTGGATACCCTCCATATTCGGCAGAGCTCTTGTCTGTAGCATATCCCATGCATGCTCAATCGGGTTCAAGTCTGGCGACTGAGCAGGCCAGAGCAGGACATTGATGTTAGCTGCGGCGAGAGTCTGTCTTACAACTCTTGCGGTGTGCGGTCGTGCATTATCATGCATTAACTGAAATAAGGGACCGATTTGCACTTGTAGAGGAACGATGACGTCAGATACAATCGTCTCAGCATAAATTTGAGCGTTGAGGTTGCCTCTGATCCAAATCAACTCAGTTCTTCCGCCGATCCAAATACCCGCCCATACCATGATGGTTCCACCACTATAAGGATGGACTTCCTGGCAGGATTTTAATCGCTGTTGGCGTCCAGGGGTTCTCCAGTGTCGTATACGTCTTGTATCCGGTCTCATACCAAAACGAGACTCATCAGAAAAGCACACGAAACGCCATTGTTCTTCTGCCCAATTTCTGTGTTCAAGAGCCCATTGATATCGAATCCTACGATTGTGCATTGCTATAGGTGGTACCCGTAGCGGTCTTCGGGAATGAAGGTTCACTTCATGCAAGCGGTTTCTGACTGTTTGGTCGCTAATTAAGTTCCCTGAAGAGTGATGAAGCCTCACGGCTAACATCATGGCGGTTATTGTTGGAGCTCTTCGAGTTAAGATTTGAATGTATCGGTTGTCTTCGTGTGGTGCAGCGATACCGTCCTCCATGGCGCTCAGCCACGGTACCAGTGCTTCGGTAACGTGTCCAAAGTCGACTGATAACACTCTGACTTGTATTCAGAGCTAAAGCCACAGTACGTTGCCGGGAACCAGCTTCTATCATTCCCACGGCTCTGAGCATTTCTTCCCTGCTTAAATGACGTCGCCGCTCCATAATAACGTTGGTTTTAATCAGTAGTAGGGAAACAGTAGCACTAATAATGTCTTCAATGCATTGTATGTTTTTATAGGCAAAATATTGACAGCTGATTTTCATCTTTTACTCGAATTTGATTAACAGTTCCTGTTTCAAATTTTGAAATGCACCAAAAAGGATCCATATAAATTTATAAAATCATAAATTTATTACAAAGCCACATCTCAATCTCAAGAAATCCGCATAAAAATGCTTGATCCCTAGACACTTTTGATGTGTGTATTATATTATATTATGTAATAGGTATACACTCTAATGCTTATTACATTATACTTAGTCTTAAATTATCTTAATTTTTATTGTTATTTATTTCTTCGCTGTTCGCTGTAAAGTAGTGCACAGTTTATTCTGTTAATAATAGTATTATATAATTTTGATTTTTTTTAAAGAAAGTGTGATTAAGGACTTTTTTCGTGTATTTAATGATTTTTCATGTATTTAATTTTTTTCTTGTAATTAATATATTCACGCATGATGTGTTCCCCTATAATTGGAGAAACACAAGGTGATATAGTTTTATAAGATATTTTAGCATGTAAGTGTATTCTTTGTTGGGAAACCTAAATAAATAAATTGACAGTAACTCTATGTAAAACACTAATATTTAGCTGCCTTCGGTTAGACTGGAGCCAACCCCAAAATAGTTGGAATAAGGCTAAGCTAATGATTATGAAATTCTGGAGTCTGTTTCCAGATAGCTATAACTTGGGGCACTTAAGTCCAGAGTGAATAGGTTACTTCCAAGTAAGCGTACTCCATCTTCGACCACATAATGACTTACCAGATCATCAGATGAGATGATGGTCAAACGAAAGCCTATAATTAATGAAAAAAAAATCTTTTCTGCATTTATTTCTGTAGCTTATTTACAGAAGCTACAGAGCTTGACTAATTTAAATATAACTTCGCACTTCCTTTGAAATATGATTTTATACACTAGTGTGTGTGAGTATACATTTTGACTTTTAATTGTAAACTGCATTCTTCCATGCTTTCTAAAGAGTATCTTGTACAAAATTATATCCTCAATTTTTAAACAGAGACTCGCAAATCTCTTGTGATACTTATCAGCTTGAATAAACTTAGAAGACTAATTTAGAGATACTTACTAATAAAAATAACACACAGTCGAACCTCCTTATAATTTTAAAGTAGTTATTAAATGAACTTAGCACATATTGCTACTGAAATCTTTTTGAATAATATTTATGTTGTTAACAAAAGATATTTCGGTTTAAAGACATTTATTTTCTCAAAAAAAAAGAACATTACAGTTAACTTACAGATTGAGAAAAGTAAATAATTATTATAAAAGAATAGTAAGAGACCAGTGACCATACACAAGAATGGTATTTTTAAGTGACATGATTTTCTTTTCTTACGGACATGTTTTACAAGGGCTTTTTAAAATTATTTAAGCTTACACAGTTGTGTACACTGTCCGGTAATTGATTACATAGTTTTACTCCCACAAACAATATATTTTTCTTACCAAAGTTTCTTGTAGGCGTAGTTCTAGTTTATTTATACAATTACAAGTAGTATTCACCAAGCGCTTGTGCTCCACATTTATTGTGCGCACAACCCAGTTGTGGAATTCTCTGCCGGCTTCTGTTCCCTGCCACTTATGACCTTTCAGCCTTTAAAGCAAGAGTAAATAGGGCTTCTGGGCTCGCTCGTTCCATCGTAGACTTCATCTATCGCTTACCATAAGGCGAGATCGAGGTCAAGAACCGGAACATCCGTAATAAAAAAAAAACATACGAATAATATGAAAATGATCAAAACATCAATTTACCAGAGTTTCCTAAAAGAAGGGTTGTGTGTTAAAATATAACGAAAAAAGACAAGGGAAAGAAATAGTAACGAAATGTACAAAATATTTCACATGTTTTATATCTGGGGGCACGGCAGTGCCCCCGCCAAGTCGAGCAAAAAAGCGGCACGGCCGTACCATTCTTTTCTCGAAGCAATTCTGGCCATTTTCGACCCCCTATAACTTCGTTGTGGATAAAACTAGAAGCCTGAATTTTCAGTAACCAAACAGGCATTGTATAAACATGGTATAATTCAAATTTCATTCAATTTGAACCAGTAGTTTAAGAATTATAACGAGTCAAATTTCTTAATTTTGTCACTCACTGACTGACCGATCATCAAAAGTCTATGGCACTTCTAGCAGACATAGAAGCTTCAAATTTAGAATACAATTAGTGTTTAGTATATGAATCAAGGAAAAACTATAATATTTTTCAATTTCGGTCCAGTTTTCTAGATACATCAACTGCATAAATAACTTTGTAATCCCATATAAATATATAGAATTACAAAGTTACATTTGCAGTTAATTAATTAGTGTACCTGTATAATATAATGAAATAATAGATGTAGATGGGTACTTTTTTTTTTCTTGGTGAAAAATATCATCGAATGACTTCTTCCGCTCGGGTTGTCAGAATTCTACTGACTAAAAACCCACCCTGTTCCTTCGGAAGCCCTAAAGTTCCGGGGCCGCGGTATCTTGATGGAACTTTCCCGCAAACCCCGACAGGCAATGGCCCTATGAGGCCCTGTCACTGGTATTGACAGCTTTTTGAGGCGCGCATGGAACACGACGCACCGCCGACCCGGGCCTGGTCCTTACCGGACTGTGAGCGACCCCTACTCGCCATCCGCAGGCCCGCGCCTACGGTGGCCCGAAATCGACTCGCGTTCCACGACGCTCGGGGTGTCTCCACCGGTGGCTGGGGCGCGAGGAAGAGAGTTGCGTCTCCCTCGCACGTTCGGCTTCCTCCTTCGCTAGCATGACTGCTTCGCAGCAGGAGGTGACTGCATCCCATTTCCTCTCGCTTCGCACCATGGTCTAAATCAGAGCAGGGCGCGAGAAGTCGCCGCCGCCGATCGCCTCTACGAGGATACGACGGTGCTCCACCCATGCAGGGCACACCTCGACCATATGCTCCACCGTGTCTTCCAGTGTAGATAGGTACCCAGATATAATAATTATGCTCAAAAGTAACTTGTTAAATGGTCAACGGAATAAAAAAGCAAGAAGTATTAAGAGTATTGGGGAGTATTAAGTAGAGTAAATTGCCCGAAATTGCATAATTACTTACTTATGGATTAACTTTAACCGAGACGTTTGACGAGTGCGGCATTAATTATAAATAACTAATGCAAAAGACGTACGTGCGTATTCATATGTGCGTATCAAAGCCTCCGAAAAAAACCCATAGAGACAGGGAGTGGGCTTTGAAATAAACTTTAGCTGAAGTTCAAGAAGTAGTACCGGAAAATAAAAAAAGGAAGGCTACCTACAAAAATAAGAAAAGCTCATAAGACAGAGAGAGGGCTTTAAGAAAATTCGTCGTTGGTATACAAGAAGTAGAAGGTACCGGAAAGGAAAAAAGTAGGACTTTCTACAAAAAGCAATGAGATCCCATAAAAAACAATACATGTCAAAAAATCAAATCTCGCAACTCAGTTCTTCTACTGTAAAAAGTTGTGAGATCCATGTAATACCAAGTCGGTTATTAATTTATTCAGTCCCTACTTAAGGGACCTTCTGTCTTAAGTTGTTACGTAATTATCTAACCTAACGACATCTTATAGTGACCATATCAATATTAAAAATCTTTAACGTTTTAAATAAATAGATTGACTTGGCAATCGCAATAAACAATTTAATTTATATATGTATTACTTGTGAGATATATTGTGTTTTCATGCGATGGCCGAGTCAATCTATTCACTTAAAACGCTAAAGATTTTTAATATTGATATGGTCACTATAAGATGTCGTTAGGTTAGATAATTACGTAACAACTTAAGACAGAAGGTCCCTTAAGTAGGGACTGAATAAATTAATAACCAACTTGGTATTACATGGATCTCACAACTTTTTACGATAGAAGAACTGAGTTGCGAGACTTGGTTTTTTTGACAAGTATTGCTTTTTATGGAATACTTCTTACACGTTCGTCTTGCTTTTACGAAGAAACAAACTATCAAATCAAATCAAATCGTTTATTTGTGATACATGGGTTGCATACAAATATTCATTACATAATTATGTAGGTATTTAATATTGTTCATTCCATGATCATAATAATAATGACAGTATAATTATAATATTCTAATGCATTCATATTGATTTAATTGAAAATGTCGTAGGTACTATTATTGAATTCTATTATTACTACTACTAATACACAATAAATACAAACAAACAAACAACAAAATTATACTCAGGTGGATATGCCACATTTAAACAATTCTAGTCGATAAAAATTCAGCAACAGAGTAATAACAATTTTCCTCAAGCAGTTGGAACAATTTATGTTTAAACACATGAATATTGCTACATTCTCTTATATTATTATTAGGGATCCTATTTTAGATCTTTGTGGCCATAGCAAACACACTTTTTCCAAAGAGGGTAGTTTTATACTGACTGGTAAGTTTATTATATAACTGACTTCTATTTCGCGATCTAATCTCCAAACTAAATAGTGATGGATGATTTCTTATAAACAAAGCCATTTCAAAAATATATAAAGATGGCAGGGTAAGTATCTTTAATTTTTTAAAGTAATCCTTACAACTATCAGTTCTTTTGAGACCACACATAGCTCGCACGCACCTTTTTTGGCATTTATAAACTTTGTCCCAGTTCGTAGCAACTCCCCAGAATATGATCGCATATCTTAGTCTGGAAACAACATTACCATGATAAGCTACGAGTAATGTGGTAAGACTTACTTTTTTCGAGTGGGAAGCGGTCGCCTCCTTCTGCGAAGCAGTCATGCTTCCGAAGGAGGAGGCGGGCTGCGTGAGGGAGAGGATGGCGTCCTCCCTCCAGCCCAGTCGCAGTGGTAGACGCCCACGGCGTCGGACGTCGGCCGACGATCTCCGGCCACCGTAGGCGCGGGCATGCGGACAGCGAGTAAAGGGCAACTCGCTGTCCGACCATGGACCATGCCCGGGTCGACGGCGCGTCGTGTTCCACGCGCGCCTCAAAGAGCGTCAGCAACATGACGAGGCCCCCTCTGCACAGGGCCGAAGCCTGCCGGGGTCGTCGGACTCATCCCATTACCGTGGCCCCGGTACGTAAAGGGTTATTGAAGGAACATCGTGGATTTTAGTCAGTAAAAGTCTGACAGTCCCTCCCACCCTGCCCGGGGTGGGAGGACTTATTTGATAATTTTACCACGTAAAAAAAAAAAAAGATATACAAACTATATGATGTTTGTGACACTTTATTGCAAACAAACTCCATTTGACTTTGCCATTTCAGATTGTCGTCTATGTGTACGCAGAGAAATTTTGTTGTAGTCGTCAAATCAATTTATGTATTTATTTATTTATTACATCCTCCTTAACACTAGATATTTTTACAGACTTAAACCTAATACTACAGTGTGGCTATAAGCTATAATTACTTAAAAATTAAATTACTCTGAGAACTATATAAACTTAAGAATTCAAAAACACACAGTCCTATTTAGTCATGTACTTATTATATCACTCTAACAAATAACTGTTAATTACATGTATACATACTTCATTGTACACTAATACTTTTTTTTGTTTTTTTTTTCCGTTCCGTTCCGTTTATCAAGTTTCACATGTATAGTCCCAAACTATAAGGGTTCCGTTTTTTGCCATTCGGCTACGGAACTCTAAAAACAGTTATATACCACTACAATAACACAATATCATCCAGAACCTGATTTCACAGCTGTTTATAGGACTCCCTTCGCTTGTACCAAGCTGCTGAAGAGATAATTACAACATACTAAATAGATAATATATACATAATTATGTATATACAGGATAAACTTGTCCAAAAACAATTGTACCAAAACAACAGCTATAACCTGGAGATCTTTAAGTCAAGAGTGAATAGGCTACTTCTAGGTAAGCGTTATTCATCTTCAATCACATCATCACTTACCATCAGGTGAGATTCTGCCTAAAACACGAGCCTATTATCAATAAAATAACCATGGGCGGTCTTATCGCTCAGTGCAATTTAACAGCAATTTTGACAACGATGATACTTTATCAATTACTGGCGTCCTAATCCGAGATATATATCAAATGCCTAATTAACTTACCATAAACCAAACAGCCTACATCCTCCATAAAAGCACTCGACTTGACCACTGCCCTACGTATAATCCCGCCCGCCTCAATTCATTGGCCTGTCCGCGCTTATAAAAGCGGGCTTCGTAAGTTTGGACCACAGTTTGAAGCGAGCGGGCTTGAGGCACGCCGCATTTCACCGCGTATACGTTTATCCTTACGAAGTCTACGTGAATTTCAGGTAAGTTTCAAACTAGATATTTCAGGTTTTAATTCAGTTAAAGTAATGCCGGATTGAGGCTTGTGTGTTTCAATCGTTTAAATGTAGGAATGTATGTTTTTATTTTGGATAAGCAATACTTATATGCGTTAAAAAGTTTTCTATATTAAGTAAAAATATTTGTACACGATACTAAGACTTATCGTTTAAAAATTAAGGAGGAATTGCGTTGCAAGATTTTTCATAGGAAAAATGGTGATGAGTTTGGTTAAGATTGGGAAATTTTGTGTTTTTCTTAATTTGTATTAAAGAAAAACTCGTTCAAAATTTAGTTAATTAGTTATTGTAAATAGATGCTTCAGTTCAGTTATAATACCAACTGAACACATAATGTTATGTTACATATATGATGTCACGAACGTAAATAAAATAGAGAGAACTTCAACGTTGCCACTAATTCGATCCGCAAAAGGAAAACATAGGTTTTTCTTTTGCAGATCGAATTAGTGGTAACGTTAAAATTTTCATGGATTTTATTGAAGAAAGGGTTACATTTTCCGAAAAAAACTTTCCAGCGGCTATGTAATATAAGTAAATAAAGTATTCAATTAATAAAATAAAAACTACAAGACAAAGATACAAGTTTAATAAATAACACAGTCAATTTTAGATAGTTCTTGTAAATGTATCGCCCCAAAAACAGGTGCTAACTAAACTAGACCTAGGCCTGTGTTCTGGGGATTAATGCTTAGAAATGATACATTTAGTACAAAGATACATTTTGTATATTATTATATATATATTGTAAGGATAAGATAATTGAATATAAAACATACGAAATACGATAAACACCTACCGTTTTACCCCTAAATGTACTCATTTCCAATTGTAGGTAATCCGTCCAAGTTTCAAATACTTATTAAACTATTGAATTTCACTAATGTTCAGATGATGCTTTATAATCTGTAAAAAGCACTTAAGTGCAACTTTTATATGTATAAATTGAACAATTAGAGGATCGGTACTGTCTCTCCTTACACAGCCTAACTTTTAGCCTAGCTAGGAGAACAGCATCTCACCATTACTATTACTGAAATTAAAATTAACGCTTTTTTCTTCATATATTTGAAATTGAAACTCCAATGGAAAATTATTGATGAAAGATGTGAACCCACAATACGCATGCTGAATATTAATTAAAATGATAAGACATTCAATTCCTAAGTCTATTACTGCCAACAAACCTGAGTCTAAATTATTTTCATATTAATTTATTTGATTTCCACAATGTATACACAGTAGATGTTATACATAAAAGGAACAATAAACTATTGACCCTGTTAGGGCACAGCAATAAATAAAACTAAAACGTAACGTTATTTAAAATTCATTATTTGAATATAACATAAAAAAATGAAAAAGAAAAAACAATATTAACTTTCAATTTTTGAGATCAGTTACAAAACAAGTACTTAGGTAAAATTATATTATAAGGGATATAGAAAATTTAAATAATTAAATTTGACTTAAGTATTACATGCGTAGATTATGTAGGTAGTGTTTATTCGTTATATTTTATTTATAGTTTATCAGGTAAATATTTGTTTATGTATAAACTAAGATACCTAAGAAAGGAGCTTTTAATATTAACACCATTTAGATGAACCTGTGATTCCTGAATTAAGAATTAGTAAGTCGACTTACTATAATTCAGGATTTAGACCGTTGACACATTAGTAGCTTAGAATTTTCTATTCAGAAACGCAGGGAAAATTGCGTTATAGCGGTATTATACCAGAGCTAACAGACAATTTTTATCGCGATTCTCTTCGAACTTATATTGCATTCCGCATTCATTTCTCTAAGAAAAGAGGCATACGTTTACGTATGTATTTAGTAAAAAAATAACGGGAAGTATAAAAAGATATTCCCACCGATATTTAGTATAGAAAATTTTCAGTAGTTCCTACCTACCTAAACGTGTGTCTGGGTCTATTAATTTAGCAACGCATAATTTCTAAATAGGCGGAAAAATATATTTTACCTATACAGAAGTTAATTTAAGAATAATGAAGAAACCACGTTTTAATTATTATTTTCACTAACTATATTTATTTTGTTTTGTAACAATTTAACTTAAGTATTTCTATATTTAATAAAAATATATACAGACGAAAATAAAAATAAATTATAAGGCATCGAAAAATTCGTCAACATCGCTATCAATGAGAAAAGTACCCAGAACACTGGCCGCATTGCCACGTTGAATGGCAATGCTGATTCTATTCACTAACTTGATATGAATATAATTATGTTTCTTTACATACATTTAAAAAAAGAAAAACTCCGACAACTAAGCTTTATATGCTTGTGTCTTGAGTACATAGAGTCTGAGGTAATATTAAATATATATATAAAAAAAATGTTGCAGCAGTTCTCCAGAGAGAAGAACCTCCTAACGATATGCGCTGTGTCCAGAAGTTCCGCTTTCTAAGCTGTTGATCGAAGCCTGTGGCTATTAAGCCATTGGCCGAAATGAGAATGGTTTCTATGATTACTGAGTTCACAGTTTATTAATAAAAAATATAGTAAAACTATTATTACTCCTAGCTTGCAAGTTAGGAGTAATAGTAGTAGAGGAGTAAAATAGTACACTGACTATCCCCCTGCTGGGTCCTCAAGTCCTCTCTTTTCCTCCAGCGGTCACATTTCTGCTCGTCATTCTTCCAATTCTTAAGAAAGCTATCCATCTCGTACTTGCGTATCTTTTCCAGCTAGTCATCCCATCTTAGACCTCATCTATCGCTTACCATCAGGCGAGATCGAGGTCGAGAGTGGGCCCATCAGTGATAAAAAAAGAAAAAAAAATCATACGGCAGATATGTCCTCCGGGGCTGCGGGAATATTCTAACGATACCACGGCTCGGAACTCAAAGGCAGCTGAAGGCACAGTGGGTTTTTAGTCAGTAGAATTCTGACACTCCCTTCCGCTCCACCAAGAGCGGGAGAAGACATTCGATGATTTTCCCACCCAGAAAAATAAAAGGAAAAAAGTTGGCCAGCCTTTTGAACCGCTCAATGATTTGCGTTCTGAAGCGACCACGTTCGAGACACCATAGGGTTTCGAACGTCAGTACGTATATTCGTAATGAAATCACACATGGTTTTTTAAATATTCTGTTATGAACACTATGGTTTTCCTGGCTGGAATCTTACTAATATACAACGTGTAACGGAAACCCCATATCTATCCAAAAGGACTGAAGACAACATCTGGTATGGAGTCTCTATGCAAAGTTTCAGCTCAAAATAAGTGACGCACTGAATTGACCCCAAATTGCTGCAAGTTGCTTGCCAATAAAACGATAATTCTCTTCGTTCTTCTTAATTTGAAAAATTCGGTCTTTGGTATTAATGTATTGAAATTTCTAATAAGTTCCACACATGTAGACATAGGATTACAAAAACCTTGCCATATTATTTGCTATCGTCCAAAGAAGGCGTGCGATCATTATGTGTATACCCTTTATGTTATTTTATTTTTATAATTACACGTTGTATACAACATGTAATTTAAAGGGTATATACATACCAAGAGCACGGCTTCTTTGGATGATAATAAATGATATGTCAAGGGTTTTCTAATCCTATGTGTACAATGTATATGTGTGGAGCATATTAGAAATTTCAATACATTGATACCAGAGACCGAATTTTTCAAATTGAGAAGAACGAAGATAATTATCGTTTTATTGGCAAGTGACGTGGAAAGTGATGACCCTCATAGTGCTGTGACTCGTTTGTTGTCACTGGTATTTAAGAAACATTTGAAACCAATAATTTGGGGTCAATTCTGTGAGTCACTTATTTTGAGCTGAAACTTTGCATAGAGACTCCATACCAGATGTTGTCTTCAGTCCTTTTGGATAGATATGGGGTTTCCGTTACACGTTGTATAATGTTATAAGAGCGAAAGTTTGTGGGGATGGATGTAAGTTACTCTTCTCGCAAAAACTACGGAACGGATATGAATGAAATTTTGTAAGTAGATAGTTGATATCCTGGAATAACACATGCTACTTTTTATTCCCGAGTTCCCACGTGATAGGGATGAACGCGGGAAAGCCCTAACACGAAAACGAAGTCGCGGGTAGAAGTTAGTATATAATATATAAATAAATAATTAATAATAATATAAAAAAAATTGTATTACAGTGTAACACACCATAGTTTGCATTTAATCTAAAACAAGCTGAAATCTATAAATTTTATAGCCCTTTTTACGAAAACTGCGTAGTCGGAGGACTATGAAATATCCCACAGTTAAAGTTTATTGTTATGGAGCAGTGCAAAAAGCTACTATTTTTACATAATACTTACCTAATACATTCGATATCATTTGTTTTTGGTATATGTACTTGCAATGTTATTACCGCATGCAATGCCAAAACAGCTTTGAACTAGGAAAATATCTTATTATTCTTAGAGTTAGATATAAAATTAATTAATAGTTAAACAACTAAAAACACGCTTTCAAGACGATCTAATGAGCCCAAACTAGATATGTTTACTAGTAGACAGTTCAAGGTTCCATCAGCCACCTTCCAATTCCATCACCAGATCAGCTTAATGATACCATAATATTGTATTGTTATCTAATCTACATATGATTGCCAAGTTTCGTGATGATACAACAATAAGAAGTGTGTGTAATTCATACTCATAGATTCTATTACATAGTTACAGCTCGATCAATCGGAAGACGTTTCCCATAAATTGATTGTCCTTCCTTTAATGTTAGTTAGAATATATTTTATTATATTATGTTTACCTTTTGTTTCACTAACCCTAGCCGTTTTTGGGTGGGGAAATCATCGAATGACTTCCCCCCCTCTGGGTGGAGCGGAAGGCAGTGTTGGACTTCTAATGACTAAAAACCCACATTGTCCTTCAGCTGTCTTTGGGTTCCGGGGCCGCGGTTTCTCCCGTAGAACATTCCCGCAACTCCGGCACTTTACTAACACAATTCTGGATTAATTTAAATATTATTAACTTTATTTCCAAACAAATATACATAATTATGTACTAAAATACTTAAAATACAAACTAGAATAAAGCATCAAAAAATTGATCCGCAACGCTGTCGGCTGGCAACGTACCCAAGATACTGGCGGCATTGCCTTGTTGTATGGCAATGCTTAGCCGTTGACCAAAGAAATAGCCAGCCCTTGGGTCGCGGGAAGCGTCAACGAGCCTTTTCGATATGTCTTTAAAAAGGCTGTGAGCACACGGGTCCCATGGTCTGAGAGTTTCAACCCCAAAAGGCTCGAAAATATAGTTATCACCGAAATTACTATATTTACGCCGCTTGAGGTTTTCCGCAGTCGCAGCGGGAATGCCAGCACAACATGATGAACTGGGAAGATGGGATGGCGCGATACTATCGACACAAGTTGCGTCCCACACTAAAGGCCTACCCATCTTCCAAGGAAACAATGACATGCCGTCCGGTCTTTTGCCATCGTCACGCGCCAGTCCATTGGGTTCCAATACGGCTGGAACGCCGACATTTAAATGTATTGAAGAATTTGAGAGTCCATTCATTATAAATATTACAGTTAATATGTTTACTACCTAAATAATGATTGAATGTTTGAATGGAACGGAAGAATTGAATACCTATACATTCATTTTTTTTTTTCAAATATAGAAATATAGAGGACTGTTCAAATGACGTTTAGACAATGTTTGTCAATTTTTAGGTTTCCGTAGTCGACAAGGAACCCTTATAATTTCGCCATGTCCGTCTGTTCGTCCGTCTGTCTTCGGCTAAGTTCAGAAACGATTGGTATTAGAACTTTTACTACCGGTCTACCAGACGCACGGCTGGGTACCACCCGCACTTGCTTGACATACCGTCTTGTAGTACCAAGTACTTCTCCTCCACATTTATTGTGCGCACAGCCAAGCTGTGGAATTCTATGCAAGCTTTTGTGTTCCCTGCACTTATGACCTTTCAGCATTTAAAGCAAAAGTAAATATGCATCTTCAGGGCTCGGTCGTCCCATAGTAGACCTCATCTATCGCTTACCATCAGGCGAGATCGAGGTCGAGAGTAATAAAAAATAATGCTAAAATTTGACATGTATATGCATATAATCACGCCGACAAAAAGGTGAAATTAAATTATGAAAAACTTTTTTTTAGGTTACTCCCACTACATGTAAAGAGGGAAATAAAGTATAGGCCTCTACTTTTCAACTTTTGTAGACCAATGAAGTAAAAACTTTTTCTACTCCTACACCTTTTATTTTAGACAAACGAAAGCGGAATAATTTAAAATATTAGTAGGTAAAGTATTTGTGGTATTCAAAAGCTGTGTTCAAAATTCTTCGTAAATATTCGGACAACCAATTTTTGATCTTTCGAGCGTGACAGTTTGGTACTGCAGCAAGATATAGACGCGATATACAAGTGGAGTGTAGACAACAAGATGGAGTTTAATTCGTCCAAATGCTTCGCTATGACATTCAGTCGCATGCGGCACTCAGTTAATTTTGAATATAATTTAAATCATAATACCATCACGAAGTCGACAGCCATGAAAGACCTGGGAGTCAAATTCAACCGAAAGCTCATCTTCTACGACCATATGGCCACGGTAGCTAAACAATCCTACCAAAGGTTAGGTTTTGTTCTGCGTAATTTCCGCGATTTTCGCACCGCTCATGTCATCAAAATAATATTTAATGCGCTCGTACGTACCAAGCTGGAAACCAGCTCTTGCGTGTGGAATCCACATGAAAGTACCTACGCACTTTTATTACAAAAGGTTCAAAAAGCGTTCCTTAAGTACCTATATAAGCAGAAACACGGCTACTATCCTTACCTCTATATAAAGTTCTTACTGGGTTGCCTCGGATACAACTTCCTAGAGGCAAGGCGAGCTCGAGATCAGCTCACAATAGCCTGTAAGATGCTCCGTGGCGCTATTGACGTTCCTGATCTGTTACATGTGCTGGCGCGCTTCTTTTTCCCAGGTAATTACTGCCGGGGCAAAAAGCACAGGCTGTTTGCCGTGCCTCCATGTCGTACTGTTGCACGTGCTAAGTCGCCAATTCCTCGTACTCTGGCCGCGCTTAATGATCTCTTGGATTCTAAGCGATCTGTTTGCGGATGGATGGATGAATATTTTATTGGTATGTCAGATGTAGGTACTGTGAGAAGAATTCATGAAAGTGTTGTTAAAATGTTAACCTTCTTTTATGTATATTTACACTTAAAATTTTACTATGCCTTCTTTGTTTATTTTGTATATTTTAATATGTGTTATAATTGTCTCTTTTAAATTTTAATTTTAGTTTCTGTCATTGGTTGTAAACATAACCGTTGTAATTAAACAAATAAATAAAGAAACCACCAAACATCCGACGTTTTCTTTTTTTTTTTAACATGGGAAAATTATCAAATAAGTCCTCCCACTCCGGGCAGGGTGGGAGGGACTGTCAGACTTTTACTGACTAAAATCCACGGTGTTCCTTCAATAACCCTTTACATACCGGGGCCACGGTAACGGGATGAGTCCCACGACCCCGGCAGGCTTCGGCCCTCTGCAGAGGGGGCCTCGTCATGTTGCTGACGCTCTTTGAGGCGCGCGTGGAACACGACGCGCCGTCGACCCGGGCATGGTCCATGGTCGGACAGCGAGTTGCCCTTTACTCGCTGTCCGCATGCCCGCGCCTACGGTGGCCGGAGATCGTGGGCCGACGTCCCACGCCGTGGGCGTCTACCACTGCGGCTGGGCTGGAGGGAGGACGCCATCCTCTCCCTCACGCGGCCCGCCTCCTCCTTCGGAAGCATGACTGCTTCGCAGAAGGAGGCGACCGCTTCCCACTCCCTCTCGCCCCGCAGCATGGCCTCGACCAATGCCGGGCGCGAGAGGTCTCCGCCTATCGCCGCCGTGAGGACACGTCGGTGCTCTGCCCAAGCGGGGCAGTCTTGCACCGTGTGCTCTACGGTGTCCTCAGGGCGACCCTCGCAGTGGTGACACCCAGGCGTTTCCTCCTTTCCCATCAGACACAGGTACCTCCCGAAACTTCCGTGTCCGGTGAGGACCTGCGTCATGCGGTAGGTCAGGACGCCGTGACGCCGATCTAGCCACTCCGCAAAGAGGGGTTTTACCGCCGCAATTGCGTTACGTGTCCTTTTTACTCATTAATTTTTATTTAAAGCATGCGTGAACAGGCGCCATCTGGGCTCGCTCCATCGTAGACCTCATCTATCGCTTACCATCAGGCAACATCGAGGTCAAGAGCGGGCTTATCAATAATTAAAAAAAAAAACTTTTTTTATGTTTAAAGTGTGTTATTGCGTGTGAAAATCTTTAGTGATGTCCTATCCTTCCACACGCCTTCTGATTACGCAGAATCTGTCAGAATCAACGTATTTACAACGGTTGGAGTTAGAAGACTACAACCGTTGTAAACACGTTGATATCCTCCACAATCACTCCAGCTGTGTCAGTTTGAGGTTGCAAACACCCCGCAACGCCACCTTTGAAAGTCGTGCCGTACACCAACATAGCACTTTTAAACGATTTTTTTTTTATTGATAATAGGCTGTTTGACCACCACCTCACCTGATGGTAAGTGATGATGTGGTCGAAGAATGAGCACGCTTGCCTAGAAGTTATCTATTCACTCTTAACTTAAAGACCCCTAGGTTATAGCGATTAGGAAACAAAGACTCCGGCAGGGAATTCCACTCCTTAGCCGTACGCACAATGAAAGTATTCCCAAAACGTTTTGTGCGTATGGGTGGGATGTCCACCATGAAACGATGGCGCATCGTCGTTTGTCTTGTAGTCCGATGATGAAACGGGCTTGGCGGAATTAGATTGTGTAATTCCATCGCACACTCCCCGAAATGTAACCGATAGAAAACCGATAGACGTGCAACTCGTCGTCGATGTTTCACAAACACAGAAACAACTCGCAGAGTTATTTAACCTATGAGAGATGGGAAAGTTTTTTGTTTATTGGTAATAGCTTGCGTTTGACCACCATTTCACCTGATGGTAAGTGATAATGTGGTCGAAGATGAAGCACGCTTACCTAGAAGTAACGTATTTACTGTTCAATTTAAAACCCCCCCGTTATAGTAGGTTAGTATCACAAAAAAGAAAAGTGATTTTTTCATACTTTCTGAGATACCTAATCTGTGATACTTATGAGCTATGTTTGTGAGACTTATCTGTATCTTAACATAGTATAAAGCAAAGTTGCTTCCCTGTGTCTGTCCCTATGTATGCTTAAATCCTTAAAACTACGCAACGGATTTTGATGCAGTTCCTTTCAATAGAAAGAGTGATTCAATAGGAAGGTTTTTAAGTATATAACATGCATAATATAGTAGAGTAACACTGATAATTTTTGAGGTATCTAATGTGATGTCGCAAATAAACACATTTTTTTGCGTTTGCTTTGCAAACGCTGGCTGAACCCTACGAGATAGATCAAAATAATGTACTACAGTATTGTACACCTTAAAAAGGTCAACAAAAATGTCCTCGATTGCATCTATCTATCTCTTATAGATAACCCAAAACAACAATTTTTTATCCTTTACTTTTTACGAGAAATACGAGCATATTTTACGAAGCGATTTTAAGCAATACAGCATTAATCCTTATCCAATTAAGTACCATAAATACATTTTGCATTTAATATAAATCAATATTGCCCTTTACAGAATATAATTTTAATAAATAGTTTCGAAGATATTACAGATTTAAAATGCAAGGACATAGTGGTTGCGGTGCGGTGCCGGCGGAGGCACAGCGCGCATGCGTATGTTGCTTAGATTTCAGCGTTGAATGTTTTTCCCATGGTAAATTATGTGTCGCACTTTCAAAAGTAATTACTAAAGAGAACATGTATGTCGAATGACAAAAAGGCTGTCAACGATGTATATAAAGACATTCTATAGTATATTTAATATAAACATTGCACACGTGCGAAGCCGGGGTGGGTCGCTAGTACTCAATACAATTAAAAAGAATTGTCTAGCTATAATTGTTTTGTAACATTCTGTTGAGACACAACATTGGTTCCCAAACTCGTAGGCTTTTAACAAAAAGTAATAAAACTTTGTGATTAGTTACAATTGTGAAATAATTTCTTAGAACAAAAAGTCAACCCATCTTTTTTTGGTTTACAGATTATAAAGGACCACTTTTTTCTTGTGGTATTAAAACTGTTTCTTGTTTGTTTGTTTGAAGCGAATTTACTTCTAGCTCTCAAAATTAAGTTCTCCTGTTGAGATAGTCTTTTTTGTAAGTATGGTAAATCATTCAGTTACTATCTCCCGATCTGGGCAAAGTGGGAGGCTGTGTCAGACTTTTACTAACTAAAATCCATCCGTATTCCGTCATTTGCCCTTCGTCTTCATCTGAGTTGCTTCTGTGGAAGCTGTTATACAGTATGTATACGTTGTATGTGTTTGAGAACAGTTTTTGTTTTTCGCGATTCCAGTGTCGGTCCCATACAAAAAGATGTTCATTACGATGACTATTGCCAGTGTTTTCATTTATTGCTCATAAGTCGTATCCATACTGTATAGGTATTGTATAACGATCTTTGCCTCTGCAATGTATCCTACATATATCCATATGGACGGGGAAATAAATCTCAGGTTACTTACGTCCTGTGTTAACACTTTCCACCTTGTTTCACTCACTTTTATATTCTACATTCTCTTTTCAAATTCTGAATATCCAAAATCTTACTTCCTACTACGAAAAAATATTTTCAGTTTTAGTTCCATGGAACTAAAACTGAAAATATTTTTTGCCCCCTTTTATTTTAAATATTTTTTATTTTTTTCTTAAAATCTGAAAGTGGTTTACAGAATACATCTACCTACCAAATTTTTACATGTATAGTCCTAATAGTTTCGGAATAAAATGGCTGTGACATACGGATGGATGGACGGACGGACAGACAAACACATAGACAGACAGACATGGAAGATACATGGAACTAAAACTGAAAATAATATTTTCATGAAACCTATGCGTGTGTGGTATCTATAGACAGGTCTTTGAAAATGACAATGAGGTTTCTCAAACCACTTTTTCATAAAGCTAATCGTTTTAAAGATATACGCTTCCAAAGTGGTAAAATGGTGTTAAGGGTGTCTTCTTGGTGTGACACCTCTGCCGGTGTGCCGCAGGGTGGCGTTTTATCTCCTTTACTTTTCGTACTTTTTATTAATGCTATCACTCAACGACTTTCTTCCTTCTACCACTTGTATGCTGATGATTTGCAAATTTACACGCAAGCCCCCCTCGCAGATTTACCTGATGCCATTGGGACAATCAATGTGGACCTCGCTCGAATAGGGATTGGAGCACTGAGTTCGGACTGAAAATCAATCCTGCCAAAACCCAAGTCATTATTGTTGGTAGTTCCCGGACTATCTCTAAGATCGATTGGTCGACACTTCCCCAAGTTTCCTTTAATAACACCGTTATTCCGTTCAGTCACGCCGTGAAAAACTTGGGGATATACATTGACAAAACTCTGTCTTGGACGAAGCAACTGCAGGAAGTCAGTCGTAAACTGTTTGCCTCTGCAGGCTCCCTGAGACGCCTGCGTAATTTTCTTCCCATCATTCACCACCATTCCTATCTTGGACTATGCTGATGCCAGCTATCTTGATTTGACCCAAGACCAATTCGACAAGCTAGAGCGACTTCAAAATCTCTGTATTAGGTTTATATTTGGCTTGCGCAAATATGACCATGTTTCTGAATTTCGTACTAAGCTCAAATGGCTTCCTATTAGGTTTCGCCGGAATGTTCATTTACTTTCTCTGCTTTATAATGTGCTATTTAATCCTTTCACTCCTTTTTATCTTAAAGATCGTTTTCGGTTTCTCTGTGACACACATTCAAGGTCCTTGAGATCATCGGAAAATTTAGAGTTAAGTATCCGTATGCATTCCACTTCTTTCTTCGATAAATCTTTCACTATACAAGCGGCCCGCTTGTGGAATGCATTACCCATAGATGTGAGGCGTGCTCAAACATTATCTACGTTCAAAAGAATGGTGAAGGAGCATTACCTCTCACTATAATTTTTTTCACCTTTTTTCTCTATTATGAATTTGATATGTATTAATATATATTTATATATTATATTTTGTGGTATGTATTTTATATTATGATGTTTGGTTAGTATTATGTATGATGTTGTACACTGACAGCCCTAAATCTATCTCCTATAATTTCTGTCCATCCAAAGGTTGTCTGTAAGAGATTGCCCTGTGCGATAAGACCGCCCATTGTACACTAGTTTTTATGATTTTTATTCTTAAGTGTATTGTAAGGTGTACAATAAAGTATATAATAAAAAAAAATAAAAAATAAATAAAATGTGTGTTCTCCCCTCTCTAACTTTTATAATAATGGAGTGAAGAATCTAAAAAAATAATATATGTCTTTAGATCTTAATGTAAACTTTCAACCAAAATTGGTTTATAGATTGGTTTGGTAGATCGGGTCAGCTGTTTTTGAGATACAGCATATTTTCTAAAACCGTAAATATAACTTTGTAATTCATACAAACACAATGAAAAACAAAGCTATTTGGCGTAGTTGTAAAAAATGTAAATAAGCTAGTTTTAAGAAATTTGTAAGGTTTTTTTTGTCAAGTAAATATACATATTATATTATATTATTATAGTTACTGCGGAACCCGTCATGGGCGAGTCTGACTCGCGCTTGACCAAATTTATAAAATAGTTATCCTTACTAAACGCAAAACGTATCTGCGTCATACAATATCCTTATGCAGACGCATACACTCATGCAATGTTAGCGGCCGACACGCACACGAGCGCATTTCCTTGAATTAAGGATCATATTAATTTGTCATGATACTGTGTTTCCATTTTAAGTTAAATGTTGAAAGATTTTTCCGTCAAAATGTAACACCAATTTTTTATGACGGAAATCGATTCAGAAGCCGATTCTGAACCAACTACTTTCAGGAATTGCGTTTATTCTGTTACACATTGTATAGATAGTTGAAATCCATGAATTCGATCGGGATATACGCAGGAAAACCCTTCCCACGTGAACGATATCGCGGGCAGAAACTAGTAATATTTGTTACTCTTTCAGGCAAAAACTACAGAACGGATATAAATTGTTACTGATCTACAACCACTTCCTTTACTTTTCTAATAATATTTGATTTTAACTAAATTTTATTAAAATGTTGCTATCATTGCTAAGTTGTGTTTTCGCAGTGAACTTTATATATGCCAAATCTGTTATCCTGGGCCACCAAGATACAGGCTGTGCTTTGGGGCCCACGGTTACTTCAATTGTTTTCAGTATATGTGCATACTCTATCTGTAGATACAGATAGAGTATGCACATATATTGTTATTAAAGTAAGTAGTAAGTAAGTTATTGAAGAAAAAGGAGATCCTTTTTCTTCAATAACTTGTGTGTATGTCAATAAATCCATACTAATATTATAAATGCGAAAGTAACTCTGTCTGTCTGTGTGTTACCTTTTTACGCCTAAACCGCTGAACCGAGTTAAATGAAATTTGGCATGGGAGTAGTTTAGGACCGTGAAAAGGACATAGGATAGTTTTCATCCCGAAATTCCCACCATTCCCAAAAGCTAGTAAACTATAAACTAAAAAAAACTATAAGCTAAATGAAGATTTTCATTAATATAGGTATAACTTTAAACTATAAAATTAAGTTAGTAGTAGTAATAATTTATATTTAATTTAATTTATTATTATTATTATTATTATTGTTTTAATTTGGAACAACATAGGAACCATTTTTGTTAGTACACACCTTAAATACTACAACTTATACACTAGGGTTAGTAACACATACAAATACAAATACAAAATAAACATTATTGAGTCATGTACTTACGAGGCATTTCATGCGGACAATGATTCCGCATGAGATGCCTCAGCACAGGAGCTCTCGGGTCCTCAGCCAAGGCTTTCAGGATGCTATTGCCACTCCCCCGCATCCTCGTCACCAGCGATGCCACCTTTTTCCTGATGATAGCATGGAAACCATCTGTACGTAATCGGGCAAACATCCCCGAGGCACTACAGAAACGAGGGAGTTTCAACATCATCCTGAAAACATTGTTGTATTGGACGCGCAGGGCATTTAGCGCCCCCCGTGAACAGTTGAACCACAGACTTCCCGTGTACAGGCCTTGACAGTACGCTTTAAATAAGGTTATTTTGACCTCGTCGCTACTACGATAAAATCTGCGAGCCAACATGTTCCCGCGAACAGCCAATGCCCTGCGCTCCCTCTCCACGTCATCATCGTCCTTAAGGTCGTCGACAAGAATATGGCCCAGATATTTGAACTTGGTCACTTGTTTTATATTAGCGCCGTTCAAAGTAATTGAAGGGATGGTGTCTGGGCACTTGCCGGTGGCCTTGAAGACCATGAACTCGGTTTTTCTTACATTATAGATAAGGCCATGTGATGCAGCGTACTTCTCACAAACCTTCAGCATCTCCCTGATTGACCTCGCAGTCGGGCCCAGCAGCACCATATCGTCCGCGTAGCTGATGTTGTTTACACAAACACCCCCCACCCGGCAGCCGACACGCATGCCGCTGAGCTCGACTATGAGGTCATTAACATATAAATTAAACAGCTTTGGAGAGGACAACCCCCCCTGTCTCACTCCGCACTCCAACCTGTATGTTTCTGA
Organism: Tholera decimalis; assembly: GCA_943138885.2. Classification (NCBI taxonomy): domain Eukaryota; kingdom Metazoa; phylum Arthropoda; class Insecta; order Lepidoptera; family Noctuidae; genus Tholera; species Tholera decimalis. Next base: position 13,886,260 of record OW964551.2, read on the forward strand.
GAGGCAGTTTGACCACCTAACGCAATTAGTCTGATTCAAGTACCAGTATTGAAATATCTTCAGCATTTCCGCCGGCATACCCCTGTCCTCCATCTTTCTCCAAAGCACTTCATACGAAACGAGATCGAAGGCTTTGGAGAGATCCAGAAAACAGGCATATACCGGAGTCTTCCGTTCAGTGTAGTATTGGATAGTGTGCTTAAGAGTCAGAATCGCGCTTTCAGTTGACAGTCCAGGTCTAAACCCGAACTGTGCGTCATGAATGTTTATATACTTATCCAGACAAGACTCAAGCACGCTATCCAACACTTTTGCTACGATTGTGGCAAGAGAGATTGGTCGATAGTTTCCCTTGTCCGATATGTCTCCTGTCCTGTTCTTCACTATGGGCACCACTGTCGTTTTCATCAAATCATCAGGTAAGTATGAATGACTAATGCACATGTTGAAGAGCATGGACAGGACCCTCGGCACGTGCACGCCTGCATATTTTAAGTGCTCAATACTGAGTGCTCAATTATGTTTTAACTATCTTTTTTAGTCGATGTATTTTTATTATTATTGAATTATTATATTGTTAAGAATTAATGTAAATATTATTAGCTTTTATATGGTCCTGTGTGCCTGCAATAAATGAATTTTATTTATTTTTTATTTATAACATCAGAATTAGACATAGGCTGCTATTTATTGCGGGAATTTTTTTGAAATTTCCAAACGTACGAATACACGATCAGTAAGTCGCATAAGCCGGTGTAAAAGGTTTGGCAAGAAAAATCCAGTGCATAATATTCGATTTCCTGGCTGTCGACAACATTCGGATCCCATGAATCTAGATCGGTAGTAGACTTGCATGGATTATCTGACAGCAATCAAAACAATATGTAAGTACAAATTTTATTAAATTCTTTTGTTTTTATTTTGAAAATTTAAGAAACCGATACTTATTTATAAGTTTTAAAATTTGTTGAATAGTTTTTCAGAGTTTTTAGTTGTAAGAGCGAAAGGTCTTGAGTAAATTAAGATTGCACGTTTCTTTTAAAGTCGCTAATTGTTTCGCTCATAAGGAGCTTGTGACAATATAATAACAGTCGTACGGGTCGATCCACAAGGTTAACCTCTAGAGCCCCAGCGGCATAAAAACGTGCCAGTAAACAAGTATTAGTTGAGCCCCGCTGGCACAAATTTGTGCCACCAAACCCCGACCGATTTAAAACCCTATTTGTAGTAAATATAAGTCTTAAAATCGTTTGTGACCGAGGCCCGCGGTGCTTGAAGGATGGTTGACGTAATAATGGCGGTCCTTGAGAGGTTAAGCAACGCTTGCCGAGGTCAGGCCGTAGATGGGTGACCATCTTGAAATATTGATATTCCTCCGTGCCTCGGAAAGCACGTTAATTCGTTTGTCCCGACTTCCACATCATACACATCATACATCTTTATAGTCGTTACGGGTAATTGGCAGTCGGAAAATGGCAGTCCCTTAATTTCCGGTTAGACTGTAAGTCGACCCGAACGAACCGAACCGAACCGAATGTGTTTGGGAAAAGATAAGCAGATGACGAATCGCTTAAGTTTGTACTATTTGAAGCTAATATTTAATAGAATATTTTGTAGATAAAAAAAAAAACAATTTTCAATAAAAAATATGTAAACGAAAAATTATGATGTTGTTTAAAATTATGACGAAAAATTAGAATGTAATACACTATGTGACATAGACTATAGAAACGTCAGATAGAGTATAGAGAACAGCCCATTTGCACATTTCCCCAACTACGGAGATATCAATAGATTTGGTATAGGTATAATAAAAAAGGCCCAAGTAAAAGAAACCTCCAAGTTTAACAGAAAACCACATTTTCTTATAATCATCTAAGCTAATTAAATCTCTTTGTAAATAATCTTAAGCCTTCGGTATTAAACCTTTGATTTTAGAATGATTAATTTTGTAATACGATGTGGCAGCGTAATATTTAATTAAATATAATTTGAAGTGATGGTGAATTTCTAGTTCTACCATAAGCTTACCGAGGGGCTCGTAGTCAAATAATAATAGCCACACGGATTGATTTTCTAGATTAAGTAAGCAAAGGGGTCAGTGACAACTCGGCCCGTGTCAACTGGACCCGAATAATAATACCAGATACTACGTCGTCTAAACGCCCTTGTACCGTCGCCATGAAAAGTATCGACCACTTAAAATATTGATGATCTTTTTAATTTATTGATAGAATTTATTTATTTATTTTTATGAATGAACATTGAATAGAATAGAATAAGTCTTTATTTGCTTGGAATGTAGGTACATAAAAATAAGTTGTTAAATACATAAAGAATCCGTGTACATTCTGCCTTAGTGTGGCATGCAAATGTATTATGTTGCAAATAAAATACATTTGCATGCCACACTAAGGCAGAATGTACAAACTTGTTCTGCAATAAATACCGCTTTTATTTATTTAAATACTTAGTTATATTGAGTGTCAAACAACATAAAATCGGTAATTTTTATTAAGGGTTATAAAAAAACTACCGTAATTGACACAATATTACAACAATCACAGTCTTAACAAATAATAATTAACAATTATTTTTGACAATCATTTATAAAATTTAAAATAAAAAATTCAACATAAGTAGGTAATCAACTATTTATACAATGTGATTTTTTTATACAGCCAACATTTTCTTAATTTCTCACAAACGGCATTTTTTTTAAATTACTTAAAAACTTCTTGGTTTGTATGTAAATAGAAAACTAAAATCTTCGAAAAAAATAATAAATTCGTAATGATTTATTTAAAAACATATCGATTTTCTGCCTGACCGTACTAATCACTGTAATCGGGAGTGAAATATCTGGTATTATTATTCGGGCCCAGTTGACACGGGCCGAGTTGTCACTGACCCTTGCAAACGTTAGTCTATGGACGGGTGGTCATCTCAGTTTTACCAAGGGCTACTGGATTGTGGAGGTCAGACAGGCAGTTGATTCATGGAAAACACTTTATCTCAGCTATATCTGGTTAGACTGCAAGCTAACCCCAACATAGTTTAAAAAAAAATGGTCAAGTGCGAGTCAGACTCGCCCATGAAGGGTTCCGTAGTAACTACGCCAAATAACTTTTTTTTTCATAGTATTTGTATGAATTACAAAGTTATATTTGCGGTTTTAGAAAATTTGCTATATTTATATATTAAAACTTTATGCAACACATAAAGTACAAAGGTGGACTTAATGCCATAGGTATTCTTTACCAGTCGACCATGAGTGGTGAAGAGATAACATGGCAGGTGCATAAAAAAAAATTAAGTAGACAATATATGTAAAGTAAAAGTCTTATTACAACTATAAACATAAATAATTAAAATAAACTTACATACATATTTATCATAATACATACCAAATATATATAATATATATTAATAAAAAAAGAAAGGGGGTTATGAAAACTCTGCTTCCACTATTTGTTTTGAAAATAATCCCGCAACTTTCTCTTAAACGCATATTGACTGGTGGCCGTCCTGATATCAAGAGGTAGCGCATTTCACAGAAGAATAGACTGTATATAAAAGGAAGAATGAATAAAATCAGAAGTATGAGAAGGACAGAGTAAAAGAAGATTATTGGAAGAGCGCAGACTTTTAGCGTGTGAAGAACATAGAAATTGAAAATGAGAAATAAGGTAAGAGAAATAAGCTTTTCTCTTTGCTAAACACTCCTAACCCTCCCGGGTTAGGAGAGTTTAGCAAATAGAAAAGCGTAGTCAAGGCGCGCAAACTTCTTCTCAGGCAAATGGGCATCCATTTAAGCTCCGTTCTGTACCTCGATACGTGGTCATATTTTTTTAAATTGAATATGAACCGGATACAGCTATTAAGAAACCTATCGAGCTTATCCAGCAAGACCGCATTCAAGTCAAAGTAGCACACGTCACCATAGTTGATTATAGGGAAAATTAAAGTCAAGCATTGCCTTGGTTTTCACCGGTAAAAAGTTTCTCAGACGAAACAGGCATCGCAAAGTCCCGTTGACTCTTTGACTGACACTGCAAACCTGACTTTGCCAGCCAAGCACAGAGTCAAGATGCAAACCGAGATCTTTAATGCTACAGCTAATGGGGATATCTCAAAAACTGCAGACCCGATCTCGTTTAAAACAATTTTCGTTGAAAGTTTACATTAAGATCTACAGCATATTTTTTCTTCCCGCCATTATTTTAGAAGCTAGACGGGGGGACACATTTTACCACGTTGGAAGCGTATATCTTTTAAACGATTGCCTTTATGAAAAAGTGGTTTTTAAAACCTCAATGTCATTTTTAAAAACCTTTCTATAGATACACGCATAGGTTTCATAAAAAATAATAATTTTCTGTTCCATGTATGAGGAGCCCACCTTAATTTTAAATATTTTATTTTTGTTTTTTTCTTCAGCAGTTAACAGAATACATCTACCTACCAAGTTTCATGTGTATAGTCTTAATAGTTTCGGAATAAAATGGCTGTGACATACGGACGAATGGACAGACAGACAGACAGACGGACAGACAGACAGACAGACAGACACACATGACGAAACTATAAGGGTTCCGTTTTTTGCCATTCGGCTACGGAACCCTAAAAAATAGTTACCTAGTTGATGATAATGACTGTAGACCGTACTTTTCTCAATTACATATGTTGAGTACAAAACTCAGCATTCAAATTGGGAACAATAGTTCACAAAGGTGTCAATTTCCTTGAAGATGAAAATAGACGGATCACGGATATATTGGAAAATTGCTCAAAATTATGATTGTTACTATTAATAGACCTGCCTACGAGCCACCAGATACCATTGTATTCAATGTGTTAGTTGGAAATAACGGGGTATTATCGAAATTCTCCGTAATACATACAAATTGGTGTCAGTTTCACACAACATTATAATTATAAGGTACTTAAACTGATACGTAACAAGCTAACCCAATTGTGTAAACATTGATAAAGGTTACACTAGAGCTTATAATTAGGGAGATCGACCATCTTCACAGGATCTTATTAATCTTACTTAATATTATAAATGCGAAACTTTGAGGGGCTCGATGGATGTATGGATGGATGTTTGTTATTCAATCACGCCAAATCTACTGAACGGGTCTGAATGTTTGATAAGTAGATCAAAAATCAAATCAAATCAAATTTTATTTCCAAGATAAATATGCTTAATTGTACACAAAAGCAGTAACACTTGAGGCCGAACCAGGCAAAGCCTGTGTTTCGGTTCTCAAGGCCCTTTCCCTTGAGTAACCGATACATTGGTCTACATACAATGGACGACATTCAATGGATCCCTTTGGCAATGTAATATAAAATTAAAAATAACACAGAAAAAAGTATATATGTAGAATGTCCTCTCTTATTGTATATGTGGTTTTTTTTTTTATTCTTAAAGAAAGGGCTTTGTCGCACATGCGATTATGCCGCCCTGGTTGGCTTAACAAGTTTTAAATAACATATACATAATTATACACTTAACATAGTCTTAGCCAAGCTAGTTTATACAGTACTCTAGCTGCATCAGAAAGTGGCTCAGCTAGAGTAGCATTACAATAACCTATTTCTCTAATTTTACAGTCTAAGCTAATTCTAAATTCCTCGTTGCGGACACACTCCGTTAATATGTGATGAACATCATCAACAGAATTAATACAAAAATCACAATTAGGTGTTGTTGATTTGGTCATTAAGTATAAGAATTTATTGCACGGAATGTGTCCGGAACGAAGTCTCAGAGCTATAACAGTATCACTTCTGTTCAACAGCTGATTATCTATCCACGGTGAGTTCAAGGCTTGCGGTTGGATCGTTCTATACCAGATTCCTTTTTCTTGTGACCTTTGATCAAAATACTCCCTCCAAAGCACATAGCAATCCTGTTTTATATTAGGTATAAAGTTTGTAAAGTAAGGAGCAAAATTTACAGGAATACCATCACGTATGGCCTGTGAATACATAGGCCACTTTTTATCCCGGAATTCCCACAAGATCGGAATTTGCGCTGGGAAATTCTCCCACGCGAACGAAGTCGCGGATAGTGGGTAATAAAACCATGGTATTACCTACTTTATCTTTATTGTTATATTTTTTAAACGTTCGCTGTCCCCCCTCTTGGAATTTCTCCTTTATCGTGGATCCGTGTAACATGCTGATTGTGATTGAGAGGTCACGGTTTCGAGCCCCACCCATTACACAATTGCCGTGAACCCACTCCAGACACAAGCATATTTAGCTTAGTTGGAGGGGTTAACAAGATTGCTAGTAATGTTAATTCTACCCACATTACGAGTACTAGTTATCTTTAAAAAAAATTGCACTCTTTGCCCGGCCCTGGAATTGGGCTTGAGCCCTATTGTTCAGCTGTCGCGCTTGCAACTACTAAACTAACGTAGCAGTTAGTCTACACACTCATTCGTCTATTTTCGAGAGGGACATGTATTTACGGATAAAGTTACTCAATATCGCATTTGTAAAAACACTCTTGCTCCACCTCAAAAACATATATTTTTCAGTTAGGACACTTTCATTCAAAGAGTGCAACATATAGTTTTCCCATTAATAACAACAGTGTTGTAATATTGTTATCGTTTACTTCACTAAAACCTAATAAATAATATCTTTATCTAATCATTGTTCCGATACAACACACAAATGATTGATAAATCTGATCACCGCGTTATGAACATGATATATTTCTGATGGTATGGTACAAATGTTTCATAAACTTTCCTAACCAAACGTAACTACAAACTAAAATAAAGCAAACAAAAATTTGCCCACTTCCTTGTCGGCTGATACAGTCTCCTGTCCTGTCGACTGTGTGTGTGGGTTGGTGGATATTACATATCTTCGTTTAGTTTATGGTATTATTTTCTGGGTGGGAAAACCATCAAGTGACTCCTCCCCCTGTGGATGGAGCGGAAGGGAGTGTCAGACTGCTGCTTACTAAAAACCCATCTTGCCCCTTCAGTTGCCTTTGCGTTTCGAGGCTGCGGTGTCTCGTTTGAACATTCCTGCAACCCTGTAAGGCAGGGTTTCTCAAAGTGGGGTACACGTACCACTGGGGTATGCTATTGAGTCATAAGGGGTACGCGATAAAATTTGCATAACGGCGGCGGCTAAGGTGCCTGGGAAATGCGAAGTATACATTTATATATTTCTTTAAAAAAAACTATCAATATTTCTTTAAGGGGTTCGCTGTGGTCTTGAAAGTCTATTAGGGGTACATGGAACAATTAGTTTGAGAAACCCTGCTGTCATTGCTGCTGACTGCTGTTAGAGATGTGCGCGGAACACGGCGCATCGCCGATTCAGGCCTAGTCTTTATCAGACGGTGAGCTACCCCTGCTCGCCGTCCGCAGGCCCGCGTCTATGGTGGCCGGAGATCGGCGTGAGAAAAAGGTTGTCTCTCCCTGACGCGGTCTGCCTCCTCCTTCGCTAGCATGACTGCTTCGCAGAAAAAGGCAACTGCATTCTATTCCCCCTCGCCCCGCACCATGAATTTTATGGTCCTAGGAATTACAGGTTTTGTCACGGTGTTTTTCTTTATCGTTTTGAAAGCCGCGGAGATTATATAAATTAGACAAAAATCTAAGAAATAATGCATAAGGTCTTATGACATACTTGTAACCAAGTACCTACATACCGAAAAGTTTACAGCTATTTAATTTGCCCCCCTTTGATCCGGAAGGGCTCTGTCACCTTCAATCAGCTTTTAATTATGGGATAAACTTCATTACTATAAAGTTAATATAAAATTATTAAGCCGTAAATCACATCTTAACTTTCCTACTTAATTCTATGGAACACCGTGATTTATAAAATTCAATTTACAAAAGCTTAGTTGATTAAATCTATTCATTAACAAGGAGTAATTTAGAAATCAGGCAGCCAGTTTTAGTTGTTCTAAGAAAATATTTTGTACCTAGCTTGGATAGCCGTAATTTTATACATTTACTATAGGTATATATTTTATAGCATTAATATAAATATTTATTTTAACTCTATGTTTGTATATATTTGTTTATTATATAATTATAATTTAGTTTTTTAGCTAAGTATTTTTTTGTTATCGTAACTCTCCTGTCGCAGGTCTGCTGGAAGAAATTTCTTAGGAAATAAGCAGCACCTTTGTGCTCTTTTTTTGTTAAACACAACTGAATAAAATTACACGATTACTTAAAACTAATTATTACTTTTTTTATTTCTTTCTTTCTTTTTTTTTATTTTTTTATTTTTATATATTTTTTTATTTGTTCGCGTTTGACCACCATCTCACCATTACTTAAAAAATTTAACACAGAGCTAGTTAAGGAGCTCGTGGTAAAATAATAACAGTCACACGATCCTCGTGCTTGCCGAGGTCGGTTTGTGGACCATCTTAAGGGTGTGTCCAAATATTGAGCAGCAAGAACACGGCAGCAACACGCGGCATATCTAGGACACATTTCTGCCGCGCTCTAGTTAGGACAAAGCTGACTAATGTTTACGCGGTAGTCGTCTAAACACAGGGCGGCGGGCCTTGCGCGGCAGCCGCGCTCGATTGCCGCTCGATGTTTGGACACACCCTTACATATCGAGTTTCCTTTGTGCCTCGGAAAGCACGTTAAGTGTTTGGTCACGGCTGTCATTTGCACATCTTTGACAGTCTTCTGAAAATCTGACACTGGTCTGACCAAAGAGTATCATGCTACCCAGCTACTGGGTTGTGGCGGTCAGATAGGCAGTCACTCCATGTAAAGCACTAGTGCTCGGCTATAACCGGTCATCTGCTATGATGATGATGTTTAACAGAGATCTACCAGTATGAGCCATTGATGTGTGACTATTCATACATACATACTTTTAGATTTAAAAGAAGAACTTACGGAATCAAATTGAGAACTCAGTTAAAAATACATGGCATCTTTGCTACCAGTACTCATAGTACGGAAGCACGAAGGCATCGTAGCATAGTAATAATAATGGTCCTCTTGACCGATTTCTGCCACAGCTACCAATCTCACCGGAGAGTAGCCGGCAGCACAGGAGATATCATAGTGCATAAGTATGTGCGCAAGTATCTCTCTTTCTATACTCACATAGTCCGCGGTGCAGAATCAACCACTCGAGTTACTTTCTGAGTCACGGTGGTATCACAATGCCATCTTCCACCTCCGGGCTACTACTGAGAGGAGAAAGAAGAGCTTGCGATCAACCAAATAAAGAACAATGGCGGATCCTCTAACAAATTTTTGTTGGCATAATTTTGTAGCGTCTATTAATGGAAAATATACAAGAGTATAGAGTTTCAATTCATAATCACTTTTGCCTTAAGATCCACTATTAAAGGAACTCTTGAAAAAAAGATATTCGTTGAAAAAGTTTTAGAGGTTATGTCTGGCCATTATTACGTAAACCGATTTATTGGAAGCAGACTGGTACCGCAGACTTGATTATATACATAGTCGACGCTAGTGTGAAAAACATAGACCTAGTAGTAAGCCGTTGTCAGTTGGCCAGGGGTCTCCCGCCCGCGATCTCACGGCAGCATGGAAAGAGCGGCTGTCGCAACCGAAGGCTGGGCACGTCGCAATCGCGGCGATAAGTCCCGTCTTGAGAAGTGGCTGGAGAGACGCCACAGCATCCTCACCTTCCACCTGACGCAGGTGCTTACTAGACACGGGTGTTTCGGGAGGTACCTATTTCGGATTCACCGGGAGGACCTCTCGCGTCCGGCCCTGGAGCGAAGCGAGTAGGAATGGAATGCAGTCGCCTCCTTCTGCGAAGCAGTAATGCTAGCGAAGGAGAAGACCGAACGCCCGAGGGAGAGGCAACTCTCTTCCTCATGCCCCAGCCGCCGTGGAAGACGCCCCGTGCGTCGAGGATCGCGAGCCAATCTCCGGACACCGTAGGCGCGGGCTTGCGGATGGTGAGCAGGGGTAGCTCACCGTCCGGTAAGGACCAGGCCCGGGTCAACAGCGCATCGTGTTCCACGCGCGCCTCAAAGAGCTGTCAGCACCAGTGACGGGGTCCCATAAGACCATTACCTGCCGGGGCACAACCCCGGTAATGTTCTAACGAGATACCGCGGCCCCGGAACTTAAGGGCAGCTGAAGGAATAGGGTGGGATTTTAGTCAGTAGAAGTCTGATACTCCCTTCCGCTTTACCCAGAGCGGGAGAAGTCATTTGACGATTTACCCACCCAGGAAAAAAAGGGGTCCCCCGCCACTTCCAAGGTATTAACATTTGTTTGCCATCCTTTCATATGGTTCTTAGTCGTATTAAATAAATAAATAATATAAAAGTAGGTAATAGGTACTTATAAAAAATGAAACAATTTGTTTTATATATGTGTGTATTTATTCTTCATCTTATCTTATGATAATATCGTCCAAAAAACCTACTGGTGGAGTAATAGTTGTCTGTTGTCTGGCCCATCCGAGATACCAAACTACTGTCATGGTATGCGCGCAACATCCGACAGTTCATCTTCCCACTAAGCAACTGCAACAGTACTCTATTATTCCTGTACGGCCGGGCATATTATTTTCTATTAATATATACGTATTGCCTTCTAAAGACATGGCGTGATTTAATTTTACCACTAATAAGTGTTGTATCACTACTGCCTCTAAGATTGTATTCAGATGAATTTACTCACTCACTGCATACCTAAATCCTGTATCCGCCGTGGAAACGTACATGTTCACCATAATATGAAGTGCTTGTCGTGTTTGGTACGTTCCCAGGGCGAATAGAATGAGGTCTCTATATTCTAAGACAGGAAAGTAAAATGGAAATTAGAAGTTCTTCTATTCATATTGACAGCCTCAACCATACTAGCCAGATTATTTTCTAAATTCATATTTTGCCTAATTATGTTTAATATTTCATTGGCATATTGATTGCCTTGCAGGCGAGCACCAAACTTATTTAGTAATGCTGCTATCTGGAAGTTTTGCATCATGTGGGGAAATGATCTATGGAAATAATCTTGCCTCAGTAATTTAAAATCTCTTTTAAATTATCCATTGACCACTTCCACTTATCCGGCAATTAACACACATTATGCGAGTAGGTATTACACGACTTCCCATTGTGATATACAAATGAATGCACAAACAACAAAGTCCAAAGTATCAGGTAGAATCGTAGTCCAAAAAAGTCAAAGCAAAACATCGTCGTCGTAAATAGCAGTTGATCGGAATCCTTAGGCAAGCACTAGTTCTTAGCAAGGAAAACTCAGTTTATACACAGAAGCAGTTAATAATTTCAAAAGTACGGAAACACAACCGACATTACACGAGATATGTCTATGATAGCGGCAGTTGTCAATACCAAGTCAATACACCCTACGCAGATGTCAATGTCATGTCGTATTGTTGCCATACTTTGCTTGAAGTATGACTTTATTTTAGTATTTATTTATTCAGCAGAATTCTTAACAAAAATCTGCAATTATATTTAATATGGTTTATCAATACGCTTGTAAAGTATACTTATGTGATAAGGGCAAAGCACTTGAAGTAAATTGAAGTAGATTTACTAATATATGGTAGAGAAGCCAGCAGAGAACTTTCAACTGAGACAATATTAGGCTAAAAGACATGAAGCCAAATTGTAAAGGAAAAAAATAATCTAATCCCTTGTGTCAGTTCATCATATTAGTCAATTGTGTTTCCAGAATAAATTATATTATTTATTAGAGTGGGTCAGTTCTTAAGCATATCTTGATAAAAACTAAGAAATTATTTTATTAACATCTGCAAACATGACATTTGTAGACGCTCAAATATTCTATCAACAATTTTTTCGCCATTGTTCTTTACGATGCACGGTAACGTTAAAGTACAAAGACCTGCTACGCAAAACCGCTACGCTGGACCCCTACGACGCACGACGTAGCAGAGGCTACGGCGTAGCCAGTAGTTATCTTTTTATTTGATTTCCGTAGCCGAAAAATTCGTCACGTCTGTCTGTTGATCCATATGTCACAGCCACTTTATTTCTAAATGATTATGACTATACCTACAGTTGTAATAAGATTTTCACTCTCTTATTTAAAAAGTAAAAAAAATCAAATGTCGGAACACGGATGGGTTTTAGTCAGTAAAAGTCTGACACACCCTCCCACTACGCCCAGATCGGGAGACAGTCAGAATGATTGCCATCCTTAAAAAAAAACTTGTGACATCGGAAAGCGGCTTATTTATTAAAACATTATGCAACATAAAAGTACAAAGGCGGACTTAATGCCTTAGGCATTCTCTTGCACAAATCTTCAAAAGATTAAGGAGCCAACATTTTTTCTTTAGAAAACTGCCCTCCAACGTGGCAATGCTGGCAGTGTGTTTGGCACTTACCTCATTGACAGCGCTGCTGATCAAGCCCAGCCAGACATATTACTTGGTGTAATTTACATCATCACCTCTGTTCCTCTCCTGTCCTTCTTTTTTTTTATCTGATCGGAAAATCATGAAATGACCTCTCCATATCCAAGTGTGGATGGTATCCTGCGGTATCTGGTAGACCGATAGTAAAAGGGGGATTTATATAGCGAGGACGCCTCTCTCGTGTCTCAGCAGTGGGAACATAATTGCCTCGTTATGTAATATTATGTTAAGATAATGCTATAATTTGGTCGCTATACTTATCTGAATGTATATAGATCCCACGGCATGGATATCCACCAACAGGCACTCAACCTTCGTGGTGGATTACGGGTCATTCCCTCAATGTCACATTAGTCCCATTAATGGGGACGTCTTAGGCCTTGGTCACGATGTCAGCAGGAGTGGGGCGGTGCGGGGACCGACGCAGCAACGTTGTACCCGGTCAGGCGTCCGTCACTCGCTCAAGACCACGCAACTCTGTGTGCGTTCTTATGGTACATTTCTTCCCGCTGCAAACAGCTGATTATTTGAACATTATTAAGATTTTGTAGGCTATTATAGCGTAGGTATTTTCGCTTTTGTTTGAGAGTGATGTATCTGTTACGAAGTAACTATTTAGTAATCTGTGACCTGGTATCAAAGCCAGCGGATAGAACGCTTTGTACTAGAGTGGCGTATTGCGTAGAATACTACAACTCAACACTACGTCAATGCAGACGAGCGGGCATCGCTCGATTGGTCCGCTCCGCTCGTACGCAACTTGCTGCCCGCTGCCCGCATCGCTGCCTTTAGGGCCAGTTCCATATAAATGTATGCATTGAAAAGCGCCGCTCGTCGCGACGCCGCCGCTCCCGCTAACTTCGTGACCAAGTCCTAAGGCTGGTTATGTAATTTTACGTTATGATTATGCTATAATTTAATACTCTGTTTTTTTTATCTGCAAATTGAATAAAAACTGGCCGAGTGAGATATTTATTACCTTTGCGCCTTTGAGGGGTTCTGACGTAATGCAAAAATTCAATAAAAACATTATTGCTCTCACTCACGATTTGTCCATTAAGTAAGTTTTTTTGTATTTCTATTGTAATATTATATTTCTTAGTATATTGAAAGGTATAGATAGTACCAAGTGCTTTGCAATGTTTCATTTAAATTGATAACTGTAATATGTAATTATGTAATTTTTTTCTATTCTATTATTATCTTAATAGCCAGTATTGACATGACCTTTGTAAAACACGGTTTGGTGCAGGCATGTAACTTTAGGTAAAAACTCACTTATTTCGTATTTTTTTATCATGTTATAATGTGCAAGAAATCGGCGTCACTCTCTCGGAGAATTCGTGGAGAAACCAGCAACAGCATTTTGCGAATGATTGCATCCCGTAATAACAGCCCTATCCAGCCACACTGAATCGAGATCGTTACGGGGAAATAGGTATTATAAACTTTTATTTCTAAATTTATTTGTACTTTTTACGAAAATTAATACAAATACTTTAATGGACCTGGTTCGAAATAAACGATTTACTTTTATGACCCGAGATGTAGTCAAACAATACCATTTAGTTCAAACAATACCAATTATAATTGGACCTTATAATAATAAGCCGTAAAGGTATTAATTCCACATTTACTGTGCGCAGACCCAAAGTGTGGAACTCTCTACTGTCTTCTGTGTTCCCTGCCACTTATGACCCGTTGTGTGAACAGGTATCTTCTGTGCTCACTCGTTCTATTGTAGACCTCATCCATCGCTTACCAATAAGCGTGAACGATGTCATGTCAGGCTTGTCCGGAATATTTTTTGTGGTATTTACTATGCAAACTAGTTATGCAAATTTTTTGTATTATAAGTTTTTGTTTCGTTATTAAATACTCACTATGTTGTTTATTTTCTCTTAAAAAAATATTGTCCGTAAATTTTTTTAACACTTCACTCAAACATTTTTTTTTTAATTTTATACTTTTCATAGAAAACACATTACGATTATCTCGAAGTTGAGTTTATCTGTTGGTAAGTAAAGTCTGGAAGCCAATCTAGTCCTTATCAGCAGTTTCACATTAACAAATTTCAGTTTGAACTTAAACGCAATCGTCTGTTAAGCGACTCTTGTATAATGCGGTTTTTTATACTGAAATATTTCCACTTTAATAATTTTATCTCTTGACGGCTCAATCATCGCTTACGCTGACACTATTGTAAGTGATCTAGATTCCTATGAATCTAGACGATATTTCTTGGTGAGTTCAAATAATAGCTTTAAATCCATTTTAATATAAATATAATATAATAATAATATTATATTATTATCAATATAATATTTTATATTTTTAATATCACCGTAACATTTTCACTATATTGGGGTTGGCTTCCTATCTAACTAGTTGCAAATAAGTACCATTATTTTATATTTAAGTTCATAATGACATTTCAAAATTTTCCGTATTATTTCAAAAATAATTTCGTGTTGAAAAACATATCAGTTCTGAAAAAGGGTGTTATCGATGTAATTATATAAATATCCATGGAACTTTCGAGAAGAGGTGGCATCAATCTATTCGATGACCACCACTCATGGCGTGTCATATGTCTGGCTGCCTCCACAGACCAGTAACAGTTTAAAAATAAAAAACATTGCCTCACACTAGGAACTTCTTCTGTATCGTGAGATTGTATTTTAATAAATATCTATCAACAACTCGGTACAGCTATTGGCAGGCCATACAAACATTTATTACGGTACGGGAATCGAACCCGGGATACACAGCGGAGCAGCTAATCGCTCAACCACTGCGCATGTCGTCTGCAGACTAACTGTGAGAACTATGACTTTGTTGCAAGACTGGTATCAATTTTTAATTTCTGGCTACTGACTACTCGTAATTATTGTCTTAGATGTTTTAATCGACTGTAGTTTTTTTGACGTGACAACGTCTTATAATTCGATGAAGCTGGCTGCACGCACAAAAATACATGACTTATGCGGTGTTACCTCGCTCTGAGGCGTTCCATCGCTCTGAGGCGTTCCAAAGCAAATCAAATTGGATCTACAAGTTCACATTTATGTATGACTCAACGAGTCAAGTACTAGGCTATCATAAAACGATAAGAGATGACGTCATTGTGTAGGGATTCTTTGACATTTATGTATGACTCAACGAGTCAAGTACTAGGCTATCATAAAACGCTAAGAGATGACGTCACTGTATAGGGATTCTTCCATTGTCATGAGAAGTGGAGTAATAATGATGTAAAATTAAAATTTTCTTTTGAAAAATGCAACCATTCCATCAGTATTTTCTTATGACGTTGTCACGTTCAACTATCGTCAGTAAACTGACTTTACAGACAACCGATTTTTTTTTAAAAGATGTTGAGACAATAATATGTTTTAGTTAAATGAACAAAGTGTATTTGAAGTTTTCTATTCTTTCTTTCGAAATAAGAAACAACTAAGAGCTCTTCTCGTTGTACACTTTGCTTTTAAAAGTTTATTGTGTGTATGTCTATACATCTCTTCTCTAAACAAAAGCTTTGTACTTTTTACGAACCTTAGGCGGGCAGGGGAGTAAGAAATTTGACACATTTAAAGTTTATATGAAGAAGCAGTGCATAAAGCTAATTTTACATTAAATAATTTTAAATTTACACTCCTTACATGCATGTGAAATAATTTAAAATATGGTAGAATTTCGACTCCTGGGCGGCCACTAGTACATATAAATAATTGAATTAACATAACATAATCTTTATTGCGAAAACATTGAGACAACTTTTTAATAAGCTAAACTAGACTAAACAACTATTTACTACTACTATCTTATTACAAACTAGGATTACATACAGCAAAAAAAAAAAATTAAAACATTTTTCTCCAAATAAATGTTTATGCAGGTACTTACATTATAAATTATTTTAACCATTAGGACATTAACAGTAATCCATTGCATGTAATAACACTATACATAATTATTTGTTTGTAATATATTGAGTGCTTTTATAGGTTTGTTGTCTTTAGAACGATGCACCCTATACCCCCGTACTAGTTAAAAACTGTCTCACGGGCGCATAGTACACCTCTTCCCCAGACATTCAATCTCATCGTGGCTGTGTCTAAGCATGACGTATTGATATGGAACAGTAGTACTTCTGTATTAGAATTATGTAATATGTGTTGTTCTTTTATTTTTTTTCTTGCTTCTATTATATATATTGTATATTTAAGATATTTGCTTATGCATGTATATGAGGTGTGTGTGTATGTTTTATGCTGTTTCAGTGTTTAAAATTTATGTACCCACTTTTATATCTCCATTAGTTCAAAAGAATTTCAGTTTCATTGTAGTCTAGCGATTTGAGGAAGATATCTGTAGTTTTTTTTACATAGTTTAGAATTCAAATTTTTTAGTTTTACATGTTTACTAACTTTGTTGTATAGGCTAGGACCGAGATAATAGTAAAATTTTCGTGCAAAGTTTGTCTTACAGTTAGGAACGTTATACACTATATCTTGTCTACGTCTTATTGTAAAGTGTGGTTCAATTCTATGCTGTGAAACAATTATAACTTTAATAAAAATTTTGCGCACCGTCAGAACTCCCAGTTCAGAGTATAGCTGTGTTGTAGGATGGGTGTATTTTTTACGACACATAACTTTAAGTACCATACGTTGAGCTCTTTCTACAGTTATCATAGTAGTTTTGGAGGTTCCTCCCCAGACAAATAAACCATACGCTAGTAAGGACTGACATAGTGCAAAATATATACTTAATAATAATTTAATGTCACATGAATTCCTAATGGTCTTAAAAATATAAATTAGTTTTCTTGCACGATTACTGAAGTTAGCAATGTGTTCCTTCCAGTTTAGGTTTTGATCCACTGTCACACCTAGATATTTTATGGAGTTGACTTTAGTGATTGGATTACACTGACAGATATTTGAGTTGTTACAATTATGAGTTTGAATAGAAATTAAATTTGGTGATGGTTGAGATTTAGCATTGATTGAAAATGTTATAAATTTGGTTTTGTCCCGGTTAAGTGTCAAGAGGTGATGATTCAACAAAATCCATAAAAAAGGGCCTAGGGACCTCGTGGAAAACTACAGACCTATCTCTAAGCTATGTATATTTGCTAAAATCCTTGAAAAAATAATTCACAAACAACTATACGCTACTCTTAAATTAAGTATCAGTGACCGCCAGCATGGTTTCCTGCGAGGTCGCTCCACAACCACCAACCTGGTTCTTTGCAGTGATTACTTGACTGAATGTATGTCTCGTCGCACACAGGTAGATGTAATTTACACTGATTACAGCAAGTGTTTCGATCGCCTGGATCATGCTATACTACTGCGCAAGCTATTGGCTATAGGCATCAGCGGGAGTCTTTTCAGGTGGTTTTCGTCTTATGTAGCCAACAGATGTCAAACTGTTGTTCTAAATGGATACACATCTAGGCCTAGTTTTGTCCCCTCAGGAATTCCGCAGGGATCGTTGCTTGGACCCTTATTGTTCAACATCTTCATCAATGATGTTTCTTTATGTTTCTCCAACGCAAAAGTTCTTCTATTTGCGGACGATATGAAGATATTGAGTGAAATAAGAACTGAAGAAGATGCTGAACAACTCCAATATGATCTGATCGGATTCCAAGAATATTGTGTCGCTAATCGCTTAGATTTAAACGTATCTAAATGTTACATATGTACGTTCACTCGCAAACCAAAACCTATTCTTTACGACTATAAACTAACCAATACTTTAATATCCAGAGTCAGTACGATTAGAGATTTAGGCGTCACTTTTGATTCGAAACTTCTTTTTGACACACACATTGACAATATAATTAAAAAAGCTTCCAAGGCACTAGGTTTTATCTTGAGAATATCAGCCGACTTTAAAAACATAAAAACACTCAAAATTCTGTATTGTGCCTTTGTGCGCAGTCATCTCGAATATTGTTCACCGGTATGGAACCCTAATTATAATACTTACATAAGTCGCATCGAAAGTATTCAAAGGAAATTTTTGAGGTACATTCAGTATAAATCTAAAACTTATCTTCCTAACTACCACAGTCGATGTAGGAAGTTTCATATTCTTCCACTAATCGACCGGAGAAAAATGGCTGATCTGGTATTTTTATTTAATATCGCTAATGGTTCAATCGACTGTTCGGAACTGATTGGCAAAATTGGGCTACGTGTTCCATCTCTCCAATTAAGGAATCATCGACCTCTATATGTTCCCTCTGTGCGGTGTGTTTATCGGAAAAACTCATATATAATAAGAGCTAGCAGATCATACAATACAATGTGTCAGAGTGTCAATAATGATCTGGACTTATTCTCCACCAATGTCACGAAACTTAAAAAAAAAATGTACAATCAGTATTTCGATGAATAATGCAACTATTAATTACTTGTATGCGCTTCTGTATAACTTCTTGTCTTATATAGTATGTTAACTTCTAATCTTATATTGTATAATTTGCTCCGAGTACTTTTACTTCTTACTTTATTTTATCTGTCTACTGTCTCTTGTTCTATTCTAATACTGTCTGCGAAAACTTGTAATTGGCCTTCTTTCAATATTCTTCATCTATCTTTATCCTAGCTGTAAGTTTTCCCAAGAGAATAAAATAAAATAAAAATAAAAATAAAATAAATATGCTAGAGGTGGAGCAAGGACATTTGCTGCTTTGTTAATAAAAATCGAAAAGATCCCATCCCATCCTGATGAATTCTTAGGTTTTAAGCCAGTTATTATGTTTTTAATTTCCTCAATATCTGTTGGGAAAAGAACAAAAGAATTTAGGGGTCCAAATTTTGCATTCTGTCCTAATTTTTTACACAATTCTATCTCATTTGTGCGAGTTTTTGTCAAAATTGTATTAGCTAAATTACTGCCCACATTAATGAAGTAGCTATTTATGCTATCTAACGACTCTTTAGGGGTATCTTTTGTAGATAAAAGTTCTAGTGGCACTTTAGAGTGCCTGGTTAAGTTGCACATTTGTTTAACTAAACCCCATTTGTTTTTTATACAATGTTTAGCCTTTGCAAGTTCAGATTTGAAGTAGTTATTTTTGAGTTTTTTCAATAAATTGTTACAAATGTTACGGTAGCGCTTATATGTTATTTTTAATGTTGTATTTTCGGGGTCATTTTTTAACTTTGAGTTAAGACGATCGCGGTTTCTCATACATCTGCATAGTCCCGGGGTGATCCAAGCCTTAATAATTACTTGTCTTCTTGTCTTTTTGTATGTGACCGTATGAGTTGTTAAGACACTCATAATGGAAGCCAGGAGTGTATCGGTCATAACATTTGGATCATCTGTAGTCCACTTCTCTGCCCACTTAATCTGTCCCAGGTCTATGATTGCCGCGTCGTAGTTGGTTTTAGTGTAAGTCATGTTTTGTTTTGGCGTCTGCTTAGATTTTAGGAGAAGAGATGTCATAACACTATGGTGATCAGTTAGGGTGGAATGACAAACTAAAGTTACCGTTCTATTTTTTGTTTTTACGAAACAGTGGTCAAGGCAGTTATCCTCTCTCGTGGGTAGGTTATGTGTGGTAAGGAGACCGTAAGACGCTAGCAGATTCATGTATTCAGAGGCTTTAGCATTAGGCTTTTCCTGTTTTATATTAATGTTTAGGTCACCCATCATTATAATGTTTTGATATTGGGTGAGGTTAGATAATATTTTGTCTAGAGACTCCAAAAAGGGATCTAAATTTCTAAATGCCGGCGGTCTATACATTGCTATGATTGCTAGGTCATTAGATATGGTCATGGAATTGTCTGTTTGTGATTTCTAAATAACTGTGTTTTCTAAAGTTCTTTAAATTATTTACATGATACTAAAACACAAATAATAATTTTATAAATTTCTTTCTGACTGTTTTTCTGTTTGACCGACCTAATCTCTAGAATGGCTCACCCGATGTTATTGGGACTTTCTCTAGGAGGTTATAAGCATCATGTAGGCAGATTTTTATCCTGAAATTCTCACGAGATCGGGATTTTCGCGGGAAAACCCTCCCATGCGCTAAATATCTACATAAAATGGAACCATCAATGAAACTTTGTTAGTAATTCAGAAATTAAAAACCAGTTGGCAATAAACCTCCATAAATTATAAAGTACAGCCCTTGCCCGGCTTTCCGAACTATCAAATGTTTTTATTCAAGAAACGATATAGAAAATACTATTAGACAAACAATCTATGTATCTATATTAATATTAAAAAGCGGAAAAGTCTGTTTGTTTGAGCGCGTTTATCTTTAAAAGTACTGGGTGGATTTGGATGAAGTTTTTATGTAAGTAGCTTGAAGCTCGATAAAGAATTTAATCATTTGTTTATTGTCATAAAAATTTGAAACCTGTGGAGGAGTCAGTGTCTTCTCCCATTTTTTATACTTGTTTACATTTTTACAACATAAAATATTTATAAATATTCGTAAAACCATACAATTATAAAAAAGTGTGTGCATGCGCGCGTGGCGTGTGTGTGCGTGTGGGTGTATGTATGTGTGGTGTGGGTATATGTGTGTGTGGTGTGGGTGTGTGTTGTGTTTGTGTGGGGCATGATTCTTGAATAGTTGTATATAGGTAGGTATTTGTAGATTATAGGCTAATTTTACTCGGCTGCAGAAAGGAGAATGTTTTGAGGTTGTGAGAGGATGTTTTGAGGTCTACGATAGAACGAGCGAGCTCAGAAGATGTTTGTTCACTCTTGCTTTAAAGGCTGACGGGTCATAGGCAGGTAACTATATTGGGATCGGCTTCTAGTGCAACTGGATACAGCTACGTATTAGTTTTTTATATAGAGCCTATCTGACCACACAACTCAGTAGATAGGTAACACCACAGAACAGATAAAAGAGGTTAGAAAAGAAATAGTTCCTGATTTGTATGAGAACGCGTTTCGCCGCTTGTCTCCCACTCTTTAGCTCCACTACAAGCAAGAGGCCCGTTACGTATGCGAATTATGCACACAAATAAATTACACACACTTAAATCGAGAGCTTGCTACTGATTGTAACTCACTGTCGATAAACATGCGCCGTGCATCACGGCCAATCAGGGCAAAAGATGAAACGTCAATGGTTGAAGTGTTGAGGACGCGACGCATGCAGTACATTGTAAGCGGACTTGGTCATTGCGCTGATTAAGCGAGTACACATCGGGCAATGTATATTTTTTGTAACTTGTTGCAATAATGTTGTGTTTTTGTTGGTTGGTTGATGAAATGGTTTTGTTTTTTACAAATAAAATTAATTGTAATTAAATGTTATTTTCGATTTACCGATGGAAAGATATACCTCCTCGCTCTATACTTGCGGTCTGACTTTTTGTTTTACTGATTATATTTGCACAACACGGCATTTTAAAGCAGAGCTCTGTGTTCCGAAGTAGTCCGAAGCGCACTAAACGTGATGAATGAATTAATCGGTCGAGCTATGATTTTCGAATCATAATAGTGGCGCGCTCGCCACGCCCACATTACCATTCCAAGATACTCCTTGGCTAGACCAGTGTTAGATTTACTGGCTTCTGACTACCCATAACGACTGCCAAAGATGTCTAAATGACAGCCGGGACCAAAGGCTTAACGTGTTTTCCGAAGCAAGGGGGTATAATCATATATAAGCATAATCTATACTAATATTATAAAGCGGAAAAGTTTATTTGTTTGTTTGTTTATTTGCTTGAACGCGCTAATCTTCGAAAGTCCTGGGTGGATTTGAATGCAATTTGGTATAGAAGTAGCTTGAAGCATGAGGAAGGTTATAGGCTAGGACATTTTACGCGACTGCAAAAAAGGAGAGTTATGTTTTTACCGTGATAGAATCCACGGGAGCGAAGCCCCGCGTGAGTACTAGTATAAAATAATTCCTATCTCGTTTCCTCCGATTACATCAACAATATTGAGTGCTGCTATCCCTGAATATCCATGTTTCAGCTTAAGACATGCAAATTTTAATAAAAAAGCACTCGTGAACGAGGTTTGCATAATTATTTGGAATTTTATGGAAGTAGAGTCGACCAATGAATCGCCTTGGAAATCTCTATAGCAAGCTGTAATGCTGAGTAATCAGATTCTATATTCGATTCCCGGATCAGGCAATGTTTTATATTTTTTTATTGGATTTCTGTTTTTGTGAGAGTAGTGGTGACCCAGTGGTTAAAAACATGTCTTACGAGTTGAACTTAGTGGATTCGAACTCGGTAACCTTATGTTATTTTCATTATGACCACAGTTCTCAAAACAGTGCAAGAAACAAAGTGATTTTTTTTGTTAAATAGTTTTTTTTTTTTACTAGATATCATTGACATTCCTTGCTAGATTGAAACAATAAATATATTATAACTAATAATAATACAAAGTGGACAAAGTTTGTACTAGTGTTTGTTTGAACGCGCTAATCTTCGAAATTACTGGGTAGATTTGGATGAAAATTAAAATGGAAGTAGGTTGAATCTCGAGGAAAGATATAGGCTTATTACCTAATTGTAAAAGTTGGAAAGTTATGTTTCTATCATCTTAACGTCCACGGGAGCGAAGCTAGTAACTTATTAACTGCTAATAAATTATAAACAGAATTAAACCGACACTACTTGTTTCTTTTTTCTTTTCATTAAAATTCATTCAATGCCTATTTGAAACTAGCTCTGACACTCGACTTAAGAGGTTGTTTCAAAAGATAAAAGAGATTGTGTTTTAAATTTCTAATTGTAAGGGAGAAGTGCTGACTCGTTTGAACAACAAAATAATATTAAAATAAATCATCAGTTATTTTTATTATTGGTGTACAATAAAGATCTACAATAACTATTTGACTAGCCTTTTCTTCATAATGAGTTCAACTGACTATCAATATTTCACATTGGTTGACTGCTTATCTGCACGCCACGACCCAGTAACTGGGTAAAACTGGCAGTACCCTTGCTCTGATTTCCTCCCTTCTTGCATTTTTCCTTAATGCTGGAGGTTGTGACCACTTCATAATCTTAAAACTTTTTCTTTGATTATTTTCTCACGCTTGCATGGCATTTGAAGCTTTTACATGCACCATTATTTAGTATTTAGTCTTACTACTAGGCTAACTATGATTTAACGATATACCGCAGCCCCGGAAAGCAAGGGCAACTAAAGGAGCACGGTGGGTTTTTAGTCAGTAGAAGTCTGACACTCCCCTCCGCTCCACCCGCAGCGAGAGGAGTCATTCGATGACTTTCCCACCCAGAAAAAAAAATGGCTGACTATGTTTTAACCTGATCTGCGTGGAACAGAGATTTTTTGATGTAATTAATGGTTAACCATCCAAGGGCTGACCTAGGCAACCGTTGCTTAACCAAGAAAATCGAACGTTGCAGCTGTTATAATTTTGCAACATATTGTAAAATATTTAATACTACCGACATAACTTATTTCTTTGGGAGTTAGCTTATTATTTGTGAGAAACTTAATCTGCGAAATAAGTTATAAGGGATGTTCACACAAGCTTTTTTTTTCCGGTGGGAAAGTCATCAAATGGCTCCTTCCTCCTTCCGCTCCACCTGGAGCGGAGCGGAGTGTCAGACTTCTACTGACTAAAAACTCACCTCACTCACTCATTATCTCGTTAGACCATTCACGGCGACTTTCTTAAGCTGCGACAGCGTTGAATGTTGGGCTTTCTGTATAAAACTGCACTTTTTAGCTACCATGATAATAGTTTTAATGATAAACCCACTCTTGATCTCGATCTCGCCTGATGATAAGCGATAGATGAGGTCTACGATGTGACGAGCGAGCCCAGAAGAAGCCTATTTACTCTTGCTTTAAAGGCTGAAAAGTTATAAGTGGCAGGGAACACAGAGGCTGTGTGCACAATATATGTGGAAAATTTAAACACTGTTTCCACAAATACAAAGCAACCTTATCAGCAAGTAACATAGGCTAGGTACCTTAATTTCGCTGGAAAAAAAACTTTGGAAATGAAGCCTCGAACTGAAGCTAGTAAATGAATATTGTTAGATAGAGTTCAAAGGTAATTACTTAATTAGGAAACAGCTATTTTTAGGACAATTCACTTGTAAATTTTCTTTTAAAATAAGATCCTTATTGATTTAGATCTAAGTACCGTAAACTCCATGAAAACCCAGTTGAACAAAACGCAGCGGATATAAGTCGCTAGTGTGAGTGGCCTTAACATTTTCATCTGCACAATATGAGGTTTTGAATAAAGTTAATACCGCGCTGCTCTTTTGGCGAAGTAGAGTAACATCATGTTTATACTGGTTTATTTATCTATAGTTATTAGCAAAGTTGCTAGATATTTATATATAGGTACTTGTTTGAGTTTCAATATTTTGCTTTGAATTAAATGCCTTTATATTCCCTGTTTATGTTCCCTCTTACACGTAAGGTTTAAAAGATCAGAGAAACAGCTTCTGTTAGGTCTGTTAATCTATACATAAAAATAAAATTGAAGTATCTGTCTTCAAAATAACTGTGTTTTCTCAAGTTCTTGTAGAACAAACACTTGAGAAAACACAGTTATACAGTATGGATACGAGATATGAGCAATAAACGAAAACACTGGCAATAGTCATGGTAATGAACATCTTTTTTATGGGACCAATACTGGAATCGCAAAAAAAGTATTCAGTACATTTTGGTCGACTTATGCACACACAAATGTATAGAGCAGTTTCAGTTTTTTTAGCGATTTCAGTGTTGGCCTCATATAAAAAGTTGTTCATTATGATGAGTGTTGCCAGTGTTTTCATTGATTGCGTAAGTATATGTCGTATACATACTCTATACGCAAATAATTATTGTTTTGTCTGTCTGCCTTTCTGTTTATCCGGGCTATAAATCTCTGGAACAAATCTGGACAACATATCAGGGATCAGGATAAATATTATACAAGGTTAATTGTAAAACACCGTTAACCTCTCAGGACTAAAGGAAAGCAAAGCGATAATATAAATCGCTTTCTTTTGCTTTTCACATTTAACATTTAGGGCGTTCAATTTAAATACTTTTATTTTTGTATGAAAATCTGGTGAACTAAAATATGACGAATTTTTGAAAGTCATAGAACAAAAGTTGTTGATTATGATGTTAGTAACATAGTCCTGAGAGGTTAACGGTGTTTTACAATTAACCCTGTATATATACTGTTTATTGTACTCCACAACAGAATTAAATAAGGACAACAACTACAAAAAGTGCTACAATGGGCGGTCTTATCGGAAAAATAAATACGCGGGAAGTCCATGGTGTACTATTTATTATATACAATACATAAGTAAAAACTATAACGGGAAGGATATCGCGTTCACAGACAACCTGTTATTGCTCGCGACTTTATTTGTATGGAATTTTCAAATAACATATGATAAATGCATATATGCAAAAAGTGATGTCACCTTATAGTATAATAGAAAACTTATAACCTGCAATATCACGAAAATTTAACAATTAAACCATTTATCTTTTCACATATCAGCAACACATTTCATATATCCATAATAAGAATATATCAGTTCCCGTAGTGTGAATAATCAAAATGAAAATTCATTGTTAGGCCCGCTGCGAATATTAAGAACATTTTCATAGAAACATTAAACCGTGTAGTTTTATGCTATAGAACATGAATACACCACTGGAGGAGCTCGTGGCTAAGCATCTACCCAAGGTTAAGCAACACTTTCCGAGGTCATCCACGGATGGGTGACTATCATAACATATCGAAATTCCTCTGTGCCTCGGTTGAGAAAAGGGAAAACGGAAACAAACTCCTAGGCTTGGAGTCCAGGCATACCCTACTCATGGCTGTGATGCTGCATGGCATATGTAATAACAACTTCTAATATCACCAATAAACTTTGTTATGTTGTACCCAGAACTGTATTAAGGCGGGAGGCGCGCGTGCCCCGGCTGTTTCACACTGTAAAGTGCAGAACCAATGCTGGCGCAAGGGTGCCCCTCCGTCGTCTCTTAGAAACATATCTTTTTCGATCTTGATATATTTTCATTATCTCAATCAAAATTTAAAAAGATGGCTATTCAATTGCTTGCACAATAATTACTACTTATTTTAACTAACCCAAATCGCCTCCAGATGCGTGGTTTTGTTATTCCGCGGACATTGTTGTGGGTTCAATATTTACCTCTATTACACTAGTTTGATATTTACTAAAATTATAACATGTAACTGTTTTATGTCCCAATAAAATAAAATAAAATGTTAAGCCGTTGGTCCTATCATTTGTACAGACGCCAGCACATGAAAATCAACTTTGAACCTAATTTCTTTAACAATAAAGTTGAAAATCTATTAAAGAAATTTGACAGATTGTTGTAGCTTGATGTACATTTTATTTTATTTTATTTCATAGGAATAGCAAACAGTAGTATAATACAGATTTTAAACAGTACAGGATCGAATCATAGTAACAAATATACTGCCGCCATAAGGTAAAAGGACGCATCTACATGAAGTACGAAACGGAGAAAAAAAATAAAACATGTTTTAAAAATTAAAAAATTCGCTGTGCGAAAGGAAATAAACCTTATTACAATTTTATTATGCAAAAGTGTGTATTATTGTTTGATCTTTCAGAAATTATATGAGAATTTTAATTAATTTAATTTTATGTATTAATTAAATAACTTTTTCCTTTTCGTTTTAGCAAAAAAAATATAAGAAAGTAAGTTTTACTGCAATGAAAAGACGCTTCTGGCTAGAAACGTCCTTTCAACGTAGTATTTTTTTTAAACGCCTTTCCTACTTAGTGATGAGGTGTTACCAGGTTTTAGTTAACTAAATAAAAAAGACGCTAATAGCCATTTGCTGCTTTTCAACTTAGTAATACTAATACTCATTTAACTTAAAAACTACCTGCCTCTTGTGGGATCCCTAACAAAACATCTTATGTTATAAACTGAAGTACATTTTAACACGATAATTATCTTGTGTTAAATGAAACACAAAGTATGAGAAACTGACTTATATTCTTTATAAAAAATAACAATTACACACCTTTCCCAACATTAAGTTTTAAACTCTTAAAAAATTAATGTTTAAGTATAAATAAAACTACTTAAATTTGTACTAATTATAGTAAACATTAATAACATTAATAATAATTATCACAGCTTTGTAAGGAATCTCTTAAAATGAATAAATTTTCGACATAAACTTGAGTGAGATCAAACTAACACTACGACTTATAATATTTCATGAATTTTTTTCATGAAACAAGTTTGAACGTTAACACAGTAATCAGAGCTTTGTATGTATATTTGTATTATAAAGAGGAAAGAAAAGCAAAAGGAAAAATTTGATTGTTTGCATTGAATTGTCTCCGAAACTACTGGACCAATTTCAAAAATTCTTTTTCCATTACAATTTTTCATTATCCCTGATGAACATATGCGATAGAATATTTTCAAAAATGTTAGGGATCCGTTATATATTATATATAGTGTGAAGAGGAAGACATTTAAATCAAAACTAAGATGGTGCTAGAATAACCAAAATAAAACGAAAATGGACATCTTAGCCGAGCATCACAAATCTAAAGATTTAATACAGATAAATTGAATCCAGGACCGGGCATCCCTGTGAGTGTAGCCGGGCAACATGAATCTGCTCCCGTAGCTAACTTGTTTGTAAAACATTTTAAAATTGATTCTACTTATAATCCAACATCGCAGATATTGGATACTGAGGATTTTGTGATGGAATTAAATTTGAGATTCTTAGCGAAAAGTGTCGCTACTGTAATAAAAAGCATGGTAAGGGGCAAATCTCCAGGGTATGACTACCTCTGCCAAGAGTGCTGGCGATGTTTTACTCACTCTCTTTAAGTCACTCTCATCTGCCCACCAACTTAATGAAAACGATAGTTGTACCCGTTGTGAAAGATAAGACCGGGGAAGCATCAGATCAGTCTTGGCCAAGGTACTAGATCATTTTCTTGATAGATATATGGCGACTCGTATCGAATTGCATGATGCACAGTTTGGGTAAAAACCTGGTCTATCTACAGAAACTGCCATACTGTCGCTTAAGCAGACTGTCCAGTACTACACGTCTAGAAAAACGCCTGTTAACACGTGTTTTCTAGACCTTTCCAAGGCGTTTGATCTAGTGTCGTATGATTTGCTGTGGCAGAAGCTTATGAATGATACGTCCGTGGATAAGGAAGTCATATCTAATACTTCGGTTCTGGTAAAACAATCAATGGTAATCAAAAAATGGTAAAAATTGTGTCAGATGGGCAGGATCGTTGTCGGATGAATACAGGCTGAATTGCGGAGTGAGCCAAGGTGACTTGTCATGAACCGATTGATCGTTGAGCTCTGTAGCACTTATCAGGGTTGTCACGTGGATGGAACCAGCGTTAAAAATATTAGTTATGCTGATGATATGGTGCTGCTGAGCCTTTCGATCAATGCGATGAGAAGTGTGCTTTCGATGTGTGAAAGGCACGCGGAGATCCATGGGCTTCGATACAACGCGAAAAAGAGTGAGTGAGCTACTAGTCTTGTAAGGCAGGCACAAGTTCTATCCGATTGTGCCTCAGTTAAAACTTTGTGGTATTGCATCAAAGCAAGTCACTGCTTTCATGTATCCGGGCCACTGGAGACCTAAAAGTCGGTCTGGACATTGAGTGTGAGCGTAGGGCGTTGTCTGTTCGTTAGGACTACGCTGTTCATAGTGTATTGCCATTCTTTCTACATATGCAGTCTGTGAGTTATCTACACTCAGGAGGCATACAATTTCCTGCGGGTACAGTATAATAATACGTTCAAGGTGTTGATGGGGTTGCCGCGCTACTGCAGTGCTTCGGGCATGTTCGCCAACGCGGGAATAGACGATTTTTATGCTATCATGCGTCAACGATGCACTTCCATCATGCGCAGGGTACATGTCAGCCCCAACAGCATTCTAAATTCGGTAGCAGACAGATAAGACAGCCCTTTTTTGGGACATTGGGTACACCTACATGCCGATGTGGTGTAGTTGTTAAGTATTTTATTTTATGTTTCTGGTAGCTTCTAAGATTTGTTTGTATAATAACCCAAATGGATCTAACGTCTGAAATAAAAGATTATTTATTTATTAAAGCACGAAGGGCCGCGCGCGTTTCTCTGACTGCCTGGACGCAACTGAAGGGCGGTATTCTAACCGCGAGCCCCACTTCACCCCATATAACTAGCAATACTAAGTAGGAAGGGCACAATTGCCACTTGCGCCTGCTTATTTTTCGTAATACTACGTTCAAAAGTCACATCTACGCAGAACAGTCTTTTCTTCTTATGACTATGCAGAAGTGTCTTTTAATTGTATGAAGAATTAAATATTTTGTAAAAAAATAAGACGTTTCTACTGAAATGCGTCTCTTCAACTTAGTGTACGTCAGAAATGTCTTTTCTATTTAGTAGTATTTAATTAATATGGTAGATACGTCTTATTTAACAGTGAGATTTATAGGGTTCTGCTTAATTTATGCGAAATATAAAAATACTGGCAGATGCCATTTTTTTTCTGATTAAGAATATATAGATAACTCAATTTCGAAAAAAATGTTAGACGCGTCTTTTTTCCTTATGGCGGCAGTATACTACTCACTACGTTATTCACAGATTATACTAAATATTAGCTAGCTGTTGATTAATGAAATTACATTAACTTAGAGCTTACAACCACATTAATTTAATTATTAACTACTATCTTTTAAAGCAGGTGTAATATCTTTTTTAAATACATTTTTACCACGAAAAAAAAATATCTATAGAACAGAAGTTCTTATTATAAGTATCAACTAGGCGATGTAATGGGGAGCGTGCGCCAGAAATGGTACGACGGAGGTTGGTTGCGAACAAATGTCTCGTCCGTGTTTCTCGACCGTGTACAGTGCGTGTATATCTTTAAGAAACGAGTCAATCAAATCAATCATCAAATTCTGGTCTTGTTGAGGGGTTGTGTTAGCCAGCTACTGGGTTGTGGAGGTCAGGTAGACAGTCGCTCGCTTTTTATCAAGATAATTAAATCTCTATGATTTGATAGACATTTTGATTGTACCCATATAAATACATACGCCTGTACATACATATATCTATACATTTTTTTTTGAAGTGAAATCTTCTTTAGCGGCGTTGTGCACTTTTTTTGTAATGGGTAAAAAATGTTAAACTCGCGTCAGGACACGTGACCTGATCGAAAATTCGTAAGACGGACGGAGAGTTGAAAACTTCTTTAGCGGCGTTGTGCACTTTTTTGTAATGGGTAAAAAATGTTAAACTCGCGTCAGGACACGTGACCTGATCGAAAATTCGTAAGACGGACGGAGAGTCTAAGAGATAAACTTTTTAATGTAAGTAATATAAATTGTCATGTTTGTGTACGATAGCGCAATAAATAAATATTGTATTCTAGCACATAAATGATAGTACTTTTATACTGATAATTAAAGCAATTCGTGCAAAATTATTCCCTAACTATTCCAAAATATCAAAAATGCACAACGTTAATATTCAAGTTTTCACTTCTGCCGGCACTCCCGGAGTGCAACTCGTCGTTTTTTTTCTTGTTGGGATCATCACTGAATTACTTCGCCCGCTGAGGGTGGAACGAAAGGGACTGTCACACTTCTACTGACTAAAAACGATCCTGTTCCTTCAGCTGCCCTTAAGTTCCGAGGCCGCGGTATCTTGTTAGAACATGCCCGCAACCGCGGATCTATACTAACACTAAAATGCGGAAAACCTCTGAATTTGTTTCGGTGTTTCTTCTCAGGGTAGTCATTTAAGAAACACCGGCTTCATCTAGATTAAATTTATGGAAAAAATGACGTGTGCTAAAGTGTTATTTAATAACCAACTTGCAAAAGAAAGATAATTTATTGGTTCTACAGACAGCACACGCGAGAAATTGATATTATAAATAATAGATTCTCATTCTAATGTTAAAGGATACATACATTATACATGCTATCTAAATTTAGTCGTATTATGTAACAACTGTTTGCTAACAGGGACTCGCGTATGAAGGCTTAACCTGATACGTAATAATTTACAGAGTCAAAGCTAATTATTTCGCACAATGATGTAAATTCAATTAAATAGTTTTGTCATGTTTGGCATACACTTGCGTAATTATTTCCTCAAATTTTAGACTGCGTGTATAATTTCAGCAGTGTACAGGATCTTTTGGCTCGCTCGTTACAGCGTAAAACGCATAATTATAGTGATCGAGGCTTAAAGCGGGTTCATCCGGAATAACTAAAGCATAAAAAATACTTAGGTTCTCTTTCCCGCCTATTCCTGTATAGTGGCAATAAAATCAAACCTTAATACATATTATAAAATACATAAGTGTATTTGTTGGGACTTCTTTCGTTAAAACGTAGCAATAGAACGATATGATTTGGTATAGATAATGGTATTTAGATTTGTTATGGGAATAGATTCAAAGTGACATAAGCTATATTTATTTATTTTTATAAAGTACTACCGACCCGCCCCGGCTTCGCACGGGTGCAATGTTTATATTAAATATAGGCAGCGTTCGCGAGAGTCGTTAACGTACGGCAGTTTTTTCGACGCCTTACTCCACAATTTTCACTACCACGAAAAATCCTATCTATTTTCCGGGATAAAATATAGCCTATACGGATTCGGAAGAATCTCTCTAAGTAATGGTAAAAGAAATTTTGAAATCGGTCCAGTAGTTTTTGAGCTTATTCAATACAAACATACAAAAATACAAAAATACAAAGGTTTCCTCTTTATAATATTAAATATAAATTATATAGTATAGATGTAACAAACAGCAGTAAACTAGATATAAAAAATTGCAGCACAAAATTAGCCACAAGTTGGGGATTAGAGCAAACTAACACTACTTATTACTCATTAGGTACCATTTAACTCTATTCTGGCTCTTATACCATGTTATTTGGACGCACAGGTCTGAAGAAACTGTAAAATTAAATAATTCAACATTACTATTTACTGAAAGACCGGCGCGCGATTCGGCCGCCGAACAAAAACGAACCATTGCCGAGAGTAGCCGAACTGTGAATGTTAATTAGGAGCGTGCTTATGAGGAACCAGCCACTATAATTATCATTCCCCGTGGCTCTGACACACGGTCATATCTTTCCCAATTGACGTCATCATCATGTACAAACGCCAGCACATCAACCTACCTCAATCTGTCAAATTTCTTTTATAGATTTTCAACCTTATCACAATAGTGGAAGGTTAATGTTAGATTGATAAAATTTGACAGATTGGGGTAGATTGACGTGCTGGCGTCTGTACTTAGCCTTTTCAGGTTTTACATGGAGCAAGTGCTTTTCTGACCTCCACAACCCAGTAACTGGGTAACATGATATCCCTTTTTTGTTTTTTTTTTTTTTTAACGTGGTAAAATCATCAGATGAGTCCTCCCACCCCGGGCAGGGTCGGAGGGACTGTCAGACTTGTACTGACTAAAATTCACAGTATTCCTTCAATAACCCTTTACGTACCGGGGTCACGGTAATGGGATAAGTCCCACGACCCCGGCAGGCTTCGGCCCTCTACAGGGGGGGCCTCGTCATCTTGCTGACGCTCTTTGAGGCGCACGTGGAACACAACGCGCCGTCGACCCGGGCATGGTCCATGGTCCGACAGCGAGTTGCCCTTTACTCGCTGTCCGCATGCCCGCGCCTACGGTGGCCGGAGATCGTCGGCCGACGTCCGACGCCGTGGGCGTCTACCACTGCGGCTGGGCTGGAGGGAGGCCGCTATCCTCTCCCTCACGCGGCCCGCCTCCTCCTTCGATAGCATGACTGCTTCGCAGAAGGAGGCGACCGCTTCCCACTCCGTCTCGCCCCGCAGCATGAAACACTGATATCAGAATTTCTGGCTTTCGACTACCCTTAACTACTGTTAAAGATATACAAATGGCAGCCGGGAGCAAAGGATTACCGACCTTTTCTAGCTACGATATGTTTAGATGGTCACCCATCTACCAACTGACCTCGGCAACCGTTGCTTAACCTTTAAGATCAATAGGCTTTTACTATTTAGCGACAAATTCCTCTTTTTTGACTTCCTTCATACAGAATGTATTTCACCTTATTTACATGAGTTATTTATTAAGTATTGATGTTTATTTTGCAAATGGGTTATAAATAACACTTTTACACGTGATTTTTTTTTTCGTAAATGTAAACTAGATGAGGCCAGTGTTTCCTAACTGACTACTCTGAGAAGAAACACTGAAACAAACTCAGCGGTTAACGTCTCTTTTAAAGTCCATACAATCTGTAGTGATCAAATCATATGAGATCCATGTAGGTATGCATTATGCCTGTAGCGCACTTTAAAGGACGGAATCACACAGATTTGAGCAGGCCCGTCCAAACAGTGCAAGCATTTGTCAAATATCGCGTAACTCATTTGTATTTGTATAATTGAATTATTTGTTTTTTGTTTCAGGTATGTAGTTCAGAAGATCGTTTGAAAATACTCACACTTAAGTATTTGTTTTCGGTATGTAAATATAGCTGTTTAAGTTAAAGTTTACGGAAGGTATGTATTTTTTCAATATACCTAACTTTTCTCCTTGTAGCCATGTATTAGGAAATTTAGTTTTTTATTGTTATAGGTGCCTAAAAGTAAGTGACTGATTTGTGCTGATTGCAAATTCCCAAAACATAAAACAGAGCTAGAAATAAAAACCGGCCAAGTGCGAGTCAGACTCGCGCACTAAGGGTTTCGTACCATTTTCTATAAAAAAACAGCAAAAAAATCACATTTGTTGCATGAGCCCCCCTAAAATATTTATTTTATTCTGGTTTTAGTTGTTATAGCGGCAACAGGAATACATCATCTGTAAAAATTTCAACTGTCTAGCTATCACGGTACATGAGATACAACCTGGTGACAGACAACGGAGCCTTAGTAATAGGGTCTTGTTTTACCCTTTGAGTACGGGACCCTAAAAACATCAAGTACATTTTAGTCAGTCGTTACACCAGTGGAGCTTTGGGGTTTTTCTAATAGCTGGGTAACACGTTACCCTGAACCCAGCTAAGCCTGACTGGTTTCAAGTTTTCAGGCTTCTCACTGTTGTAACAAATGTCATGTACACATGACAGCTGGAACAAACAGCTTTAGCAGAGGAATCTCAATATCTTGAGATTTGCTCCGCTAAAGCTTTGGTTTCCTAGGAAAGCGGTGCCGTCATATAGCGGCCGTAATATTACGGACGCAAAAAGGCGGCCGTCTTTACGGTGACGACATGTGGAAAGTTCCACGGCCGTTAACACACTGTCTGCTTCATCGCAATCAATGAAACGTTCACGAAACCATCTGACACCGACAAGACGGCCGTCACGCAAATGGCGGCACCGCTTTTTGACGTTACGGTGTCAGTTACCGCTCTCTAGGAAACCGCGCCATTTTGTTTACATAGACAACGTTCTAGTGACGTCATTCACCGCTGTATTACGGCCGCTATATGACGGCACCGCTATCCTAGGAAATCAAAGCTTAAGGCCGCGTGTCCACGGTAAGAAATTTTTCGTGTCGGCTACAGACAAGGTGAAAATATTCATGTACATGAGAAGAATTTTGTCAGGTCTGTGCACGAAAGAATGTCGTGTCTGTTGCAGACAAGAAAAAATCTAGTATGTACACGGTACGAATTGTTTCGTTCAGTCATGATTTAGACATTGTAGGGTGTACATCGTGTCGTGTTGTGTTGTGAACTGTGGGATATATGGGAATAATGTTGACTACCACGCAAAAAATAATGGTGATTGCCTATTATATGTATAGAAAATTGAAAAAGAAAACTAACTCCAAAAGAAAATACTGGGTGCATCCTATGTTAAGTCAAAAACATGAGTTTGCTAACTTCTACTTTGAACTGCGACAGTATGAGGAAAAGTCCGTCCTTTATTTTCGTATGAAAATCACTTCGTTTTTCTTTTATAAAAACGTAAACAAACTGTCGTAAACGTTCTCATGGGCACTGTACACACCACCCCCCACCCCCTACAGATCGCGTAGTGTCTGGCGCAGACAAGATTTTTGTCTTGTGCAGCGCCGACGCAGTGTACACTAGTCGTGTGTAGAAACGACACGAATTCTTGCATAGACCCGGCGATTTTTCTTGCCGTGGACACGCGGCCTAAGGGTGAAACAGAATCCTTAAAGCAATGACATCCCAAAATTACAACATGATACAATTAAGGGCCTATACTACCTCAGCGCTTCTCACTATTTATCTCGCTCGCACACTACTGGCCGCGG
Source organism: Tholera decimalis (assembly GCA_943138885.2). Taxonomy (NCBI): domain Eukaryota; kingdom Metazoa; phylum Arthropoda; class Insecta; order Lepidoptera; family Noctuidae; genus Tholera; species Tholera decimalis. The sequence goes on from OW964551.2 coordinate 13,922,011, forward strand.
TCACGCGAGCAAGCGAAACAGGGTGGCAGGGAAAAGACTCCAAGACACCGATAATTTCGTTTATTTCTTTTTACGGTGAAAATAATGGTAATTAAAAAAAAGTAAATAACATAAGACCTGTTTTATAGTTAGTTCAATTAATATGCACTTTCATTATCTATTTTGAAGTTATTTTTGCATACCAGCGGTTTATTGTTCGGTTTGGATTTTTTTTTCTATCAATAAAATTTTATGGAATCGTGTTTTCATCAAATATGAAACCTAACATTAATCCTCAACTTTACCATATATGTATTTATTTTAAAATTATTGATGCAGTATCTTCGACATAACGGAGGATCATGCTAAGCCATTTGAGGTAGTATAGGCCCTTAAATGTAAATTAAACTACAAACCTACCAGCTATTTAATTACTTTATTTTGTAAATAAACGGCGTTTGCGATACAGATTAGCCTGTAAATGTAGGTCTGCAGTAAATAATGTCATGATAAAGAAGAATTATGAATATCACTGAGAACGCTGTAAGTTACACAGATGTGGCGTGAAAAGTGGTCCACCGTTATTCATATATAAAATAAAAATAAAAAAATATATCAGATGATTATCCTAACGTATTATAAGTTTATTCATCTCTATCATGCATTTTTTCAATAAAAAATGACGGAATTTGAATTAACTAAAAATTACAATAGCTCTAGTTTTCAGGAGTACCTATCTACGAGAAACCAAAATAAAAAAATTGGACAAGGGCGATTCAGACTCGCCCATGAAGGGTTTCGTAGTAACTACGCCAAATAAATTTGTTTTTTATAGTATTTGTATGAACTACAAAGTTATATTTGCGGTTTTAGAAAATATGCTGTATCTCAAAAACTGCTGACCTGATCTCATTCAAACCAAATTTTACATTATGATCTACAGCATACATTTTTTTTAGATTTTCACTCTATTATTATAGAAGTTAGAGGCTATAACATTTTTCCACTTTGGACGCGTATATCTTTTAAAGGATTGACTTTATGAAAAAAATGGTTTCAGAAACCTCAATGTCATTTTTAAAGAACTTTCTATAGATACCACATACGCATAGGTTTCATGAAAAAAAATATTTTCAGTTTCATTTCCATGTATGGAGAGCCCCCCTTAATTTTTAATATTTTTCTTAAAATCGGAAAGCGGTTTACAGAACACATCTGTGAAATGGCTGTGAAATACGGACGGACGTACAGGCAGACAGACAAACAGACATGACGAAACTATAAGGGTTCCGCCTGTCATAGTAGATACTTGAGAAGTTACAGAATTGAGATCTCAAGGATATCCAACTATCCTTTTAGGTATCTGACTGTCTTATAGGACTTATTACACAAACATGTTAAGTGTTAGTTACAGTGAAGTTAGTTTTGAGAATTATAAATGAATAAATAAAATAATTTATTTTGGGCTATGCACTCACATTAAATCTTAAGATTTTATGCTCAATCAATTTTTTTTAATGAAAAATTAATGACTTACTTAGTAGTGAAAAGAAGTTAGGATACATTAAAGATCATATTATGTTGTATTTCACCAGTATATGGAGCTCAATATAGAAGTATTTTCATTTGTTTAACCCAATTTTAGTGTTCCGTAGTCGAAAGACAAAAGTTATTTTGCGTTGTTACTACGAAACGGAACCCTTCGTGGGCGAATCCGACTAACATTAGACCACTTTAAAAAAAAATGTGACTAAACAGTAGTCTCGATATATCATGTAGTTATTAGCACGATAATCCGAAGACAATATTTAACTCAACAACGATTTTACTCTGTTGTAACCAAAATAACGCTCGCCGTGTCGCATTTATCCGACAAAATATTACAGTGCACGCAATGCGTGAACTTTATTTGCATAGACACATTAGTTGCACTGAAACTACACAATAGAAACAAATTGGAGCTGCGTCCGTATGTAGATTTTATCTAAAAATATTGTTTTGTCCGGAGATTTTGTATGGTATTGTTATTTCAATGACCATTCTGCGTAGGCACTTGGATTCAGTCCTGAATTCACAATATTTCAACATCAGTTTAGCTTGCAGGGCTATACAACAGGGCAGTCCCCACCATCCAAATTACCTGATAGATACAGTTTTCATCATCATTTTATGAATAAGAAACTCTTTCACGTGTTTCAATATCGTTGATGTCATCTTGATTATCATGCATCCTTACCTTGGTTGCTGGAAATAAATCAGCTTATTCATTAAACTACTTAGCCTTTTTCTCTATTTAAAATGAAATTAAATGAAATATTTATTTTGTAAATTGGTTATTAATAACACTTTTACACGTCATGTTTTTACGTGTTAAGTTTAGCTAGATGAAGCCGGTATTTCCTAACTGACTACTCTGAGAAGAAAAACCGAAACAAACTCAGGTCTCTTTTAAAGTCCATTCAATTTGTTTTTGTATATGAGAAGCATGTAGGTTCATGTCTGTGGTGTTCTTTTGAGGAAATAACCACTCTAATTTGAGCGGACCTGTCCAACAATTTGACGAACAATACCAAAGTTTCTATGGAGAAGAACCGGCAAGATACTCCACAGTTACTCTTTTTAAATCAAATTATCATTTTTACAATGTATCCATAATACAGGTTAATTATTAGGTATGAGAGGAGGATTTTGTTTTTAAATGTGCTTATTTGAGTATTTTTCGTCAAATCGTTGAGCTCCTGAAAGTTCTAAGTCGAGCTATACCATCAGTGACAAAGGCTGACGCTGACTTAACAGGCCCACTGAGTTTGTGTGACAATTTCCTCAAAAGAGAAGACACCTGTACACGCGTACGCATTCATAAATAAATGGTGATGTTGCCGTCCTTCAAGTACGCGTGTACAGAGTGTTTCTTTTACGTATCAATTTAACATATTTAGTGAATATTTTAATATTAAAACAAAATAAAAACATTTTGTTTTTGAATGGTAATATTTTTTATCATGTATGGATGCTATACTATTGCGGGTTAACGGGAACGCCCTCTGTTAGTTAACATACTGTATATTATTAAAGAGATCGTCTTCTCATTGCAGAGATAAGTGTTGTGAAAGTATTAGTAAAACAACTTACACTTGAATCTCTAAATCTTTAACCTATTTACTTGTTTGCGGATAGGCTATACTTACACTTACATAAAAAACATAAATGAACACTTCCACCCACTTCCCACTTAAAAGACATGTCTTCAACCCGCGGTTCGATGCTACTGGGTAAGAAAGACCACAGAGATTGTACAACCAGATATATCTTTTTTTACATAGACTTGAACCTTTAGGTACTTACGTTTCTAAAAAAAAAAAACAAAAGACATGCGCCGAAGATGATGATGTTTTGGGAATACTTTCATTGTATGTACCGCTGTGCTATTCTGTAAGAACTCATTCTAAACTTCGAAGCTGAATCCGCTGTGAGTTTATTGATTGGCATTCTAAAAACTCAGTTGTTAATTCGAATTTACACTAGCACTACCCTTGCGAGCGTGTCAGCGAGTTGAACTAAAGATTTTGACAGATAAATTATGAGATGACGTGAGAAGTGGCATTCGGTAAGGTAATTCCTCCGTCACTTCGACGCTGTTTACAGAATGCAAAATCAAGGTCACTTTGAACCATAAGCGAAGTGACAGTGAATAGCTATGTGAGATGCGAGTTGTTGTTCGAATTTTACAGAATCGACGTACAGCTAAGGAGTGGAATTCCCTACCAGAGTCTGTGTTTCCTGATAGCTACAACCTGGGGGTCTTTAAGTCAAAAGTGAATAGTGCACTTCTAGGTAAGCGTGCTTCGTATTCGATCACATCATCGCTTACCATCAGATATGGTGGTCAAACGCGAGAACAAAAAACAATGTATTTCATGGGAATAATAGGCTGTTTTTACCCGGTTCAACCGTTTGTGTTCGTAGTAGCCTAGCGTCGAACCCGGGTTAACCACACTGCTATTCCAAGGAAAGGAATCACGTCGTCAACTTGTAAAAACGTTATCAAAGCCTTTACGTTCGTATTCACTAAAAGCCTTATTTGTAACCGTAATATCGCCAAGCACGTATTACGTAAAACTTACGTTAACACGGTTTACGGAATAAGTGGTTTCTACTTCAAAGACATTTTCTTTATACTTTTATTGAAATAGACTAGTACTTTTTTTAAGAATGGGGAATTATCCAATGTGTGACACCCGATCTGAGCGAAGCGTGTTCCGTCATTTGCCTTTCGCGTTCCGAGGCCGTGGTAACTCTTTCGAACTACTAAAAATATCCTTGTGTCGTGAATGGGTTCACAGCAATAGTGTAGTGGGTGGAGTTCGAACCCACGACCTCTCGATCACAAGGCCGACACTTTAACTCATTATTGTCGCTTCATTTTCTTCAATTGTTTTTGTTTTGTAGGATTTAGGCTTTTATCCAACCGGTTAATACCGGGAACCGGTCTTAATTAGGCACCAAGTGACAGTAACTGGGTTATGGTTTGATAGGTAGTCGCTCCAAGTAACGTAATGGTAGTCAACCAGAAAGTATTGACAGCCATATCCGCCAAGTTGAGCAAAAAAGCGGCACGGCCGTACCATCCTTTTCTCGAAGCAGTTCTTATAATATTGGAAAAAACCATGCAGCTGATGTGATAAATGATTGAGGTACTACTAGTACAAACACAGAGATTGAGTTTTTTTCAACACTGGACCTAAATTCAGCGTTTTGGTCTATACCCCTACGTATGACAAATAGACCCAAAAATGCATTTGCGGCACAAGTTATTTGCAACAGAACTGGCTCAATAAGTGATTGTTTTATTTACTACTAATTATTATGTACCTACAAATGATTTAGCATTTTGATTTGTATAGCGCCCTGTAAGTACATGACATTTAAGAAAGAAACATTTCAGATGGGCTTATACTGTATTATGTAGAGATTATTGATTAAACCGAGCAACGCGGGGGCGGTTCGCTATTCTAAGAGAAAACAGCAATTGAATCGGTAGTGATTCTCGGCGGATATCGGAATTCCTCGAGAGGAACCGTCTCTCAGGATGCGACACGAGCTTCCTTGCTGCGTTTGTAACCTTGGCAGTCGGTTGCACGAGCGAATACATAAGGAAGTGCACGGAAAACGATATGTTGTAATGCGGTAGTTCTTACTTTCTATATACAATCCTAGCAATATTACCGACAAGTTTCGCAAACGTGTAATTGAGCATACTTGCTAATGTAACATAGTTTTTTATCGTTATTACTTTATGATGTTCAAGATCACTTTTAATAGACTTATAATAGATCGGTTTTCTATCGGTTAAATTTCGGGGAGTGTGCGATAGAATTACACAATCTAATTCCGCCAAGCTCATTCCATCATCGGACTACAATACAAACGTTGAAGCGCCATCGTTACATGGTGGAAATCCCACCCATACGCACAAAACGTTTTGGGAATACCTTCATTGTGCGTACGGCTAAGGAGTGGAATTCCCTGCCGGAGTCTGTGTTTCCCGACAGCTACAACCTAGGAGTCTTTAAGTCCAGAGTGAATAGGTTACTTTTAGGTAAGCGTGCTCCATCTTCGATCACATCATCACTTACCATCAGGTGAGATAGTGGTCAAACGCGAACCTATTTTCAATAAAAAAATAAAGATAACGAAAGTAATAGGATATTAAAAATACATATTTCAAAACGTTTGTAATGAACACCTATAGATACATGTTTCAAATATAACAAAACCAAAATTGAGCATAGTTCTGAACCCAAATAAACGTAAGGGTGACTAGCTATGTACTTAGAGCTTCCAAAATAGTTTGTGCTCTCCAATACTCATAGGTCCAAAGATATTACAGAAATATCTCAAGTTTCAAGAAGTACTCAAGCCGGCTCGCCTCATTGTTTTTAACTTTATTCCAAGAAATTGTCAAATGATATTTGTATTTTGTTGAAGAAGATGCAAATTTATTTTATTGTTTTAATGGAAGGTGACTTGTGGGGTGTAATTTTGTGTAGTTTGTTTATTGTTAATAGGCTCTCGTTCGACCACCATCTTGATGATGATTATGTGGTCGAAGATAAAGCACGCTTGCCTAGAAACTTGCGCTTGCCTTTTCACTCTTGCCTTCAATACGACCAGGTTATAACTATCAGTAAACACAGACTTCGGCAGGGAATTCCAGTTCTTAGCTCTACGCACAATGAAAGTATACTCAAAACGTCTTGTGCGTATCGGTGGGATGTGTATAGGGTGTTTTATCGTATTGTTCGAGATAGAAATAATTAACGCCAATTAGACCAAAATTGACACTTTAATTAAGTAAACACAAAATAAAAATTAACACAGTTATCCACACTACAAAATGTGTCACTTAACATTTAAATCGCACTGAAATTCACTTGTAGAGTTTTGATTATATTGCCTCGTATCTTGTAATAAGACTGGCGTCTGCATTCCTCTGCGATCTATGTATACCCCGGTCTATGAGTTCTATAACATTCTTGTAAAATCGACTCACTGCCTATACTGCCACGAATATTCCAGAAGCTACTTGAAATACTCAGTACTGCTACTCGCCGCCAGATGGCGTTAGTGTCTCGAACGTATTAGAAGTCGGTCGAAGTTTCTCGATATACTCAGTACTGCTACTCGCCGCCAGATGGCGTTAGTTTCTCGAACATTCTAGATGTCGGTTGAAGTTTATCGACGTACTTAGCTAAGCGACTGGCGTAACTGTATTATTTGTGAATGGTTGACAATTCATTCGTGTAAAGATATACCTATGTTTACGTTTATATGTTTTACGTTATTATACTTTAAAAAATACTCTAACACGACCCACCAACCCTCATAGACTCTCAACTTATGTCCCAGCAGTGGGCCAGCAGGATGATTAATAAATAAATAAAATATAATTATGGATTTTATTTAAATTCAGTTTATTTACTTAACGCGTCCGTGTTTATTCATAGAAGTTTACATTTTTACCAAATTTCAACTGTATCTTTTTTAGTAGGATCTACTAAAAAAGATACAGTTGAAATTAGAACGTTGTTTGTTACTTTTTTATTGTTGATAGGGTCACGTTTCGCCACCATCTCACCTAATGGTAAGCGATGATGTGGTTGTAGATAAAGCACGCTTTCCTAGAAGTAACCTATTCAGTCTTGACTTAAAGTCCCCCAGGTTATAGCTATCAGGAAACACAGACTCCGGCAGAGAATTCCACTCCTTAGCTGTAGATAGAATATACTTTATTATGTATATAATGAATTCTATGGTTACAATGGCGGTGTTATCACTGAAAGCGATATCTTCCGGACAACCTTTGGAAGGACTTTTGACATTAACATCATGTGAAGACCAAAACAAAGGAATAATCATAAATTTGAAAGAAACTGATTAACAATCAATCTTTTAAAAGTAGCGAGTGACTGAGCTTGTCTTAAGTACTGACACCGGCAATGCATTCCACAAACGAATAGCCTGCACCGTAAACGATGAGCCATACAATTTGGTAGAATGTGCAGGCATTGAAAGTCTCAAGTTTTCCGATGATCTCAAATCTCTAACATGTGTGTCATGAAGGAACTTAAAATGTCCTTTGAGATAAAACGGAGTTGTTTGATTGAAGAGATTTAACAGAATCGACGTACAGTAGTGTACGTCGATTCTGTTAAATTCGAACAACAACTCGCATCTCATTAGCTATTCACTGTCACTTCGCTTATGGTTCAAAGTGACCTTGATTTTGCATTCTGTAAACAGCGTCGAAGTGACGGAGGAATTACCTTACCGAATGCCACTTCTCACGTCATCTCATAATTTATCTGTCAAAATCTTTAGTTCAACTCGCTGACACGCTCGCAAGAGTAGCGCTAGTGTAAATTCGAATTAACAACCGAGTTTTTAGAATGCCAATCAATAAACTCACAGCAGATTCAGATTCGAAGTTTAGAATGAGGTCTTAAGCCTGCAATACATGTTGGACGAGCGTAGGCCCACGCGAGCGTTGGCAAATAGGTACAAGGCAAGAAATAATCTATCCTCTACCCTCTACCGTCGCCAGAGAAAGATTGTTTTTGTTTTGCTCCTATATTATTTTAAAAAAAAGTGGTAAAAAGTGCATTTTGAAAAACGTGTTGGTTGCGCTGATATACGATTCTTTTCGTTTATATTTTTAATTATTGGCAACACGCATAATCGCTAATTGGTTAGACATTCCCCTTCCGCATATTATCCTTTCTCCCTTGCACTAGACCTTCGTCTATTCGAGAGTGAGGGAGAGAGACTATACCGCTCTAGAAAAATCGATCGCGTCTGGATCTTCCGATGGACAGGATCGGACCTTCAATGGCTGTCGAGTCGCGTTAGAGCACACACGCATCGAATCGCATTCGAACGGTCGCGTCGTTTTGTGCGACCAATTCGTAGCAGAAGAACGGTTATACTGTGGTGGTGAACTGTGATCAGAGTGCTGGCAGTCCTGAATATCCTGGATTATCAAGGTTAGTGCTGCCTTTCCTATACGACGCTGGACTCTTATCTTTTGTTCCAACCAGCGCCGGTTCCCGTCAATTGTGTAACCGAAAACTTCTAAGTCGCATACGTTGCATTACCGCCCATCCATTTAATGGTCCTTCCCGAGTCGGATAATAATCAGCACAGCCATTCCCTAGAATTCGCTAGGTATATCGTAGTTTCGTATTCGTATTTCGTAGTCAACCCCGCATAGATACTTATTTGCCAACGCGTGGCAAGTAAGTACATCATAATTCATTACGTCGTTTTCGTGTCTTCCTAGCTAATAATCGATTAGTAAGGAATTTCGCAACCCCGCTAGTAGTTAATTATCGTTACTTGTAAATTAAATACCAATCGGTCGAGTCAAGGTTACTCGAGACCGCGTCGCGCACCCGGCCGTTATTTCGCAAAACGGTGGGTAGTTACTAAATATTTCTTATAATAATTAGTTTGATATTCATAGCTCATAAATATGGCACCGACCGATATTACTCTTAAAAGACTGATAGCAAAGAGAGATCGTATCTTTGCTCGCATGCAGAGTATTGCAGATAAAATAAAACACATTCATTCGGATGAAAGCGTTAAGGAATCATTTTTGTGCGACATCTCGTTAGTACAATCACTACGTGTGGATTTTGAAAGTGCTTTGGATGAAATTGTTATTCATGAGCTAAAATTAAACCCTGAATATGTTGTAGATTATCAATCGCTTTCTGCGTTCGAAGACCTTTTAGGGCGCATTTTACGGGCTGAGAAGAACCTGACGGCTCACTCTCATAGTGAGGTCCAAAGGTCACCTCGATTGCCGCCAATTGAAATACCCGAATTCAACGGAGATATTAAGAATTGGCCATTATTCGTCGCTAGTTATCGTAATGTCGTGCATAATAATGTTTCTCTAACAGACTGTGAGAAATTATATTATTTATTAGGTAAATTAACACATAAAGCTCGTACAATTTTCGCTGGTATTACCCCGTCTGCGGATAATTACCCACTCATTTTCGATTTGCTTTGTAAAAAATATGAAGATAGTCGACAATCGGCAACTTCATACTTAACTCAAATATTTGAATTTAAATCTATTACATCAGGTACCCCTAGTAGTTTAGAATTATTTATTGATAAGTTCGCTTCGTCGGTAGTTGCTTTAAAACATACAAAAGTCAGTGACCTGGCTGATTTTATATTATTGCATGTCGCGCTTAAAAAACTGGACCCAGACACCGTTCGTACGTTCGAATCCAATTATCAATTAAAGTCGAATGCATCCGAAATCCCATTGTTTTCCGATTTAGTTAATTTCGTTAGTGATCATATAAAGGTTTTAGAACGAACTTCGATACCTGTTGCTCGAGTCAATACTAATAAAAGGCCTTTAGATCGTAAATCAAGTAACGCATATGTGTCCAGTTCTCAACCAGTCGCTTGTAGTTTGTGTAAGGAAAACCATGACTACATTTATAAGTGTACGGTTTTTAAGAGTTATAACCCCGATCAACGTTTTAAATTCGTTAAGTCAAACAACTTGTGTATAAATTGCTTAAGTAGTGGTCATCGCGTGTCTGCGTGTGAGTCGACGTCTACATGTAAAAAATGTAGGTACAAACATCATACATTGCTATGTTTTGGAAATAGGCCTGCGTCAAATATGTCGCCGTCACGCTCAGTCGAAGAGCCGAGCGCGGGTTCGATTCCCGCGAACTCGGATGTAGCATTATGCTCAAGTGCAGTCGGCCCTTATAAAGGCTCTAGAACTGTGTTGTTGGGTACCGCACGTATCGTTATTCTAGATTCTCGTGGTCACGAACATTGCGTTCGTGCATTGTTGGACAGCGCGTCTCAGAGTAGCTTTATTACTCGCGATTGCTGTCAACGTTTAGGATTAAACATAAATAATAGACCTACTTGTTCCACTGTTAGGGGTATAGGAGGTTCGAGTAAACCCATTCAAGGTTCCGTACAATTTAAAATTCATTCTCGTTTCGATCATAATATAACTTATGATATTGAGTCGTTGGTAATAGATAGGATTACCGAACGTCTGCCAACCGCGACAGTCGACACTTCGCGACTGTCTAACTTCGAAGACTTACCGTTGGCAGACGATACATATTATTCATCAGGCCCGATTCACGTATTGATCGGCGCTTCGATTTTTCCGCACCTGCTTTTGTCGAACAGAGTTCAAGGATCGACTTCGAATTTATCGCCGCTCGCATTAGAAACGGTCCTTGGCTATGTGATCGTAGGTGACGCACCAGCATGTACTGACGGTAATTCGACCGTATCGCATTGCTGTATCGCGGACACATTAGACTCTGCTGTCCGGAAATTCTGGGAATTAGAGGAAGTGAGTGTTCCCCCGGTATTCAGCCCGGACGACCAATTGTGTGAGGAATTTTACACCCGCACTACCACTCGGGATAGTGAGGGACGTTACGTAGTAGCTTTGCCTTTCAAGGCTGATGTCGAATCCCTTGGCAATTCGCGCCAAGCAAGTGAACGGCGGTTTTACTGCTTGGAAAGGAAGATGCAAGCTTCTCCACAATTAAGGGTCGCGTATGACAGTGTCATCCGGGAATATTTAGAAAAGGGCTACATTTCATCTACGAATCCTGATTCGGCGGGAAGTTCGTATTTTATTCCGCATCATGGTGTGATCCGAGATGATAAGGTCACAACCAAACTTCGTGTCGTTCTCGATGGTAGTTGTAAAACTACTACCCGCATCTCGCTTAATGATCTCTTGTATGGTGGACAGAACCTACAAGAGAACTTGTTCAATATTATTATTGGTTTTCGTTTGTTTTCGATAGCGCTTTCCGCAGACATTCGTCAGATGTTTCTCAGCATTGGAGTCCGAGAATCTGATCGGCGTTTCCAACGCATTTTGTATCGCTTTTCCCCGCAAGAACCTTTACAGGTTTATGAATTTAATCGTGTCGTTTTTGGGCTTAAGTCTAGCCCCTTTCATGCACTTCGAACTATTAAGCAGTTGGCTGAGGATGAGGGTGACTCCTACCCTCAGGCCAAAGATATTGTCGCTGCGGGGTTGTATATGGACGACTACGTCCATTCCGTTCGCACGGAAGACGAGGGCATTTCCACCGCTTCGGAAATGATAGGTCTCATGAAGGCTGGTCAATTTGAGCTAGTTAAGTGGACCAGTAATTCCCAAGTCGTATTAGATTCGATCCCACCCTCGCACCGCCTGCCAGTTGTCAAGGAATTCGATGAGTCCGACCAACATAAAGTACTGGGCTTGTGTTGGTCACCTACGTCGGACAACTTCGGCATGAAAATTAATACTCCCGCTCAGATTTGTACTAAGCGTACAATATTGTCGTGTGTCGCTAAAATATGGGACGTCATGGGATTTGTCGCACCTGTTGTCCTGTACGCTAAACTTCTAATCAAGCAGCTTTGGCTGTCTGATTGTGACTGGGATGATACTCCACCTGAAGATATAGTCAGGCTGTGGATTCGCTTCAAAGAAGAGCTTCCCTTGCTCTGTAATATAAGGATCCCACGTCACGTTGGTATCGTCGGCGATAGTGTGGTTACTATATTGGCTTTCGCGGACGCCAGTGAGAAAGCATACGGGGGGGTTATTTACTTCCACGTTCAAAATAGTGATGGCAATATCGTTAGGTTGTTGACCGCTAAGTCGAAGGTCTCCCCTAAAAAGGTCGTTTCTCTTGCTCGTCTGGAGCTGTGCGCTATTCTTGTGCTAGCTCAACTCATAAAAAATGTCGTAGTCGCTTGTCAAAACCGCATTATATTTCGCAACATATTCGCATTTTCGGATTCAACAGTCGCTCTCTGTTGGGTACATTCGTCGCCCCATCGGTGGAACACCTTCGTGGCCAACAGAGTCTCGAAAATACAGGACGACTTATCGCCACAAAACCTGTATCACGTGTCCGGTACGGACAATCCCGCAGATTGTCTGTCACGTGGGCTCACACCTTCCCAAATCATTGATCATCCGCTTTGGTTCAGTGGTCCTCCGTGGGCCAGCTTAGACGTTTCGAAGTGGCCTGTTGTCCCCTTCAATCCCTCTTCGGTATGCGAAGTGCCCGAAGAGAAGAAACATTCGTTGCTCTCCGCTACACCAACCGAAAGATCTACTATTCTTTCTTTGGTCGATCGTATCTCGTCTTGGAGTAAATTACTTCGAGTAGTAATTTACATTTGTCGTTTCGCTAAACTGTTGCCTATTGGTTACCGCATGGCGGCAGCGGATTACAACTTCGCTGAATTGCTCATACTTCGCGAGCTTCAACGCTTTTATTTCTCCACTGAGTTGGTTAAACTCAGGAAAGGCAAACATTGTAGTCCTGCTTTTCGACACTTAAAACCGTTTCTCGAAGACGGACTCATTAGAGTCGGAGGCCGTTTAAGAAACTCGGATTTAAGTTATGATGGGAAACATCCCATTCTGCTTCCAAGCAAGGACCTCGTTTTGAATTTGTTAGTCGATTATCATCATAAATTGAACTGTCACGCAGGTCCCGACCTGCTAATGTCGCTCTTGCGTCAGAAGTATTGGATCCTTTCTGCACGCAATTTAATTAGGAATAGGATCCATAAGTGCCTTCCCTGCTTTCGGCTGCGCCCTAAGCAGAGCTTTCCTGAGATGGCCGATCATCGCTCTTGTCGTATCGTTCAAACCGCTAAGCCATTCGTCCACACGGGCACGGACTACGCCGGTCCGTTTAAGGTTACGATGTCTCGCGGTCGAGGTGTTCGCTCCACCAAGGCCTACGTGTGTCTGTTCGTCTGCATGACTACACGCGCGGTGCACATAGAGCTCGCTGGGGATCTTAGCACAGCTAGTTTTATGGGCGCCTTTAAACGGTTCCTGTCAAGGCGTGGCCCGGTTAGTAGAGTTTATTCCGATAACGGGACTAATTACATAGGCGCTAAACGGAAACAATCGGAACTTCACGCATTTCTTTGTTCGAAGTACCATAATTCGGAATATGGTCATACATTAGCTATAAATCGAATAGATTGGTCACTCAATGTCCCGACGGCTAGTCACTTTGGCGGCAATTGGGAAGCTAATATTAAAAGTTTAAAGTCACACCTATATCGGGTCATAGGCGATACTATTCTGTCGTTTGAAGAATTAAGTACCGTTCTTATTCAAATAGAATCGGTAATGAACACTAGACCTCTTTGTAGGACACTCTCTAGTGATCCTTCAGAGCCGCTCGCATTGACTCCAGCGCACTTTTTGAATCTCACGCCTCTGAAATACTTGCCTGCCGAGGAAATAGACGAGAGAACTCTTACTGCTAGACACGAGCTACTAGATAAGTTAGTACAGTCGTTTTGGAAGCGCTGGAGAACTGGATATCTCCATACTTTGCAATCTCGCCGCAAATGGAACACGCCGGTCGATCCGGTCTCTGTCGGCACGGTCGTGATTCTTATATCCGACAACTCGCCCCCACTACACTGGCCTTTGGGTGTCGTGGAGGAAATTTTCCCTGACTCAACCGGAGTCACTCGTATCGTTCGGGTTAAGACAACCACCGGATCCTACTTGCGTCCCGTGGTGCGTCTTTGCCCATTGCCTAACCAGTAGTTTATTTAATTCGTCTTTAAGGTTAGGTTAATATTAGTTATTAGGTATTTAGTTTCGTAGTTATAGGATAGTAATTATCGAATAGATTAGTTTTCTTGTGGTTTGCTTCACTCTTGAAGGCATCCCTTCAAGCCCGGGGGAATGGTTGCGCTGATATACGATTCTTTTCGTTTATATTTTTAATTATTGGCAACACGCATAATCGCTAATTGGTTAGACATTCCCCTTCCGCATATTATCCTTTCTCCCTTGCACTAGACCTTCGTCTATTCGAGAGTGAGGGAGAGAGACTATACCGCTCTAGAAAAATCGATCGCGTCTGGATCTTCCGATGGACAGGATCGGACCTTCAATGGCTGTCGAGTCGCGTTAGAGCACAAACGCATCGAATCGCATTCGAACGGTCGCGTCGTTTTGTGCGACCAATTCGTAGCAGAAGAACGGTTATACTGTGGTGGTGAACTGTGATCAGAGTGCTGGCAGTCCTGAATATCCTGGATTATCAAGGTTAGTGCTGCCTTTCCTATACGACGCTGGACTCTTGTCTTTTGTTCCAACCAGCGCCGGTTCCCGTCAATTGTGTAACCGAAAACTTCTAAGTCGCATACGTTGCATTACCGCCCATCCACGTGTTATACACCATTGTATTCCTGGTGATGTGGACTTTCGAATTGTGAAAACAGGACAGCAGTACAGTGAGGGAGTGCAAAGTTATAGGTAAAAACATTTTGAAATTTCTATTCTACGGTACGAACCCGGACCTACAACAACCCGCAGAGCTCTCTATACCCGTCGCGCGCCCGGGCCTCACCCCCTCCGGCGCCTGCGCTACTAAGAGATCTTGTGACTCAACTATTTGTACTCGTGACTGTCAACCATCACGCTAGCGTTGTTTGGCGCTCAGTACACGACAAGAAGACATATTATTAACATTATTATAATGCCGCGCGTACAGCGTTCTCCTCCTAATGTATCTACTAAGCAGAATGTTTTGCAAGTTTCTGAAGTCGTTTTAAGCCCGACTATCACTGGAGCTAGCATTAGCAGTAATACTTCAGATGCAAACAGCAATGTCTCTCTAAGGTCAAAGCGACCACGACCAAACGACTCGCCTAGCAGTGATGGCGCAATAGAGGAAACTTTAGAAGAAAGCTTAACCGGCCAGGGTTCGGGTCTCACATCCTTGAAACTGGATAGAACATCAATTTCTGAGCTTCGTAAGGAAATGGAGTCCGTGTTGACTGTGCATTTACAGACTTCACTGAAAGCATATTTTGAAAATGAATTTCTTGCATTAAAAAAATCCTTGCAAGGATTGGAGGCTGCTGTCGAGTTCATGAGCAAGGACTATGATATTGTGAAGAGTGAATTAGACCACAACAAGAACCTTATGAAAGAACTAAGGAAGGAAAACGTAGAGTTAAAAACCTGCGTTTCTGACTTATCCGCAAGAGTTAATATCATGGAGCAACATTCACGTCAAGATAACATAGAGATAAACGGAATTCCTGAAAACCAAGCAGAAAACTTGTACAGTACATTAATACAACTCGGCAAAACGGTTTCATGCAAAATCGATGCTGACGACATATCATCAGTATCGCGCGTCAGAAAACTTGACTTGCAGTCAAACCGCCCGCGCTCAATCATCGTCAAACTGAAAAACATAAAGAAACGTGATGAAGTTCTAGCCTCTGTAACCAAATTTAATCGATCTCACGTTTCTGATAAACTCAACTCGAGCCACTTAGGGTATGGTGGTACCAGACAACCCGTCTTTGTGTCCGAACATTTGTCACCCCTGAATAAAGCCATACATGCACAGGCTAGAAAAATGGCGCGTGAGAAGGGCTACAAATATGTTTGGGTCCGCGACGGTCGAGTATTAGTCCGTAAAAATGATGGAGCACGGCCTATGCAGATAAAGAGCCTGCAAGCTGTCTCTTTAATGTAATCATCAAACCCCAGAGCAGGACTCTGTAACCTGAAACCCGTGAGTTAAATCGTTAAAATTCACTATGTACTACCAGAATCTCCGTGGAATGCGGACAAAACTGAATAAAATTAATATCGCGGTTCAGGTAAATAAATATGACATGATTGTGGTGTCGGAGACATGGCTCAATGACAACATCAATGATGGAGAGCTTTTCGACGCGCGCTATAATATTTACAGGAGAGATAGGGCGTCCAGTGCGCTTGCAGGAAGAGAAGGAGGTGGAGTTCTTATTGCTGTATCCAAGGAGTATGACTCCGTGCGGTGTTGTCAGTGGGAAACTATTGCAGAAGACATCTGGGTTCGCGTTAAGGTAAATGAAAGAACGAAGATAAACGTTTGCGCTCTTTACCTACCACCCCCTGTGTCACAGCAGCATCTAGACATGGTTTTAAGTTCAATTACGAGAGTAAATGAATCTACTGGAGATGAAATCATAGTAGTCGGTGATTTTAATCTCGGCTTTATCGATTGGAATCAAGATCAAAGATACTCTCACACAACGTGTTCGGTTCCGTCAAACTATAATAATAACCTAGGATACTCTCTAATAGATTTTATGTCTTTAAATAGTCTATCACAATATAATGTAATTAATAACACCAACAACAGAGCATTAGATTTAGTGTTATCTAATATACCTAATGCAATAGTCAGAAAGTCTGTTTCACCTATCTGTAGAGAAGATAGTCACCATCCCCCTTTGGAAATTGATTTTACAAAGGCATATGTACCACTAAAACGTGTAAAACTGACTAAATTTAATTTTAAAGCAGCTGATTACAGCCTTATAAATAGTAAATTAAAAGATATACATTGGAAAAGGCAACTAGAATCATGTGATAATGTTAACCTTATGCTAGACTTCCTTTATAAAACTATTAGAACAGTAATAAATGAAAATATTTCCAAAATTAAGCCATTAAGCAAGAAATTTCCTCCTTGGTACCCTAAAACTTTAGTGAGAATCCTTAATGAAAAAGAAAAGCTCAGACAACGTTATAAAAAATATGGTAACCCACGCGATGAGATTGAGTACAGAATGATAGATGAGAGAGCAAGGTCAGTTCTAAAGAGTTGTTACAGGAAATACGTCAACTCCGTTGAGAGTAACATACGATCAAACCCAAAAGCGTTCTGGTCTTTTGTAAAATCTAAGAAATCTACTTCTTGCTCTATACCTTCCGTAGTGACATTAGACGAAACAACGGCGGCAACAGGCGACGAAATATGTCAACTTTTCGCTCAACAATTCTCATCTACTTTTGCTGTCAGTAGCAATAAAAATGCACCAACAAATATTAAAACATTTCCCCAATTCATACTCAGTAGAGTTACTTTCACTGAGAGAGAAGTTCTTAAAGCTTTAAATCAGATCGATATTTCCAAGGGTGCTGGTCCGGATGAATTGCCTCCGCTCTTCATTAAAAAGTGTGCCCGTAATTTGGCATATCCTCTCACCTTAATTTTTAATAAATCCATTGAAACATCCACATTTCCTACAGAATGGAAAAAAGCTAACATTGTGCCGATTTTTAAAAAAGGTGACAACTCGGATGTAAAAAATTACAGGCCAATTTCCATCTTGTCCATTTTCTCAAAGCTTTTTGAATCTATGATCTGTCCCATCTTAACATCACACGTCAAAACACAATTATCCTATCAACAGCACGGCTTCTGCTGCAAGAAATCCACCGTCACCAACTTGGTTACGTATGTGAACGAGATTAGTATGTGCGTTGATTCTGGGCAACAGATTGATTCCTTATATACAGACTTCAGCAGCGCATTCGATAAAGTTGATCATGACATCCTTCTGCAAAAACTACACAGTTTCGGAATTCATGGACCTTTGTTGAAGTGGTTCGGGTCATATTTGCGCGAGCGGATGCAAAGAGTGGTGGTGAACGGGTACCAATCTCTGGAGTATATTGCAACCTCCGGTGTGCCCCAGGGATCGCATACTGGTCCTATCCTCTTTATTGTGTTCATAAACGATATAGTCAACTGCGTGAAACATAGCCAGTGTTCCCTGTTTGCTGATGACCTTAAAATCTTTCGTCAAATTAATAATCAGGATGACATAGCTTTGCTACAATCTGACCTGAACTCATTGCATAACTGGTGTGTGGTGAATAGGATGGCTTTAAATGCTAACAAATGCTTCCACGTAACGTACACGCGAAAAAAACAACCTATACCATCAACTTACACCCTCAATGGAACACCTTTGCAGCAAGTTTTTAATATACGGGATCTAGGTGTAGTGCTTAGCAGTGATCTCTCTTTTACTACACACATCAATAATATAATCAAAAAAGCAATGAAAATGGTCGGATTTATCAGCAGAGTTGGTAAAGAGTTTAAGGGAATTTCAGCTTTGAAGGTGCTTTATAACACATTTGTGCGTAGTGTTGTTGAATATGCATCTCCAGTCTGGAGCCCATCTTATCGTGTCCACATAGAGAGGATAGAGCGCGTACAAAAAAAATTTACCAGGTGCTTACGATTTAAAGACCACAAATGCCCTTATAGAGCCGATTACGCAGAACGGCTGAAACACTTCGAGTTAGATTCATTGAAGCGACGAAGAGCTCTAAACGATCTCTCAACGCTTTTTAAAGTTGTTAATGGCGTAACATCAACTCCAGATCTCCTTGACAAAATCAAAATTGAAGTACCTCGCCTCCCACACTTGAGATCCAAGCGTACCTTTATAACTTTCGGCATAAACCCATGTCGCACTAACCTAGGCCGACATGCTCCCTTAAATAGGATGTTGGCTTCCTACAACAAAGCTTGCTCCATGGATAACGACATAGATATTTTCTTTAACAGTTTGCAACAATTTAAAAATAAACTGAAAAATGTTGACCTGTGATCAGCTGCTTTCTTTCTTTTTCTTATAATATACATTTTAATTTTAAATAGTTTTATGTTAGTTAAGTTAATTGATTTTTTTCTCAAAATTATTTTAATTAGTATGTAAATGCAACTTCTTTTCATGTATAATAATTTTGTCTGACATTT
This sequence comes from Tholera decimalis, assembly GCA_943138885.2. Lineage (NCBI taxonomy): Eukaryota > Metazoa > Arthropoda > Insecta > Lepidoptera > Noctuidae > Tholera > Tholera decimalis. The sequence continues at coordinate 13,941,177 of OW964551.2, forward strand.
AATTCAATTTAATTTACTATTGTTTTTTATATTAATTATTGTATTGACATGATTACTTTCGACATAATTATTTGGTTTTGCTTATTCTGTTCTTTAATTAATTTTATCTTTCACTTAGAATGATGTGCATACCTGTAAGTGATATATTTGCACTGAATCTGAAACCTTAGTCTGCTTGTATAATATTGCATTTGTAAATATATCGTTGGTGTGCCTTGCATAAATAAATAAATAAATAAATAATGTCCACACGTTTGACAAGTTCGTCGAACGCCAATTGAGACGACCAATGTAGAAGAGGGTCTGTAGAGCTGCCCACACGTTGGCCGAGCGCAGGCGAGCGCCTTTGATTTGTGACCAAAAACCGACACCGATCCGAAGTGAGGCAAGTGATCACGAGCAACGGCGAGCGAAGACAAGTTGCACCAAATGAGCTCTATACATGTTGGCGCTGGCCTACACTCGGCCAACTAGGCAAGTGACACCGAGAGATAGCAAGACAAGGCAAATATACCGTCTACATGTTGGTATTGGCCTTCACTCAACAACGCTCGGCCAACATGTATTGCAGGCTTTACAGAATAACACTGCTGTAGGGTAATGATAAAATATGTGTATTCTGGCGAAGGCGAATAGGCAGCCACTTGAGTTTAATGCGAAACGGACCAGAACAAACGTTCGGTACCTTAAAAATATCGCATTGGTCGAAAGAAGAAATGAGTCTTCTTCAAAACTTTTGAACAATCATTTACTTTTAATAAGCTAAACATAGGTAAACTGAAGTACAGGTCTATTTGTTGTGGAGTAATTGGGAGGATTAACAAGATTGCTAGCACTTAATGTGATTTCATCATAGCTGGTTCTCTTTTAAAAAAGTATGTTATTTGCAAAATATACTCTATATTTCTTTACAAATATTTAAATCCCTTTCGTGTGATATGAAGACGTATCCGCTCAGGCCCAAGTGACGCAGGTTTGACTGTCCCATTTGGCCTCTCCTTACACAGCATCGTGTCAGACAGCACGATAAACCCTGTTTCCTTTGCTATGACACTTTAGTCTGACAACTGGGTCTCTCCTTAAGGTAGGGACTACATCGTTATTGGATTGGTCATCTTAAATACTTAGATTATTTTTTTTAAAGCTATGGTGGAGAGATATACTCAAAATAAAGGCATTTCTTGCAGAAGCTGAGTATAATAATTTTATTCAGATTACAAAAGAATCAATAAAACTTGTTAGTAAACACAAAACTTGCGAAATAATGTTACTGTTAAAAAAGAACTATCTGGAATTGGACGTCACAAAATTCACGTGGAATGAACTTAGTGCATACTCGCAGAAGCATGAATTCCAAACGTTTTGGGAATAGTTTCATCGTGCGTACAGCTAAGCGGTGGAGTACCCTGCCGGAGTCTGTGTTTCCTGTTAGCTATAACCTAGGAGTCCTTAAGTCAAGAGTGAGTAGGTTACTTCTAGGCAATCGTTCTTCATCTTCGTAAGATGGTGTTCAAACGCAAGCATGTCAAAAAAAATAAATAATAGTCAACATTTTTTCCTGTTTGGTCATCCTCGGCATGTGTGCCTGTTTTTTTTTTTAATTATGTAGCTCATTCTGTCCCACTCTTGAGCAAGGCCTGTTCTATTCACTTCTTTTCTTTCTTTTGCTTTCTCTCTCTCTGGCCTACAGTTGTGATGGCATCCGGCAGACATGGCCCGCCCAGTTCCACTTTATATTTCTACTTTTTAAAATTGAAAATTATAAAAATCGGTCAAGCCGTTTCGGAGGACCTCGATGACAAAACAATGTGACACGAGTTTTGTATATACAATACGTATTAGAAGATAATATGTCTCCTACCTTCTCGAGACTGCCCACCGTCGTCGAAATTCATTTGTTTAGTCTTTGCAAATGCTACCAAAAGCTACTTGGTACTCGATGAAAAACATGTCTGCATTTCGCGATAACTATAACCTGGAGGTCTTTAAGACGGTAGTGAATAGGTTACTACTAGGTAAGCGTGCTTCATCTTCGCCCACATTGCGATGGTAGTCAAACGCGAGCCTATCCTATCCTATCCTACTAATCCTTCCTACTAATATTATAAATGCGAAAGTTTGTGAGGATGGATGGATGTTTGTTACTCTTTCACGCAAAAACTACTGAATGGATCTGAATGATATTTGGTAAGTAGATAGTTGGCAGCCTGGAATAACACATAGGCTACTTTTTATCCCGAAATTCCCACGGGATCGCAATTTACGCGGGAAAACCTTCCTACGCGTACGAAGTCGCGGGTAGAAGCTAGTATTATAAATGCGAAAGTTTGTGAGGATGGATGGATGTTTGTTACTCTTTCACGCAAAAACTACTCAAGGGATCTAAATGAAATTTGGTAAGTAGGTAGTTGACATTCTGGAATAACACATAGGCTACTTTTTATCCCAAAATTCCCACGGGATCAGGATTTACGCGGGAAAACCTTCCTACGCGAACGAAGTCGCGGGCAGAAGCTAGTTATCAATAAAAAAACATGAAAAATCAACATTCAAATGGTTTCTTGTAATCTGAAACTTACCCGACTACTCTTGCGAAGTAACTTGATAAGAGGCGGTACAGGGATTAAAGGACGTATGTTGATTGCTACCCCGTCACGAGAGCCCTATTACGCTCTCAACCTCATTCAACCCTTGCTTTCTCATTGTCCACCTACTCACCTTGAAGACTTGTATTTACCTTTACCCGATTTTACCCAACTTTGGTAGTGGTGCGTATGTAAAGTTGTTAAGGTCAAGTTCGGTTTTTATTGACCACTCGAGAAAACCTTTTAAAAATAAACTGTTATTTTTTACGATAATTTTTTTGTTACCAGTTTATTCTTGTCAGTAACTTTGAATTTATTATAATTTATATTTCGGGGAGTGTGTGATGGAATTGCACAAATTCATTCCTCCGAGCCCATTCCGTCTTCGGAGTACAAGACGTACGGCGATGCGCCATCGTTACATGGTGGACATCGCACCCATACCTACGCACAAAACATTTTAGGAAATCCTTCATTGTGCGTACAGCTAAAGAATGGAATTTCTTCTTTTTTTTAATTGATAATAGGCTCGCGTCTGACCACCATCTCAACTGATGGTAAGTGATGATGTGGTCGAAGATAGAGCACGCTTGCAGCTTCGCAGATCCTTAGTCTAGTAAGTTTGTTCCTGTTTTAGACAAAAAATGTTGTTTAGCAACTATACTAACTATAAGCACTTGAGAAAACACATTTAAATTGAAATCACAAACAGGAACATAAGTTTTATAGATATACTAGCTTGTGCCAGCGGCTTCGTCCGCATGGGAAGTTTTTCCCGTATAAATCCCGATATCGAGGGAATTTCGCAAAATCCTTTCTTAGCGGATGCCTACGTCATAACATCTACCTGCATGCCAAATTTCAGCCCAATCCGTCCAGTGGTTTGGGCTGTGCGTTGATAGATCACTATGTCAGTCAGTCAGTCAGTCAATCACCTTTGAGTTATATATATATATAGATTTAGATTATTATGATGCAAAGCGACAATGTGGTCATTGATGAAGCACCTTTACATAAAATAGTACAATATAAATACATCCGAGTATATTGTCTAAACCACATCACAGGACAGGCCCGTTGGTATAGTGGTCAGTGGCCCTGACTGCTATGCGCAAGGTCGTGGGTTCGATTCCCACCTAGGACAAATGTTTGTGTGATGAGCACGGTCATTTGTTCTTTGTCTGGGTGTAATTTATCTATAATATGTATGTATTTAGAAATATATATGTATGTTTATCAGTTGTCTAGTACCCATATCACAAGCTCTGCTTAGTTTGGGACTAGATGGCGTTGTGTGAAAAAGTTGTGGAATATTATTATATTATTATTATTATTACATATATTTTTGGCCATTATGGAGATCACGTCTTTCAGACCTGTCTTCTTCCTGATCTATTCACTCTCTCTTTCGGTCACGTAGAGTAATACCATAGATAAAATAAACAAGAGTAATACCGAGCTTTGCTCTCTCCATCCATCTCTGTGCGACTTCGAATTACTCGATTGACTTCTTAGGCTCAATGGCTCAATTTACACCGCCGCGGAATGAAATGGAATGGAAGTGTTAATTTCTCCTTATGACGCGAGAAGACTTCGCCATGAAGGACGTTCTGTCTAGATCTATTTCTTTTTTATTAACTCCCCGTTCGCGCCACTTCCCGCGGATTCCACAGTAGGCGCCGACAGTAGCTAGGGGAATTCTCGAGAATGCGCGGGGATTCCCCGGAAGACGCGCGACCTTTTTTCGGCTTCCATTTAGTTTGTTTTTTTGCAATTTCGTTGCAAAAAGTCGCTTCCATTCCATTCCAAATCGAGCCTCAGTGAACGACATGGTCTTCTTGGTGAGTAGTGTTGCCCAAACGAGAGTCTCGCAAGAGTCTTGCAATTAGTTAGTTGAGATTGTAGTATTGTAGTTGAGATCTCAGAACAATGTAACAGACTCTGTTACATTGTTCTGAGATCTCAACTACCGTTTAATAAATAGCAATAGGATAATCGCTAATTGCAAGACTCTTGCGAGACTCTCGTTTGGGCAACACTATTGGTGAGGAAAGATTTTATCGATAAGACCGCCCATTGTATCACCCTTTTTAATTATTAAGTCCATAATTTTGTTTTTACTGGTATGGTGTACAATAAAGAATATATCTATCTATCTAAAATATAAAATCAAAATTGACCAAAAGGATTGACGTGTGAATGTTATTTTTAAGTTTACAAAATAATTACCATTTGTTGTATAAGGTTGTAACTAAAAGCAGTGCTATATTATCTCTGTAACTATCGATTTCGTTTGTGTAATTATTCTTACTAGCCAATTAAAATGCAATAGTGACTCACTTTGCGACAGACAGAAAGAGCACAAAGGATAGTTAGGTAATTGACATTTTCGTTTTATCTGTTTCTGGGAAATTTCCACTATCTTTTCCTTGTTAGCCTCTTCTTGTATACAGTCATTTTAATTTTGTTCTTATTTATCTAAAATTCGGATATCTTAATGGCATACCAAATATTGCATATAACTACAATAAAAAATCTGCACAAGTAAATGATAAATAATTCATAAATTAATACTAATATTATAAAGCTAAAAAGTTTGTTTGTTTGAACGCGCTAATCTTTGAAAGTACTGGGTGGATTTAGATGAAATTTGGTATGAAAGTAGCTCGAAGGAGGTTGCTTGAGGTTATAGCCTACTTTTTACCCGACTGCAAAAGAAGAAGGTTATGTTTTAATCGTGATAAAGTCAACGGGAGCAAATCCCAGCGAGACTGCAAGTAATTTATATTTTATAATTTGGTATTTTTTTATTAATTTAAACTAGATGAGGTCAGTGTTGTCTTACTGACTACCCTGGAAGGACCACTGAAACAACCTCAGAGGTCAAAGTCTCTTTAGAAGTGCATAGAATCCATACTGGTCAAATCATACGAGAATGTAGGCTTATATCTGTCTGTTTTGAATAAATATTTATTTAAAACATGATTTCAAATACAGAATGGAACCAGGCGTTGTTACGAAATCAATGACAAATGAACATTTAAAAACATTATTATTATATTATATTACATTATTATCCAATGCAAAAATTGTTTACGCCTCAGCGGTCCTGTCTGTGTAAACTACCTTAGTCTGAAACTATAACGAACAAACGTGGAAAAAAGTTTATGATAAATTGAGAGAGCTTCATACAAAATTATATTATACGAACTCATCTATCATAGGCGAGTTAGTAGGTGAGCGTTATACATAAATTGATGACACAAAAGCACTTGAGAAACATATGTGTATGAATAAATTATTAGACAGGATTCTGAACCTTAAAATAGGGGTATTAAGAACCATTTTTCTAGATAATGTTTTGAAATATTTTTCCGAAACAGTTAGGAAGTTACGGGTGCCAATAATGTTATTGACAAACAGAACCATATGATCCTTTACACGAAAAAAATCGACAACGCGGTACCTATATGGATGGGTATAAACATACATGCATACTAACATACATATACTGATAAACACATTACACTCCATAGCGTCGAGCAGTCAGGTAAAAAGTACCAGAAGGTTCCAAAAAGTTACAAGCAGCCAAATTTATTGTAAATCAATTACTGATGTGATTGATCAAACACATATTTGTTTGAATCATCATACAAAAATACCTGTTCCCTCTTGCTTTAAAAGCTGACGGCTCATATGTAACGAGGTAACACAGAAGCGGGCTGAGACTTCCACACGTAGATCAATTATTCAATTTTTAATTTTTTCAATTAGACAAAAATGCACAGTCCTGCGCTAAGCATCGAGGAGCATTTTCACGGGCCTCTGCTAACTTCTGCGAACTAAAAGTAATCACTTAGTGATAGTAAAGCTCTCCATCAACGATTAAGTTTTCTTAATCGGCATCTTTTGTTACACTATGTAAACCTAAGAATCTAAATTACACGCACTTCTAATATGTATCATCATGAAACGGCAATTATATGTAGACAGGGCCGAGCCGTCCCTATGTGCGAAGTGTGCGGCGCACACAGGCGCCAAGGCAGAAGGGGCGCCGGATGTAATGCCAGCATTAATTATTGAAAGTATTTTTGTAAAACTACAACATATTATTCTTTATAATTGAGTAAGTACAAACAGTGTAAAGTTAAACCACAGGCGTGAGTATTGTTTTTGGAGACCCCAAGACAATACTCACGCCTGTGGAAAAAATCTTAGGCGCTTCATAGATTTTGCACACAAGCGCTGTCTTAGGTCAGCGCGGCCCTGTATGTAGATTAGATGAATACAATATTATGGTACCATTGAGCTGGTCTGATGATGAAATTGGAAGATGGCTGATGAAGTTTGGGCTTATTAGATCGTCTTAAAAGCGTATTTTTAGTTTCTTAAACTATTAATTTATTATTTAATCACAGTTTTGTTACGATGAAAAGGATCTTTTGTGCTCTTTTGTCATTCATTCTGTTCTTTTCTTAAATATCGTGTGTACCTACCTACATAAAAATAAATAAGAAATAGGTACGAAAACCATTGCTTCAGGTGTGTATGACCACGTAAAACAAGCAATGAATACGGGAACAAAGGGCGAATGAAAACTTATAAGACCGACCATTTATTTTGTAACCGACACGGAACTTGTGTTTTGCTACACTATTTATTTTAATTACGGTATTTATTTATTTTACTGTACTTATTTAATATTATTGTATCGATTATTCAAGGCTACTAGGTACTGAAAACCAGCACCGTGCTGTGGGCATGCCCATGGCATAGCATTATGCTGAGTGGGAGCCTTGTTGTGGTAACGACGTGCATTTGCCTTTTTTTGTTGTTTCCTTTTTTGTCCTAAATTGTTATTATATAAATTTTTGTCCTTACTTTTTTTGAGAACAGGCTCGCGTTTGACCACCATCTCACCTGATGGTAAGCGATGATGTAGTCGAAGATGGAGCACGCTTACCTAGAAGTAACCTATTCACTTTTGATTTAAAGACCCGTAGGTTGTAGCTATCGGGAAACACAGACTCCGGCAGGGAATTCCACTCCTTAACCGTACTCACAGCCTACTAACATAATTATAAGATCCAATTACTAACTCTATTCTTAAGGAACTTAAAATATGTTTTGAATACTGTTTGCATTTCATTTGTCTGTTGACAATACATAGGTACTTTTTCTTTTCTTCCTTTGTAATTCACTATTAGACTGCGGATCGTATCGGTGCTTTCAGAAATTGCCTTTTACGAGCAGTCAAAAACATGTATCTCATACTTTAGTTGATAAAGTTTACAAATAGCATCAAGAATCATTCCACTATACAACAGTCCGCAACCAAATATTAATTTTGATAGTTCCCAAAGTTTAATTAAAGCCAACACTAACTTTAAGACTTGAAACAATAGTTGATAAATTATTGTTTGAAGCAGGTAAAACTTTGAAGTGCCTTAAGAGCTTCATAAATCCTAACATTGGAAGATGAAACAAGAAATTAAATTAAAGTATGGACATTCTATTATCTTAGCCTTTAACGTGTTCCACTGATGGGCAAATTACACCCTTTATCCTTGTTAACCTCTCTGTCCTATGCGTTTTCTCACCATGTTTACCTCGTCACGTTTGAAGCGCATATTTAGATAGCACATATATATATCTAATGGCACAAGCATATTTAGATAGATATATATACCCTTTTTGTACAACATAAGGGTGCGTTTCCACCAGAGATGTGCGAGGATGAGTAGCGAGGGATGTGTTTGTAAAGAACCAATAGAATCGCTTCATTTACCTCGCCTCGGTCAGCACAGCTCTGGTGGAAACGGCTCAGCGGAGCTAGATTTTTGCGCATACAAAACAAGCGAGGGATGTGTGCGAGAGATGTGTTGCGAGGGATGTGTTGCGAGGAATGTGTGTTGAAAAAGATATGTTGCGAGGCACACATTAATGAGCATTTTCACAGCTCCGCGACACATCCTCGTAGGCACATTTTCATCGCACAGCTTTGGTGGAAACCCCCACATATTTTCACAGCACAGCTAGACATCCTCGCACGACACATTTCCATAGCACATCTCTCGTGGAAACGCAGCCTAACAGAATTAAATAAGGCCTTAAAAACGACAACGGGTGCTGGGTATAATGGGTGTATTTAACTTAGTTAACAAGATTGCTAGTAAAGCGAATTCTACCTACATTGCTATACCCGGACTTTTAATTCGATGCAGTAAGCTGACATAAGCTAGTGTCGCTTACTAAAACAATGATACCCTATTTAACCTAACAGTGATGGATTAAATCAATCGAATAATAAATGAGCGATTTTTAATCGTGAGAAATATAAATAAATGATAAAATGTAATTACTCTCTTTTATTTAGAAGTAGTAGGTAACTATATTTTATTATAAATAAATCTATTTTTATTGACGACATAATAAAATCCACTCTTTTGGAAATTGTTTCATGTGATGAATATTCGCGGGATTACTATTACAAACGACTGGCAAAAATATAAAACATTATCATGATTTATTCATTTTATTTTTCACGTCCCTTCATAATCACATTTAACTTTTTGTTAATTTCAGACAACATTATTATAAAAAAATCGTTTACATCGTTATTCGATTTTATTCCAAAATTTTGTTACATCACAACTTCGTGGTTTATCTGACAACTCAGAAACTGTCAGTCTACTGCATTGAATTCAAAAGTCCGGACATAGTCCTATTTTTAAGAAAAAAGTAACAACTGAAGTAGCATGGTAGGTTTTTAATTATTCATTCATTTCTCATGTAAACTATTTCAATCTATCCCCTATTTTAACCCTTCAGGGGTATATTTTTGAAAAAAAAAGTACCCCATATTGACCCAGACTCTTCAAAAATTTAAATTCCTAATTTCATCCAAATCGGTGACGTGGTTTAGCCGTGAAAGCGTAACAGACAGACTTTCGCATTAATAATATTAGTATGGATGCGCACTTCGGCAAACATCGATTTTTTTTGTGTTGGCTAATAAAATTCGGATATTTGATTTTCTTAAGTTTGACTTTGGTATTTTAATTTAGACATTTTTTTTGCATGTGTGTTTTAATTAGAGCTTTAGTATTTTAATTTTGACATGATTGTTTTAATCTTAACGTTTATTTTACAAATAGGTTACAAATAACACTTTCACACGTCTTTTTTTCGTAAATGTAAACTAGATGAGGCCAGTGTGTCCTAACTGACTACTCTGAGAAGTAACACTGTAACAAACTCAGAGGTCAACGTCTCTTTTAAAGTCCATACAATTTGTAGTGATCAAATCATAATGAGAGCCATGTAGGTTAATATCTGTGGCGCCGTTTAGAGGGCAGAATCACACAGATTTGAGCAGGCCCGACCAAACAGTGCAAGCATTTGTCAAATATCGCGTAGCTCAACTTAGAACCACGATTTGACGGACAATACCAAAGTAAGGACATTTGGGTGGGCCGTATAAAGCACTGGCTGATATATTTTAATTGATTTCTTGATAACTATTAGGTAATCCTCATTTACATGGTTATTGAGTTAATTTCTCCTGTGGTTAAATGTTTGCATGCCTTTTGAAGTAGATAGTAAAAGGGTTTAAACTATTTTTATAAACATCTATTTATTTATGTACCTACTTTAGGAGCAAATAAAGCATTGTTCTATTATATTCTATTGACCACGTAAAACATTAAAAAAATATCACCTAAGCCAATGAACTTTCGTATTTACATCTACAGAAAAATTCTTAACTTAGAAGTAAACTCACCTTGCACCTGAAGGCTTTATTATTATTTACAAGGGGTTTTTACTAAACACAACAGTGCCCTTATTTGAATTCCTTGTTATAAAGAAATAACACAGTTCGCTTTGTTCACCATGAGCACAATAGGTTATTTGCCTATTTTTCAAAGATAGTTTAGATTTACTTATTTATTGATCAATTTTAAGCTACAAAAAATGGTTTTACGTAAAAAATAACTGGGTAACATTGGTAAAACCTTAAAATAAAATATTTTCCGCCCAAAAATCAATCGCTGTCACGAAGTCGCATGACGTCATATTTCTCAAACAACAAAGTGTTTTTGAGGTTAGGATTTCTGTCATCTTACGTTGTTTGACAAGTCGACACGTTTGACAGCTTTGAGAAAAATGACGTCACACTACTCGCACTTCGTGATTAGCGTTTGCGGTCACGTGACACAAAGATTAAAAATTATAATTTTTATTTTATGAAAATATAAAAAAAAATATAAAAAGTTATTTTTAGAAATAAAAATCTTGTTTAAATTTCCTGGCATCTAAACTAACTATATTCAAAACTTCGTTTTTTTTTTACTACTACAAGCACATACCCTATTGATCGTGAGCAACCACAGACTGAAGTATTTGTGGTGACCACAGAGCTGGGAAGCAGTCAACACAGACGCTCATTATCTGCTTAGATTTTCCCTAATTTGTGGTCCATTCAATTGGGATGCAGCTGAGTACTAGAGTTTTACTTGGAACGTCTGCCTATCTGACCTCCACAACCCAGTACCGAACTAAGTAGCACCAATTATTTAACAAAAAAAACCAATTGGTAAGACTGCTGATTTTTGGCTTTTGACTGAAAGACTGTCAAAGATGTCCAAATGACAGTCGGGACAGACGGCTTAACACGTTCGCTGACAGTACATACGTCGTTAGGCGGGAAATTAAAATAGTGCGTTATGACAGTACGTCGAGGGACGGGACACTTATTTTTAAGAGTACGTCGTGGAAAATTCTACTGTCGTAATGTGGTGTCAGGTGTCACTGTCAGCGAACGTGTTAACGTGCTTGACGAAGCACGGAGGAATCTCGATATGTTAAAATGGTTATCCATCCATGGACTGACCTTGGTTAGCGTTGCTTAACTTTGACGATCGACCCATGTAGTCCCACGACCCACGAGCACTACCTATCACTTATACTTACTTAAGAAAATAGTGACGTCATCAGTACAACTGCAGCGTAAAGGGGTTTTCACAATGGAGAAAAAATTCAAACTTAAATTTATATTTAAAAATAATTTTAATTGATAAAAATCAAACTAGTTGTCTTAAATTTGTAATATTTTTTAATCAGTGTCACTAGAATCATCATTTGTATTTATTATGAAAGAATTTTGTTCTGTGTTCTCTATGACATCATCCAAATTTCACATAATAATTTTCTTCTTGTATTATGTGGTCGCAGCATTTCTGCCATCGATTAGTATCTATTAAAGTTATTGCGTCACAAAATATATTTTTTATCATCACTCATCTTGAATGTTGAGTTATTGGCACCAACATAATTTTTTATTTGGGCCCACACGAATTCAATAGGATTGAATTAAATTTAATTATTTTATGTAGATAACACACAAAAGACACAACTGTTTCGCCAAAAGATCTGCAGTTAACTAGTCACTGTGAACAGAGCTTTCAAATTTGTTGCGACCTCATTGGTCGAGAGGCGGCGGACTACGATGACGTCACTATTTTCTTAAAGTGAACCAACTATAGTAAAATTTGACGCTTTAAGTTTTCACAGTGCCGTCTTATAAACCGACCGCCAAAGCCTTTCCATGTTCTGTGGAGCCTTGGTCCTCAAAATATAAAGAGGTAGGTTGTTAATTACTCTAAATTACGGCTTTAAATAGACAAAGATTTTAATGAAGATGGTTAAAGGAAGTGTTATTTTTAGATAAAAAAGAGTACTTAAACTTGAGGTTTTAATAATGATTGATTGTTTAAGTAATTATAGCCTGTTATTATATTCTTGTCATATCTGGGGTCCTTGTAATATCTGGAGACCCTTTTTTTCTAGGTGGGAAAATCATCGAATGACTTCTCCCGTTCTGGGTGGAGCGGAAGGGAGTGTCAGACTTCTACAGACTTAGCTACCCTTAAGTTCCGGGGCCGAGGTATCTCTGTAGAACATTTCCGCAACACGACGCGCCGCCGACCCGGGCCTGGTCCTTACCGGACGGCGAGCTACCTCTGCTCGCCGTCCGCAGTCCCGCGCCTACGGTGGCCGGAGATCGGCTCGTGATCCCCGACGCCCGGGGCGTCTCACGCGGCGGGAGGTGCGAGGAAGAGAGTTGCCTCTGCCTCACGCGTTCAGCCTCCTCCTTCACTAGCATGATTATATCTGGGGTCCCTGGGAGCTTAGATCGTTGGTGCATGAGGTTTTTACCATAATAAAGTCCACGAGAGCATAACCCCACACGAATATTAATAGATAAATAAATGTGGAACCTCTGTCCGTGAAAAAATATCAACACCACTGTCTTAACTCTCAGGGAAAGCAATCGCGAGGTTTCCCCTCATTTACAAAATCGACTAGTACCTAAGATTTATTTACAAGCCATTGCGTGATTTTATCAAACAACTCAATACATATTAATTAATTTCATGACATTCTCAACACTTGATTGGAGTTTACGAGTCGCTTTATTGCCTCAACGCGACAAGATGTCGGCATACAGAATGTACTATGAATACAGAGTGCAGATGCAAAATTAATTCGTCTACGTGATGTCAAGTCACTTCTAGACATGCTTGTTATATCTGAGATCTAACTTGACGTCCATTTTAAGGAAACTACCTCGGTTCATTCAAGCCCTTTGCCATGACAACGGAATGCATGATTCATCATCATTTGGTCTATACTGTCCTCTCATACCTAACAAAGCTGTATTATTTATCTTGAAAAGAGTAACCGCGGACTACAAGACAAACGGCGATGCGCCATCGTTACCTACATGGTTGACACCCCACACCCATACGCACTAAACGTTTTAGAAATACTTTCATTGTGCGTACGGCTAAGGAGTGGAATTCCCTGCCGTAGTCTGTGTTTCCCGATAGCTATAACCTAGGACTCTTTAATCAAGAGTGAATAGGTTACTTTTAGGTAAGCGTGCTCCATCTTCGACCACATCATCACTTACCATCAAGTGAGATGGTGGTCAAACGCGAACATATTATCAAAAAACCAGTAGCTGGGAAGCACGATACCCCTCAGCACGACTAGTGCCAGATTTTTATGATTCATTGTATACGGTGCAGGCTCGCAGCACTCGTCTGTGGAACGCATTGCCGTTGTCAGTTAGACAAGCGCAGTCACTTGCTGCTCTTAAAAGCTCTGTTTTCAATCATTTTCATACACTCCTATGATTTTACCTTGTATTTCTCTCCTTATGACATATTTTATACAAAACGCGTATATTTATTTATACTTATTTATGTATTGTATTGTATTATATATACCTATATATGTATACAACATGTAACAGAATAAACGCAAGACCTGAAAGTAGTTTGCTCAGAATCGGCTTCTGAATCGATTTCCATCATTATTTATATGTGTTAATTTTTTTCGGAAAATTCCTTTATTTAACCTAAATTAGGATCACTGCGTAAAACCAACGTAATAAAATATTTTATTTAGGGAAATTTAAGCCTTATCTCAAAGCAATAAAAACCCATATGAATGTATGGCTGAATTTGTAGATCTATAATTTAATATTCTAATTGGGGTGTCCGAGGTCTAGCATTAATTCCGTTACACGCTGTATACTTATATTAACTACTTTAGTTATTTTTTGTGTATGTTATATATTTGAAGTAAGTATATTGACTTTCCCCTCCCCTCTTTATTTTATGTTTTTAAAGTTCAACCAAAGGTTGTCTGGAAGATATCGCTATCAGCGATAAGACCGCCATTGTAACCATATTTTGTATTATTGTAAATCAAGTGTTTGTTTAAATTATTGGTGTACAATAAAGAGTATTCCATCTATCTATCTATCTTATTTAGCCACGAACTCATTTAGCATTACCTTCCTTAATTCTTTCCGTTGCCATGACAACGCAATAAACAAATAGTCTGTCCATTTGATTAAGTCTATTGGGTTAAACGATTAGGATGAAAGTAGATAATCTATCAATCTAGTTTAATATCCCTAGAGTTGAGGATCTTCTATATAATATACTTATTTATTTATTAGGGAATAACAAACAGTAACACATTTTTATAAACTATAAAATCATAACAAATAAATGAAAGTAAATGTGCACCCACACCGTTACTAACTAAAGTTAATTATTATTATACAAAACAATATTACTTACTTAATTATGCATATTATTTTGTTATCATTATTATTTGTTTATCACTTATTACAGGAGAAAAAATAAGCTTTAAAATTAGTGTTAATATTAATTAAATTATTTCTTATAATTATCACAATTCTATTATAATATTTAATAAAATAAAAAAATATTTCACTCATTTGTAATTATATAATATTAAAAATAACTACAAATCTTTAAGCCATAGCCATAGCCTTAGTGATGAATATAATCCATAATCCTTATTTTAGGATCGTATTGTGTGTAAATAAAGAACATTTTTATTATATAAATAATTTTTTTTTTTTTTTGGCAAAAAGTACACGTTACATAATTATGAAACATATTTAAAATTCACAGATACATTTTAAAAATATAACTAGCAGTTGCCGGGGGCTTTGCTCCCGTGGGCTTCAACATGATAAAATCGTAACCCTCCTTATATTGTAGTCGGATAAAAAGGACCCTAAGTAATATTTTAACTTCAAGCTGACTTCCTCCATACCAAATTTCATACGAATCCACCCAGTATTTTCTAAAATTAGCGCGTTCAAACAAACACTTTTCCGCTTTAATATTAGTATAGATTTTGCTTATTCCACAAAACACAACAAATTAGAAAAAAGAACTTACTTCTATACACACAGTAAGAAGATAATGTCGTGTATCATACGACTGGAACGGAGAATTTCAAATTTGATAATCTGCAACTATCCAATTACACTTAATTGGATAGTTGCAGATGAATCTAATGATTTTGTTTTAATTGAATCACTATTCAATTAAAACAAAATCATTAGATCATATATATTATTAAGCTAGTTAGATTTATCCAAATCTATATGTGAAAGTTGCAGGCCTGTTGCCTGCAACTTTCACATATAGATTTTCCCGAGATAAAAGTAGGAATGTACGTACAAATTTCATCGACATCCGTTCAGTCATCTTGGTACGTTTTAAAGTAGATTACTCTATGCATCTATCAAGAATAGTGTACCTTTAAATAGCATTTAAAACAGTACAGGTCATAAATGAATGCTACACACAATTATAAACAGAACCAAGATCTTAAGTAAGGTTGATGGTTTCATAAAGGTACAGACGAGGAAAAGGAAGCCTCCCTGTCGTAATAAGTGCGGTACAGCACCGACAGGACCGAACTACAAATATGTTGCGTCCAGCAGTACTAGTAACGGCACTATACGTGTCTAGGCTGCATTACTCTACAAAAGTCGAGGAGATTGTAGAATACATTAGAATCAAGCCCAAGTTTTCGCCGAGGGCTGAACGGTTGGATTCTCGTCATAATACGATTTTTAATTCTTTTGTGGTGATGGTTCCTACTGAACATCTGTCGACCTTCATGAACGAAGAATTTTGGCCAAAAATTGTTGTGTTCCGTAATTCCGTGGACAGATACCGATACTGCGCGACACACCACGCCGTTACAGACTACTCGTGTGAAATAATGTTTATGTTATATGTATTAGTTTTGGGAATACTTTCATTGTGCGTACGGCTAAGGAGTGGAATTCCCTGCCGGAATCTGTGTTTCCTGATTGCTATAACCTGGGAGTCTTTAAGTCAAGAGTGAATAAGTTACTTCTAGGCAAGCGTGCTCCTTCTTCGACCACATCGTCACTTACCATCAGGTGAGATGGTAGTCAAACGCGAGCCTATTATCAATAAAAAAAAGTTTATAGTCATTATGTATGTATAGTTTTCTATGGGCCTTTATTAGCCTAAAATTAATAAATATATAAATATAATATAATTAGCCTATAACGTTCCCACCGCCGCTGGGACAAAGGCTTCCTCTCTATGAGAGGGAATGCGCCGTAATTCTCCACGCGTGCCTAATGCAGGTTGGTAGTAGTCACACGTCTTGGGAGAGAATGGGCCATAATGAACCATACAAGCCCAATGCGGGTTAATGGATGTTGTACTTCGGATTTGTCGGTCCTTAGACATGCCGGTTGCCTTAAGATGTTTTCCTTCGCTGTTTTGATGACGATGAAAGTTACACATAAAAATAAAAATAAATAAATTTTTCCTTTTCACCTGAATCAATTTTGACAAAACATATCTAAGAACCACCGCCAGAAAACATGCTTTCTAACAAAAAAATCCGCATGGAAATCGATTCACCCGCTTGGAAGCTACGGTGCCACAGACAGACACACGTAGCAGTCGCTTTGCGTCGGGGTTTAAAAAAAATTAGCTTGCCTGAGTTCGAACCCACGACCTTATTAAACTCGTATGTCGTGCCTGTGAAAAGTGGGCCACTATAGCTCCAACGTTAAATACGCTGTCCGAAATTTCACAAATTATCCGAAATCAAATTTTCCAGTCAAACATGCAAATCCGTCGCAGTAAGCTGACCGCGTCATAATCAACGACATTATAGAAACATGCAACCTGTTTCCCTCCCAAATTTAAACGTACATCAATTTGTGGACCGTACAGCTGTGCTTGACAGCTTAGTCCAACAATGTGTGATTTGGTACTGCCTCGTATTGTTCTAAATGCCCCACATACGTGTTATTAAATAGTTTAGCGTGCCATCCAACGTGGCGGCATTTTGGGCACGTTACTAGATAATAATATCCCATCAAAAACATAAATGTGAAATGAGAGCCGAGTTCAATATTATTATATATGCCTTGGTTGTTGACTTCAACGACAAAAGAAGTGAAATCTGGTTAGTTCTCATATACGAATTATTATGTTCGATGGTTAGTTTCTACCAGCAAGCCAAATTTTCGGAATAATAAAATAAGAACCGACAAGTAACAGGTTTAGAACTTGCGAAGGCTATAATATAATACGTATATGAAAACTAGCCAAGTCAGACCTTAGGCTACAATATATTCTCCTAAGTTATAAGAATAAATGATATTTTATATTGTTATAAATAAATTTCAGGACTGACCATTGAACTTGGCACCCATTTAGATTTCACTTCTTTTGTCGTTGAAGTCAACAACCAAGGCATATATTGAACTTGTCTCTCATTTCACATTTATGTTTTTGTTGGGATATCATTACTTTTTGTACATAAATTAGTAGTAGGTACTTATTTATAACAAAATTAATACTAAATGGTTTTTTGTTAAACTACTGTATTTTCCTACGTTTACGGGGTATAATTGTCCTTTTTATGTTATTTTCTATATTATCTTGTACCTTTGAAATGTTCGAGTGAATTGCCCATTCAGTATCCGGAATTCATTTTATTTTATTTATTGAGGAAAACCAACAATTACACACTATACATGGTTAATATTAACTTATAATCTAGGTATATTAGTGCGTAACTAACAACGTTATCCACAAGTTACATATTCGAATTAAAAATAGGATCACAAGTACAACGTTACTTATTAATAATACAGATTAGTTAGTCTTACTCTTATAATACTTAACACATTTCTGAAAATAAGTTAGTCCTCTGCTATTTCAATCAGTTTAAGTAACTCAGTACGAATTTTAATAGCTGATAAAGAAAATAAATCTACGTCTGAAAAAAGAGTATTATAATTTCTTGCTAAACGTCGTAGAGGTGCGCGGACTCCCGCATTGGTGCGACAAGAGGACACTGCAAATAGCGGGAATCCTCTCACCCCACGCCGCAAAACAGTTCTAGGAACTATATAACACAATTTGTTTGTCAATTCTGAGCAGTCGTACTTGTTATTACACAGATCATATAGAAATTTTGTTTCCAAATAAATGCGTCTATTCTTTAAACTAGTCAGTTTGTAATATTTTAATAAATTAACGTAAGGTGCTTTTTTTCGGAAGCAACGATAATGTGTGGCTTTAAGAAATTTATTTTGTACGTTTTCAAGATTAGTTATATATTTTTTGTACAAGGGGTTCCATACCACTACAGCATACTCTAACTGCGTTCTAACCAAAGATTTATATAAATGAATGTACGTGCGAGTACGTTTAAAGTTGGTCATGCATCTCATTACGAATCCATACATGCGAAATGCATTGCTTATAATATTATCAATGTGTTGATCTAGGTGAAGTTTACTATCCAGAAGTACCCCAAGGTCCCTGATTACAGTGACTCTATGCAATAAGGTGTTATTAAGATTGTAAGTGTGAGTTACAATATTCTTGTTTTTAGTGAATGTTATAGATGAGCACTTTAGAATGTTTAACTTTAACTTATTTTTAATACAATCTTCTTGGAACAAAAAAATCAGTTTTATCTTGAATTTTTCTAAAAATTTTTAGGTCATCGGCATAGAGTAGAAATTTTGAATGTCTGAAACATTGATTGAGGTCATTAATAAAAATAACAAATAGGAGAGGCCCTAAAATTGAACCTTGGGGTACCCCGGATGTGACATGTATTGATGTGGATTCAAAGCCCTTAATGACTACTTTCTGAGTCCTATTAGTGACGTATGATGCAAACCAGCGTAATAAATCGCCTCGTATACCATTGAAAGCTATTTTTGTTAGAAGCAGTTCGTGATCCACCTTGTCAAAGGCCTTCTGGAAATCTGTGTAAACAGCATCTACTTGCAATTGATGGTCCATGCTGTTAAACAAAAAGTCAGTGAAAACCAATAGATTCGTGACTGTGGACCTTTTTTGAACAAATCCATGCTGCTGCTGAATTATAGAGTTGTGTATGATAGGATAGATCTCATCGTGAACCAGTCTTTCAAATAACTTTGACAAGGCGGACAAAATAGAGATGGGACGATAGTTCTCAATAATTTGTTTTGAACCTGATTTATGAACGGGCGTTATGTTGGCTGTTTTCCATATTTCAGGAAATGAACCCTCTGAAATACATTTATTGAATATTATATGTAGGGGTGCACATATAATATCCGCAGTTCTTTTAAGATAAAGCGGCGGTATACCATCGGGCCCTGGACCTTTTGTAGTGTCAAGTGTTTTTAAAGCCTTACGAATTTTTTCATAACTAAAAGTAACACTGTTGATAAGGATGCTATTTTCATTGTATTCTTGTGGAGGTGACCAATTATTTATATCAAAGGTGGAATGTTCGTAAACTGAATGAAAGAACTCTGAGAATAGATTACAAATATCAGTAGAATTACTTGAGCTACGATCTTTATAAGACATTGTTGAGGGTATGCTAGTATTTGCTTTTCGATCAGAGATATAACTCCATAAGAATTTAACATTTTTACCAATATTTTCTTCAACCGAGTCAATATATTTATTGTAACAGATTTTACACTCTACTTGAAATCTTCTACGTAAGAAAGAAAATTGTTCATAGTCCGAAATGTTACCATATACCTTCCATTTTATCCAAGCTTTATTCTTGTCCCTGAAGATACGGATTAAAGACTTGGAGAACCAAACGGGGAATTTTGATGAGCGCGTGGTTGCTTTAGGAGTATGGTCCTTTATAGTTCGGTAAATGAAATCATAAAAAATATTTACAGAATCAACAGCTGTCAAGTAATTTACAGCACCGGTCCAATCTATTTTACTCAAGTCCTGGTTAATTAATTCGTAGTCAGCTTTATAAAAATTATATTTAGAAATTTTCGCTTTTTTAAATATTAATACAGATTTATAACTAAAACTGGAACAAAAAGGGGGGTGATGATTATCTATAGGTAGTAATATGGAGGGTGGTGGGTATACATGGCAATCATTATTACTAATGATTAAATCTAGAATACGTCCTTTAGCATTTTTCAAGTTATTAAATTGGAATGCATTGAGTACTGACATAAAATTATCTAAATGTCTACAAACAGGTGAGCTGCCGCTACAGTATAGTGCTTCAGATGTGTTATTTTCACTAGGCAGCCACTCAATATTGGGTAGGTTATAATCACCAAGTAAGTAAAATTTACTGGAGCCTAACCCGTTTAGTGTGGTATAAAGATTTTCAAAATGAACACGATAAGTTTCTTCAGAGGAATTTGGTGGAATATATGTCGCTCCAATGTAGTATTTTCGTGACCGAAACCTGGAATTTGCAGAAGTACGTGCTCAATATGGGGATTTGTAGCATACGGCACGGACACAGCATTCAGCGTTTTACGAACTGCCACAAGAACTCCGCCCCCCTCCTTTTTATTTGTAGCAGTGCGATTACGATCGCATCTAAACACTACAAAGCGTTCGTCAATGTATTCATGGTCAAATATATGTGGAGTGAGCCAGGTCTCAGTAAGAATAATTATATCATAACAGTTACTTAAAATATTCATATATAAGATATTGAGTTTCGTTCGTATTCCCCTGCAGTTCTGATAATAGACTGATAAGTTATCCAACATTAAGAATATATTGATTTAAAAAAATATATTTCAAATAAATAAAGACACGAATTACTTCCGAAAAGGTTATGAAAACATTTTTTTGATTGCTAGTAATATATAAGAAATATAACATTAGTGAATAGTGTAATAACAAGCACTTCTGTACCCATGAATGACCGAAAGTCCAATATATGACAATATACCAAATTACATCAATAATTACTACCTGTATACTAAAAATAAAAAACAATGACAGACATGAATAACATTAAAAACTTTAGAAAATAAATTACTGTAACTGTGACATATCATTTTCAGACTGTTGATTACTTTTACCGATAATAGAGCGAGTACCAGGCTTAATCTTTTTGATATCTTCTGACGATCGTATTGCCAGCGCTGAGGAGGTATCAGTTTCACGGACGAGTATTGTAGCGTGCTTGACCCATACGTACTTAAAGTTGTATTTTTTGGCTGTATCTCGGGTTTCACGAAACAATTGCTTTCTTTTTAATGTCAAATGTTCATGCATGTAAATACGTTGTGTATTTCCCGAGAATCCCAGCTGATCAGAGTTGACGCCTTTTGCCAGTCGAAATGAACTTAGTAAATTATCCCTTAGTATGCGCGAACTTAACTTTACAATAATATTCTTCGGTTTTTTATTATCTTTATGCGCGTGTGGCACGCGATGTATGGCGACTATGTCTTTATGAGACAGTGAACAACTTATTATAATTATAATCAAGTTTTCATTGCGCTTTTCGGGTACGTTGCATAACTCTAGATTACAACATCTCGCCTGTTGCTCCAACGAATCGATTTTTGATTCTAAAGCTGTCATTGCAATGTTTACAATATCAGCTTGCATTGTTTGTGTGCGCATAGAAGCAATTTCACGTTTCAACTCAGAACAATTGTCCGCAGCATACTGTACTGAAGCTTTTAATTGCGATATGTCCCCCAATACAACTTTATGGTTAGCGTCCAAATCAGATACCCGCTTCTCCATTCTCCATTTGACGCGTTTTGCCTCCATGGTGTAGTGACCCTCTAAGATAACAGGTGGCGCTAGTGGTTGTAGAATACGGTTAGTTATGCGTAATAAATACGAAAATTTACTATATTCTTATTTATAAGTACAAAAACGGATAAATTTGGATTAAGAAAAATTAAGGGTGGTATTCAACTCGTTATATATTCACGTAATAATCTTAAAGTCCACATATAGAGATTTACAGGCACTAATTATAAGTTAAGTGAAAATTATAATAAAATGATAAAAAATTACCAGTTTCTGATTTTTTCCTTTGTATTCACCTAATTACCTATCTGCATGCCAAATTTGAACTTTCTAGGTCATCTGGAACTGGGTTATAGTTTTGATCTATAGGTTAGTCATAAAAATGACGATTGTTGGACGTTAATATCTAAATAACCGTTTGAGATATGTTTATAAAATTTGGAACACATATATATCTCGCCAGTCTCAATATATGAGCCAAATTTATAGTAAATAGTTTTTGAGTTATGAGGGGCTCAAAAGTGGCACCAAATGGTTACTTGGCTTGACACGCTCCCGCGTGTCTAGATACAACCTCATGCGTTTATTTTAATCGACACATTTTTCAATCTGTTTTTTTCGTGTTCCATAAGTATGGAACACGAAAAAAACAGATTGAAAAACGAAAATCGAAAGTGAAGAGAAAAACGAAAACCTTACGCTTCGCTGTCTATATGCCTGTCAATACTATGTCTCAAAAACGTGTAGAGATATCAAATTAAAATTTATATTGGCGTGTTTACAGCCTCAATATTCTTATTAAACAGGGTTTATGTTTTTAATTTCACAAGGGAAACCGTTCCCCTTCGCCCCATTAAATTTGGAAAAAGACATTGTCTTGCCACTCCAGACAATCTTTTTTTATTTCTTACACACCAGATAGCATACATAAATACCTGATTGTATTTAATAAAATATATCATGCACTAATTTTACCGGGATAAATAGTAGCCTGAGACAATAATTTATATCTGTGCGAAATTTCATTCAGATCCGTATGTACAAAAATCCAAACATACAGACATTCACATAAATTAACACATTATTAGGAAAACTGAAAACAGATTTGGAATAAATAAAAACCTAGTACAAACTATCCACCTTCGGATGTAAAAAACGTCTTTTCTTCACTTTGCTAGTTCAGCTCTCATAGACATTAAAGTTTTAAACAGTAATTTATTTCCTTACCCATACTTATAGCGTATTACCAAGATACCGCTACACCAACAAATTCAATCTCCGCTTAACTGAGAACATTTTTCTAAAGACGCACTACATTATACTTTCAAACTAGTCTCTAGATTTAAGATGATGAAAGTTTGCACATAAAACTTCATGATACGGGGACAAACGACTTCATGTTTACTAGTTGAATGTAACAGAAATATGCTAATATGACATAGATCTTGAGATAGGTAAATGACTTTTTATAATCTGTGTTTCTACAGAGTGTTTAAGTAATTTAGTAATCTTTCTTACTAATATTATAAATGCGAAAGTTTATGAGGATGGATGTAGAATGTTTAACGGATCTGAAATTACACATCCTGGAATAATACAAATGCTACTTTTTATCCCGGAATTCCCACAGGATTAGGATTTACGCGGGAAAACCCTCCCACAAAGTCGTGGGGAAAAGCCAGTTTATAATTTTTAACCGACTTCAAAAAAAGGAGGTTTACAAGTCGTCTTGAACTTTTTTTTTTATGTATTTTACCTCATAACTCGGAGATGGCTGAACCGATTTGGAAAATTCTTTTTTTGTTAGAAAGGGTATACTTTCTAGTTGGTCCCATTGTCGTCACATTTGGATCTGATGATGGGATCATGGAGAAATCGAGGGAACTCTTCAAATATTATAGGCACATCTATAGCGTTTTGGGTATTTCTTATAGTACCTTGTGCAGTTGCTTTCGAAAAGCACCATTTGAGGAAGTGGAACTGATGATGAAGACCCCAGATGGCCACCGAAACTACTCAATAATAAGTATTTCGTTGATTGCGATTAGATTACTTGAATATGGATGTTAAGCACTTTATGCTCGTCATAATGCATATGGTGAAGTAGAGCTGATGGTGATGTACCAGGAGAACTCCTCAAAAATTAACGGCTCTGCACCGGGGAAAGCAATATTTTGTAAAAGATGATAAGTAGTTGACATTTTGGCTTTTGTAACTAGATAAATTACAAACCGACCCACTAAAAAGCGTGAAAAAAACTTTTTATCAAAAAATAGAACCGACTGTCATATAAAAACACTACAAAGGCAAAAATAACTTTAATTTCGGAAGGCGGTGTCTTTGTACCTATATATTTTCGTTTTTGACACCGCCTTCCGAAATTAAAGTTATTTTTGCCTTTGTAGTGTTTTTATATGGAAGTCGGTTCTATTTTTTGCTAAAAAGTTTTTATTATGGCGAAACAAAAAAGGCTCACCAAAAATCTCGTCCGCAAAAATGGGCTTATTTTCGGGGATAAAATCATCACATGACTCCTCCCGCTTTAGGAGTGAGTGAGTGTCAGACTCTACTGACTAAATACCCACCCAGCTCCTTCAATTGCCATTTTTTCCGGATAGGAAAATCATCGAATGACTTCTCCCGCTATGGCTTTAGCGGCAGGGAGTGTCAGACTTCTTCTGGCTAAAAACTCACCCTATTCTTTCAGCTGCGCTTAAGTTCCGGGGCCGCGGTATCTCGCTTGAACATTCCCACCATCCCGGCAGGGCGTGAGCAGGAGAGTTATCTCTCCCTCACGCGTTCAGCCTCCTGCTTTGCTATTACATAGACACATTACATACACCCGTTTTGTGTGATCTACTTGTTTTGTGCAAAAACAGCTAAAAATAAATAAATTTACTTGTCTACAGGCATTCACAAATTATAATTTTTACTATGAATACAATATTTTTCATGAGTAAATCAACCAAATTACTAGCCAGGGACAAGACTAGAACTACATATTTTATAACCTCTCCAATAAAGATGCATACCAACAGACCATTCAGAACGAAACATTAATTAATGTCTTTAATTTTTTCACAGCAATTTGACCAAAAACCTACGCAAATTCGTCGGGAGATGATCTCATAAAATTTAACCGTTTCATTTCGTTACAAATATCAGTTACTGTTATCGTTGCTGAAAATGACGTTTCGAGATGAAACAGTTGAGGTTGTTTTATTTTTATGAATAAGAATAGGGCGAAAGGCATCTGCTGGGTGCGGTCGTTCCATCGTAGACCTCACCTATTACTTACCACCAGGAGAGATCGAGGAAAAAAGAGCGCTCAACCAGAATTTAAAAAAAAACTCTTTCACATGCTTCATTATCGTTGATGTTATCATGATTATCATGCAACCATGCCTTGATTGCTGCAAAATAATAAGCTCATTAAAAAAAACACATAATTATCATCATCTTACATCTACTTAGAAAAAAAAGAAAATATACAGCGTGGCGATTAGGTTATCACATTAATTGAAACCACGTAGGCACTCTATATTAGGTATTTTACCATATACAATTTAAATAATTTATTAATAAACAATATTATAGCCGTGGGACCTTTTTTCCATTTTAATATTTCACAACATCATGTATTGCATAAATGTAATCAGCTGACCAATCACTCAGCGCGTGCTCCGCTGGCGCCGACGCCGCGGCGTTGCCGCTTTTACAGGTCAGTAGACTAATATTATAAAGTATTATTTATTTTTTACCAATATCGCCATTTATTTTGTTTGAAAAATGCATTTTTTATATTTAGTAAAATGATTTAAATTTATTATTTTAACAGACTGATAACAACTTGTAATACCTACTATACAATTGAATGTGATAACCTAATCGCCACCCTGTATATTTTAAACAAGCTTCTGCCCTCAGCTTCGCTCGCTTGCAAAAGTTTTTTTGCGAAATTAAAGTGGCCTATGCTTCGAGCCTATGTCACTATCCAGACTTTCAACTACCTTTACCTACCTGAAAACACATTGAACCGTTGCTCCAAGTAATGTTGCGGCAAGGAATGGTAGTAAGTACCAAGCGTAGTGTAAAATAAAAATACTTTGTTTTTCATAATGTTTGTACTTACAAGCTGCCCTGTCTAACTAAAAGGCTGTTAAGCCACAGAAGGTAATTTTTCAGTTTTTTATGTATCCTTAAACTAATTTCGAATCTCTGTCTAAGAATTAATTTGATTAATACTTTTCGAGATACAGCAATTTCGCTGAGCAGTTAAACCACATATTTTTTGTTACTTCCTTAGTTTTAGATTTTAGTATTGTTTAATACTAAAATATAATTTATATTAACAAGTAAAAAACGTCATAATATATTGTGGACAAAAACTATGCCCACAAAACTAACTTATAACCATCGAACCATCGTCCTATGTAGCGTAGTTTTGTAGAAACATCATTTTCCACTTATTTTTACGTTTAATCGAAAGTACGTTTTGAGGATAGTGTAGGGCAGCAAGGCGGTGATGACGATACAATAATAAATTAAACTTCGCATACTTCAAGACGCTCGCAGCTTATATACAAAAAATCTTTCCTCTTTATAATATCAGTATAAAACACGAAACTGCTAAAGTAGTATTTAAATGAAGCATTAATTATCTATAGTTTTTTGTAACATAAATAGTTTTCGACGCGTCACTAATAAAACACAATTCAATGCGATTGAAAATACATTTCACAAATCAGCGCCCTTTGTCACTTTAATTGTTCAATAATGTTAATTCCAAATACTGGGCCATTGTCCCAATAGGCATAAACATATGCCCAGTAATTACCAAACTATATTAAGATTGGCTTCCAGTCCACAACCCAGTAACTGGGTAATACGGTAACCCTTAGCAAGACTGGTGACAGATTTTATGATTTATGATAAAATAACGAAATAATTGTTTAGTTTTATGTGTGTATGAGCTCCTTAAGTTCTAAGTTGAGCTGCACGATAACTGACAAATGCTTGCACTGTCTGGACAGGTCCACTTAAATCTGTATGGTTATTTCCTCAAAGAGCACCAAAGACATGAACCTACATGTTTGTCATATGATTGGACCAACACAAATTGTATGGACTTTAAAAGAGACGTTGACCTCTGAGTTTGTTTCGGTGTTTCTTCTCAGAGTAGTCAGTTAGAATGAAATAGATGAAACCGGTGTTTCCTAACTGACTACCCTAAGAATGAATAGCACTGCCGCGGTCCCAGAAATAAAAAAAAAAAAAAATAAAAAAAAAAAGAATGAATACCAAGACAAACTCAGAGGTCAACGTTTCTTTTGAATTCAATACAATCTGTACAGATCGAATTATAAGAAAACCATGTTACATACATGGTTTTCTAAATGTAAATGTCGTTGGTACTCTTACCCTTTATCACCATAACAGAAAACAAAAATCTAACTAGGACTTAACAACTAAAAATGGTGACACAATTAGGGCTGCCATACGACCGGAATTTTCCAGACATGTCCGGTAATATAGGCATTTGTCCGGAATGCGGAGGGAATCCTAAACCGTCCAGAATTTCTACAATTGAATGAAATATTGAAACATAAAAAATATAAAGTTTTTATTTCAAATTAAAGAAAGTCATGAATTTTCATCAAATGTCCGGAATTTGCTCCAGATTTTCGATTTTTCCATCTGGCAACCCTAGATATAATGGGCGGTCTTATCACTGAAAGCGATGTTTTACAGATAACATTTCTTTTCCGATGTTTAAATGACAGCCGGAATAAATTCAATTTTTTTTTATTGGTCCGCGTTTGACTACCATCTCCCCTGATGGTAAGTGATGATGTGGTCGAAGAAGAACCACGCTTACCTAAAGGATACAATACAATCTTTTTATTTCGGACCATAAATCCATAAAATGTTAGTAACTTATACCTAATAGCTTATTATCTAGTTTTAGTAGTGTTAGTAATAGTAGTATACGTTTACTATATAACCAAGCCACGGATTGGAAAACTTACATAAAACATAACATTTTATTCTGTGAGAGGTCTCTCTACTACCTAGGACATAGATGGCGAACCAGGCACGCGCGCCAGTGGTAGCACGCGACATTCACGCAAACGCGAATTTAGTCATGCCAATATTACGGAATTAGTGTTCTTTTAAAAAATATACAAAAATAAAGTATGGCCCTAATTTAAGATACCAAGCATGCGATATTTAGTTTGCGATTTTTTCTGAATCGCACTATTTTTAGTTTTTCACATTGCAAATCTCAGGGATAACAGAATCGAATATTAGACTTAGCACATTCCTATTTTTGAACGATCTATCCTACGATACCCCACAATTATATGAGCTAGATAAGATAAAAACATCCCCTCTCTCTTTACGTGTAGGGGAGTACCTTAAAAAACCTTGATTTAATTTTACCACTTTATCGTCGTAATTAATACGTATATCCATGACAAATTTCCGCGTTGTACCAATAGTTTTTGAGCTAAGCCGCGGACAGTCAGACGCACATGGCGAAACTATAAGGATTCCTTGTCATCTACAGAACTCTAAAAATGTTACTACAAACGAGATATTATATAAGAATATCAAGGGATTAACTTGCTA
Source organism: Tholera decimalis (assembly GCA_943138885.2). Classification (NCBI taxonomy): domain Eukaryota; kingdom Metazoa; phylum Arthropoda; class Insecta; order Lepidoptera; family Noctuidae; genus Tholera; species Tholera decimalis. The sequence continues at coordinate 13,969,855 of OW964551.2, forward strand.
AAATGATATGACGCAGCTTTAAAAGGCTCGCAGCGTAATCAAACTTGATTAGTCCGAGGTTAAGCCTTCGATCTGATCATTCCACGCCTCGGAGAACACAAATTCAGAAATCCGACTGCCGTTCTAATTTCCGGTACTGTTATTGAGCAACTATTGACTCACTGACGTCGAATGGCATGCATGTCATTAAAACACAGATTTTCTGTTTGTTTAAAAGGTAACTCATCAAATATTACTCCTATATTTCACGTATTACACTATAAAAGTTTGTAAACTACTTTAAATCTTTCGATACACTTTTTATTAGGTACACAACATTAAGAGACGTAATGGTAGACAGGTATGGATGGAATGGTTGAGTGACCTCGACTATGATGCTGTGGAGGACATCATGAAGGGCAAGTACCTCTAGTGAGGTTTTCTGCGGCGCTATGGTCGAGACTAGCTACACACGAAGCCCACTCTCATAAAACCCACGCTTACCCAAAAACCCAAAGCACCCACGCAAACACATGCACAGATAAACATATACACGCACACACACACACACAATCACAAAACACACATACACACACGCACACCCTCACACACCTACACACAAACACACACTACTGTTAATCATATTATGTATGTATGATTTTAAATTGCTTTGTTAAATTCATCATCTTTTATTTCTTTTTGTTATTATTATTTAAGCTCTTTCTCAGCATCATTTAATTTAATTCATTTTGTATTTTTCTATTCATCTCCTGTTATTGGCTTAAAACTGTAACCTATTGTCATGGGGAACAACCTGGCTTCTGCAATACAGTAAATACTAACGCAGGAGCTAGGGACTTCTTGAATGTACTACATAAAACTGTCAATAAATGATTATGATTATGACTTATTGTAAATTCAGATATGGTAATTGGTCTGTTGACTTCCTATCCATCCACAGGCGGACCACGACAAGCATTGCTTAACATTTACATTTACTTACATATTGTTATCATTTACCCACCAGCTCCTCGCCTAGACGACCACCAGAAAAGATAAATATCCTACAACGAACTGCACGTCTTTAAAAGTCTATTTCCTTCGCCCGCTCTTAAATAAAAACATTACAAGTTCCCCTTCTCAGTTTCTTCCCCTCTACTAGTGTACAATGAATACATTAATAATTCTGTTTGCGGTCCGGCCGACCTCTGCAAAGACTACTAATAAAAAGTCGATATCTAAAACCACTTACAAACTAGAATCTGCTTACACTGCCTACTTTGTTCTCGTCCGGGGTGACTATAGACATAAAGATTTAGTTACTAAAGAAATTCTTACCTTATTGAATGAAATCATATTGGTAAAACTGTGGTTTTTAATTAGATAGGATCTACAAGTCTAAGTTACTAAAGGTACAGGTTGTATGTACTTACTGCTGGGGTGATTGTGGAGAATCCCCGTGTCCCCGCACCCCAGCAAGAAGTGAAGAAGAGAAACACCGTGTGGTTTTAGTCAGTAAGAGTCTGACAGAGCCCTCTGTCTACCCCAAGGCGGAGATCATCCATGAAAATTTCCACTCGTAAAATAAAAAGGTTGAATGTACTTCCTGCTCTTTTATATATTTTTATTTATTTTATTTTAATAAATACAGAGACAGACCATATACTAAGACATTCAGGACAGCTATAACAATATACAGTACATACATCTGAAGTCCAATTATTTCTGTACACAGCGTTCAGTGTCTAATATGCTTCATTAGTTACGGTTAAGTTTAGCTAATATAGAGAAATGATATTGTTATAAATACATTTATATAATTTGTTTAATACTTTCGAGTTGATTTATTAAAGTGTGTTGTTTCACTTTGATAGATCTATCGAAAAGCAGTATGGCCCGGATCACAATTTATCGATAGATTACAACCTCGCGAGTAATATTATAATCTAACGGTTTTTGCAACTTCACGGTGTCATATTATAGTAGACTAACACATTTCCCCGATAGCTGTTTGTGTTTACAACGATTACTTAATAGTGTTGTTTATCACTTATTTTGACCATCGTTTTCCAAAAATAATAAGTACATAAGATAATGATAAGTACATACGTTATATCATAGCATGATAATACGTAATTTGTTCATTAAAAGGGATATCTCGTACAATCGCTATGAGTTATGGTTTATGATGTAATATGAATTTATGTAACACATAATTTGTATCGTCTATGTTTTCATACATTGATAGTAATATTTATAGCAGGAATGAGAGGAGATAAACGAAAGAATTATTGGCTAATCCCACTTCACGTTTTTTTTTATTAAAACAGTATTTCAAACACAGAGCAATGTTTTGACATTGACCGTTTAATTAAAAAAGTTGTGTTCAATTGTCAAATGTAACTGTAGTTTTTTTATTGTTTTCATTCGCTTTATTCTTTTCATTACAATTTTGTCAATATTTTATTTTTAGTCGTCCTGTGGAATAATTTAGCGGAGTATTTCTTATTATTGTTAATAGGTTCGCGTTTGACCACCTTCTCACGTGATGGTAAGCGATGATGTGGTCGAAGGTGAGACACCCGTGCCCTGAAGTAACCTTATTATTTTAAAACCCCCAGCTTATAGCTAGCAGGAAACACAGACTCTGGCAGGGAATTCCACTCCTTAGCTGTACGCACAATAAAAATTACCAAACTGTTGTTTGCGTATGGATGGGATTTCCACCATGTAACGAACAGAATAATCGAAATAAACATCTACAAAGTATATAATTGATCTCACATTCACATACAGAGACCAGAGAGTTATTTTTTAATGTATAACCTGTATACGCATGAAATTACATATTCCCAAAACGTTTTCTACGTATGAGTGGGATGTCCACCAGGCTAGAATTGCGCATCGCCGTTTGTTTTGTAGTCCGATAATGTAACGGGCTTGGTGGAATTAGACTGTGTGATTCCATTAAAAACTCCTCAAAATGTAAACCAACATATCATAGAAAACCGATAGACTTGCAACTCGTCGCCGATATATTCAATGCTCCCGAGCTTTGACTCGACCAATGCCCCGTTGCCAATAACCCTCTTGACCCGTTGTTCGATAGACTCAAGATACAATCCTTAATTATTTATATATGACATAAGAAATTGTACACCGTATATAAATAATTAAATAGGTTTTATTCACTGACCAAAACACAGCGATTTCATCACTTATACTAAAAATAATTAATGTCTTCTGATGTTCTTTTTAGATCGGGTTGCCTCCGACATAGGCCTCCGCCACGCTCTTCCACTTATCTCTATCTTATACTATATAATTATTATGTATATATATTATATATACTGAAATATAAATAAAGACATAGAACTGAAAGACATACACTTAAATAAAAAGCGGCCTCATGCGGTCTCTTACAAGTAAGCAGGACTGGACAGTAATTCCTTAGACATAAAATTGGGTAGTAATTGTTCTAAAATACCCATACCAATTAAAATTATATTTCTCGAGCTCTTTACTCTAGTTAAGACTCGAAGCCCCTCCCGGGAAAGGCTAAGCGGATGATGATTTTTAGTTTATAGTTTCATTTAGATCTTTTAAAACTAGAACTAAATTAAAAATAAAAAAGAATTACAACATTAGAAACAAAATTCAGGTACATAAATGTTTTTTAAAAGAAAAGTAGCAATGTGGATAAAATTCACATCACTAACAATCTTGTTAACCCCTCCAACTAAGCTAAATATGCTTGTGTCTATAGTGGGCAATATTGTCATGGGTGAGGTTCTAACTTGCGGCTTTCGCTCACAAGTCCCGACAACTTTGAGGTTATTGACGCTTCATTGTAAAATCATAGCATAGCATAGCTAATAATCCTTTGCATCTCCCTTTCCTTATTTAAACCCCTTCTCACTTAATATTATTCTGACTATATCCACGGTAACAGGTTACAGATATTTTAAAGTAATCGGTAATGCGATCTTAAGCTTTTGCTTATCATCGTCATATTTAACAACTCCTTGTTATTCCGGTCTCTTATTACTATGTTGTTATAAGGCAGAGATGAAAGTTTACGAAAATTTTCACCTTTTAAAGGGAAAATGAGAGTCTGTTGAGCAAACTGATCTTTAGAAGTGAAAAAGCCGAAGATAAATTTCAACGCAGGGGAGTCCAGAATCATGTACTGAATCCATGGTAAGCGGTTGTGCGTCGATGTCCCTGCCACCCTGTATACCCAAGTGGGGTATAAAATGAAAGAACACGACGTGTATATTACAATCAGACATGTTTTATAAAAATCGGTTTAGCCATTTACTATACAGGAGTGAAACTATCCGTTCCATGAAATTGGTCAAATTGACAAAAGCTATGGTAGATGAAAAGTTTAAAAAGCTTTAAATAAAAATTAAACATGAAATTTAAAAACCCCTTACGCATAAAATTGTGTTACAAACTTTAAATATCGATTCTGAATTGGCGATCCGGGTATCGCCAAATCATGTACTGAATCCATGGTAAGCGATTGTGCGTCGATGTCCCTGCCACCCTGTATACCCAAGTGGGGTATAAACTGAAAGAACACGACGTGTATATTACAATCACACATGTTTTATAAAAATCGGTTTAACCATTTACTATATATGGGGAATTAAAGTGGGGGTGAATAATTGAATATTGTTAAATATACGTTATAAAATATAACACGGTTTTAGAAAATATGCTATATCTCAAAAACTGCTGACCCGATCTCGTTCAAACTAATTTTAGATGAAAGTTTACATTAAGATCTACAGACACATTTTTTTTTCACTCCATTATTATAGAAGTTAGAGGGGAAGGGGGACACATTTTACCACTTTGGAAGCGTATTAACTTTTGAACGATTAACTTTATGAATAAGTGGTTTTAAAAACCTCATTTTTAAAGACCTGTCTATAGATATCACACACGCATAGATTTCATGAATTTTTTTTTTCAGTTTTAGTTCCATGTATGGGGAGCCCCCCTTTTATTAAATATTTTTTTTCTTAAAATCGGAAACTGGTTCACAGAATACACCTACCTACCAAGTTTCACATGTATAGTCTTAATAGTTTCGGAATAAAATGGCTGTGACATACGGATGGACGGACGGACAGACAGACAGATAGCCATGACGAAACTATAAGGGTTCCGTTTTTTGCCGTTCGGCTACGGAACCCTAAAAAGCACATAGTCCACGCGCGCGGGCCGGCCGCCGGCCGGCTGCTAAGCTTGCGTGTAAGGCCTGCAGCTTCCTGCGATCCAATGTCTCCTGAGACCGATATTAAAACACGAAAGGATGGTTTCAAGTCTCTAGTGAATAGATTATACCTAAGTTCCTTGCCTGAATAAGTTAATCGCTTTAAGAAATTCCGGGACAACGTTCGCCATAGGTATAGTATCTTCGTCAATCGGTACAGTCGTCATGTAGTCTTCACAATTCGATTTTTTTTTAATGTTAGACGCCATTTTAATGGACTGCCCATAGCAGACCTGCTTTTTACAGTTTTGTTTAAAATCGTTACCATACACAGGGTACCATGTCAGAAAACCGAACCGTGACGAATAGGTCTAAATCGTCTGACCTTAATAACTACAAAACGATTCATCGTAGACACAAGAATTTAGTGACATTATTTGGCGTATATAGTCAGCTCGTTGGTAAGACCTTGAGTTTGCTTCGGAGCCTTTTCATCTTACATCTTTAACACTAAAAGCGACGTTTCACGTTAAAACCAACGGCCGTGTTTAAAAGAACTACTAGTAAGATAAAGTAATATTGCTAGCAATCTTGTTTATCGTCCTTCCACCATAGGGCTCATTTCCAACATCTTACACTGAGAGTTTCCCCGGGTTGTTTCCATACTTTGACCTCTTATCATCTGACTTAAAATCGAATCTGGGTCTATCAGTTAAGAGTACTTTGCCCAAACGTCATTATCACAATTTAGGTGGAAACGAGCATAGTTGGACCGAGCTACTCGCTGTGTTGAGCTAAGAGCCTCTGGCAGGCAAATACACTCCTATTCCAGCCGCCCTTAGTCTTCTTCTAAACGTTCTGATGCTAAATGTCTCTTGTCGAACTTCCTGTAGTTTGACCTGTATCCGGAAGAATTTGAATTGCGATTTGTGATGACGCTGCTTACAATTGAAATGGCAACCTCTCAATCATAAGGTCGACACCTTAGGCGTTAAGCTATTGATGCTACAATCAAAGGAACCCATAGGCCAATGGAAACGGAGTTCCGACTTCCGTTGTGTATTTTAATAAGAACCGTACATATATATGTTCATATATGCGGGTGAACCGACATTGCCTGAAGAATTGCAGACGATGACGGGGATTGTTCAATATAGGGGCACTTAAGGGCCTAAGTCCAAGGGTAAACGTCTTACCGAAAACGATGATGTGGTATCTTGGTAAGAACCTGGTTAGAATTACAAAATTGCCTAAGAATCGAAACGTCTTCAATTTATTCTTAAAATTGGCTATGTTTGCGATTTCGTTTGCGTGGGAGGTTTTTTCCTCGTTATTCCCGATCCCGTGGCTAAGTATACGAGTAAAAATTTATGTGTTTACCTAAATAACCTACACTATTTATCAATGAAAGTCTAATTAAAATCAGTATATCCGTTCCAGAGATTAGCATGGAAAACGGATAAAAATGAATTAAAAACTTTGTTCTTTTGTTTTAGAGTAACGTGTAAATGGCTAGAAGCACTGGAGACAACTCAGTTATTTTAAAATCATAGACAGACAATTTATTATTACAATAATTAATAATTATTTATATATAGATATAAATAATTATTAATATATATACTAACTTTATATAGATACTAATATTATAAAGCTTGTTTGTTTAAACGCGTTAATCTTCGAAAGTAAGTAATTGGATTTGGTGCAAATTTTATATGTATTGCGGGTGCTAAATGATAAGTCTAAGGTAAGATTTTAGAAAAGTTTATTCCGACACTTTACGCTAATTAATGATGATAATGAGAGCTACAAGTATATAGTACAAGTCGATCGCGCACTTCCGCTGATGCCGCAGCGTGACCTACTTGAGCCAAAACTGCTGATGATGATGTGTTCGATGAGTATCGAACAATATGAAAGTGGCTTTAGGGTTGAGAAAGGTTACTCTTTACCTGACTGCTAAAAGAAGGATGGTTATGTTTTTATCGTAATAAAGTCGCAGGAGCGAAACCACACGCGATAGAATTTTTTTTTTTTTTTTTTAGAATAGATTCGCGTTTGACCACCGTCTCACCTGATGGTAAGTGATGATGTGGTCGAAGATGGAGCACGCTTACCTAAAAGTAACCTATTCACTCTTGACTTAAAGACTCCTAGGTTATAGCTATCGGGAAACACAGACTCCGGCAGGGAATTCCACTCCTTAGCCGTACGCACAATGAAGGTATTCCCAAAACGTTTGGTGCGTATGGGTGGGATGTCCACCATGTAACGAAGGCGCTTCGCCGTTTGTCTCGTAGTCCGATGATGGAACGGGCTTGGTGGAATTAGATTGTGTAATTCCATCGGACACTCCCCGAAATGTAACCGATAGACTTGCAACTCGTCGTCGATGTTCAAGGCTCTGGAGCTTTGATAGTTAGAGATAGATAGTTTTATATATTGCAGTGTTACCAGAAAAGGCAGTTTTTCTCATAAAAAGTAATAAAAGAGTTTCCATACAATATGCTTTAAAGCATATTATATGTAGTTTGCATTTAAACATTGTTAAGCTTTTAATAGTAATGTAACGTTATCTATTAAGTAAGTACTCGTAAATGATCGTTAGCTTGTTGCATATAATAAAGTTATAACTGAATTTCCAAACAAAATTACCAAGAGCGTACGTATTTGTTCATGAATACACTCGGCACTTTTGCTAATTAAGTGCCGTCATTAATCAAAGCGTGAACGGGTCTTTACGACCCCCTGGGGTTGTGGTGGGTTTGGTCTTATTGTGGCAGAAACTTGCTCTGGCTGGTAACCTGTTGCATATTGGACGCCGCATACCCTAAGAAATATTTACTTAGCCAACAACAACGTTCTACAAAGTCTTGAACTCTCTGTTTAATGAAATAATTATGTTTATTTTGCAAATAGGTTATAAATAACAGTTTCGCATCTCATCTAGATTACATTTATGAAAAAAAATGTCATTTTTTTTATAAACGTAATCTAGATGAGGCCAGTCTTTCCTAACTTACTACTCTGAGAAGAAACACTGAAAAAAAAAACGATTTCCAAACTGTGTCTTATTGGGCGGGGTTTAACAATATTGTTTATGTTAACCCTGGGATGGTAACAAGGGTGCTCCAACACCCCACGCGAGCAATCACTAACTGCATTTAGATATTGATTGATCTCAAGATGAGTGTTCTTTTAGTTTGTTTCAGGAACAAAAAGTTTTATTTTTCATTAAATAGAAGTTTTTATTCATTTTATTATCATGGTGACGTTGCACCCCTGTTACTGTGCGTGTTCATTTAAATTATGTTACCATCGTAGGGTTAAGCTTATAATAATAATAAAGTAATCTTAATTTTATAGGTAGGTGGTTGTTTTTTTTTAATTTTTGTAATATTCCTTTGTAGGCTCTATTTTATTTTTCACTGTTGGCAATGAAATTATTCTGTTTTTTTTTTCTTAAGCTGATATTAAACCGCATTTTTGAGCATGGGCAATTCTACTGAACTGATCACAAAAAAAATATATTTACGGTAAGCCTGCAATGTTTGCCTATTGCTGGGATAATGCAGGCTTCCTCTCTATGACGCATTAACTAAAAATGTACTAGTAACTGTTGGATCTTACAAGGCGACTTTTTTTTTTTTTCTATGCGCAATAGTCAGCCTGTTATTCAGCCTATTATTGGTTGCACTGCTAAGACAGAAGCCTCGTCCAATAGGGAATGGCCACAATCCACCACGCCACGCCGGCCTATAGTTGGTTCACGTTAACAAAATAGTGACGTCATCAATGGTAAGGTAAAGGTGTTTTCACAATGGAGTAAAAATTTAAAATTAAATGTATATTTCAAAAGATTAAGTTTGATGGACAAAAATTAAATGAATTATCATAAATTAGTAACATTTTTTTAACAGTGTCATTAGGATCCTCGTTTGAATTTATCATGAAAGAATTATGTTCTGCGTTCTCTCTGACGTCTTCCAAATTTCATACAAAATTTTCTTCTTGAATCACATGGTCGCAGTATTTCTTCCATCGATTAGCATCTATTAAAGTTATTGCGTCACAAAATATTGTTTATACATCACTCATCTTGAATGTTGAGTTATTGGCACTAACATATTTTTTATATGGGCCCGCACCAAATCAATAGGATTTAATTTAATTAAATTATTTAATGTAGGTAGGTAACGCATAAAAGACAACCGTTTCGTCAAAAGATCTCCAGTCCACTGGTCACTGTGAACTTAGCTTTCTAATTTGTTGCGACCTGATTGGTCGAGAGGCACGGACAACGATGACGTCACTATTTTCTAACGTGAACCAACTATAGTACAGGTTGTTCGATGTGTCATGTCTTCGGATTTTAGGCCTAAAATATGCTGCAATTCGGGTTCCTCGAGATTCTCTCGCTGTTATGAGAGCAGTGATTTTGAATGACGACAATTACACAAAGTAATGTAACTAAGTTTGAACCCACAAACTATTCAGTTATAGACCTTACTTTCCATCGTTTTCTAGAAATAAACATATGATTATTTTGGGTAAACAGTCAGTTCTTAGCTCTGGGCTAGTTTTAAGTTCAGTCAGCAACATTGAAAGGGTCCGACAGGGATATTGCCTGCCGGGGTTGTGGGAATGTTCTAACGAGATATCGCGGCCCCGGAACGTAAGGGCAATTGAAGGAACAGGATGGGTTTTTAGTCAATAATAGTCTGACACTTCTTTGCGCTCCAACTAGAACGGGTCGAAGAGTCATTAGATGATATTCCCTCCGGAAAAAAGGCTATATTTAATTTACTTTAACGGACAACTATCTTAATCTAGCATATGTGTGTATTCATTTATGTTAAGATATAGTATGTGTTATTTAAATCGCGACTAGAATGTATGAAAACACCGGCTTTATTCTAGTTTGTATTTTAAGTATTTTAGTTTTGATAAATAAACCTAATATACAATCTAATCATTTAATTCGAGCTAGACACATAACTTGTCATAATTTCTCTAAAAATTACAACGTCTCAAGAGAAATCTTACTTACTAAGTGTAGTTACGAACTAACCTCATATTTTAGGACACAGTTTATTAACACTCAGACACAATCCTACTAATATTATAAAAGTGAAAGTTTGTAAGGCTGTATGTATGTTTTTTGCTCTTTCACGCAAAAACTACTTAACTGATCTCAATGAAATTTGGTAAGTAGATAGTTGACATCCTGGAATAACACATAGGTTACTTTTTATATCGGATTTCCCACGGGATCGGGATTTAAGCGGGAAAAACCTCCCCGCCACTTCGTTCGCTTGGGAGGTTTTTGGTCAAAAGCTAATAATCAAAATTTTAAATTGAGTTAATATGAAAACATGTAATATGGCACCAGGCCACGCGATAGATCACCTATGCGATGGACTGATCAAATCAAGTCTGCTGTGGGCAGCCCATTGCATGAGTGCACCAAAATGACCGCTAACAGGCAAGACCAAAATGACCGCTAAGTGGCGTAAAATTGTGAAGATGATCAGAACGGCCCAGAAAACTGGAACATGACATGACGACCACGACCAAGAGCAAGAAGACCACATGCAACCGCATACCAACTTCTTAGAAGAGAATAATAAAACACGAGCGGTAAACGGTCAATATGAAAATCATACTCATTTATTTATCTTCAATATATGACGAGTGATACATTTTATATTTGAATTTGTGTCCCTGTATATATTATGTTGGTTCCATTTGCCTTTGAAAGGGAATTGGAAAAAGTCCATGCATTGAAGCAAAACATATAAAGAAGATAAGATACCAGAAGGCGTCGGGAAATGCGCGGGTGGGGTCAATGTACTCACAGATAAGGAAATTGCACAAGAAAAACAAATAGTGAAAGTCAAATGCTTCAGTGCTTGTATTTTATCTTTATGAAGAGGATTCAAATTGTTTATTTATATTCAATTTATTTATTTATTTTCAATTTATTAATAATATACATATATTCCACAACGCCATCTAGTCCCAAACTAAGCAGCGCTTGTGGTATGAGTACTAGACAACTGATAAACTACTACTACTATACACGGATCTATCCAGACGCCTAGTTGACACTTCACGTGACCCAAGGGCTGGCTTATACCTTGGACAGATGTTAAGCATTACCATACAACGTGGCAACGCCGCCAGTCTTTTGAGCACATTACCAGTGGACAGCGATGCGCATGAATTTCTGGATGTTATATTTTTGTTTATTTTAAGATGTATATATGTAGTTTAGGGTTTTTATTTAAGTGTTAATACAGTTGATTTTCTTACCACTACTTATTATACACATGAATTAATTTATAAATATATGAAGTCGTGCTTAGGGCTCTAAGGAAAGGAATCTCTTTGTGATACGAGCTGTATCAAGCCCTTTATCCAGCTGTGTAACGTCAGCTTCGACAGATAGTCGTGGAAATTTTTAGATTTCAGCCTAATGCCAGTTATCATATTCTTAGCCTTACTCATATTAGAGTCTTACATGGAGCGACTGCCTATCTGACCTCCAAAACCCAGTAACTGGGTAACACGGTACCCCTTGGTTAGACCAGTGTCAGATTCACTGGCTTCTGACTACCCGTTACGACTGTCAAAGATGTCCAATTGACAGCCGGAACGAAAGGCTAAACGTAAAACACCGCCAACTTCCAAACTCTGTACTACTATTGAGAGATTCCTTTCAGAAAACCCAATATCACTTTTTTTTATTTATTTATAGTTTAAAGGCTTGCGTTTGACCATAATCTCACCTGATCTTAAGCGATGATGTGGTCGAAGATGAAGCACGCTTGCCTAGAAGTAACCTATTCACTCTTGACTTAAAGACTCCCAGGTTATAACTATCAGGAAACACAGACTCCGGCAGAGAATTCCACTCCTTAGCCGTACGCACAATGAAAGAATGAAAGAATACCCAAAACGTTTCGTACGTATGGGTGGGATGTCCACCATGTAACGATTGCTCGACCCGGAAATCCAACCCGACACCTCGTGTTTGGCAGTCTCGCTAGCGACTACTCGACCAACGGGGCAGTTGCCAATAATGCAATGCTAGAAATTTAAAACTTTAGCATGGATTTGTACATTTAATAATAATGATATTTCACAACTTTCACACAACGCCATCTAGTCTCAAACTAAGCAGAGCTTGTGCTATGAGTACTAGACAACTGATAAACATACATATATATTTCTAAATCTATGCTTACTATTATAAAGCGGAAAAGTTTGTTTGTTTGTTTGTTTGCTTGAACGCGCTAATCTTCGAAAGTACTAGGTGGATTTGGATGCAATTTGGTATGGAAGTAGCTTGAAGATTGAGGAAGGTTAAAGGCTACTTTTTACGCGACTGCAAAAAAGAAAAGTTATGTTTTTACCGTGATAGAATCCACGGGAGCGAAGCCCCGCGTGAGTACTAGTACATACATATTATAGATAAATTACACCCAGACAAATCACAAATGATCGTTCTCATCACACAAACATTTGTCCTGAGTGGGAATCGAACCCACGACCTTGCGCATAGCAGTCAGGGCCACTGACCACTAGACCAACAGGCCTGTCAAAATTTAAATCATTGAACCGAGTTTTACAATGACCATAATCAACATTACATGTACCTAATAGCATTTTATCTGTATCGCATTCGTTGCAATTTCACGTAAAGTAATAAAGTGATTGGTTTGTTTCAACCAACCAAGTGGAAATGTGCTTTTGTGGAAATTTTTCTTTTCACTGGGTATTTCGTTTCAGAAACCCATTGACGCCTCCTCAAAACTCCCTGCCAAAGTTTCATCAGATCAATAGTTTAAAAACAAACATACAAAGTTTGATTTGTTTGTAAGTACATAATTATACAACGTGTAATTTAAAGGGTATATACATACCCAGTGCACGGCTTCTTTGGATGATAACAAACGATATGGCAAGGGTTTTGTAATCCTAAGTCTACGTGTGTGGAACTTATTACAAATTTCAATACATTGATAACAGAGACCGAATTTTTCAAATTAAGAAGAACGAAGAGAATTATAAAGATATTACTGTTATTGGCAAGTGACGTGGAAAGTTATTGACCATCGTAGTGCTGTGACACGTTTGTTATGATTGGTATTCAAGAAATATATTATTATGAAACCGATAATTTGGTATCAATTCTTTGAGTCACTTATTTTGAGCTGAAACTATGCATAGAGACTCCATACTAGATGTTGTCTTCAGCTCTTTTGGATAGATATGGGGTTTCCGTTACACGTTGTATAAAAGTATAGCTTTGCCCGTGACTTCGTTCGTGTGGGAGGGTTTCCCGTTTTCCGTGAAAATCCCGATCCCGATAAAAGTAGCGTATGTGTTATTCTAGGATGACAAACATCCATCCATCCTCACAAACATTCGCGTTTATAATATTATTAAGATTCATAGCCCACAAAAGAACAAACTCTCATATATAATTTGCAACTTTTGCACACAAAGTATTCATTAAAAGTCTCTAAAAGTAAAATAGGCACCCGAAGTAATTAAAAGCAAAAATACTACAAACAATACTCATGCAAATAGCTGAAACTTAATTTCTATTAATTAAGAATCCATTACTAAATTACTGAAAAGGTAATAAACTTAGTTTGAAAAGTGCATCAACGTTCACGCTATCTATTTTTGACGATAAAAAAATGTTTAATGTCGTCAGACTAATTAACTTTTTAAGTCTATTTTGTGTTAGCTTTTTCCTGTGACTTCGCTCTCAAAGACATTTACTGGCTTTAAAACTCTAATACCGTTTAAATCCTACTTCATTTCTTATTTGTAGTATCGCCAAGTCGAGCAAAAAAGCGGCACGGCCGTACCATCCTTTTCTCGAAGCAGTTCAGGCCATTTTCGAAACCCTAAAAAGTCAAAAAAATCTAGTCTCTTTATAGAAGAATTGAGTTGTGACACTTGGTTTTTTTTACAAGTATTGTTTTTTATGGGTATTATCATCAGGACTTAAAATGGGATATAATTACAATGTGTATTTATTGTTTTGAGTTTCCAATATTTCGGCACTGTTGCAAGCGCCATGATCGCGGATGAACTAAAGTCATTGCTGGTTGACGTTTATGAGCAGACGAATCGGTAAATATCCCGTCTTAAGTTATAATGATACCGTAAGTGACCATATTAGCTTAAAAATTTGTAGTATGTATATTCATTTATTATATTTTACAGAAAGCTTACATAATAATGGCATAATATGAAAAAAACCTACGCGGAAAGGGGAAATTGTTAATTACAAGCTATTAAAGATACTTACACCTTATTTGCGTTTACAAACAATAAAAAGATTATCACTAAACTTATACACTAAAAACTAAAGCATCACGTAGCTTTTCATGAGTATAAATATTTCCTTAATCGGAGCAGTATTTTTGGAGTTACACAAGTATAATTAATACAAACAAAAATAGTGTTTTCTTTAATATTGAACTTAATAAAATTAACTACCTTCATTGTGCGTACGGCTAAGGAGTGGAATTCCCTGCCGGAGTCTGCGTTTCCCGACAGCTACAACCTAGGAGTCTTTAAGTCCAGAGTGAATGGGTTGCTTTTGGGTAAGCGTGCTCCATCTTCGATCACATCATCGCTTACCATCGGATTAAATAGTGGTCAAACGCGAACCTATTTTCAATAAAAAATAAAAAAAAACTAGAGCACTTCTATCTTCACGTAGGTTATAAAATTGGCCACGTGCGAGTCAGACTCGCCCATGAAGGGTCCCGTAGTAACTATAATAATATAATATGTATATTTATTTGACGAAAAAAAATCTTACAAATTCTTAAAACTAGGTTATTTAAATTTTTTACAACTACGCCAAATAGCTTTGTTTTTCATAGTGTTTGTATGAATTACAAAGTTATATTTGCGGTTTTATAAAATATGCTGTATTACAAAAACTGCGGACCCGATCTCGTTCAAACTAACTTTGGTTAAAAGTTTACATTAAGATCTACAGACAATTTTTTTTTTCACTCCATTATTATAGAAGTTAGAGGGGAGAGGATATTTTACCACTTTGGAAGCGTATATCTTTTAAACGATTGACTTTATAAAAAAGTGGTTGTAGAAACCTCTATGTCATTTTTAAAGACCTATCTATAAATACCACATACGCATAGGTTTCATGAAAAAAAAATGTATTTTCAGTGTTAGTTCCACGGGGAGCCCCCGTATATTTTAAATACTTTTTAATTTTTTCTTAATTTCAAAAAGAGGTTCACAGAATACATCTACTTACCAAGTTTTACATGTATAGTCTTAATAGTTTCGGAATAAAATGGCTGTGACATACGGACGGACGGACAGACAGACAGACAGATAGACAGACAGATGGACAGACATGACGAAACTATTAGGGTTCCGTTTTTGCCATTCGGCTATGGACACCTAAAAATACATAAGAGACTGCCCAGTATGAGACCGCGATGAAAGTCGAGTATGTATGTGTTTCCGCAGCCCCCGGTGCAAATGTGTGGGGGAACACGGATAGGCCCCATAGCTGAGTAAAAAAAACAAGGTTTATAAAATTCTCGGGATCCTGCCGTTTTGCCGAAAAGATTTTGCCAAAATTTCACTACCCAAACAAATTTTAGCAACCTTTTTTTATACCAATGAAAATCAAGGATAATGTCATTTAGGCATTTGGTCTTTAATCAAATGATTTGTTACAGCAAACAATCTTTAGACAATAAACGTTGGGTCAAATAATTTGTTATGGCAAAATATAAAGAAAGAAAAAAATAATCCTGCCGTTTTGTCTAAAAGATTTTGACAAAAATAAAATGGGTAGGTTAGGTTAGGTTAGGTTAAAACTATGACCTCTTACGCCAGAAACGACTTGCACTAGAAAAAAGATTTGGCTGATTTGATTTTGCGTAAAAACTATTATTCCAACTGAAATATTTGACTTAATAAAAAATGTTAAAAGTACTAGTTGGTAAACAAGGTATAGTTTAAACGTTCATTTCCCAATTCATCCATTCAATCCATTTCCAATTTTTTGTGAATAGATTTTTTGCTAAATAATAATTTGGCAAATGAAATTACGCGAAAAAAATTTTGGGAAGTGAAAATTTGTCAAATTCCTTTCGGTCAAACAAGGGAGACCCAAAATTCTCATATAGGTACTTGCCATCGTTCCATTAAAAAATAAAAATAAAATAAAAGTGTCTCCTTCCAAGCCACTATATTTTAACAAAATTGATTCAGTAATTAGGCAGTAAAAACTTCACAATCAACGAACAGACAAACATTATTTTAGATTTTTACTGTAACGATTAATTTGTTAAAAGGGTTATGTTTTCATGCTTCTGTAGGCCTGTTCAAAGTCCCCGAAGGGGCGAAACGGGTACATTGAAATGGTCACAATAAGTGTATTTCGATTAATTAATAATTATCTTATAAGCGAGTAATTAAATTATTTACGGGTGATTATGACATGGGCCTTTTGACTTTTCATTTTATTTCTGTAAACAAAACATGTATTTGAATTATTTATCACAACCTTTAGCCAGACCGAGACACGTGTCATATATATGTTAAAAGAAAGACTCTACGACGAAAAATCATTAGCACGCCCAAAGTTATTTAAGCTGGTTGTTTTAATATCATTATTCAATACGTTATTGCATTCCATATGTAGGTATTTTTAGGTGGTAAACTTATAATTAGATCATATGGACCCTGTCGAGCACAGCAGAAATGAGTTAGGAGAGAGGAAGCATTTGTTAATTCTATAATATTACTTTACTTATCTTAATATTATATGTCTATCAATTAAATATTCGTACAATGAGTCTTCTTCTTCTTCTTCGAATCGATATTAGTAATCATTTAAATATTATGTTGGGCCCAGTAGGTAGCTACGATAGTCGCGGTCACTGTGGCGCTTATAAGGTCGTTAAGGGCCTATACTACCTCAGCGCTTCTCTCTTTATCTCGCTCGCACACTACTGGCCGCGGTCACGCGAGCAAGCGAGTCAGGGTGCCAGGGAAAAGACTCCAAGACACCGATAATTTAGTTTAAATTTCTTTTTACGGTGAAAATAATGGTAATTTAAAAAAATAAATAACATAAGACCTGCTTTATAGTTAGTTCAATCAATATGCAAAGTTTTATATCTAATTACCCGACTGCAAAGGAAGGGTTATGTTTTTCGCGCGTATCTTGTATGTATGTATGTACCTATGTATGTTTGTAATATTCTTTATTACCTCATACCTCCAGAACCGCTGAACGGATTCACACAATTGAGGTATCGTTAGATTTGTCTTAACAGCCCGAGTGTTCTAAGATAGGTGACATTTAAAAAAATTAAACATGGCGGATGTGCGAACCATGGTGAAAATTTTTTTTTTTCAAATACTTCAATATGGATATCAAATTAAAGGGCTTAACATAAGGATTTCAAAAAGATATATCATGTTTATCATTAGTGTAATACTAGCAAAATAACACAATGAGAAAGTTTAAAAATATGGACTCACTTTCTGAATCCGGTGGAGTGCCAATGAACACGACCGGGAAAACTAATAAATTGTTAATTAATATTTAGTTTTGTTTTATAAATGTGCTTGTTTCTTACACTTGAGCAGTCGGGTTTTTGATTTTTTAAATAAGTTTTTTTTAAGTTATTTTTGAATACCAGCGGTTTATTGTTCGGTTTGGAGGTAACTTTGGACTTTTTTTCTGTTAAGAAAATTTTATGGTTTTTGTCAAACTTAGTACCTAACATTAATCCTCAACTTTACCATATATTTGTTTCAAAATTATTGCTGCAGTATTTTAGACATAACGGAGGATCATGCTAAGCCATTTGAGGTAGTATAGGCCCACTTTGGACACTGCAACAGATCGGGCATGGTTTGCTCACGAGCACTGCAATCACACTGGGTGTCATTGTGTTCTGCGATGTCCCACTTCACTAAATTGTGCCTGCTTGTTTAGCAAAAAATGTTTTCTAAAAATTGTCTCCTAGAAGCTCTACATACATGTAGAATATCTAGGCGACTAAAGGGTTGCTTCAGGTGTGTTGGTTGTGCAAGGACATACTGGGCATAAGGGCAGTCAAAAGCATTGACGCTTGCTGGGATTGCGGAAATGTTGTCACAAAATACCGCGGACTGCAAAGGCAGCTGAAAGAACAAGGCGGGTTTTTAGTTAGTAGAAGTCTGACACTCCCTTCCACTCCATACAGAGCGAGAGAAGTCATTCGATGATTTTCCCAAACGGAGAAAAAGGGACTAAGGACTTCAGGCATCCGTCACATCGCCACCATCCGTCATGCTAGTTAGCATGCTGCTAGGCTGTTACCCAGCGGGATCACGAGCCGATTTCCGGCCACCGTAGGCGCGGGCCTGCGGACGGCGAGCAGGGGTCGTTCACCATCCGGTAAGGACCAGGCCCGGGTCGGCGGCGCGTCGTGATGCACGCGCGCCTCAAGGAGCTGTCAACACCAGTGACGGGGCCTCATAGGGCCATTGCCTGCCGGGGTTTGCGGGAAAGTTCTATCGAGATACCGCAGCCCTGGAACTTAAAGGCAGCTGAAGGAACAGGTGGGTTTTTAGTCAGTAGAAGTCTGACACGCCCTTCCGCTCTATCCAGAGCGGGAGAAGTCATTCGATGAATTTCCCACCCAGAAAAAAAGGCTATCCCAACTATTTCAGGTTCGGCTTCACATAGAACGACTTACCCACCTGATATCCACAACCCAGTAGCCGGGTAACACAATACCCCTTGGCAAGACTAGTATCATTTCCTAGCCATTTCCTAACTATTATATGACTACCCGTAATGACTTTCAAAGACGTACCAATAACAGCTGGGGCATTTAATTGTTATTCATTCATTCATTCATTCATTTATTTCATAAAAAAAAATTACATTGTGTTGAAATTATCGCTCTAAATACACACATAAAAAAATACAGGTAGGCATTATTACAATACAGCACAAACTAATCAAAATAAAATAAGTTACAATATACCATTTCAAATAATATTCTTAGAATAGTATTTTTACACAAATCATATAATTATGTCAAATATAAACAATGCAAAAAATAAACAAAGAAAAATTCAACCATTACAAGTCAGAAGTAAATAATAATAATAATAATCAAAATTTATATAATAATATCAATTAAATTAGTCAAATTACGTCAAATAGATATTGTAAAACTAACACCAAAAAGTTTACAGATCAACCATTGAAAATATCAAAATAAAAAATTACGTCAATTAAATAAGGACAATAAGTTAATACAGTCTAGTTGTAAGTGTCACAGAGAAACTCTGCAAGTGTGTAATAGCACTTCTCTATCAAAAAGGACTTTAGCTGTTGCTTAAATGTGTTTAAATTATATATGGACTTTAATGATACAGGTAGTTTATTAAATAGTTTAATTGATTGATATCCTGCAACATGATTTACTACTTTTAAATGTGGTTGCACCTTTTTTTTATATACATAATATTATCTGGTAATTATTGTTTAGTTATAATAATCGATTTTGCATTTGATTTAATTTATAATTTTTTGTTATTTAATTGCATTATGTAATTTACAGTTGAATTACTTTTGTGAATTAAATTATTGTACCTTTGCATGCCTTCTGGTAAAATATGGCTGAACTCACATTGTACCCTTACACCAAATGTTATTGTACTACCCATATTTGCAAAATAAAGTATCTTATCTTATCTTATATTGTAAGTCCCTACGCCTTGTAGCTTCCCGTTTATGCGGCGATACCGGCGGATATTACCCAGCTAACGGATTTACATGCTTTTCGAGGCAAAGAGGAATCTCCATTTATTAAGATGGTTACCCATCCAAAGGCTGACTCCAAAAAGCGTTCCTTATCCTTGAAGATCGACCATGAGTCGAGGTTAGCTACGAGTTCCTTTTCGAAGTGATGACGTAATGTTAATAAAAATAAACCCTCCGATACTGACACGTCTTGCCACCACATACGCATAAATGTATACTTTTAACTTCAATGTCCTAAACATATCGACACAGACAATTGATTGGTCTGAGACAACATCATTTGCATGTTAATGGCCAGCAATGATGTCACGTTGGCTGAAAGGGGTAAAAATAGACCACAAAAAAAATTACACATCCATTTAATAGATGTGTTGTTAATGAAGTAATAAGAATTGAACGTAATAAATAACTCTATGTGTGAATATAATTGTATATTGTATCTTTATAAATATTGTATTAGTTGAGTATCGACTCATTACCATAGGGTAATCTACGTAATTACGTATACGTAATACGTATTAGTATTTATACACACTTTGTCATCTCTTATGAAACTCTCCTGTCGCAGGTCTACTGGAAGAAATTTCTTATGAAATACGCAGGACATTTGTGCTCTTTTGTCTGTATTTAATCTTTTGTCTTTAAAGTTTAGCATTTATCAGTGATTTTGCTTGAATTCTTATTAAGGTCACGGTTAAAAAGATAAATAGTCAATGGGAATCGGTTACCAATGTCTCACTGAGTATTTCACTGTTTTGTATGTGGATAATACAACGTGTAATTTAAAGGGTATATACATACCAAGTGCATGGCTTCTTTGGATGATAACAAACGATATGGCAAGGGTTTTGTAATCCAAAGTCTACGTTGTAGAACTTATTACAAATTCCAATACACTGATACCAGAGACCGAATTTTTCAAATTAAGAAGAACGTAAAGAATTATCGTGTTATTGGCAAGTGACGTGGAAAGTTATTGACCCTCGTAGTGCTGAGACACGTTTGTTATGATTGGTATTCAAGAAATATATGAAACCAATAATTTGGTATCAATTCTTTGAGTCAGTTATTTTGTGCTGAAACTGTGCATAGAGACTCCATACCAGATGTTGTCTTCAGCCCTTTTGGATAGATATGGGGTTAACGTTACACGTTGTATAATGAATATAATAATATAATGTACATGAATACTGTTTACATGTACATTTTTTGTATATAATTATGTTGACTCGTGAACCATCTAGTTCTTGGCGGAATTAACATCATGCACCATTCTCATACAATAGACGTCTCAAAACAGAGGATTATTAATTGTCGGGGCCCACCAGGGGGCCGTTGTCTGCCGGGGTTGCGGAATTATTCGAAAGAGTTACCGCGGCCTCGGAACACGAAGGCCAAATGACGGAACACGGATGGGTTTTAGTCAGTAAAAGTCTGAGATACCCTCTCGCTTCGTCCAGACCAGGAGTCACTGGTTGATTTCCTAACCTCAAAAAAAAAGCTTAGACTGAGGGTTTAATAAGATTGCTGGTAATATGAATTCTACCCACATTGCTAGATCTCTATAAAAATATATGTTAACCAACAATAGCAAAACAAAAAAATAATCTCTCCAAATAATTATATTATACTTCCTTATATATACTGACTCGGTATAGCGAGGCACAACAATTATTAGCACATTCTTAGTTAATTCGTTAAGCACACAATCGCTGTTAGATTCCTGCAGCGACTCGAGATAAGACACGACATGTAATTACTGAGACATGAGCGAGATGAGACTGAATCAAGTCTGCTTACTGTTAATACGTCTTAATAGAAATTGTTTGTTAGCTTTTCCGTGTGCTTAAATATATACAACGTGTAATGGAAACCCCATATCTATCCATAGGGGCTGAAGACAACATCTGGTATGGAGTCTCTATGCACAGTTTCAGCTAAAAATATAAGTGGTCATCGGTTTCATATTATGTTTCTTGAATACCAATCATAACAAACGTGTCACAGCACTACGAGGGTCAATAACTTTCCACGTCACTTGCCAATAACACGGTGATTCTCTTCGTTCTTCTTAATTTGAAAATTCTGCCTCTGGTATAAATGTATTGAAATTTCTAATAAGCTCCACACATGTAGACATAGGATTACAAAACCCTTGCCATATTGTTTGTTATCATCCAAAGAAGCCGTGCACTTGGTAAGTATATACCCTTTAAATTACAGGTTGTATATATATATAAAAGTCCTTACCGAACGATGAGCTACATCTGCTCGCCGCCAGCTAGCCCGCGCCTGCGGTGGGAGCAAATGGTGGGAGATCAGTTCGCGATCGGCGTTTTGGGCGTCGCCTACAGCCTGAGGAAGAGAGTTCTGTCTCCCTCAAGCGTTCAGCCTACTCCTTTGGCATGTCTGCTTCAAGAAGGAGGTGAAACCGTCATGTACTAAGAAATCCGGATATATGTGATTTGTAACACCAATCCCCACTGGGTCTACATGGTGGATTTGGAGCCCATTTCCTTTTATAGGCATGTGTTCCAACAATGGTAGTTTTATAGGCTAGTTAAGTTATAGGTATTCTAATGAAATGGTTTTTCATATACCTATTTATTTTGAAGTGTTTATAATTTATCACTGTGGGAATATTTTTTGTGAATATGTAGGATTGAATATCGTTTATTTCTAAGTACAAAGAGATCTAAATATTAACAAAATTGATTGCATATAAATTTGACATTAAGCAGAGAATCTAGAAACCTCTATATTTTATTCACATTTTTTCCGTTTCTATTTAACTCTTAACCGGTTACTGATCATAATTAGAATACAAGGTAATCTATTTTTCCCATCCAAAAAAATGAAAGCCGCTTAACCCAGAATCACGCGAAAGCAAAATAGCCCCAAGCTTCCCTAAAACTCTTAACAGCAACATTAGACCTATTGCCTTTTGTAACAATTGTTTTTTTTTAAACGCTATTATTTTTACTCTGTGACGCTACTATAAACGCTGTCAGAAATAACCTTTGTCCCCTTAAACTGTTTCACTAATACGTTTCAAATCAACAGCTATTCCGTTTTATTTTGGACGTTTAAAAAAACCTTAGGCGTATTTGTCTTTTGTTTTTGAGCTTTAGGTACAAAATTTCAATTTATTGTTACTTGTAATTTCGCTTTGAGCGTACTTACGATTAATTTTGTTTCATTCATTTTGTTATTGTAAAGATTTTTAATTGTATAGTATTACAAAATCACGACAGTAGCAAATTCATTGTTATTTATTTTATTTGGCTCTTCAACAATGAAAACACTATTACATACACAATTTTACGTGCTCCACCGCTTAGAGAAGAGCACTGCATTCACTATATTATACGCGTAAACTGTTAAAAAAAAATTATTACTTAATTAATCAATTACAATTATGTGTTAAAAAACTATTCACCTAATTACAATTTAAAATTCTATTCATAGAAGATACAGGTGTATGGAACAAATCAATGTCTTCATCGTGGTTTTCATAGTATACATTCTAGACATTGAGCAGTGCTGCCTTAAATTTGTATGACTTTTTGGCGTCCTGAATAGTTTTGTATTAGTTATTATTAGTTTGTTTTTTTTAAATATTCCTTCGTACTTAATGAGCATAATTCACATTATCTATACATACAGGATGGCAGGGACGTCGACGCACAAACGCTTACCAGGGATTCGGGACATGATTCTGGATCCCCCTGTTGCCTTGTCCCGTTGGAATTTTTCGTCGGTTTTTTCTTAATTTTTCAGGATTTTTCAGCAATTTTTTTTACTGAAAACTGTATAAAATCATGGTTTCTATCTAACCTAATGAGAATTTAATTAAAAAATAAAATTCACTTGTTTCGTTTAAAACTGCAATGTAAATAAAACTCGAAAGGGCTACGTGATCAGCTGTTTTGCTAGAGTTAATTTGCGATGTCAACACAGCTGATCAGGTAGCCCTTCCGAGTTTTATTTACATTACTGTTTTAAGTGAAACAAGTGAATTTCCTTGTTTTTTTTTTATTTAAGTGTTTTTTTTTTTGCGTCGGATTTTTCTTAATTTTATTAAATTAAGAAAAAGCCGACGAAAAATTTCAACGCAGGGGGGTCCAGAATCATGTACTGAATCCATGGTAAGCGGTTGCGCGTCGATGTCCCTGCCACCCTGTATATTATATAAAGGAATTCGGGCCTAAATAATAACAGCCGAATGGGTCAATCTATAAGTTTTAAAAACGCTTACCAAGGTCGGTCTGTGGGTCTATTCCCTTATACCCCGGAAAACACGCTAAGCCGTTATTTCCCTTTTTTAAGTTCTATCGGTAACAGTCGTTACCGATAGACAGAAGCCAGAAAATCTGACAGCAGTCTCGTCAAGGGGTGTCCTCTTACCCAGCTACTGGGTTGTGGAGGTCAGATAGGCAGATGCTACATATTAAAACATAAATTGTTACATGCAGCTGACAAAGAAAATAAATTAGGGGATAATCCTGTTTATTGGCAATTTTGCTTGTTTTTTTTTTTTTGTATAAAGAGAACTAGCAATGTGGGTAGAATTCACAATACTAGCAATCTTGTTAACACCTCCAACTAAGCTAAATTCGCTTGTGTGTAGAGTAGGTTCTTCTTCTTATCGTGTGGGTAGTAAGCTCTAACTACCCCATACACCCTAGTGTCAGAGTTTCTAGACCGCTTCAAGGGCCTCTGACGTGGTCTATTTTGACGACCAGCATTTGGCGACCGGGACCACCGGCTTATAAGTGCCTTCCGAAGCACGGAACCATCTTTTTATCAGACAATCACGTGATTCAGGTCTGCAATGTCCTAGCCAAACTGGAAACAACTTTACAGAGGATGCTTCCCGCGGGAATCGAATCCACGACCACCAGGTCACAAGGCAAACGCCTCAACTACTCTACCACGGAGTAAGTTAAAAAAATCTTCCATTCATGCGTAGGTACAATTAATCACGATTGTGTGTAATTTTTTGCCTTTGAAGTGTTATCACAAGAGCTTCTAGACTTATTCGAATGGAAAATACTTAAAACAAAGGAATTCACGCAGTGGGTTTAAGGCAATAGATATATTTATATAATAGATAGAGTTGGTAGTAACAACTCTATCTATTATACCAACTTGGTGCCCGCGACTTCTCTATCACATCGTCCGACACCTTAGACATTAACTTATTAACGACTTACTTTGAATTACGTTCTAATATTCAACTGCATAAGGTTAGACTGGAACCCGAATCCGACATAGTTCAGAAAAGGCTAAGCAGATAATGATGACTAACACTATAATAAAAAATGTAAACTGTTACGTCTTACTCATCACCATCAACCTCCTATACAGAGTTGATACGACAGAGGGTCATTAAATTACACTACGTATACTATACGTGTTTAGTGTTAATTTGATACAGTTAAAAAATAAAAAGAGACAATTTTTTTTTTTCCTTTTTACTAACAAATCAGAGTAAAACGCAACCACCCTTTGTAAATAAATGTGTCTGACCTTAAATACCAAGGTAACAAAGTGGCAACGTAGCGCGGCGTGTGTTATCTCTTGTCTTGGTCAGATTTATCGCTTTAAGGTGCATCTCATCAAAATCATTTGTGACTAAACTACTTCTCCTATTTAATTGATTTTTGGTACAAAGCTTGAAAATGGTACCTAGTGTACGCAGTTTAAAGGAACGCCCCTCGGTCGTATCAACTCTGTATATGGACCGCGATGTCCGAAGTTATTTTATTTATAAATAACATACTCAGTTTATAAAGTTTCCAGTACTGGGACATAGGCCTCCTCTGGAAATACAATCGATTTTGTGTTGTTTTGTGTTATAGGTAAATTCCTATATGACCGCGATTTATTACTTTGGATTAATTTCTTATTTAGCACGCAGTCTCGTTATTTTACTTATTCGTTTTGCTGTGGTTTTCTTAGGGTGTTGATGGTATATTGCTAAATTGAGACTGCCCAGAACTGGGCAACAAGTTGTTGCTGTTGTTGCTGGGGTGGGGTGGTGTATAGTTTTTAACAAAGCAAGTAGCCTAAAGGATTTTTCAACGTCTAATCTATGTATCTCTGTACCAGATTTTATCAATAGCGGTTATTTGGTTTGGACGTGAAAGTCTAACTTTCTGGCAGACAAAATTCGTTTCGCATTTATGATATTAGATAGATAGGATACTCTTTATTGTACACAAATAATTTAAACACACACTTAATTTACAATACTGCAAAATATAGTTACAATGGTGGTTTTATCGCTGATAGCAATATCTTCCAGATAACCTTTGGATGGACTTTAAGAACATGAAACAAAGAGGGGAGGGGAAAGTCAGTGTACCTACTTCAAAT
Organism: Tholera decimalis; assembly: GCA_943138885.2. Taxonomy (NCBI): domain Eukaryota; kingdom Metazoa; phylum Arthropoda; class Insecta; order Lepidoptera; family Noctuidae; genus Tholera; species Tholera decimalis. The sequence goes on from OW964551.2 coordinate 13,996,290, forward strand.
ATATAACATATACAAAAAGTAACTATAATATTAGTGTAGGGATCATTCAAAAAACGGCAAGGAGCGAGTCGGTAAAACTCGCTTTTTTCCGTCTGGAAGATGGGTGAAGCGGGAGGAGCTGGGTTCAGCCTGCTGCCCTTGCGTTCTGGGACCGCGGTATCTGGTTAAAACATTTCCGCAACTCCGGCAGGGTAACAAGTACCTGTAAATATAAATAATTTTAACAGACAGACAGAACGGGGACGTCGGATGGGGGTGTCAGACTTGTAGTGACTAAAAACCCACCCTGCTCCTTAGGTTGCCCTTGCGTTACTAGGTAATATCTAGGTAATATTTATTAGTATATGATTTTTGTATTGTATGTATGTATTTTATATTATTATGTTCAATTAATATTATTTGTTGTTTGTACACTGACAGCCCTTAACCTGTTTCCTTTAAGTTTGTCCATTCAAAGGATGTCTGTAAGAGATCGCCCTGTGCGATAAGACCGCCCATTGTACACAAGTTTAAATTTTTGTATCCATAGAAATATTATGAGGTGTACAATAAAGTACCTATATAATAAAATAATAATAAATCTTCCATTCATTCATTCATTCATCATCGCGATTGTATGTAATTTTTTGCCTTTGAAGTGTTATCACAAGAGCTTCTAGACTTATTCGAATGGAAAATACTTAAAGGAATTCAGTTAGTTGGTTCGGTACATTAAGTAAATACAAAGATACGAAATTTGTTAAAACGTCAGAAACGAGAGAAATCTGAAAAAGTTACCCATATAACAATGTGATAAAATTATGTGTTACTAACTTCTGTCCGCGACTTCGTTCACGTGGGAGGTTTTTCCCGCGCAAATCCCGATCTCATAGGAATTCCGGGATAAAAAGTAGCCTATGTGTTATTCCAGGATGTCAACTATCTACTTACCTAATTTAATTAGGATCCCTTCAGTAGTTTTTCCGTGAAAGAGCAACAAAGATACATACATCCTCACAAACTTTCGCATTTATAATATTAGTAGGATAGTAGGATATTAGTAGGATAGTAGGATTAGCTTCTGCCAAACAGCTTTGCTTGCTTGAAAAGGCTTTTCAGCAAAAAATTTAGACTTTGTCACTTAGGAATAATGTAGCTTTCTACGTGTAAAAGAATTTTGGAAATCGGTTCCGTAAGTAGTTTTCGAGTTTATTCATTCAAATCAAACATTCCACAACAGACGTCTTTATAAATTAGTTTAGATTTCACAACACTAAGAATAAGAATATTATATTTCTATTGTTACATGGGTACACTTACTTTTAATACTAAGTATAGTTATTTAATATGTAACAAGTTATACTGAGAACTGTATCTTGGGAACACTATGATTATTTAAATAATATATAATATCAACATAATTTTAAATAAATGTATATGAGCTGGGAAAATTGTTTGTGTCTTTAACTCTCTTGTAGTATCTACTTTACAACGCCAAGAAAGATGTGCTGCGTAAAAAGCTAGCTAAGCAAAGTTTCACAAAAATAACCTTTATTAAATCATTCACACTTGTAATAACTCCTGTATCGTGGGTGCCTATACAATCATATACACACATCTCTACTAATAGAATATATAAAATAATACCCCTATTTAATATTGTAAATGTGAAAGTAACTCTTTGTCTGCTACGCTTTTGCAGCATCTATTCTCTAATACGCAGTCGAGTCTGCTCGCCACACAACGTAGGATTATGTTGGGCACATCGTTTTCGCATCGTCGCATCTGAAATGAAATATTTATTATGAAAATTGGTTATAAATAACACTTACACGTAATTTCTTTGCTGTTTTAAGTTAGTTAGATGAGGCGGGGATTTCCTAATTATTTTGAGAAGAAACACCGAAACAAACTCAGAGATCAACGTGTCTTTTAAAGCCCATACAATTCGTAATGCTCAAATCATATGGGAAGCATGTAGGTTTAAGCGTACAGATTTGAAAGGACCTGTCCAGACAGTACAAGCTTTTGACAGTTATCGTGTGGTGTGTGTCATTAAACAATCGACGCGAGCTTCAGCAAAAATGCCTGATGCACTACAGAAATTCTAAAGAGTTACCGCGGCCTCGGAACACGAAGGGAAAATGACGGAACACGGATGGGTTTTAGTCAGTAAAAGTCTGACACACTCTCCCACTTCGCCCAGATCGAGAGACAGTCATTGGATGACTTCGTTAGCGTGGGAAGGAAACCCCGGATAAAAAGTAGCTTATATGTTATTCCAGGATTTCAACTAGGTGTTTCGGGAGGTACCTGTTAGAATACAGCGGGAGGACACGCCCGGGTGTCGTTATTGTGAGGAACATCCGCAGGACACGGTGGTGCATACAGTGGCGGTGTGCCCCGCTTGGGCGGAGTACCGCCGTGTCCTCGTGGAGGCGATCGGTGGCGGTAACCTCTTGCGTTCGGCCCTGGTTCAGGTCATGGCGCGGGGCGAGAGGGGATGGGAGGCAGTCGCCTCCTTCTGCAGTCTTGCTAGCGAAGGAGGAGGCTGAACGAGTAAGGGAGAGACAACTTTCTTCCTCACGCCCCAGCCGCTGCGGGAGTTGCGAATAGTTGCGATACAATTCGCGCGCGCTTCAAATAGCTATCAGCAGCACTGATGGGGCCCGAAAGGGCTATTGCCTTACGGGGTTGCGGGATTGTTCTAACGAGATACCGTGGCCCCGGAACGCAAAGGCAACTGAAGGAGCAGGGTGGGTTTATAGTCAGTAGAAGTCTGACACTCCATTCCGCTCTACCCACAGCGATTTGATGATATTCTCACCCAGAAAAAAAATCAACTAGGTATCAAATATATACAAACTAAATTTCATTCGGATCCGTTCAGTAGTTTTGAAGTGAAAGAGTTACAAACATCCATACATCCATCCCCACAAACTTTCACAGTTATTATAATAGTAAGAACTAAGATGCAACACACTTCTTGCATCTTAGTTCTGGTGGGAAAGTCATCGAATGACTTCTTCCGCTCTGGGTTAAGCGGAAGCGAGTGTCAGACTTCTACTGACTAAAAACCCACCCTGTTCCTTCAGCTTAAGTTCCGGGGCCGAGGTTCCTCATTAGAAAATTCCCGCAACCCTGTCAAGTTGCAACACACTGGGATGACACTAACACAAGCACAAAAATAATCTCAATCAAAAAAATATTAAGTCTCTTTCACGTTGCCAGCAAATTTTCTGATTACATAAAAATGAAACTAAATTCCCTTTTTTCTGATGCAGCGTCGCCATTTTCCGATATAAAAGCAATTCACCTGGTCTCGCTGGAACAAGATCGCAGATAAAACATGTCTCAAGTTGATCTTACCGATACAAGCGGAGTTGTAGACTTAACTTGTTATATACCCGACGTTTCGAACTTATTATGGCTATTTAGTAGTTTACAATTTTAAACTGAACTGTTTCAGTGATTTATCGTTTAAAGAAGACTAGCATAAGCTGTTTTGTTTTTATAAAATTCAAATAAAATATACTAAAACCAGTTTTTAGCTACTATATCGATAATGACTACTATCTATGATTATTCCTTTGTTAAAACCGATGTTAAAGAACACTTTATATATTTTATGTATGTACTTATATATATTGTTAGTTTTTCTGTTTTAATGAGTATTTGTAAAGTAGTACTCTAATATAGCCCTCCCCATTTTAATTAAAGCTCGTAAAGTCCTTCCAAAGGTTGTCTGGAAGATATCGCTCTCAGCGATAAGACCGCCATTGTAACCAATTTTTTTACAATATTGTTATTTAAGTGTGATTCAATAATTGGTGTACAATAAAGTATATTATCCGTATATCTATAACATTATCAGCCTTTAACATTTCCGCTGCGGCGATACAGGTCTCACTATAAGAGGGAATGGACCATATTCCTCCACGTGGGTCCAGTACAGGTTGGTTGAAGTCGTACGTCTTCGGATTTTGGCCCTTTTATTAGGTGGGAAAATCATCGAATGACTTCTCCCGTTCTGGATGGAGCCGAACGGAGTTTCAGACTTCTACTGACTAAAAACCCACCCTGTTCCTTCAGCTACCCTTGCATTCCGGACCCGTGGTATCTCATTAGAACATTCACTCAATCTCGGCAGACAATGGCCCTATGGGGCTGTCACTAGTGCTGACAATTCTTAGAAGCGCGCGTGGAACAAGACGCGCTGCCGACCTGGGCCTGGTCCTTACAGGTCTACGATGGTCGGAGATCGGCTCGCGATCCCCGACTCCCGAGGCGTCTCCCGCGGTAGCTGGGGCGTGAGGAATAGAGTTGTGTCTCTCTCACGCATTCAGGGTCCTCCTTCGCTGCATGACTGCTTCTTTTGACAGATCTAGGACATGCCGATATCTTCGCGATGTGAAAAAATCACTGCTTTGATAGCACTGCTAATTATGATTTACACAAAGTTTTGTGCCTGGTCTCGAAACCACGACCTACAGCTCGATGGTCGTGACTGGTAACCACTGAGCCACCACTGTTTTCTCGTTTCTCGTAAAATCCCAAAATCGCTCGACGGATATTTTTTTTTTTTTGTTTGTCTTAGTCCCAATACTATCTTGATTTAGATAAAAAAAGGTTATACAATCAAATGCATATTGGATGGTACGTTTTTCTCAGTGGGTCATGTTGTAATAAATAATAATAATGTTACGAGCTGGGGTTCAGGATAGAAATAATTATCGCCAATTATACCAAAATGAACACTTTAATTAAGTAAACACAAAATAAAAACTAACACAGTTATTCACACACAACACTTGTCACTTAACACTTAAATCGGACTGAAATTCACTTATAGAGTTCCGATTATATCACCTCGTATCTTGTAATAAGATTGACTGTCTGCATTCCTCTGCGATCTATGTATACCCCGGTCTATGAATTCTAGAACATTCTTGTAAAATCAACTCACCGCCTAGACTGCCAAGAATATTCCAGAAGCTACTCGAGATACTCAGTACTGCTATTCGCCGCTAGATGGCGATAGTGTGTCGACTCGATATACTCAGTACTGCTACTCGCCTCTAGATGGCGTTAGTGTCTCGAACATTCTAGATTTCTGTCTGTCGAAGAAATAACATGAATAGTCCTCCAGACCAGTCACGGCGATCAATCACATCAGCGTTTAGCAATCTGCGCAGAAGATATTATAGTGCACAAATATGTGCGCAGGCACAGATGCACTCCTTGTTCCTTTACTATCATAGTTCAATGGCACGGCAATCCGACACGACCGGAGAGAGATTAGGCGCAGGACCAACGGCTTAAGAGGAGGCTCCCTAAATTGTATGTAACTTTGCATTAATATTCTGAAACAATCACGCATACAATCAAAATGGAACTTTAGTATATGATTAATTTGATCTTTTTCTTTACATGTCTAGACCAGTTTCGTAATTGGAACGTTTTTGCTCGGTTCATTTTTTAATAAAAAATCATGTCTTTTTTAAGGATTATTCAAAATTTAATCAAGATTCCTTGGCTTTTATGTCTAAAATTAATATTGACAGTATGAAAATATAGTTTATTATCCAAATATAGGACATTTTTTCACTAGATCAATTATTGCTTTAGTTATAAACGAAATAAGAATTGAGACTTACGACATTTAGTTTCGAACCCGAATATGGTAAAAGAGCGCACGCGATATTCAACTGTATTACTGCTGCGTTAGCGTTTAGCACACAACGGCAGTTTCGAAACTGAACATGGTGAAAGAGCTCACGCGATATTCAACTTTATTACTGCTGCGTTAGCGTTTAGTATACAACGGCCTAACCGGAGTGGATGGGGGCGGAGGTTGCGTGAAAATTATTTTGGACTACCTGGTCTTAATTTTAACGTATTTTTAGAGGCACGGAGGTATCACAACCCCAACTTCCAAACCCCGGGCTACTACTGAGAAACTTATAGAAAAGAGAAACCCAACAGCACTTTTTACCCCTACCTGGGAATCGAACCCGAGACTTCTTGCTCATAAGTCAACCATAAGACCACCGAGGCGGTTATATATTTTAAATAGAAATGTAAAATAAACACTAAATAAAATCAAAGTAAGTAATAATAAAAATTAATCAAATAACAGCAAAATCATCTTTTGTTTAACTAATTTTTTTTTTTTTTTACACTTTGGGCACATAGGTACAAATAAAAATTAAATTAAACTACCCCATAAATTCCATTTTCAACAGAAAACTACTTACACATACAAAAAATGGCAACATTTCATTATCAAGCACATTATGCAAACCGGGACAATCCCCATTGTGTATTCTGCATTAATTTAAATTTTACATTGTTGACACAACAAAACCTTAGGAAAGCAATGCTATTTGGGTTTTAAGAGTATTTTAAACATATGACATACTAGGTTTTACCAGTAGCTTTTCCTGCGTTAGTTAATTCATTTGACTCAATGTGCAAATTTCTCTAAATCTAAACTGAAATAAAGAAGGCAATGAATTTATAGGTAAATGGAAACAGGTTACATTGACGACTGACAAGTAGACGCTAATAAGACGCCATGTTGTTTTTATTTGTCATAAAAAACAATTGTAATTCCCAATTGCCAGAGTACGGCCAGTAAAAATGGAACTGTCAACTTTACCTAAAACATAGTGTCTTTCGCATCCTAATTATTATTAATATGTATTAAATATTATAAATGTAAGTTTGTATCTTTGGATGTAATTTGCTTGTTTGTGTAATTTTAGGTTTGGTGTTGAACTTTTGTCTGTACATTCTGAAATGTACATGAGCCGTCAAACTTGTCATAATTTGGCTTCAAAATAGAATTCGGCACGTGCACATTCGCTCAATTAAAACAAAAATTAACCAACCAGTATATGGGAAGAGTATTCGAAACTCGAATGGGCAATCGAAATCATACGGGTAGACATGACTCATTGTGACTTTCTTTATAGTAATTAAATATCATTGTTTTAGCAAAATTTGTGGGGAAATAGGTACATACTTTTATATATTATATTATACTTTTTTTTTTCCGGTTCCGGTGTCGTAACGTAAACATCGCTCATCATCACTCATACTTATTAAATTCAATAACACTGCAAAAATAACTTATAGTACGAAAAGAAGACCGCAAGCAACAAAAGTGGACCCCACTGAAGCATTTAATTAATAAATTACGGCGAAGCATCGACATAGTAAGCTGATTAAACCAAAACAATAAAACATTCGAGGTTAGAAAAAATACACAGCGAGCTGTCAGGTGAGACACCATTTTTATAAGTCATTGGATTGTCAGACTGACATACTCTGTCACTGTCAGAAGTAAAAGTGTTGCCAAAATTAAAAAAATAAAAAGTGTTACCAACTTGGGAAATCTCCCAAAAAGTATGGAGAATCAAATGGAAATGCTCCTCAGCAAAATAAAAGAACAAATGGCGATTCAGACAAAAGAAATAACAGATTCAGTAACAGAACGAGTCCTGGAAGTTCTGGATAAGAAATTGGCGGTAGTCGTCGAAGAAAATAAGAACTTGAAAACAAAAGTCGAATACCTGGAAAGGAAAATTATTTTTCTGGAAGATTCTAATAGAAAGAAGAACCTAATTTTCTTTGGAGTGAGCGAAACAAATGATACGAAAACGGAGATTGATAATATTAAAACCATAATAGAGAGAGAAACCAACGTAGATATTAAAACTTATGAAATAAACAATGCCTACAGATTAGGAGGAAAAGGGAAAGATATGCGCCCACTGCTAGTTAGCTTTACATCGGAGTGGAAAAGACATTTGATACTTAAAAGCAAAAGAAAAACTGATTCTAAGATCATCATTAAGGAAGATTTTTCAAAAGAAGTATTGGAGAAAAGGAAACAATTGGTACCCCAACTACTAAAAGAAAGAGAAAAAGGGAAAATTGCATATATCAAAAAAGACAAACTCATAATAAAAGACCCGATGGAAGATAAAAAAGTTAAAAGAAAAAGAGACCAAGCCGAATCTCCTGAGAGTTCTTCTAAACAACCAAGCGCATCAGCACATAAGAAATTAAACACAGCAAATATCCTGGACTACATATCCAGATCCAGGTCTAACTCACAATCGGAGACAAAAAACTAAAAAACATCGGCAACTGGAAATCAAACAAAGAAATAACTTTAAAAACAAAATATAAAAACTACTTTAATCCACCTCCCCCAAGCCGACTGGTCATCGAGGGGGAAAACGACCAAGACCCTCCAAGGATAGATAAAATAAAGATAAAGAAAATGAAAAAATGTGATATACACATAGCCACGCTTAATACACGATCGTTAAGAACCCCAGAAAAACTTATCGAACTAGAAACAGCAATTGAAGAAATCAAATGGGACATCATAGGATTAAGTGAAATGAGAAGATTAGGAGAAGGAATAGAAGACCACGGAAAATTTATTTTACATTATAAAGGAGAGACGCCAGGACAATACGGTGTAGGATTTTTGATAAAAAGAGAATACATTAACCAAATAGAAGAAATAAAAGGAATTTCCGAAAGAATTGCGATTCTTAATATAAGACTTCCACTACAGAAAGGCAAAGATGAACCTTGGTCCATTATTCAAGTCTACTCACCGACCGAATCTAATAGTAAAGAAGATACATCCAAAATAGACATTTTTTATCAAAACTTACAATGCGCTGTCGATACGGCACACAAAAATGTAATGATAATAGGGGACTTTAACGGACAAATTGGAGAATGCAATAGAGGTGAAGAATATGTAGTAGGTAGACATGGTTATGGAAACAGATCCAAAAATGGCGCAAGACTGGTTAATTTTTGCTTAGAAAACAAACTTAGTATATTAAACAGTTTCTACCAAAAGAAAAAGAATAAAAAATGGACGTGGACATCTCCAAATGGGGTGTATAAAAATGAGATAGACTACATTTTAGTCAATAATTTAAAAGCGTTTAAAAACCTATCAATAATACACAATTTGAACTTTCACTCGGACCACAAAATGATTCGTGCAACGCTAAGAGGATACACTATGAAGAAAAGTCGTAAGTTACAAAATAACTTGGTACCCCGTGTCAACATTAATAACAGCGAAGAGCTACTGAATAATCTCAAGAATGTACTCAAAAGCAAAAAAGGTAAAGAAAACGGAAAATCAACGCAGGGAAAATATGATAATTTTTTAAAAGTGCTCAAAACAGAAGCGAAAAAAGTATATACAAATAATAAATCAATATTATCTGCAGAAACAAAACAACTACTAAAGGAAAGGAAAGAACTTATACAAGGACTGAAAAATAAAGATAAACGTAAACAGATATCAGATATAAGTAAAAAAATCAATAAAAACATAAAGAAAGACAGAAAGCAATACAGGACAAACACTTTGAAATATCATATTAAGAAAACTGGAGGAGTAAAAAAAGCGTATAAAGAACTAGAGATAAAGAAAGATTGGATGCCAAATCTGAAAAATAGAAGGGGAAAATGCACTAGCAAAAGAAGTGATATATTAAACATCGCTACTAGATATTATACAGACCTTTACAAAAGTAAAAACTCAGACCATATTGTGATAGAAACTAACGAAACTTCGGAAGAAGAGCCCATACCACCCATTTTAAAAGTAGAGATAGAGAAAGCAATAAACTCACAGAAGCTAGAAAAAACACCAGGTGCCGATCAAATCACGAATGAGCTTTTAAAAATAACAAGTTTATTTAACGAAATATTAGAAACAGAGTATATACCAGAAGATTGGACTAAATCAATAATAATATTATTGCATAAAAAGGGAGACAAAGGGGATATTGGCAACTATAGGCCTATAAGTTTAATGTCCAATTTATATAAAATCTTTTCTAAAGTACTACTTCTACGGCTAACTAACACATTGGATGAACAGCAGCCGAAAGAACAAGCGGGATTCAGAAGTAACTTCTCGACCATAGACCATATCCACGTATTACGACAACTGTTGCAGAAATACAGCGAATACAATAAAATATATTATTTGGGCTTCGTAGACTTCAACAAAGCGTTCGACTCTCTAGAACATAATTATATATGGCAAGCACTAGAGCTACAAGGAATTCATCAAAAGTATATACGTATACTTAAAAACATTTACTGTAAATGTTCAGCTCAAATAAAACTGGAGACTACTGGCAAGGAATTTCCAATCGAAAGAGGAGTCCGCCAAGGTGATCCTATCTCGCCTAAGATATTCTCAGCTGTATTGGAGTTGATCTTTACAAAATTGGAATGGGATGATCTTGGACTTAACGTCGACGGAGAAAAATTAAGTCATTTGAGATTTGCTGACGATTTAATACTGTTCTCGCAAAGCCCTAAGATCCTCGAGAATATGCTGCAGCAACTATCGAACGAAAGTGCGAATGCAGGTCTCTCGATGAACCTCACGAAGACCAAGATAATGACCAATTCCCCACGAAAAGACGTTATAAGGGTTAACAATGAACCGTTAGAATATGTAAGTGAGTACATTTACTTAGGTCAACTAGTATCACCAACTGAGACAATGCAGAAAGAAATCGAAAGAAGAATAGTCAACACCTGGAAGAAATTTTGGTCACTAAGCGAAATAATGAAGAATAAAGAGATGCCAATGTCAGAAAAACGGAAAGTTTTTGATGTATGCATTTTGCCTTGCTTAATATACGGATGCCAAACATGGGCGCTAACAGAACAGCAACAACACAAAATTAAGGTGTGTCAGAATGGAATAGAGAGAAGCGTGTTGGGCATAAGAAGAAGAGACAAAGAACGATTAGAGAATATTAAAGAAAAAACAAAATTCAAAAAAGTAGAAAAAGTATGGAGACAATTAAAATGGCGTTGGACAGGACATATGTTGAGAGATAACAAAGAAAAGTGGACAAAAATAATTACGGAATGGTATCCTAGAGAGAACAAAAGAAACAGAGGGAGACAGTTCATGCGATGGGAGGACGATTTGAGGAAGGTAGCAGGTCCCGAGTGGATACGGGTAGCTAAACACAGGGACAAGTGGAAAGCCTTGGAGGAGGCCTTTGTCGAAAGACAAACTGGGAAGAGGAAGAAAAATTCAGATGCCGATGTATTAATTAGATAATTATTATAAGAGCAAGTATATAAAATTAATAGATATAAAATGTTTGCATGATAATTGTAAAATCCCAGAAAATAAAGGCTTATATTAATAATAATTAGGATGCGAAAGACACTATGTTTTAGGTAAAGTTGACAGTTCCATTTTTACTGGCCGTACTCTGGCAATTGGGAATTACAATTGTTTTTTATGACAAATAAAAACAACATGGCGTCTTATTAGCGTTTACTTGTATATAATTTAACTAGTATTTGCGTGTTGCGCGAGGTGCAATACCTCGCGCGCTTGTGAAAAAAAAAAATTGGGGTGGTTTAGTATTTGCGTGTTGCGCGAGGTGCAAGCACCTCGCGTGCTTGTGAAAAAAAAAAAAAATGGGGGGGGTGATGGGGGGGGGGTTGCACAATTATTTCGACTAAAGCATTGCCCCTCTAAATGAATCTGAAAAAAAAAATGTTCCAAGTCTCTTAGATTCCGAGATCCGCCTAAAGGGGGGAGAAGGGGGGCGGGGGGGGGGACTTTGAAAAATGGTTTTTACTTTACCGAGCCTCCTCTATACGAATCCGTAAAAAACAAAAAATACGGGTCTCGTAGTTTCCGAGATACGATAGGGAGGGGGGAAAAGGGGAGGTTTGGCACTTTTCCCGTAGGTTTGAGAGTTACTTGTTTACGAATCTGTCAAAATATACCCACCTCCCCATCCACCATCTGGGAGAACAATTATGTCAATGAGTGAGTCAGTCAGTCAGTCAGTCAGTGAGTGGTAATTTAGCTTTATATAATATAACTAGTATTTGCGTGTTGCGCGAGGTGCAAGCACCTCGCGTGCTTGTGGTGGTGGATTGTTCACTTTTAAAACCTTAAATGAATCTGAAAAAAAAAATGTTCCAAGTCTCTTAATTTCCGAGATCCGCCTAAAGGGGGTGAAAAGGGGGGCAAGGGGGGCGACTTTGAAAAATGGTTTATACTCTACCGAGCCTCCTCTATACGAATCCGTAAAAAAGGGGGGGGGGGTGATGGGGGGAGATGGGGGGTGGTTTAGTATTTGCGTGTTGCGCGAGGTGCAAGCACCTCGCGTGCTTGAGAAAAAAAAAAAAGTGGGGGGATGATGGGGGGAGATGGGGGGGTTTAGTATTTGCGTGTTGCGCGAGGTGCAAGCACCTCGCGAGCTTGTGAAAAAAAAAAAAAAAAAGAGGGGGGGGGTGATTGGGGGGGGAGGGTTGCACAAGTATTTCGACTAAAGCATTGCCCCTCTAAATGAATCTGAAAAAAAAAATGTTCCAAGTCTCTTAGATTCCAAAATCCGCCTAAAGGGGGGAGAAGGGGGGCGGGGGGGCGGACTTTGAAAAATGGTTTTTACTTTACCGAGCCTCCTCTATACGAATCCGTAAAAAGTAAAAAATACGGGTCTCGTAGTTTCCGAGATACGATAGGGGGGGGGAGAAGGGGGGAAAAGGGGAGGTTTGGCACTTTTCCCGTAGGTTTGAGAGTTACTTGTTTACGAATCTGTCAAAATATACCCACCTCCCCATCCACCATCTGGGAGAACAATTATGTCAATGAGTGAGTCAGTCAGTCAGTCAGTCAGTGAGTGGTAATTTAGCTTTATATAATATAACTAGTATTTGCGTGTTGCGCGAGGTGCAAGCACCTCGCGTGCTTGTGAAGAAAACTAAAGCATTGCCCCTCTAAATCAAGTATTTGCGTGTTGCGCGAGGTGCAAGCACCTCGCGTGCTTGTGAAAAAAACTAAAGCATTGCCCCTCTAAATCAAGTATTTGCGTGTTGCGCGAGGTGCAAGCACCTCGCGTGCTTGTGAAACAAAAAAAAAAAAAAAAAAAGAGGGGGGGGGGGTGATGGGGGGGGGTTGCACAAGTATTTCGACTAAAGCATTGCCCCTCTAAATGAATCTGAAAAAAAAAATTGTTCCAAGTCTCTTAGATTCCGAGATCCGCCTAAAGGGGGGGAGAAGGGGGGCGGGGGGGGGACTTTGAAAAATGGTTTTTACTTTACCGAGCCTCCTCTATACGAATCCGTAAAAAGAAAAAAATACGGGTCTCGTAGTTTCCGAGATACGATAGGGGGGGGAGAAGGGGGGGGAAAAGGGGAGGTTTGGCACTTTTCCCGTAGGTTTGAGAGTTACTTGTTTACGAATCTGTCAAAATATACCCACCTCCCCATCCACCATCTGGGAGAACAATTATGTCAGTGAGTGAGTGGTAATCTAGCTTTATATAGTATAACTAGTATTTGCGTGTTGCGCGAGGTGCAAGCACCTCGCGTGCTTGTGAAAAAAAAATAAAAAGGGAGGGGGTGATGGGGGAAAATGGGGGGGGTTTAGTATTTGCGTATTGCGCTAGGTGCAAGCACCTCGCGTGCTTGTGAAAAAAAAAGGGGGGGGGGGTGATGGGGGGAGATGGGGGGGTTTAGTATTTGCGTGTTGCGCGAGGTGCAAGCACCTCGCGTGCTTGTGAAAAAAACTAAAGCATTGCCCCTCTAAATCAAGTATTTGCGTGTTGCGCGAGGTGCAAGCACCTCGCGTGCTTGTGAAAAAAAAAAGTGGGGGGGGTAGAGGTGATGGGGGGGGGTTTTGTATTTGCGTGTTGCGCGAGGTGCAAGCACCTCGCGTGCTTGTGAAAAAAAAAAAAAAAAAGGGGGGGGGAAATGGAGGGGGGGTTGCACAATTATTTCGACTAAAGCATTGCCCCTCTAAATGAATCTGAAAAAAAAAATGTTCCAAGTCTCTTAGATTCCGAGATCCGCCTAAAGGGGGGGAGAAGGGGGGCGGGGGGGACTTTGAAAAATGGTTTTTACTTTACCGAGCTTCCTCTATACGAATCCGTAAAAAGAAAAAAATACGGGTCTCGTAGTTTCCGAGATACGATAGGGGGGGGGGGGGGGAGAAGGGGGGGAAAAGGGGAGGTTTGGCACTTTTCCCGTAGGTTTGAGAGTTACTTGTTTACGAATCTGTCAAAATATACCCACCTCCCCATCCACCATCTGGGAGAACAATTATGTCAGTGAGTCAGTGAGTGAGTGGTAATTTAGCTTTATATAATATAATAATAATATTGCTATGATATACAATAATATTGATATGATATGCTCCTGAAAACCATATTCAACTTTTTTAATACAATGTAACGAACTTTTTGAATAGAAAGTACTTGACAAAAACGGGCACCAACATAATTACCTGGATGTTGGTATCTGTTTTTGACAAGTACTTTCGCTAATTTAATTACAAGTTTAAGATTTTGATAAAATGAAACAGTTTTTCTTTTGAAATAATGTGGCGTGAAAATATTTGATTTAATTCAGTTAATTTTGTTCGAGACGTGTTAATATTTTCACAATTTTTATAATAATAATTCAGTTCCCAATGTTGGGACACAGAGAAGAGGCCTCTCTTCTCTGTCAAAGGCAGTTGAAGAAACAGGGTGTGTTTTTTTCTTCTCTATGAGAGGGATTGGGTGGTAATCCACCACGGGGGGTAGTGCGGTTTGGTGGATATATACGTTATACATTTTGCTATTTTTAACGGTAGTCAATTTAGATTAGATATTAGATTTAGAGACTGTCATGGCGGACAATTCTCATTGATTCATTCATTATATTGGCAGCTATGGTAGATACTTGATGCTCACACATAAAAACCGAACCGAACCGTTGCCTACCTGTCGGTTTTCTACAGATCGTACTTCGGGGAGTGTGCGCAGGAGCTCCATGACTTGATTCCTCCATCTCCCTTTCACTACCGGTCTACCAGACGCACGGCTGGGTACCATCCACACTTGGTTGATATACCGTCTTGTCGTGCCAAGCGCTTCTCCTCCACATTTATTGTGTGCACAGCCAAGCTGTAGAACTCTCTGCCGGCTTCTGTGTTCCCAGCCACTTATGACCTTTCAGCCTTTAAAACACGAGTAAATAGGCATCTTCTGGGCTCGCTCGTCCCATCTTAGACCTCATTTGTCACTTACCATCAGGCGAGTTCGAGGTCCAGAGTGGGCTCATCAGTAGTAAAAAAAAACATTCGATCTTAAATGTATTTTAGCTCTAATCTCCATTATTACTATAATTTCAAATATACAATTTTTCAATTTTCAATTTACGTTGAATATGTGTTACGCACATTGCGTGTAATTTTCATCATCACCACTGCTCATGCATGTCCTCAGACCGAAAAATCCGAAGACATTTGTAACGTCCACCAACTAGGATTGGGACAACGTGGTGGATTACGGCCCATTTCATCTGAGAGTGGCCTGTGTCCCAGTGGTGGGAATATTATAGGCTGATTATATTAAGGGCCTATACTACCTCAGCGCTTCTCACTCTTTATCTCGCTCGCTCACTACTGACCGCGGCCACGCGAGCAGGCGAGACAGGGTGGCAGGAAAAAGACTCCAAGACACCGATAATTTAGTGTATTTCTTTTTACGGTGAAAATAATGGTAATTTAAAAAAAAGTAAATAACATAAGACCTGCTTTATAGTTAGTTCAATTAATATGCAAAGTTTCATAGACTAATTTGAAGTTAGTTTTGAATACCAGCGGTTTATTGTTCGGTTTGGAGGTAACTTTGGATTTTTTTTCTATCAAGAAAATTTTATGGAATCGTGTTTTCGTCAAACATATTACCTAACATTAATCCTCAACTTCACCATATATTTATTTCAAAATTATTGCTGCAGTATTTTCGACTTAACGGAGGATCATGCTAAGCCATTTGAGGTAGTATAGGCCCTTAAGTTACATTTTTTTAACGTTTCGTGCTGACGGGATACGACCCAAAAAATTAAATGGCAGCATCGCCTCCCGACGTCCCGTTCCAAGCAAAAACACGGGGATAAATATTGTACATTTTGCCAGAAGCTAAAATTTTGTAACCCTTTTTATGATGCCTCTTAAATTGTACAAATAGATTTTGTTATGACAACCACGGACTAGAAATATTTTTTTACACAACCTAAACCTACCATGTCAAAACTGTTTGCATTTTAATTAAAAATAAACTCGTGGAAAAAAGGGAAACATTTTTATACTTATCTAGATAAAAAAATCGGGCAAGTGCGAGAGGTTATGAGTTCCACGAGTGAAATATATTGTTGGTAAAAGTGGTTTTATAATAAAAACATGTTCGTATTAGGTGACGGGTGGACATTGCGGAGGACTGTCATCGTTGTAAAATCTTATTATAATCATTTAATTTTACTTATTTTATTTTAATTAAATTTGTTCGTGTTAAAGGTTATTTTCGTAATTACATAATATTAAATAATAATTATTTGATGTGTGTGAGTGTATTTATGTAAATGTGATGAGTCCGAGTAACTTGATATAGGTGCATTTTATTATTTATTTAGTTTTGTTTTTTTTTTATGTGTAAAGATTTATCTTATGATAGGCCAATATAGATAGACAGCGGAATCTTAGTATCAGCGTACCGTTTTCATCATTTGCTACGCAACCCTGGAAAAGACAATTACGGCTTGACGGTCGCCGTGACACTTAATATTCTATTAGCAGTTAACCTATAACAGACTGTTAAAGTACAGTTAATGGAGATTAAATGATCGTTTGAAAGCTGTGGTGTCCGCTTTAAGCGATTTAAAGCGAGCGATGTTACTTTCGTTATGAGCGTACTGTTAGTACAAGTGACGTCAAGGAATTTAATACTTGCTGGTAAAACGTTAGAGTCAGATCTTCATTCAAGGGATCTGCCCCGTTGCAACGTTTTTAGGTTCCATTTTTTGCCATTTGGCTATTAAATAGCCAAATGGGAAAAAAATGGAACCATTATAATTTCGTTATGTCTGTCTGTCTACACATTGTCTACACTATTTGTACTACATATTTAAAACTTGGGAAGTATATGTATTCTGTAAACTGCTTTTCGATTTTAGACAAAAAAATATAATTATAAGGGGGGCTATATATGGCTGGCTATATATGGAACTGAAACTAATAATATTTTTTTTCATCAGACCTATACGAGTGTGGTGTCTATAGACAGGTCTTTAAAAATGAGATTGAGGTTTCTGAAACCATTTTTCCTTAAGTCAATCGTTTAAAAGATATACGCTTCCAAAGTGGTGTAACTTCCAAGTGAATAAAAAATCTAAAAAATAAATATCCTGCTCCGCAGCGCAGAAGCCAAACGTTCAAGCATTGCGCCCATCGTATTTCAGACATATCTAGATAATTATATCTATCAAATACATTTCTAATTCTTTCACAGTTCATCAATTACCTACTTTTCAAGTCCAAGTCAACTCGATTTAAATGGTCACTTGGTTGGTTTCTTACTATATTAAAATTATGAGAGGTAAAGTAACTCTTTTCATCTTTATTTCCCACGTTGCAAGACTGCTATATTATTATACAACGTGTAATTTAAAGGGTATATAAATACCAAGTGCATGGCTTCTTTGGATGATAACAAACGATATGGCAAGGGTTTTGTAATCCTAAGTCTACGTATGTAGAACTTATTACAAATACCAATACACTGATACCAGAGACCGAATTTTTCAAATTAAGAAGAACGAAAAGAATTATTGTGTTATTGGCAAGTGACGTGAAAAGTTATTGACCCTCGTAGTGCTGTGACACGTTTGTTATTATTGGTATTCAAGAAATATATGAAACCAATAATTTGGTATCAATTCTTTGAGTCAGTTATTTTGTGCTGAAACTGTGCATAGAGACTCCATATCAGATGCTGTCTTCAACCCTTTTGGATAGATATGGGGTTTCCGTTACACGTTGTATAAATATTTGTACGTACAAAAAAATTACCAATAAGAGCCCAAGAGGCAAACTGAAACTGTGGGAAGAAAGAAAGAAGAAACAAAAACTCCTTAGTAAAAGATATATAAAAAGAAAAAGAAGGCTTGTTTTCAGTAAAAAACAAGACGATAAGGATTATGGCCAGTCCTGTGAAAAGCCCGATATGCCGGTAGAAATACTGGATAAACTGAAAAACAAGTTTATGAAAAAAATTAAAAAGTCTGATTTGGAACGAGCAACAATTGAAAGAAAAACTGTTTTACAAAGTGATAGTGGAGAATGGCTAGAGATGAGAAGATCGTTATTAACTGCATCCAATTTCGGCAGAGTTATAAAAAGGCGTATTAATACACCATGTGCTAATTTAGTTAAAGATATTCTTTATCGGAACAAAATTGACCACCTGGAATCTATTAGACATGGCCAATTGAATGAAAAAATCGCACTTGCACAATTGGCTGTACAAGAGCGCAAAACGATTAGACCCTGTGGTTTATTTATAGACCAAGAACTATGTTTCTTGGGTGCAACGCCTGATGGATTAATTGGAGAAAATACTGTTGTTGAAGTAAAGTGTCCTTTGACAGCCCACAAAATGGGCCTAGCAGCAGCAATTGAAAATAAAAAAGTAAACTTCTGGCAAAAAAACAAAAACTAGTGAACTAGCCATCAACAAAAAACATGCTTGGTATTACCAAGTTCAAGGACAGCTACACGTAACCCAAAAAAAAATATTGTTTGTTTGCCGTATGGGAGAATGAAAAAAAAAAAGCTGAAGACGGAAATCATTCAAAGAGATGATACATTTTGGGAAAGAGAAATGAATGAAAAATTGAAAAAGTTCTATTTAGACTGTATTTTACCTGAGATACTTGATCCCCGAATTTCAAGAAATATGAAAATTCGTGAACCACACGTAAAAAATAGAGATGAAAATACAGATAGAGATAAAAGTGACAAAAAAGACAAAAGCGAAATGGAATGAAAGCAAACTGTTCCGGTGCAGCAGTTTGTTTTTTCTCTGCACGAGCACATACAAGGCAGTATTTGTTTTGGATGCCTAAAAACAAAACTTGTTGTAGTAGAAAACTAAATTTTGAAGATTTGTGACTTGAGTAATTTTTTTCCAAAATTTGTGTATTAACATTGCGCTCCGTATGCGTAAATACGTCAAAAAATCACAAAATAAAATTATAATAATTAGCTTGTTTAATTTTTATGTATCCTTCCTGTTCGTTCACCTGTCCATCCATCCACCCAGTCCGTATCCCACCCTTTCATTCGTCTCTCCTCGCATCCGTAGGTATGTTCACTTCACACGCTGTATTCTTATAAACCGTATATTGCGAAAATAAAAATGACGAAAATAAACTGCTATTTTATACAAAAAGGTTATTCAATTGGAAAAGAATAATTGAAACAGCTGTTTTTATTGCGATTTCAGAGCTGGTGCCATAGTAAAACTTGTTCATAATTATGAGTACAATAACCTCCTTTGGTATTACTTAAACTCTTTTGTAACACCCTGTATATTATTTTTCTTCAGAATCCACTATCAAACTTTTTGGATGTTTTTTTTTTTTCATTATATTATTCTTGATTCTGAAATAAAATATCTATAGGAATAAAAATTATTGTTTTTAACCGACTTCAAAAAAAAAGGAGGAGGTTCTCAATTCGACTTGAACTTTTTTTTTTTATGTATGTTACCTCATAACTCGGAGACGGCTGGACCGGTTTGAAAAATTCTTTTTGCGTTTGAAAGGGTATACGTTCTAGTTGGTCCCATTGTTACGAAATCATGATCTACTGTTGGGATCCTGGAGAAATCGAGGGAACTCTTCAAATATTATAGGCACACCTATAGCGTTTTGGGTATTTCTTATAGTACCTTGAGCAGTTGCTTTTGAAAATTACCATTTGGGGAAGTTGAACTGATGATGAAGACCACAGATGGCCACTGAAACTACTCAATAATAAGTATTTCGTGGATTGCGCGATTACTTGAGTACGGATGTTAAGTACTTTATGCTCATCACAATGTATATGGTGATGTAGAGCTGATGGTGATGTACCAGGAGAACTCCTCAAAAATTAACAGCTCTGCACCAGGAAAAGCAATATTTTGTAAAAGGTGATAAGTAGTTGACATTTTGGCTTTTGTAACTAGATAAATTACAAACAGTCCCACTAAAAAGCGTGAAAAAAAATTTTTAGCAAAAAAATAGAACCGACTTCCATATAAAAACACTACAAGGGCTAAAATAACTTTAATTTCGGAAGGCGTTGTAAAAAATATAAAAGAAACTACAAAACAAATGACACCGACTACCGAAATTAAAGTTATTTTTGCCTTTGTAGTGTTTTATATGGAAGTCGGTTCTATTTTTTTGATAACCTAATGAATTAAATAAAAAATAAGAGAACAAAACTATGCACATATTTTAAAATAATAACAACACGAAAATATGTAAATATCTATAAATACATAATATTTAATAAATAAGACAACAAAAAGCTATACCGCGAATGAGATTCGATCTTGGTGATCGCCGCGGAAACGCGGCGCGAAACCCGAACGGTGACACACTGGACCGCTCGAGCTCTGTATACCAGCCGTGAAATTACGATGTTAAATGTAATGAAAAACACGCATCGACGAAATTCGCGCGGTGCACCCCGCAGTAGGCGGGACTACTCGTGTCCCACTTCATCTGCTTCACCCCCTCAAATGAGGGGGTGCGCGGGGCATTCTCTGTGACGTGTCTGTGAGTGCGCCCGTTTGAGCAAGGTCAACGGGATTATATTGCGTCTTAAATCATTCACACTTGTAATAACTCCTGTATCGTGGGTGCCTATACAATCATATACACACATCTCTACTAATAGAATATATAAAATAATACCCCTATTTAATATTGTAAATGTGAAAGTAACTCTTTGTCTGCTACGCTTTTGCAGCATCTATTCTCTAATACGCAGTCGAGTCTGCTCGCCACACAACGTAGGATTATGTTGGGCACATCGTTTTCGCATCGTCGCATCTGAAATGAAATATTTATTATGAAAATTGGTTATAAATAACACTTACACGTAATTTCTTTGCTGTTTTAAGTTAGTTAGATGAGGCGGGGATTTCCTAATTATTTTGAGAAGAAACACCGAAACAAACTCAGAGATCAACGTGTCTTTTAAAGCCCATACAATTCGTAATGCTCAAATCATATGGGAAGCATGTAGGTTTAAGCGTACAGATTTGAAAGGACCTGTCCAGACAGTACAAGCTTTTGACAGTTATCGTGTGGTGTGTGTCATTAAACAATCGACGCGAGCTTCAGCAAAAATGCCTGATGCGCTCATTGATATACTAAAAACCCAAGATGCACACTCAACGTCTCAAAACCGTCCGCATAAAATGAGTGCTTAATTCTAAATTATGCGCTTATTTCAAATAGTATAGCGTCACTCGCGTCTAGGTACACACGTCAAAAATGCCAAAATTTTCTTTGTAAAAACAACCTTAAACAATTGTCATAAGATAGAATTTGCAAAAACATATTTTGTACATATAGCATATCTATTACTACGTAGGTGGTGAGTGTTTGGCGACAGTTTCGAGTGTCACTTTTCTTCGAGACTGTGCATCTTGGGTTTTTAGTATATCAATGGATGCGCTACAGAAATTCTAAAGAGTTACCGCGGCCTCGGAACACGAAGGGAAAATGACGGAACACGGATGGGTTTTAGTCAGTAAAAGTCTGACACACTCTCCCACTTCGCCCAGATCGAGAGACAGTCATTGGATGACTTCGTTCGCGTGGGAAGGAAACCCCGGATAAAAAGTAGCTTATATGTTATTCCAGGATTTCAACTAGGTGTTTCGGGAGGTACCTGTTAGAATACAGCGGGAGGACACGCCCGGGTGTCGTTATTGTGAGGAACATCCGCAGGACACGGTGGTGCATACAGTGTCGGTGTGCCCCGCTTGGGCGGAGTACCGCCGTGTCCTCGTGGAGGCGATCGGTGGCGGTAACCTCTTGCGTTCGGCCCTGGTTCAGGTCATGGCGCGGGGCGAGAGGGGATGGGAGGCAGTCGCCTCCTTCTGCGAAGCAGTCTTGCTAGCGAAGGAGGAGGCTGAACGCGTAAGGGAGAGACAACTTTCTTCCTCACGCCCCAGCCGCTGCGGGAGTTGCGATACATTTCGCACGCGCTTCAAATAGCTATCAGCAGTATCAGCAGCACTGATGGGGCCCGAAAGGGCTATTGCCTTACGAGGTTGCGGGATTGTTCTAACGAGATACCGTGGCCCCGGAACGCAAAGGCAACTGAAGGAGCAGGGTGGGTTTATAGTCAGTAGAAGTCTGACACTCCATTCCGCTCTACCCACAGCGATTTGATGATATTCTCACCCAGAAAAAAAAACAACTAGGTATCAAATATATACAAACTAAATTTCATTCAGATCCGTTCAGTAATTTTTAAGTGAAAGAGTAACAAACATCCATACATCCATCCCCACAAACTTTCGCAGTTATTATAATAGTAAGAACTAAGATGCAACACACTTCTTTTTTTCTTCCTGGTGGGAAAGTCATCGAATGACTTCTTCCGCTCTGGGTTAAGCGGAAGCGAGTGTCAGACTTCTACTGACTAAAAACCCACCCTGTTCCTTCAGCTTAAGTTCCGGGGCCGAGGTTCCTCATTAGAAAATTCCCGAAACCCTGTCAAGTTGCAACACACTGGGATGACACTAACACAAGCACAAAAATAATCTCAATCAAAAAAATATTAAGTCTCTTTCACGTTGCCAGCAAATTTTCTGATTACATAAAAATGAAACTAAATTCCCTTTTTTCTGATGCAGCGTCGCCATTTTCCGATATAAAAGCAATTCACCTGGTCTCGCTGGAACAAGATCGCAGATAAAACATGTCTCAAGTTGATCTTACCGATACAAGCGGAGTTGTAGACTTAACTTGTTATATACCCGACGTTTCGAACTTATTATGGCTATTTAGTAGTTTACTGAACTGTTTCAATGATTTATCGTTTAAAGAAGACTAGCTTAAGCTGTTTTGTTTTTATAAAATTCAAATAAAATATACTAAAACCAGTTGTTGGTGGCGATCAAGTAAAGTCGACGGCGTTTAGTGTACATTCGTTTATTCGTTACAAGTTATATTTAGTTTTACAAAAGGGTGCGCGACATAATGCGTACGCGCGATCAGCCGTAGAGAAAAAAGGGAAGAGAAGATGGCCGCCACAGGATCTTGTCATCGCGTCGCGTTCCATCTTTTTGTGGTGATGCTCGGTTCGCGAGCATTAGTGCGTTCCGGTTTCGTTGTAAACATCCTCCCCCCCCTTGGGGACATGTTCCCCAAGGAGCTCTTGGGAATTTAGTAGGGCTAGTCGAGAGACGGGCCTATGAATGACGCCATTCTCTGTCTTGACGTCGACTACCCTGCATACACCGTCAGTTCCTGGATACAGCTTCAAAATGCGGCCCATGAGCCACTTCATAGGTGGCAGCTGGTCATCCAATATTAAGACCAGGTCGTCGACACGAACTTCGTGCTGTGCTTGCTGCCATTTGACGCGTTGCTGCAGAGTGACTAGGTAGTCCTTTGTCCATCGAGACCAGAAGTGCTGTCTTAAGCGCTCAATCAGTTGGTATCTATTGATACCGATTCGTTCAGTAACGGGTGAAGGTAGCGAGGTCAATGGTCTACCCACAAGAAAGTGCCCAGGTGTAAGTGCGGACAGATCAGATGGATCAACAGACATTGAAGTAATCGGACGCGAGTTCATGATAGCCTCGATCTGTGCAAAGAGTGTATATAATTCCTCGAAAGTTAAACTTGAGTTACCCGCTATTCTTTTTAAGTGATATTTGGCCGTTTTGACTCCGGCTTCCCAGATACCGCCGAAATGCGGTGCATATGCGGGAGAGAACTTAAACGTTATACCTTCCTTGCTCGCGTAGTCGCTAACTAAACGTTCACTTTCCTTAAGCAGTCTGTTCAGTTCATTATTCGCACCTACAAAATTTTTACCGTTATCACAGTATATAGTGTGAGGTTTGCCTCGTCGTGAAACAAATCTACGCAAGCATAAAATAAAGGCATCGCTACTTAAGTCGCTTACGACTTCTAAGTGAACAGCCTTGGTGCTGAAACAAACAAATATGCATAAGTAGCACTTAGAGGTTTTGGCACCGCGGCCCTTTCTATTTAAGATTAAAAAGGGTCCTGCAAAGTCAGTGCCACAAGTCGCAAATGGTGGAGCAGGAGTTACACGAGGTTGCGGTAAGTTACCCATTATGGGGTTTAAAGGCTTAGCTCTAAATCTTTGACAACGAACACACTTTCTAACAGTAGTTACAGCTAATACCTTTCCACTTGTAGGCCAGAATTGCTCACGAATAGTATTTAAAAGTTGCTGAGGGCCACAGTGTAGAAGACGAAGATGTTCTTGCTCAAATAGAAGTTTCGAGAAAGTGTGTTTGGAGTCCAGTAGTATAGGATGTCTTTTCCCATAAGGACAGTGAGATGCATTATCGATTCGTCCACCGACACGCAACACACCGTGTTCATCCAAAAATGGATTCAAAGAGAGAACTCTTGATTTAGAATTTAATTTATGTAAAGTTTCAAGTGAGTGAATTTCTTTTGAAAAGCATTCCTTCTGTGACACCTTAGCTATTAGTACCAGTGAGTTATTCAATTCAGAACAGGTAAGTTCACCATTAAATTTAGTATGCATATTTTTTATGTTATTTATAAATCTTAGCACATAAGCAAATATCCTTTGCAGTTTATATAGTTTAGAGTATTTTTGAAATGGAACAATATTAGTGGGCATAGTTTGAACATTTAAACTTATTTTTATTTCAGGTAAAGTAGAAGAAGTAGATTTAAATTGGGGCCATTCATTTTCTGACTTGGCCAGAAATGAAGGGCCATGCCATCAAAGAGCATTATTATAGAGAAGACGTGGTTGAATGCCCCTGGACGCCATATCGGCAGGATTATGCTCAGATGGTACATGACGCCAAGTAGTTATATCAGTTAATTCCCGAATTTGTTCAATCCGGTTGCTTACATAAGTTTTGAGAGTTTTGGGTGGAGTGTGTAACCACCCTAAAACTATAGTTGAATCTGTCCAAAATACTGAGCGTGAAATCTTAATTCTTAAAGATTGAAGTACTTTAGAGTATAGTTTTGCACTAAGTAAAGCACCTAACAATTCCAGACGGGGAATCGTTTCAGTTTTCAAAGGAGAAACTTTAGTTTTAGCACATAACAAGTTACATTTAATCTCAACTAAACCATTCGTTGATTTTAGATAAATGCATGCACCATATGCATCTTGTGAGGCATCAGAAAAGCAATGTGCCTCTATATAAATAGGAGAACTACAGAAAATGTATCTAGGTATCTGAATCTGAGTGAAACATTGAGTTTCATTATAGAATTCTATCCATGAGTTTTCAATATCCTTTGGAATTTCATCATCCCAGTCGATTTTTAGTAACCAAAGTTTCTGTAGTAAGATTTTATGAAAAATAGTGCAAGCAGATAAGAGACCTAAAGGATCAAATATTCGACACGAGTTGGACAATATAGAGCGTTTCGTTATTTTAGGAATAGATTTAATTTCGACTGAATAGTGCAAAGTATCAGAGCTAGGTGTCCATCCCAATCCCAAGACAGAGGCTTGTTTACTGAAATCCTGAGATTGGTCAGTAGTAGGTATGTCATCAAAAATATCAGGTGAATTTGATCTAAATTTACGCAAAGGGAAACGGCCTTCAGCAAGTTTGTCGATTACTCCTAAAATGTTAGCTTTTAACTGCGATTTTGAGTCCGATCCAGTATTCAAATCGTCAACAAAAAAATCATGTCTAATAGTATTGGCAACAGCTTCATTAGTACACTCCGCTGCGAGTTGAACAAGACACCTAGTACTCAGATACGGAGCTGAAGATGTTCCATAAGTGACAGTATTCAGCTGTAAGATTTTCAGTGGTTGACTTTCGTCTTCCCTCCAGAGTATCAGCTGTAAATGACGCTGTGATTCATTTACCATAACTTGTCTATACATTTTTTCAATATCACCTGTCACTACATAGGTATACTGACGAAACCTGAGTAAAATTGCCATTAAATCGTCCTGAACTACGGGTCCAACAAATTGGATATCATTTAGCGATTTGTTTGAGGAAGTTTTACAAGATGCATCAAATACTACTCTTAAGCGAGTGGTTTCACTACTTTCGCGAATCACTGCATGATGAGGAATATAGTATCCGAAGTTCGGACGTGTTACTTCAATTAAATGTCCTAATTGTTGATACTCATTAATAAATTTAGCATAGTAATTTTTCATTCTAGATTTATTCAGTTTCTTTTCCAAATTCAAGAAACGCCTTTCAGCAGTAAGATAAGAGTCTCCTAAAGCCTCATTAGGTACTTCACGCAAAGGAATTTTTACACAAAACCTTCCATCATTCAGACGGACAGTATTCTCGATAAAGTGGTTTTCACAATATGTTTCCTCATTGGAAAACTTAACAATTTTATTTGCCAGAGTAGGAATACTTTCAACTTCCCAGAATTTAGCCAGAGAGTCCCTAATCTCTTGAGAAAAGTTAGAACAAGTAGTAGTAGTAGTAGGCCTCACACCGGTAGGGCCTGACACGAGCCAACCCAGTTTAGAATTTTGTAGTGTAGGTTTATTTTTCCCTAATTTAATTTGTCTAGTTTCCACAATTTCCCAGTAAACATCAGCACCTAGCAGTAAATCTATTTCAGAGGGTATATAGTAGGTAGGATCTGCTAGGTCTATAGATTTAGGAAGGTTTAAATCAGAAGAGTTAATCACGGAGCTAGGCAACATGCCAGTAATCTCAGGCACTACAAAACATGTTACATTTGTCTGGAATAAGTTAATCCGCGATTTAAGTTTTATCTTACACATTTTACTAGTATGAGTCACTTTATTATTTATGCCAGCAATTGATATGTCTGTATTAGAACAAGACAAATTCACTTTTCTCTGCATTCTTTCAGTTATAAATGAGGACTGGCTGCCATTATCTAAGAGTGCCTTAACAATGTATGTTTCAGAGGATTGATTGTCAATTATTTTCACTTGAGCAGTGCATAGCAGGATCTGCCCAGGCATTGCCGCAGAGAGTGACACAGGATTGAACATAGCAATTGTAGAAGTTGCCTGGGAAGAACTTGCCTCTTGAGGAAGTGATATTGCAGAAGTCTTATGAGCAGATGAGTTTGTCTTGTCATTATTGGACTGTGATTTATGTAGCAGTAAATTGTGCTTTCTGTTGCAGAATTTGCAAGAGTGATGTTTGCAGTGAGCAGAGAAATGACCAGGACGCAGACAATTATAACAGAGTTTGTGCTTGGAAACTTCACTGTATCTAGCGTCTACAGACATATCCTTGAATTTTTTACATTTATATAGTAAATGATCTTGTGAACATACAACACAGTTATTATCATAATTTGTGTTAGAAGAAACAAATGATTTAGTTTGTTTAATATCTTTAGAATAAGGACGTTTTTCAGATTTACTAGTATTAGTACTGTACTGCAAGGTTTCCAAAACATCAGCTCGATTTCTTAAAAAAGTATAGAAATCCTCAATCGTTGGAGCAGCAGCAATAGTATTCCTATGCTCCTCCCATTGGCGACCCGTGGCGCCATCTAGTTTAGACACCATAATGTATACAAGTAAAGTATCCCAGCGGGATTCAGGATCATTTAAAGTAGATAGGGCTCGAATATTTTTAGAATAGTAATCTATCATGGAACGCAGAGATTTGTAATTTTCTTTATTTATAGTGTCATAATTCAAAATAGCCTTTAAATGATTATTTGTAAGTATCCTCTTGTTATCAAAGCGTTCAGTAAGTAAATTCCAAGCTAATTTATAATTGGTAGCAGTGAAGTCTATTGACTTGATTATATCAGACGCTCCTGACTCTAATGAAGAACGGAGGTAATGGAACTTATTTATTTCTGGAATACTATCATTATTATTTATTAAAGAATCGAAAGTGTCTCGAAATTCCATCCACTTCAAATAGTTACCATCAAAGGAAGGCAGCTGAATGGTAGGCAATTTAATATTATAGTTACGGCAATCTTGTTTATTATTCTGACAGCTAGTTATAGAATTGCAGTTAGTATTTTCAGTAGGACCAAGATTTTCAATCAACAATTGAGCTTTAGCAATGTTAGAACAAAATTCACCTTCTATCATGTCATTTTCTTCCAACTGATCACGGTCTAAACTTTCAATTTTAGTTTTTAAATCATCAAACTGTAAGAACAATTCTTTAAATCTAGATAACTTTATCTCAGTTTCGACAAGTATTTGCTTAGGAATGCTGTCAGTTTCTATCAGTTTTATAGTATTTAAGTATTTTGAAAATAAAGTTATTCTAGCCTTTATCGTACCACGTTGCTGAATAAGAGCTTTCAATTCAGCCGACATAGTGAAAGCTTATAAGAACTGAACAGACCGTCAAGAAATAAGTTATTCCGGTATAAGATACCACGAGTAGAAGTTAACAAACAAAGCCAAACCGTGCAAGTCGCGCATTAGCTACGACAACAACTCTTCAGTCAGCGACACACACGAGCAAGCAGGTCACACAGCTCAAGAACCAGCAAGCAGTTGCTGTAGCAAGTAGATAGGTGTATAGCAGCGCATTCCAGCGGGACCCAAGAAGCACGTGCACACGGAGAATCTGGAAAATGCCAGGGTGTTCCCGTAAGCGAGGTGCAAGTAGAAAGAAGTTAAGGTAGGAGGTATAAATGTCGTTAAATAGGTACCAACCTACTAAGAAATTATCATTAATCTGAGTCCATAGAATGCAAATTCAGTAAATAAGAAATTAGACAGTTAGGAAGGCATAATTGTCATTTAAATAAGTAGGTGCCTAACTATTAGTTTATCTGTATCATTAATCTGACTCCAAAGAACAAGCAAAACTTAGAAAGTAAGTTAGGAAGGTATGCATGTCATATTTTAGGTACCTCCCTATTATTCATCGTTAATCTGACTCCAAGTAATATAGGCAAAACATAAAAGTAGATACTGCAGGCTATATTTTCATTTTGCAGTTAGTAGAAATATGACTAAATTGGGCGTACTTCCCTGTGGCCAAACCAAATCACTCACTACATGAATCCGTTATTTTGAGCAGGTCATCTTTTCTTCTTTTTATTGTTCAGTCATGTACCAAACATCAGGCATCAGATTGCAGGCGTAGTGGAAGAATTGTTGGAGATTATAGTTGGCCGCCTCGCGGTTTCGTCGCCGCCATGCCACCAGTCTTGATCTTCAAATAAGTACGTTTGATCACGTCGGGGTCACCAAATGTTGGTGGCGATCAAGTAAAGTCGACGGCGTTTAGTGTACATTCGTTTATTCGTTACAAGTTATATTTAGTTTTACAAAAGGGTGCGCGACATAATGCGTACGCGCGATCAGCCGTAGAGAAAAAAGGGAAGAGAAGATGGCCGCCACAGGATCTTGTCATCGCGTCGCGTTCCATCTTTTTGTGGTGATGCTCGGTTCGCGAGCATTAGTGCGTTCCGGTTTCGTTGTAAACACCAGTTTTTAGCTACTATATCGATAATGACTACTATCTATGATTATTCCTTTGTTAAAACCGATGTTAAAGAACACTTTATATATTTTATGTATGTACTTATATATATTGTTAGTTTTTCTGTTTTAATGAGTATTTGTAAAGTAGTACTCTAATATAGCCCTCCCCATTTTAATTAAAGCTCGTAAAGTCCTTCCAAAGGTTGTCTGGAAGATATCGCTCTCAGCGATAAGACCTCCATTGTAACCAATTTTTTTACAATATTGTTATTTAAGTGTGATTCAATAATTGGTGTACAATAAAGTATATTATCCGTATATCTATCTATCTAAAACATTATCAGCCTTTAACATTTCCGCTGCGGCGATACAGGCCTCACTATAGGAGGGAATGGACCATATTCCTCCACGCGGGTCCTGTACAGGTTGGTTGAAGTCGTACGTCTTCGGATTTTGGCCCTTTTATTAGGTGGGAAAATTATCGAATGACTTCTCCCGTTCTGGGTGGAGCGGAAGCGAGTGTCAGACTTCTACTGACTAAAAACCCACCCTGTTTCTTCAGCTACCCTTGCATTCCCGACCCGTAGTATCTCGTTAGAACATTCACTCAACCCCGGCAGGCAATGGCCCTATGGGGTTGTCACTAGTGCTGACAATTCTTAGAAGCGCGCGCGGACCAAGACGCGCTGCCGACCTGGGCCTGGTTCTTACCGGCCTACGATGGTCGGAGATCGGCTCGCGATCCCCGACTCCCGTGGCGTCTCCCGCGGTAGCTGGGGCGTGAGGAATAGAGTTGTGTCTCTCTCAAGCATTCAGGATTCTCCTTCGCTAGCATGACTGCTTCTTTTAACAGATTATTGATCTAGGACATGCCGATATCTTCGCGATATGAAAAAATCACTGCTTTGATAGCACTGCTAATTATGATTTACACAAAGTTTTGTGCCTGGTCTCGAAACCACGACCTACAGCTCGATGGTCGTGATAGGTAACCACTGAGGCACCACTGTTTTCTCGTTTCTCGTAAAATCCCAAAATAGCTCGACTGATATTATTTTTTTTGTTTGTCTTAGTCCCAATACTATCTTGATATAGATAAAAAGGTTATACAATCAAATGCATATTGGATGGTACGTTTTTCTCAGTGGGTCATGTTGTAATAAATAATAATAATGTTACGAGCTGGGGTTCGGGATAGAAATAATTATCGCCAATTATACCAAAATTAACACTTTAATTAAGTAAACACAAAATAAAAACTAACACAGTTATTCACACTACAACACTTGTCACTTAACACTTAAATTCGGACTGAAATTCACTTATAGAGTTCCGATTATATCACCTCGTATCTTGTACCAAATAAGACTGACTGTCTGCATTCCTCTGCGATCTATGTATACCCCGGTCTATGAATTCTAGAACATTCTTGTAAATGTCGACTCACCGCCTAGACTGCCAAGAATATTCCAGAAGCTACTCGAGATACTCAGTACTGCTACTCGCCGCTAGATGGCGTTAGTGTGTCGACTCGATATACTCAGTACTGCTACTCGCCTCTAGATGGCGTTAGTGTCTCGAACATTCTAGGTTTCTGTCGAAGTTTCTCGACGTACTTCACTAAGCGACTGGTGTAACAATAACATGAATAGTCCTCCAGACCAGTCACGACGATCAATCACATCAGAGTTTAGCAATCTGCGCAGAAGATATTATAGTGCACAAATATGTGCGCAGGCACAGATGCACTCCTTGTTCCTTCACTATCCTAGTTCGATGGCACTGCATTCCGACACGACCGCAGAGAGATCAGGTGCTGGACCAACAGCTTAAGAGGAGGCTCCCAAAATTGTATGTAACTTTGCAATAGTATTCTGAAACAATCACGCATTACAATCAAAATGGAACATTAGTAGCTATATGATTTATTTGATCTTTTTCTTTACATGTCTAGACCAGTTTCGTAATTGGAACGTTTTTGCTCGGTTAATTTATTATCAAAAATCATGTCTTTTTTAAGGATTATTCAAAATTTAATCAAGATTTCTTGGCTTTTATGTCTAAAATTAGTATTGACAGTAAGAAAATATAGTTTATTATCCAAATGTAGGATATTTTTTCACTAGATCAATTATTACTTTAGTTATAAACGAAATAAGAATTGAGACTTACGACATTTAGTTTCGAACCCAAATATGGTAAAAGAGCGCACGCGATATTCAACTTTATTACTGCTGCGTTAGCGTTTAGCACACAACGGCAGTTTCGAAACCGAACATGGTGAAAGAGCTCACGCGATATTCAACTTTATTACTGCTGCGTTAGCGTTTAGTATACAACGGCCTAACCGGACTGGATGGGGGCGGAGCTTGCGTGAAAATTATTTTGGACTGCCTGGTCTTAACGTATTTTTCGAGGCACGGAGGTATCACACCGCCAACTTCCAAACTCCGGGCTACTACTGAGAAACTTATAGAAAAGAGAAACCCAGTAGCACTTTTTACCCCGACCTGAGAATCGAACCCGAGACTTCTTGCTCATAAGTCAACCATAAGACCACCGAGGCGGTTATATATTTTAAATAGAAATGTAAAATAAACACTAAAAAAAACTTTTTTGCAAAAAATAAAACCGACTTCCATATCAAAACACTACAAAGCCAAAAATAATTTTAATTTCGGTAGTCGGTGTTATTGGTTTTGTATTTTCTTTTTTTTCACACCGCCTTCCGAAATTAAAATTATTTTTGGCTTGTAGTGTTTTGATATGGAAGTCGGTTTTATTTTTTGCAAAAAAAGTTTTTATTTTCGTGCTTTTTAGTGGGTCAGTGAATTTTCCAAATCGGTTCGTATATGACGGAGTTATGCGCGAACAAAAAACGCAATGCAGAGTAAACGAAAAGATCATTAACGTAAATATTTTTTTTAGACTTTTGTTGATTTTTCAGAAACGGCTTGTCCGATTTCGATAAAATTTTCATGGGACCATTTGAAAAGTACACCCTTTCTAACAACATAAGAATTTTTCAGATCGGTCGGCAAGCGAAGGAGTTATGCGCGGACAAACATAAAAAAAAATACAAATATCCGAATTGAGAACCTCCTTTTTTAGAAGTCAGTTAATAAAATCAACGTAAGTAATAATAAAAATTAATCAAATAACAGCAAAATCATCTTTTGTTTAACAAAAATTTATTTATTTATTTTTTTACACTTTATGCACATAGGTACAAAGAAAAATTAAATTAAACTACCCCATAAATTCCATTTTCAACAGAAAACTACTTACACGTACAAAAAATGGCAACATTTCATTATCAAGCACATTATGCAAACCGGGACAATCCCCATTGTGTATTCTGCATTAATTTAAATTTTACATTGTTGACACAACAAAACCTTAGGAAAGCAATGCTATTTGGTTTTTAAGAGTATTTTAAATATATGAGATACTAGGTTTTACCAGTAGCTTTTCCTGTGTTAGTTAATTCATTTGACTCAATGTGCAAATTTCTCTAAATATAAACTGAAATAAAGAAGGCAATGAATTTATAGGTAAATGGAAACAGGTCACATTGACGACTTAGCTGTATATTAAAAAAAAATAGTAATTAAAATTCATTGTTTTAGCACAATTTGTGGGGAAATAGGTACAGACGCCAGCACATCAAGCTACAATAATCTGTCAAATTTCTTTAATAGATTTTCAACTTTATTGTTAAAGAAATTAGGTTCAAGGTTGATTGGGAAAATTTACCAATTTTGGGTAGCTTCATGTGCTGGCGTCTGTACATACTGTAGATTTTAAGTACTGTAATAAACAAAAATTTAAATAAGCCGAAAAGGAAAAAGTTTTATTGCAACTATGCAACAAGAATATATTATTAGTTGTAAGGTATACTCAACTCGGGCTAGAATTTAAGATTCAGCGATATTAAAGGTTTTCATTTAGATTGAGGCTTGAGGACGCTCCTTGATAAAGAAAGTCACAATGAGTCATGTCTACCCGTATGATGTCGATTGCCCATTCGAGTTTGGAATACTCTTCCTATATACTGGTTGGTTAATTTTTGTTTTAATTGAGCGAAGCACGTGTCGAATTCTATTTTGAAGCCAAATTATGACAAGTTTGACGGCTCATGTACATTTCAAAATGTACAGACAAAAGTTCAACACCCTTGTCAACACCAAACCTAAAATTACACAAACAAGCAAATTACATCCAAAGAAACAAACTTACATTGATAATATTTTATACATATTAATAATAATTAGGATGCGAAAGACACTATGTTTTAGGTAAAGTTGACAGTTCCATTTTTACTGGCCGTACTCTGGCAATTGGGAATTACAATTGTTTTTTATGACAAATAAAAACAACATGGCGTCTTATTAGCGTTTACTTGTATATAATTTAATATTGTGTTTAATATTGAATATGCTCCTGAAAACCATATTCAACTTTTTTAATACAATGTAACGAACTTTTTGAATAGAAAGTACTTGACAAAAACGGGCACCAACATAATTACCTGGATGTTGGTATCTGTTTTTGACAAGTACTTTCGCTAATTTAATTACAAGTTTAAGATTTTGATAAAATGAAACAGTTTTTCTTTTGAAATAATGTGGCGTGAAAATATTTGATTTAATTCAGTTAATTTTGTTCGAGACGTGTTAATATTTTCACAATTTTTATAATAGTAATAATTCAGTTCCCAATGTTGGGACACAGAGAAGAGGCCTCTCTTCTCTGTCAAAGGCAGTTGAAGAAACAGGGTGTGTTTTTTTCTTCTCTATGAGAGGGATTGGGTGGTGATCCACCACGGGGGGTAGTGCGGTTGGTGGATATATACGTTATACATTTTGCTACTTTTAACGGTAGTCAATTTAGATTAGATATTAGATTTAGAGACTGTCATGGCGGACAATTCTCATTGATTCATTCATTATTTTGGCAGCTATGGTAGATACCTACTTGATGCTCACACATAAAAACCGAACCGAACCGTTGCCTACCTGTCGGTTTTCTACAGATCGTACTTCGGGGAGTGTGCGCAGGAGCTCCATGACCTGATTCCTCCATCTCCCTTTCACTACCGGTCTACCAGACGCACGGCTGGGTACCACCCACACTTGGTTGATATACCGTCTTGTCGTGCCAAGCGCTTCTCCTCAACATTTATTGTGTGCACAGCCAAGCTGTAGAACTCTCTGCCAGCTTCTGTGTTCCCAGCCACTTATGACCTTTCAGCCTTTAAAACACGAGTAAATAGGCATCTTCTGGGCTCGCTCGTCCCATCTTAGACCTCATTTGTCACTTACCATCAGGCGAGATCGAGGTCAAGAGTGGGCTCATCAGTACTGAAAAAAAACATTCGATCTTAAATGTATTTATTACTATAATTTCAAATAAACGTTAAATAATGTGTTACGCAAATTTGCGTGTAATTTTCATCATCACCACTGCTCATGCATGTCCTCAGACCGAAAAATCCGAAGTCATTTATAACGTCCACCAACTAGGATTGGGAGAATGTGATGGATTACGGCCCATTTCATCTGAGAGTGGCCTGTGTCCCAGTGGTGGGAATGTTATAGGCTGATTATATTAAGGGCCTATTCTACTTCAGCGCTTCTCACTCTTTATCTCGCTCACACACTACTGGACGCGGTCACGCGAGCAAGCGAGACAGGGTGGCAGGAAAAAGACTCCAAGACACCGATAATTTAGTTTATTTCTTTTTACGGTGAAAATAATGGTAATTTAAAAAAAGTAAATAACATAAGACCTGCTTTATAGTTAGTTCAATTAATATGCAAAGTTTCATAGACTAATTTGAAGTTAGTTTTGAATACCAGCGGTTTATTGTTTGGTTTGGAGGTAACTTTGGATTTTTTTTTCTGTCAAGAAAATTTTATGGAATCGTGTTTTCGTCAAACATAGTACCTAACATTAATCCTCAACTTTACCATATATTTATTTCAAAGTTATTGCTGCAGTATTTTCGACTTAACGGAGGATCATGCTAAGCCATTTGATAGTATAGGCCCTTAAGTTACATTTGTTTTAACGTTTTATGCTGACGGGATACGACACAAAAAATAAATGTAGGCGTCGCTTCCCAACGTCCCGTTCCAAGCAAAAACACGGGGATAAATATTGTACATTTTGCCAGAAGCTAAAATTTTGTAACCCTTTTTATGATGCCTCTTAAATTGTACAAATAGATTTTGTTATGACAACCACGGACTAGAAATATTTTTTTTTACGCCTACCATGTCAAAACCGTTTGCATTTTAATTAAAAATAAACTCGTGTATAAAGGGGAACATTTTTATACATATCTAGATAAAAAAATCGGGCAAGTGCGAGAGGTTATGAGCTTCATGAGTGAATTAATATAGTAAAAGTGGTTTTATAATAAAAACATGTTCGTATTAGGTGACGGGTGGACATTGTGGAGGACTGTCATCGTTGTAAAATCTTATTATAATTATTTCATTTTTTTTTAATTTGTTCATGTTAGAGGTTATTTTCGTAATTACATAATATATAATAATATTTGATCTGTGTGAGTGTATTTATGTAAATGTGATGAGTCCGAGTAACTTTTTATTTTTATTATTTGTTTAGTTTTTATTTTTTTATGTGTAAAGATTTATCTTATGATAGGCCAATAGATAGACAGCAGAATCTTAGTATCAGTGTACCGTTTTCATCTTTTGCTACGCAACCCTGAAAAAGTCAATTATGGCTTGACGGTCACCGTGACACTTAATATTCTATTAGCAGTTAACCTATAACAGACTGTTAAAGTACAGTTAATGGAGATTAAATGACCGTTTGAAAGCTGTGGTGTCCGCTTTAAGCGATTTAAAGCGAGCGATGTTACTTTCGTTATGAGCGTACTGTTAGTAGAAGTGACGTCAAGGAATTTAATGCTTGCTGGTAAAAGGTTAGAGTCAGATCTTCATTCGAGGGATCTGCCCCGTTGCAACGTTTTTAGGGTTTAGTAGCCAAATGGCAAAAAACGGAACCCTTATGTTTTCGTCATGTTTGTCTGTCTGTCTGTCCGTCCGTATGTCATAGCCATTTTATTCTCAAACTCCAAACCAAATGCACCACCAAACCAAATGGACTATACATTTGAAACTTGGAAAGTATATGTATTCTGTGAACAGCTTTTCAATTTTAGACAAAATAAAAAAATAAAAATATTAAGGGGGGCTATATATGGCTGGCTATATATGGAACTGAAACTAATAATATGTTATTTTCATCAGACCTATACGTGTGTGGTGTCTATAGACAGCTCTTTCAAAATGAGATTGAGGTTTCTGAAACCATTTACGCAGTAGCCAAACGTTCAAGCATTGCGCCCACCGTGTCTCATATATATCTAGATAATTATATCTATCAAATACATTTCTAATTCTTTCACAGTTCATCAATTACGTTTCAAGTCCAGTCTACTCGATTTAAATGGTCACTTGGCTGGTTTCTTACTATATTAACATTATAAGAGGTAAAGAAGTCTTTTCATCTCTATTTCCCACTTTGCAAGACTGCTATATATATTTGTACGTACATACCATAACAGCACTGTATCTCTCTCGGTACCTCTTCAATAGTCTTGAACTAACAATACTGTAACACAAACTAACCGCCAACAACCGCCTCACTGCACATTGTTTCTATAAACAAACTTTTACTTCAACTGATGGAATGCTTACACTAAAGTGGAACGGACTATCGTGTCTTTGTTTCAACACCTTTACATTTGCACCAGGCTCGTGAAACTTGGAAGAGTTTCAGTGTAAATAATAACAGCTGTACGAGTTGATAGATAGATCGATAGAATATACTTTATTGTACACCAACATTTAAAAACACCTGTTTAACATTATTTCTAAATTCTATGGTTACAATGGCGGTCTTACCGCTAAAAGCGATATCATCCAGACAACCTTTGAAAGGACTTTCAAAACATTAATTAAAGTGGGGAGGGCTAAATTAGTGTAACAGAAAATAATAACAAATATATAAATATAATACAGTACATAAGTTCTTTAACATCGTGTGGAGAGGAAACAAAAGAATAATCATAAAGGAAGAAAATTATTACCAACCGAACTCTTAAAAGTAGCGAGTGACTGAGCTTCTGTTGTAACGCTTGTCTGGGTCTGTTGATGGGTGAACAATTATCACATACCAAGACTCCTCGGTATCAATTTAAAGACGCTGAAATTGAAATTGAAAATATTTATTCGGATAAAGACACACACAACATCATACAATACAAAATTACAAAACACATTAAAAAAAATCTTTGTGCATGTCCACACCGAAAGGGTTACCAACTCAGCATTTGCTGGGTGAAAGACACTTAAGCGCTGGTTTTCAATTGGTACCCAGCAGTGATACACGGACGGTCTCATCCTTACATTTGTAACAATCTTAATTCTCATTAAGATTAAAAACGTAAAAATGAGACCATGGAGAAAACTGCAATTAGATCTACTGGTCAGACACCAGTAGTTGCTTAAGGACATCACAGTAAAATATATTAAAAATACATTAAATTATAAAACGACTAATCTATTTAGGAACAAAATAATTTCCTAAGGAATATTATTTTGTTCCTACATCGTGTGTGTGTGTGCGCCAAATACACAATAGTGTTATGTTTCTTTTTATGGCTCTCAAAGAAAGTTTAGATTTTCTAACTGTCGTCATTGAATGAGTATAGTAACAATACGATTGCAAAACGGGCAAATGTCACGGGCCCCCACCGGAAGAGCCCTTAGTTTGAAAGTGTCGTGAATCCAGGAGGCCTTTAGTAAACTTTTCAGTTGTCTTTTTAATTAATTTAAGTTACCTACGATGGCGTCGCGGGTCGCGGCAGATCTCATTGAAAAAGGTGGGACGAGCTGGACCAAAACTTACCTACAACATATTAGATCCATCGTCCTTTAAATCAAGAGTGAATAGATATCTTCTGAGCTCCCTCGTTCCATCGTAGACCTCATCTATCGCTTACCATCAGGTGTAATCAAGGTCAATTGCTTAGTGCTCCACTTTTGCCCTGGACAGAACCATTTGGTAATCATCATCCCTTTGCCCAGGAGAGGTCATTCCTCTTCTTCCTGGCTCTTTAAAGGATTACTGCTAGCAACTTCGCTCGCAAAACAAATCATCTCAATCCTTTCAGCCCACAAGATGTGAAAAGTAAAATATAGCCTTAAAGAATCTTTATTGGTCAAAGAACATTGTACTGCAGTTGATTTGTTTGAGATATCAATAAATAAAACATAAATTACATTGAAACATTTTTTTTAATAACAAACAGTCACATGAGAAACAAAGTACGCGTTGCTATAAATAATAATAAAATGAAAACGTGAAAAAACAAGATACGAACAAAGATATAAAAACAAGTTTGCTTTAAATTTTACAAGGGAAAAATAAATATTTAAGGAGACATTAAAAATACATTATAATTACATAATATGTTACTACGACAGCCGAAATAGCTCAGTTGGGAGATACTTGACTATGACGTTCTTGTTTATTATCAAATGAAGATCTGAGACTGATTGATTTTAGGGTAGAATTTCGAAAAACAACAAAAGACGGGTCGGTGTATCTAAGATTTTATATCACAGGTGGCCAGCTAGAAATAAAGGTACCCTCATAAGATTAATTTTATTATTTTACTCTATACGAGAAAGACTTTAATATTGATATCTCAACTGAAATCTTTCTCATTTACAATAAGCAGTCAGGAAATATTAGTTTAAATTCACAAAATATACAACTTTTAAAATTTTCGATTGGTACTTTTACATAAGCGAAACATCAACTGACGTCATCACTATAATAGTCGTCCAGCATTTTCGTAAAATTCGCGCGAAATTTGAAAATGTAAATTTTTATGCATATTTATGAGACTTATTAATTGAATAATTTATTTTTATTTGATGTAGTTTATTTCGCCATAAAATAAAATTAACAAACTTTTCAATATGGGTGTTATACCCGATTATGTACTATTCATATTTCAAATCGTAAGGCACACAAAGAACTGTAGACAATCCATAATGTCTACATATTCGTGAGCAAAAACTAGAATAGTATCGGGCACCGGTAAAGGTCTACATTTATATTTTAAAGCCTTTTATTTTTAGCGTCGCGGCCGTGTAGGTAAAATACGTAAAACTATATAATAAATAATTCCAATTTGTTGGTACTTTGCGCGGAAATTTAATAGCCCTATTCAGTGTCACTCAATTTCAATAACGCTCGATAAATCACAGTTTTCATTTCAATAGCGCTCGATAAATCACAGTTTTCATTTCAATAACACTAAACGGTAATATAACTAGAACTTTTTCATGGGTTTATGGAAGTAAAAATATTTTAGTTAAATAATAACAGCCACAAGTTTTTTTTGTATGTCATCTCGCAGTCAACATCTAAGGTTGTCGACTGCTTAACCGGACTTGCGTGTGGTTGCCGGGTGGTTGCCTTAAATAATTAATTGATTAAAACCCCAAAACAACCGTACAGTTCGATTTTCAAGGTTAAGCTTGACCGGCTCGGTTAATGGATGGGTGACCATCTTGACATATCGAGATTCCAAGTGACTCATCAACCACGTTAACCAATGTTGCGGTCATTTTATTTTTAACCGACTTCTGAAAAAGGAGGAGGTTCTCAATTCGGATGTTTGTTTGTTTGTTTTTTTTTTTTTTTATGTTTGTTCGGGCATAGCTCCGTCGCTCGCCAACCGATTTGAAAAATTCTTTTTTTGTTGGAAAGGGTATACTTCCCAAATGGTCCCATGAAAATTTTATCGACATCGAACAAGCCGTTTCTGAAAAATCAACAAAAGTCTAAAAAAAATATTTACATTGATGACCTTTTCGGTTACTCTATATTGTGTTTTTTGTTCGCGCGTTTTTAGTTTTTTGTAGTTGACATTTTGGCTTTTATAACTAGATTAATTACAAATTGACCCACTAAAAAGCGCGAAAATAAAAACTTTTTTGCAAAAAAATAAAACCGACTTCCATATCAAAACACTACAAAGCCAAAAATAATTTTAATTTCGGAAGGCGGTGTGAAAAAAAGAAAATACAAAACCAATAACACCGACTACCGAAATTAAAATTATTTTTGGCTTTGTAGTGTTTTGATATGGAAGTCGGTTTTATTTTTTTGCAAAAAAGTTTTTTTTTGTTGCGGTCGTTAAGGGCAGAAGCTAAAAAATCTAACACCAGTCTTGTCAAGGAGTATCATGTTAAACAGCTATTGGGCTGTGAATATAATAAATAAATAAATAAAAAATATAAAATAATAATTGTACACTAGTTTAAATTTTTTGTATCCATAGTAATATTGTAAGGTGTACAATAAAGTATATAATAAATAAATAAATAAATCTCGTGAAAACTGAGAAAGAGAAACATATAAAGTATCTCGACTTAGCTCATGAGGTTGTTGACATGTGGAATGTGGACTCGGCTGTCATTGTGCCGATTGTCATATCAGTCAATGGGCTGATAGCTAAAAGTTTCGACGACTATCTGTCGAAGCTAGCGTTGCATAGCTGGATAAAGGGCCTGATACAGAAGGCAGTTCTCCCCGATACAGCTCGTATTGTGAGGAGGTTCCTTTCTCTGGAGACCTAACCACCGGTAGCTTGAACCCCGTTTCCGACACCAGTGAACTGCCATTTTTTATATGTTTAAATGACTTTTTTTTTATTGTCACTTTTATAAAGAAAAATATTTAAAAATGTAATTTTTGAGAAATATGTAAAATAAAGAAAATTATACTCAGCTGCTTCCAACATAGTTGGGAATAAGTTGAGCAAATGATGACGATCATAACATTTGATCTACCTATGAGGGACTGAAATGAAATGAAATATTTATTTTGTAAATTGGTTATAAATAACACTTTTACACGTCATGTTTTTTTGCGTTTTAAGTTTAGCTAGATGAGGCCGGTATTTCCTAACTGACTACTCTGAGAAGAAACACCGAAACAAACTCAGAGGTCATAGTCTCTTTTAAAGTCCAGACATTTTGTATTTGTATATGAGAAGCATGTAGGTTCATGTCTGTGGTATTTTTTTGAGGAAATAACCACGCCTTGTTTCTAAATAAGGATAGCTATATAAGTTTAACATCAGGGTGCTTTATTGCAACTTTATTTATTTTATTACAACTTGTGGTCGGCCAATGGTTGAAATCCGACTACAATTCATTTATACCCGGACTTTTAATTCGATGCAGTAGACTGACAGTTTCTGAGTTGTCAAATAATGACGACTACGAAATTGTGATGTAACTAAATTAATCGATTCAGGAATGTCGAATAACGATGTAAACATTTTTTTTAAATAATATTGTGTGAAAATAACAAAAAGTAAAATGTGATTGAGAGGTGTGAAAAATTAAACGAATAGATCATGATAATATTTTTTATTTTTTGCAATAGGCCGCTGTGCCTGTACCCATTCCAACGGGGTTTAGGTCGCAGTGGCGCGGGGGCAGTCTTTTTAATAGTAATCTCGCTCAATTTATATATAAATATTCATCACATGAAACAATTTCCAAAAGGGTGGCTTTTATCATGTCTGGTTATTTTTAATAAAAATAGATTTATTTATAATAAATTCTAGTTACTACTTCAAAATAAAAGATAATAGTA
Organism: Tholera decimalis; assembly: GCA_943138885.2. Taxonomy (NCBI): domain Eukaryota; kingdom Metazoa; phylum Arthropoda; class Insecta; order Lepidoptera; family Noctuidae; genus Tholera; species Tholera decimalis. The sequence goes on from OW964551.2 coordinate 14,038,567, forward strand.
CAAATTTTATAATTTATTTATATTTCTCACGATTAAAAATCACTCATTTATTATTCGATTGATTGAATCCTTAGGTTAAATAGGGTATCATTATTTTAGTAAATGTCACTAGCTTATGTCAGCTTACTGCATCGAATTAAAAGTCCGGATATAAATATAAGCATACTAGAGACCCAGCTCGGCTTCGAACTGTTTTATTCTGCTAATTAACACAAACCTTAATAAATTATACAGTTATGCCTTCATCATGACTCACTCTATCCATTGGTGAAAACCGCATGTAAATTAGTTCAGTAGTTTTTACCCAACTGCGGCGAAGCAAGGAGGGTTATGTTTTTAGTGCGTATGTATGTATGTCTGTTCCTTTGTTCCCTCGTAACTATTAAACCTGTGTTGTGTTTTGATGTGCTTGTTTCTTGCATTTCAGTTGAGCAGTCAGGTTTTTTAGATTTTTTAAATAAGTTTTCTTTGAGTTTATTGCGAACATACAGACATCCGTGTACTTTTTAACCGACTTCAAAAAAAGGAGGTTTACAATAATTCGTCTAGAACTTTTTTTTTTTTTATGTATGTTACCTCATAACTCGGAGATGGCTGGACCGATTTGAAAAAATCTTGTTTTGTTTGAAAGGGTATACTTTCTAGTTGGTCCCATTGTCGTCACGTTTGGATCTGATGATGGGATCATGGAGAAATCGAGGGAACTCTTCAAATATTATAGGCACACCTATAGCGTTTTGGGTATTTCTTATAGTACCTTGTGCAGTTGCTCTCGAAAAGCACCATTTGAGGATGTGGAACTGATGATGAAGACCCCAGATGGCCACCGAAACTACTCAATAATAAGGATTTCGTTGATTTCGATTAGATTACTTGAATATGGATGGTAAGCACTTTGTGCTCGTTACAATGCATATGGTGAAGTAGAGCTGATGGTGATGTACCAGGAGAACTCCTCAAAAATTAACGGCTCTGCACCGGCAAAAGCAATATTTTGTAAAAGGTGATAAGGAGTTGACATTTTGGCTTTTGTAACTAGATAAATTACAAACCGACCCACTAAAAAGCGTGACAAAAAAACCTCTTTTAACAAAAAATAGAACCGACTTCCATATAAAAACACTGCAAAGGCAAAAATAACTTTAATTTCGGAAGGCGGTGTCTTTAGTTTTATATATATTTTAGTTTTTGACACCGCCTTCCGAAATTAAAGTTATTTTTGCCTTTGCAGTGTTTTTATATGGAAGTCGGTTCTATTTTTTGTTAAAGAGTTTTTTGTTTTATAATATGTAAGGCTCAATTTAAACCGCCGCGGAATGGAATGGAAGCGAACAAAATAGTACATAGCATAATGAACTTTATGTCAATTGTATAACATACAAACTAAATATAAGCCAAAAAAGGTCGCACGTCTTCCGCGGAATCCTCGTGCATTTTCGAGAATTCCCCTAGCTACTGTCCTTTGTATGTTATACAATTGACATAAAGTTCAATATGCTATGTACTATTTCGTTCGCTTCCATTCCATTCCGCGGCGGTGTAAATTGAGCCTAAGGATTAACTTCTCGCACTCTTCTCCATATAAACTTTAAATATGCAAAGCATAATTCTCTTCTGTTTGCGTATTTCTGTAAAGTTGCAAGATTTTGGCTTCATGCCATGTTTGGCGCTGTAGTTGAGCTGCTGCGCTATGTGTCGTAGGTTCGATTCCCGCACCGCAACAAATATTTGTTTAACATGCAAATAGTTGCTCCGTATTTGGGTGTATGCATAACTGCTCCTATGATACAGTGTAAATCCTCGGGCATTATAAAAAAAAAATTGTTACTGTACTAACATAAATCACATTTAGTTTCAACATTTATAATAACTCTAGTATTATTCCATAGTTAGTTTATTCAAATTATCTGTAAGTATATATGGTACATTCTGTGTGAACTCGGGTAATTTTTGACTTCGTACACAGCGCATCAACAATTCGTACAGCGAACGAAGTACCGGTTTTATTATACCGAGACTTATGAATAGTCTACCTTCTTTCAATAAGTACTATTGTTTATCGATGTAGTCAATCCTGAGAAATAATATCTCACACATAAGAATGTCAGATTTCAAACTCAGGCATTATTAATTATTACTTAGGGATGATCGAAACTATTTAAAAACTTAACGATGTAATTAATTGTTATCGATAACAACGTAAATGCATTATTGTATAGTTCGATATTGAGATAGACTCATGACAGCACAAGTTTAAACATTAATGGTTTTTGGTTGCTATTTAATACAGTATTCTTCTGAATATTATAAGTTCCCTAACTTTAGGCTCTAAAACGCAATATAAAATAGAGATATGTCCTTCACTCGTGGGGTACCTCGTTTGAGGTACTCGTGCTCGCCAATTGAAAGAGTTACTCGAATTTCAACATTGGACCACCTCACTCGTCCACGCGTCCTCAAAAATTGACATTGACGCGTCGCGTCGCGAGTTCACGAGTGGTTATTGAGTGATTGAGTGAAGTTAGTGAGTGAATGAACCGACTTAGTATAGAATTAGAGAATGAGTTCGGCTCGGGCTCGGCTCGTGAGGTGAAAACGCCGACGTGCGATTACTCGCCTCAAATGAGGGGTACCTCGTGAGGACATGAGGAAATGAGGTACTCCCTCAACCTCATGTAAAAATGATGAGTTACCCATCACTAATACAAAACTAGTGAGATACTATTCTAACTAGCCTAAAAGTTAGTTTGCGTTAAGGAGAGCCAGTGATTATTACAGATTATAAAGCGTCATCTGAACATAAGTTAATTTTCGACCACATCATCGCTTACCATCAGGTGAAATGGTGGTCAAACGCAAGCCTATCAACATAAAAAAGTGAACTAGTATATACAATATAATATAATATACAAAATAATATATTCAATGACAAAAACCAAAAAAGGCAGGAACTAAACCCCGGAAGTAAAGAAACAGATCAACATTTCGCGACACCGGTAAACAAAAACAGCCACATTATTTAAAAAAGCACAATATTCTACATCACAAACTTCTCAGCGACAGTATTCCAATATAAGTTCCGGGAATAGCCCGGTTTGTTTGCTAAACCATACGATTGAATTTTAAATGAGCCATGCATTCCTTTAGAAACGAACCACCAAAATAGCTTTCATTTTGCCAAGAGATTATAAACTTTAATACTTCGAAATAAGAGTGACTGGTAGGTCAAATGGTTTTGGATGTACGATATAGAGGTACTAAGCAACGGTATTTAAGGCTCTTTTACATGAATTGAGTTTCTTGCCTGCCGAGACGGAAGAATGTGCATGTATCTAGGATATTCGCCAACCTTAAAACTAGCTGTCACCATTGATATACTAAAAACCCAAGATGCACAGTCTCGAAGAAAAGTGACGCTCGAAACTGTCGCCAAACACTCACCACTTACGTAGTAATAATATGCTACAAGCATAAAATATGTTTTTGCAAATTCCACCTTACGAAAATTGTTTAAAGTTGTTTTTACAAAGCAGTGTGCGAAAGACAATCAAATTTTACGACTGACGTTGCTGGATAGGACAAGGCCTTGAGTGGAGACTTACACCATATACTAATATTTTTTATAAGACATTTTTGTTAGTATTACAAGTTTATTAAATTGTGTTCTAAAGACGTAATTATAGCGTAAATGTTTTTGGGTAGAACACGTGTATATCAATGAAACAAATATTAAGTGTTAAAATCGTTTATTAATTTTTTTAATTCAATAAAGCTTATACCTTTTGCCGTGATATAGGTACATAATATCATAGTCAAAAAAAATCGCCATAAAAAAATCTCTCGCCTTTGTTGGCTGACGATTGATGTCCGTTGTCCGCATCGTATTTGGTCACGAGAAAAACTAAAGTATAAAAATAAGAAGTTTTTAATGAGATTGGTGTTGCGCCAAAGCAACACTCACACACACTTTTATCATTAGCATACCGCATGTCGTGAACCCGTAAGTTATCCCATAATGAATCGATATACTTAAAATATATTTTTATTCTATTATTAAATCATTTAAATTATTCCAGTATGGGGGAGGAACGTTTAAAATTGTAATACTTAGAGCGGAACGAGCACAATGGACAATACTTAAAGTGATGTCGTTCAAAAAAATAATTTATCCCACTGGACTGCTATACTCGGAAGCTCAAGTACTTACAGTTCCCAATGTATATCCTCCGTACCATACTACGGAGACACAAATTGTTACCAGTAAGCCCAGATTTAATAAGCAAACGCACTGGGTTTTCCGTTTGTAGAGTTCCCAAATGTCACACTAAACTTACGTCTAGATAATTTTAGGCATTAAGTTCTAGGATCTACAATAGAGCAAATAAAACTATCCCAATTTAGAAGCTTATGTAACATAAGGTCAAACAAATTTTAAAATTTTAAGACTGAAGTCTTTGAGCTATGACGATATTAAAAAAGTCATTTCGTCAGTACAGTAAATTAAGCTATTCAAAACACACACTCATGTTAACGCACACGCGTCCAAAGTTCCAGACACACACACACCCACACACACACGCAATTACGCACATACACTCAAACTTACACACTCATACACGTTTCGCTTCTATTTCTTTTGTTAATTTATTACATAAAAATTGAAATGTGTTTTAATGTATACCGTAGGACACTGATTCCTGTAACACAGGCTCGCTTAGCATAGGAGTCAGGGGCTTCACTTGAAAGATGTAATATTTTTATGTTCAATAAATTATTTATTTATTTTATCTATGTACATTAAAAAAACCGTAAAATTGACGACCTATTCTCCTTCAGTATATATTTGCCAAAAACTAAATTAGTATTAATTATTGTAAAATAGATGTGTTTAACTTTTGGTCTACAATAAAGTTTATTTTAATCTATTCTAAATACCTACTAGCTTTTGCCCCCGTCTTCGTTCGCGTAGAGGTTTTTCCCGCGTAAATCCTGATCGCGTGGGAATTTCGGGATAAAAACTATCCCATGTTCTTCCCACGGTCCTAAACTATTCCCATGCCAAATTTCATCTAAATTGGTTTAGCGGCTTAGGCGTGAAAAGGTAACACACAGACAGACAGAGTTACTTTCGCATTTATAATATTAGTATGGACAATAAAGCATAAACTTATTAATTAAAAATAAATAAATACAAGAAAAATAATCGACTCCATTATTTGTTCAACAGGGTAATTTTTATTATGCGACTAAAACAAAAAAGATGCCATAATACATTGTTTTGACACTGAAAACGCGGCCATTGAAATTTGACGCGATACTATTTGAAATGAGCGCATCGCACTCATTTTATGCGGACGGTTTTGAGACGTTGAGTGTGCATCTTGGGTTTTTAGTATATCAATGGCTGTCACGAAATAAATAGGCTATGTCATTTTTGCGATGTTAAAGACTAAATCTCAGTCTATACCTTCTAATGTTACTTTTTGTTTGAAATTTGTTTGAAATTTAATACATAAAAATTAAAATGTGTATTCATGTATAGCGTAGGACACTGATTCCTGTAACACAGGTTCGCCTAGCACAGGAGTCAGGGGCTTCACTTGAAAGATGTAATATTTTTATGTTCAATAAATTATTATTTATTATTAGTGTGAGTAATGAATAGTTCAACAAATCAAATCAAAAATATTTTTCACGTAGGCCTCTAAAAGCACTTATAAAACGTGAGAAGCTTATGGGTAGAGGACGGTTCAAAATTGATCGTTTAAAATACGGAGAGGAACCAGCAAGAAACTAAAAGGACCAACCAATCCCAACAAATTAATATAAAACAATGTAATTACAAATAAAAAACACTACAAAGCCAAAAATAATTTTAATTTCGGTAGTCGGTGTTATTGGTTTTGTATTTTCTTTTTTTTCACACCGCCTTCCGAAATTAAAATTATTTTTGGCTTTGTAGTGTTTTGATATGAAAGTCGGTTTTATTTTTTTGCAAAAAAGTTTTTATTTTCGCGCTTTTTAGTGGGTCAATTTGTAATTAATCTAGTTATAAAAGCCAAAATGTCAACTACAAAAAACTAAAAACGCGCGAACAAAAAACACAATATAGAGTAACCGAAAAGATCATCAATGTAAATATTGTTTTTAGACTTTTGTTGAGTTTTCAGAAACGGCTTGTTCGATGTCGATAAAATTTTAATGGGACCATTTGGGAAGTATACCCTTTCCAACAAAAAAAGAATTTTTCAAATCGGTTGGCGAGCGACGGAGCTATGCCCGAACAAACATAAAAAAAAAAAAAAAAAAAAAAAAAACAAACAAACATCCGAATTGAGAACCTCCTCCTTTTTCAGAAGTCGGTTAAAAAACAATCTGAGTCTATAGCGTTCTCGCATTCACACAAAAATGTATTATCTGTACAAAATAATTTGCTATAATTTACGTATGCGCATAAATTCTTATCTTCTTTTTTATTTTCGTTATTGTCAGGTTTGTTTAAAAAAATATCAATTGTTTTTTTTTAATATGGCGGTACGAAGTTGTCATCTCGTAAAGTAAATAAATAAATAATCAGTTTTCGCAACAGTTTACTACATATGTGTTGACGAGTAATGTTGCCTTTAAGTTCTAAATTGCCCTGCCGGAGTCTGTGTTTCCTGATCGCTATAACCCGGGAGTCTTTAAGTCAAGAGTGAATAGGTAACTTCTAGGCAAGCGTGCTCCATCTTCGACCACATCATCACTTACCATCAGGTGAGATGGTGGTCAAACGCGAGCCTATTATGAAAAAAAAAAGTTGAGTACGCAATAACCGACAAATGCTTGCACTGTTTGGACGGGCCTGCTTTAATCTGTGTAATCCTGGCTTCTAAAAAGTACCACAGACATAAACCTACATGGTTTGATGAGTGTATTGAATTGTATGGATTTCAAAAGAGACGACCTCGGAGTTTTATTTTGCTGGTTCTTGTCAGGGTAGTCAGTAAGCCAAAACGAGCAGTCAGCAGCATTGACGGGTCCCGATAGAGCCATTGCCTGCCGGTGTCACGGAAATGTTCTAACGAGACACTACGGCTCCGAAATGTAAGGGCAACTGAAGGAGCAGGGTGAGTTTTTAGTCAGTAGAAGTCTGACACTCCCTTCCCCTCCACCCACAGCGGGAGGTGTCATTTGACAATTTTCCCACCAGAAAAAAAAAGGATAGTCAGTTAGAAAACAACTGGCTTACATTTAAGAAAAAATATTACGTTTAAAAATGTTATTTATAACCTACTAGCTGTGCCCGCGACTTCGTCCGCGCGGAATAGTGACATATTTAATTTATTAGACTAATTATTTTGAAAATAAAACTCATACATAAATAAGCTATTTACAATGTTTTACTTCTAATAGCTTATTTAAGTACATTTTTTTAAAAAGTCTAAAAAATAAGTTTCAAGCTTTAAAAATTACGTAATTTCCATACAAAATTTCATCCCCTATTTCAACCCTTTACAGCCCTTTTTTCGCATTAAAAAGCAGCCTATGTCCTTTCTCAGGCTCTAGACTATGTCCGTACCAAATTTCATTTAAATCGGTTCAGTAGTTTTGGCGTGATTAAGTAACACACAGACAGACAGAGTTACTTTCGCATTTATAATATTAGTATGGATTTGCAAAATAAACATTATCATTTCATTATTGACGGTAATCGAAGCAAGAGATTCTGCGTTCTGCCGGGGTTGCGGAATTGTTCGAAAGAGTTACCGCGGCCTCGGAACACGAAGGGTAAATGACGGAACACGGATGGGTTTTAGTCAGTAGAAGTCTGACACACCCTTCCGCTTCGCCCAGATCGCAGGCAGTCATTGGATAATTTCCCATCCTTAAAAATATTGTAATGGACGCCGAGCTAAATGTACTTAGAATACGTTTTAGCATAAGTAGGATAGTTAAAATCAGTATAGGTTAGGTCAATATGTAAGTAGGAAATAGGAATATGTACGTAGGTAAATGAAACACATGTTAAAATCGTTATAATTCATCATACCTATTGTAAGAGAAACTTCGAGAAAGTTTCAATGTACCAAGGCCGACAGGTCGGAACCTGTCGGAAAAGAGAAAGTTTTGTGCGTAAACAACTTCAAGGTCACGACAAGCGATTCTCGTTTGCTATTAGTAGATTTACAAAAACATATCGTGACCCCCACACGAGTTCGACCCTCGTGCCAAGGGATATAAGACGGCAGGATTTTTCGAATAATCGTAGTATCCAACCATCCGGACAAGAAGAAACACCTGAAGTGAAATAAGCAATAAGTCTGAAAGTGAACAGTGAAATAAGTAGTTAAAAGTAGTGAAAAGTAAACAGTGAAATAAATAGTTTAAAGTGTATAAGTACTGAAACGTTATAAAGTGTAAAGAACAATCAAGAATTAAGACTTTATAGTAAACATTAAATGTGTATAGACTAGTATAAGTAGACATTAAGTGAATTTATGAAGATATAAAATAAATCAGTGTTTGAAGATTGAGTTTTATTGCAAGAGCTATCGACGTATGTCGAATTGAACACATAAATACAGTCCACACCATAACAGTTTTGGTCCTTCAGAAGCCGGATCTAGATAGTTGTTCGAGAGCCAGATACGAAGAAAAGTCTGAAAACCTGTGAAAACTAAGTGCTAACCCGTGTGCTAACCGGTAACGATTGTGTAACTCAGCGCTTTTATTCTGCTAATAAGTTACTGTGCGCCGTCAACTGAACGCGATGGTTGTCACACGTAGTCAGAGTGATTTAGCAGAGATGGAAGAACAAAGGCGTGTCCTAGAACGGAGGGACGAAGAGTTACGTACGTCAGTGCGCCGCCGGGAAGCTGAACGCATAGAACAAGAACGACTGCGACGTATATCACTTGATCCGCCAGCGTCACCTCAGGTGGAAAGTATGGTTGGACCTACTACCATTGCAGATCTCGCCACTGCTGGGCCTTCATCAGAGCGGCAACAAGTCAGATCACCGCCGCGATCGATAAGGTCGACTACCAGCGTGACGACACGATTAAGGTTGGCTGAATTGGAAGCAGCTGAAAAACTAGCAAGCATTCGACGAAGAGAGCTGGAGCTTGAAGCGGACCTAGTGAAGAAAAGGCTGGCTGCTGAGGTGTCTGTGATACAAGACGACCAAGAAAGCATCCATGAAGATCCACTTCAAGACGAACGTCAGCATCAGAAGGTCGATCAATGGTTGCGCACCAATCCCCTCAGCTCACGGGGGGAGGGGGGCAAACATACTGAACATAAGGAAGATCCGAAGCAAATTAAATTTGATGTGCCTAGAGGAAGATCACCGACGCCAACGAGAGCCAGAAACAGCATCGACGAACTAGCTGCGACCCTGGAGAAGATGGCCCGGCCGCGAGTTAGGCACACAGACTTGCCTAGTTTTTCTGGCGCTGTCAGCGAGTGGCTGCCATTTAAAGCGGCTTATAGCGACACTACGAACATGTATAGTGTATCACCGGCAGAGAACCTTCAGCGACTACGAAGTTGTCTCAAGGGCGAAGCACGTGACGCCGTAGCAGCCTTACTACACGCGGCTACAGATCCTGACGTCATAGTGAAAACGTTAGAACAGTGTTTCGGGCGTCCTGAAGTAATAATAGACAAAGCGCTTGAAGATTTAAAGAAGATGCCAAAACCGGGTACCTCAGCCAGTGATTTAAATAACTTTGCGATTAAAATTCAGAACATTATCTACGTGTTGAAAACAATAGACAAACGTGGTTACTTATACAATCCCATGCTCACAAGGGAAGTGTTGGAAAAGTTGTGCCCACACCTGCGATCACGATGGTGTGACTTTGCCTGCGATAACGAGGGAACAGTGGAGCCAGAAATAGTGATGTTGTCTCGCTTCTTAATGCGTGAAGCAGACAGGGCGTTACGCTATACATACGCCCCGTCAACAAGCACCGCCACTGCAAGAAGAGAAACCAGGCCTGCTATAACTATGAAGAAGAAGCCCAACACAATATACAACACGGTCGAGCAAACTGAAGAAGAAGATCAGTGCCCTAATTGCAAACAGAAACATGTGCTAACTCAGTGCCCGAAATATAAGTCAATGACCGTGGACCAGCGATGGGAATTTGTGAAAGATAAGAAGATATGTTTTAAATGTGCTAATAAGAAACATAGGCGCATTACGTGTAGAGCAAAGTTATGCGGTGTAAATCAATGTCGCCGGCCTCATCATGCGACATTACATCAGGAAAGAAGAGAGTCGCCCGAGATTAAAACAGCGACTGAAAAGGCAGAAGAGCCTAAGGAAGCAGTCATGTCAGTGGCTACCAAAACAACCGCTGGCACGAGAACTGTACTATTGAAGATGTGCCCTATAGTAATCACTGGCCCACGGGGGGAGGTTAGGACGCACGCTCTACTAGATGAAGGAGCGACCATCACCCTCATTGATGAAGACCTGGCTGAAAGCATTGGTGCTGAAGGGACAGTGCATCCGCTGCATATACATGGGGTCAACATGTCTTCAAAGGAAAATGAAAGCAAGATCGTCACAGTGAAAGTTAGAGGGTTGGGCGAGGACAGCGTGACTCACAAGCTCCAGGCACGAACCATGAAGGATCTGAAGCTTCATCAGCAGTCAATTCCTGAAGCACTGCTGAAGTATGAGCACCTGCGCGACCTCCCGAAGAACGAAGTATGCTACGAGCCGACACGCCCCGGACTTCTAGTGGGGACAGACCACTGGGAGCACATCGTGTCTCGAGAGCTCCGGATCGGCGGCCCTAATGAACCAGCTGCATCTAGAACGCAACTCGGCTGGGTAGTGCATGGGACCGCACCACGACACGCTCTCACTATGAAGAACAATGTGTTTCACATATACGAACCTGAGAAACACTTTAATGAAGATCAGCGGCTTCACGAGTTAGTTGAAGCTCACTTTAAAATCGAAGCACTAGGAGTTGCGCGAGAACCACGCATAAGCGACGCGAACCAGCGTGCCATGGCTATCGTCGAAAGAACCACAAAGAAGATCGACGGTGGATATGAAGTCGGACTACCATGGCGCCATGATGACGTCACTATGCCACCGAGTTACAACGCAGCGCTTCGTCGACTAGTAAAGATCGAACAGAAGATGGATACTAATCCTGAATTTGCGAAGCAATACTGCGCACAGATGAATATTTTATTCGAAAAAGGATACGCAGTGCTATGCGACGGAACAGAAGAAGCAAGTCCTGTCTGCTGGTATTTGCCTCACTTCGCCGTGCAGAACCCAAACAAGCCCGGCAAACAACGACTGGTATTTGACGCAGCAGCCAAGAGTCATGGTGTATGTCTGAATGACAAATTACTAGACGGCCCAGACTTACTCCTATTACTCCCGGGTATTATATTCCGATTCCGGGAAAGAGCGATAGCCGTCACAGCAGACATACAGGAAATGTTTCTGCGTATTAAAATCAGAAGGGAGGATCAACCAGCGCAGCAGTTCCTGTGGAGAGACAGCGATAGAACGAGTGCCCCGCGTCATTACAAGATGACAAGCATGATATTCGGCGCGGCCAGCTCACCATACATGGCTCATCACGTCCGCAATTATAACGCGGACATACATGGGCAAGAATATCCTCGAGCACTAGAAGATATCAAAAACAGTCATTACATGGATGACCTAGTATCGAGCTATGAGAACCTAGATGAAGCCCAGAAGGCAGTGAAAGAAATAAGAGAAGTGCACGCGGTCGCCGGGTTCACACTGCGAGGTTGGAGCGCCAACAACACGATGGTGCTTCTCGACATACCCCGGGAGCTGCACGCCACCACGCCTACACAACTGGGGGGAGATAAACCTGAGAACAAGATACTAGGTTTATACTGGAGCGCCGGACGAGATGAACTAGGGTTCAACACAGCCATGAACCGAGTTCCCGCCCCAGTACGAGAACGAACACGCGCGCCTACCAAACGTGAAGCACTCAGCGCAGTGATGTCTATTTACGACCCGCTCGGATTGCTGAGCTACTTCACCATAAGAGCGAAGATAATTCTGCAAAGTTTATGGCGACTGCAGATTCCATGGGACGAGCCAATTCCAGAACATGAAAACGAGCTATTTGCAGCGTGGCTCGCTCAACTCAACGACATCGCTCAGCTACGGTTGCCCAGAAGTTATACATCACAGAAGTACTTAGACATCGAACTGCATATCTTCTGCGACGCAAGCGAACAGGCCTACGCGACCATAGCCTACTGGAGAATAACGAACTACGACGAAACAGTGAATGTCGTATTGGTTGCCGCCAAAGCTAAAGTAGCACCGCGGCGGGTACAAACAATTCCGAGACTGGAACTACAGGCAGCAGTCATAGGAGCGAGGATTGCTGACACTGTCCGGAAAGAACACAGAATCGAAGTAAGCAGAACAGTGTACTGGACAGACTCCTCCACAGTCGTGCATTGGATACAGCATGACATGCGACGCTACACGCCGATCGTCGCGCATCGACTAGGAGAGATCGCCGAGCTCACCTCTAAAGAAGAATGGCGTTGGCTACCTACTGAACATAACGTAGCTGACGACGCCACCCGACTCACCGATGCGCCGATCAACGCCAGCGATAGGTGGTTTCAGGGCCCTACCTTCCTGAAACTACCTGAAGGACAATGGCCTAAGAAGAAGACGCAAGAAGAAGACGATGACAAGGAAATACTACACATCGTCGAGAACCAACGGGATAGCTGGCTGCCAGACCCTGCACGTTTCTCAAAGTTTGAAACGTTAGTGAGAACCGCGGCCAGAGTACTTGCCTTCATCGATATGTGTCGACACGCCACGACAGGGCTAGAACTCCGCCATATAGAGCGAGCAGAGAAGGAGCTCCTGCAACGAGCACAACAGGAAAGCTTCGGCGAAGAACTGAAGAGAATGCAGTCATCTCGGTCACTCCCAAGAACGAGCAAGCTATACAAGTTAGATCCTGTGCTAGAAGACGACCTCCTGCGAGTAAGAGGCCGCATAGAAGCGTCTACCGCGGCCCCGGAAGTGAAGCGGCCAATCATTTTGGATGGTAGACACCAACTAACGAAGTTGCTATTGATGCGAGAACATTATGCTGCAGGTCACGCTAACCGAGAACGCGTGACCAACGATCTACGACAACGATATTGGATCATCCACTTGCGACCCACAGTACGCGCTGCAGAAAGAAGCTGTGCCCTCTGCCAGAGACGTCGAGCCACACCACAAGTACCAGCCACCGGAGACCTGCCACGAGCCCGCCTCGATCCGTTTCATCGCCCGTTCACCAATTGTGGGGTGGATTACTTCGGACCGATGATGGTGAAGATCGGTCGGCGGCGAGAGAAGAGATGGGGCGCACTCTTTACGTGCCTCACCTGCAGAGCTGTCCACATCGAGCTTGTTGCATCACTGTCAACGGATTCAGCGATAATGGCACTACGACGAATGGCTGCGCGAAGAGGATGGCCGCGAGTGACGTACTCGGACAATGGGACGAACTTTAGAGGAGCAGACCAAGAACTCAAGACGGCATACGCAGAATGGTTGCCAGCCTTGAAGAACATAGGGCTGATCCACCGCATGGAGTGGAGATTTATCCCACCAGGTGCACCGAACCAGGGAGGAGCGTGGGAGAGAATGATACGCTCTGTGAAAACCGCTCTCAACGTTGCGCTGAAAGAAAAGGCACCGTCAGAAGAAGTGCTGAAAACATTGCTAGTGGAAGCAGAGTTTTCAATCAACGCGCGACCCTTGACTCACGTCAGCGTAGACCCTCAAGATCCAGAAGCGCTTACACCCAACCACTTCCTGCTTGGGTCCTCGACAGGCCTACCAACGACAGGGCCTTGTGAAGAAGCAGACAAAAGAACGTGGCGAGCCAGTCAAGCTCTCGCAGACAAGTTCTGGGCACGATGGGTCCGGGAGTATCTGCCATTGTTGGTTCCCCGAGGCGAACCGAAGAACGCAGCGCGACCCGTGCAAGTCGGCGACGTGGTCCTCATCGTGGACAGCAATCTACCACGTAATGTTTGGCCGATGGGCGTGGTAGAACGAACGCACCAAGGACCAGATGGAGGCATCCGAATCGTCGAGGTGAAGACCAGGACTGGAACTTTTCGTCGCCCAGTAAGCAAGCTCGTCGTCATTTTGAAGAAAGAAGAGGCTACGCGAGCTTCGCCGGGGGGAGAGCTGTAATGGACGCCGAGCTAAATGTACTTAGAATACGTTTTAGCATAAGTAGGATAGTTAAAATCAGTATAGGTTAGGTCAATATGTAAGTAGGAAATAGGAATATGTACGTAGGTAAATGAAACACATGTTAAAATTGTTATAATTCATCATACCTATTGTAAGAGAAACTTCGAGAAAGTTTCAATGTACCAAGGCCGACAGGTCGGAACCTGTCGGAAAAGAGAAAGTTTTGTGCGTAAACAACTTCAAGGTCACGACAAGCGATTCTCGTTTGCTATTAGTAGATTTACAAAAACATATCGTGACCCCCACACGAGTTCGACCCTCGTGCCAAGGGATATAAGACGGCAGGATTTTTCGAATAATCGTAGTATCCAACCATCCGGACAAGAAGAAACACCTGAAGTGAAATAAGCAATAAGTCTGAAAGTGAACAGTGAAATAAGTAGTTAAAAGTAGTGAAAAGTAAACAGTGAAATAAATAGTTTAAAGTGTATAAGTACTGAAACGTTATAAAGTGTAAAGAACAATCAAGAATTAAGACTTTATAGTAAACATTAAATGTGTATAGACTAGTATAAGTAGACATTAAGTGAATTTATGAAGATATAAAATAAATCAGTGTTTGAAGATTGAGTTTTATTGCAAGAGCTATCGACGTATGTCGAATTGAACACATAAATACAGTCCACACCATAACAAATATATTTTCTGCTCGTGTAAACTGGCCACTATAGACCGGTCGGTTGGTTTGGACTGTGTAACGTTTTGACTACAAAGTTCGGTAATAAGTGTAATCCTTTTAATCTACTAAAGACAGCATGGCTTATAGGATGCTGGTAATTTTCTCTTTGGGTTGAAAAGGAATTTTTAATGTCGCTAATGAAATCTGCAGCGTTTTGTGAGTTTATTGGAACAGGTTTTAGCAATTTTGTTGTTACAAGTAATTAGTTTAACATATACGGGTCACGTTTTGGAACTGAACTTTATTACAAGTAAAAAACCAAGTTCGAATGATTGGGAATCATTCGAAAAATTAATAAACAAGTTCAAATTTGGAATGTGGAATCATTCGAATTTGGTTTTTTGTGGGTGACAACTTGTTATTTTTTTAATGTTAACAAATGAATAAACAACACAAAACGACACAATGGAGGAACTATTCTGATGATATGTTTTGATGAGTATTTATAGTTTTTTTTTTTATAAAAAATAGGTTCGCGTTTGACCACCATCTCACCTGATGGTAAGTGATGATGTGGTCGAAGATAGAGCACGCTTACCCAAAAGTAACCTGTTCACTCTTGACTTAAAGACTCCTAGGTTATAGCTATCGGGAAACACAGATTCCACTCCTTAGCCGTACGCTAAGGAGTGGAATAGGATAAATAATAGGATAATAATCGCTATAGTACACTAATTTAGCCCCCCCCCCTTTAATTAAAGTTTGGAAAGTCCAACGGTTGTCTGGAAGATGGCTCGCGTTTGACCACCTTCTCACCTGATGGTAAGCGATGATATAGTCGAAGATGAAGCACGCTTCCGTTGAAGTAACTTATTCAGTCTTGACTTATAGACCACACAAACACAGACTCGGGTAACGAGAAAACGATACTAGAATTTCAATATTTTACTGCCTTTAATTCTGACGCGTTCCAATAAGCTGAAAACTCAAACTCAAAATATTTTATTTCACACAGGCCTACATACATGGGCACTTATAGAACGTCAGAAGTTCGTGCACGGTTTGAAGTTGGTTGTTTTCTATGGAGAAGACCCGGCAAAAAACTCCACAGTTACTTGTTTCAAAATATCATTCATTTTTACAATGTATGCAATTATGCATAATACGAGTACAGGTTAATTAGGTATAAGAGGACAGTATATACCAGCACAATGGAATTACAAATAAAAAATTGAAAAACAAATCTAAGAGTCTATAGTGTTATCCAATTAACAAAAAGCTTTATATTATCTATACTTATAATAAATCTGTAGAGAGGTCAATTCTGTACATGAAATATATTTCCAAAATAACTATCAGGGGGTGATTAAGGATCGATACTCATGCCAAAAATGCAATCAGTTAAATTTTTGTCTGTCTGTCTGTCTGTCTGTATAACCGTTATAGAAACAAAAACTACTCGACGGATTTTAACGAAATTTGGTACAATTATTTTTCATACTCCTGAGCGGGTTATAGTATACTTTTCTTCACGCTACAATCAATAGGAGCAGAGCAGTGAAGGGAAATGTTGGGAAAACGGGAGAAGTTACTCCATTTTTTAAGCTTCCATCGCGTGTGCAACCTTAATGGTTAAAGCTACACAAATCATTTCATGACGGAAATGTTCTCCTTAAAATTATATAAAAAATATCCCACGACAGCATATGTCTAACTTTTATGGTTGACTCACAATAACACGTGTAACTCCCGATAGCTTAGCAGTTCGAAGCTTTCTGATTATAATATTTGTCTACTCTTACGTTTATAACACTCTCAGTCACCCCTAATTGAAAAAGTTAACATTATTAACTATTCCATAAAAAAAAATGGCCAAGTGCGAGTCAGACTCGCCCATGAAGGGTTCCGTAGTAACTATAATATAATATGCAAATTTATTTGACGAAAAAAAAAACCTTACAAATTTCTTAAAACTAGCTTATTTACATTTTTTACAACTGCGCCAAATAAATTTGTTTTGAAAAAAAAACCTTAAAAATTTCTTAAAACTGGCTTTTTTACATTTTTTACAACTGCGCCGAATAAATTTGTTTTTCATAGTGTTTGTATGAATTACAAAGTTATATTTGCGGTTTTAGAAAATATGCTGTATCTCAAAAACTGCTAAACTGATTTCGTTCAAACTAATTTTGATTGAAAGTTTATATTAAGATCTACAGACATATATTTTTTTTAGATTTTTCACTCCATTATTATAGAAGTTAGAGGTTGTGTCCGCCACACACACATTTTACCACTTTGGAAGCTTATATCTTTTAAACGATTGACTTTATGGAAAAGTGGTTTTAGAAACCCCGATGTCGTTTTTAAAGAACTGTCTATAGATACCACACATGCATCGATTTCATGAAAAAAAATATTTTCAGGTTTAGTTCCATGTATGGGGAGCCCCCCTTTATTTTAAATATTTTTTAATTTTTTTCTCAAAATCGGAAAGCGGTTCACAGAATACATCTACCTATCAAGTTTCACATGTATAGTCCTAATAGTTTCGGAATAAAATTGCTGTGACAGACGGACGGACGGACAGACAGACAGACAGACAGACGGACAGACATGTCGAAACTATAAAGATTCCGTTTTTTGCCATTCGGCTACGAAACCGTAAAAAGAATCATATAAATCGGTATAGAAACACCAAAGTTATACATGAAATACGCTTATAATAATAAGCCATCGCGCGTGAATACTGAATCATGATATAAGGATTATTTTTGAGAACCGGTCGCCGCGCTCGACGCGTCTCGCGGTCGAAGCGTTCTCTAGGTACTTAAGCCTCATGTGAACGTGATCTAAACAATATTACCAATACATTAACTTACGCTGACAGAGTCGCGGGCACAGCTATATTGTATCATTACGCTAAGGCCAATAGGAGCGGAGCGCCAATGAAGAATACTTCAAAATCGGGGTTAAATTTAACGTTAGCCCAAAGTAACTATTCCACGCGGACGAAGTCGCGGGCAAAAGCTAGTATTAAATAAAACACGTAACTTGTTACACATAAATATTAACGTACGTATAAATATGACCGAAAAACATTGATATTCGTCTGAATATAAATAGCTGATATGTGATAATTACACTGACAGAATTGACTGGCATGGAAATAATTGTTTTTGATATCCATATTATATAGTAGTTAATATAAAAATGACTGCGTATTTTGGTATACATTTTTCAACCAAGTAGATCGTTTTCATTGTTATAACAGTACCTACACTTGGGTCGATCACTAAGGTTAAACAATGATTTCCAAGGTCAGTTCTTGGATGGGTAATCATGTTGACAAGAGATTCCTCCAAGGTTCTGAAATACTCGTAGTGCGTTATCTGTTGTCATTTGTTGACTATTGACAGTCTCTTTAAAGTTATCTTTAAGTTGTATTCATAAGTATACAACGTGTAATTTAAAGGGTATATATATACCGAGTGCACGGCTTCTTTGGATGATAACAAACGATATGGCAAGGGTTTTGTGATCCTAAATCTACGTGTGTAGAACTTATTACAAATACTACCACTGATACCAGAAACCGAATTTTTCAAATTAAGAAGAACGAAGAGAATTATCGTGTTATTGGCAAGTGGCGTGGAAAGTTATTGACCCTCGTAGTGCTGTGACACGTTTGTTATGATTGGTATTCAAGAAATATATGAAACCAATAATTTGGTATCAATTCTTTGAGTCAGTTATTTTGTGCTGAAACTGTGCATAGAGACACCATACCAGATGTTGTCTTCAGCCCTTTTGGATAGATATGGGGTTTCCGCTACACGTTATATAAATATACATATAATATGTTCTTCAACATCGTGTGGTTTTAACAAAGGAATAATTATAAGTTTAATTTTAATATAGTTAGATAGTAGTAATTATCGCTTTAGTTGCTAAAAACTGGTTTCAGTATATTTTATTTGAATTGAAATGGGGTTTCCGTTACACGTTGTATAGGTACAGAAGATTGTATAGGTTTTACTTAATTGCCTATCTATATACTCTAGGGATATAAGTTTTTAAACTGGCGTATTATTAGAACTTAATGATAAATAATCTTTATTTTGCAAATTAGTTATTAAATAGTACTCTTACACGTAATTTTTTCGTAAATTTAAAATCGATGAGGCCGGCGTTTCCTGACTACCCTGAGAAGAAACACCGAAACAAAATCAGGGGTCCGTCTCTTTTAAAGTCCGTATACAGTTGGTTAAATTAGATATATGGCAACATTGTAGGTTACAGTCTGAGGCGATCTTTTGAGGAAAGATGCTCACAAATTGGAGTGGGGCTGTCCATACAGAGCAAGCATTTGTCAGATGACTTAGAACAAGGAGCTTAACGATTTGACGAATAATACCAAAATGTTTGGGTAGGCCGCAAAAAGTACTCAAACTGCCAGACAATCCAATTTAACTCGAATAAAAACAACCCACATAGTTCACATATAAATATAGATTATGAAGATTGTGGAGATTACAGTCTGAAACTCAAAACGGGATAAGAAAAATTTATACTTCAGCCTAGCATGGTTCTGCATACTGCATGCAAACCTGATCATCTAGTTCTTGGCGGAGTTAATCCTACATATTTTTTTGAAGTATTCGTTTGGTTTCCACAATGTAACGCTTGATTCCATTCTATATATTTAAATTTACCTCATAATTTTCTTTATATTTACTATGTGTATTAATTTTTCATCCGTGATCACGGCGATTGCAATAGTGCCGAAATATCGGAAACTTGAGACAACAAACACATGGTAAATATCTCGTTTTAACTTTTTATGATCTAGTCTAGCGATATTTAAGAATTTATCAAGTGTGAATGTTGTGTTTCGGTAAATTAAATGCGTTACCAAATCAATACTTTCTTTTTTATGATTGATAAGTTCGCGTTTGACCACCATCTCCCCTGATAATAAGCGATGATGTGGTATGTGATGAAGCATGCTTGCCTTGAATGAGAAAAACCGGCTAAGTTCGAGTCAGATTGGCGCACTATTATCTATAAAAAACGGCAAAAAAAACCACATTTGTTGTATAAGAGCCCCCTAAAACATTTTAACAATTCTGTTTTTAATATTTTTTGTTATAGCAGTAACAGAAATACATCATCTGTGATAAATTCAACTGTCTAGCTATTCATGAAATACAGCCTGGTGACAGACAGACAGACAAACAGCGGAGCCTTAGTAATAGGGTCCCGTTTTTACCCTTTGGGTACGGAACCCTAAAAGCATATTTGCACAAATACACGTAATTTAACCCTCTCCAAAATGAACAGATATTCGGTCTAGTTCAATTCATGAACTTAATACATACTAATCGAGTTCCAAAGTCGTCAGCTAGCTAATTGGAACTTGGTGGAACTGGACAAAAGACGGTAAGGTAATGTTCCACTGTAAGCGGGGCGGGTATCTAAAGACACCGTTTTAACAGAAATATTGGAAAAGCGTGAGCTATGCGTACCCGACAAGCGGATTATTCATATCAAAAATTTGCTTTTATTGTATATTATTTATAATTTGAATTTATTCAATTATTCACAAAACAAACCAACAATTTATTTACAAATGAATATAGGTACAGATAAAACATAAAAAGTGGCAATTTGGTAGGTTTATTTTTGCACGCATCACGACGTTAATTTTGACATAATTATAACATTTATATTCTTTGGAGTAAAATAATTATAATTATGTTATGTACCTTGTTATAATGCAAGCGTCAATAGCCTAAAGGCTAAGATGTCGGACTTGTAATCAAGAGGTCGCGGGTTCTAACCCCACCCATTACACTATTGCCGTGATCCAACTCCAGACACAAGCATATTTAGCCTAGTTGCCAGTAATGTGAATTCTAAACACATTGCTACTAATCTTTGTGAGAAAAAATATCCATTTACAAATTAATCTGATTTGATTTGTCGTATTATCGCTTGTGCTCAGCTCTGCTCGCAGTAGAAACCACGCCTTATTTGTTAAATATCGGGTAGCCAAGCAGAGAGTGTTCGGACCCCAAGGAGTTCCATACTGATTTATAGTATTACTTGTATTTGAGGTTCTACGATAAGTCTGCGTTTGTGAATCTTAATTACAGATGCATTTTCCGCGTTTGCCTTAATTTATGTAAATAAAAATAAATAGTATCCCAGGTATTCCAATTCTCGTTACTGTGAGAAGAGGACCCGGTGCTTCGCCACATTTGTTGGTGGGGACCACTGGTGTGATTTTAATAAAGTAAATCTATACTACATATAATAAATATTTTAGTATGAGTTTGTGTAGGAAGTAAAATCTCTAGATTTACTGAGTCCATTTCGAAAATTCTTTCACCAATAGTAAGCTACAATATTACAGAGTGACAAAAGGCTAGGTACATTGTTTGTGACGAAACGATGTAATATAATAATCATAAAGTTTATTTAATACTAGCTGCTGCCCGCAACTTCATTCGCGTGGGAGGATTTCCCGCGTAAATCCCGATCCCGTGGGAATTTCGGGATACAATAAATAGTCTATATGTTAATCCAGGATGTCAACTATCTAATTACCAAATTTCATTAAAATCCATCCAATAGGTCCGGAGATTAGCGTGTACAAACAGACAGACTTTTTTTGCCGTATTACCGTTTCTTAAGCCACCTCAATTATTATTTTTGTATAAAATTTAAATGTACCGACACACTTTTTTTACTGTTTTATTATATGTACAGATAGATCATGAGATAATAAATGTAACTAAATGGCAACGGAAGAACTCGTCACTAAATAGCTAATTGAGAGCAGAAGTAATCCAAGTGACCTTTTTGTCAAAACAGAGTTGAGTCACTTTTTGCTCTCCATTGGACTAATCTTAATTAGTGCAGAAATAATCCATTTTTCCGAACAAAGTCCTATGTTTTAAATTTCTGCATAGCCATTAAAAATATAATTTGTTACTGGAGTTGTGATCCAAGTGACTTGTATGCTACTTGGATAACTTCACCACTTTACTTCATAACTTAAGTTAATATCTATCATAAAACATAAACAATTCGCAACTCATTTATGAAATACTCTTAAAATCAATAAAATCGCGTCTTGATTAATATCTCAAAAGTCACAAAAGGTCACTTGGATCACTTCTGCTCTCAACTAGCCAAATATTAACATCCGCACGAGTGATGTTCCAGTTTTAGCAACGCTTTATAAGGTCGGTCTATAGAGACCATTTATCATATTGGGATTCCAACGTGACTCGAAAAGCACGCTAAACCGTTGGTCCTGGCTGTCATTACACATCTTTGGCTACACTGAAAAAAATGCAAGCCAATCAAGTGACTTTTGACGTGACAACGTCTTATAATTCGATGAAGCTGGCTGCACGCACGAAAATACATGTCATGCGGCGTTACCTCGCTCTGAGGCGTTCCATCGCTCTGAGGCGTTCCAAAGCAAATCAAATTGGGTCTACAAGTTGACATTTATGTATGACTCAACGAGTCAAGTACTAGGCTATCATAAAACGGTAACAGATGACTTCACTGTGTAGGGATTCTTTGACATTTATGTATGACTCAACGAGTCAAGTACTAGGCTATCATAAAACGCTAAGAGATGACGTCACTGTGTAGGGATACTTCCATTGTCATGAGAAGTGCAGTAATAGTGATGTAAAATTAAAATTTTCTTTTGAAAAATGCAACCATTCCATCAGCATTTTCTTATGACGTTGTCACGTTCAACTATCGTCAGTAAACCGACTTTACAGACAACCGAATTTTTAGCTTGATTGACGATATATTGTTTAGATTAATCAAAATCTTAGTTAAGTTGATCATCACGACATGATTGCAGCAATACTAGTTCAAATGATGAACGCACATACTGGGAATAAGATTTATAACTACTGTACATAATTTAAACATCAATTTTAGTTATTTTTTTATTAATTGTTGTGTTTGTTACATTGCATAATTACCCTTAAGGTCACAGTCCACTATAGTAACGCTAGTTAGTATAAGTGTACTACAGTGATATGAAAGAACGGAGCCTTCTAATACAGGCATTGTTTGCTTAACTGGAGGCTCCGAACACGTTCAAATGTGATGTAATTTTTATTTGTTACATTAAACTAATTTGTATTTGTATGATTGAACGCTCAAACAAGTTTCTCGATTGCCCTTAACATGATATCATTGTAGAGAGAGACAAGTTAAAAAAATGATAACTGTAACAAAGTAAGTTAGTTGTGTCAATCAAGCATTTTGTTTACTTCAATAAAGATCATTGATACTTTATTAAGTTGATTTGACTTGATAGCATCTATCATTGCAATTAATTGATTTTTTCACCGATGATTTGAACAAAATTTTCAGAAGATGAAGATTTTTACAATTTAAAATACTGATATCTCCAGTTAGATCTGAGTATCAGTTACATTATGTCCGTTTATTCACTAGTTCGCCTTTGCAGTGTGTTTGGGCCGTAAATTTTAAAGATATCATCAGAAACTAGAATTAATGTGTGTACTTGCAATTAATTGTATTAATCATACAACTTGATCAGATCTTGCGCTAAATACGTTCCTTGATTGTGTTTATCAAATACATAATAATCTTTGTTGGAGCAACTATGTTTTGAGTTGATTGCTACAAATAGGTTTTGTGATAACTCCAATCAAGTTCCCTCAATTAAATAAAATTGGTAGCTGTAATCATTGTGTCTGATAGGCTCAGATGCAAACAAGTTACATGATCAATCTAAACGAAATCTTGATTGTGGTAACTGTTTTTTTTTTGTTTATGGATGGTCAAGAACCACAAATTCTGACACCAGTCTTGCCAATATCGTGTTACCCAGTTACTGGGTAGTAGAGGTCAGATAGGCAGTCAACAGTAAAACACTGGCACTCAACTGCATCCGGCTATAATAGAAGCCGACCAGCACATAGCTGAGAAAATCTCCTAATTAACAATCTAATTTCCTGTCAACCGTTACGCTATCACTATAGATCGGAGTAGGTAGATTGATTTTACGTACTTGCATCATGAATAGTCTTAGAAATCATAACATGGATAAGCCTTTTTCCGGGATTTCATTTTGGTACTTACGGGACTGAATCAAATATTGTGAATGTAAAGATTTTTAAACTACTACATTTTGAAATGCGATAGTTATACGTTTAAAATTGTTTTTTTTTCTTATTTATCAAGTAACTAGTACTCACGCGGGGCTTCGCTCCCGTGGATTCTATCACGGTAAAAACATAACTCTCCTTTTTTGCAGTAGCCTATAACCTTTCTCAAGCTTCAAGCTACTTTCATACCAAATTACATCCAAATCCACCATGTACTTTCGAAGATTAGCGCGTTCAAACAAACAAACAATCTGTGACTTCAAGTACCCATCTCCAGATGGGGATTTACAGATGGATCAGATCTGAAATGTATATGCGACGTGACTCCACAGACTATGACCCCCCTTCTATCTTGTTCTGCATGCCCCGTCACCTGCACCCTTGACGACCTTAAGTCTGCATCAGCGGAGTGTACTACGCCAGCGTGACAAATGTATGTGCGCTTAACGCTTATGCGACAAAACTGTACTGCGACTCACCATAGTTCGAATGCACGCTTGTGCGACACATTGAAGATCGACATCACGCTAGTGTGACAAACGATTGCGCGACAGTAGTTCGACACTACGGTAGTGCGACAGTACCTCAGTAACTTTTATCTTGTATCTTGTAATGCCAGCACGTCATCGTCCTCATTCGATGCCATCGCAAAAAGAACTGAAGACCGCTCCGGTACACCGGAACGTCCCCATACACGCTACCAATGTTCGGTTGACTTGCGCAGGCACAACTGCACAGATAACCTCTCCGGTAGACCGTAGGGTGTATGGCTTACATAAGTCTATCCAAATTTACCAAAAATCCATATTAAATTGAACTTTTAATTGTAGGCGTGATAGCTCTGAACTAACCGTGATGTGCACTAAGCTATTCAGTTTTTTTACATAATTTTTGTAAGAAATAATAAATTAATTATTTTATATAATCTTCTTTAACGATATTTGCAGCAGGCATTCTGTCATGTTATTTTGTGTGCGACACACTGAAGATCGACATCATGCTAGTACGACATCGTACTAGCGTGATGTCCATCTTCAGTGTGTCGCACAAGCGTGCATTCGAACTGTGGTGAGTCGCAGTACAGTTTTGTCGCATAAGCGTTAAGCGCACATCCATTTGTCGAGCTGGCGTAGTACACTCGCATCACCGAGCGGAGTTCGCGTAACTGAGATTTTGGCAGATCAAATATAAAATATTCTTGCCATCGACCCGCTAATAAGAAGAGTACCCATCTTGTCGATGGATAATGTGGCGAAGTAGCTGAGAATACCAAGCGATTTAAGAATGGGCTTTTATTAATGTTTCAATTGTAAGAACAATTAAGTTTGTCTAGTTAATACACTACACACCTACATCAGTCAAACGTTTAACTGTTAAAACTCACTAATACTTTACACACAGTCACCGTCATCAATCAAACATTTAACTGTTTAAGAGTAACTGAAATTGTCTTAATTAGAAGGTTAAAATAAAGTTTAAGAAATTAATAAATGTTAATTATCGTTTGAGAAGAAGTTTTTAATTATCTCCCAGAGAAACAATTGCAGTTTAGAAAGCGAGAAGAACTAAAGTGAAGCAAAGTTTACTTTATTTTATTTCAATAGACCTCAATATAAGCATACTAGGAGACGCGCAAGGCTTCGTTCCCGTGGGCTTAACCATGATAAAGACATAACCCTTTTTCTTTTGCTGTTACGTAAGCCCATACCCAACAAGCTTCCCTAAGCTTCAAGCTATCTCCATGCCAAATTTCATCCAAATCCACCCAGTACTATAGAAGATTGGCGCGTTTAAACAAACAAACTTGTCCGCCTTATAATATTAGACAAAATTCCTTAATCGTATGTTAGTACTTACCCTAAATTACAAGACTAGTTCGTGAATACAAGCTACAAGCTCAACACTGACGTGGAGAGGTTGTAGCACTGATTCACAAACACACAGTCGAGCTTGCTCGCCACACAACGAAGGATTATGTTGGAGCAGGTGGTGTTTCCGCGCGCCTTTATAAAAAAAAAAAAAAAAAAAAAAAAAAAAATGGCCCCCACCTAGCGCACCAAGGAAGCGCATCACTTTAAATTAAATACCTACACAATTAAAAAAGCTTTTTATAAACATGCCGTGCAATATATTAGATTAAATAGGTCATTCTCATTTTTGCAACACGTTTTCTTCTTTCATTCGCCCCTGTCAGATGTCACAGCAGTATTTACTCCTTTTCAACCGACGACAAAAAGAGGAGGTTATCAATTCGACGCGTATATTTTTATTTTGTTTTTTTTTTTTTAAAGTATGGTCACCGATTACTCGAAGACGGCTGAACCGATTTGGAAAATTCTTTTTTTGATTGAAAGGGTATACTTCGAAATTGGTCCCATTTTTATAAAAGTCAGGATCTGATGATGGGATCCTGGAGAAATCGAGGGAACTCTTCAAATATTATAGGCAGACCTATGACGTTTTGGGTATTTATTATAGTAACTTGTGCAGTTGCTCTCAAAAAGTACCATTTGAGGAAGTGGAACTGATGATGAAGACCACAGATGGCTGCCGAAACTACTCAATAATAAGTATTGAGTGGATTGCGATTCGATTACTTGAATATGGATCTTAAGCACTTTATGCTCGTCACAATGCATATGGTGATGCAGAGCTGATGGTGAAGTACCAGCAGAACTCCTCAACAATTAACGGCCCAGCATTGGGAAAAGCAATATTTTGTAAAAGGTTATAAGTAGTTGACATTTAGGCTGTTTTAACTAGGTAAATTAAAAATCGACCAACTAAAAAGAGTGAAATAAAAACTTTTTACCAAAAAATTGAACCGACTCCCAAAAACACTGCAAAGTGAAAAATAACTTTAATTTCGGAAGTCGGTGCCAAAAACGAAACTACAAAACTAAAGACACCGACTACCGAAATTAAAGTTATTTTTCACCTTACAGTGTTTTTGGGAGTCGGTTCAATTTTTTGGTAAAAAGTTTTTTACGGTTCCGTAGCCCAAACATTGACGTTGCATTTTTTCTGAAATTCAATCGTTTGAAAGATAGACACTTCCAAGTGGTAAAGTGCTCTTCACTAACGTTTAAAATAATAAAGAGAATAATCAAAAAAATAATCTTAATGAAAACTTCCAAGAATAATGGTTTGAATGAGACATAGTTTTTGAGATAAAGCACATTTA
Organism: Tholera decimalis; assembly: GCA_943138885.2. Taxonomy (NCBI): domain Eukaryota; kingdom Metazoa; phylum Arthropoda; class Insecta; order Lepidoptera; family Noctuidae; genus Tholera; species Tholera decimalis. The sequence goes on from OW964551.2 coordinate 14,065,842, forward strand.
AAAAAAAACACAGTTATAACTTTGTCATTCATACCATCACTATGAAACACAGTAATTCTGCGTAGCAACGTACGTATTTCGGAACTCTTCATATACCCTTCATAGGTGAATCCGAATCGCACCACGGCCAATTTTTTTTTTTTTTAATTGTCATGCGTCACACAACCCATCCATCTTTTATTCGGCTCTCCATCCATCAACATTCAAACCCATCACACTTTTGATCACATGCGTGTCATAATTAAATAGCTTATTCTAATAGATACAATTGTCTCCGGATTTTTCGGTTCTAGTATGTACTGTACATGCCGTTTTCCTCACGATACTGAGACGAAAAACTCGTCTCAGTTTTTAGAACAGAAGTGATAATAATAATAATAATGGCAATGTGGAAATATACCTTTAGGTACTCTTTTGAACACACATTGTTGGTACTACGATGTTTAAAGAGGATTCCGATTCGCACTTGACATGTTTTCTCAGCATGTCATTAGGCAGAAGTTGAAAATTTTCCTGGTTTCAAAAGGTAGTTAGCACTTAGCAGAAATCAGTCTTTGATACTTAAAAAAGCAGTTTTTCTTTACTCTCATTAAAACACATCTGTGATTCTGAAACTTCTGCGTTCATTTATTTTCAAATTCTTCACGACAAAATCTGGCGAGAGATGACGTTTAATATAATATTTTTTTGTTTGGACAAAACCTGACCCTGTAAATGTCTTCGGTTCAATTTTGCGTGACATTGTCGACACTTAGATATTAAGGTTTTTTTGTGCTCGGATTTAATTAAAATAATAATTTCCATGTGTGCGGATTGGGAAGCTTAGACCCTTTTTTGTAGCAAGTGGGCTGATCTGATTACGAAAAGCTGTTACGCTTTAAATATAAAACAATAGAGTTTTAGGTGGCGTTTTTAATATTTGACCTTTGTGTTGACATTATACCGTAATAAACAAAAATTGAAAAACACACATATACGTGTCCTTTTTTAACGTTTGGGGTTTCATGGTGCGTACCGCTAAATAGTGGAATTCCCTGCCGGAGTCTTTAGTTCGTGATAGCTTTAACCTAGAGATTAAAGTTATCACGAGGTCTTTAAGCTAAGAGTGAATAGGTTACTTCTAGTTAAGCGTCCTTCATCTTAGACCACATCATCGCTTACCATCAGGTGAGATCAGAGAGTACAGTCTTTGGGTGAGAAGGTGGTCAAACGTGAGCCTCATTAAAAATAATAAACTGTAAGAGGAACTAGATAGTATGTGAGTATGTATGTGAGTATGTATGTTGTATGTAGAGGACTAGTTTTATTATTTGTATGCATATGTGTATTATAAGGTGTACAATAAAGTATATAATAAATAAATACACACATCAAAAGTGTCTAGGGATCAACATATATTTTTGCAATAACTTTTCTCCTGATTGATATTCATTAAAATTTTCTTTAAGGATTCATCAAATAAAGTGTTTTCGTTTGTCACAGGAACGATAAACCAAGTCACCTTTGCATTAATAAAGAAATTTGCCATTTTCCTAATAAAGGGATTTTTGACATTTGAACCACTAACATTAAAGTTCGAAAAAAAGACTGAAATAACAGTTTTCTTTAAAATTTTATTGGGTAACTTAAACAATTAATAATCCGTGTTTCTACCGCGAACACTAACAACACAAGAACATCAGTTTGGCATACTCAAAATGAGTTCATCCAAATCACGCTGTGGAATGGCCGCCCATGTTCGTTGCAACAACAAAATAAAGGTCTTCTTGCGACTGGATACCCTCCATATTCGGCAGAGCTCTTCTCTGTAGCATATCCCATGCATGCTCAATCGGGTTCAAGTCTGGCGACTGAGCAGGCCAGAGCAGGACATTGATGTTAGCTGCGGCGAGAGTCTGTCTTACAACTCCTGCGGTGTGCGGTCGTGCATTATCATGCATTAACTGAAATAAGGGACCGATTTGCACGTGTAGAGGAACGATGACGTCAGATACAATCGTCTCAGCATACATTTGAGCGTTGAGGTTGCCTCTGATCCAAATCAACTCAGTTCTTCCGCCGATCCAAATACCCGCCCATACCATGATGGTTCCACCACTATAAGGATGGACTTCCTGGCAGGATTTTAATCGCTGTTGGTGTCCAGGGGTTCTCCAGTGTCGTATACGTCTTGTATCCGGTCTCATACCAAAACGAGACTCATCAGAAAAGCACACGAAACGCCATTGTTCTTCTGCCCAATTTCTGTGGTCAAGAGCCCATTGATATCGAATCCTACGATTGTGCATTGCTATAGGTGGTACCCGTAGCGGTCTTCGGGAATGAAGGTTCACTTCATGCAAGCGGTTTCTGACTGTTTGGTCGCTAATTAAGTTCCCTGAAGAGTGATGAAGCCTCACGGCTAACATCATGGCGGTTATTGTTGGAGCTCTTCGAGTTAAGATTTGAATGTATCGGTCTTGTCTCCGTGTGGTGCAGCGATACCGTCCTCCATGGCGCTCAGCCACGGTACCAGTGCTTCGGTAACGTGTCCAAAGTCGACTGATAACACTCTGACTTGTATTCAGAGCTAAAGCCACAGTACGTTGCCGGGAACCAGCTTCTATCATTCCCACGGCTCTGAGCATTTCTTCCCTGCTTAAATGACGTCGCCGCTACATAATAACGTTGGTTTTAATCAGTAGTAGGGAAACAGTAGCACTAATAATGTCTTCAATGCGTTGTATGTTTTTATAGGGAAAATATTGACAGCTGATTTTCATCTTTTACTCGAATTTGATTAACAATTCCTGTTTCAAATTATGAAATGCACCAAAAAGGATCCATATAAATGTATAAAATCATAAATTTATTACAAAGCCACATCTCAATCTCAAGAAATCCGCATAAAAATGCTTGATCCCTAGACACTTTTGATGTGTGTAGATCGGTAAACTTACATACATCCATATTGTTGTAGTAATAAGAAAGGTTAAAGGGTCCTTATAAATAAAATTAAAAAGGCAAAGAAACTGGAGGAAGGAAGGCCCGATAGTTTCCACTTAAGTAGAGGCCGCGTTTAGTTGAATATCCACTGTACCACCAAGACGAAAATACAGAAAATTCATTGTATATTTTTTTTTTAATTTTGTATTTTTTTTTTGCGATGCAGCAATGTGGGTAGAATTCCCATTATTAGCAACCGTTAGTCCCGGCTTTCATTTGCACATTTGTGACAGTCGTTACAAATGTTTAGAAACCAGAAATTCTGACTCTGATCTTATCAAGTACTTCATGTAAAACACTAAAACTCTGATGCATCCGGAAAGACTGGGCACCAAAATAGTTGGTAAAAGACTAAGCAGATTACAATAATTTATTTGTTGTATAAAGTGGTAGGTTGTGTTATTTATTAAAATGTAATAAAATGAAATGAAATGAAATATTTATTTTGTAAATTGGTTATAAATAACACTTTTCCACGTCACCTTTTTTTACGTGTTAAGTTTAGCTAGATGAGGCCGGTATTTCCTAACTGACTGAGAAGAAACACCGAAACAAACTCAGAGGTCATAGTCTCTTTTAAAGTCCAGACAATTTGTATTTTTATATGAGAAGCATGTAGGTTCATGTCTGTGGTATTCTTTTAGGAAATAACCACGCAAATTTGAGCGGACCTGTCCAGACAGTGCAAGCATTTGACAGTTATCGTATAGCTATAGCTCAACTTAGAACTTATGTGGCCCCATAGATAAAATTTTTGATTTCTGTGTGTGGCCCTAACTGCTATGCTCAAGGTCGTGGGTTCAATTCCCACCCAGGACAAATGTTTGTGTGATGAGCACGATCATTTGTTCTTTGTCTGGATGTAATTTATCTATAACATGTATGTATTTAAAAATATATATGTATGTTTATCGGTTGTCTAGTACTCATACCACTAGCTCTGCTTAGTTTGGGTCTAGATGGCGTTGTGTGAAAGTTGTAGAATATATATCCATTTCAATAAATAAACTATTTTGTCCTACTTTTCCATTAAATTGTTGAAGCTTGTATGCATAATGCTCACAACTGTGCCATTAGGTTTGAAAACTTAAAAAAGTAAAGCATTTTCCATACTAACAGAAGATAGTGATTTTTCTCACTTCTTTTATTAGTTTGTCTTTTGAAAAGCAAAGACTGTTTCCATAATGGAAGCTACAAACCAGAGTATAAAGATCGTACAGTAGGTTGACGCCTTTGATCTTGTGGAAAATGCCGACAACGTCTAGACAGTCTCGCAGCGGCCAGGGTTGTCACAAATAAACAATATTTATGAAATATTTTTTTTATTGCAGATCGACATCGTTAGCAATATTATTACTTAATATAATAATAAAAACAATTTTAACCTGCTCTTTACTGCACGTATTATTTAGCAGTTGAGGGTGAACATAAAAATGCAGATGAGGCGTATACAAAGAGATTTAAAATTTGAACTGATGCACGTGATAATTAGGTACTGTGACACTTACTGTACTGTAATGTTGCTTAAGTGAAGGTTTTTTAAATAAATAAATTATAAAAAAATGATGTACGCCATTTTGGATTTCAAAACGGATGGCATTTTCGTAACAAGCACCCCAATTAACCTCAAAATTGACACCCATATCAAATTATTAAAAAGAATGACGTCCGCCATCTTGGATTTCAAAAACGATGGCATTTTCGTAACAAGCACCCCAATTAACCTCAAAATTGACACCCATATCAAACTATTAAAAAGAATGACGTCCGCCATCTTGGATTTCAAAAACGATGGCATTTTCGTAACAAGCACCCCCATTAACCTCAAAATTGACACCCATATCAAATTATTACAAAAAATGACGTCCGCCATCTTGGATTTCAAAAAGGATGGCATTTTCGTAACAAGCACTCCAATTAACCTCAAAATTGACACCCATATCAAATTATTACAAAAAATGACGTCCGCCATCTTGGATTTCAAAAAGGATGGCATTTTCGTAACAAGCACCCCAATTAACCTCAAAATTGACACCCATATCAAATTATTAAAAAAAATGACGTCCGCCATCTTGGATTTCAAAAAGGATGGCATTTTCGTAACAAGCACCCCAATTAACCTCAAAATTGACACCCATATCAAATTATTAAAAAAAATGACGTCCGCCATCTTGGATTTCAAAAAGGATGGCATTTTCATAATAAACACCCCAATTAAACTCTAAATTGACACCAATATTTTATTTTAAAAAAATACGTACACCATCTCGAAATTCACCTTTATTAAATAATAAAAAAGTTCACCATCTTCAATTTGAAATTACTATTTTTCGTTATCTGTATTCGAATAAAGCTTCAAAGTATCGTTATCATTTTGAATAAAAATAGAACACCTAATAATATTAAGTAGGTATAAAAATATATAAAATGTCCAAACCCTCACGGCCTTGTGCGATTACCTATTAGATATAATTTTTTTACCGTCCGCCGTTCGGCTATTTTGTTAGCGTTATCAACGCGGCACGACATTACAAATAAAACGATAACAAAACATTATTAATTATTTACCTTTCTTCTGTGCGTGGAAGCTGATGAAACCGGAGATCTTTATTTAAACAAGATGAAGACTTGCAATCTCTCACAGCACACGTCGTATGTACCACTTCAAATAAATAATTAAAAAACAAACACGTGCTAGCCCCGAATGATGTCTCCCAAGCTGCTAACATAGTTTTGTTCGCAGCTTGGGATCGGCATTCCCGCGTCTCGCCCCTCACACCCCGCACGATTGCCCTGTCTAGACGTCTTCGTCGGACGACTGTATGATCTTTAGACTGTGCTACAAACATTTGCAATTATTTTCTTTAGACACGTTCGAAAAGGGAAGCCGGAGGAAGTCGTGGGAAATATGCATGTCAAAAGAAAACGACTTTCAAGTATAAATTTTTATAAACTGGGTATAGAATAAAGAATGAAAACAGGGAAAGGACATAACAATTTTATTAGCGTTTTCCTTTTGTACAGCCATCCACAGCACTAGTGTATAAATAAAAAGAAAATAAAAACCTTTTAGTTACACTAAATGCCTTTGTTAACTATATTAACCTGTAAAATCTTTGTACATATTTATAAAAAAGCGGAAAAGTTTACTTCTTTGTTTATTTAAACGCAATAATCTTCTAAATTGCTGGTTTTATTTGGATCAAATATGTTATGGAAGTATTTTGAAGCTTGAGGAAGGCTATAGGACTGTTTTTACCCCACTGCAAAATAAGAAGGGTTATAATTTTGTCGTATTAAAGTCCGCGGAAACGAAATCTCGCGTGACTGCTAGTACTTAATATCTATACAGGGTGGCCCGTTTACAGTGGTCCAAAGATTTTTTTCAGCTTGAGAGCATCATAAGTGATCATTTAAAACATACTTTAGCTAAGCGAAAACCTATGGTTTAGAAATTATGTTTTTTTAAATTACCCGAAATTTCAATATTTTTGACACAAAACCACTCTGTTATGAAAAGTACTGGACCGAATCGAATGAAATTTGGTATAAGCATAGTGCAATGATCTACCTATTGCGCTATAGGCTCATCTAGTGTAAATAACTAGACTAGATTATTAAAAAAAATCATAATTTCGAAACCATAAGTTTTCGCTTAACTAAATTATGTTTTAAATGATCACTTATGATGCTCTCAAGCTGAAAAAAATCTTTAGACCACTGTAAACGGGCCATCCTGTATAAGGTGTATCTATTCATACACGAAATATTTTAAAAGACGTATCTATAGCTGGTAAAGGAATTATAAACACGAAAAAAAATTAATCGCATTTTTTTATTTTTCGTAATTATTCTATTTTTCATATGATAAAAGGGAAAAACTCTCTTTAATCATCATAAAAGCCGCGCACCGTCTCAAATACCGCCGCCGCCCGCGTAAACTGGCGTATGGGATGTCAAAAAATAAGAAGGAACCAATATTTATTACGTGTGTCAAGAAATATTTAATTTTTTAAATAATATACCTAGTTGCTATGGTTTCTTTACCACCTATAGGTATATCCCTTAAAATATTTCGTGTATCAATAGATACACCTTATATAGTTCACATTACTTATATTTATAAAAACTAAGCCACCAACTAAGCCAGATATTATTGTATCCGGTGTGGGTTCACGGCAATAGTGACTAGTGTAGTGGGTGGGGTTCAAAGTCGTGTCCTCTCGATTACAAGTCCGACATCCTAGCCAATAGACGTTCGACGCTTATTTATATTTCAAGAATGAAGGCAATTGTTAATATTCTTCTGGAATAACTGAAACCTCCATGTTTTAATTTATTGTTGGTAGGCTCATGTTTAACCACCTTCTCACCTGATGATAAGCTATGATTGTGGTTGAAGATGAAGCACGCTTGCCTAGAAGTAACATATTCACTCATGACTTAAAGACCCTCAGATTATAGCTATCGGAAAACACAGACTCCGGTAGGTAATTTCACTCCTTAGCTGTACGCACAATGAAAGTATTCCCAAAACGGTTTTGTGCGTATGGGTGAGATGTTCACATGTAACAATGGCGCTATGTGCTACAGATAAGTACTGTGTCTGGGTGTTTATAAAATGCACTCACGAAATAGGAGTAGGTAAATCCTAGTGTGGGGCATAATTGTAAAAAAAAAACAAAAACCCAAATTATGTATTGATTCAGTTTATAAAAGTCAAAAGTGTCATAGAATGTGATACTTTGTGCGCTAAGTGGTACTTCTGCCTCCAAATAATTTGCATCACATATTAGCGGTTCTCCCGAACAGCCCGCGATATTGTCGGGACAAGTTACTAGTTAGCGAGTTGTTTTATGCAGCTTTCTAGTTCTTTTGTTGACTTTACACAAAGTTACTTATCTGTTTGGGTTCTGTTGAGTTTATTTTGAAGATTGTGAAAGGAAAATGTTTCATGAAAATTTAGAATATTATTTATTTTTAGTAAAAATTGTAATTCATTCGTTTTTTTCTATACAATGATAACTTACTATAACAGTTAGCCTGCATCATTCCGCTGCTGGGCAAAGTCCTTTCTTTCCCCATGATTTCCAGGTGGTTCTGTTCAGGGCCAAAGTAATCCATTGGTACAGGGTCAAACTAATGATGACATACTTGTATAATTTAAAAGTATGGTAATTAAGTGTCATTAGAACTTAAAACGGGATATTTACCATGTGTATCTTTTATTTCGAGCTCCCGATATTTCGGCACTATTGCAAGCGTGATCCCAGAAGCCATGATCACGGATGAACTGAAGTACTTGCGGGATACACCCATGTGTATAATTTATATATAAATATAGATATTTACCATTAAATATCCCGTTTTAAGTTCTAATGATACTGTTAGTGACCATGTTAGCTTAAAAACTAATATCATAATGTTACGAGCTGGGATTCGGGATAGAAATAATTAACGCCAATTAGACCAAAATTAACACTACTTAAATAAACACCAAATAAAAATTAACACAGTTATTCACAGTACAATACTTGTCACTCAACACTTAAATCGCACCGAAATTCACTTGTAAAGCTGCGATTATATCGCCTCGTATTTTGAAATAAGACTGACTGTCCGCGTTCTTTTGCGATCTATTTATACCCCGATCTGTGTTCTAGAACATTCTCCTACAATCGACTCACTGCCTATACTGCCATGAATATTCCAGAAGTTACTTGAGATACACAGTACTGCTACTCGCCGCTAGATGGCGTTAGTGTCTCGAACGTATTTAAAGTCAGTCGAACTTTCTCGAAATACTCAGTACTGCTACTCGCCGCTAGATGGCGTTAGTGTCTCGAACATTCTAGATTTCTGTCGGAGTTTCTCGACGTACTTCGTTAAGCGACTGGCGTAACAATAATAATTCAGCCTTTTACGTTCCAACTGCTGAGGCACTGACCTCTGATTTTTAGTCGTGGGTTCGAACTCTGTCAGGAAAATGACTTTGTGTAATTTATATCATCACTACTGTTCTAAAATCGGTGAGTGAAAACATCGTGAGGAAGCATGGCATGTTCTAGGGTTGGAAATCCGAACACATGCGTAATAATTTCGTTCCAGAACATATCTACCAAACTACATATCTTAAATGATGCAAAAGATTTCATATGCTCCCGTTATACGAACGTTGAAAAATATCCGACTTGGTCTTGCTAACTAAAATTGCGAACAGATCCAGTGATGGCCCTGAGTTGTTGGGCGAAATTGGGCTGCCTGTACCTGGTTCGTTTACGTACATTCCGTTTATTGCACACACCAACGTCAAGAACTAACTATAGGCAAAACTCGTACATGGTTAGGTCGAGCCGTGTGTACAATGCGACTTGCCAGGAGGTTGATATCGAAATCTTTAATACTAGCGTGTCTAAGTTGAAGAAGACTCTATTTAGGTATTTCTTTGAAAACTTTTAAAAGCCTTTTTTATCAATTTATACTCATTTATAAAAAAAAAATCTGTATTAACTGTATGTGTATTCTGTATTCTGTAGTAATTGCTAACCTGTCTGTATTATTATATTGTATATCTAGTTATTAGTGAAGACTTGTAATTGGCCATATTGTATTTATTGTCCTTATTATTTTCTCTTTCTAGCTGTAAGTTTTCCAAACATAATGAAATAAAATAAATAATGATGAGTGCGGATTTACCAACCCGTCTTATCATTACTACAGCCCATTCCGTCTCTTAGAGAGAGGGCTTGTGTCCCTGTGTCTGTATGTTGTGTAAGTATCAATATCAATGGAACATGAACCTCTCAAGGACCGCCATATTTACGTCAACCATCCGTCAAGCACCGCGGGCGGGCTCTTATCGTATGCCAGCGGGGCTCAACTAATACTGGTTTACTGGCACGTTTTTGTGCCGCTGGGGCTCTAGAGGTGAAGCTTCAATAGCCTGATGGTTAAGGTGTCAGACTTGTGATCGAGAGATCGGGGATTCGAACCCCACCCATTGCACGAACCCACTCCAGACACAAGCATATTTAACTTAGTTGAAGGGGTCAACAAGATTGTTAGTAATGTGAATTCTACCCACAATACTAGTAAGTCTGATTTACAAGTCGTCTATCTCTAGATTAACCTAAACTTCTCTTAAGATGATACCAAGCCTTATGCAAACACTGCGACTGTATCATAAATGTAAAGTTTAGAGCAAGATTCAGATGCAAATATTTGCAAACAAACACATACTAACTACCACGTGCAGTGCGAGATATGACAAGAATAAGTCACTTAGTACTATGAGTTCTCTCGTAGAAGACTTGGTTATATTCCCTGTCTCGTAGTATTACAGTTAACAACCTACAAGCTTCGAATATTATTTTACCAAGGGTAATTTAATAAAAGCTCCGACAAAAAAAGAAAAATTGTCCTTACTCAAAATATTAAATCTACTGCCTAAAATACTAAATTTCCGACTACTTTTGTCCGAATAAAAATGACAAAACGACCGAATGAGATACTGAAATCTTCGAAAAATAAACATGACTGTTTATTGTTATAATACTTTTCTACCAGCATAAATTACGTTCTACTGAAAACTATGCTTTGTAATTTTTATCTTTACTTGCCTACTATTAATTCATAAATTACCTTTCATATTTCATAGACTGTTTCTACTGTACTGTACAGTATTCTGAGTGGTTATACAGAAACTTATAAAAATATAAAAATGTGCTTATAACAATAACTTTTACTTGCATATATCATGATAATATCTTATATCATGAATATTTTACTTACCACGGGTATGCTTCGATATCGGTACCTATTTCAGGCGTTAAGAAGTTAGAACAGTCGTATTCATGCTTTAAAACCAAGTCGACTTTGGTTTTCTAGAACATTTTACTATTATACTGTATTATTATTCGACAAATTTCCTAGTTTTTATAATGTCAGCAAGAACAAAGACAAAAATAAAACAAAACTCAGTTTATTATGAAAATGTAGTTTTAATTGGTAATAGAAAATGTTAGATATATATTTGTACTTATGAACTAAATAGGGAGGCAGGTTGTTGTCAGTAGGTATCTTAATTATCTTCATTGTATTATAAGAGCAGGTCTGGATTTAATAGGACGACCCCGTTACCTTTTTGTCCTATAGGTAGTGCTTTCGCTTCCATGGGCGGAGTCGCGAGCTTCAATCTAATAGCGAGCCCTAAAAGATGGTTTAAAAACGTATTTTTTATAAAACTGCAGGCAAGTGCAGGATCCTTTTCTCCATTCTATATTTTGTGTTTCGTTTTTAGGCACTGTGACTTTCCAGAAAGCTAAATGTTTCATCTTGTAATCATCAAAGTTTAACCACTGCTCGCCGTACGATACCTCCCCTACTTGGCTACTACTTGGGATCAAGTATTCAGTGTATGCCGTGTTGGATGATAAAATCTTTATTCTTAAATCTTTCCTTGCTCAGCAATACCCATCAGTCCAGTCCTTCAGCTCAATAGTAGGTGTTTCAGGTAACGATTCCTTACAGCTTTGTAAAGACCACTGAGCAACTATCTCAGTGGCAATGGCCAAGAAATGTGAAAGTGGAAGACGTTCACGTAAGGTGTTATGGTCTTTAATGTTCCGATTGAACGCTTCTAATGCATTATTTGTGGCAGGCGAACACGGCGCTGCGCCTAAAAATCAATTAGGATGTTTCTTTAACCATTCTTCTTTGAAGTAGTGAATGAACTCAGTTTGAGTTTGCCATTTTTGAACAAAAGCCTGTAATGCAGCATTAAAAACTTCATATGATGTAGCATTATGTAGTGCGTCTATGTCTTGTATAATTTCTTTCTGTTTCGTTTTATTGTTGACGAGTTTCTGAACTTTTTGCTGCATATTTTTCTTCGCGTGAGCCTAGCACATACGAACAACTGGTGTAGTACCAAAAACTGCGATGAAAGCATTTCTGATACTCTGAGCAGCGTCACAAACTAAAACTTTAGGTTGCATCACGTGATCAAATAAAGACAGAACCTTTTCCTTAAGGCCGTCAAAAATCATTTGAAAATCTTCTTGACGTTCATTAGTGGACACACCAAGACAAAGCGGATGAAACTTACGGTTCTTATCAGTGGTACCAAGAACTAAAACGGGGAACCCTTGCCATATGAGTTTATATGTGGCGTCTATGTGCAGTACCTCCGTGGAATAAACTATGTTGAGTAATTTTTTAGTTGACAACGCGAGACGAAAACTTGGTTCTTCCGCTTCTATCACGTAATAGCTGAACACGAAAACTTCATTTTCATCATCGGGAATAGTTGTTCAATCGGAAATTCATTTTTCAAGTTCACCTAAGTAAATTGCAGCTCTTCCGAACTTCTCGCGCCTTCTGTCATATAAGTAGTTATTAAGTTGCCGTTTCGAAGGCACCTTTATCCCTGTCATGTTGTTCAGAGCCTCTAATTTAGCTTTTGGCTTTAGGCGTGAATCAAACATGTTATTTATTTCTCTTTTAACATTTTCCGGAATTCCGTACTCACTACGCGTACCAATCTGGTCATGGTTGTGCTCTGAAGTGGTCTTAAAAATGAGAATATCATTGCAGTCATTCACAAACAATAAATACAACGCACAATCACACTGTGGCCCCTTGGATTTTACCTTGTTACAACGATAGAAACGTTTTTGGCTTTCATCACTGTCCCGCGTATAGTTTCTTGACCAAGTCTTTTCATTAATTACAAACTCCTCTGCTTCTTGCACATTATAGCACCGTTTGATCAACACCCAACTTTTATTACGACGATTCTTCTTCACCGGTACTGATGAACCAGAGGAGGGATCCTCTTCCTTCTCCGACTCAGAACGGTACACGGGTACCTCATCCATATTTCGTAACAATACTAAGTTTCCTTAAGAGATAGTAAGTTAGTAGTTACCTTGGTAGATTTATTAGTTCGTTGAAATGATAATGTTAAACCAATAGCAACAAAAACTATTTAATTTTGTAACATAAACAGACAAAACACGCAAGGATCGGTTCGTTCGAGCGTTGCAAGCGCATTGCGCTCGGATCTTTCGAACTCGCATGCGAAAACAGCCGAATGTGACCCGAACCATATCGCGCAGGCCGAACAGTTGAGGTATTTTCATAATTATTGAGAGTTAAAAAATAAATTTGATAACCAACAATAGAAATTAAAACAGTTCATGCAAGTTGTAAAAATATGATTATTTTGACAAAACCTCTGTTGTCGGTAACTTAGTAATTTTGTCGGAGGTTCAGTATTTTATTCGGAAGTTTAGTTTTGTTATTCGAAGATCCATTTTTTTTAGGAGTAAATGTAATTTGAACGTGCTCTTATTTGTTGTTAAATTGGATATTTTTTCGCTTACGTTTTGGGTTTTTTGTCGGTAATTCATTATAACGCTGGTTAATTAGAATAATAGTTGGCCACAGATCGCTGGAGATTAATTTGATTTTCGGAACCATTATTATTTCCCTCTTACCAATACGAATTGTATGGACTTTAAAAGAGACGTTTACCTCTGTGTTTGTTTTGGTGTTTATTCTCAGGGTAGCCAGTTAAGAAACACCGGCCTAATGCGATAACTGACAAATGCTTGCACTGTTTGTACGAGTCTGCTCAAATCTGTGTGATTTTGTTCTCTAAAGGGCACTACAGACATAAACCTATATAGGTCTCATATGATTTTACCAATACGAATTGTATGGAAGAAACGTTTACCACCGAGTTTGTTTCAGTGTTTATTCACAGGGTAGCCAGTTATGAAACATTGGCCTTATATAGCTAAATTTAAAGAGGGCAAAAAATACGTGTATAATTGTTTTTAAAACCAATTTACAAAATAAATGTTTTATGTCACAAACCCCGGGCTGTGTTGGATTAACAGAAATTTGCACGAGAATAGTTTATTTTCACGCAGCGTCTGTCGGCCGTAGTACAGTCGTGCATACTGCAGTACTTTGGTCACGTCTCTAGGCGGGGGAACGACTCTATAGAGCGGCTGGTCGTTCAAGGAAAGGTGGAGGGAGCCAGGTCGCGTGGCAGGACACCAATGAGTTGGACTGACCAGGTGAAATCAGCACTGGGAAGCGGCGTATCTGAGTGCGCCAAGCACTTTGCCAAAAGGGACAGATGGCGGGAGATCGTGCGAAGCAACTTGACCACGACCACTCTGTCAAGAGCGAAGCGACAAGGAAGAAGAAGTTTATTATTACGGGATAAAAGCATGACTGTACTTACTACGTATAGTATAGTCATCAAAGGCTAAGCAGATGGTATCGTTAGCCTTTTCCCAACTATGTTGGGTTCAGCTGAAGAGATGACGCAATGTTTTTAATTATTTTATTTTTGTTTATCTGCCTATATTATTGTTATTTTATTTTATTTGTTTTTGACATTAATTGGATTTTTTATTGGATTTTATTTATTTTTATTGGTATGAGAATAGACAAGAATGACATGAACACTAACATAGTTTATAAGACCTTTGTTACTAACATTATGTGGACAATTTTGTAGTCTGAAATAAAATGTATTCAATTCAATTAGTGTTTCACATGGAGCGACTGCCTATCTGACTTCCACAACGCAGTAACTGGGTAGCACGATATCTCTTTGGTCAGACCAGTATCAGATTTTCTGGCTACTGACTACCCGTAACGACTGTCAAACATGTTCAAATGACAACCGGGCTTTCCAAGGCACGGAGGAATCTGGATATGATAACGTGGTTACCCGTCCACAGATCGTCCTCGACAAGCGTTGCTTAACCTCAAAGATCAACAAATGACGATAACAGCCACCTCTCCCTATAACTTTTCCCCTTCTTTCTCAATTATACGTGTAATATTTATTAGATTTTGGTATTGTATGTATTTTGTACTAGCTGTGCCCGCGACTTCGTCCGCGCGGAATAGTGACTTTCGGCAGCATTTTTAATGTTTTAGGCTAATTATTTTGAAAATAAATCTCATACATAATTTGAATGTCGTGTCTAATCAAAAGTCTAAAAAATAAGTTTCAAGCTTCTAGCTTTAAAAAAGACGTAATTTACATATAAAGTTTTATCCCCTATTTCAACCCCTTTCAGCACTTTTTCGCATTAAAAAGCAGCCTATATCCTTTCTCAGGCTTTAGACTATGTCTGTACCAAATTTCATTAAAATCGGTTCAGTAGTTTAGGCGTGATTGCGTAACACACAGACAGGCAGAGTTACTTTCGCATTTATAATATTAGTAAGGATTATTATGTTCAATTAATATTATGATGTTCGTACACTGACAGCCCTTAATCTGTCTCCTTTAGTTTTAAGTTTGTCCATCCAAAGGTTGTCTGAAAGAGATCGCCCTGTGCGATAAGACTGCACACACGACACTAGTTTAATTTTTTTTTATCCTTAAAAATATTGTAACGAGTACAATAAAGTATATAATAAATAAATACTATTATCAAATGACATCACAGTGTTGCTTTATTAATACTTGCGTCCCGCGACCGCGGTAAGCAAGGCAAGCAATGAAGTGGGCCTCGTCACTGATGAAATATTTCAAGTAAAAGGATACTATGTCCTACAACGATAATACGTTGTATCGTTTAAATAAATAAAAAACCGGTCAAGTGCGTGTCGGGCCACGCGCAGTGTAGGGTTCCGTAGTTTTTATAACAGCCAAGTGCGTGCCGTATTCGCTGACTGATCGTTTCGTACTATGCTCTAACTAAAAGCCAAACATGACTACCTAACTAATTTGACTTCCTATAGGAAGTCAAATTAGTTAGGTAGGATTTGTATACAAATCCTCACCTGATCCGACAATTTTGCACGAAAAGTTTTAATTTTTTTTTTAAACTTGTCATAGCCGGTGTTTTGAATTTAAATACGGACACAGAGCTACACTACTCAATCGTCACAAGAAGCTAGCACGATACAACTGGCGCTTAGCGCCATCTATCGACATTTCTGTAGAGTTGTTCGAAATTTTCGAGTCAAATACAATTGGTCGACTATTACTCGTAAACTTGTAAAGCCCACCTATGTGTGATAGTTTTCCTTTAAATTTCGTTATATATAGGTACTACTGCCGTGATATTTGAATTTCTAACTACAACCGTTTAGTTGATAGAGGGGGGGACACTTGACTCTAACGAAAATTGGTACTTTAAAGCTTGATAAGTCACGAACGGTTTACTTAATCAAAAAACGGTCTTACCAAACCCCTAATATTTTTGAAAGACCTATCCAACGATATCCCACACTATGGGAAGAACGAAAAAAAATAATTATCATCCCACTTTACATGTATGGGAGGTACCCTAAATAATTATTTTTTTCAAAATTTTATTTTACCACTTTTTCGGCGTCATTAACGTGTATACTCAAGCCAAAGTACAGCTTTCTAGTACTAATAGTTTTTGAGCTAAACTGCGGACAGACGGACAGACAGACGGACATGCCGAAACTATAACGGTTCCTTGTTGACTACGGAACCCTAAAAAGCACTCAAACCAAGTTCATTATTTAGCTAAAAAAGTTAACAACTGTGTCGCAGCTATTTGCAGCTATACAAAAAAAAATGGCCAAGGGCGAGTCAGACTCGCCCATGAAGGGTTCCGTAGTAATTACGCCAAATAACTTTAGTTTTTCATAGTATCTGTATGAATTACAAAGTTATATTTGCGGTTTTAGAAAACATGCTATATCTCAAGAACTGCTGACCCGATCTCGTTCAGACCAATTTTCGTTGAAAGTTTGCATTAAAATCTACAGATATACTTTTTTAGATTTTTCCCTTCATTATTAAGTCCACCTTTGTACATTTTGTGTTGCATAAAGTTTTAATAAATAAATTATAGAAGTTAGAGTGGGGGGGGACACATTTTACCACTTTGGAAGCGTATATCTTTTAAACAGTTAACTTTATGAAAAAGTGGTTTTAAAAACCTCAATGTCATTTTTAAAGACCTGTCTATAAATACCACACACGCATAGGTTTCATGAAAAAAATATTTTCAGTTTCAGTTCCATGTATGAGGAAAAAAAATATTTAAAATTAAGGGGGGCTCCCTTAATTTTAAATATATTTTTAACCGACTTCTAAAAAAGGAGGAGGTTCTCAATTCGGATGTTTGTTGTTTTTTTTTCTGTTTGTTCGGGCATAGCTCCGTCGCTTGCCAACCGAATTGAAAAATTCTTTTTCTTCTTACCAAACGGTCCCATGAAAATTTTATCGAAATCGGACAAGCCGTTTCTGAAAAATCAACAAAAGTCTAGAAAAATTATTTACGTTGATGATCTTTTCGTTTACTCTGCATTGCGTTTTTTTAAATTAAAATTATTTTTGTAGAAGTCGGTTTTTCTTAAAATCGGAAAGCGGTTTACAGCATACATCTACCTACCAAGTTTCATGTATATAGTCGTAAAAGTTTCGAAATAAAATGGCTGTGTCACACGGACGGACGGACAGACAGACAGACATAACGAAACTATAAGGGTTCCGTTTTTTGCCATTCGACTACGGAACCTTAAAAAGAAGACAATTGTTCCAGATTGATATTACAAGTAATTAAAATTAAAAATGAGCGTATGCGTGTGTGTGTGTGTAGATGAGTATGAGGGAGTAGTGTGTAAGTGAGTATGTTTGGGCATTGTGTGAATAGGGGTTATTTTCTGCTACAAGCATTTAACCAAAAATCTCCGTTGTTCCAGGATGCTGTACACATCTCTACCAGTTTGCTTACTCGTGATTGGAGCGGCGCTCTGCGCCCCCGAGAGGATGCAGAATGAACCCGACCCCCACGAGGCCGCCACGCATGTGGGGAATGAACCCCACAGTGACCACGTCGCACCGCTAGCAAAAAGGTCTCCTCACTACGACTTTGGCCTGGGCAAGCGGGCTTATAGCTACGTCTCAGAGTACAAGCGACTACCTGTCTACAACTTTGGATTGGGCAAAAGGTGAGATTTATTGAGATCCTCCCTTAAATGAGTTGTACATTTTACTAAAATTACGTTGAGTGATGTGAAGGTCTGATCACGTTGGACCAACCTTGACTGGAATTTTAACAGGAAAAAGAGGAGGTAGCTAGATAGGTAAAGTTCGACTAGCACAGGGACTGAAATTCAAGGTGCCTAGGACTAAAATAGTATATTAAGAAATTTTTCAAAAAGAATGGGAATGAAGTGGAACAGCAATTGTTTTTTCTATAGAAATAATAGAATAATAATAATAGAATTAATAGAATAGAATATATTTATTGTAAAACATGAGTATACGTCAAGAAATATGTGCAAGGTCTAAAAAAACTGCTAGTTCTACATGTTTTGTCATTCATGGCGTACAAAACAAAATACTTTCGGTTTAGAATAAAATAAAAATCTGAGACTACTCAGCAAGCTATGAAATTAATAACTTAACTATAATGCAAATAAAATAGATTTTGGAGACAAGTTATGAAAGTGTTGTAATTCTGAAAACTGTGAAAATATCGTAATTGTAGTAACATATTTAGTTAATTGCGGCTATTTAAAAACTCTGATATGGTATAAGAGCATTTGTTCTTATTAAAAACGAAAATTAAATACCATGGCAACACATAAAATTGATTAAATTTATGTTCTTAGGTCCCGTCCCTACTCCTTCGGCCTCGGCAAGCGCTCAGTAGACGAGGACCAGTCCAGTGATGACCAGCAAATGACCAATGACCAGGATCAAGCTGCCTTAGCCGAGTTCTTCGACCAATATGATGACGCAGGTAAGCCTATTTGTACCCTTATTTTCAGAACAAGCCAGATAGCTTTTAAACATTGCGCATTTTAGTTGTGTCGAGATTAACTCTTACCTACTGCTTACGGGGTGATTTTTGTTAGTCCATTACGCAAAAATGACTGTAAGGTTCTGAACTAAATAAATCCGCATTTAATATATTACAATAGATAGAAATTCCTAAATGACCACTGCCTCGAATGGTGACCTCTGTTTTATTGTAGTCAAATATTTATATATCCTCTCTATTTACGATCATAATTATGCCATCTCCTTAAAGATTGACCAAAGGAATGCAAAATAGGAAAGACATACTGTACATTTCCCCTTTCAAATCTAGTAATTTATAATCTATAATTTAATATGCATACTAAATGTTTTTTCTTGTCCATAGGTTATGAAACAAAACGTGCTCGGCCTTACAGCTTCGGCCTCGGTAAACGTTTTGCTGACGACGAAACATCCGAAGAAAAGCGAGCCAGAGCGTACGACTTTGGCCTGGGCAAACGACTACCAATGTACAACTTTGGACTGGGCAAGCGGGCAAGGAGCTACAACTTCGGACTGGGCAAACGGCTAGTGAGCAAATTCAACTTTGGCTTAGGCAAAAGGGAGAGGGACATGCATCGTTTCAGTTTTGGCCTGGGCAAACGGTCAGCCGATGACGCATCACCTGAGGACAGCGACAATTATTATGATGTTTAAATAATTTTGTTAATTTATGGTTAAGTGATATCGATTTTGAGAATTTACGTGGGACTCGTTCTGAAATGTACCAAAGAATTATTTACTAGTCATGGCTTGGGTTAGACTATTTTACTTTACGTAGATTTTCATGTGAAAAATCCAGCCAGTTTTCACAAGGAAATCTCGAAACTATTTCTTACTTAACATTTGTTGTATTTATGTTGCTTTAGTTACTAAATATTTTATTTAAAATATTTCCACGTAAGTTTTCATAAACAAAAACAGTTAATTAATAATAATAAGATTTTTGACTGCATAATTCACATAATTTAGGCATTTCGAATATATAACATGTCTTAGAATGCGTGATTTAAAAAGAGAATGTATTTTTATTAAATTAAATATTTTATTTTACGTTATTTATGTACGCATTTGATTTATACATTTATTTTATTATTTACATTTAACATTTAATTCTTTAAATTTGTAAATTATTGTTAAAAGTAATATGTAGTTATTTGTGTAAAAGATTAAAATCATTGTAAATCATAGTCACTGTGGAGTTACGATTGCGATGTAAGTTATAGATAAGCTTAAACTCGTATTTATGTTGTTAAATAAATAATGAAGCGAAAAAGTAGTTTAATTTCCTTTAGGACCAGACCTTAACAACAAAACAATTTAATTTGTATAATTTGCTGTAATATAATTCTAAAAACTAAATGTAACAACATTAACAAAAATAGATTTAAATTGAATCAAACTCATGAGTCCTACGTTCAAATACAAATATGGTAATATTGATTTTAAATTCCTACCATGTTTTTTTGTTTAATTAATTATTTTTCTCTCAAATATAAATAACTCAAGTAACTATATAAATATTCTTAACCTACATATGCATCGTAACTCTACAAACAGTAGGTATTAAACTTAAAATTAAGTAATTAAACATAAATATAAGACTTAATAATGTTGTTTTGAATATAACCATAAAGGATTATACAAATTAAAATCAAATTATACAAATAATAGAGAAACTGCATCTGCGATTGTTTATTAATTTACCCTTTACATAAACTACAAAGTAAGAGAAACAGGCTTAGAACCTGCCTGAATGGAGATGTCATGAGCAGATCTAAAGATCAGCAAGACTGAGGACAAAAGAAAGGCACAATTAGATGAAAAACGTGATGATCTTAACGCTAGACACCTGCTCAATAGCCATCACTTATTACTTAAAAACAGAGAGCTAGCATGTGGGTAGAATTCACATTAGAATAAATTTGGATATGTTAGTCACTAGAGAGCACATGAAGGCTCACCAAAGCTGTGTCGAGTTGGTTTTGAACATCATCATCACAAACTTTCACACTGTTAAGTATACAGAGTTGATACGACCGAGGGGCTTTCCTTTAAACTGCGTATACTAGGTACCATTTTCAAGCTTTGTACCAAAAATCAATTAAATAGGAGAAGTAGTTTAATCGCAAATGATTTTTACGAGATGCACCTTAAAGCGATAAATCTGACCAAGACAAGAGATAACACACACCGCGCTACGTTACCACTTTGTTACCTAGGTATTTAAGGTCAGTCACATTTATTTACAAAGGGTGGTTGCGTTTTACTCTGGTTTGTAAGCTATTTAGTTTGTTAGAAAAATAATGTTTTTTTTTTGGCTCTTTTTATTTTTTAACTGTATCAAATTAACACTAAACACGTATAGTATACGTAGTGTAATTTAATGCCCCTCTGTTGTATTAACTCTGTGTTTACATACCACAATAGCAAAAATGTTATTGAGACTTACAAGACAAAAAAAATCTATTGTTTTTAGGGGAATTATGAAACGATTGAATAAAAAAAACTTAGCGACTGATGATGAGGTACTGTTTTAATAACTTGAGCGGTATGAATTTGAGTAAGCGAAAAATTTACTAAACTAAAGACGAATATTGGTTGATAATAAAATCCAGAACGAGCTTACAAAAAGTGGGTTGTGATTTCAAATATTAAAATTGCGTGCGTGAGCGACTACAAATACAGAATACAACGTGAATAGTAAAATACAGACGATTTTTCCAATTGAAGTTTTACATAACGAACTGCTAAAAAGTTCACTTTAAGCAATGTTTTGTAAGCTGCTTTATTAATGATTATTGGTTACTGATATTCTATTTGAGATGTTATGTTTACAACGAAAATGCGAAAAAATTAAACTACAATGATCGCTGGCAAACTTTTGACGAGTATAAAAAACTGTCAGTTGCTTTCCAGAAAACCACACTGCCAAATTCGGACAGGCAAAAAGGCTCCTGCGACATGGCTTTTGGGTATTTTCGCCATGCATCAAACGTGTTGGGTCTTATTCGGCTCAAACTTACAACACCACCTCTGGAATAAAAAATGATACCCATTGGGAAAAAAAGAAAACGAGGCCGTTCCGCTAAGATCAAGCCAGCACTTATTTACCAATGACGATGAGTAGTAGGGCTTACTTATTTTCAACCAACTACAAAAAAAGGAGGAGGTTATCAATTCGGCGCGTATATATATATTTTTTTTTATATATGATCACCGATTACTCGAAGACGGCTGCACCGATTTGGAAAATTCTTTTTTTATTTGAAAGGGTATACTTCGAAATTGTTCCCATTGTCACCAAGTCAGGATCTGATGATGGGATCCTGGAGAAATCGAGGGAACTCTTCAAATATTATAGGCACACCTATGGCTTTTTTGGTATTTCTTATAGTACCTTGTGCAGTTACTCTCAAAAAGCACCATTTGAGGAAGTGGAACTGATGATGAAGACCACAGATGGCCGCCGAAACTACTCAATAATAAGTATTTCGTGGATTGCGATTCGATTACTTGAATATGGATGTTAAGCACTTTATGTTCGTCACAATGCATATGGTGATGTAGAGCTGATGGTGAAGTACCAGGAGAACTCCTCAACAATTAACGGCCCAGCATTAGGAAAAGCAATATTTTGTAAAAGGTTATAAGTACATACATTTAGGCTCTTGTAACTAGGTAAATTAAAAATCGACCAACTAAAAAGAGTGAAATAAAAACTTTTTACCAAAAAATTAAACCGACTCCCAAAAAACACTGCAAAGTGAAAAATAACTTTAATTTCGGAAGTCGGTGCCAAAAACGAAAATACAAAACTAAAGACACCGACTATCGAAATTAAAGTTATTTTTCACTTTGCAGTGTTTTTTGGGAGTCGCTTTAATTTTTTGGTAAAAACTTTTATTATTTAACTGAAGCGTCTTATTTTATTTTGTTTTTTTTTTGTTCATTTGATTTAAGTAAATGCATATTGCTTTATTTTTTCGAAATACATTACATACATACCCTTAAATAATTAAACTTCTTGGCTAATAGTGTTTCTTCAAATAATTATTTCATAAGAAAATTTGAGAAAAATGTGAGCTCATAATATCTACCTAGTCTGCTCCAACGGTCTGCTCATTATAGTAATTTTCAAAGTGGTTTTTCTATTCGAAACACTTAATTTAAGATAAAATGCCGCTTTTTAGAATATTTTTTTTAAATTATTTTCTCAGGCGGCTTTAAAGAAGAAACACAAAAAAAATAAGTATTCAAACTGTGCTGAAAATCATCACTATTAAATCATTAACATAAAGAATCAATCACCACTTCTGGTATTTTAGCCTTGAAGAACAACAAGAGCATAAAACTTCCCAGCAACACACCTGTCTTTACTGTTTGAAGAACTTGAATTTAGTATGTTAATTAAGTAGTAAATCTTTTTAAATAAGGAAATCACATTATATGAAATACCACATGTTAGCTAGCACACTACATAATACCAACAACTACATCTATACTATATTATACACTATATGGAATGGAATAAAGCGTTACATTGCGGAAATCCATACCAAACTTATACTTCAGGAAAATATCTAGTGTTAATTCTGCCAAAAACTAGACCGCACCGCCCTCCCGCACGCAGGGATGCAATAAAAATCATACCACATGATGTGTGGTTTGTTAGCATGTGGCGGCGGGAGAGAGGTACTCACAGAACAGATAAAAGAGGTTAGAAAGGAAATAGTTCCTGATTTCTATGAGAACGCGTGTCGCCGCTTGTCTCCCACTCCCACAGCTCAACTACAAGCAAGAAGCCCGTTACGTATGCGAATTACGCACACAAATAAATTACACACACTTAAATCGAGAGCTTGCTACTAATGGTAACTCACTGTCGATAAACGTGCGTCGTGCATCACGGCCAATCAGAGCAAAGGACGAAACGTCAATGGTTGAAGTGAGAGGATGCAATACATGGTAAACGGACTTGGTCATTGCGTTGATTAAGCGAGTACACATCGGGCAATGTATATTTTTTATAACTCCTTGCAATAATGTTGTTAATGTTCGGAATTTCATAGTGATCAGAATATTTTTATGCTTTTTACAAATAAAATTTTAATTACATGTTATTTTCGACTTACTGATGGAACGATATACCTCCTCGCTCTATACTTGCGGTCTCACTTTTTGTTTTACAGGTTATAATTGCACAACACGGCATTTTAAAGCAGAGCTCTGTGTTCCGAAGTAATCCAAAGCGCACTAAACGCGATGAATGAATTAATCGGCCGCGCTATGATTGTCGTATCATAAATGTGGCGCGCTCACCACGCCCACATTACCATTCCAACCTTATTCATCTATTCCGTGGAGGTACTCATACTGCATGCAACCTTGATCATCTAGTTTTTGGCGGAATTAACACTAGATATTTTCCTAAAGTATAAGTTTTGTATACTCTACACTATCTATTCTAATATTATAAAGCGGAAAAGCTTTTTTGTATAAACACACTAATCTTCAAAAACACTGAGAGGATATGAAGCTTGAAGAAGGAGGCTATGTGTGACGTGGACTTTTCAGGAAAGCGAAGCCCCGCGCGACTATTAAGTAGTATAAAAATAAATCCAGAACATTCCCACTGCGTGGACTTAGGCCTCCTGTCTAGCGAGGGAATGGGCCGTAATCTACCACGCGGACCCAGTGCGGATAGATGTAAGTCTTCGGATTATTGGGTACCTAGGACAACACAATTACAGCGGGAGGACACACCCAGGTGTCATCATTGTGGGGACACGGTGGAGCATACAGTGGAAGTGTACCCCGCTTGGGCGGAGCACCGCAGTGTCCTCGTGGAGGCGATCGGTGGCGGCAAACTCTCGCGTCCGGCCTTGGTTCTGATCATGGTGCGGGTCTAGGAGGAATGGGATGCAGTAGCCTTCATCTGCGAAGCATTCATGCTAGCGAAGGAGGAGGCTGAACGCGTGAGGGAGAGACAACTTTAAAAGCGGCCCCGGAACGCAAAGGCAACTGAAGGAGCAGGGTGGTTTTTTAGTCAGTAAAAGTCTGACACTCCCTTCTGCTCTACCCACAGCGGGAGAGGTCATTTGATGATTTTCCCACCCAGAGAAGGAAAAAGTACAACACGGTTTCAACACGATATTACATGGTGGACTTCCCACCCACACATCCAAAACGTTTTGCGAATACTTTAATTATGCTAAATACCTACATAGCTTTTTTAGGGTTCCGTAGCCGAATGGCAAAAAACGAAACCCTTATAGTTTCGTCATGTCTGTCCGTCCGTATGTCACAGCCATTTTATTCCGAAACTATTAGGACTATACATGTGAAACTTGGTAGGTAGATGTATTCTGTGAACCGCTTTCCGATTTTAAGAAAAAAATTAAAAAATATTTATAATAAAGGGGGGCTCCCCATACATGGAACCAAAACTGAAAAAAAATGTTTTTCATGAAATCTATGCATGTGTGGTATCTATAGACAGGTCATTAAAAACGACATCAGGGTTTCTAAAACCACTTTTTCATAAAGTCAATCGTTTCAAAGATATAAGCTTCCAAAGTGGTAAAATGTGGGTGTCCTCCCTCTAACTTCTATAATAATAGTGTGAAAAATCTAAAAAAATATATATGTCTGTAGATCTTAATGTAAACTTTCAACCAAAATTGATTTGAACGAAATCAGTTCAGCAGTTTTTGAGATACAGCATATTTTCTAAAACCGCAAATATAACTTTGTAATTCATACAAACACTATGAAAAACAAAGTTATTTGGCGTAGTTATAAAAAATGTAAATAAGCTAGTTTAAAAAAAATTTTACTTAAGGTTTTTTTTTCGTCAAATAAATATACATATTATATTATTATAGTTAATACGGAACCCTTCATGGGCGAGTCTGACTCGCACTTGGCCAATTTTTCCGCGTGGGTAAATCATCGAATGACTTCTCCCGCTCTGGAGGAAGGAAAAACGGAAGGGAGTGTCAGACTTCTACTGACTAAAAACCCACCATGTCCCAATTCAAGTTCAGGGGCCGCGGTATCTCGTTAGAACATTCCCGCAACCCAAGTATATAGAGAGGATTTATATAGAGCCAAAGAGTGGATTTCAGCCGGAATTTCTCTCTTTCCACATCATCGCTTATCATCAGTTGAGATGGTGGCCAAATTTACTTCACCGTTTTTGAGAGCAGATGATGAAAATTTCACAAAGTAATGTGCCTGCCATGATTGGAAACCACGACCCACAACTCATAAGTCATGCCGGTAACCTCTGATTCACCACTGCTCTGACCAAATAAACACCATACCCATAGCAACATTTATTTACTCAAATTAAGAGTAAAAAAATGCAAAATGGCCGTCAACTTACGGCCAATAACTCTTTATCTGTCGCAAACAGACCTCAGCATTATAATATTATGACCTATACGGTCCGTAGTTAAACCTTAAAATATAGTCAGTTGAAAATGTTAAGCAGTAAATAGTAGTAATAAAATAAATAATCCTCATATGAGGGAGGTCGTGTCGATAAATTAGTCAAAATAATGCCACTACTTTGAGTAATTTATAACATCACCACAGCTCCCAAAGCGGTAAACAAAAACATCGTGGGGAAACCGGCTTGCCCTCGGTCCAAAAATCCGAAGACATGCGATATCCGCATGCACACAGAAGTGCAGGCTCCTCGTCTGTGGAATGCATTGCCGTTGTCAGTTAGACAAGCACAGTCACTTGCTGCCTTTAAAAGCTCTGTTGTCAATCATTTTTATACACTCCTATGATTATACCTTGTATTTCTCTCCCTATGACATTTAAACACATTTATTTATATACACTTATTTATTTATTGTATATATTTTGTGTATGTTATATACTTGAAGTAGGTACTCTGACTTTCCCCTCCCCTCTTTATTTTATGTTCTTAAGTCTGGAAGATATATTGAGCAATGTTGGGAATCAAGCGTGTGTTGAAATTATTGGTGTACAATAAAGAATATTCTATCTATCCACCAAACCACACTGAGCTCGCGTGGTGGCGTACGACCCATCCCTCTCATAGAGATCTCATAAAGAGGAGGCCTATGTCCCAACAGTAGAAACGTAATAGACTGAATTATTATTCATTATTGGAGAGTGAAAGGGTCAACCATTTTTTTCCGTACGTTAATAACAGAATGAGGGTTTTCTGGAAAATTTCAACCATCAGTTGGCGCTACTGAGGCGAGAGGTCTTCTTTGGAAACGAATCTTTAATGTATACCATGACATTGACGTCAATTTGATAGATGTCAAAAACTTAAGCATTTGCCTGGACCTGATGCCTTTTTTGATGCCGCCTGGTGGACGTTATTACAGAAAACTCTCGTAACCTGCGCAAGTCAGTTTTCAAGTATCGCAGCGCATGCCAAGGTCTGTCCTTCCTTCTACACATACTGAGATCCCTCCGTATATAGTGGGTAGGTCAATACTCAGACAAAGAGTCTTTTGCAAAGGGCTATTGTTTTACACAGCTAACCCAGTAGCTGGGAAAGGCTAAGAAGATGATGATGATTGCTGTTATTGGAAGCAGCTGAGTACTAGTATTTTACATGGATCGACTGCCTATCTGACCTCCACAACCCAGTAACTGGGTAGCACGATATATCTTTGGTCAGACCATTATCAGTTTTTCTGGCTTCTGACTACCCGTAACGACTGTCAAACATGTCCCAATGACAACCGGGATCAACGGCTTAACGTGCTTTCCAAAGCACGGACGAATCTCGATATGTTAACATGGTCATACATCCACAGACTGACCCTGGCAAGCGTTGCTTAACCTAACTACCAGTAGCGACTGTCAAAGATCTACAAATAACAGCCAGAACCAACAGTTTAACGTATTTTCACTCATATGGTCACTCATAGATAGATAGATGGATAGAATATACTTTAATGTAGCCTGCAATACATGTTGGCCGAGCGTTGTCGAGTGAAGGCCAATACCAACATGTAGACGGTATATTTGCCATGTCTTGCTATCGCTCGGTGTCACTTACCTAGTTGGCCGAGTGGAGGCTAGCGCCAACGTGTATAGAGCTCATTTGGTGCAACTTGTCTTCGCTCGCTGTTGCTCGTGATCACTTGCCTCACTTCGGATCGGTGTCGGTTTTTGGTCACAAATCGCCTGCGCTCGGCCAACGTATGGGCAGCTCTACAGACCCTCTTCTACATTGGTCTTCTGTATTGGCGTTCAACGAACTTGTCGAACGTGTAGACATTGTTTCTTGCCTTGTACCTATTCGCCAACGCTCGCGTTGGCCTACGCTCGGCCAACATGTATTGCAGGCTGTACAGACGCCAGCACATCAAGCTACAACAATCTGTCAAAATTTCTTTAATAGATTTTCAACTTTATTATTAAATGAATTAGGTTCAAGGTTGATTGGGAAAATTTGACAGTTTCGGGTAGCTTCATGTGCGTCTGTACACCAAAATTTAAACATACCTATTTAACAATATTGATCCACGGACTGGCCTTGGTAAGCGCTGTTTAACCTTTAAGTTAGACCCGTACAGCTGTTATTATTTAACCACGAGATCCATCCCAAATTATGGCGATACACTACTTTGTTGGTCGCAAGCGCAGAATTACATTCAATTCCCGGTTGCAAAGCGTTTATGGGTTATTTCAGCTAGATTTACTCGGATCCACTCCTTAGTCAAGATTTTTTACGGGTGATGGTGATACAGCCCGATGACCACTTCGTACTGAAGCTAAACTTAGGTAAGAAAGAAAAGAAAGAAAGATAGAAAGGCATTACTGTAAATAGTTTATAAGTACAATCAACTAATTTGAATCATAACCAACTTTGACAATAAATCGTTTGAAACAAACAATAACAAAGATTTGCCCCCTTTACAGTGCATGCCAAACTTGGGAAGTTTTTAACATTAAGCAAGCTATGTCAATAATTCTCCGTGTAATTAAATGGTAGATAACAAAGTCGTTACTATGGAAATATAAGCTTATGTGAATGTCGACCTAATTACATTTCAATGTCTGTAAGAAAATAAGCTTAATCCAATTCAATTAAGTTATTATTACAAGTAACAAAACTTTTCGGTTAGAAACAATCTTTCTTAATTCTATGTTAGTACTTAACCTAACTTACAAGGTTGGTTCGTGAATAGAAGCTACAAGCTCAACACTGACGTGAAGAGTTTGCTGCAGCGATTCACGAACACACAGTCGAGCCTGCTCCCCACACAACGAAGGATTATGTTGGGGCTGGCCCGCACCCGGCGCACCAGGGAAGCGCATCGTTTTCGCATCGTCGCAGAAAAACAATCGACGCGAGCTGCAGAAAACATCCCTGACGCGCTTAATGGTGGGTCATGATTTCAATTTACACCTCTGCTAAATCTGCATATCTATTAATATTTTGCTTACTATCTTATATTGTGATATTACTAGAAAACGTAGGTAATCGCTAATTATGGTAAAATGTATCCTGCCAATTAATATACAGGGTCAAGCACAATGAATTTAAATAACTTTTTACAGCTCATTTTCACGCAAATATTTAGATTTTATGTAAAACAGAGTTGGCTGTGGGAAAGTGGGAATCAGGTCTTTGGCTACATGCTCTACCGTCCTCAAATCTAGGCACTTTGTTCGACGACACCACTTTCCGCATCGCTGCTTCACTACGCCTAGGAGCCCCTTGTTGTTCCCCTCATCGCTGTAATTGTGGGGAAGCGGTCAACAGCCTCGGGCACCATGGTCTCTCTTGCAGCCGTAGTGCGGGTCGTTTTGCACGACATGCCAACTTAAATGACATTATCCGACGAGCCCTTGTCACCGTCGGCGTTCCAGCCGTATTGGAACCCATTGGACTGGCGCGTGACGATGGCAAGAGACCGGACGGCATGTCATTGTTTCCTTGGAAGATGGGTAGGCCTTTATTATTTATTTATTTATTTATTATATACTTTATTGTACACCTTACAATATTTCTATAGATACAAAAAAATTAAACTAGTGTACAATGGGCGGTCTTATCGCACAGGGCGATCTCTTACAGACAACCTTTGGATGGACAAACTTAAAGGAGACAGATTAAGGGCTGTCAGTGTACAAACATATAATTGAACATAATAATATAAAATACATACAATACCAAAATTATATACTAATAAATATTACATGTATAATTGAGAAAGAAGGGGAAAAGTTATAGGGAGAGGTAATGCTCCTTCACCATTCTTTTGAACGCTGGTAGCGTTTGAGCACGCCTCACATCTATGGGTAATGCATTCCATAAACGAGCTGCTTGTATGGTAAAAGATTTGTCAAAGATTTGCCAGTTCATCATGTTGTGCTGGCGCTCCCGCTGCGGCTGCGGAAAACCTCAAGCGGCGTAAATATAGTCATCTCGGTGATAACTATATTTTCGAGCCGTTTGGGGTCGAAACTCTCGGACCATGGGGCCCGTGTGCTCACAGCCTTTTTAAAGAAATATCGAAAAGGCTCGTTGACGCTTCCCGCGACCCAAGGGCTGGCTATTTCTTTGGTCAACGGCTAAGCATTGCCATACAACGAGGCAATGCCGCCAGTATCTTGGGTACGTCATGCGCGTGCACAGGATTATGACAGGGTATGCGGCGGAGTAATCGGTCACAAAAACTTTTTCTTTTATAGATTTTTAGCATAGCCACAGCCACGCATCGTCACCATGCTACTATTTTTTTTATTGATACACGCGTTTGACCACAAACTTTATGATGGTAAGTGATGATGTGGTCAAAGATGGAGCACGCTTACCTAGAAGTAACCTATTCACTCTTGACTTAAAGACCCCCAGGTACTTAATAGCTATCGGGAAACACAGAATCCGGCAGGGAATTCCACTCCTTAGCCGTACGCACAATGAAAGTATTCGCAAGACGTTTGGTGCGTATGGGTGATCCCACCCATACGCACCATGTAACGATGCAATATCGCCGTTTGTCTTTTGTCTGATGACGGAACAGGCTTGGAGGTCTTCATGTAGTTCATGTTGTGTAGGTACGTGCGCCGAAGGACCCAGAGAGCAGTACACGGCGAGAGTGCAGCTGTTAGTCGCATCGCAACGTCAACTTTAAGGCGTTTGTGGGAGTACCGACTTGTCTCCTAGTCCTCTTCATGGCAGAGGATTTCTGGCTACAGGTTGTTCCGTCACTTCCATGAACAAGTGCCACACGAGTGCACTGTTTCTTAGTGCTTATGTGGAGAATTACTAACATTGGTTTAAGTTTTACGTGGAGTATTAAGTACTAACATTGTATTTATTGGTTTAACTTGATTTTGTATTATTGAAGTGTATATGTTAGTTTGCAAAGTATTTATCTTAAGGTCACAGATGCCTGTAAATAAATTAATAATTATTATTCAAGGCTCCAGCTAGCGCGAGAAGCATGCGCGGATGCTGATTTGCTGAAGCGATAAAATGATTATGAAACTACATTTGGGCCGACGTGATGAAGAGATCTCGCAAGCGAGCAATCGTCTTTTGCTTTACCATGAAGAAAATACGACTAGCCTCTGTTTCCTCCTACAACAACTCTCGATGCACTGTGGCCATGGATTAGTTACGATCTACGATGATGGAGAGTAAAATCGTTAGTATAAAAATCTTATTTTAATGCTCTGTCAATTTAACGTGTTTAAGTGATAAATCAATGTATCTAGCCTTTGTTCAACTAGGTCATGATCATGCAGCTCAATACCAGGATTTTACATGTAGGGTACCTATCAAACCTCCACAACCCAGTTAGCGAGTAACTGTCAAAGGCGACTGTCAGAGATCTACAAAAGACAGCTGGAACATTCGTTGGCTGGAACCAATAACTAAAAACTCATGCTCTGTAGCTGATTAAAACATAGTATTGTTATGGTTGTAGTCAAATTTATTAGTTGTGTACTATTTTCTAAACACTAGCGACCTGCCCCGGCTTCACGCGTGTGCAATGTATATACTAAATTACTAATGTGGAAGGGTCTGCCACCCGGGACGGACGTACGGCCCGCGATAGTCACTCTGCCCTCACATGTCAAATCTCTTATATCTTATAAGATATTCATTCTGATGATATGCTGTAAAAGGTCATTTTGATCTCCATTAAACGTACAAAATATTAATTTATTCGCTGGGGTATTAAATAATACTGTATTGTTTAAAATAGCTTCGTAAATAACTAATTACTTTTTGTCATATATAAATCATACAAATGGTTACTCCGGATTATCCTTATATGATAGACATAAATATACTATCTCAGACATGTTTGTAGATCTTTTTTATAATAAACAGTTCTGTAGTACTTTATTTGGATCTATCTCGTAAGGCTTACCGTGCAGCGTTTGCAATTTAAGCGCACAATTATACGTTTTTTTTTTAATATCACGTTACGAATCTTTGAATTTCTCGGCTTTTATTTACTAAAATGATTACATGTAATATTTTACTACAATATCTGTATTAACGACATACAAAAACCTACAAAATATAGCATCCATAAGAACGTGTGAAATATATGAAATGACACATCAGGCTTCAGTTTAGTAGTAAAAGTGTCGCTTTTGTCATATCAAATGCAAAACACATTTGTAACTGTTATGTGCCCAAAAATTTTAAGTAGGTACTAAACAACGAATATCTCACACTTTATGATACCTTTGAGACACGTCGCTCCACACGTTTAACACCTACGGTTTTTGCTTTAAATAACTATCTGTGGCTGCTCAAGTTTAAATTTACGCCGGCTAATATTCATAGGTTCTGAACTCACATTACGTGGGATTATAAAATAAACACCAGTTGTCCGAAAGTCAAAGTTAGAAAGGGATTATGACCTATCGGTAAATGATAAATGACAAAGGTCACACTTTTAAAGGTCAATATTTTTGGTCACTTTAAACTAAGTATATGAGAGCGGTGTTTCCTCCTGAGAAGAAACTTCGAAACAAACTGGAAGGCCGACTTATAAGTGTCAAGGTTTAAGCTTCCAATCTAATTCCACCAAGCCCGTACAATCATGTGCCATCGTTACATGGTGGACATCCCACCCATACGCACAAAACATTTTGGGAATATATTATTTGTGCGTACAGATAAGGACTGGACTGAACTGAACCTCGAAGTCAAGAGTGAATAGTTTACTTCTAGGTAAGCTTCATCTTATACCACATCACCGCTTACCATACCATCAGGTGAGATAGTGGTCGAACCCGAGCCTTTCTACAATAAAAATAAAATAAAAAGCTTAGGTTTTCATATTGTAATAACCATCTAGGTTAACGTCTGATGGAAGTTTGAAGAAAGCAACATATCTACAGATCGAAGAGGACAAACCCTAACATTTTATATAATCCTTTTATTCACCAACAAAAGGGTTTAAAGTTACTCTTACGTGATTTACTTACATCACAGATGTCCATATTATGTCAATATGTCCTAGAAACAAAATACATTTAGAACCTACACTGGGCTCGTGTAGCGGATTGTAGTAGCAAACCTACGTGATCGTCAGGATGGCTAGACCCACAGAAATCTTAATAATTTCTGTGGCTAGACCAAACGAGATTTGTTACTAAGACCATACGCACTATTTAATACCTATTTGCTACGACCTACTACTACCTATACATTTCACAACCAAACCAAATAAAACGAAACAATAACCCGAAAGAGATTGTATGATCTTAGAGCACAGTGTGTATGTAAGTACTGTAAATCTTCTTACTCGATTATAAATGTAAATGTTTGTGAGGATGAATGTATTGATGTATGGGTGTTTGTTATTCTTTAACGTAAACACTAATGTACGGATTTGAATGAAATGTAGTAAGTAGATAGTTGACATCCTGGAATAACACATACGACTACTTTTTAACCTGGAATTCCCACGGGATTGGGATTTACGCGAGAAAAACTCTCCCACGCGAACGAAGTCGCGGCCTGAAGCTAGTTATATCTCTTTTGCAAATTAGTTATCGGGCATTTACACGCCTTTTTCGCCAGTGTTTCTTAGCTGACTACTTTGAGAAGAAACACTAACATAGACTCAGAAATACAGCCCTGAAGTCCAGATAATCCTTACTAATCAAATCATAATACGACCACGTAGTTTTATGTCTTTTTTTATGGATGGGAAATCATCCAATGACTGCCTCCCGATTTGGGCGAAGCGGGAGGGTGTGTCAGACTTTTACTGACTAAAACCCATCCGTGTTCCACCATATGCTCTTCGTGTTCCGAGGCCGCGGTAACTCTTTCGAACAATTCCGCAACCGCAGCAGGCAACGGCCCTCTTGTGGGCCCCGACAATTTTGCTGACACTCTAAGGCGCGCGAGGAACACGACGCACCGTCTATGGCCTGGGGATCTACTCCGAAATGACACATCCGAATGTTCGGGACCGACCGAAAGACGACCGAACATTAAATTGTTGTCCTACTACGAACAAAGTTCGGACTGGTAAAGTTCGGTCGGCACCATAGTCCAATGTTCGGTGAGTGTATGACCGAATGAAATGTACTGCTAGAGTTGAACGTTTTATCGTTGTGGTTTTATTAGTCATTAATGTTCATTTCGATATAATTTAACTGTTGAATTGCAGAATAAAACTATTTTTTATAATAAGAAAATTGGACTTTACTTTTAATCCAGTATTTAAAACTACGAAAATTGTAATATTTCTCAAAAAACAATATCTCTTTGATATTTACAGCAGACATAGAGATTGCCTATGCCGATTGTCAAAATAAAAAAGTCAAAGAATGACAAGTAAGACAAAAACAAACGGTACTTGAGTTTTTAAAACCGCAGGAATAAATATATTTATACTCAAACCAAATCTCGTCTGTTGCTATCGTTATATTATAGCGATAACCGTATTTCGGTCGTTTAGCATCAAGTGACTGACTGAAGTGTTAAGTTTTTAAGTTAAGTTACGACATCATATCAACAAAAAATAATGCTACTTGGATTTATCGTTTTCTCATGTTCGTGTTTTGGATGTTTGAAAATGAAGTTATGAACAAACATTCTTCAAGAACAAGTCACCATGTCCGGACCGACATCGGCACAAATTGATGCTCTCCTCAATTTCCTTGAGCAGCATCGAGAACTGGCTAAAGGCAACTTGAGGAGTATCGACGGTCTTACTTTGAATCATCGACTGTGGGATGAAAACCGGACCACGCTAAATGCTATGGGCGGCTGTACCAAAACCACAAAACAGTGGCAAAAATTAAATTTTCATTGATTGATTAATTGAGTAGGTACGTATCTACTTAGGTACGTAAATACTAAAATTTACACGAATATCTTACATTCCAAATTTCAATAAATTATTGTTATGTCCATGGTTTTGTCACTATAATATTGTAGTTGGATGCAATTTATTATCTAACTCATTTTACTTAAATATTGCATTACATGTCTGTTGAGCTTATTTTTGTACATACATCCATGAGTTTATGTGCATGCGTGTATTTGATGTGAATTGCAAGAACAACCATACCTACATGTTTATATGAACAGTCCAGTATTTTTTTTTACGAATATCTGTGCTTTATTGTGACTAAGTATTAAAATTCAAACCAGTTTCTGATAGGACTAATTTTATGTTTAGATATTTTTTGTGAGTGTACCAAGGTCTAATTACATTGTTAATTTATTTTAGGTGTGGACAGATAAAAGCATTTGGCAAAAAGGCAGCAGGGGAGGCACGGCGGTCTGCATCTGCCACAGGAGGTGGACCATCCACGGCTCCTTCACTATCCCAATGGGAACTTAAAATAGTTTCTATTATGGGAGATGGAAAGAAAGAAGAAAGAAAAAAGAAAGAAATTATAATCATTCTAATGGTTACTTAATATATTGAATGTAAAACTAATAAAGTTAAAAAGAATGTTAATACATACTAGTAATAAGAAACTGTTTTTAATATAGTTTACCTATCCATTTCGAGTAACTCAGACAAAGACAGAAAGAAAGACTCGTACAATTATTAGAAAATGAACGAAATCTATAATAATAATAGTTTAATATACTACTACTATTAAAAGTTTCGTTCATTTTCTAATAATTGTATAAGTCTTTGCCATTTCGCCACAATTTTAAGTATGACACATTCACTTTAACACTTTAAACAAACATAAAACTCAAGATAATTGTAATAATTTATTAAATTCGATACTTACGATACTCAAAAGACACCTATTTTGCTGTCGTGAATTTTGACATTAATTTCACGATGTAACTCTTGTCAAACTCAAATTATCGGTCAGGCTTTTCTCGTTCAGAGTAGGGTTTACGATACAACAAACGTCAAAATGAAGTTCGGTCGGCTCCGAACCGACCGAACGAAATAGAATGAAGTTCGTAGTATGAAACGCCCGAACATTCGGCCGATACTTCGTTTTTGTGGTTTCGGAGTAGACCCCCTGGGGGGTCTACGGGCGGCGAGCTACCCATTGCTCGCAGCCCGCAGATCCAATGTAGTTTTATGTCTGTGGTGCTCTTTTGTGGGAAGAAAGCACACACATTTAGCTGAACCTGTCCAGACAATGCAAGTATTTGTCAGTTCTTGCGTAGCTCAAGTAAGTAATATTTGACGAACAATAAACGCGTAAAGCGTCAATAGCCTGATGACTAAGGGGTCAGGTTTGTGATCGAGAGGTCGCGGGTTCGAACCCCCGTCTATAACACTATTGCCATGATGCACTGAAAAAAATAAAACGAGACTTTTTACTGTTGTTGTACAGTAAAAAAAACGGTTCAGAAAACATATTTTTATGTTAAAATAATTGATTACTGACAGTGCACTGAAATGGGCACACACAGTAAATAGCTAAAGAGTTATTTCAATTGGATGAACATTAAAGTTTACTGAAACAAACAGTTCCTTTTAAGTATTGCCGTTTTCAGAGCTTTACTGATATCGTAGCAGTTATTTTTACTGCTTCTGAACAGTTATTGTAGCATACAGTAAAGAGCTAAACAGTTATTTCAATTGTTTGAACATTAACGTTAACTAAAACAAGCAGTTTTTTTAAGTATTTCCGTTTTGCGTTGCGGCTTGTCTTACAAACAGTAAGAATAGCCGACCAGAAAACAGTTGCAGATGCACAGTAAAATCTACTGTTATAACTCAACTGTTTTATTTTCAGTTAGTTTTACTTCTTTGGACAATAATCAATAAAGGGCGAAATATTGAAACCCGAAGATACCACAGTATTCTTGGGCATAACTTTGGATACGAAGCTTCAGTGGGGCCCCCATATAGATAAATTGTCAAAAAAGTTAAGTTCTGCAGCATATGCCGTTAGAAAAATACGTGGATTAACTGATATCGAAACAGCACGTTTAGTCTACTTTAGTTACTTTCACAGTGTGATGTCATACGGCATTTTACTTTGGGGAAATGCAGCCGACATTCACACAATATTTGTATTACAAAAAAGGGCCATTCGTGCAATTTATAAATTAAGTCCCAAGCACTCCATAAGAGACAAATTTAAAGAGATTAATATTATGACTGTGCCATCTCAGTATATTTATGAGAATCTCTTGTATGCACACAAAAATATTAATCTGTTTAAAAAATACAGTGACATTCATAGTGTAAATACAAGGAACAAAGACACATATGTCATTCCTAAAACAAGGTTAAAAAAAATAGGTGGTTCGTTTAGATGCCAATGTATACGTTTTTATAATAAAATTCCTAGCCATATTCAAGAACTAAGTATTAATAAATTCAAATTATTTATAAAACGTAAGCTATGTCAGAAAGCGTTTTACACTGTTAAAGATTATATTGAGGACAAGAAGGCTTGGGAATGAGCTGCTCCAGTGATATAAGTACGTGAGCATTTTTTATTTTTAAAATTTTGTTAGTTGATTTATTTTTTATTGATTAAAATATTTGTTTTGTTAAGTATTGTATATACCTATTTATTTTGTTTTTGTTTTTTTTTTTTAACATAATTATTTCACTATTGTTAATGTGAGGACAATGTAGGTTATTCTTTCTTCGTTGTTTTTACTTTGACTATAATTTATTTATTGATGTCAAGCAGTTTGAGTACTTGTGTGGCCTACCCAAATGTCCGTTGGTATTTTTTGTCAAATTGTTGAGCTCCTTAAGTTCTAAGTTGAGCTACACGATAACTAACAAATGCTTGCACTGTCTGGACAGGTCCGCTC
Organism: Tholera decimalis; assembly: GCA_943138885.2. Lineage (NCBI taxonomy): Eukaryota > Metazoa > Arthropoda > Insecta > Lepidoptera > Noctuidae > Tholera > Tholera decimalis. Next base: position 14,103,911 of record OW964551.2, read on the forward strand.
AAATTTGCGTGGTTATTTCCTCAAAAGAATACCACAGACATGAACCTACATGCTTCTCATATAAAAATACAAATTGTTTGGACTTTAAAAGAGACTATGACCTCTGAGTTTGTTTCGGTGTTTCTTCTCAGAGTAGTCAGTTAGGAAATACCGGCCTCATCTAGCTAAACTTAACACGCAAAAAAACATGACGTGTAAAAGTGTTATTTATAACCAATTTACAAAAATAAATATTTCATTTCATTTCATTTCATTTCATTTCATTTCAATAGGCTCTATTTTTACTGACCAAAGGGGTGAATATAACCGAAAAATCGATTGGGTTTATCGATTTTTTTTTTTCAGTTTGGGTTCACGGTAACGACTTCAGACACAAGCACAAATATTTAGCTTAGTTGGAGGGGTTAACAAGATTGTTAGTAATATGAATTCTACCCACTTTGCTAGGTATCTATAAAAAAATTAGGCTATTTAGATATGCCGCATAAAGTAGGTACTCAGACTGCCAGACAGTGCGGTAATCTACACATACTATATAAATATACAAAAATATATATTTACGCGAAAAAGTATGCCCAAATCACTGAATAACTCTAACCGAAAATAATACTAACCCATGTCACTCTACACCTAATGAACGCTCTCCGTAAAAACTTAACAAAAAAAAACAGGATTCCGCATTTAAAATTGTGTTGGTCCAATCAACGCTACACTGATTATTATTATAATAACATTAGCTTCAGCCCGCAACTACGTTTGCGTGGGAATTCCGGGATAAATACCTATATGTTATTCCAAAATGTCAACTATCTACTTACAAAATTTCTTTCAGATCCGTTCAGAAATTTTGTGTCAAAGAGTAACAAACATCCATACATTTATACATCCATCCGCACAAACTTTCGCATTTATAATATTAGTAAGAACTAAGAAGATAGAACAGCGGTGGGGCACGTCATACAAGTTAAGGGTCATGGGATGGAACCCAGTCAAGCACATTACTTAGTGAAATTTTTTTCCGGCCGTTTGTGCTATACTTTTTAATCACAAGTGACGTCAGCAGCCCCTACTCCTAAACTTTGTATTTGAATTTGGATCGTTGTAATTTTTTATTGATTCGAAAAGGCAAAAAAAACATGTACAATATTATTTTGAAGTTTAACTGTCGAACCAAATATGACTGTGCATGACTCTTACGGTCTGTTACCGTTTCACAGTAGTTTCCAATTATAATGAAATTTAGAATTGATTTAGTTGAAAATCCGGTGCCATTAATAAGCAGCATCTTTTTCAAAAATTAACTATGTAATTGAACAAGTAATGGGCTGAAATAGGGGATGAAAGATTGTATGACAAATTGCGTAAATGATAAATGATCTTTATTTTGCAAATTGGTTATTAAATAAATAACACGTTTACACGTTATTTTTTTTCGCTAGTTTAAACTAGATGAGGCCAGTGTTTAGTACCTGACTACCCTGAGAAGAAACACCTAAACAAACTCACAAGTCAGTCTCTTTTGAAGTCCATACAATCTATACTAGTTAAGGGAACCTTGTAGGTTACAGTCTGAGGCGTTCTTTTGCGGAAAGATGCTATTATAAAATGTTTGTCGGTTGCTGTGTTTCTAAATTGTGGTTCTATAGACGTATGCGGATTGCGGAACCTCTATTGAAATGAGAGGATTCTCAACCCAGACACAATATCAACCATTTTCATCGCCAGGGTCGACGAAAATGGTTGATATCGGGCTGTTGTATCTGCTTTAATTGCGCGGAAAATGTTGGTAACACGATGTAGGATTTGTGTGACGACACTTATAATTTTAACCCCCGATGCAAAAAGAAGGGTATTATAAGTTTGACTGTGTATCTGTCTGTGGCGTCATAGCTCCTAAACGAATGGACCGATTATGATGCGGTTTTTGTTGTTAGAAAGCTGACGTGATCGAGATGATTCTAAGCTATGATTTAATCAAGATTTGTTCAGTTACTTCAAGGTTGACCCTGAGTTAACCTAACGCTGATTTTCAGCCTCAGTCAAACATTATTTAAGACAAGAAAAGAAATAAAAAAATGTAAGTAACGGGGGTTACTACAGGGTTACCACCTGACATTACTGTTTTATTTATTGTTGTACAAAATTTGCTTTTTTTTGTGCCAATAAACACAATTTTGTGCCTTTCTTTTTAATTTAAAAGAAAAGAGACCTACCCAGATCCCCCAGCCCTGGGCTGAGTAACAAAATATGTTAAATGTTCAAAATGTTCTATCGGTTACATTTCGGGGAGTGTGCGATGGAATTACACAGTCTAATTCCGCCAAGCCCGTTCCATCATCGGACTACGAGACAAACGGCGAAGCGCCATCGTTACACGGTGGACATCCCACCCATACGCACAAAACGTTTTGGGAATAACTTCATTGTGCGTACGGCTAAGGAGTGGAATTCCCTGCCGGAGTCTGTGTTTCCCGATAGCTATAACCTAGGAGTCTTTAAGTCTCTCAAGGAGCCGTCAGCATTAGTGACGGGGCCTCATAAAGCCATAGCCTGCCGGGGTCGCGGAAATGTAGTAAAAAGATACCGCGGCTCCGGAACTTACGGGCAGCTGAAGGGACAGGGTGGGTTTTTAGTCAGTAGAAGTCTGACACTCCCTCCCGCTTATCCCAGAGCGGGAGAAGTTATTCGATGATTTTACCACCAAGGAAAAGAAAAAGGAGTCTTTAAATCAAGAGTAAATAAGTTCCTTTTAGGTAAGCGTGCTCCATCTTCGACCACATCATCGATGGTGGTCAAACGAGAAATATTAAAAAAAAAAATGTGTGCGAAGAAGTAATGTTAGTTTTGTATTTTCAATATTCGCATACATGCTAGCTTCATCTCTTAAGTAAGTATAATCAAGCGAATTCAAACGTTTGATTTATTCTAAAATGAGGATGTTTTGGCTTAATAATAACATACCGCAACTGCAACCGCAACCGCATGAGTCAATCTTCAGGTTAAGCAACGTTTGCCGAAGCCGTTCCGCGGATGGGTGGCTATCTTAATGTTGCGTCCAAAACGTATTTGAACGCATATTTTTGGTGTGGCAACATTCTATTGTCTTTGATGTTGACACTTGACATAACTTTTGACTTGACAGATAACCTTTGTTACGTTGAAAAAATGTCCGCTCTTTGTGAGATCGATTTATTGTGTAATTGAAAAATCCTGTTGAATCTCAGTTAATTAAGGACAAATTGGGTGTGATTAACGATTAGTTGAAATTGTAATCCCGAATTGACGAAAAACCTGGGATATTTTGAACCATAACGCCATATTGACGCCAGACCGAATGGCATGCGAATTTGTTGGAAGTAATGGTGAATTGGTGATAAATAGCTGCTCCAATCTGGTGCAAAGTTTGTGCTACATCCCGGCCTGGACCACACATTGAAGCTTGCGTCCTTTGTGACCGCCGTGACACCACTTCACAATATTACACAATCATACACACTAACACATACCGCACGGTCGTGATCTACCAAGGTCGCACGCTGTCGTCAACCAGCCACAGGTAAGTGTGCATGTTGGAATATCTAATTGTGTAAAGTTTAATTATGTATTGGTAAGGCCGGAGAGCCTATTGTTTGTTTGCAAGCAACGGTAAGGCTCCACGTACCGTGGACTGTTCGACCATACCAGTTACCGTTGGCTGGCTTATTGTAGGACCGAACATTTAACATTTCGAGGTTCCTCCGTGCCTCGTAAAGAACGTTCCCAGCTGTCATCTTCGGTACCCAGCTACTGGGTTGTAGAGGTCAGATGGGCGGGCAATCACTCCATGTTAGACACTGTGTGCACCTGCATCCAGTTATACTGGATTGACCCAACATAGTTGGTGAAAGGCTAAGTGCATGATGAAATTTATCTCCAAATTACAGGCTGAAAACCGACTGGATTTGACGTTTTAAAGTAGGTAAGAGGAAGATCCTGTTGTTATGCTAAACTTATACTTTATATCATTGTGTTTCAAGGAATATTATTTATGATGTTTGTACACTGACAGCCCTAAATCTGTCGCCTTTAGTTTTGTCCATCCAAAGGTTGTCTGTAAGAGATCACCCTGAGCGATAAGACCGCCCATTGTACACAAGTTTTAATTTTTTGTATCAAATGAAATATTGTAAGGTGTAGGTACAATAAAATAATAAATAAATCCATACTAATATTATAATGCGAAGGTAACTCTGTCTGTCTGTATGTTACCTTTCCACACCTAAACCGCTTAACCGATTTAGATGAAATTTGGCATGGGAATAGTTTAGGACCCTGGGAAGAGCATAGGATATTTTTTATCCCAGAATTCCCAAGGAATCGGGAATTACGCGGGAAAAACCACCAAGCGAACGAAGTCGCGGGCAAAAGCTAGTAAATAAATAATACGGCTTCAGTTCAGCCCGAAATCTACATTAAATCCCGTACATACAAATATTGTAAATGCTAAAGCAACTATATTTGTCTGTCTGTGACCTTAAACAGAATTAGATTAAACTTAACACATGGATTGACAATGTTCTGAATCAGTATGACAATTTTTATTCCAGGATTATGTTCATTTCTCTCTGGGTTTCTTCCCACCTAGTTATAGTAATAATAATGATAATATTTTATTGACATAAAAATAAAGATGTTACATTTTTATTTGAAGCCTTGACTCCTGAGCTAGGTTGAACAATATTGCATTATTATGCCACTAACATCAATAAAAAGTTAAGATAGTCAGATCTAAAGATCGGAGAAGACTAGATAATATGGCGAAATAAAGTAAACGAAGAAATTATGCTTTCTTGTGCCGAGGATCCTCAGCATTGCAGAGAAACGACGCAATTCGGAATGAATCTTAAAATATTAACACGGCCACGGACTCCACTGGTTTGGTGACTTGACTTATAGGTATTGAAAAGTACTTAGTTTAGGCACCAGTCTCCCACAAATTATTTTTAAAAATAAAGCGTCAATATTAAGCGTTAATATATTCGGAGTTCTGGACGGAGGTACGGAGTACGGAGGAGTAACGGTACGAAGAAGTAACGGGTTTGAACAGCACCCATTACACCATTGCCGTGAACCCACAACACACAAACATATTTAGCTTAGCTAGAGGGGTTAACAAGATTGCTAGTAATGTGAATTCCACCCACATTGTTTATCCCTTTAAAAAAATCTTAAAATATTAAAGCAGGCGATCCCACTGGCCGAAGCTAGTACAAAAATACAAAGCTTAATAAAAACCACAGAGATTGTACTTAGGTAATCATGTAATGGTTTCATTCCATTTCATTCCTCATAGAGGGCATACAAATTACAAGTAAAAAGTTAAATTTTTGGCATTCCAACCAAAACATGATTACTCACGCTTTGAACAGGTATCCGCTATAATCCAGGATTATCTGATTATATTCTGAATAAAATATATCTTGTACCGAGGACCATCACACTAGACTTATGGCGAATTAGAAATGGATGCCATTTTTATGCGAGAAAAACGGATGCCTCCGCTCTTTCTGAGAAAATAAGAGTACTTTGGACCGGTAGAATTCAGGTAAGTAAGGTTTTAGGTACTGTTAAGGCATTCAAAGTATTTTTACAATTGATGCTGTTTAAATAGGTAAGTAAGTGGTGCATATGAATCGGTTAAAAAGCTTTTCGTCCTGTCAACATTTATTTATATATTAATACATATTTATTTCGCGTATTTATTTATGACACGTTATCAGTTAGTATTAACACGTGGCACTTCAAAAATACACGCCACGTTATAATAGTACTTTAAACGTCAAGTTTTCGTTACAAATAAAAAATAATATTTTTATTTTTATTTTTTGGAATTGTAATAATAATGATATTTGTAATAGTAATGACAATGACATGATATATAATCTAATGACACTTATTTATATTTTCCTTTTAATACAAACATATATTTTTAATTAAGTTGATGATTTAAAATTTTATAATAGTAATTTATAAATATAGATTGATCTAAATAATAATGATATAAATAATTTCAAATGTTTGCATGCCGATTGGTAAAATGTGGCTGAGCTAAATGTAATCTTAAGAACTATTATGTATTACCCATATTTTCAAAATAAAAATTCTATTCTATTCTATTCTAATGCGAAAAAGTCTGTCTATCTCTGTTATGCTGTTACGGCTAAACCGCTGATCCGATTTAAATGTCTTTTGAAAGAGAGATAATTGAAACACAGTATCAAACTTAGACTACTTTTACTAGGCTAGGCTACTTTTAAAAAATAATCCCGTAAGGGCTGAAATCGGGGATGCGAAATTTTTGTAAAAAAAAGTCAGACTCGCCCATGAAGGGTTCGCGTAGTAACTACGCCAAATAACTTTGTTTTTCATTCCGAAACTATTAAGACTACACAGGTGAAACTTGGTACCTAAATAGATGTATTCTGTAAACCGCTTTCTGATTTTTAGACTAATATAAAAAAATATATAAAATAAAGGGGGGCTCCCCATACTTGGAATTGAAACTGATTTTTTTTCATGTAACCTATACTTGCGTGGTCTATAGACAGGTATTTCTTAAAGTCAATCGTTTAAAAGATATACGCTTCCAAAGTGGTAAAATGTCCCCCCCTCTAACTTTTATAATAATGGAATGAAAAATCTAAATAATATATGCCGTAGATCATAATAAAAAATTTCAACAAAAATTGGTTTGAACGAGATCGGGTCATCAGTTTCTGAGATATATCACATTTTCTAAAACCGCAAATATAACTTTGTATTTCATACAAACACTATGAAAAACAAAGTTATTTTGCGCAGTTACTTCGGAACCCTTCATGGGCGAGTTTGACTCGCACTTGGCCAATTTTTGTATCAACTGGTCAAATCGTATGAGAACTATGTAGATTTATGTCTGTGGTGCAGGGATCAATAAAGTCTTTTTATTCGATAAAGTTACATTGATATAAAAACAGAGATGTATTCAAAGTTTATGGTCAAGTCGAGTCTGTCCGTCCACAATGGGTTCCAACCCAAAATTTTCAAACAATTGACATGCGTATCGCGTTCCATTTTCAAATTGCCCGTCATAGAGAAGCGACAAACGAAACTTCATGCTAGGTATACCTATTCCGAACAGATTTAATTTTAGTTACAATTCAATTGAGTGGACCCCGTGAACACTACAGAATATTAACTTTTAATCAAATTTAAAATGAAATATTTGCTTTTTATTGTCATATGAATGGTTTCAAATGCATATATGAAATATTATGTATTCACCACGTACTTAAAACAGAATTCTACAGGTTAAAGTAATATAAGAAAATGTTTTTGATACACAGTTATAAACGTAAATCAGACCAAATACATGGAGACTGAGATCAAAAACTCTGAAACGACTTTTTGCTACCACAGTGCAGCAACTATTTGTATTGTGAGTAGGTACCTAACCATGACTTATTTTATTAAAGAGGGGAAACCTCCAAAATGAGCCTTGTGAGAGTACTTTTGGGTAAATTACCTAGAAATATGAGATTTTACCTCACTAAAACCACGCCGATCATCACCATTAGCTTTAAGAAGTTATAGCCCCGTTGACTCTTAAAAGATCACTCTGGAACGCCCTCTGTTGAATATGCGAATGGCGTTACATACGTTGTAACAATTATGTGCCAGTTACCAACCACCTGGAGCTTTTGGGCATGGAGTTGACGTCAGACCTCAACTTTGGCTCAACCATCGAATCCACAGCTCAGACTGCAGCAAAAAAGCTAGGAATCCTACACAGGGTGAGGCGCTACTTCACGCCTGGACAGCTTCTGAATCTATATAAAGCACAGGTCCGTTCCTGCATGGAGTACTGCAGCTACTTATGGGATGACTCTGCAAAATACCAACTTGCTGCACTGGACTCGATCGAGCGCAGGGCTAAAAGGCGTATATAGGCGACGAGGCGCTATCGAACAAGCTTTATAGCCTGGCTCATCAGCGAACCGTTGCTTGCCTGTCGGTTTTCTACAGATTGTACTTCGGGGAGTGTGTGCAGGAGCTCCATGACCTGATCCCTCCATCTCCCTTTCACTACCGGTCTACCAGACGCACGGCTGGCTACCATCCACACTTGGTTGATATACCGTCTTGTCGTACCAAGCGCTTCTCCTCCACATTTATTGTGCGCACTTCCAAGCTGTGGAATTCTCTGCGGGCTTCTGTGTTCCCTGCCACTTATGACCTTTCATCCTTTAAAGCAAGAGTAAACAGGCATCTTCTGGGCTTGCTCGTTCCATCGTAGACCTCATCTATCGCTTACCATCAGGCGAGATCGAGGTCAAGAGGGGGCTCTTTCTGAATAAAAAAAGGGCTCGAATCCACGACCTGAAGTTCGTTAGTCGTGCCTGTAACCACTGGGCCACAAAAGAGCATAAAAAGGAAATCAGTACTTACATTTTTTATGAATTCGTTCACATATATTTCAGGTTGTTAAAAAAAAAAATTGCTAGCTATGTGGGAAATTTCACATTACTAGCAATCTTGTTAACCCCTCCAACTAAGCTAAATATGCTTGTGTCTGGAGTGGGTTCACGTCAATAGTGTAACGGGTGGGGTTCGAACCCGTGACTTCTCTATCAACACCTTAGCCATTAGGCTATTGACGCTTAAAATTACGGTTAGTGTTCAACTATGTTGTGACGGATATGAAACTGAGAGTTGTGGAACTCTTTAAATATACAAAAAGTACCCAAGTACCACAACACGATTAATTTCTAAAAAGTCCGCAGAAAATATTTTTCCCTCTGAAATAATAATTAATTAGCATTTAATAATGAAAGTTGTGGCTGCGGAAGACGTACAATGAGCGCTCAGCAATTAGGAGCCGCCTTCGAATCAAATGGAAAAGAAAAAAAAGCCAGGTTCAATTGACTTTGTTCAAAAACTTCAGTTTTAATTAGTTTCCCACTTTTTTGTTTTGTCATAACTTTTGGTATGTAGGTGTTTTTGTTTGTCATTCATCTTGATTTGAGTACCTACTTGAGAGTTGGATCTGTACATAGTATAAAATAAAATCGCTTCCTGCTTCAATACACCTAGATCTTTTAAACTACGTTGCGGTTTCCATTAGTAGACACAGGTCAGAGTGATTCAAGACGTAAAGAACATATATTATAGGTACCTATACCTATTCTTCTTTTTAGCGTGTCGATGACAAATAGCTAAATGGAGTCTACCCAAAACTGGGCAACAAGTGTGGCACCGTCGGTAGCTTCCATCAAGTCCTGCCGTGAGCAGATGACAGGGCACGCAGGACAGGAAATTTATTATATATACCTATTTGTGCGTTTACATTACAAACGCTGGCTAAACCTTACAAAACAATGTATAACGGATATCTATATCTGGGTATTTTTCACTTCTGATGACGAAAACAAAAAAAAAATGTTTTAATCAGCTTTACGTGAAATAGCTGTAAATATCAACAATTTAGGTCATAATCTACTATAAAAAAATACGTGCCGAGCTTACAACTCTTTAGTTTTACTAGAAATATCCAATAAAATTTCGTACGTCCATGGTAGTGACACTGAATCCAGGGAAGTGACATTCCATACAGTTTTTTTAACCATGGAAATGACTTCAAATCATAGATGTGACATTCTGTATATTTTATATAAAAGATGAAGTTACAAATTTTATTTTATCCAAGAAAATTATGATTGGATTATTATTTAATTATTAATGATTATTAATTATTATTAAATAAAACAAATGTTTGCAAAATCAGCTTTAATTGCTTTGATTTTTAATTTAAACCTAAATCACATGTAAAGTAACTGCTAAAGAGATCAAAAACATTGTACTTATGGCACTTTCTAATTTCAGTCTTTACAAAATCTTAATATAAAAACCTTCAAGTTATTTTATGACTTTAGAAATATTTCTTAATTAAAATATTTCGAGGCCATCATCGCTCTCACTGTCAAAGATCCTCATCCTCCTCTTTTCAGACTTACTATCACGATCCTTATCTTCTTGTTCTTCAATCTCACTATCAAGCTCGTTATCTTCTTGTTTTTCAGTCTTATCATCAAGTTCTCTATCCTCCAGTTCTTCAATCTCATTTTCTAGTTTCTTATCCTCCCGTTTTTCAGTCTCACTATCAAGCTCATTATCTTCCTGTTCTTCAGTCTGATTATCAAGTTCTCTATCCTCCAGTTCTTCAATCTCACTGTCTAGTTCCTTATCCTCCTGTTCTGCAGTCTCACTATCCAGTTCCTCGTCTTCCCGTCCTTTCGTCTCACTGTCAAGTACCACATTCTCTTGTTCTTCGGTTTCACTATCGGGTTCCTTATTCTTCTGTTCTTCGCTATCTCTGTCCTATATTTCTTCCTGCAGCAATGGGTTGGAACATTCCACAAAACTGTTGGGCAACGAGTAGTGTAGACACCGTTCTCCGGGGGCGCATGTGAGGCATGTTAAGTTTCTTAAAAATATTTTTTGCGTGATGCGCGAGTCCCATGTCATTTGATGGATTTTTGTGATTCCAGGAACACTATTGATTTTCCGGTGCAATAGCTTATTAATTTCTTCAATTTCTTTTGTAGTTACAGTTGAAATTATGACATTGGTAGTGTTCTCTCTAATACACTCCATAAGTGTATTAAAATCAGGTATATCTGACCCTTACGATCGATACGATCAGCAGTACGCTTTATTACTGCGCCCACTCCATCCATGGGCCCTTTGCCATGGCCTGCTTCACAGAAGTTCCACGTCGCAGTTTTTAAACTGTATCTCTTTGCCAAGTATTGAGTATACATATAGAACATGCTTCTGTTTCTGTACTGTGCACTAGGACCGTCGCTTAAAATATGCAATTTCTGAATTGTGTGTGACGATACAATTAGATCTAGCATCTTTTGAACGGGCACGCCGCAATTGCGGCGGTAAGACCCCTCTTTGAGGAGTGGCTAGATCGGCGTCACGGCGTCCTGACCTACCGCATGACGCAGGTCCTCACCGGACACGGAAGTTTCGGGAGGTACCTGTGTCTGATGGGAAAGGAGGAAACGCCTGGGTGTCACCACTGCGAGGGTCGCCCTGAGGACACCGTAGAGCACACGGTGCAAGACTGCCCTGCCTGGGCAGAGCACCGACGTGTCCTCACGGCGGCGATAGGCGGAGTAGAGAATAGAGGCGGACAGCGAGTAAAGGGCAACTCGCTGTCCGACCATGGACCATGCCCGGGTCGACGGCGCGTCGTGTTCCACGCGCGCCTCTAAGAGCGTCAGCAACATGACGAGGCCCCCTCTGCAGAGGGCCGAAGCCCGCCGGGGTCGTGGGACTCATCCCGTTACCGTGGCCCCGGTATGTAAAGGGTTATTGAAGGAACACCGTGGATTTTAGTCAGTAAAAGTCTGACAGTCCCTCCCACCCTGCCCGGAGTGGGAGGACATATTTGATAATTTTACCACCAAAAAAAAAAAAGCATCTTTTGAAGATGAGCACATATTGCGCTTGCATCGTGGCGTAAATTCTCAGAAAATGTGCAAAATGAACAACTACGTTCACTTTTTGCGTATCTGCACATCTATAGTAATAAACACAAGTATGAAGACTGACTTGCTGTCTGGAAGCACCGAAATGGACTGACTGGATCTCATTCGCATATTTGCAGCAATAATTTTCAGAAAAGTCGATCTGCATAAATATTTCTCCATCAACAAGGTTGTTCTTCATTAGGGTGGATTGTTTGTATTGATGAGAAATGTTAAATTGGTGTTTTAAATAACATATTCAAGTTTTCAAAGAACGATTCTACTAGCTAGCTCTTTTTTCGTAACTGTTTTCTGTCCTTTTACTGTTCTTCTTATTTCCTTTTCTTGTCCTTTAATCAATCGCTTTTCTTTTGTGACACACCAAGTTTTATATGTAGTAGTTTCCGAACCATCAAAAAGTTGTACTTCAGGTGATTTATGTAAGCAATCACGACATTTACGCAACATGCAAGCTTCCGTATTGATATCACACACCATGCTTTTGCACAACTCTGTTAAGTTTGGAGCGTTCAAAATTCCCAAATGTTTCAAGTTATCGAACTTAAGCTGCATATTTTCATGTGTAACACATAAGCATGTATCCCTTTCAGCAACTTGACGAGAAATGATCCAAAAAGGACGCATCCGGCAAAACGTAGCAAGACTCAGTTTTTCCTTGTTTTCGATCTGGAACTTGCTATGGAGATTAGTAAGTGTATCAAACAAGTAACGTTTTTGTTTTTTAATTTTGTTCTTGGTGATTACATCTTTTTTTCCAGGACACTGCTTACTGTTGTCATCACGCTCTAAGAAGGCAATAATTTTTGAATTTAATTGTTTCAGCTTTTTTGTTATAATCTGTTTAGTAGCAACTTTCTTCGGATGACTAGAAAGTTGCTGAATTTTATGATTGGCCCTTAGCAATTGTACCCGTAATGCATGAACCTATTTTTTTCAGCGATTTGATTAAAGTTGCCTGAGTGTTAATTTTTAAATTGGACTCCTCACGTCGTTTCCGGACAAGACGAATACCTGCTACTTTTTGCCTATTCAAATTAGAGCTAGAGCTAGAAGGTGTGAGACATTCTTCTCTGGAGAACGACGATCCAAGATTAACAAGTGACCTTCTGGAAACCGAAGAAGCAGGTGACGAAGTTGGAGAAAGGTAAGAAACATTTTGCTGAGAATCAGGGCTAGCTACGTTTTGGTCACCAGCAACGGACTCTGGAGTATTCTCTCGCAAACTTTGTAGTAGTCGCTCATTAAGTTTTTTATTCTGTCTACTCCTAGCTTTACGTTCTCGCCATTCACGTTGATTAGCACGTCGTTCTCTTGGAGTCATTTCGGCTACTAGTTTTACCTGTTTTTTGCGTCGTTTTTCTGCATAACGCAGGTTATCTTTTACTTACTGGCTTCATACAAGTCGGGGTTAGCCTTAATACGAGCTCTTCGTTTTCGTTCGCATTCTCTCTTTTGTTTACGAATTTCTTCTGCTGTCTTTGGTCTTTTATTTCTCGCCATCTAAAAAAAAGTAAAACATGTATGTGTATGTAAAAGCGTTTTGTGTATGTGTATGGCAGTAATTAAACAAACAAAATAATTGGAATGATCCAAGTTAAAGTTCACATCCCTGGACCTATGGTCACTTCCATGGAGGAAAAATATCCACGTAATCAATGGAAGTGACATCCATGGAAATGACATTTTTTGGTTCAAATACGGAAAACTAACCTAAAAAATCGCGTCTTTGCAACCAATTTCGGCAATCATAATTTGACCATTAAACCTACAAGACAGCAAAACAAATGCAAATTTAACATTATATACTTACTTGGCAAAACAACCACAATAGTGACCACCAGGGGGGTGAAACTCCCGAAGAAACTTCAGACACAAAATTTGCCAAAAAACTAGTGACATCTTATGTCTGGGGTCAACTTAGTTTTGTACGTAATGCGTTTGTTTTGCTAATAGATGGCAGCAGCTACGATATATTTATACATATATGATAATCAAAATTAATAAAAAAAAATATAATTTGTATCGAAAAATTCATAGAGCATTATTTAATGTATTTAGGCACCTAATTCACTAAATCACTAAATAAAATGGCATTATAATTTTACTGCATCATAGACTCTATACACCTCGCTTGTTTATGAAAAACAAAGAAAAAAGAAAAATATAAAACTGTCAAAAACAGTTTGACAAATTTTGATTAATTAATAAATTAACAGAAAAACATGTGATGAGTAATAAAATACCTAAAATGAAGGAAAATATGCAGCACAAGTGTTCAGCCAGAGGGTGTCTAGCGCTTTACGTTTTTTATCGAGTTAGTATGTTTATAATTTCACATATTTGCATCATTATTGTTACCTAGCAAATTTTGCATAATGTTATTAACCAACATTAATATTTTGTTTCAGAACACAACATTCTGCCCGAAGAGTGCAGAGATTTATTATTTGATAAGCTCTTCGAATCATTTAATGCTCATTCTTACAAGGGGTCATCAAAAATACATAAGCAGTGCTTAAAAATAACTCGCTCCATTTCCAATTGTGGTATGATTTGTTGCCTATTTTAGACTCAATTAAATTTGAATCAGTAGTTCGTTCGTTCGTTATGTTTCGTTGATTTATAATGAATCCAAAAAATCACAAATATAAAAAATAATTAAATCCATCTTCACCGTGTTTTAATTTTTGCCAGCCTCTAAAATCTAATCTTTAGATTTTAGAAGTACTAGATTGATTGAAATAAATATTCTAAAATCAAAGATTTAATCTTTTGTCGATTAGAATATTTATTTCAATCAATCTAGTACTTCTAAAATCTTTAAAATAAGAAAATATTATTAACATGACAGGTAGACGCCACCTATCGGATTTTTTCGGTATTAAACTACCGTTACGCTACCTGGCGATCAGGGTCAAAAACTCAATTTTCGAATCATAGAGTGGCGCATCTATCTCAGTATTTATATGTATCATCTATGGTGACCACGTATGCTTGACGAGTTTTAATTAGGTAATCTTATTGTTTTTTCACGACAAACGTATTGCAGCCAGTAAGAAATTGACATCTTATTATGGTTATGACAGGTGACGGCTTGTCAATGCTCACATAAATTCGGATACACGGAGTTTTTTTTCTCAGTAAAAAGTTATTGTGACCTTCGTCCATGGAAGTGACCAAAATTTAAGTCACATATTATAATTAGGTTTTTTGTTCTCTTTTTTATCAATTGGATACTAAGTTATAGGCTGATATGGGTCAATATTGATTAAAGTTTAAGATAATATCCTTATATTTTAGAAATATCATGCTAGAGGCTTGGAAAAATTATTATATCTGTAAATTTGCTTCAGTCACATCCACGGAAAAGACATTTTCACGATTATTTTTAAATATTTAAAATAATGTGTTCAATAAATCCTACTAATATCCTACTAATATTATAAATGCGAAAGTTTGTGAGGATGGATGGATGTTTGTTACTCTTTCACGCAAAAACTACTGAATGGATCTGGATGATATTTGGTAAGTAGATAGTTGGCAGCCTGGAATAACACATAGGCTACTTTTTATCCCGAAATTCCCACGGGATCGGGATTTACGCGGGAAAACCTTCCTACGCGTACGAAGTCGCGGGTAGAAGCTAGTTTAGTATATTTTCATGTAGTCTTCACCAGACATGGTAGCACTACCTTGATATATGTATCAAGTTCACGAGCCTTTTGTTATTAAAGAAAAAAATCTCTGTCACAACTAAATTTACTGAAAATGAGAAATACCCATCTAAGAAGTAGATATCTTGTTTGAAATAAATTAGCTGAAATGATTTTACTAATTCTTCGAATGTATTACATACGGTGTTTAAATTCCATACTTTATGAGAAAATGATGTTTATTTTTGTAAATAGGGAACAACGTTTGTAGGGAGCCCGTGATTTCAGAATAGGAAAATAATTAAGTCAGTTTTTAGTCAGTAGAAGACACTGACACTCCTTTCCGCCCCACCCTGAGCTGAAGGAGTCATTTGATGATTATCTCACTCAATAGCACTTCGAACGATGTTTACAGTTGAGCACAGTTTAATTTCTGTTACGTTTTATTTCGGGCAAAATTTCGCAAATAAAACTAGCTCTTTAGACCTTTGTAAAAGAGGGGCGTATCTCTGACCCGATTTCGGACGTCATCGTGTGGTTCCTAACCGTCACCGGACCGTTTCTATCAAGCGATGCCTAAACTACTTTGTACTGCATCAAAACGGTCCGTGTACTTAATTAAGGAATGTAGATTAAACTCGTATTTTAGCGAATAACTGTTGAAAGGCTTTTAGGCAGTTTTTAGAAAAACATGATTAGGGCGGAATTGGATAATCGTTGGGTTTTATAGACACATCGGATATTTTATTTAAGTAAGGATAAACTAGCTTTTGTCAGCGACTTTGCCCATGTGGTAGATACTTATCACATGGAAACATTATATTATTTATACTACTTATAGTCTGGACCAAAACCATCCCTAAATTTTCCGTCCCAAATTGTATACAGGCATAAAGTCGTATTTTTCTTCCTTAACTAAGAAGAATTCCTGGTCCAATCGTAATATATGTACAATAAATAATTACCTTGTCTATGAATGAGAATGGATCGAGAATCCTCCACACAGGCCCAGTGTGGGTTGGTACTTGGTGGTTATCGCATATCTTCTAATTTTTTGGTCCTATGTCATGTCGGTCTCTCTCTCATGTTTTCCTTCACCGTTTTAAGAGCAGCAGTGATGATTTACTTAATTACACAACGTAATGTGCCTGACTGACAATTCGGACTAAATAAATCTTTATTACAGATCATTATCCATAATTATTACAAATATTTTTATAGCATCTGAATACGAATGAATGTTTTCAGGATATTTGAGTCCTTTTTATCCACAATAACCTGTAGGATGCTGTTAGTGCTAGCTTGGACTCTGCTTAATAATGATGCGAGCCGCTTGCGTATGATGGCATGGAAGCCGTCTATCCTGGCGTCCGCAAACATACCGGAGGCACTACAAAAGCGGGGCAGCCCTAACAACATCCTAAATCTATTAAGCGTCCTCTGTGTATACCTGAACCACAGGTTGCACGTGTAGAAAGTCTGACAGTAGGCTCTAAATAGTGTGACTTTAACTTGGTCGCTACAACGCGCAAACCTGCTGGCCAGCATATTACTTCTGACTGCCAATGCCCTACGTTCCCTTTCTATGTCAAGTTGGTCATCAAGACCCTCAGCAACGTAATGTCCGAGGTATGCAACGTAATGTCCGAGGTATTTGAACTTTATAGTACCTTTTTTTCTTGGTGGGAAAGTCTTCAAATGAATCTTCCTGCTGTGGGTGGAGTGATGGAAAGTGACAGAATTTTACTGACTAAAAATCCACCCTGCTCCTTCAGTTGCCCTTGGGTTCGGGGTCCCGGTACTTCATAAGAACATTCCCGCAACCCTGTAAGGCAATGGCCCTATCTGCTCTTTGAGGCGCGCGTGGAACACGACGCGCCGCCGACTCGGGCCTTATCGAACGGTGTGCTACTGCTCGCCGTCCGCGGGCCCGCTGCTTTATAGTACCTACAACTATATTATTTGAAGAATGAACAGGCGTCTTCTGGGCTCGCTCGTTCCATCGTAGACCTCATCTATAGGCGTTATCTATTTTAATTATAGCTATTTTAAATTTTTATTTATGAGTTGCACTGAGAAATAAGTATAAGTGCGTTTAATCAATACATGTTTTTTTTTTTTTTTAAATTATCCAAAATCTTATTGAATATGAAAATAAAAGTTAATAACATTTTTATAAACTCCATTAAAATGTTAACAGATTGTAGGGTCGTTAATACCTACATGGATTCAATCCTGCATACTAAGTAACTTCGTTATACTTTAGTTAGGTTTTGTTTCGCAAGGACGAATTTCCCCCCGTTACGTTGGTCATAACAAATTCAGAGTTAAGTCAATTAATTTGGTTAGACTAGACTATTAATAGGAACTATTGAAGTTAACATTTATGGTAACAGCGTTACAGAAAATACTAAAGTAGGTAACTAATTAGTCCCCAGTTGCACAGAGGGGCAGGCCTGCGGGCCGCGAGCAGGGGTACAGCTCACCGTCCGGTAAGGACCAGGCCCGGGTCGGCGGAGCGTCGTGTTCCACGCGCGCCTCAAAGTGCAGTCAGCAGCATTGACAGGGCCCGATAAGGCCATTGCCTTACGGGATTGCGGGAATGTTCTAACGAGATACCGCGAGGAGTCATTTGATGATTTTCCTACCGAGAAAAAAAGAAAAGAAGGGGTTGCACAGAGGGGGCTCCTTCTTTTTATTGATGGTGATCACCGGGGTGGTTTTAATGAGGTGACTGTCCCACACTCCCTGGTCTTTATCTCTAAAAGCTCAAGCAGTTTTTGAAGGTTTCCCCCCGATCAGAAAAGGTAACTAGTTTGTATCTCATATTTATTTATGCTAGAATGTTTGAAAGGGACATGTTGGGAGTATCTATAGACATTGAACTATATAAAAATATTTTTATAACTATGTAACTGCAGATTAATTACGTTTACCTGTGTTGTAACCACGCTGCACACGGCTCAACATTTGCTGAGACCGCTCCTTTTGCCACACAAAAACATGTTCAAAGTTTGTAATGCTTCTTTGTTGCTATTTTTATTTTTTAGTGTTGCCAATAAAATTATTCTTTCTTACTTTCATATTTGAATGAAGAACATGATTCTAATCTATGTAGGTATAGAATAGTTCTGCATAACAAAAGTGTGCAAAAGCGACTTGGAAAGTGCAGGCAGCGAAACTAAAAATACTTCTTCCAGGTGGCCGTTACTAATTGTATTAACTGGTGTCGGACGCCCACTGAGAGTAAAGTGCACGTAATTGTTACATTGTACGACTATTTCATTAGAGTTTTTACTTCTGAGCTAGTTGAATTGACTGTGATTTTGTAACTAAGATATTAGTTGCAATCTTTCTCGATTTAATTAGTACTCTAGTTCTTGGGTCCCTTTTGAGTGCTGTTATTAGGATAGTAGCAGTAGAAAGGCGAACAGCAGCTTGTACCGCTCGAACTGCGGCGAACGATCTGGTAGAGAATCGTGAAGTGCTAGATAAAATAGATCTTTAATCCCTCTAGTAGCAGTAGTTCGGTTGTTAGTCCGGTTGACCGAACTACTGAAACTTTCAGTTGCGATAGTTCGGTTCTAACAAAGCACCGAACTACTGAAACTTAAATATGTACCCCTTTCTTTTACGTGGTAAAAGCATCAAATAAGTCCTCCTACCCCGGGCAGAGCCGGAGGGACTGTCAGACTTGTACTGACTAAAATCCACGGTGTTCCTTCAATAGCCCTTTACGTTCCGGGGTCACGGTAATGGGATAAGTCCCACGACCCCGGCAGGCTTCGGCCCTCTACAGGGGGGCCTCGTCATATTGCTGACGCTCTTTGAGGCGCGCGTGGAACACAACGCGCCGTCGACCCGGGCATGGTCCATGGTCGGACAGCGAGTTGCCCTTTACTCGCTGTCCGCATGCCCGCGCCTGCAGTGGCCGGAGATCGTCGGCCGACGTCCGACGCCGTGGGCGTCTACCACTGTGGCTGGGCTGGAGGGAGGACGCCATCCTCTCCCACACGTGGCCCGCCTCCTCCTTCGATAGCATGACTGCTTCGCAGAAAGAGGCGACCGCTTCCCACTCCGTCTCGCCCAGCAGCATGGCTTCGACCAGTGCCGGGCGCAAGAGGTCTCCGCATATCGCCGCCGTGAGGACACGTCGGAAATATGTACCCCATTAGTTCGGCACAATCGCTCTTTTTACGTGTTAAAAATAAAATTAAGATATACTTAGTTTGTTTACATTATATGTCTAGATTGTTTAAATTTCAGTAGTTCGGTGCTTTGTTAGAACCGAACTATCACAACTGAAAGTTTCAGTAGTTCGGTCAACTGGACTTACCATTGTTACTTTAAACACATTTACCTACACGGCACGTTATTATTTAAGAATATATACCTAGTTAAATAGTCGGCTGATTGGTACGATGCAGTGTGCAGCATGCAACAAAGTTATTGATCGCGGAGTTATTGGTCTGCACTTCATGTAGGGGTTTTTATGATTATAAATGTCTGAATATGACCCAAGATTACTACACAAGTCATGCACATGAACTTAGACGTAACTGGACCTCCCTGTTTCGATGGATACAATCTTATTTAAAAAATAGAAGCCAACTCGTGTCGGTTAGAGGATACTTGTCGTTGCCAGTTAACATTACGTCGGGCATTCCACAAGGGTCGCATTTGGGACCCTTACTTTTCATCATTTTTATTAACGATCTTGTGATAAAATTACAGTGTCCCTGTCTGTTATATGCCGACGATCTGAAGTTATTCATGTCCATTAATAATATCTCCGACTGTGAGTTCCTTCAAAATGATCTGAATATTATTTCCAACTGGTGCATTCTTAATCGAATGAATTTAAACATTAATAAATGCTTTGTTATAACTTTCACAAAAAAAAATTATTAAGAATATATATGACTACAAACTCGAAAGTCAATCATTAGAGCGAAAGCATGTAGCCAGAGATCTTGGCGTGTTGTTCGATGAGAAACTTTCTTTCAGAGAACATTACGAAAGCATCACGAATAGAGCATTTATGCTTCTCGGTTTTATATACAGGACTACCAAAGGATTTAAAAACCTTAATGGCTTCCTATTACTTTACAAAAGTCTTGTAAGAAGCATATTGGAATATTGTTCGGTAATTTGGTCACCGTACTATGCAGTGCACTCTGACAGAATCGAGAGCGTTCAAAGAAAGTGTTTAAAATGGGTCTCGTACCGGTTTGGCTTCGCAAGAACACTACAAACTTATTCGGATCGCCTTAGTAAGTTTAATCTGATGCCTTTGCATGTTCGTCGCAAGCAGCAAGATTTAATAAGCCTTCATAAGATCCTACACTCCACACTGGACTCATCCACCCTGTTGTCCTCTATTAATATTAATACTAGGTATACCTCCAGAATGCCAAGAACTTTTTCACTTCTGGTATATAGAAATAACACCTCTTATTATAACCCTATCGTTAGAATGTGTCGCCTTTATAATGAAACTAGCTTCCGTCCGCGACTTCGTCCCCGTGGAAAAAAAAAAATGTAAATAAGCTAGTTTTAAGAAATTTGTAAGGTTTTTTTTCGTCAAATAAATTTGCATATTATATTATAGTTACTACGGAACCCTTCATGGGCGAGTCTGACTCGCACTTGGCCAATTTTTTTATGGAATAGTTAATAATGTTAACTTTTTCAATTAGGGGTGACTGAGAGTGTTATAAACGTAAGAGTAGACAAATATTATAATCAGAAAGCTTCGAACTGCTAAGCTATCGGGAGTTACACGTGTTATTGTGAGTCAACCATAAAAATTAGACATATGCTGTCGTGGGATATTTTTTATATAATTTTAAGGAGAACATTTCCGTCATGAAATGATTTGTGTAGCTTTAACCATTAAGGTTGCGACGGAAGCTTAAAAAATGGAGTAACTTCTCCCGTTTTCCCAACATTTCCCTTCACTGCTCTGCTCCTATTGATTGTAGCGTGATGAAAAGTATACTATAACCCGCTCAGGAGTATGAAAAATAATTGTACCAAGTTTCGTTAAAATCCGTCGAGTAGTTTTTGTTTTTATAACGGTTATACAGACAGACAGACAGACAGACAAAAATTTAACTGATTGCATTTTTGGCATGAGTATCGATCCTTAATCACCCCCTGATATTTATTTTGGAAATATATTTCATGTACAGAATTGACCTCTCTACAGATTTATTATAAGTATAGATAAGTATAGAGTATAGATATCGAAAGATACCAGAATTAGTATTGACATCTTCGATGCTCGTACCACAGCTTTTAAAAGACTTGTAAGTGCTCTTACTCTCTGTTAATGTTTTAATATATATGCTTAACCCTTAACTACTCGCACGAAGAAAATCACTTGACTGCTCGCACGGGGTCCGTGGTGACCCCAATTTCTATGGATGAAATTTAATGATTTCTTATTTTTAATGAAACACGCCAATAGTAATTATGAAAGTACTTTATTTAAACTATAAGACATAAAAACCACAACCAAAAATAAAATTTTCTAAGACATCAAAATAACTAAAATATAAACTTCTACAATAGGGAACATTTTTGGCACAATATAGTAAGTAAGTAAGTAAATGGTTTATTTCTCGCCACAATACAATGGTTTTGTACATTAACAATATATTACAAATAATATAAAAACACATTGTGGGAGACTGGTGCCTAAGCTAGGCTCATGGCCTGTATTTCAGGACACCAGGCCTCCTCCTTAATTATTTAAAATTTACAAATTTGTGCATAGAATAGTTTACAATAGATTATGGTCGAAAATTATATAACACAGAAAACGAAATCACAAATCAAAAAATAAAATAACAATAAAACTATATAATAACTATAATAAAAAAAAAAATAATAATAAATATAATAATAATAAAAACTATATAATAATAATAATGGACAAAGATGTGTGTGAGCGAGCGAGTGCGTTAGATTGTGTGTGTGTGCGTGGATTAGAATGAATGTGCGTGTGTGTGTTTGAATGAGAGTCAGGCCTATACTAGTACAGCAAACAGTTCCTCTGTATCGTCGTAACTTAACTCCTGTAGCCAGGTAGTTACTTTCATTTTGCACTTTGTCTTCTTGAGTTGATATATCGACAGGAGATCATGTATTAAAATTTCATGAATTCATAGGAACTAAGGGAATCGTCGTTATTGCAGGTTAGGCAGTAGACAATGAAGTGCTCATTACAACAAACTTTTTGCATAATTACTGCATTTTGTGGACACTTTTCGGTCACTCCTTCTCGGGCAATTATAGCACCGCCCGCGTTTAGTGGTAGGCGGAGCAGGTAGGGTTTCCAAACCAAGTACTTCTAAAAGTCGCCCCCAACATCCTGTTCTTCATCAGGTACCTCCAGTAGTCACTGTGCAATACGCTCGTCTCTTTCATCCATCTTTGACAACTGAGGAGTAAAGAAAACCTATGTAAATAACATTTTTGTAGAAAAAAAAAAAACAATAAAAAAATCTAAACTAGTAAAACGATAGAAAATATCATTCACTATCATATTTCTTTCAAAATTATATCAATATCTAAATAAAAACAAATAAAAATAATAGAATATAAAAAGTTTACCTTTCTAAAAAAAGTTACGTAAATACTCGCACGGGGTCACGAGTCAAGAGAGCAGCGGTGCGACCTACACCTGCAGCGTTCTAAACGGTACTAGAAATTCTAGTACCGTTTTCACATATTCTAGTCTAGAATATGTTCTTTAGCGCATATTAAGAGGCTAGCGGGCGCGCGGGGGGGTTCCGACCATTGCAAGTGCATTTTTTCGACGCGTGAAAGTGCTATGACCCCATGCGAGCAGTTAAGGGTTAACACTGTTTTACACTAATTTAGTTTTTAAACACTTTTTCTGTAACCTAATGCTTGTTATTTAAATTTATATTTCTTTTTTGTTGTTGTTGTCATGTTGTGCGATTACGGTCTGGGTCACAATCAGCCCAAAACATTTTATGTGTATTTGTTATAATAAGTGGATTGTAACCTGTTGTAATTGCCTTGAGAATAAATAAATAAATAAATAAACCGGACTATACCCTGTTTTTTAATCTCAGAGACAAAGTTGACATTACGACGATTGCCAGTTTTTTGCAAATCTTAAATAGTGATGTGCCACTATCGAAACTTAATGTTGATAAAATCAAGTATCGGTTTTTTATAATACGTTATCCTGAAATAATGCGTAGATGCTAATTTAAAACTAGAAATACAAAATTAGTAATGTAAGATAGATATCTTACACCTGTAATTATATCTGTAATTAATTATGTTATTAAAATCATAATTAATTACAGGTATTCGTTAATCAGATTCAAATAATGACTCCATTTCTTAGGAATATTCTGAATCATCAGAATCACCACATATTTCTATGGTAAACCTATCAGTAATGTCGTCAACTATATGGCCCAGATGACACATAAAAACACACAATACCTAACTACTGATTTACACAATAAATACCGATTTATTACAAGCAGGCGGGAGCCAATAGAACATTTATTTTTTATAAAAATGGGATGGGTCACGCCTGCTTGTCACTTTTTTAAATAAAAATGAGCTCGTTTCTTTCCTTTCAGTTGAGCAGTCACGTTTTTTTATTTAAATTTACCTTTTGTTTAAATATGTTAAAGATTTCACAGATAATTTAATTCTTGCTAGGAATTGTGGTCTTGAAGTGTATTTAGAAGTTAATTTGGATCAACTGCACGAATAGAGCCTTCTAGTGTCCTTACTCTGCTCAATACAATATAGACCTTTTGTAAATACTTAAATAAGAAGTTAAATACATCCCAGCTAAGGTCGTCCCTTGCAGTTAATATTCGTGTCGGGCCGGGTCAATGAGACACTATTCCATACAATTTTATAGAATTAAGCGTCCACCGATGTCATTGTCGGTATCGGTGTCGGGCCGGGCCGGCCAATGAAGAAACGCCCAATGTATTATTACTGCCCAGCACAATATAAGCGGCAGAATCATCACAGGGTCAGGCACACGCCAATAAAATCATCACCACCTTGACCAAGTGAAGGTACACCAACTTTAGCTAGCCTATAAAGTTATCAAATACCAATATTGTAAGTCAAGGAAGAATGAATAATTATTCCAACTTTATCCTTTCTTTAGTGTTACGAATAGGTCTTTTTTATAAAGAAAACTCGCAATGTGGGTATAATTCACATTACTAGCAATCTTGTTGACCCCTCTAACTAAGCTATAAAACATACATTATAAATATCGTCGTTGCGCCTGCCAAGTTCCATAAGTGATTTTTGTAAGGTTTTGGGAAACAACAAAAAACATGTTATTGATTTAAAATAAAAAACTCGGCAAAATTATTGATACCACAGCACAGAAGTTTATTTAATATTTTATAAAAATACAAAAGTTGCCAAAACTATCAGTCATTTAAGGGGCTAGAATTTTTTAAGCAAAAAAGTGCACATACAATGAAAAAATGCACAAATGGAATTTGGCAGGCGCAGTGACGATATGTGATTTACTTGTATAAAACTAAATAGAAATTAAATATCATACAAAAAAGACTGAAAAATCGTAACACTACAGAAAGGATAAAAATCGGCAAACTATATCAAGTGGGATATCTCCCACTTGATATAGTTTGCCGATTTTTGATAATTAACTGTCATTTCTCTAGTGACACTCGCATAGTTAAGATGAATTGATGAACGTGAGAATTATTCAAATTGGCCCACGCGTTTGGCCTGTACATCACCAAATAGGTACAAACATACATACTTTTTAAGCAAAAAAGTGCACTTAAAATGAAAAAATGCACAAATGGAATTTGGCAGGCGCAGTGACGATATGTGATTTACTTGTATAAAACTAAATAGAAATTAAATATCATACAAAAAAGACTGAAAAATCGTAACACTACAGAAAGGATAAAAATCGGCAAACTATATCAAGTGGGATATCTCCCACTTGATATAGTTTGCCGATTTTTGATAATTAACTGTCATTTCTCTAGTGACACTCGCATAGTTAAGATGAATTGATGAACGTGAGAATTATTCAAATTGGCCCACGCGTTTGGCCTGTACATCACCACATAGGTACAAACATACATACTTACATACCTACACAGACTGTGAAACACATTAACCTCCTTTGCGTCGCGCAGTCGGGTAAAAAGTTACGATTCAACAAACCGGTATCGTAGGTACAACACTGCGCAAAAGAGCGGGCAACATATTTTTTAATCTTGACATTTGCATGTGTCAATTCTGTCTCTGAGATTAAAAAACAGGGTATAACAACCGAACTACTGCTACTAGATGCTTTAATCAGATACCTAGTAGTACTTAGTTAATCGGATATAATAATATAATGAATCCCTAGCTTCTGTCCGCGACATCGTTCGCATGGGAGGGTATTCCCGCGTCAATCCCAATCCCGTGGGAATTCCGGGCTAAAACGTAGCCTATGTGTTATTCCAGAATGTCAACTATCTACTTAGGTACCAAATTTCATTCAGATCTATTCAGTAGTTTTTGCGTGAAAGAGTAACAAACATCCATACATCCATCCTCACAAAATTTCGAATTTATAATATTAGTAAGAGTAAGATGGAAATAGTCTAATCTTTTCCTAGCAGTAGAAGAGGTCACCCCATTTTTACGATTATAGATATCATTTTACAACTTCTGCACAGATTTTTTACATATTTTGAATGAAAGCTGTTAAAACCTTTTATAATGCATTTCTTCCATTTCAATTTAATGTATTTAGTCACTTTTATCATAATCGAAATTATATAATTATGTATGTCAATATCTAAATGTATTTGTATTATAAGTTATTTCATATTTTCAATTATATTTTGTTAATAATTTACTTTAAGCATAACCGATTATAGTTGTAATTTTTATGTACGCCGTAATTGTCATGTACATCGGACCAATTATCTGTAATTACTTTTTTGTGAATGCAAAATGTGCGTGATGTGGCAGTGCTTTTCAAAATAAATAAATAAAACAATCATGGGCGTGCGCTCCTTGTAGGCAGAAATGCAGTGCTTTACTTGCATTCACAGATATTTTAATAAAACGTTCGTACGTTTTAGATGACTTTAATAGTGTTACGCCAGTCGCTTAGTGAAGTATGTCGAGAAACTTCGACATGAATCTAGAATGTTTGAGACACTAATGCCATCTAGCGGCGAATAGCGGTAATGTGTATATCTAGCCGAGACACTAGCGCCATCTAGCGACGAATAGTGGTACTATGTATCTCGAATAGCTTCATGGAATTTTCTAGGCAGTATAAACAGT
Source organism: Tholera decimalis (assembly GCA_943138885.2). Taxonomy (NCBI): domain Eukaryota; kingdom Metazoa; phylum Arthropoda; class Insecta; order Lepidoptera; family Noctuidae; genus Tholera; species Tholera decimalis. Next base: position 14,130,492 of record OW964551.2, read on the forward strand.
GAGTCGATTTTATAAGAATGAAGACTGGGGTATAAATAGAGCGCAAAGGGGCGCAGAGAGTCAGTCTTATTACGAGGCGAATACGAGATATAATCGAAGCTTTATCAGTGAATTTCAGTGCGATTTAAGTGTGATCTAAGGTGGTAAGTGACAAGTGTTGTGGTGCGAATAATTGTGTTAAATTTATATTTTGTGCTTAATTAATTAAAGTGTTAATTTTGGTTTAATTGGCGTTAATTACTTCTATCCCGAACCCCAGCTCGTAACAATAGTAAATAAATGAATAAACAAAAAAAAACTAAATAAATAAACTTAAAAACGCCTAATATTTTATAAATAGCACCTATTTGTAAGCACACAAACATTATGTTTGCTAGGCGTTTGGCGACAAGCAAGCGGCGCTGCAAATTAATGTACCTAATCAACCAACTCATACCGTCGCGTCCCGCAGGACATTTGTTCGCATGTGTGTAGTAATTTTGGTGTCCGTGCACAGTTCGCAAACGCACACACCCACGAATATCGAAAGCCGCGACTCCAGCGGCAGGCTACGGAAGTTCGGCGGTTGTCGGAAGTGAAGTAAATGAATATAGTAGTAAATGAAACACACAACTAAAAAAAATCATTTATTGGTTAAAATAAATACATTAACAGAACATAACAATACATTATAACATTTCATAAATTTGTATTAACAACCACTAATGCTAACAACGGTTACTCCGTTTCACATTACATTAAAAAATAAATATACTCTAATATAAATTCCTAATCTTCTTTAGTAGTCACAACAAAACTTAGCATTTATAAAATAATCTGCCCATAACATTTAAATGACAAAGCTCAAATTCAGTCTCATAACCCAGTAACTGGGTAAAACTTTATCCAAGGAAAGCTACTGGCAGATTTTCAGGATTGTTTCTGTAACGACTGACCGGAATCAAGGACTTAGAGCGTTTAGTCCAAAAGGTGTTTCATACAAACTGTCAGCTTAGGAACGTTTTGAATAAAGATTTTTTTTTATTCATGATAGGCGCGTTTAACCTCCATCTCAACTGATGGTAAGCGATGATGTTGTCGAAGATGAAGCACGCTTACCCAGAAGTAATCTATTCACTCTTGACTTATAGATTCAGCTATCAGGAAATACAGACTATGGCAAGAAATCCCACAGGGTTACAGGTAACAATTTCATAGGAAAAGCCAGCAAATTTAAGTATTCTATCTAATTTATAATATCTAAAAGTCTCGTGCAATGACAATATTTATATTTAAAAAAAAATATTAGTTCTAAGTAAAATTTACTGCATATTGTGATGTCAATCTTAAAGTAAAGTAAGTATAGTCCTCGTCACGTAAGTTGGCAAGGTTTTGGCGTACCTACGAGCACTTAGTGGATGAAAAAGTGGTCACTTTTACTGCTTGCCATTATTCTATGATTATTGCCATCATTTATTTATTTGCCTTTACTGAGTACGTGAAAATAATTATCGTCGTTGCGCGTGCAATAGTCGCTATGTGGTAAATAGTCATTTTCGTTCTTTTATGCAGTTTCAATCGTTATTTTAATACACACATGCTGTAAAACAGCTATCTGATAAACGAAATATTTAAAGAGTTGCCTTTCAATATTGCATTTATCAGATAGCTGTTTTTACAGCATGTGTGTATTAAAATAACGATTGAAACTACATAAAAGAACGAAAATGACTACCAAATAGCGACTTTTGCACGCGCAACGACGTTATGCACTATAGTATACGGATTTCAAGCTTGAATTTCACTCCTTTCCCAGATATTACGATCTGGGTTGTAAAAAATATACAACTCTGTTGCAGTGCCAAACATCTGTGCTCTATTATCAGTAATTACCATTCTGTTACCTATAAAAATTTTCCTATTTTTATAAAAGTTAATCCTATTTTTTACATAATCGTTACATGGCGGACATCCCACTCATATGCACAAAACGTTATGGGAATACTTTAATTATGCGGACAGCTAAGGAGTGGAATTACCTACCGGAGTCTATATTTCCTGATAGCTATAACCTGGGGGTATTTAAGTCAAGAGTGAATAGGTTACTTCTAGGCAAGCGTGCTTCATCTCATCGAAAAAACAATCAGCGCACTATGCAGTCAATTAATGCCGTAACAACAATCCTAGCTACCGTCGAGACAAGTTGATCTGTGAGTACAGTTTAATGGGTGTGATGTTAGTAGTCGAGTGCACAGAAGAGCGCCACGCCCCTCTTGATCCAATGCAGCTGTGGCTTGTGTGTGGCCAACTCGATGGTCATCACGTAGTTGGTGGAGTGGCCCGTGGTGGACAGAGTGCCGGCGCGCAGCAGTGTCTTGTACGTGGGACATTCGTACAGGTTCGCCTGCAGCTTGTGGTTCTGCTCCGGCTTCATAAACAGGATCGGCATCTCTGTGGGGAATACATTGGTGTAAGTGATATGCACATACTTCAATAACATTAGTACAAATACAAATAGCAAAAAACAGAACCATTATAGATTGTTAGCGTCAGAATGGCTGGTTGCCTATGGCAAGCGGCTCTGAAAGTATATTCAAGAATTGCTACCTAATTGCTTATATTTGCTACATTTATTCAATAATTGCTACATATGATACATTCAGAGAAATGTGAATCTTTTTTTGACCAGCCATTCTGACGTCAGGATGGATGGTCACCTCCGTGGTCAGCATGAAGGACGCAGAATTTCTAAAAGTTTGTTGTGTCAATAATTGCTTACTAGTTGATACTTTCACGAATTTGAATTTGAGCTTCGTACTTGCACTAAGTAAAAAAAATATAGCTTTTATTAAAATTTGCATGAACAAGTGCCTAATAATTTGGAAAGGCAATAGATTGTTTCACTACAGCGTCTTGCTTGTTAAATCTTGCAGGCGTTTACTTCGACTTAATTAAATGATGTTTGGTGAGTACAGTCTGATTTATAATTATAATTCGACGGAATTCTGACAGCTGTTCCAAATTATTAGGCACTCTGTCCGTTCTTATGTCACAGTCATTTTATTCCGAAACAATAAGGACTACACCATGTAAAATTGGTAGGTAGATGTAGTCTGTAAACTGCTTTCCGATTTTTAAACAAAAATAAATAAATTTAAAGGGTTTCTCCTCATACATGGAACTCATTTTCTTTTCATCAAAACTATACGTGTGTGATGTCTATAGACGGGTCTTTAATAATGACAGTGAAGTTTCTAAAAATATTTATTTTTTCTTGAAGTCAATCGTTTAAAATATACACTTCCAAAGTGGTAAAATGTGCCCCCCCCCCCCCCCTTAACTATTAGAATATTTTCAAAAACCGCAAATATACTTAGTTTGTATTTTATTATCATATAAACACTAAGTTATTTAGTTACTACGGAACTCTTCATAGGCGAGTTTGACTCGCACTTGGACAATATTTTTTTGGGTAGTTTAAGTAGTATGTAGTAGTAGTATTTCTTTCCTCTTGGGCTGCGATGAGCCTGGCTTGTGATTAAAGAGTAGGCAGTAGACTTACGGATGTGCAGCTCCTTGGGGCGGCTCTCCTCCAGCGCCAGCTCACCCATGTTCCAGCGCGCACCCTCCAGGTACAGGCCGCGGACGCAGCACCCGTCCTCCGGACGTTTGGACGGCGGCTGTGCGAGCGCCTACACAAATCAATATGAAATATTTAAATCTTTATATGCCTTTGGTACCTTATCTTGGTCCACACAGAATACACTCTTACTCATGAGAGCTGTTTTGGCTCTGTGTAAACGAAGTGTCCGATGGTCACGTTGACTTCGTTCAGAACCATCTGAATACCTTGCAAACAGTTCGGAGAGTTTCCCCAGAAAATAATACTGTACCTAAGGATCTATGCAACAAGTCAAATCAGAAAAACTATTTTATAGGCCTACATGAGCATTTATAAAATATCAGAAGCTTGTGCACGGTTTGAAGTTGGTCATTTCCTATGGAGAAGGACCGGCAAGAAACTCCACGGTTACTCTTTAAAAAAATAATTGAGTATCACAATATTTGCATAATGGGTACACAGCACACCCATCAAATGATACTAGTGTTACTACATCACCACTGTTCTCAAAACGGCGAGGGAAAAAATTGCGACCGCACTGGGTCCGCGTATTACATTACGGACCATGACCTCTCATACGTAGAAGATCTGTGTCTCAGCAGCGGAAACGTTATAGGCTGATTATGTTATCTATACTAATATTATAAAGAGGTAAAATTTGTAAGTTTGTATGTATGGGGTAATCTCTGAAACTACCGAACCGATTTTGAAAATTCTTTCGCTTATATGTAGCTGCATTATCTCTGAGTGCTATAGGCTATAAATTATCTTTATATTATGCACTAGTATTTGCATGTTGCGCGAGGTGCAAGCACCTCGCGTGCTTGAAAAAAAAAAAATTAGGGGGGGGGGGTGATGGGGGGAGACGGGGGGTTTAGTATTTGCGTGTTGCGCGAGGTGCAAGCACCTCGCGTGCTTGTGAAAAAAAAAAAAATGGGGGGGTAATAGGGGGGGGGGGGGGGGGGGGGTTGCAGAAGTATTTCGACTAAAGCATTGCCCTTCTAAATAAATCTGAAAAAAAAAAATTTCCAAGTCTCTTAATTTCCGAGATCCGCCTAAAGGGGGGGAGATGGGGGGCAGGGGGGGGACTTTGAAAAATGGTTTTTACTTTACCGAGCCTCCTCTACACGAATCCGTAAAAAAAAAAAAATACGGGTCTCGTAGTTTCCGAGATACGATAGGGGGGGGGAGAAGGGGGGGGGGGGGGGGGAAGGGGAGGTTTGGCACTTTTCCCGTAGGTTTGAGAGTTACTTGTTTACGAATCTGTCAAAATATACCCACCTCCCCATCCACCATCTGGAGAACAATTATGTCAATGAGTGAGTCAGTCAGTGGTAATTTAGCTTTATATAATATAACTAGTATTTGCGTGTTGCGCGAGGTGCAAGCACCTCGCGTGCTTGTGAAAAAAAAAAGGGGGGGGGTGATGGGGGGGGGTTAGTATTTGCGTGTTGCGCGAGGTGCAAGCACCTCGCGTGCTTGTGAAAAAAAAATTGGGGCGGGGTGATGGGGTGTTTAGTATTTGCGTGTTGCGCGAGGTGCACGCACCTCGCGTGCTTGTGAAAAAAAAAAAGGGGGGGGTGATGGGGGGAGATGGGGGGGGTTTAGTATTTGCGTGTTGCGCGAGGTGCAAGCACCTCGCGTGCTTGTGAAAAAAACTAATGCATTGCCCCTCTAAATCAAGTATTTGCGTGTTGCGCGAGGTGCAAGCACCTCGCGAGCTTGTGAAAAAAAAAAAAAAGGGGGTGTGATGGGGGGAGATGGGGGAGTTTAGTATTCGCGTGTTGCGCGAGGTGCAAGCACCTCGCGTGCTTGTGAAAAAAAAAAAAGTGGGGGGGCGGGGATGATGGGGGGGGTTTAGTATTTGCGTGTTGCGCGAGGTGCTTGCACCTCGCGTGCTTGTGAAAAAAAAAAAAAAGGGGGGGGAAATGGGGGGGGGGGTTGCACAATTATTTCGACTAAAGCATTGCCCCACTAAATGAATCTGAAAAAAAAAAATGTTCCAAGTCTCTTAGATTCCGAGATCCGCCTAAAGGGGGGGAGAAGGGGGGCGGGGGGGGACTTTGAAAATGGTTTTTACTTTACCGAGCCTCCTCTATACGAATCCGTAAAAAGAAAAAAAATACGGGTCTCGTTGTTTCCAAGATACGATAGGGGGGGGGAGAAGGGGGGGGGAAAAGGGGAGGTTTGGCACTTTTCCCGTAGGTTTGAGAGTTACTTGTTTACGAATCTGTCAAAATATACCCACCTCCCATCCACCATCTGGGAGAACAATTATGTCAATGAGTGAGTGAGTGAGTGAGTCAGTCAGTAGTCAGTGGTAATTTAGCTTTATATAATATAACTAGTATTTTGCGTGTTGCGCGAGGTGCAAGCACCTCGCGTGCTTGTGAAAAAAAAAAGGGGGGGTGATGGGGGGGGGTTAGTATTTGCGTGTTGCGCGAGGTGCAAGCACCTCGCGTGCTTGTGAAAAAAAAAAATTGGGGCGGGGTGATGGGGTGTTTAGTATTTGCGTGTTGCGCGAGGGTGCAAGCACCTCGCGTGCTTGTGAAAAAAAAAAAGGGGGGGGGGGTGACGGGGGAGATGGGGGGGGGTTTAGTATTTGCGTGTTGCGCGAGGTGCAAGCACCTCGCGTGCTTGTGAAAAAAACTAATGCATTGCCCCTCGAAATCAAGTATTTGCGTGTTGCGCGAGGTGCAAGCACCTCGCGGGCTTGTGAAAAAAAAAAAAATTGGGGCGGGGTGATGGGGGTGTTTAGTATTTGCGTGTTGCGCGAGGTGCAAGCACCTCGCGGCTTGTGAAAAAAAAAAAAAAAAGGGGGGGTGTGATAGGGGGAGATGGGGGGTTTAGTATTCGCGTGTTTGCGCGAGGTGCAAGCACCTCGCGTGCTTGTGAAAAAAAAAAAAAAAAAATGGGGGGGTGATAGGGGGGGGGGGGTTGCAGAAGTATTTCGACTAAAGCATTGCACAAAAAATTTCCAAGTCTCTTAATTGCCGAGATCCGCCCTAAAGGGGGGGGAGATGGGGGGCAGGGGGGGGACTTTAAAAAATGGTTTTTACTTTACCGAGCCTCCTCTACACGAATCCGTAAAAAAAAAAATTACGGGTCTCGTAGTTTCCGAGATACGATAGGGGGGGGGGGGGGAGAAGGGGGGGGAAAAGGGGAGGTTTGGCACTTTTCCCGTAGGTTTGAGAGTTACCTTGTTTACGAATCTGTCAAAATATACCCACCTCCCCATCCACCATCTGGGAGAACAATTATGTCAATGAGTGAGTCAGTCAGTCAGTCAGTGAGTGGTAATTTAGCTTTATATAACATAACTAGTATTTGCGTGTTGCGCGAGGTGCAAGCACCTCGCGTGCTTGTGAAAAAAACTAATGCATTGCCCCTCGAAATCAAGTATTTGCGTGTTGCGCGAGGTGCAAGCACCTCGCGGGCTTGTGAAAAAAAAAAAAATTGGGGCGGGGTGATGGGGTGTTTAGTATTTGCGTGTTGCGCGAGGTGCAAGCACCTCGCGGGCTTGTGAAAAAAAAAAAAAAAGGGGGGTGTGATAGGGGGAGATGGGGGGTTTAGTATTCGCGTGTTGCGCGAGGTGCAAGCACCTCGCGTGCTTGTGAAAAAAAAAAAAAAAAATGGGGGGGTGATAGGGGGGGGGGGTTGCAGAAGTATTTCGACTAAAGCATTGCAAAAAAATTTCCAAGTCTCTTAATTGCCGAGATCCGCCTAAAGGGGGGGAGATGGGGGGCAGGGGGGGGACTTTGAAAATGGTTTTTACTTTACCGAGCCTCCTCTACACGAATCCGTAAAAAAAAAAATACGGGTCTCGTAGTTTCCGAGATACGATAGGGGGGGGGGGGAGAAGGGGGGGAAAAGGGGAGGTTTGGCACTTTTCCCGTAGGTTTGAGAGTTACTTGTTTACGAATCTGTCAAAATATACCCACCTCCCCATCCACCATCTGGGAGAACAATTATGTCAATGAGTGAGTCAGTCAGTCAGTCAGTGAGTGGTAATTTAGCTTTATATAACATAACTAGTATTTGCGTGTTGCGCGAGGTGCAAGCACCTCGCGTGCTTGTGACAAAAAGAAAACAAAATAAAAGGGGGCGTTTAGAATTTGCGTGTTGCGCGAGGTGCAAGCACCTCGCGTGCTTGTGAAAAAAAAAAATGGTGGGGGTGATGGGGGGGGGGGTTGCACAAGTATTTCGACTAAAGCATTGCCCCTCTAAATGAATCTGAAAAAAAAAATGTTCCAAGTCTCTTAATTTCCGAGATCCGCCTAAAGGGGGTGAAAAGGGGGGCGGGGGGGGGGGCAACTGAAAAATGGTTTTTACTTTACCGAGCCTCCTCTATACGAATCCGTAAAAAAAAAAAATACGGGTCTCGTAGTTTCCGAGATACGATAGGGAGGGGGGAGAAGGGGGGTGAAAAGGGGAGGTTTGGCACTTTTCCCGTAGGTTTGAGAGTTACTTGTTTACGAATCTGTCAAAATATACCCACCTCCCCATCCACCATCTGGCAGAACAATTATGTCAATGAGTGAGTGAGTGAGTCAGTGAGTGGTAATCTAGCTTTATATAGTGTAATAACTAGTATTTGCGTGTTGCGCGAGGTGCAAGCACCTCGCGTGCTTGTGAAAAAAACTAAAGCATTGCCCCTCTAAATCAAGTATTTGCGTGTTGCGCGAGGTGCAAGCACCTCGCGTGCTTGTGAAAAAAGAAATTGGTATTTGCGTGTTGCGCGAGGTGCAAGCACCTCGCGTGCTTGTGCTTGTGAAAAAAGAAATTGGTATTTGCGTGTTGCGCGAGGTGCAAGCACCTCGCGAGCTTGTGAAAAAAAAAAAAAAAGAGGGGGGGGTGTGATGGGGGGGGGGTTGCACAAGTATTTCGACTAAAGCATTGCCCCTCTAAATGAATCTGAAAAAAAAAATGTTCCAAGTCTCTTAGATTCCGAGATCCGCCTAAAGGGGGGGAGAAGGGGGGCGGGGGGGGGGCTTTGAAAAATGGTTTTTACTTTACCGAGCCTCCTCTATACGAATCCGTAAAAAGAAAAAAATACGGGTCTCGTTGTTTCCAAGATACGATAGGGGGGGGGGGAGAAGGGGGGGGGGAAAAGGGGAGGTTTGGCACTTTTCCCGTAGGTTTGAGAGTTACTTGTTTACGAATCTGTCAAAATATACCCACCTCCCCATCCACCATCTGGGAGAACAATTATGTCAATGAGTGAGTGAGTGAGTGAGTCAGTCAGTAGTCAGTGGTAATTTAGCTTTATATAATATAACTAGTATTTGCGTGTTGCGCGAGGTGCAAGCACCTCGCGTGCTTGTGAAAAAAAAAAGGGGGGGTGATGGGGGGGGGTTAGTATTTGCGTGTTGCGCGAGGTGCAAGCACCTCGCGTGCTTGTGAAAAAAAAAAAAGGGGGGGGGGGTGACGGGGGGAGATGGGGGGGGTTTAGTATTTGCGTGTTGCGCGAGGTGCAAGCACCTCGCGTGCTTGTGAAAAAAACTAATGCATTGCCCCTCGAAATCAAGTATTTGCGTGTTGCGCGAGGTGCAAGCACCTCGCGGGCTTGTGAAAAAAAAAAAAAATTGGGGCGGGGTGATGGGGTGTTTAGTATTTGCGTGTTGCGCGAGGTGCAAGCACCTCGCGGGCTTGTGAAAAAAAAAAAAAAAAGGGGGTGTGATAGGGGGAGATGGGGGGTTTAGTATTCGCGTGTTGCGCGAGGTGCAAGCACCTCGCGTGCTTGTGAAAAAAAAAAAAAAAAATGGGGGGGTGATAGGGGGGGGGGGGGGTTGCAGAAGTATTTCGACTAAAGCATTGCACAAAAAATTTCCAAGCCTCTTAATTGCCGAGATCCGCCTAAAGGGGGGGAGATGGGGGGCAGGGGGGGGACTTTGAAAAATGGTTTTTACTTTACCGAGCCTCCTCTACACGAATCCGTAAAAAAAAAAAATACGGGTCTCGTAGTTTCCGAGATACGATAGGGGGGGGGGAGAAGGGGGGGGAAAAGGGGAGGTTTGGCACTTTTCCCGTAGGTTTGAGAGTTACTTGTTTACGAATCTGTCAAAATATACCCACCTCCCCATCCACCATCTGGGAGAACAATTATGTCAATGAGTGAGTCAGTCAGTCAGTCAGTGAGTGGTAATTTAGCTTTATATAACATAACTAGTATTTGCGTGTTGCGCGAGGTGCAAGCACCTCGCGTGCTTGTGAAAAAAACTAATGCATTGCCCCTCGAAATCAAGTATTTGCGTGTTGCGCGAGGTGCAAGCACCTCGCGGGCTTGTGAAAAAAAAAAAAATTGGGGCGGGGTGATGGGGTGTTTAGTATTTGCGTGTTGCGCGAGGTGCAAGCACCTCGCGGGCTTGTGAAAAAAAAAAAAAAAGGGGGGTGTGATAGGGGGAGATGGGGGGTTTAGTATTCGCGTGTTGCGCGAGGTGCAAGCACCTCGCGTGCTTGTGAAAAAAAAAAAAAAAAAATGGGGGGGTGATAGGGGGGGGGGGTTGCAGAAGTATTTCGACTAAAGCATTGCACAAAAAATTTCCAAGTCTCTTAATTGCCGAGATCCGCCTAAAGGGGGGGAGATGGGGGGCAGGGGGGGGACTTTGAAAAATGGTTTTTACTTTACCGAGTCTCCTCTACACGAATCCGTAAAAAAAAAAAATACGGGTCTCGTAGTTTCCGAGATACGATAGGGGGGGGGGGAGAAGGGGGGGGAAAAGGGGAGGTTTGGCACTTTTCCCGTAGGTTTGAGAGTTACTTGTTTACGAATCTGTCAAAATATACCCACCTCCCCATCCACCATCTGGGAGAACAATTATGTCAATGAGTGAGTCAGTCAGTCAGTCAGTGACTGGTAATTTAGCTTTATATAACATAACTAGTATTTGCGTGTTGCGCGAGGTGCAAGCACCTCGCGTGCTTGTGACAAAAAGAAAACAAAATAAAAGGGGGCGTTTAGAATTTGCGTGTTGCGCGAGGTGCAAGCACCTCGCGTGCTTGTGAAAAAAAAAAATGGTGGGGGTGATGGGGGGGGGGGTTGCACAAGTATTTCGACTAAAGCATTGCCCCTCTAAATGAATCTGAAAAAAAAAATGTTCCAAGTCTCTTAATTTCCGAGATCCGCCTAAAGGGGGTGAAAAGGGGGGCGGGGGGGGGCAACTGAAAAATGGTTTTTACTTTACCGAGCCTCCTCTATACGAATCCGTAAAAAAAAAAATACGGGTCTCGTAGTTTCCGAGATACGATAGGGAGGGGGGAGAAGGGGGGTGAAAAGGGGAGGTTTGGCACTTTTCCCGTAGGTTTGAGAGTTACTTGTTTACGAATCTGTCAAAATATACCCACCTCCCCATCCACCATCTGGCAGAACAATTATGTCAATGAGTGAGTGAGTGAGTCAGTGAGTGGTAATCTAGCTTTATATAGTGTAATAACTAGTATTTGCGTGTTGCGCGAGGTGCAAGCACCTCGCGTGCTTGTGAAAAAAACTAAAGCATTGCCCCTCTAAATCAAGTATTTGCGTGTTGCGCGAGGTGCAAGCACCTCGCGTGCTTGTGAAAAAAGAAATTGGTATTTGCGTGTTGCGCGAGGTGCAAGCACCTCGCGTGCTTGTGCTTGTGAAAAAAGAAATTGGTATTTGCGTGTTGCGCGAGGTGCAAGCACCTCGCGAGATTGTGAAAAAAAAAAAAAAGAGGGGGGGGGGGTGATGGGGGGGGGGTAGCACAAGTATTTCGACTAAAGCATTGCCCCTCTAAATGAATCTGAAAAAAAAAATGTTCCAAGTCTCTTAGATTCCGAGATCCGCCTAAAGGGGGGGAGAAGGGGGGCGGGGGGGGGGGGACTTTGAAAAATGGTTTTTACTTTACCGAGCCTCCTCTATACGAATCCGTAAAAAACAAAAAATACGGGTCTCGTAGTTTCCGAGATACGATAGGGGGGGGGGAGAAGGGGGGTGAAAAGGGGAGGTTTGGCACTTTTCCCGTAGGTTTGAGAGTTACTTGTTTACGAATCTGTCAAAATATACCCACCTCCCCATCCACCATCTGGGAGAACAATTATGTCAATGAGTCAGTCAGTCAGTGAGTGAGTGGTAATTTAGCTTTATATAGTATAACTAGTATTTGCGTGTTGCGCGAGGTGCAAGCACCTCGCGTGCTTGTGAAAAAAACTAAGGCATTGCCCCTCTAAATCAAGTATTTGCGTGTTGCGCGAGGTGCAAGCACCTCGCGTGCTTGTGAGAAAAAAAAAAAAAAAAGGGGGGTTGGGGGGGGAAGTTGCAGAAGTATTTTGACTAAAGCATTGCCCCTCTAAATGAATCTGAAAAAAAAAATGTTCCAAGTCTCTTAGATTCCGAGATCCGCCTAAAGGGGGGGAGAAGGGGGGCGGGGGGGGGGGACTTTGAAAAATGGTTTTTACTTTACCGAGCCTCCTCTATACGAATCCGTAAAAAGAAAAAAATACGGGTCTCGTAGTTTCCGAGATACGATAGGGGGGGGGGAGAAGGGGGGTGAAAAGGGGAGGTTTGGCACTTTTCCCGTAGGTTTGAGAGTTACTTGTTTACGAATCTGTCAAAATATACCCACCTCCCCATCCACCATCTGGGAGAACAATTATGTCAATGAGTCAGTCAGTCAGTGAGTGAGTGGTAATTTAGCTTTATATAGTATAACTAGTATTTGCATGTTGCGCGAGGTGCAAGCACCTCGCGTGCTTGTGAAAAAAACTAAGGCATTGCCCCTCTAAATCAAGTATTTGCGTGTTGCGCGAGGTGCAAGCACCTCGCGTGCTTGTGAGAAAAAAAAAAAAAAAAGAGGGGATTGGGGGGGGAAGTTGCAGAAGTATTTTGACTAAAGCATTGCCCCTCTAAATGAATCTGAAAAAAAAAAATGTTCCAAGTCTCTTAGATTCCGAGATCCGCCTAAAGGGGGGGAGAAGGGGGGCGGGGGGGGACTTTGAAAAATGGTTTTTACTTTACCGAGCCTCCTCTATACGAATCCGTAAAAAGAAAAAAATACGGGTCTCGTAGTTTCCGAGATACGATAGGGGGGGGGGGGGAGAAGGGGGGTGAAAAGGGGAGGTTTGGCACTTTTCCCGTAGGTTTGAGAGTTACTTGTTTACGAATCTGTCAAAATATACCCACCTCCCCATCCACCATCTGGGAGAACAATTATGTCAATGAGTCAGTCAGTCAGTGAGTGAGTGGTAATTTAGCTTTATATAGTATAACTAGTATTTGCGTGTTGCGCGAGGTGCAAGCACCTCGCGTGCTTGTGAAGAAAACTAAAGCATTGCCCCTCTAAATCAAGTATTTGCGTGTTGCGCGAGGTGCAAGCACCTCGCGAGCTTGTGAAAAAAAAATAAAAAAAAAAGAGGGGGGGGGGGTGATGGGGCGGGGGGTGCACAAGTATTTCGACTTAAGCATTGCCCCTCTAAATGAATCTGAAAAAAAAAATGTTCCAAGTCTCTTAGATTCCGAGATCCGCCTAAAGGGGGGGAGAAGGGGGGCGGGGAGGGGGGACTTTGAAAAATGGTTTTTACTTTACCGAGCCTCCTCTATACGAATCCGTAAAAAGAAAAAATACGGGTCTCGTAGTTTCCGAGATACGATAGGGGGGGGGAGAAGGGGGGGGAAAGGGGGGGTTTGGCACTTTTCCCGTAGGTTTGAGAGTTACTTGTTTACGAATCTGTCAAAATATACCCACCTCCCCATCCACCATCTGGGAGAACAATTCTGTCAGTGAGTCAGTGAGTGGTAATTTAGCTTTACATAGTATAATAACTAGTATTTGCGTGTTGCGCGAGGTGCAAGCACCTCGCGTGCTTGTGAAAAAAACTAAGGCATTGCCCCTCTAAATCAAGTATTTGCGTGTTGCGCGAGGTGCAAGCACCTTGTGATAAAAAACAAAAAAAAAGAGGGGGGGGGGGGTGGCACAAGTATTTCGACTAAAGCATTGCCCCTCTAAATGAATCTGAAAAAAAAATGTTCCAAGTCTCTTAGATTCCGAGATCCGCCTAAAGGGGGGGAGAAGGGGGGCGGGCGGGGGACTTTGAAAAATGGTTTTTACTTTACCGAGCCTCCTCTATACGAATCCGTAAAAAACAAAAAATACGGGTCTCGTAGTTTCCGAGATACGATAGAAGGGGGGGAGAAGGGGGGGGAAAAGGGGAGGTTTGGCACTTTTCCCGTAGGTTTGAGAGTTACTTGTTTACGAATCTGTCAAAATATACCCACCTCCCCATCCACCATCTGGGAGAACAATTATGTCAATGAGTGAGTGAGTGAGTGAGTCAGTCAGTAGTCAGTGGTAATTTAGCTTTATATAATATAACTAGTATTTGCGTGTTGCGCGAGGTGCAAGCACCTCGCGTGCTTGTGAAAAAAAAAAAAATTGGGGCGGGGTGATGGGGTGTTTAGTATTTGCGTGTTGCGCGAGGTGCAAGCACCTCGCGGGCTTGTGAAAAAAAAAAAAAAAGGGGGTTGTGATAGGGGGAGATGGGGGGTTTAGTATTCGCGTGTTGCGCGAGGTGCAAGCACCTCGCGTGCTTGTGAAAAAAAAAAAAAAAAAATGGGGGGGTGATAGGGGGGGGGGGGGTTGCAGAAGTATTTCGACTAAAGCATTGCCCTTCTAAATAAATCTGAAAAAAAAAAAATTCCAAGTCTCTTAATTGCCGAGATCCGCCTAAAGGGGGGGAGAAGGGGGGCGGGGGGGGGACTTTGAAAAATGGTTTTTACTTTACCGATTCTCCTCTATACGAATCCGTAAAAAGAAAAAAATACGGGTCTCGTAGTTTCCGAGATACGATAGGGGGGGGGGGGAGAAGGGGGGTGAAAAGGGGAGGTTTGGCACTTTTCCCGTAGGTTTGAGAGTTACTTGTTTACGAATCTGTCAAAATATACCCACCTCCCCATCCACCATCTGGGAGAACAATTATGTCAATGAGTCAGTCAGTCAGTGAGTGAGTGGTAATTTAGCTTTATATAGTATAACTAGTATTTGCGTGTTGCGCGAGGTGCAAGCACCTCGCGTGCTTGTGAAGAAAACTAAAGCATTGCCCCTCTAAATCAAGTATTTGCGTGTTGCGCGAGGTGCAAGCACCTCGCGAGCTTGTGAAAAGAAAATAAAAAAAAAAGAGGGGGGGGGGGTGATGGGGCGGGGGGTGCACAAGTATTTCGACTTAAGCATTGCCCCTCTAAATGAATCTGAAAAAAAAAAATGTTCCAAGTCTCTTAGATTCCGAGATCCGCCTAAAGGGGGGGAGAAGGGGGGCGGGGAGGGGGGACTTTGAAAAATGGTTTTTACTTTACCGAGCCTCCTCTATACGAATCCGTAAAAAGAAAAAATACGGGTCTCGTAGTTTCCGAGATACGATAGGGGGGGGGAGAAGGGGGGGGAAAGGGGGGGTTTGGCACTTTTCCCGTAGGTTTGAGAGTTACTTGTTTACGAATCTGTCAAAATATACCCACCTCCCCATCCACCATCTGGGAGAACAATTCTGTCAGTGAGTCAGTGAGTGGTAATTTAGCTTTACATAGTATAATAACTAGTATTTGCGTGTTGCGCGAGGTGCAAGCACCTCGCGTGCTTGTGAAACAAACTAAGGCATTGCCCCTCTAAATCAAGTATTTGCGTGTTGCGCGAGGTGCAAGCACCTTGTGATAAAAAACAAAAAAAAAGAGGGGGGGGGGGTGATGGGGGGGGGGGTGGCACAAGTATTTCGACTAAAGCATTGCCCCTCTAAATGAATCTGAAATAAAAATGTTCCAAGTCTCTTAGATTCCGAGATCCGCCTAAAGGGGGGGAGAAGGGGGGCGGGCGGGGGACTTTGAAAAATGGTTTTTACTTTACCGAGCCTCCTCTATACGAATCCGTAAAAAACAAAAAATACGGGTCTCGTAGTTTCCGAGATACGATAGAAGGGGGGGAGAAGGGGGGGGAAAAGGGGAGGTTTGGCACTTTTCCCGTAGGTTTGAGAGTTACTTGTTTACGAATCTGTCAAAATATACCCACCTCCCCATCCACCATCTGGGAGAACAATTATGTCAATGAGTGAGTGAGTGAGTGAGTCAGTCAGTAGTCAGTGGTAATTTAGCTTTATATAATATAACTAGTATTTGCGTGTTGCGCGAGGTGCAAGCACCTCGCGTGCTTGTGAAAAAAAAAAAAATTGGGGCGGGGTGATGGGGTGTTTAGTATTTGCGTGTTGCGCGAGGTGCAAGCACCTCGCGTGCTTGTGAAAAAAAAAAAAGGGGGGGGGGGGTGACGGGGGGAGATGGGGGGGGTTTAGTATTTGCGTGTTGCGCGAGGTGCAAGCACCTCGCGTGCTTGTGAAAAAAACTAATGCATTGCCCCTCGAAATCAAGTATTTGCGTGTTGCGCGAGGTGCAAGCACCTCGCGGGCTTGTGAAAAAAAAAAAAATTGGGGCGGGGTGATGGGGTGTTTAGTATTTGCGTGTTGCGCGAGGTGCAAGCACCTCGCGTGCTTGTGAAAAAAAAAAAAAAAAATGGGGGGGTGATAGGGGGGGGGGGGGTTGCAGAAGTATTTCGACTAAAGCATTGCCCTTCTAAATAAATCTGAAAAAAAAAAAATTCCAAGTCTCTTAATTGCCGAGATCCGCCTAAAGGGGGGGAGATGGGGGGCAGGGGGGGACTTTGAAAAATGGTTTTTACTTTACCGAGCCTCCTCTACACGAATCCGTAAAAAAAAAAAATACGGGTCTCGTAGTTTCCGAGATACGATAGGGGGGGGGGGGAGAAGGGGGGGGGAAAAGGGGAGGTTTGGCACTTTTCCCGTAGGTTTGAGAGTTACTTGTTTACGAATCTGTCAAAATATACCCACCTCCCCATCCACCATCTGGGAGAACAATTATGTCAATGAGTGAGTCAGTCAGTCAGTCAGTGAGTGGTAATTTAGCTTTATATAACATAACTAGTATTTGCGTGTTGCGCGAGGTGCAAGCACCTCGCGTGCTTGTGACAAAAAGAAAACAAAATAAAAGGGGGCGTTTAGAATTTGCGTGTTGCGCGAGGTGCAAGCACCTCGCGTGCTTGTGAAAAAAAAAAATGGTGGGGGTGATGGGGGGGGGGTTGCACAAGTATTTCGACTAAAGCATTGCCCCTCTAAATGAATCTGAAAAAAAAAAATGTTCCAAGTCTCTTAATTTCCGAGATCCGCCTAAAGGGGGTGAAAAGGGGGGCGGGGGGGGGCAACTGAAAAATGGTTTTTACTTTACCGAGCCTCCTCTATACGAATCCGTAAAAAAAAAAAATACGGGTCTCGTAGTTTCCGAGATACGATAGGGAGGGGGGAGAAGGGGGGTGAAAAGGGGAGGTTTGGCACTTTTCCCGTAGGTTTGAGAGTTACTTGTTTACGAATCTGTCAAAATATACCCACCTCCCCATCCACCATCTGGCAGAACAATTATGTCAATGAGTGAGTGAGTGAGTCAGTGAGTGGTAATCTAGCTTTATATAGTATAATAACTAGTATTTGCGTGTTGCGCGAGGTGCAAGCACCTCGCGTGCTTGTGAAAAAAACTAAAGCATTGCCCCTCTAAATCAAGTATTTGCGTGTTGCGCGAGGTGCAAGCACCTCGCGTGCTTGTGAAAAAAGAAATTGGTATTTGCGTGTTGCGCGAGGTGCAAGCACCTCGCGTGCTTGTGCTTGTGAAAAAAGAAAAAAAAGAGGGGGGGGGGGTGATGGGGGGGGGTTGCACAAGTATTTCGACTAAAGCATTGCCCCTCTAAATGAATCTGAAAAAAAAAATGTTCCAAGTCTCTTAGATTCCGAGATCCGCCTAAAGGGGGGGAGAAGGGGGGCGGGGGGGGGGGGGGGGACTTTGAAAAATGGTTTTTACTTTACCGAGCCTCCTCTATACGAATCCGTAAAAAACAAAAAATACGGGTCTCGTAGTTTCCGAGATACGATAGGGGGGGGGGAGAAGGGGGGTGAAAAGGGGAGGTTTGGCACTTTTCCCGTAGGTTTGAGAGTTACTTGTTTACGAATCTGTCAAAATATACCTACCTCCCCATCCACCATCTGGGAGAACAATTATATCAATGAGTCAGTCAGTCAGTGAGTGAGTGGTAATTTAGCTTTATATAGTATAACTAGTATTTGCGTGTTGCGCGAGGTGCAAGCACCTCGCGTGCTTGTGAAAAAAACTAAGGCATTGCCCCTCTAAATCAAGTATTTGCGTGTTGCGCGAGGTGCAAGCACCTCGCGTGCTTGTGAGAAAAAAAAAAAAAAAAGGGGGGTTGGGGGGGGAAGTTGCAGAAGTATTTTGACTAAAGCATTGCCCCTCTAAATGAATCTGAAAAAAAAAATGTTCCAAGTCTCTTAGATTCCGAGATCCGCCTAAAGGGGGGGAGAAGGGGGGCGGGGGGGGGACTTTGAAAAATGGTTTTTACTTTACCGAGCCTCCTCTATACGAATCCGTAAAAAGAAAAAAATACGGGTCTCGTAGTTTCCGAGATACGATAGGGGGGGGGGGAGAAGGGGGGTGAAAAGGGGAGGTTTGGCACTTTTCCCGTAGGTTTGAGAGTTACTTGTTTACGAATCTGTCAAAATATACCCACCTCCCCATCCACCATCTGGGAGAACAATTATGTCAATGAGTCAGTCAGTCAGTGAGTGAGTGGTAATTTAGCTTTATATAGTATAACTAGTATTTGCGTGTTGCGCGAGGTGCAAGCACCTCGCGTGCTTGTGAAAAAAACTAAGGCATTGCCCCTCTAAATCAAGTATTTGCGTGTTGCGCGAGGTGCAAGCACCTCGCGTGCTTGTGAGAAAAAAAAAAAAAAAAGGGGGGTTGGGGGGGGAAGTTGCAGAAGTATTTTGACTAAAGCATTGCCCCTCTAAATGAATCTGAAAAAAAAAAATGTTCCAAGTCTCTTAGATTCCGAGATCCGCCTAAAGGGGGGGAGAAGGGGGGCGGGGGGGGGACTTTGAAAAATGGTTTTTACTTTACCGAGCCTCCTCTATACGAATCCGTAAAAAGAAAAAAATACGGGTCTCGTAGTTTCCGAGATACGATAGGGGGGGGGGGAGAAGGGGGGTGAAAAGGGGAGGTTTGGCACTTTTCCCGTAGGTTTGAGAGTTACTTGTTTACGAATCTGTCAAAATATACCCACCTCCCCATCCACCATCTGGGAGAACAATTATGTCAATGAGTCAGTCAGTCAGTGAGTGAGTGGTAATTTAGCTTTATATAGTATAACTAGTATTTGCGTGTTGCGCGAGGTGCAAGCACCTCGCGTGCTTGTGAAGAAAACTAAAGCATTACCCCTCTAAATCAAGTATTTGCGTGTTGCGCGAGGTGCAAGCACCTCGCGAGCTTGTGAAAAAAAAATAAAAAAAAAAGAGGGGGGGGGGTGATGGGGGGTGGGGTTGCACAAGTATTTCGACTTAAGCATTGCCCCTCTAAATGAATCTGAAAAAAAAAATGTTCCAAGTCTCTTAGATTCCGAGATCCGCCTAAAGGGGGGGAGAAGGGGGGCGGGGAGGGGGGACTTTGAAAAATGGTTTTTACTTTACCGAGCCTCCTCTATACGAATCCGTAAAAAGAAAAAATACGGGTCTCGTAGTTTCCGAGATACGATAGGGGGGGGGGAGAAGGGGGGGGAAAGGGGGGGTTTGGCACTTTTCCCGTAGGTTTGAGAGTTACTTGTTTACGAATCTGTCAAAATATACCCACCTCCCCATCCACCATCTGGGAGAACAATTCTGTCAGTGAGTCAGTGAGTGGTAATTTAGCTTTATATAGTATAATAACTAGTATTTGCGTGTTGCGCGAGGTGCAAGCACCTCGCGTGCTTGTGAAAAAAACTAAGGCATTGCCCCTCTAAATCAAGTATTTGCGTGTTGCGCGAGGTGCAAGCACCTTGTGATAAAAAACAAAAAAAAAGAGGGGGGGGGGGTGATGGGGGGGGGGTGGCACAAGTATTTCGACTAAAGCATTGCCCCTCTAAATGAATCTGAAAAAAAAATGTTCCAAGTCTCTTAGATTCCGAGATCCGCCTAAAGGGGGGGAGAAGGGGGGCGGGCGGGGGACTTTGAAAAATGGTTTTTACTTTACCGAGCCTCCTCTATACGAATCCGTAAAAAACAAAAAATACGGGTCTCGTAGTTTCCGAGATACGATAGAAGGGGGGGAGAAGGGGGGGGAAAAGGGGAGGTTTGGCACTTTTCCCGTAGGTTTGAGAGTTACTTGTTTACGAATCTGTCAAAATATACCCACCTCCCCATCCACCATCTGGGAGAACAATTATGTCAATGAGTGAGTGAGTGAGTGAGTCAGTCAGTAGTCAGTGGTAATTTAGCTTTATATAATATAACTAGTATTTGCGTGTTGCGCGAGGTGCAAGCACCTCGCGTGCTTGTGAAAAAAACTAAGGCATTGCCCCTCTAAATCAAGTATTTGCGTGTTGCGCGAGGTGCAAGCACCTCGCGTGCTTGTGAGAAAAAAAAAAAAAAAGGGGGGTTGGGGGGGGAAGTTGCAGAAGTATTTTGACTAAAGCATTGCCCCTCTAAATGAATCTGAAAAAAAAAAATGTTCCAAGTCTCTTAATTTCCGAGATCCGCCTAAAGGGGGTGAAAAGGGGGGCGGGGGGGGGCAACTGAAAAATGGTTTTTACTTTACCGAGCCTCCTCTATACGAATCCGTAAAAAAAAAAAATACGGGTCTCGTAGTTTCCGAGATACGATAGGGAGGGGGGAGAAGGGGGGTGAAAAGGGGAGGTTTGGCACTTTTCCCGTAGGTTTGAGAGTTACTTGTTTACGAATCTGTCAAAATATACCCACCTCCCCATCCACCATCTGGCAGAACAATTATGTCAATGAGTGAGTGAGTGAGTCAGTGAGTGGTAATCTAGCTTTATATAGTATAATAACTAGTATTTGCGTGTTGCGCGAGGTGCAAGCACCTCGCGTGCTTGTGAAAAAAACTAAAGCATTGCCCCTCTAAATCAAGTATTTGCGTGTTGCGCGAGGTGCAAGCACCTCGCGTGCTTGTGAAAAAAGAAATTGGTATTTGCGTGTTGCGCGAGGTGCAAGCACCTCGCGTGCTTGTGCTTGTGAAAAAAGAAAAAAAAGAGGGGGGGGGGGTGATGGGGGGGGGTTGCACAAGTATTTCGACTAAAGCATTGCCCCTCTAAATGAATCTGAAAAAAAAAATGTTCCAAGTCTCTTAGATTCCGAGATCCGCCTAAAGGGGGGGAGAAGGGGGGCGGGGGGGGGGGGGGGGACTTTGAAAAATGGTTTTTACTTTACCGAGCCTCCTCTATACGAATCCGTAAAAAACAAAAAATACGGGTCTCGTAGTTTCCGAGATACGATAGGGGGGGGGGAGAAGGGGGGTGAAAAGGGGAGGTTTGGCACTTTTCCCGTAGGTTTGAGAGTTACTTGTTTACGAATCTGTCAAAATATACCCACCTCCCCATCCACCATCTGGGAGAACAATTATATCAATGAGTCAGTCAGTCAGTGAGTGAGTGGTAATTTAGCTTTATATAGTATAACTAGTATTTGCGTGTTGCGCGAGGTGCAAGCACCTCGCGTGCTTGTGAAAAAAACTAAGGCATTGCCCCTCTAAATCAAGTATTTGCGTGTTGCGCGAGGTGCAAGCACCTCGCGTGCTTGTGAGAAAAAAAAAAAAAAAAGGGGGGTTGGGGGGGGAAGTTGCAGAAGTATTTTGACTAAAGCATTGCCCCTCTAAATGAATCTGAAAAAAAAAATGTTCCAAGTCTCTTAGATTCCGAGATCCGCCTAAAGGGGGGGAGAAGGGGGGCGGGGGGGGGACTTTGAAAAATGGTTTTTACTTTACCGAGCCTCCTCTATACGAATCCGTAAAAAGAAAAAAATACGGGTCTCGTAGTTTCCGAGATACGATAGGGGGGGGGGAGAAGGGGGGTGAAAAGGGGAGGTTTGGCACTTTTCCCGTAGGTTTGAGAGTTACTTGTTTACGAATCTGTCAAAATATACCCACCTCCCCATCCACCATCTGGGAGAACAATTATGTCAATGAGTCAGTCAGTCAGTGAGTGAGTGGTAATTTAGCTTTATATAGTATAACTAGTATTTGCGTGTTGCGCGAGGTGCAAGCACCTCGCGTGCTTGTGAAAAAAACTAAGGCATTGCCCCTCTAAATCAAGTATTTGCGTGTTGCGCGAGGTGCAAGCACCTCGCGTGCTTGTGAGAAAAAAAAAAAAAAAAGGGGGGTTGGGGGGGGAAGTTGCAGAAGTATTTTGACTAAAGCATTGCCCCTCTAAATGAATCTGAAAAAAAAAAATGTTCCAAGTCTCTTAGATTCCGAGATCCGCCTAAAGGGGGGGAGAAGGGGGGCGGGGGGGGGACTTTGAAAAATGGTTTTTACTTTACCGAGCCTCCTCTATACGAATCCGTAAAAAGAAAAAAATACGGGTCTCGTAGTTTCCGAGATACGATAGGGGGGGGGGAGAAGAGGGGTGAAAAGGGGAGGTTTGGCACTTTTCCCGTAGGTTTGAGAGTTACTTGTTTACGAATCTGTCAAAATATACCCACCTCCCCATCCACCATCTGGGAGAACAATTATGTCAATGAGTCAGTCAGTCAGTGAGTGAGTGGTAATTTAGCTTTATATAGTATAACTAGTATTTGCGTGTTGCGCGAGGTGCAAGCACCTCGCGTGCTTGTGAAGAAAACTAAAGCATTACCCCTCTAAATCAAGTATTTGCGTGTTGCGCGAGGTGCAAGCACCTCGCGAGCTTGTGAAAAAAAAATAAAAAAAAAAGAGGGGGGGGGGGGTGATGGGGGGTGGGGTTGCACAAGTATTTCGACTTAAGCATTGCCCCTCTAAATGAATCTGAAAAAAAAAATGTTCCAAGTCTCTTAGATTCCGAGATCCGCCTAAAGGGGGGGAGAAGGGGGGCGGGGAGGGGGGACTTTGAAAAATGGTTTTTACTTTACCGAGCCTCCTCTATACGAATCCGTAAAAAGAAAAAATATGGGTCTCGTAGTTTCCGAGATACGATAGGGGGGGGGGGAGAAGGGGGAGGAAAGGGGGGGTTTGGCACTTTTCCCGTAGGTTTGAGAGTTACTTGTTTACGAATCTGTCAAAATATACCCACCTCCCCATCCACCATCTGGGAGAACAATTCTGTCAGTGAGTCAGTGAGTGGTAATTTAGCTTTATATAGTATAATAACTAGTATTTGCGTGTTGCGCGAGGTGCAAGCACCTCGCGTGCTTGTGAAAAAAACTAAGGCATTGCCCCTCTAAATCAAGTATTTGCGTGTTGCGCGAGGTGCAAGCACCTTGTGATAAAAAACAAAAAAAAAGAGGGGGGGGGGGGTGATGGGGGGGGGGTGGCACAAGTATTTCGACTAAAGCATTGCCCCTCTAAATGAATCTGAAAAAAAAATGTTCCAAGTCTCTTAGATTCCGAGATCCGCCTAAAGGGGGGGAGAAGGGGGGCGGGCGGGGGACTTTGAAAAATGGTTTTTACTTTACCGAGCCTCCTCTATACGAATCCGTAAAAAACAAAAAATACGGGTCTCGTAGTTTCCGAGATACGATAGAAGGGGGGGAAAAGGGGGGGGAAAAGGGGAGGTTTGGCACTTTTCCCGTAGGTTTGAGAGTTACTTGTTTACGAATCTGTCAAAATATACCCACCTCCCCATCCACCATCTGGGAGAACAATTATGTCAATGAGTGAGTGAGTGAGTGAGTCAGTCAGTAGTCAGTGGTAATTTAGCTTTATATAATATAACTAGTATTTGCGTGTTGCGCGAGGTGCAAGCACCTCGCGTGCTTGTGAAAAAAAAAAGGGGGGGTGATGGGGGGGGGTTAGTATTTGCGTGTTGCGCGAGGTGCAAGCACCTCGCGTGCTTGTGAAAAAAAAAAAAATTGGGGCGGGGTGATGGGGTGTTTAGTATTTGCGTGTTGCGCGAGGTGCAAGCACCTCGCGTGCTTGTGAAAAAAAAAAAAGGGGGGGGGGTGACGGGGGGAGATGGGGGGGGTTTAGTATTTGCGTGTTGCGCGAGGTGCAAGCACCTCGCGTGCTTGTGAAAAAAACTAATGCATTGCCCCTCGAAATCAAGTATTTGCGTGTTGCGCGAGGTGCAAGCACCTCGCGGGCTTGTGAAAAAAAAAAAAATTGGGGCGGGGTGATGGGGTGTTTAGTATTTGCGTGTTGCGCGAGGTGCAAGCACCTCGCGGGCTTGTGAAAAAAAAAAAAAAAGGGGGTTATGATAGGGGGAGATGGGGGGTTTAGTATTCGCGTGTTGCGCGAGGTGCAAGCACCTCGCGTGCTTGTGAAAAAAAAAAAAAAAAAATGGGGGGGTGATAGGGGGGGGGGGGTTGCAGAAGTATTTCGACTAAAGCATTGCCCTTCTAAATAAATCTGAAAAAAAAAAATTTCCAAGTCTCTTAATTGCCGAGATCCGCCTAAAGGGGGGGAGATGGGGGGCAGGGGGGGGACTTTGAAAAATGGTTTTTACTTTACCGAGCCTCCTCTACACGAATCCGTAAAAAAAAAAATACGGGTCTCGTAGTTTCCGAGATACGATAGGGGGGGGGGGGAGAAGGGGGGGGGAAAAGGGGAGGTTTGGCACTTTTCCCGTAGGTTTGAGAGTTACTTGTTTACGAATCTGTCAAAATATACCCACCTCCCCATCCACCATCTGGGAGAACAATTATGTCAATGAGTGAGTCAGTCAGTCAGTCAGTGAGTGGTAATTTAGCTTTATATAACATAACTAGTATTTGCGTGTTGCGCGAGGTGCAAGCACCTCGCGTGCTTGTGACAAAAAGAAAACAAAATAAAAGGGGGCGTTTAGAATTTGCGTGTTGCGCGAGGTGCAAGCACCTCGCGTGCTTGTGAAAAAAAAAAATGGTGGGGGTGATGGGGGGGGGGTTGCACAAGTATTTCGACTAAAGCATTGCCCCTCTAAATGAATCTGAAAAAAAAAAATGTTCCAAGTCTCTTAATTTCCGAGATCCGCCTAAAGGGGGTGAAAAGGGGGGCGGGGGGGGGCAACTGAAAAATGGTTTTTACTTTACCGAGCCTCCTCTATACGAATCCGTAAAAAAAAAAAATACGGGTCTCGTAGTTTCCGAGATACGATAGGGAGGGGGGAGAAGGGGGGTGAAAAGGGGAGGTTTGGCACTTTTCCCGTAGGTTTGAGAGTTACTTGTTTACGAATCTGTCAAAATATACCCACCTCCCCATCCACCATCTGGCAGAACAATTATGTCAATGAGTGAGTGAGTGAGTCAGTGAGTGGTAATCTAGCTTTATATAGTATAATAACTAGTATTTGCGTGTTGCGCGAGGTGCAAGCACCTCGCGTGCTTGTGAAAAAAACTAAAGCATTGCCCCTCTAAATCAAGTATTTGCGTGTTGCGCGAGGTGCAAGCACCTCGCGTGCTTGTGAAAAAAGAAATTGGTATTTGCGTGTTGCGCGAGGTGCAAGCACCTCGCGTGCTTGTGCTTGTGAAAAAAGAAATTGGTATTTGCGTGTTGCGCGAGGTGCAAGCACCTCGCGAGCTTGTGAAAAAAAAAAAAAAAGAGGGGGGGGGGGGGGTGATGGGGGGGGGTTGCACAAGTATTTCGACTAAAGCATTGCCCCTCTAAATGAATCTGAAAAAAAAAATGTTCCAAGTCTCTTAGATTCCGAGATCCGCCTAAAGGGGGGGAGAAGGGGGGCGGGGGGGGGGGACTTTGAAAAATGGTTTTTACTTTACCGAGCCTCCTCTATACGAATCCGTAAAAAACAAAAAATACGGGTCTCGTAGTTTCCGAGATACGATAGGGGGGGGGAGAAGGGGGGTGAAAAGGGGAGGTTTGGCACTTTTCCCGTAGGTTTGAGAGTTACTTGTTTACGAATCTGTCAAAATATACCCACCTCCCCATCCACCATCTGGGAGAACAATTATGTCAATGAGTCAGTCAGTCAGTGAGTGAGTGGTAATTTAGCTTTATATAGTATAACTAGTATTTGCGTGTTGCGCGAGGTGCAAGCACCTCGCGTGCTTGTGAAAAAAACTAAGGCATTGCCCCTCTAAATCAAGTATTTGCGTGTTGCGCGAGGTGCAAGCACCTCGCGTGCTTGTGAGAAAAAAAAAAAAAAAGGGGGGTTGGGGGGGGAAGTTGCAGAAGTATTTTGACTAAAGCATTGCCCCTCTAAATGAATCTGAAAAAAAAAATGTTCCAAGTCTCTTAGATTCCGAGATCCGCCTAAAGGGGGGGAGAAGGGGGGCGGGGGGGGGACTTTGAAAAATGGTTTTTACTTTACCGAGCCTCCTCTATACGAATCCGTAAAAAGAAAAAAATACGGGTCTCGTAGTTTCCGAGATACGATAGGGGGGGGGGAGAAGGGGGGTGAAAAGGGGAGGTTTGGCACTTTTCCCGTAGGTTTGAGAGTTACTTGTTTACGAATCTGTCAAAATATACCCACCTCCCCATCCACCATCTGGGAGAACAATTATGTCAATGAGTCAGTCAGTCAGTGAGTGAGTGGTAATTTAGCTTTATATAGTATAACTAGTATTTGCGTGTTGCGCGAGGTGCAAGCACCTCGCGTGCTTGTGAAAAAAACTAAGGCATTGCCCCTCTAAATCAAGTATTTGCGTGTTGCGCGAGGTGCAAGCACCTCGCGTGCTTGTGAGAAAAAAAAAAAAAAAAGGGGGGTTGGGGGGGGAAGTTGCAGAAGTATTTTGACTAAAGCATTGCCCCTCTAAATGAATCTGAAAAAAAAAAATGTTCCAAGTCTCTTAGATTCCGAGATCCGCCTAAAGGGGGGGAGAAGGGGGGCGGGGGGGGGACTTTGAAAAATGGTTTTTACTTTACCGAGCCTCCTCTATACGAATCCGTAAAAAGAAAAAAATACGGGTCTCGTAGTTTCCGAGATACGATAGGGGGGGGGGGAGAAGGGGGGTGAAAAGGGGAGGTTTGGCACTTTTCCCGTAGGTTTGAGAGTTACTTGTTTACGAATCTGTCAAAATATACCCACCTCCCCATCCACCATCTGGGAGAACAATTATGTCAATGAGTCAGTCAGTCAGTGAGTGAGTGGTAATTTAGCTTTATATAGTATAACTAGTATTTGCGTGTTGCGCGAGGTGCAAGCACCTCGCGTGCTTGTGAAGAAAACTAAAGCATTACCCCTCTAAATCAAGTATTTGCGTGTTGCGCGAGGTGCAAGCACCTCGCGAGCTTGTGAAAAAAAAATAAAAAAAAAAGAGGGGGGGGGGGGGTGATGGGGGGTGGGGTTGCACAAGTATTTCGACTTAAGCATTGCCCCTCTAAATGAATCTGAAAAAAAAAATGTTCCAAGTCTCTTAGATTCCGAGATCCGCCTAAAGGGGGGGAGAAGGGGGGCGGGGAGGGGGGACTTTGAAAAATGGTTTTTACTTTACCGAGCCTCCTCTATACGAATCCGTAAAAAGAAAAAATACGGGTCTCGTAGTTTCCGAGATACGATAGGGGGAAAGGGGGGGTTTGGCACTTTTCCCGTAGGTTTGAGAGTTACTTGTTTACGAATCTGTCAAAATATACCCACCTCCCCATCCACCATCTGGGAGAACAATTCTGTCAGTGAGTCAGTGAGTGGTAATTTAGCTTTATATAGTATAATAACTAGTATTTGCGTGTTGCGCGAGGTGCAAGCACCTTGTGATAAAAAACAAAAAAAAAGAGGGGGGGGGGGGGTGATGGGGGGGGGGGTGGCACAAGTATTTCGACTAAAGCATTGCCCCTCTAAATGAATCTGAAAAAAAAATGTTCCAAGTCTCTTAGATTCCGAGATCCGCCTAAAGGGGGGGAGAAGGGGGGCGGGCGGGGGACTTTGAAAAATGGTTTTTACTTTACCGAGCCTCCTCTATACGAATCCGTAAAAAACAAAAAATACGGGTCTCGTAGTTTCCGAGATACGATAGAAGGGGGGGAGAAGGGGGGGGAAAAGGGGAGGTTTGGCACTTTTCCCGTAGGTTTGAGAGTTACTTGTTTACGAATCTGTCAAAATATACCCACCTCCCCATCCACCATCTGGGAGAACAATTATGTCAATGAGTGAGTGAGTCAGTCAGTGGTAATTTAGCTTTATATAGTATAACTAGTATTTGCGTGTTGCGCGAGGTGCAAGCACCTCGCGTGCTTGTGAAGAAAGCTAAAGCATTGCCCCTCTAAATCAAGTATTTGCGTGTTGCGCGAGGTGCAAGCACCTCGCGAGCTTGTGAAAAAAAAATAAAAAAAAAAAGAGGGGGGGGGGGGTGATGGGGGGGGGGTTGCACAAGTATTTCGACTTAAGCATTGCCCCTCTAAATGAATCTGAAAAAAAAAATGTTCCAAGTCTCTTAGATTCCGAGATCCGCCTAAAGGGGGGGAGAAGGGGGGCGGGGAGGGGGGACTTTGAAAAATGGTTTTTACTTTACCGAGCCTCCTCTATACGAATCCGTAAAAAGAAAAAATACGGGTCTCGTAGTTTCCGAGATACGATGGGGGGGGGGGAGAAGGGGGGGGAAAAGGGGGGGTTTGGCACTTTTCCCGTAGGTTTGAGAGTTACTTGTTTACGAATCTGTCAAAATATACCCACCTCCCCATCCACCATCTGGGAGAACAATTCTGTCAGTGAGTCAGTGAGTGGTAATTTAGCTTTATATAGTATAACTAGTATTTGCGTGTTGCGCGAGGTGCAAGCACCTCGCGTGCTTGTGAAAAAAAAAAAATGGGGGTGTGATGGGGGGGTTTAGTATTTGCGTGTTGCGCGAGGTGCAAGCACCTCGCGTGCTTGTGAAAAAAACTAAAGCATTGCCCCTCTAAATCAAGTATTTGCGTGTTGCGCGAGGTGCAAGCACCTCGCGTGCTTGTGAAAAAAAAAAGTAGGGGGGGAGATAGGGGGGTTTAGTATTTGCGTGTTGCGCGAGGTGCAAGCACCTCGGGTGCTTGTGAAAAAAAAAACAAACAAAAAAAACGAGGGGGTGGGTGATGGGGGGGTGGGTTGCACAAGTATTTCGACTAAAGCATTGCCCCTCTATATGAATCTGAAAAAAAAAAATGTTCCAAGTCTCTTAGATTCCGAGATCCGCCTAAAGGGGGGGAGAAGGGGGGCGGGAGGGGGGACTTTGAAAAATGGTTTTTACTTTACCGAACCTCCTCTATACGAATCCGTAAAAAACAAAAAATACGGGTCTCGTAGTTTCCGAGATACGATGGGGAGGGGGGAGAAGGGGGGTGAAAAGGGGAGGTTTGGCACTTTTCCCGTAGGTTTGAGAGTTACTTGTTTACGAATCTGTCAAAATATACCCACCTCCCCATCCACCATCTGGGAGAACAATTATGTCAATGAGTGAGTCAG
Organism: Tholera decimalis; assembly: GCA_943138885.2. Taxonomy (NCBI): domain Eukaryota; kingdom Metazoa; phylum Arthropoda; class Insecta; order Lepidoptera; family Noctuidae; genus Tholera; species Tholera decimalis. Next base: position 14,159,424 of record OW964551.2, read on the forward strand.
TCAGTCAGTGAGTGGTAATTTAGCTTTATATAGTATAACTAGTATTTGCGTGTTGCGCGAGGTGCAAGCACCTCGCGTGCTTGTGAAAAAAAAAAAAAAAATGGGGGGGTTTAGTATTTGCGTGTTGCGCGAGGTGCAAGCACCTCGCGTGCTTGTGAAAAAAAAAAAGGGGGGTGATGGCGGGGTTTAGTATTTGCGTGTTGCGCGAGGTGCAAGCACCTCGCGAGCTTGTGAAAAAAAAAAAAAAAAAAAAAAAAGAGAGGGGGGGGTGATGGGGGGGGGGTTGCACAAGTATTTCGACTAAAGCATTGCCCCTCTAAATGAATCTGAAAAAAAAAATGTTCCAAGTCTCTTAGATTCCGAGATCCGCCTAAAGGGGGGGAGAAGGGGGGCGGGGGGGGGGGGACTTTGAAAAATGGTTTTTACTTTACCGAGCCTCCTCTATACGAATCCGTAAAAAACAAAAAATACGGTTCTCGTAGTTTCCGAGATACGATAGAGGGGGGGGAGAAGGGGGGGGAAAAGGGGAGGTTTGGCACTTTTCCCGTAGGTTTGAGAGTTACTTGTTTACGAATCTGTCAAAATATACCCACCTCCCCATCCACCATCTGGGAGAACAATTATGTCAATGAGTGAGTCAGTCAGTCAGTGAGTGGTAATTTAGCTTTATATAGTATAATATTAGCCGAGCTATTATAATCTTTGTCAAGCAAGTCGGGGACGGGATCCCGTGGAATATTTTCGACTTCTACGCGGACGAAGTCGCAGGCAGAAGCTAGTTTTATTACAAAAGGATCCCTGTAGTGTGCGTACGAAGCCTAAAGAGTGAAATTCCCTGCCGGAGTCTGTGTTTCCTGATAGCTATATCCTGGGGGTCTTTAAGTCAAGAGTGAATAGGTTACTTCTAGGTAAGAGTGCTCCATCTTCGACCACATCATCACTTACCATCAGGTGAGATGGTGGTCATACGCGAGCCTATTATCAATAGCAAAAAAAAAACGTCCGGTTACTGGAACACGAAACGAACGAAAACTGATCGAATACGATACACGACGCACATAAAGTAAGTTATTCATTATGATGAGTATTGCCAGTGTTTTCATTTACTTTATTTCACTGTATATAAGTTTATTTATATTTATTGTGATAAGATGTATTTTATGTGTAGGTAAGAGCCAAGTTGCATGCAATATATAAATTGATTCATTGATCGATTTTGGGCGTAGTCGACTCCGTTCATTCACACTTAGTCGTTTGTCCGAATTCCATTGGAAATCAAATACGAGCTAACGACCAAGTATGCATGTATTTAAAGCTAGTAAATAATTAATAAATGTTAAGAATGTTGCCCCAGTTCCTGTAGTGTGGAGCCCTCGTATCCTAAAATACAGGTCTCGGATTAGTTTAGACACCATCTCCCACAAATAATAATATTATAATTGTAATAATGTCATATTGAAAGAATAGTCCATAAGCTTTTTATTTATAGAAGATTTTTTTTATTAAGTATGAGCCCGCTCTTGACCTCGATCACGCCTGATGGTAAGTGTAAGATGAGGTCTACGATCGAAAGAGCGAGCCCAGAAGATGCCTGTTCACTTTTGCTTTAAAGGCTGACGGGTCTTACCAGTATGTGGCAGGGAATACAGAAGCCGGCAGACAGTTCCACACCTTGGCTGTGCGCACAATAAATGTAGAGGAGAAGCGCTTCGTACGACAAGACGGTATATCGACCAAGTGTGGATATTCTTTTTAAGTGTAATTGCGCCACTATTTTCGTGTTTGCAAATATGTACTTTAGTTTTCTTTTTTTTTCCTTGATGAACAAAGGTCGTACCTCAAACGCATAAGCGATGGTGTCGATAGCGATGACATGCTTCCTGGCGTAGTTCTGCAGCGCTCCGGTGAGGAAGGCCTGCGGGAAGTAGAAGCCGGAGATCCAGAACACCTTGGGTATGCCAGAAGCCTGCCACTCGCGCATGAACTGCACGCGGAGACACAGGTCTTTCACCCACGCCGCTAATGTGGAAACGAAATTAGTATTTTAGATCAGGTTACTTAAAAAGAAACAATACGTTCCTAATTCCCATTCGTTAAGCTTTGGTTTCCTAGGAAATCGGTGACGTCATATAGCGGCTGTAATATTATGGACGCAAAAAGGCGGCCGTCTTTACGGTGACGACATGTGGAAAGTTCCACGGCCGTTTTAACATAGTCTGCTTCATCGCTATCAATGAAACGTTCACGAAACCATCTGACACCGACAAAACGGCCGTCATGCAAATGGCGGCACCGTTTTTTGACGTTACGGTGTCAGTTACCGCTCTCTAGGAAACCGCGCCATTTTGTTTACATAGAGAACGTTCTAGTGACGTCATTCACCGCTGTATTACGGCCGCTATATGACGGCACCGCTATCCTAGGAAACCAAAGCTTTACAGTATTACCGTAAACTCACTCCAGACACAAGCAAATTTAGGTTAGTTGAAGGTTTATGTAAATTCAACCCACATTGCTAGTTCTCTTTATAAAAACTTCCTACCTAATACCCAATACCTAATACCCGCCATTGTAACCATAGGTTTTGTGTAACAGTTGGTGTTTAAATTATTGGTGTAAAATAAAGAATATTCTATCTATCTATCAATACCACTTAGCAGAAACTAGCCAATGGCCGGGAGACATATTATACTGCACAAATATAATTGGAAACGAAATTAGTATTTTAGTTCAGGTTACTTAAAAAGAAACGACACGGTCCTAATTCCCATTGGTTACAGTATTACCATAAATTCACTCCAGACACAAGCAAATTAAGCTTAGTTGAAGGTTTATGTGTCTAGTTCTCTTTAAAAATACTACCTACCTAATACCCAATACCGCCATTGTAACCATAGGTTTTGTGTAAAAGTTGGTGTTTAAATTATTGGTGTAAAATAAAGAATATTCTATCTATCTATCAATACCACTTAGCAGAAACTAGCCAATGGCAGGGAGACATATTATACTGCACAAATATAATTGCAAAGCAGTAATATAACAGTCAGGCCGCACAACATCAAACGCATGAAGGGGGGTTTACACAACCAATGTCTTAATGGAAAAAACCCGATCACCTTGTGCCCAATCAAGGAATCGAACCCAGATAATGCCTCAGAGATAAGTTTAAAAATATGTTGTGGGTGAGTGAGTGATGTAGTTGAGTTTCGGAATACCCAAGCAGTCTTGGATATTCCAAAACCCAACGTCAGTGCTAGCACCGACATGGCTACATAGCTCTTAGTCTAATCTAGATTTGACTTACGAATGGTACGAGGTAATAATATTAATATTATAAAGAGGAAACCTTTGTATTTTTGTATGTTTGTATTGAATAGGCTCAAAAACTACTGGACCGATTTCAATTTTTTTTTACCATTACTTAGAGGGATTCTTCCGAATCCGTATAGGCTATATTTTATCCCGGAAAATAGATAGGAATTTTCGTGGTAGTGAAAATTGTGGAGTAAGGCGTCGAAAAAACTGCCGTACGTTAACGATTCTCGCGAACGCTGCCTATATTTAATATAAACATTGCACCCGTGCGAAGCCGGGGCGGGTCGCTAGTTTTGTATATGTCGATAACATATAGTTGCGAGGCTATTGACAACAACACTGTCCTTGTACCATATGTCTATAAATCATCTATTAGTAGTCAAGTAATTACTAAAACATAAATAAAGGACATCCAAACCACAAAAACTTTGCCAGAAAGCTTTTATTCTGTATAAGACCTTCAGGACAAAAAAGGTTGTCTGTAAAAGATCGCTTTTAGCGATAAGACCGCCCATTGAATCACCCTTTTTTAGTTGTTAAGTCTTTATTTGTTTTCTGTTATGGTTTACAATAAAGAGTATATTAAAATGTCTAAAAATGCTTGGAATTGAGTTGCTCCAATCACAAATATTCTAATTCTGTTTTGTTTGATATATTTTTGTCTAACTCATTTTCTTTATTCTTTTATAAAGATTATTTTATATTTATTTTTACATTTCATACAATATGACAATTCGTTTTTCAAGTAAAAGATATTTTCTGACATTTTTAAAATGTTATTTATTGTGAACGTGAGGACGATGTGGATTGATAATTATCTAGCGGTGTGAGTGTTTTATGCGGCCTACCCAAATGTACTTTCTTTGGTATTGTTCGTCTAATCGCAGAGCTCCTTAGACTACCTAAGGAGCTCAGCGATTAGACCGAGATGAGCTACACGATTGCTGACATAGGCTTACACTGACTGGGCAGGTTCCCTCAAACCTGTTTCTTTCTTCAAAAGACCATCTCAGACACAAGGTATATTGTGAAGGTGAGAGCAATGACGGGAAACAATGAGTATTATGTGTACATTACAGCACTGTTTGGTAGTTTGAGTACTTCATATGGACTACCCAAATGTCCTTTGGTATTGTTCGTCAAATCATTCGAGTTCCTTAAAGTTCTAAGTTGAGCTACGCGATAACTGACAAATCCTTGCACTATTTAGAAGGGCCTGCTCAAATCCGTGTTTCTATTCTCAAAAGAGTATCACATACATAAACCTACATGGTTCTCATATTCACTATCGATTGTATGGACTACAAAAGAGACATTAAGCTCTGAGTTTGTTTCGGTGTTTCTTTTTAGGGCAGTCAGTTAGGAAAGACCGGCCTCATCTAGTTTACATTTACGATAAAAAGACGTGTAAAGGCGTTATTTATAACTAACTTATTTGCAAAATAAACATCATTATTTAATAATAAAAAAAAGTTTTCTAACAATGTGAGTAGAATTCACGTTACAACCAATCATGTTAACCCCCCTCCAACTAAGCTAAATATGCTTGTGTCTGGAGTGGGTTCACGGCAATAGAGTAATGGGTGGGGTTAGAACCCGTGACCTCTCGATCACAAGTCTGACATCTTAGCCATTAGGCTATTGACGCTTATATCATTAAATAAATAATAAGTCATCCCGATACTGAGTCGGTCATGGACCTCTCTTAAACTCACCGAGCGGTTTCAAGGACGGATACGCCTTAGAGCTCCACATAGCGGGCACCACATTCTTGGCCAGACTCCCCGCCATGTTCTCCAGGGCTTCGGACATCACCACCAAACCCTTCATGGCTTTCAGCAGATCTCTGCAACCATACAACTGTCATGTCAAAAACGAAGTAGATACCGGAAAAAGGTCATTTGTTTATTAATTTATTTATTTACATATACACACAAAACTATACTGACAGGTATTAACCCAATGCAACAGCATAGCAATAAGAAAAAATAGCCTTCCCTTGCATTCGGGTAAAAAACAATAAAACATACACAAATAAACATTAATTATAATAATATTACAAAATAATTATAATATTACAAACAAGGCTGACCTTGTAAAACCACCCAGAGAGCACAGGCTCTGGCATAAAACCGTCGCATTATGCACCTTCCCTCGCGAAATTTTAAATAAATAACTAACCTCTTAACTGTGTTAATTATTTATGTATATATTTATATGTTTTATATTTATATGTTTTTATTATATGTTTATATATTCTTACATTATGTATTTATTTAAGTTTATGTTATTTTTATTGCATTATAAGTATGTGTAGCCTACACAGTGTAGGTATATTTAACCCTTAACCACCTAGCACGGGTCTCACAGACCTCGACGATTTAAAAATTGTGAATATTTCGGCGCCCGAGTTTTGTATAAACTTGTTCGTGCGTGTACCTTCTCCCCGCCTCCCGAGGTGCCGCACAACCACTCGCCGAGGTCGGACGTGCGCGCGATTGTCACAGGTGAGTAAAAAAACTACTACCCCGGGTCTGAGAGACCTCTGTTAGGTGGTTACGTGATTTTTTTTAATATGTTGTTTTTATTGATTTAGTTAAAAATGGCTCTAAATGGTGATATTATTGCGCGTTAGTTGGAGCACGATCTGTCAGAAAATGAAAACCTACCAATCAACGAATTTAGCGATGTGGAGACTGATATTGGACCAGATCACGTATTGGAAGAAAGTTGTTCGTCTGATTCCGAATCTGAAGAGAGAACTGCTGTGAGCAATAACTAGAATTCACCATCCCATAATATTGCTTCTTCAAATTTAAATCAAGACCAAGAGTTTTCATCAGAAGATGATGAACCTTTATCTTATATTCAATCGAGACCGAGGAAGACGAATTATTTCGGTAGAAATCGTTTTCGCTGGTCATCTACCCCACATTCTTCGCGGTTGAGAACTTTGCAACATGATATAGTGCTGCACTATATATATACACACCAGGTATAAAACCAGCATAATTATGGTGGTGAGCTAAATTCCTCTTCTTCTCCGCAAATCACCAATTTGCCTCGATTGTTCAAATAAGCTATGTATTCACTGCCGTGAAAAACTCTAAATTAAGGGGTTGCAATTTTGTTGATTTTATTATTTTATTTTGAATTTAAATATTTTTCCATGTTTATTGTTAATTGAACGTTTAAAAAAAGTTATAACGATATTCCTGATTTATGTGATCATTTTTGTGGATCTCATTTTCCAAAGGTGTTCGTGTGTAAGTTTAAAATTAGAGTTAATAACAATTATTAGAGTTTAAACAAAAAGAAAAGTTTATTTTACATGTTCCTTTATTTTTAATAAATAGTTTAATATATTCCTAAACATATTTCAATTAATTAGCAAAACCTTTCTTGGCTTTTTTTTTATGAAATTGAATTATTTTACTTTGAGGTCCAACAGACCCTTGTTAGGTGGTTGTGTGACAAAAATATATGCTAGGTGGTAAAGGGTTAATATTTTAGTTTTAGTTTTAGACTTCACATATTAATTTTTATTTCTCTTCTTGTTCTCACACACTATTGTCTACATTTCTTTTTCACTTCTCCTTTCGCAGGTCTGCTGGAAGAAATTTCTTAAGAAATAAGCAGTACCTTTGTACTCAAATATTATAATTATGTTGTCCTATTGTATTTTACTGTGTGTACATAAATAATAAAATAAATAAATAAATAAATAAGTGCCACTTTCCTCCTAACCCTTCATTATGGATATAAAATAGTATGCTTTGATATATGTCCATATCAAAGCATACTATTCTTATTCATTATGAGGCTCAGTAATGTATCTGCCTCGTTGGTCGAGTGTTCGCAAGCGCGACTGCAAATCACGACGCATCGGTTTCTATTCCAGGGTCGGAAAAAAGTGCTATTGGGTTTTCTATAAGAAATTTAACCTAACCCACTGTATACGCGTCGACTTGATAACCTCCTCCATTTTTTTCGCCGGTTGAAAAGATGAAAATACCATTATTATTGTTACTCAAAGTTGAAGAGCTCTTAATAACAGCCGCACACGTCGATCTTCAAGGTCAAGCAACGCTTACTGAGGTCAGTCTGTGATGGGTGCACATCTTAACATGGAGACTCCTCCGTGCCTCGGTTTACACGTTAAGCCTTTGGTCCCGGCCCCCGTACATCTCTGACAGTCGTCACGGGTAGTCAGAAGTCTGACCGAAGAAGGGGTATTGTGGTATACAGCTATTGAGTTTTTCTGCAAGGAATTTCTCAGTAGTTGCCCGGAGTTTGGAGGTTGGCGGTGTGATAACCCCGCGCCTTGGAAAGCACGTTAAGCCGTTGGTCCCGGCTGTCATTTAAACATCTTTGACAGTCGTTACGGGCAGTCAGAGCCAGTAAATCTGACACTGGTTTAGGCAAGGGGTATCGTGTTACCCAGCTACTGGGTTATGGAAGTCAGGTAGGCACGCTGCGTATAAAACACTAATACTCAGCTGCATCTGGTTAAACTGAAAGCCGACTCCGACATATCGCACTCTTAGAATGAAAATGACCTAACTCTAAATTCGTATAATTTCAGATTTTTATGTAAACTGGCCTGAAACATTACTCTGAATTGCCATGGAAACAGGGATCTGAATTACGAGTTATAAAGAGACAGCTTATACATCTGCCACTTGAGATATATGAATATAATTTATTTGATGCTGCTTTATTACTGCTCAAATCCAAAAAATACTATTTTTGAGTTAAGTCCCTTTCATTCTGAGAGTGCGATATGTAGTTGGGTAAGGACTAAGCTAATAAAACTGCTTGGCAATAATTCCTTCTGCACATGTGGCTTCCCTGACTTATTGTGACTGCGTTATTGTATAAAGGTCTATTAACAACTCCACTTTTGTGTGTGTGTGCTTGTTGTTCTTATTTTTATTTTATTTTACTTGTATATTATATTTTTTATGTCCTTTGCTTTAGTTTATTTGCAGTTTTGTAAAGCTATTTTTTTATGTGAATACGAGAACACTATAGACTGAGATTCATTTCTGATTAGTTATAAAACATTGTATTATGTCAATTGGTCTATACTGTCCTCTCATACCTAAAACAATGATATCTATTATGCAAAGATTGTGTTTTTTTTTTAAGAGTAACCGTCGAGTTTCTTGCCGATTCTTCTCCATAGGAAGCGACCAATTTTGATTTGATTTGAGTATTGTATTGAGGGCTTACTTCAAAGATTGGTTGATGACAGTCAGCAGCTTATTGTAACGGTTGGCTTCTTGTATGAGCACCGTGTTCAGAGACTCCTTGTACGACACGGGATATCTGTAATAAAAATATGATTCGTTCACTTCCGTAGCCTTTATCACGATAAAAACATAACCCTCTTTTTTGCAGTAGGATAAAAAGCCTATACACTTCCTCAAGCTTTAAGCTACTCCCAAACCAAATTTCATTCAAATCCACCCAGTACTTTCGAAGATGAGCGCGTTAAAACAAACAAACTTTTCTGCTGTATAATATTAGTATGGATTACTAGCTGCGCCCGCGACTTGGTTCACTTAAGGATCTATATAACCTGTTGGAATTCCCTGTTTCCCTAAACTCTCCTTTCCAGAGATTAACCTGGACCAACAGAAAGCCAGACAGATATTTTTTTAAAGTATTTTAATATCTTGTTAACAGCAATAATCACTTCAGGAAAAAAAAAAGGAGGAAAATTTTGAAATGACAGACGGATACTTAAATTTTATTTATATTGATGATTAAAAAGACATCAATTCTGAAGCTACCATTGGCCCGGGGTTGCGGGAATGTTGCATATTGTTGTTGTGTTCTAACGAGATACCGCCTGCGGCTCCGGAACAAGGCAGGTTTTTGTCAGTACATGTTAACACTCCCTTTTGCTCCACCAAGAGGGGCAGGAGACATTTGATGTTTTTTTTTCCACGAGAAACAAAAAAGGTACCACTAGCTATTGTCGGTCCTTGCGAACAACACTGTGATCGGCTGCAAAAGAAACTATAGATGACAATATGTCGCCAGGCTGTCAGGATATACAAACTCTTATTGGCTTGTCTTCTTAAACAATGTGAAACAAACGTACAATATTATTGTACTCCATTTTGAGAACGCTCTTACTAAATTAGACCCACCCGGAAAATAACAAAACGAGTAATCTCCTTCCATACTAACATAATTTAAGTACCTTTTACTTTCAATGTTCTTAGGGATTATGATAAGTTTTTATTTTGTGGGCATGTCATTTTCTGTGGCGATAGATACTTTTTTTACCTCTTTCATTACGGTTTCATATTTGTCTCTCAAACAGTTGGGTAAACGGTAAGTAGATGATAATGATGGCAATTTATTGATTTATTATTTATTATATACTTTTATTTATTATATACTTTTATTTATTATATACTTTATTGTACACCTTACAATATTAATATGGATACAAAAAATTTAAATTAGTGTACAATGGGCGGTCTTATCGCACAGGGCGATCTCTTACAGACAACCTTTGGATGGACAAACTTAAAGGAGTCAGTTTAAGGGCTGTCAGTGTACAAACATCACACTAAATCGCTTCGCTGACTAACGTATATAGCTGCTTTGATAATTGAAAGTAGTATATTGATTTTAATATAACGGAGTCCTATACTACTTCAGCTGATTTCGTCAGAATCCAACATTCTGCGCAGTGCGGTGCTTGAGTCGAATGGATGATGGATTGATGGTGGGTCCTCGCTCATTTGTGCAGCATTAGTCCACCATTTCTTAAGGGTGTCATATGTAAATCCATCGCACACATACTCAAAGTAAAAATAATGTTGTGACTTGATAGGTTATCCATATTTATTGAATTTTAAAAATATACAAATTATTGATGATTGTTATTGACACTAACTATAGGCGTAATGCATACTTCTCTAGAGCCAGTCGCAACATTAACAAAATTTGATGTGAACATGATATTGATTTGTTTTGCACCAATGCAAAAACACTAAGGAAGGTCTTAGCAAAGTCATTTTTTGTACAAGAGGCACCTACTTGCACTTGAACTGACCTGAACTTAAATTAATTGTTGTAGTTAACTTATGTCGTAAATTTTGGTGTACAATAAAGTATATTCTATCTATCTATCTATTTTATATTTTGCTAGTTTAGTTTAAACAGTCTTTATTACACAACTTTGTATGTATCTGTGAGGGCTTGTAATTAGCAACTTAGTTTTAATACATAAAAAAAAATATATAAAAGTAAATTATCTTACGTGGTCATAATGTGTTCTACGTCCAAAGGCTTGGGAAGAATTTTCATGATGTCGTTAGCGGCCGCCTCTGTGATAGACTCCAGGGACGCCCCGCCGGCCGCTACTATCTCCTTCGGCTGTAGATCTCGTAGTGTAACTGTGGAAACAATTATAGGTAAAATTACAACAACCGAAGTAAAATTTAATTCTTATTTTAATGTACCTGATATAGGTTGATCTAAACTGGTTAAAGATCTGTCAATATCATCTGTTTAGCCTTTTCCCAACTATATTTGGGTCAGTTTCCAGTCTAACTGAATGCAGCTGAGTATCCGCCAAGTCGAGCAAAAAGCGGCACGGCCGTACCATACTTTTCTCGAAGCAATTCAGGCCATTTTCGACCCCGTATAACTTCGTTGTGGATAAAACTAGAAGGCTGAATTTTCAGTAACCAAGCAGGCATTGTATAAACACGGTATATTTCAAATTTCATTCAATTTGAACCAGCAGTTTAAGAATTATAACGAGTCAAAGTTTCTTAATTTTGTCACTCACTGACTGACCGATCATCAAAAGTCTAAGGCACTTCTAGCAGACATAGAAGCTTCTAATTTAGAATACAATTAGTGTTTAGTGTATGAATCAAGGAAAAACTAAAATATATTTCAATTTCGGTCCAGTTTTCTAGATACATCAACTGCATAAATAACTTTGTAATCCCATATATTTATATGGGATTACAAAGTTACATTTACAGTTAATTAATCAGTGTACATGTATATAATTACATATGTATAACTAGCTTTTGCCCGCGACTTCGTTCGCGTGGGAGGATTTTCCCGCGTAAATCCCGATCCCGTGGGAATTCCGGGATAAAAAGTAGCCTATGTGTTATTCCAGGATGTCTACTATCTACTTACCAAATTTGATTAAGACTCGGCCATCGCATGAAAACACAATATATCTCACAAGTAATACATACATATATAAATTAAATTGTTTTTGCGATTGCCAAGTCAATCTATTTATTTAAAACGTTAAAGATTTTTAATATTGATATGGTCACTGTAAGATGTTGTTAGGTTAGATTATTACGTAACAACTTAACACAGAAGGTCCCTTAACCCATTAGAGGTCACTGTACTTGATTGAGTACAGCCATATCCCTAAGTGCAAATTACAAATTTCATAAAGTTAATGAAGGTATTTTTGTTATTTTACTTCATCATAACACTGTTCAAGTATATTGATAAATAATACGCGGGTAGTGTAACTTTTTTTGATAAAAAGTGTCAGTTGAAGTTTTGTTACCGAAACACTGTGGAGGTAAGTAAATGATTTTTGATTTTATAAAATAATTATTGCTTAGAAGTTGTTCTTTTCATTTTGCTTGTATAGAATACATGTCAGAGTAAGTTATAAAGAACAATATAATTGATTATATATTACTAAAACAAAACTAAGGTAATTTAAATGTTACTGTACTCGGTTGAGTACAGTGACAACATATGTAAGTAAAATAACTGTTTTTTTCTTTCAGATTCCTTGCAATGAAGAAGCAGCAATTTACTCCGCAAACGAGCTATTAGGGGCTTGGAGAAGCTATTGAAGCCGTTTTACAAGATGGCGATTATGATGAATGTGACTTGGCTATCATACCACCTGATCCAAGTGCATTGATTGATGAAGAAGAAGGCGCCGATGAGAATATGGCAGCCTGTTTCATACCACAAGACGTACCTGGTACTATTGAGGTATTTGTGAATCGAGAGGACAGTGGTAGCGAAGATAGTGAGTACGACGACAGTGATAATGAACCCCTGGAGTCAAAAAAAAGCGACTAGATTCTACCCGCCAATCCACTTCAGATTCGAGCCCAATCTGGCGAAAATGTGAATGGCCTCAACTCAACCCTGTACAAATATATTATATATTATATATATATATTTGAAAAATTGTTTGATAATGATACGAGTATTGTTGATATGATTAGAACCAACAGCAAACTGTACGCTAATCAACACAATAGACATGAGTTTTAACTGGATTCCTCTGATTTGAAAAAGTTTTTAGGGGTGTTGATATTATCTGGGTACCATAAACTCCCTCGAGAACCAATGTACTGGTCTCTAGATGAAGACATAGAAGTAGAATTGGTCAGTAAAGCCATGTCGAGGCATAAGTTTAGAGATATAAAAAGAAGCCTTCATCTTGTAAACAATGACTTAGCAGCAACGTCGAACGATAAAATGTTCAAAATAAGACCATTGGCAGACAAACTTATGCAGAAGTCTTCTGGGGAGTGTTCCATGATAGTATCTCTGTAGACGAATCAATGGTAAAATAATATGACCACCAACACCCTGCGCCTTACGCCAAGGTGAACAAAGAAAATCGCGTCAGGCTGCATCAGTAGTCGAAGGCCTGCCTCAAGATGGAGTTGGACATTATCCTATAAAAATTGAAAAACAGCTGCGATGTGTCTTTTGTCATTCAAGAGTGCGCTGGGGATGTAAAAAACCCTAAAAACACTTTGTGTCGAAAAAGCTTGTTTTGAAAATTTTCATACTTAGGCGGTCAGTGTATTCAATTAAGTACATCCCTGTAACTTCATGAAAACTGGAATTTTGTTTATTTTTCTTGTATTTTGTGTTTTTTTGTTCTCATTTCACTACGAAAATAAAGAACATTTAAAAAATATTTTGGTACTTTTTGTTTGACCTCTAATGGGTTAAGTAGGGACTGAATAATCGAATAACCGACTTGGTATTACATGGATCTCACAACTTTTTACGGTAGAAGAACTGAGTTGCGAGACTTGGTTTTTTTGACAAGTATTGTTTATCATGGGATTAGTGTTTTACATGGAACGACTGTCTATATGATTTCCATAACCCAGTATAGTTGTCGCCAAATAACTTGGCAAGAGTCGTTCAATGCGCAGAAGTCAATTTTTAGGTGTCAGCGGTTGTCAGCGGGACGCGGGGCATAACGTAGCGCCGCTCCGAGCACGCGATTGGTGCGTCAGTAGTTCTCGTTCAATTTGCTCTCGAATACACTTGCGAAAACGAAAGTTGTACCCTTTGTTTTTGCTATGAGTTGTTGTTTTAAATTTAGTTTTTGTTACGTTGATTACAATGCCAGGAACAAATACCGTTTTACGCAGACTATTAAAACGCCAGAAAGAACAGTTAGACATTATAGTTAAGGAAGGTTGAAATTCCGAATTCGTTACTGTCTTTAGGACACCGGGAAAACAGAAGAATAAATGAGGTAGCAGTTTTATTAACTAAAGTACTCACGCGGGGCTTCGCTCCCGTGGATTCTATCACGGTAAAAACATAACTCTCCTTTTTTGCAGTCGCGTAAAAAGTAGCCTATAACCTTCCTCAAGCTTCAAGCTACTTCCATACCATATTGCATCCAAATCCACCCAGTACTTTTGAAGATTAGCGCGTTCAAGCAAACAAACAAACTTTTCCGCTTTATAATATTAGTATAGATTGTGACGACGAGAACATATTATTTTTAATGTTTTTTTTAATATTATTTTTTTCACTTTTAAATGTATTTATGTATTATACCTATTTTATTCTTCTGAACAGATATGATTAAAATAAATGATGGCAATAACCATAGAATAATGGCAAGCAGTAAAAATGACCACTTTTTTCTTCCACTAAGTGCACGATGCGCGAACTTACCCCCACTACGTCAAAACCTTGCCAAGTTATTTGGCGACAGGTATAGCTGGGTATCAAAGATGTCGAAATGACAGTCGATACCACCGGCTTCACACACACACACATCACAACGCCAGCTTCCAAACTCCGGGCTACTACCGAGAAACCTAATAACACTTATCCGGAAACTTATGTACACAGATCCGGAATCAAGCCTGTGATCTCGTGCTCAGCTGTCGTACTTACGACCACTCTGACAACTTGGCTCATGTAATTCAGCTATTTATATATTCTTCTTCTTAGTGTGTCGATGGCAAATGGCTAAAAGTCTGACCAGAACTGGGTAACAAGTTTGGGACCATCAGAAGCTTCCATTAAGTACTGCAGTGAACATTTGATTGGAAACGCAGGACAGGATATTGAGTTGGTTTGTGGAGCGATACCACATATACACTCCAAGGCAGAGTAATGAATAATTTATTTATGTACACACATGACACTTAAAAGAGTAAGGAACAAATACAGACACTGCAGTATTACCTATATTTAAAATTATAGAAATCGATTCAGTAAACAATTATGAAGAAGCTATTTTTTAAGAAGTGCATTAAGTTTACGTTTTTTTTTTAATAAAGACAACTAGCAATGTGGGTAGAAGTCACATTACTTGCAACCTTGTTAACCCCTCCAACTAAGCTTATCTTGAGCACAGAACAGATAAAAGAGGTTAGAAAGGAAATAGTTCCTGATTAGTATGAGAACGCGTGTCGCCGCTTGTCTCCCCACTCTGTAGTTCTACTACAAGCAAGAGGCCCGTTACGTATGCACACATACTTAAATGGAGAGCTTGCTACTGATGGTAACTCACTTTGCGCCGTGCATCACGGCCAATCAGGGCAAAGGACAAAACGTTAATGGTTGAAGTGTGGCGCATGTAGTACATTGTTAGCGGATTTGATCATTGCGTTAATTAAGCGAGTACACAACGGGCAATGTATACTTTTTGTAACTTGTTGCAATAATGTTCGTTAATGTTCGGAATTTCATAGTGATCAGAATATTTTTATGTTTTTTACAAATAAAATTGTAATTAAATGTTATTTTCGACTTACCGATGGAAAGATATACCTCCTCGCTCTATACTTGCGGTCTGACTTTTTGTTTTACAGGTTATAATTGCACAACACGGCATTTTAAAGCAGAGCTCTATGTTCCGAAGTAATCCGAAGCGCACTAAACGCGGTGAATGAATTAATCGGTCGCGCTATGATTGTCGTATCATAAATGTGGCGCGCTCGCCACGCCCGCATTACTATTTCAACCTTATTTATCTATTCTGTGATCTTGAGCATAGTGTAATGGGTAATCCAACCCGTGACCTCTCAATCACAATATAAGTTTTTAAGCTAACATGATCACTGACAGTATCATTAGAACTTAAAACGGAATACTTACATGTACTGTTGCAAGCGCCATGAACACGGATATAACAATAAATATACACGGTAAATATCCCGTTTTAATGATATCTCGATCACACGTGCGACATCTTAGTCTTTAGGCTATTAACGTAATCGTAATATAAAAAAGTAGTCAGGTTACTAACATATACAAGAGTTAGTCTCCGTCATGGCGTAACTGATGTTGGCGTTGGCATGTAGTCCGAAGAGCGAAGGATCGTCAAACAGCGGCAGAGAGCGGATGTACTTGGTGTAGTCTTCAATGTTGGACGAGGCCGCTTGCTGCGAGAGCAATATTAACATAACTTAATTATTAATATTAACTTACGATTGAATGGCAACCTCCTAAATAAGGTACAACAGTTTAAGTACCTCGGGCACATTCTAACTCCAGATCTGAAAGACGATGCGGACATAGAAAACAGAGAGAGAGCTAAAAACAAAGTTTTTGTATGGCTTCAGGGACTCAACTACCAGAAAATTGAAGACTTGACAAATATAGTATAGCATAGTACCAACACAATATAGTAACCACACCACAATACTCACCTCACACTCACACCCAGACATACAACATACAAACACGTACCAATCCGTTCCATCACACCACACTACACCTCACACTTTACCCTTACCACTACTTATATTATAATATATATAATATATTATTCCACAACTTTCACACAACGCCATCTAGTCCCAAACTAAGCAGAGCTTGTTCTATGAGTACTAGACAACTGATAAACATACATATATATTTCTAAATACATACATATTATAGATAAATTACACCCAGACAAAGAACAAATGATCGTGCTCATCACACAAACATTTGACCTGGGTGGGAATCGAACCCACTACCTTGCGCATAGCAGTCAGGGCCACTGACCACTAGACCAATAGTAAATCATTTTTAAACTTACCATTATTATTTATAATCAATTTAAACCATATGTAGTGACTGTAACACTGTCACACCCCAAAATACAAGCTCTAGTTTGGGAATCAGCATCAGTAGTTTTGAATTAATACATTTGAATGAGCCAAATCACTTAAATCAAGACTGATGACATGTGCTAATAAATATTTTTTATTTATTTAATAGAAAGGAAGCCCTACGCGTTGTCTGTTCGTGCGAATATGATAGCACGCAGATTTGCTCGCTGTTCAAGAGACGTTAAAATCACCTTTTTCTAGTCATTTTGCCCATCCTTCTACACGAGCCGTCTGTAAGTTATACTCAAAAGCAGTACAGTGGTCTACGTGTCCATTACAATAATGCATTTAGTAGAAAGCTGTTGGGGCTGCCTCACTTCTGTAGCACCTCAGGGATGATCGCTGAAGCGCGCGTTGATTGTTAGGATTCCGTAGCCGAATGGCAAAAAACGGAACCCTTATAGTTTCGTTATGTCTGTCTGTCCGTCCATCCGTATGTCACAGTGTGCCATTTTATTCTGAAACTATTAGGACTATACATGTGAAACTTGGTAGGTAGATGTATTCTGTGAAACGCTTTCCGATTTTAAGAAAAATATTTAAAATAAAGGAGGGCTCTGAAACTGAAAATATTTTTTTTTTCATGAAACCTATGCATGTGTGGTATCTATAGACAGGTCTTAAAAAATTACATTGAGGTTTCTAAAACCACTTTTTCAAAAAGTCAATAGTTTAAAATATATAGGTACGCTTCCAAAGTGGTAAAATGTGACCCCCCTCTAACTTCTATAATAATGGAGTGAAAAACCTAAAAAAAAAATATACTCTAGACCTTAATGTAAACTTTCAAAGAAAATTGGTTTGAACGAGATCGGGTCAGTAGTTTTTGAGATACAGCATATTTTCTAAAACCGCAAATATAACACTTTGTAATACAAACACACAAATACAAACACTGAAAAACAAAGTTATTTGGCGTAGTTACTACGGAACCCTTCATGGGCGAGTCTGACTCGCACTTGAGCCAACTTTTATGTGTAGTGTAGTGAATAGGTACTTTTTTTTATTACGGATGAGCCCGCTCTTGACCTCGATCTCGCTTGATGGTAAGCGATAGATGGGGTTCACGATGTGACGAGCAAGCCCAGAAGATGCCTATTTACTCTTGCTTTAAAGGCTGAAAGGTCATAAGTGGCAAGGAACACAGAAGCCGGCAGAGAATTCCACAACATGGCTGTGCGCACAATAAATGTGGAGGAGAAGCGCTTGGTACGACAAGACATTATATCAACCTAGTGTGGATGGTACCCAGCCGTGCAGTTAAGTACATTGTCAACGAAAGTCCTGACCTGGCGATAGGCGCCGCTGTCGTCGAAGGCGTAGCGCTCGGACAACACGGCCAGGCAGTAGTAGTCGCTGAGTAGGCACAGTAGGCAACGCCGGTCCCAGTCGTCCGTCACGCGTCCGCCGTAGTTAATGTGCCCCGCCGTGTACGTCAGCATCTGCGCAGATTAAAGGATTATTATTATCTTTTACCAGCTGGTGCCACAGATTACTAAATAGTTACTTCGTACAAAAGCGAAAATACCTACGCTATAATAGCCTACAAAATCTTAATAATAATACCAGCTGTTTGCAGCGAGAAGAAATGTACCATAAGTACGCACACAGAGATTTGAGATTGTTTTGCCCGCCGCGCGACCCACGTCATCGAGCGAATGTCCTAGGGTTGTATATGATGATATTGGTACTAATAAAACCAATTTTATTATATTTTATTTGTTGATCAAATATGTTTCAGTTTAATATAATGATAGATGCATTTTTTCCTACTCTGAATTCCCGATTATTAAATTTTAGTGACGAAAATATCCGAAACCACGTAAATAATTTTAATAAAATTCCGCGCAAATAAATAATCAAAAGGGAAAGAGGAGGAAAGCGGAGGAAAATCAATTGTTTTTAGGGCAATCCATTATGACGTTGTCAAAATGATTTAAAAAGGCTCAGGCAGGCCCACGGTCGGGTGTACCGACGGCGATACGCGAAGCGGTAGGCATATCACGCGTGGCCTTGAGCGAGTGACGGACGGCTGCTGGTGCCCACGATTTCATACGCGTGCAAATATATAGATGTGTGTCTATATGAGACAATTGTCCGTTGGGTTGCGAAAGCGATTATATTCCCTTAAATCGACCTTCTCATAAAACCTATTTCTAACTTTATACCTGACGAATTCACAAACAAATTTTTAACCTTTCCCCCCTCCACCTTGAGTTTAGTAATCTTTTGTTTTCAACCATAGCCTCTTGTATCAATTTAGTTCCTTTTTCTTTATACCCTTGCTTGCTTAGACAATAGCCTGACGGCTAAGGTATCGGCCTTGTGAACGAAGGGTCGCGAGTTCGTACTTCAACACTTTTGCCGTGAACCCACTCCAGACACAATCACATTTAGCTTAGTCAGAGGAGTTATTAATATTAATAATGCGAATTCAACCCACATCACTGTTTAAAAAAAACTGATTTAAAGTAAAAAACCAATTAAAAAGTCAAGTGGAGTGGAAGAAGTTGTTTTTTTTTTTTCCAGATGAGCCCACTCTTGACCTCAATCTCACCTGATGGTAAGCGAAAGATGATGGTCTACGACGAAGATGGTCTACGACGAAACGAGCGAGCCCAGAATATGCCTGTTCACTCTTGAGAACTGTTGTCTTCAAAAGAACAATTGGCGTTCGAACTCACCCTGAGAGGCACTTCGTTGTACTCATTGAGGAACATATGCAGCTGCGAGATACAGATGCGCAGGTCACCGTCCGTGAACTCGTAGGGGATATTGAACCCCAGGGGGCCGAACTTGCGACGCTCCAACACCACGCCGTGGAATAGGCACAGCGCAAATAGCAGCCACTGGGGACATACGGCAAGTGTGCACAGTCAGAATCTAATCTTTGTACAGAGCATTTCAACTAAGAATAATAAATAATACGAGAACACTATGGACTGAGATTCAGTTCTGATTAGTTATATTACATAGTATTATGTCAATTGGTATTTACTGTTCTCTCATACCTAAAAAATATTTATCTATTATGCAAAGATTGTGAAAAGCTATAATTTTTTTAAGAACCGAAAAAGAGTAACCCTGCAGTTTCTTGCCGATTCTTCTCCATAGGAAACGACCAATTTCGAACCGTGCACTAACATCTGATGTGTTATAAGTGGTCATGTAGGCCTATATAAATTAAAATAATTTTGATTTGATTTGAATAGGGGATCGACTAAGCTTTTTATGACGTCATAGCTGTCAAATTAAAACGATTGTAGAGCACACAATTTTCGTTTTTATACTGACTTAATTTACTACGTTCTAAATACATTAATTCAGTTTAAATACGAAAATTGTGTCTGTTATTACGTTTACAGGGCACAGAACTTAGTTTTACCTTAAAATTCGGAACTTTAGCATCGGTAGAGTTGAAATACTCCATAAAGTCGGGCACTTGATTCATGTAGGCCTTCAATAAGTTCGCTTTTATTCCTCTAGGTGGCTCCACTGTCATTTTATAACCTTGAAACAGAAAAAAATATATTCAGTTTCATAAAAGTGTTTTGATGAGAAATATTTATTGGCGCTCCTTGACAGTAATTCCAACTCGAATGCCGGTGACGGCAATTGGCACTGACCATGCTATGCCGTGATGCCTTTGGGACCGTTCAAGTATTACGTAAGCACTATAGGGGGGCGTGGGGGTTTTTGCTTTGCTTATTTTTGATGACATGGGGGGTGGGGGATCTAGATGGTGATTACGTCAGCAGTAATTATTTAATTTTTTACACATATAGCAACACACATTGTCTATGCTTCAAAACGAAATGCATTTTCGGGGATTCCTATAAATAATGAATTGTTGAATTCCGTGTCAGTAAAGTTTATTTAAATGAATATTATGTGCGTTACAGACTTCTATTCCAAACCTATTCCTTATTTCTAGATTTATAACTGCTGCTCATGAATCAATCAATTGTAAAAATGTTTACGTAAGCATGGGGGGAGGGGTAAGAGCTTTGCTTATTTTTGCTGACGAGGGGGAGGGTGGGTTAATAATTGCAAAAAATGTGCTTACGTAATACCTGAACGGCCCCTTTCCTGTTTATGCGAGATTACATATATAATGTGTTTTGTATTACAATTGAGATTACATATACTATAAGCGGAATGAAATTATATTTTTTTCTTAATTATTAATTTAATCCACTTTATATTTCGTCATTGGTATTTATTAATTACTACAGGAATTAAAATTATTTCCAATGTATACAAATATTAGCTTTATGCGCTCTTTCTATGAACTCGTGTGCAAAGTGCCATAGTCGGGGACACGGTACACAAATATCTACCAGCCAAACTATGACTATGATATTATCATAATAATGAACACATTTTTTTTTTACTATAGAATAAACCATTACATATTTATAATAATAATCTATTTTCCGTTTGACCACAGACTTTTACAATCAACAAAAGATGAAGATATTTGTGTATATACATATGCGTGCGTGTGTCGAATACATGAAGTGTGTGTAATGTTATTCCTTTTATTGAGTTAATGTATTTCTGAAGCATTATTTTACAAAAATATAAATATTCTCCACACCTCAATATAAACTTTAACTATACCAAATTTCTTACTCCTCCGACCGCATCATGTATGTAAAACACTAGTACAGTCATGGTACCCAACTGACAAGGCGCGTCGTGAATCTTCGTTCGCGCAGAAAGAAAGTATGGCCCCGAAGATTAACGAAAGAACGCTTGAAACTTACAATCAACCTTAGATCACTACTATAAGGTTCATAATACACTGCAGCTGTTAGTTCCATCTCACTCACGCGTCGCGCGCTAGCATGGCGGCAGCTGCCGACCAATAGCGGTGAAGGAAACGAAGCGCGGTGCGAAAATAAGTCATTTTCTGCGCAGGTACATCGGTAAGCTATATGAGTTGGGTACTAATGTACTCAGCTGCATCCAGCTAGACTGGAAGTCGACCTCAACATGGTTTTTATTATTTATTTTTTTAGATTTTTTTTAATAGCTCCTCCACCGATTGACGGAGACCTTATCTAAACGAATTCTCTTTCATTCCAGCCCTCTTAGTTATACCTCTCGCATTTATTTCATGCTGCATACTGTTTCTTTCTATTATTTCTCGCCATTCATTCCATGGGTGGGACTCCCATTTGTCTACATCCTATGCTTACCTATCTAATTCTTAATTTTATTTTATTTTTATAAGGGGAAATGAATATTGTTGATCCACTTTTATTTCATCTTCATGATTTTCTCAAACTTTGACTATGTTACCATAATATTCTTATGCACTATAAACTTATCATACTACGTCAACATAGTTGGAAAAGGCAATTTAGGTGATGTTTCCTTTATTCCGTCGTTGGAGTGAATGGTACCTACCGTTCTGCAGGAGAGCTACAGGAAAGTTCGGCGAAGGTGTGGACGTGAGCCACAGTCGGAAGTCTTTGTGCACCAGCTCCGGCTGGATGTGTTCCACGTTCAGCTCCAGGACTGGCATCCACGACGGAGACAGGTGGCAGTTCTAGAACACCGATACATGATCACATCAAAATAACATCTATTTTTGTTGCATAATGATCTATACTGATATTATAAAGCGGAATAGTTTGTTTGAACGCGCGAAAATACATGTTGGATCTGGATGAAATTTGGTGTGGACGGAGCTTGAAGCTTGAGAAAGGTTATATATTTATAATATTGTACACTAGTAGTCGCGCGGGGCTTCGCTCCCGTGGACTTTATTACGATAAATATATATAGAGTATGTTCACTAACAGAGGGCGTTCCCGTTAACCCGCAATAGTATAGCATCCATACATGCTAAAAAAATATTACCATTCGAAACGCGTACGCATTCATAAATAAATTGCGACGTTGCCTTCCTTCAAGTACGCGTGTACAGTGTTTTTTTTACGTATCAATTTAACATTCTTAGTGAATATATTAATATGAAAAAAAAAAACATTTTGTTTTCGAGTGGTAATATTTTTTTAGCATGTATGGATGCTTTACTATTGCGGGTTAACGGGAATGCCCTCTGTTTGTTAACATACTGTATATATATAAGGTGCTATAAAAATGTCTGCCACGGCTGCAATGGGAGACAGTATTGTGTTTATAGATTACAATAGTAAAGATAAATTATTGATTATTTGTAAAAAAATTTTCCTACAAAAAATCGTACGTATCAATTTGAATTGAATTATTGGTATAAAACCATCCCATATTCCATATCCAATTTTTATAGCACCTTATATATTTTTATCGTAATAAAGTCCACGGGAGCGAAGCCCCGCGCGACTGCTAGTGTCTTGGAACAACATCGCATAGAAGGATAGTTCGAGTGCAAAAAGTGAGGCAACTAAAACTTAGCCATTTTTGGCTAACTTTGCTCGACGAGCCGTCAGTACTCAAGGTCACATTCTGCCGAACAGAGCTCGCGAGTAAATAATTTAAAACGACCGTTTGTAGCGTAAAGGAATGTCATAGTCCTTCAGGAAAACAAAAAACGTGTAATCAAATTACATTTCACAAGTAAATACTTACATTTTATACATTATATTTAAGTAAATCGACTATCAAACAAAAATTCTAATAACCTAACTTATCACAATTCAATGTTGCTATCCGTGAGGAAAAAAATACCCATATTGATTTCTTTTGTGCTTATTTTTATTTAAAAAAAAATATAGTTTTGGCGGCAATTATGTATGCGTCAAAATAAACTATATTTATTTACAGCTACTACCTACAGTGTTTTATAACTAAAAGTTACTGTTAGTTCGAAGAGTGGCATCATAAAGATGACAATTTTATTGATTAAGATTTTTTTCATTTAAGTAATGTTCTCGATAATATTTTTCTATTTCATAAATACAACACATACTTTTAATTGATATCAAACGAGATTTTTCAAGCAATTAATACATTTCTATAATATCATTATAACAAATTACACATCAAACATTCTAAACGCAATAAACGATATCTCATTTCGTTTACCTTCCGTAAATATATGTCATATAAGTCATATTACATGAAAAAACATCATCTTATTTAGTTTCATAACATAAAATACTTGATTTGATCCAGCAACATAATAGTGCGTTTTCCCATTTTTGTGGTAATGGTACTGGTAATGGTATCACTGAAAGCTATATTTGTGTGCGTTTGAAGAACGTACACATTCGGCTCACGCACACAAAGAAAATAAAGTGGACACACGAAATCACTCGTGTTTTGTTCTAGACGCCTCTTCTATGCGTTGTTGTTCTAAGGCTAGTGTATTATAAATGCGAAGTTTGTGAAGATGGATATATATGAATGTGTATGGATATTTGTTACTCTTTCGCGCAAAATTCCTGTTACTCTTCCACATCATCGCTTACCATCAGGTGAGATGGTGGTCAAACGCGACCCTATTCTGAAAAAAAATATCTACTAAACGGATCCAAATTTAATTTAATAATTAGATAGTTGTCATCCTAGAATAACACATAGGCTACTTTTTATCCTGGAATTCCCACGGGATCGTGATCTACGCGGGAAAACCCTCCCACGCGAACGAAGTCGCGAGTAGAAGCTAGTAACATCAATTTTTGTTGTATAATATAGGTGAGTAATGTAAGAATGACATGGATGTGACCAAAAGGGTGATGGGTTTGAATGACAAATGCTTGCACTGTCTGGACAGACCCACTCAAATCTATGTGCATCTTTTCTCAAAAGATCGCCTCAGACTGTAACCTACAAGATTCTCATAAGATTCGACCAGTACAGATTGTATGGACTTCATAAGACTTTGACCTCTGAGTTTGTTTCAGTGTTTCGTCTCAGGGTTGTCAGTTAGGAAACACCGACCTAGTTTAAACTTACGGGAAAAAAA
Organism: Tholera decimalis; assembly: GCA_943138885.2. Classification (NCBI taxonomy): domain Eukaryota; kingdom Metazoa; phylum Arthropoda; class Insecta; order Lepidoptera; family Noctuidae; genus Tholera; species Tholera decimalis. Next base: position 14,184,063 of record OW964551.2, read on the forward strand.
TGACGTGTAAAAATGTTATTTAATAACTAACTTGCAAAAACAAAGCCTACCCCAAAAAGAAGATAGCGTAAATAAATTTAATGCTTGTTCCTCGTAGCATATAAAGTATGAGGGGTTTTAAAAAAATAACATAAGTATTCATGTAAAAAAGTTTCACTGTAAAATCTCACACCATGAATGTTTTATGTAAATCAAAGTAAAGCCTACCCCAAAAAGCAGATAGAGTAAATAAATTTAATGCTTGTTCCCCGTAGCATATAAAGTATGAGGGGTTTTAAAAAAAGAACATAAGTATTCATGTAAAAAAAGTTTCACTGTAAAATCTCACACCATGAATGTTTTATGTAAATCAAAGTAAAGCCTACCCCAAAAAGCAGATAGAGTAAATAAATTTAATGTTTGTTCCTCGTAGCATATAAAGTATGAAGGGTTTTAAAAAAAGAACATAAGTATTCATGTAAAAAGGTTTCACTGTAAAATCTCACACCATGAATGTTTTATGTAAATCAAAGTATGTAGGTACAGTGCCACTCAACTAAGAATAGGATCGACTTAGGGCATATTCTGACGACATAGCTATCAAATCGAAACAGTTGGGTAGAGTGAGCAAAAAAGAATTTATTAAAATATTTTTGAGCAAAAAACAATTAGTCCCCTTTCCTTATTTTGGTGGTGTAACGCGAGTTGGTATCATAAACAAAAATATATCTTCAATCGTTTTGCAATGGCTTCAATTGCCTTTGCGCCATGCGTCCTAATTACTTTTAGGCGAATTAGTGCCAACAATGAAAATAAGAGAGAAAAGTATGGTTAAAAAAACTTTGAACTACATACTCAAATTATGAATTAAATATAATATTGATGTGAAAACGGTTAAACAAAGTAAAATAAACCGTTATTAATTTTGGTAAATAAGTTTTCTTTGCAAACCGTACTTTTCAGTGACATTTGACAGATCGATAGATTTACTCTTTATTGTACACCATAACAGAATTAAAGAAGGACTTAACAACTACAAAGGGCGGTCTTATCGCTAAAAGCAATCTTTTACAGACCTTTGGATGAATTCTTTTTTCTTATTTGAATCGCACAGTGTTACTATGAAATGGCAATTTCATACTTTAACCCCTATTTTGGAGCATGTAAGTTATGAAGGTACCTGGAAGAACACCCAGTTGCCAAAGTCGCTGCCTGTTTTCATCATAGCTTCAGCATATGGTCCCTGGCCCTGGCCCAAGGATATGCTCTCGAAACGTTTGCCCATCTTCATCTTATCCGCGAATTTCAACAAGTCTGGAAAAGACGCGGTGGTTTGTTTAATAATATATAGAGACCGGATAATATGCATTTGCATATTTGCATATGCATTTGCATATTTAAGCCATTTTCAGCGCTAATAGCATATTTTTCCTAAGATCTAGTGATAATGCATATTATCGCTATAATTTACAGTATTTTTCGAGCGCAGTGCACTCAGCAGCGTCTGTTTTGGTACGATAATAAAATGAAAGAGACAAATGATCGTCGCGCTCGCCTACCGCACTACTCCTTCCTCTTGACGTGCGTGCACATTTTTTCAAAATTATTTCGTGGACTAAAAAGTTTCTATGTTTTTTATTTTATTAAAAAACAATAAATTATAAAGATAGATACTTAATAAAGTAAAACTTAAAACAAATATTTACTAACAATAAACTTAAATATAAAGGAATAACTTTACAAAAAAAAAAAAATTAGTCATTTAATGTTGCATATTCTGTCAGTTTTCGTGCATATTTCAAGCATTTTTCATGCATATTTGCATGCATATTTCAAGCTTTTTATGTTGCATATAATCCGGTCTTTAATAATATATAATCATTTCTAAAATCTAAAAATCCAGAGTGTTAGTAGCAAAAATCACTTAACAAACTATGTTAGTAAACTTAAATTATGCATAATTAATACACATGTTGCCTCTTACAAATAGGCACGTGCCTTTGCGCCCAGTGTTTAACAAATGGATTATTATCTTTGCTAATTAATGTGCTTCGGATGCCGTTGGAACTCCCGCGCACCCGGCTAATAATTGACGCTGCTCTTTTTCACATAATGGCATGAAAATTGTCAACATGGGCATCCGCGAACATCTGCGAAGTGCTACGCAACGTGTTTAACAGAGGCGACGTGATATACAGACTGCATCAAGCCTCAAGATACATTAGGGGTCGATTACTGCGACACGTTGCGAAAAAGACGTGCAACAACTACATGAACTTTTTGGGAATAGTTTCATCGTGCTGCGTTTCCTGATAGCTATAACCTAGGAGTCTTTAAGTCACGAGTGAATAGGCTACTTCTAGGCAAGCGTGCTTTATTTTCGACCACATCATCTTAAAATCAGGTGAGATGGTGGTCAAACGCAAGCCTATCAAGCATTAAAAATAAATTATGTATCTCGGGACAAATGTGGAACATTTTACAGGCCACACTGGGCGGCGTGTCACCCAAGGAGGTAGTGGTGATTAGAGCTGCGTACATACTCATTCCGGGAGTGAAATGCAAACGAATGAGGTGGTGGATGCGAAATGTTACTAGAACAAGTAGAACAACAAGAAGTAAGAATTTCCGCATTTTTTTCCCTTAATGTATTCGAGGCTTTACAGTAACAAAATTGAAACGTTTCGGTAGTGCGTTGTTACGTTGAACCCATTTTTGAATGCCTTTACAGACCAGGAGAGTACGCTTAATCCAGTCATGTATGTAGGTCTTTGATAGTTGCATACCATATTTATTTACAAATTCTACTAGTAGCGACATCTAGTGCGGTTAACCAATAATTATGGTCTTCTATCAGTTCTGCAACTTGACAACAGATGGAGTTAAATTAAAAAGGCTAATATGTTACATTTGCCACCATTTTGATGTTATTGCAGAGGCACAATCAAACAAATCTTTCAAGTTTTGTTTGTTTAGCCCTATCGTTAAATAGGTGTGTTTAAATTTATAGTATATTTAAAGTATCAATCTATTAATTAATTAATATATGTATATAAAATGCTTTCGTTAATGAGTGAATGACTGACTGACAGACAACGCACAGCAGAAAGTACTGGGGAACAATAAGAGAGGATTTTTGAAAATTCTCCCCCTTAGTGGATTAAAAAGGTGTCAAAGTTAATATGAAACTTTTTATTTTTCGATGGATTCACTTTGACACTTTGTATTTATAGGTTTCTCAAGCGACTAAGAGAGCACTTTTGCGGGGCAAGCCTAGATGGGACTCACTACGAACTAGTACATTACCAGCGGCGGGATCAGTCCCGGTGGAGAGCACGAAGATGATGGGTGCCAGCGGGTCGGACTCCGCGTACAGCGCCGCCAGGTCGGCCGGCTGCGGCTCCACGAACCGGGCGCCCAGCCCCAGCACCACGTAGTCCTGCGGGGCAAGCCTAGCTGGGGCTCACTACGAACTAGTACATTACCAGCGGCGGGATCAGTCCCGGTGGAGAGCACGAAGATGATGGGTGCCAGCGGGTCGGACTCCGCGTACAGCGCCGCCAGGTCGGCCGGCTGCGGCTCCACGAACCGGGCGCCCAGCCCCAGCACCACGTAGTCCTGCGGGGCAAGCCTAGCTGGGGCTCACTACGAACTAGTACATTACCAGCGGCGGGATCAGTCCCGGTGGAGAGCACGAAGATGATGGGTGCCAGCGGGTCGGACTCCGCGTACAGCGCCGCCAGGTCGGCCGGCTGCGGCTCCACGAACCGGGCGCCCAGCCCCAGCACCACGTAGTCCTGCGGGGCAAGCCTAGCTGGGGCTCACTACGAACTAGTACATTACCAGCGGCGGGATCAGTCCCGGTGGAGAGCACGAAGATGATGGGTGCCAGCGGGTCGGACTCCGCGTACAGCGCCGCCAGGTCGGCCGGCTGCGGCTCCACGAACCGGGCGCCCAGCCCCAGCACCACGTAGTCCTGCGGGGCAAGCCTAGCTGGCAATCACGAACAACACAACACAATACCCCACTAACACATAGTACACAAATCTATAACAAAATATATACAACGTGTAACGGAAACCCCATATCTATCCAAAAGGGCTGAAGACAACATCTGGTATGGAGTCTCTATGCACAGTTTCAGCTAAAATGAGTGACTCAAAGAATTGATACCAAATTTATCGGTTTCATATGTTTCTTGAATACCAATCATAACAAACGTGTCACAGCACTACAAGGGTCAATAACATTCACGTCACTTGCCAATATGATAATTCTGTTCGTTCTTCTTAATTTGAAAAGGAGACGGGGATTTCTGGGCCATTTTGCAATAATTTGAGATATGATTTAAAAAAAGCGTCATATTTTTCTATTTCTAAATACAAAAAAAATAGCCTAATTCACAATCTAAAAGACGAGAAATCTTAAAAATAAGTTTTGAGTCACGAATAAAATGGGATATCGATTACTATAATCGATTAATGTGAATGAGTTATTGAACACAAAACTACTTGCACCATATTACTGATTCAATCAAGGTGAATAAAGACATTACAATTAAAATAATGTCAGTATTTTAAAATAATAAAATATCAACATATTATAAATAAATCTTAAAGTTAATTCTCGTTTACAAATCGATTTATTACTTCTGTTTGGCTACTGTATTTTTTAATCTGTGCTGACAGTGACAGTCACAGAATACCTTTTGACAGCTCTAGAAAGTCAATAATCACTGATCACTCGTAGGGATGTGACATTGGACATAAAAAATCGATTTTTAATTAATCGTTTATTTATTTAGCATGAAAATTGATGAATAAATAATCGATTTTTCTTAATAAAATCATCGATTTTGTTATATTAATCGTTTTTTTTCCTAATTTATACTAATAAACTAAACTGTTTCAAAATCTCAGAATAAATGCACAGATAGCGTTAATGTATTATTATGGAGATAGTATTCTTTGGCAGTTCGCGTTCCGGGCTCTGGGCCAGAACACCAAACTTAATTATGGGGAGTTGCAGATAAAAATTAAATCACGTATTGACATCGACTTTTCTTTTGATATAATTCGATTATTTCCATAATCGATTATTGTTTTACATCCCTAATCACTCGTTTCGTAGTATCGTTTCGTGTGCGTGCGTTTTGAGTGTTTCCCGTTGTTTTATTGATATTTTCCTTGACCACTGCTTTCTTCCTACGGATTTCTGATATTGCTAAACTAGTACGACCCTTGCTATTATACCGGATACGAATAATCTCGTTTTCTCGTCTGACTGGCTCGCTTATTTGGATTTTACAGCCTGCTTATCGATTGGATATTGACACCATGGATCGCTGTGTTATTTGTAGTATAGCGACTAGTCGCTGTAAGTGCTCTGCCTCATTAAGACGCCATGGCGACGTCGCTGGCTACGTATCCAAACAGTTAATATTGAAATGTATGGTACCTAACTCACTTGGCGACGGTTTGGCAACGTCGCCAAACTGGAAGCGTGGCCACGAGCTACAGTTCTTTGCGTGGCTTCTGGATACTCTGGCAGCTTGGCGACGTTGCCACTATAATGTACACGGTAAACAGGACCTCGCTCACTCAGTCGCCAGTAGGGCGTCCAATCCCGCAGCCTGAATTCAATCTCGGTATTTGCGGGACTACGAATTTTCAATCCCGCGGGATCTCGGTATTTGCGGGATCCCGCATATTGAAAATATTCACATTTATATAAGGCAAATAAAACAATGAATTAATCAACTAACTCGTAACCAACGTTTATTTACGTATTAGGTACTATTAGTATGAGATCAATCAAATTACAACGTTTATTTATCACAAAAAAAAAACAATGAATTAATCTACTAACTCCACATTTATTCCAGTATTACTCCTAGTACGAGATCAATCAAATTACACCGTTTATTTATCACAAAAAAACAATGAATTAATCAACTAACTCCACATTTATTTACGTATTATTATGAGATCAATCAAATTACACCGTTTTTTCTTCACAAAAAACAGTAACAAATACTGAATAAAAAACTTTACTGATATTTTAGGCTACATACTTAGGCTACCACCGACTGAAATTAGGCTATATTAGGTTACATAAGCTGTGAAAAACGGGCGACATCGGCCCCCGCGTTGTTTGCAACACTGCCGGCCGCCAGTCACCGAGCGATCGCGCTCACGAGAGGTCGTATGTATGCTTTTTTCAGTCCCGCAAATCCCGCGGATCCCGCGCCCGTAATCCCGCATCACGCGGTATTGGAAAATGACGCGGGATCCCGCAATACCGAGATCTCGGTATTCCGAGATTGGACGCCCTAGTCGCCAGTCAGCCGCCATTTTGGACGCTCACTCGAAATATAGTAATGTTAAATGAGTAGTTGATGTTGTAAATAATGAGTTTCGATACTGAAAATTTTATAATAGAAATTCAAAACCGTCCTTGTATATGGGATAGTTCATCTAATAAGTATTCCGATCGTAACTTAAAAATTAAAGGTTGGGACGAAATAGTAAACATATTTAAAGAAAAAGACGAAATGAAACAACCAAGAAAAAAAAAACAACTAGGTAAGTAAGTGTACATTTATTAACTTTTATTTATACATATTTGTCTTGCCATGGTAATGTATTTTCAGTTACAAAATAATCTGCTAGTTTGTCTCGAACTGTGAGTGCCGTTCTTCCTCCTCTATCGCGATTTCGACTTGTACCTGGTTCAAATCCTGTCACCATCAGAGTATCTTCGTAAGAATAGCCATCTCTGGAACGTACAAAATTGTGCAATATGCAACATGTCCTTACAATCGCTTTTGCCAAACCTATATGTACATTCATTGGCCTGTGAAAAATCCTCCACTTGTTAGATAAAATCCCAAATGTACATTCGATATATCGGCGTGCTCTTGATAATCGGTAGTTGAATATTTTTTGCTTGTAACAAAGATTGTCTCCTCCGTATGGTCTCACGAGGTTTTCATGTAACGCAAAAGCTTCATCTCCTACTATTACGTGTGGAATATTGTCACCGTTTTCTGTCAATGGGTTTGCCGCAGGAATATGTAGAGATTGGTTAATGAGATTAGTGTATAAAGCACTATCTTTATAAATTGCTGAATCGCTGCTTTTTCCGTACGCTCCAACGTCTATATATAGGAAATTGTAATTAGCATCACACAGAGCAAGTAATACAATAGAAAAATAATGCTTGTAATTAAAGTATAGTGATCCCGTATGCATCGGTTTAATAACTCTCATGTGTTTCCCGTCATTGGCGCCAATGCAATGGGGGAAGTTTGCGATTGTTTCAAATCCTCTTGCAACATTTGCCCAATCATTTTCTGTCTTTGGAAGAACTATAAACTTTTCTTGATATTGACATATAATGCTACACACTTCCCTAATTATTGTGCAAATTGTTGTATGACCCAGTCTGTAGTTGTAGTAAAGGTCCATGAGTGAACACCCTGACGCAAAATACCTAAAAGAAAAGATAACATCATTATTGGACTGCAATAGGCTGTTTGATTGAATGATGAATGTTTATATTAAACTTCTTTATTTTTTTCAGCTGATACTTTACAAAAAAGGTGGAAAAGTATCCGTGGTTGCTTCACACGAGAACTGAACCGGCAAAAATCTTTGAAGTCTGGATCGGGTCGTGGACCACGTAAAAGCGAATATATTTTTTTTAAACAACTTCTGTTTCTACAGAAGGTTGTCGCATTAAGAAAGCCTGAAGTTGTGGCATCAAAAGAGTCTGAAGCTACAGATCCTGATATTGAAGCTACAGATCCAGACTTGCAACAAGATCGTTGTCCGAAAAGAATGAAAAAGAAACAGAAGACTGCACCTGAAGATGACAAATTTTTAGAAGTCCTTAACAAATCCATCAAAAGTAGAGAACAATATGAAGTTGGAAATCAAGATGAAGACAGGTTATTCATGATGTCTTTAGTTAGCACTTTAAAAAAAGTGCCTCCTCAAAAAAAAATGGCAACCAAAATTAAAATAATGACTATTCTTGAAGAAGCAACCCGCTCTGTGCCCAACATTGATGATAGTGCATTATACCGTCAAAGCTTCTGGTCACAAACAGAACCGCCGCCGTCACGAAGTTATCACCCTGGATATTCTACTGTTCGCGGAGAAACCCTACCCGTGATGGACTACAACACTGAGTCATTATCTAGTGCACCATTTAGCACACCACCGTCAAATATGACAAATGCTTCAGAAGATTCATCTATTTTAGATATATATGATTAACTTTAGATGTTTCAATTTCATGATTAAAATTCTACTTACCTGAATGACACAAATAGTTTTTCTTCCGGACTTATCGATTTTCTAAATATCGTATCCTGTTTAGTTAAATCATTTCTACATAAGTTCAATAATTCGTCAAAAGATGCTATTGACATTCTCGTGTAATTGAAAAATTTTTCAGGATATTTTCGTAAATCTCCATACAGTTTAAAAAAAATACCACTTCGACTTCGATCTGATATAAAAGGATGAACCCATAGTTTCTTTTTTTTCTATTTTTTTACGACGTATATAACAAAGAAGTGCGATTTCTTCTACATCCATTCCTGACGACGTAAACGAACTGACTGTCGAGACGCCATGGCCACTCGACTTGGCGACCTTCGGATGCCAGAAGTAGCCAGGCCTGCGTCGCTGGCGACGTCGCCATGGCGTCTTAATGAGGCAGAGCACTAATACACTTGGCCGACGAGCTTTAAATGATGTAACGACACTGTCAGTGATTCGTCATTGTCGTGCACTACAACCTGTAAGTACAAACTTGAAGTCACCTTTTCTAGCTCCCCAGTGTCTACAAAGCTGGTCTACTCTACAGGTTTCTTCTTTTATTTTCCATAAACCTTATGCAGGAACTAAAGTAACGCTACATATAAAAGGCACATGGAGATTGTTTACATTTAAGTTCAAACCTAACTGCTGGTATATTTTACTGTAAACATGATTTATTGACATTAAAAACTTTTGTCATCTTTCAGGTAAACAGCAGTGACTATGTTTGCCAAGCTTGTTGGGATTTGGCTCAAAAATCATCTGTTGATGAAGCACAACAACTTGGCCAACGTAGTGTTTGTCTTCGCTGTGGTCGTTCTCTTGCATCAAGAGTCCGCCACTTACTTAACACGAGCTTTTTGGATTATAATTGAAGATGAATAAAACATAACTGTTATTCAAAAAGTTGCTTTTATTTTAAACATCATCTCCCTTTTTTTTCTTTGGATTCCTACCCTTCCTGGGTGGGAAAATTATTGAATGACTTCTTCTGCTCTGGGTTAAACGGAAGGGTGTGTCAGACTTCTACTGACTAAAAACCCACCCTGTTCCTTTGGTTGCCCTAAAGTTCCGAGGCCGCGGTATCTCGATAGAACTTTCCCACAAACCCCGGCAGGCAATGGCCCTATGAGATCCCGTCACTGGTGTTGACAGCTCTTTGAAGTGCGCGTGGAACACGACGCGCCGCCGACCCGGGCCTGGTCCTTACCGGATAGTGAGCGACCCCTGCTCGCCATTCGCAGGCCCGCACCTACGGTGGCCGTAAATCGGCTCGTGTTCCCCGACGCCCAGGGCGTCTCCCGCGGCGGCTCGGGCGCGAGGAAGAGAGTTGCCTCTCCCTCGCGCGTTCGGCCTCCTCCTTCGCTTGCATGTCTGCTTCGCAGAAGGAGGCGACCGCATCCTATTCCCTCTCGCTCCGCACCATGGTCTGAACCAGAGCAGGGCGCGAGAGGTCGCCGCCGCCGACCGCCTCTACGAGGACACGACGGTGCCCCGCCTAAGCAGGGCACACCTCAACCGTATGCTCCACCATGTCCTCCAAGTGGTCCTCACAATGACGACACCCGGGCGTGTCCTCCCGCTGTATCCGAAACAAGTACCTCCCGAAACAGTCATGTCTGGTCAGGAACTGCGTCAGGCGGAAGGTGAGGACGCCGTGGCGTCTCCCCAGCCACTCCTCAAAGAGGGGACTTTTCACCGCGATTGCGGCGTGCCCAGCTTTCGGTTGCGACTAGGGCTTTCAGTCTCGATGCATTACTGAGTCCCGGGAAAAAAAAACGAGACTAGGTGTGGTCTCGAAATTCCCGGGAAAAACGAGACTTTCGAGACTATTTCAAAACTAGGTTTCTTATTTATAAGCTATGCAATTAGAGAGTCAAATCAAGATATTTTAATCAAGTAGTTACTTTCATAAACAAATGCAAATTAAAAAAAACTATTTGTTACAGTTTTTTTTTTTTTCATTTTTGTAGTGGGCACTTAAAAAACAAAGGACATTTAACCCTAATTTTGTTACAAAAGTAACCCGCATTAGAAAAGCTCTTTCTGCTTGTACGCTAGAGGGATACACTAAGTACCACTTCGGGCTTTCACAATGAAAGGGGATAGAACCTATCTGGCGTATCGACGTCACCATTTTTTTTAAATCGCGGTGCATGCTGAAGGTGTGGTATGCATGGCTAGAGGAACAAAAAATGTCCAGTAACACGGTACCCCAAAGTGTCACGTAAACGTTTGAAGGTAAACATCGACATATAACTTCAACGAAAATCATTAAAAATAGACTCATTACGCGTCCATACGCTTATTAGTACAATGCGGCCGTTCTAACTTGGCGAATGTGAAATAAATATTTTATAATATTTTATAGTTAAAAAAATAAATGCCAATAACAGTTGCTAACAGGAATAACAACTGCTAATTGCATTTATTTTTTTAAAACCTTTATTTTTGTACGAGTGCACAAGCGTTAAGCGCATTTATTTTTTTAAAACCTTTATTTTTGTACGAGTGCACAAGCGTTAAAGTTCGCAGAGCCTAACTTCGACAGACCTGTTGGTCCAGTGGTCGGTGGCCCTGACTGCTATGCGCAGAGTCGTGGGTTCGATTCCCACCCAGGACAAATGTTTGTGTGATGAGCACGATCATTTGTTCTTTGTCTGGGTGTAATTTATCTATAATATGTATGTATTTAGAAATATATATGTGTTTATCAGTTGTCTAGTACTCATAGCACAAGCTCTGCTTAGTTTGGGACTAGATGGCGTTGTGTGAAAATTATGGAATATTATTATTATTATTATTATATTACTCGCCAAGTTAGAACGGCCGTACTGTATTTAGCTTATTAGTCTAGCAGTACGACAACACCGCTACTATAATTAATTATTGGCCCACTAAATCGCATCGCATCGCAATAAAACGCATGTCAAAGAATTCCACACGCGCGTGTTGGCTGTCTTTCATCCCACCGTATTATAAAATGAACAATAAGTGTTTTGGTACATGTCTTTCTTTGGTACATGGATTAGGCTCGGCATCAAGAATCCCTATCCGACCTCCTGCTGAATTTATGGATTATGTAGTATAGTAGTATTTATGATACGTGTTAGATATATTATAAATCTTTTAAAATGTCACATCTTAGTATTAATATTCCCTTATGTTTGATATCATACTTACAGTTATAAATAAATGTTAACGTAAATGACATACCTTTTGCCTTTTGGTTAACTACTGCTTAAAAACGTTTTCAAGCTGAGTAACATGTCACATTATCCACCACGCGTTAGTGACATGTCGACTGCGTTTCATTGCGATGCGATTTAGTGGATAAATAATTATTTGTAGTAGTATTCTCGTGCTCCTAGTAGCATGTAATGTACCTACTCTCTTTCAATAAACATTAGTAATCATAATCAAAATGGAAACGATTATTTAGATACAATCTGATGCTTATAGACACGTAATAAGTCTACTTTTTATGATTGTCGTTGTAGTCATATGTCGATGTTTACCTTTAAAATATCTCGGTAATGTTACATTTTGAGGTAGCACGTTACTGATATTTTTTAATACATACATGCGCCACGATGTCTAAAACAAAAAAAACAAAATGGCGGGGTCGACATCGGGGTCTTCAAACAAAAAATTTCGAACCCCTTTCAACTTAATTCAGAATAGTTCCATAATTCAATCTTTATTGCAATCATAATTATGTGTTAACAAGATCTTGATATAAGTAGTAGCTCACATGGACCCTTTCGGGCTCAGCAATTTATATTTATAATATGTAGACAAAATCTGTGTTATTTATCAATAAGGTCGACCGTGCTGCTATTGCCATATCCATAATAACAATAATAAAAATTAACTATTGGTTTAATAAATTATTTAATACAGTTTTTATGTTACTGAAGTCTCAAAAGTCTCGTTATTCCCGTGACCGAAGATGTTAGTCTCGAGTCTCGAAAATACTAAAAAATCGTCGAGACTCTCGAAATTTTCGAGACCGAGATTCCCGGGATGAAAGCCCTAGTTGCGACAGCCGCTCTTTCCATGCTGCCGTGAGATCACGCCGGAGTTCTATCCGCTGAGCCGCGACTTGCCGCGGTAGGGTATTTTCACCCCGGCTTAGCACCTCCACGCGCCAATTATGCACGCGTGCGAGTGCTACCATCTCCAGATCCCACGGCAGCAATCCGGCAAGAAGGTTCACCGCCTCCCCAGAGATCGTGCGGTATCCCCGGGTCATCCGGATAGCCATGACGCTCTGAGACGCGATCAGCTGGCGAGCTGGTCGCCGCTGCAGATTCAGTGCCCAGACAGGGGCCCCATAGAGGGCCATGGACCGCACAATCCCCGCATATAGCCTCCGGCAGGAGGCGTTTGGCCCCCCTAGATTGGGTAGGAGCCGCTTGAGTGCAGCCCCCGCCCGGTCCAGTCTTGGAGCCAAACATCGGAAGTGTTCGAAACATCATCTTCCTGGGGTATCTCCAAATTATTTGGACATTAGAAAACTCATTCTAATGTCCTCCTACTAAATACGATACAATTAATATAGTAAACAACTGTCTATTTTAACAAAATAGCAATCATATTAAAAAAATCAGCTGTGTAGAATAGGTTGTTGCCAATTCATTGCATAACCTCACTTTTACAAAACCTCCTATAACTCTGCTCCCAGATTGCCAAAATTCTCCGAATTTTCAGTGATGCTTTGTTAATCTATAAGCTGTTAATCGACACTAATTTCATCTTTTTACATCTTTTTACACCTTGGCCCAAGAATGTATGAACGCGTTTCCGTCTCCTTTCGGTCTCTGGTATCGAAATGTATTGAAATTTCTAATAAGTTCCACACGTGTTGACATAGGATTACAAACCCTTGCCATATCGTTTGTTATCATCCAAAGAAGCCGTGCACTTGGTATGTATATACCCTTTAAATTTCACGTTGAATACTTTAAAAAAAAAAGAGAACTAGCAATAAATTTTAAAGTGAATTTTTAAGGTTATTTTTTTAAGGCTTTTTGCCAGTCATTTTACTCGAGTGGTCTGTGGGTACAGTATACGCAACAAGCTTACAGAGCCCTGCGCACCCAATATAATAACGTCTTTAGGAGGCTGTTGGGGCTGCCGTGGGGCTGAAGTGCGTCTGGCATGTTTTCAGAAGCACATACGAACGGCTTTCAGGCCATAATCCATAAAAAAGCAGCTTCACTGCTGCAGCGCTTACGAAGCAGCGGCAACAGCCTCCTCAGGACAATCGCAGCGAGATTTGACTGCCCTATTCAGCGACACTGGATAGAGGTACTGTATGTTTTATTTCTTTTTCTTATTCTTATTATTTTAGTTATATCTGTCTTTTTTTTGTACTAACATAGCATAAGGTTAAATTGTTACTAACTCTCTATGGACTAAGTCTGAAATAAAGGATTTTTTTTTTAAATTCAATAAAAAACTTTTTAACAAAAAGTTAAACCGACTTCCAAAAAACACTGCAAAATGAAAAATAACTTTAATTTCGAAAGTCGGTGCCAAAAACGAAAATACAAAACCAAAGACACCGAATACCATTTTTTTTTTGTTAAAACGTTTTTATTTCTTTCTTTTTAGTTGGTCGGTTTGTAATTTACCTAGTTACAAAAGCCTAAATGTCAATTCCTTATAACATTTTACAAAATATTACTATTCCCGATGCTGGGACGTTATTTATTGAGGAGTTGTTCTGGTACTTCACCATCAGCTTCACTCACCATATGCATTGTGACGAGCATATTGTACTTAAGACGCATTATAATCCCGTTGACCTTGCTCAATCGGGCGCACTCACAGACACATCACAGAGAATGCCCCGCGCACCCCCTCATTTGAGGGGGTGAAGCAGATGAAGTGGGACACGAGTAGTCCCGCCTACTGCGGGGTGCACCGCGCGAAATTCGTCGATGCGTGTTTTTCATTACATTTAACATCGTAATTTCGCGACTGGTTTACAGAGCTCGAGCGGTCCAGTGTGTCACCGTTCGGGTTTCGCAGCGCGTTTCCGCGGCGATCGCCGAGATCGAATCTCATTCGCGGTATAGCTTTTTGTTGTCTTATTTATTAAATATTATGTATTTATAGATATTTACATATTTTCGTGTTGTTATTATTTTAAAATATGTGCATAGTTTTTTTATCTTATTTTTTATTTAATTCATTAGGTTATCAAAAAAATTTTTAGCAAAAAAATAGAACCGACTTCCATATAAAACACTACAAAGGCAAAAATAACTTTAATTTCGGTAGTCGGTGTCATTTGTTTTGTAGTTTCTTTTATATTTTTGACACCGCCTTCCGAAATTAAAGTTATTTTTGCCTTTGTAGTGTTTTTATATGGAAGTCGGTTCTATTTTTTTGCTAAAATTTTTTTTTCACGCTTTTTAGTGGGACTGTTTGTAATTTATGTAGTTACAAAAGCCAAAATGTCAACTACTTATCACCTTTTACAAAATATTGCTTTTCCTGGTGCAGAGCTGTTAATTTTTGAGGAGTTCACCTGGTACATCACCATCAGCTCTACATCACCATATTCATTGTGATGAGTATAAAGTGCTTAACATCCGTATTCAAGTAATCGAATCGCAATCCACGAAATACTTATTATTGAGTAGTTTCAGTGGCCATCTGTGGTCTTCATCATCAGTTCAACTTCTCCAAATGGTAATTTTCAAAAGCAACTGCTCAAGGTACTATAAGAAATACCCAAAACGCTATAGGTGTGCCTATAATATTTGAAGAGTTCCCTCGATTTCTCCAGGATCCCAACATCAGATCATGATTTCGTAACAATGGGACCAAGTAGAACGTATACCCTTTCAAACGCAAAAAGAATTTTTCAAACCGGTCCAGCCGTCTCCGAGTTATGAGGTAACATACATAAAATAAAAAGTTCAAGACGAATTGAGAACCTCCTCCTTTTTTTTGAAGTCGGTTAAAATCAATAATTTTTATTCCTATAGATATTTTATTTCAGAATCAAGAATAATATAATGAAAAAAAAAACATCCAAAAAGTTTGATGGTGGATTCTGAAGAAAAATAATATACAGGGTGTTACAAAAGAGTTTAAGTAATACCAAAGGAGGTTATTGTACTCATAATTATGAACAAGTTTTACTATGGCACCAGCTCTGAAATCGCAATAAAAACAGCTGTTTCAATTATTTTTTTCCAAGTGAATAAACTTTTTGTATAAAATAGCAGTTTATTTTCGTCATTTTTATTTTCGCAATATACGTTTTATAAGAATACAGCGTGTGAAGTGAACATACCTACGGATGCGAGGAGAGACGAATAAAAGGGTGGGATACGGACTGGGTGGATGGATGGACAGGTGAACGAACAGGAAGGATACATAAAAATTAAACAAGCTAATTATTATAATTTTATTTTGTGATTTTTTGACGTATTTACGCATACGGAGCGCAATGTTAATACACAAATTTTGGAAAAAAATTACTCAAGTCACAAATCTTCAAAATTTAGTTTTCTACTACAACAAGTTTTGTTTTTAGGCATCCAAAACAAATACTGCCTTATATGTGCTCGTGCAGAGAAAAAACAAACTGCTGCACCTGAACAGTTTGCTTTCATTCCATTTCGCTTTTGTCTTTTTTGTCACTTTTATCTCTATCTGTATTTTCATCTCTATTTTTTACGTATGGTTCACGAATTTTCATATTTCTTGAAATTCGGGGATCAAGTATCTCAGGTAAAATACAGTCTAAATAGAACTTTTTCAATTTTTCTTTCATTTCTCTTTCCCAAAATGTATCATCTCTTTGAATGATTTCCGTCTTCAGCTTTTCTTTTTCATTCTCCCATACGGCAAACAAACATTTTTTTTTGGGTTACGTGTAGCTGTCCTTGAACTTGGTAATACCAAGCATGTTTTTTGTTGATGGCTAGTTCACTAGTTTTTGTTTTTTGCTAGAAGTTTACTTTTTTATTTTCAATTGCTGCTGCTAGGCCCATTTTGTGGGCTGTCAAAGGACACTTTACTTCAACAACAGTATTTTCTCCAATTAATCCATCAGGCGTTGCACCCAAGAAACATAGTTCTTGGTCTATAAATAAACCACAGGGTCTAATCGTTTTGCGCTCTTGTACAGCCAATTGTGCAAGTGCGATTTTTTCATTCAATTGGCCATGTCTAATAGATTCTACGTGGTCAATTTTGTTCCGATAAAGAATATCTTTGACTAAATTAGCACATGGTGTATTAATACGCCTTTTTATAACTCTGCCGAAATTGGATGCAGTCAATAACGATCTTCTCATCTCTAGCCATTCTCCACTATCACTTTGTAAAACAGTTTTTCTTTCAATTGTTGCTCGTTCCAAATCAGACTTTTTAATTTTTTTCATAAACTCGTTTTTCAGTTTATCCAGTATTTCTACCGGCATATCGGGCTTTTCACAGGACTGGCCATAATCCTTATCGTCTTGTTTTTTACTGAAAACAACCCTTCTTTTTCTTTTTATATATCTTTTACTAAGGAGTTTTTGTTTCTTCTTTCTTTCTTCCCACAGTTTCAGTTTGCCTCTTGGGCTCTTATTGGTAATTTTTTTATAAAGCTTCGAAAGTGCATTTTCTTCATTGAACGGCACTGCTGACGCAATGCATCGCGTCTGATATGAGTTTTTGAGGGAAAAATTAACTCTTTTTCCTCCTACATATTTTGCTATGATGCTATGATAGCGTTCTACAACGTTACTGTCCACGTCATGAAGTAAACTTCGAGCATGGCCAGCAATAATTTGTATCATTATACTAATTCTCTGACACAGAGAACTTAGCTGAAAGTCACTTGGAACATCATTTTGCTCCAAATCTCCCGTTTTTTTGCAGAAATGTGTTTTGCATTCAAGGTGGTTTCCAAAAGCGTGATGATGTGCTTGTAAAATGTCCTCAAATAATTTTTGCTCTTCTGGGCAGGGATCATTTTTATTTTTTTGTATTGCTTTGGTTATGCAGGATCTCATGCTCAAAACTCGCGATATGGTCAATAATTTTCTGTGACTTTTTAAATATTTGGTTTCAGTTTGCAATGTCATCATTTTGTTACAAAAATTCCTCAGTAAATGATTTCTGCATTCTACTTTTTCGACGGTAATATCAAGGTAAGGTCTTGCCTGCAAAATTTTGAAATAAGTACTTGAGTCACCATCAGATATTAGTCGTCCGTAAATCAAACCGTGGGTAGCTAATGACTGCTTAAAACCTTCCACTATAATTTCGCTCTCCATTCCTGTGGACGGACCGGAATAGTTTTTCGAACATAAATGTTCAGGCACTGTTGTTTTTTTCTTTTCGGCACGATCACAATGGTAGCAATATTTATTTCGGACTCCCAAATATAAAAGTTTGCCTGTTTTTCTACCTATAATTGCAGCAGCGCCGGATAAAGCTGAATAATTTTTTTTGTACGACCTTTTACCGTACACACCATCTGCTATCACATCTATAATAGGCGTACCATTCTTTGTGACCCTGCCTTCTGCTATAGCCATAATTTTCTCTTCCTCAGCTGTTTGATCCATGGACTGTTGTGCCAGTTGCTGCCAGTTTTCCGACAGTAATTTGTGGTTCTTTTGGTATGTTTTTTGGGAAATCATTGGCAAATTCATGGCTGATGAAAATTCTTGTAACTGAGAATGACCACAACCAATAGAAATTGCACCAGCTACAGCACATGTATTTATTGATAAACAATTATCATTGTCGTTAATGTCAAATTGTTGTTTACACATTTTACATAAAAAAGTAAATTTGGAAGATAAGCCGTGAAGCTTTTCACCAACTAACTCAAGAGAAGATAGCCCGCAGTCTAATGGTCCGTGATTTGAGATCTCACACAGCTTTAAAAAAAAGATAGGAAACATTAATAATCCTGCGTCCAATTTGTATGTTCTTTTTAGGAGTATAGTTTTCCGTCTGTAAAAATAAATGAATATTTTTTTTTATACCATAAAACATTGTTTTAACTTAAAATAATTTTAAATAAGTATGTTTTCACGGAACAACTTACTTCTGCACTATAATTTAACCCATCAGTTTCTTGGTTTTCAGGTTGGACATCACAATGACTTTCTTCAGTAGCACTAGCCACCTAAAATTGAATTATACCATTTTTATTTATAAAACTAATTCTACACAACTCGCAAAATTATGTTACTGTAACGTGCGGTTGAAGTTTTGAATATTACCTGTGTATTAAAGGTTTCTTCTAATACTTGCTCAGATGAATATGTTCTTTTATCAATAACTTCACGACCGTGATCATTCTGTGATGCCACAGTTTCCAATCTAAAAATACAAAAAGTTTGTGGTAATGAAATTCATTACAAATTAAAGCGGGACATTATTTACCATGTTTGTTATTTGTTTCGAGTTTCGATTGTGAAACAACTGAAAAAAATTGGCCAAGTGAAAGTCAGACTCACCCATGAAGGGTTCCGTAGTAACTATAATAATATAATATAACATGTATATTAATTTGACAAAAAAAGACCTTACAAATTTCTTAAAACTAGCTTATTTACACTTTTACAACTACGCCAAATAACTTTGTTTTTCATAGTGTTTGTATGAATCACAAAGTTATGTTTGCGGTTTTAGAAAATATGCTGTAATACAAAAACTGCTAACCCGATCTCGTTCAAACCGATTTTGGTTGAAAGTGTATATCTACAGACATATATTTTTTTAGATTTTTCCCTCCATTATTATAGAAGTTAGAGGGGGGGAGGGAGAGACACATTTTACCACTTTGGAAACGATTTACTTTATGAAAAAGTGGTTTTAGAAACTTCAATCTCATTTTTTAAAGACCTGTCTATAGATATCACACACGCATAAGTTTCATGTAAAGAAATATTTTCAGTTTTTAGTTCCATATATGGGGAACCTTCCATGTATGGGGAGGTTCCATGTATTTTAATTATTTTTTTCTCAAAGTCGGAAAGCGGTTTATCGGAAGACGGACGGACGGACGGACGGACAGACAGAAACAGACAGACAGACAGACAGACATGACGAAACTATAAACAACAAATACAGGGTGGCAGGGACATCTACGCGCAACCGCTTACCATGGATTCAGTACATGATTCTGGACCCCCCTGCGTTGATACTTTTCGTCGGCTTTTTCTTAATTTCATAAAATTACGAAAAATCCGACGCAATAACAAAACAGTAAATTCACTTATTTCAAACAGTAATGTAAACGAAACTCGAAAAGGCTACCTGATTAGTTATGTTGATCTCGCAAATTAACCCTAGCAAAACAGCTGATTAGGTAGCTCTTTCGAATTTTATTTACATTGCTGTTTCAAGTGAAACAAGTGAATTTTATATTTTAATTAACAATGATTTTATACAGTTTTCAGTAAAAAAATACTGAAAAATCTTGAAAAGTTAAAAAAAAAAACGACGAAAAATTCCAACGCAGGGGGTCCAGAATCATGTACCGAATCCCTGGTAAGCGTTTGTGCGTCGATGTCCCTGCCACCCTGTATATTACTTGTGCCAAAATATAGTAGTAAATATCCCGTTTTAAGACAGATTTAGTGACCATGTCAATTTTAAAACTGCGTGAAAATGTCAATTCTAAATTTTCTAGTTCTGTGGTTCAGAAGTTGGTACATTTTAGATTTCATTTTTTAGGGTTCCGTAGCTGAATGCCAAAAAACGGAACCCTTATAGTTTCGATATGTCTGTCCGTCCGTCTGTCTGTCTGTCTGTCTGTCCGTCTGTCCGTCCGTTCGTATGTCACAGCCATTTTATTCCGAAACTATTAAGACTATACATGTGAAACTTAGTAGGTAGATGTATTCTGTAAACCGCTTTCCGATTTATACATGGAACTAGAAATGAAAATATTTTTTTTCATGAAACCTATGTGTGTGTGGTAGCTATGAACAGGTCTTTAAAAATGATACGAGGGTTTCTAAGACCGCTTTTTCATAAAAACAATCGTTTAAAAGATATAAGCTTCCAAAGTGGTAAAATGTGTCCCCCCCCCTCTAACTTCTATAATAATGGAGTGAAAAATTAAAAAAAAAATATGTCTGTAGATCTTAATGTAAACTTTCAACCAAAATTGGTTTGAACGAAATCGATTCAGCAGTTTTTGAGATACAGCATATTTTCTAAAACCGCAAATATAACTTTGTAATTCATACAAACACTATGAAAAACAAAGTTATTTAGCGTAGTTGTAAAAATGTAAATAAGCTAGTTTTAAGAAATTTTAAAGTTTTTTTTATTCGTCAAATAAATATACATATTATATTATTATAGTTACTACGGAACCCTTCATGGGCGAGTCTGACTCGCACTTGGCCAATTTTTTGTATTCATTTCGTAAAATTGTTGAGCTACAAATAAAAGATTAGGCAACTAACATTCATAGTTAGGTACATACCTATTCTCTTACTTAGTTATGTATGACAATAAGCAACATCTGAATTTTCAGATCAATCAGATATTTTGTCATGCACATTACTGCCCATATCAATAAACCGCGGTCTTGAAACAAAATGTTTCTTACTTTGTTTTATTCTTTATTATAGCCTAGATAATGTGTCGATACTTACTCATTGAAAATAACTTCGGCGTTGACATTTTCGACTTTCTTTCTCCTATAAAAAAATGAAAACGTTTCATTTTTATTCAACAAAATATTTACAAAAATATCTAAATATAATATAAAAGTACTTTCAATAAAATAGAAGTGACAAAAAGACAAAATAAGACCCTAGGTTTGATCCAGGACACTGGCGGTTGCCAATCCGATTCACTACTATACACGCTAATAGAACTTAGGAATTGAAATGAAATAACTGACCGTATTCGAGTAAAATAAAGTGCTCAATACTGAGACGGTTCCAATAAATAAATAAAATAAAATAATATTTTAGAAATAATTTAGTAATCTAAAATATTCTTACCTTTTAACATCGTTCATATGTACGGCGTTTGATTTATATGAACGTTTTTTAGTCCTTTTAACTGGCTTCACTTTATTTCCCATATTTATAAAATAAAATTGAAATCAAGTTACGCTATTTTAACCTAAAGTATTTTATATTTACAAGAAAGAAGATTATTTATAGAAAATTGATATAAAAAATGAATTTATAAATATAATAATTAATTTACAGACGAAACTTTACAATAACTACAAACAATTCCGAGTCGAAATAAATCGGCGAGAAAAGCGACACGTCCATATAGCAACAGGCGTTGGCCGGCACTGTCGGTACACAGGCGTTTACGCACACATGCGTACGTATTATATTGCGAAATAATAATACGCGATTTACAGAAAATGTATTGATTGGATTAAAAAAATAAAACACTATTTCGTTAGTATGTTTCTTGTTGAATAATTTGTCAAAAAATCAGAATGATCGTATGTATTTTAATATGGTTTTTATTCGTTAAAAGATTTTTTTAGAGGTATCTTTGTGATTTTTTTCTATGAATTAAAATTTGTTGTATTATGTTTTCAACACACTACTTAACTAGATTATATCCTGAAAAATATCATATATTTTTCTGATTGTGTTAACTGCAGTGAATCATATACTTTAACGCATTATAAAACTCGCGTTTAGCTCTCGTAGTCCCCTTAATAACCATATTCAACTAATCGAAGTGGAAGCCATGAAATACTTATTATTAAGTGGTTCGGTGGCTATCTGTGGTCTTCATCATTAGTTCCACTTCACCTAATGGTGCTTTTCGAATGCAACTGCAGAAGTTACTATACCAAATACTCAAATCATTATAGGTGTGCTAATAATATTTGAAGAGTTCCCTTGATTTCTCCAAGATCCCATCATCAGATCCTGACTTGGTGACAATGGGACCACACGGGCAAGCACCAGCTTTCAAATAAAAAAGAATCATCAGAATCGGTTCACCCAGTCAAAAGTTCTGAGGTAAGAAGGTACAGTCGAATTGAGAACCTCCTTTTTTGAAGTCGATTAAAAAGAGGCTTATGTGCAGAAACGAACGATATATCTATAGATGATTCGTAAAAAAATACAAGTATTCGGCTGCATCTGGTTAGACTAGATAGTCAGCTCCAACATAGTCAGAAATAGGCTGGCAGATTAAATACTTCCGAAAAAAAAACTAATTCCCCCAAGAACTAGATGATCAATCTTGCATGCAGAGTGCAGCGCCGCCCTACCACCCACAAATAAATGACAGCGTCAAATCGCTCGTCAACAATCGTATTTAGCTTTGAAATAGTGCCTAAAAATTAGTTATCAATTGCTTATATTTGCTTACCATGTGTGCTATGGAATTACACAATTTTCGTCATGTCTGTCTGTCTGTCCGTCCGTCGGTATGTCACAGCCATTTTTTTCCGAAACTATTAAGACTATACATGTGAAACTTGGTAGGTAGATGTATTCTGTGAACCGCTTTCCAATTTTAAGAACAAATATTAAAGAATATTTAAAATAAAGGAACCGTACATGGAACTAAAACTGAAAATATTTTTTCATGATACCTATGCGTGTGTGGTATCTATAGACAGGTCTTTAAAAATTACACTAAGGTTTCTAAAACCACTTTTTCATAAAGTTAATCGTTTAAAAGGTATACGCTTCCAAAGTGGTAAAATTTGTGCCCCCCTCTAACTTCTAAGATTTTAAAAAATGTATACTGTAGATCTTAATGTAAACTTTCAACCAAAATTGGTTTGAGCGAGATCGGGTCAGCAGTTTTTGAGATACAGCATATTTTCTAAAATCGCAAATATAACTTTGTAATTTATACAAACACTATGAAAAACAGTTATTTTGCGTAGTTACTACGGAACCCTTCAAGGGCGAGTCTGCCTCGCACTTGGCCAATTATTTATTCTAAAGTATCAATTAGTTTGATATGGATTTCAGAAGAGTAGCGTCAGATTGCATGCTGCAGGCTGGCGAAAGTGATATGAGCTTACCTGGAAGCCTGGTATCATCTTGTCAGGCCGTAAACACTTGAGGATGAGCAGCTTCTCGAAGGTGTCGTACTGGCTCTCCATCGGTTTCGGAAGCGGCAGTCTGCAACACAAACAATATGGTTTTACTTTTATCTTACAACAATTACGCACTATACATAGCTAACACTAGCTTATATCTAGGTATATCAGTATATCCCAGAGCGAGAGAAGTAATTGGATGATTTTCCCACCCAGACAGAAAAAAAAAGCTTTAAGCCAGCCTTCAAATGACTCGTTCCGCTCTGGGTGGAGAGGAAGAGTGTCAGACTTCTTTTTTTATTATTGATAGGCTCGTTGCTCGCCTTCCTGGAGGAATTGGCATGAATCGAATGATAAATGTGTCCTGCCCATACGCAAAAATACACAGAGCGGAAGAAGTCATTCGATGATTTTCCTACCCGAAAAAAAGGTATATCAGTGCGTAACTAACAACGTTATCCACATGTTATTTAATTATTCTAATTGAAAATGTGATTTCCAGTACTACATTACTTAGTAATCATACAAATTAGTAAATCGAACTCATAAATCCTTAATCTTCTGCTTCTTTGATCAGTTTAATTCAATACGAATTTTGTTAGCTGACAAAGAAAATAAATCTAGTTACGTTTTTTTTATTCCGGATGATCTCGCTCTTGACCTCGATCACGGCTGATAGCAAGCTTTAGTTGAGGTCTACGATGGAACGAGCGAGCCCAAAAGATGCCTGTTCGTTTTTGCTGCAAAGCTTTTAAGTTGTTTGGAAAGGAGCCCATATCCCGCACATTGGTTATTTTATTGCAACCATTTGCATTTACAGATTGGTGACGATGTTTACATTCTACCATGGGAAAGCAAGCTGCGTCAGTCAGAACGCTTGCAAAGTTTATTTTTTTAAGTTTTGGTCATGTTTATTATAATTTTACGTTTACAATTATTAAAAAAAAAAATATTATTATTATTTTATTTTTAAAAATTATGTTTAAAATTAATAATTCTAATTCGAGTTGGTGCGGTGAACAAGTTCTTTCCACAGCAGTATTACAATATAGACCGAGGAAAAAATATGCAACATTGGTGCATAAGCAACATTGACGGGGCTCGAATTGGGCCATTGCCTGCCGTAGTTGCGGGGATGTTTAGACGAGATACCGCGGCCCCGGGCCGCAAGGGCAACTGAAGACAGGTTACAAGACGAATGGTGATGCGCCATTGTTACATGGTGGACATCCCACCCATTCGCAAAAAAAACGCGTTGGGAATACTTTAATACGTACAAGTTAATTGTACGTATTAAAGTATTCCCAACGCGTTTTTGTAATTTCCTGCCAGTCTGTTTGCTGATAACCTTTTTTTTTCTGTGTGGGAAAATCATCGAATGATTTCTCCTGCTCTGGGTTGAGCGGAAGGGAGTGTCAGACTTCTACTGACTAAAAACCCACCCTGTTCCTTCAGCTGCCCTTAAGTTGCCCTTAAGTTCTGGGGCCGCGGTATCTCGTTAAAACATTCCCGCAACCCCGGCTGGCAATGGCCTTAGTCCCGTCACTAGTGCTGACAGCCAATTTAAGGCGCGCGTGGAACACGACGCGCCGCCGATCCGGGACTTACTTATGAGGAGTGTGCGAGTCATAATAAGTCTTGAAGAATTTGATGTTGTTCGTGAAGTCGTCGAGGATGTTAGTCATGGTGGACAGCGTGGCTAGCTGCTGCAGCTCCAGCCACATTCGCGGGGACACCCACTTGGGATCGGGGTTTTCTATCTCCTGGAAGAAAAGAAGACAGAAATATCTTATCTTATCATATTTGGTACACAGAACAGAGGGCATACAATTATGATATCTATACTATGTATAGAGCAGTGGTGGCCCAGTGGTCACGGGCCCGACTTGTGAATTGTCGTAGGTCGTAGGTTCGAGCCCCATCTGGCACATTACTTTGTGTTACGGAATAGGGTGACCTCGTCAGTCTCCTTACCGTCATTGCCGACAGGTTGGACGGGCCATTTTTGCGGCATTGGCGGGCCCTACATACCCCCGCGTACAAGTCATGGAGCAGATAGGGTACTAATTAATATATTAATTGTGTAGTGTGCGTATTATGTGAAATATGTGTTTGTTTGTATGTCATTTGTACTGTGTTTAATTATGTGTATATGGATAATTTCTGTCTGAAATAAATGTATATAATAATAATAATAATAATTTCATCAGCACTGCTCTAAAATCGGTAAAGGAAAACATCGTGAGGAAACCGGTATGTCCTAGGACTAAAAGTTCGAAGACATGTGACATCCACCAACCCGCACTGGGCTCGCATGCTGGATTTTTTTTTACTGTGTGTACTTGTGGCATGTGTCAATAAACATTTTTTCTTTCTTTCTTTCTTTCATTCCCTCTCATAGGCCTGTGTCCCTGTAATGGAAACGTAATAGGCTGAATTATTATTATTATACGAGGGGTGATCCAAAAGTAATGATAAATCGGTTATTTCCAGTTCTCAGAAAAATCCAATTTTTTTGATAGCGTGTTTACCCACTAAGTCACCATGGTAAAACCATATAAACAGACCACGATTTCAGGGAGCTGCATTCATTTGAATACAAACCGTCGAAGTGAAACTATCGAAATGGAAAAAAACGAAATTAGAGCTGTGATCAAGTACCTCTGTTTGAAAAAAAAATTCTACTAAAGACACACGCAGCGACTTGGTGGAAACATTGGGGGACTCTGCTCCTCCTTATTCTACAGTTGCATGCTGGGCCAAGAAGTTTAGTCTGGGCAGAATATCCACTGAAGATGAACATCGCGAGGGACGCCCATCCACGTCTCTTACTGAAGAGAACGTTTAAAAAAGTCGAAGATATTGTAATGGCAGATCGAAGTATGACCATCAGGCATATAGCTGAGGTCACAGGGATCTCATATGGCAGTATTCAAAGAATGCTTACGAACGAATTGCAATTGAAAAAGGTCTCTCCGCGTTGGGTACCGAGAATGTTAACCGAAGAGCAGAAGAAATGAGTCGACATTTCGAGGATGAATCTCGAAAAGTTCCAAGCAGACAAGGAAAATTTTTTGTCACGTTTTGTGACTATGGATGAAACCTGGATACACCATTTTGATCCTGAAACCAAGCAACAATCGATGACGTGGAAACGAGCCTCCTCACCGACTACGAAGAAATTCAAGATGTTAAGTTCGGCGGGGAAGGTTATGGCATCCGTTTTTTGGATGCTGAAGGAATCATTATGGTGGAAAACTTGGGAAAGGGAGCCACTATAACAGGCTAGGCGCAGACCAAATAAGAAGATTGCGGGAGGCTATCAAGGAAAAAAGACGCAGCAAATTGCGAGCTGGAGTGTTGTTTCACCAAGACAACGCACCCTCTCACAAAGCCGCAGTTGCGATGGCTGCCATCCAAGAAACGGGTTTCGAACTGCTCGAACACCCCCCTTATTCACCAGATCTAGCCCCCAGTGACTTCTACCTCTTTCCTCGGCTCAAGGAACACCTCCGAGGTCGAAAATTTGAAGACGATAGTGAAGTGATGGCTGCTGTTGAGGCGTTTTGGTAGAGTCAAGATAAAGATTTTTGGAACGAAGTTCCTTATCGCGCGTTACGAAAGGGGGCTAGCCGGAAAAAATCATACGAAAAGTTGTAACGACACTTTTTAAGGTGTGGATATTCGTGAATCAGGCTTTATTTAGGATACATTAGAACCTTTTTTTTAACCGTAACCCTTACAAGATTTTTTTTCAAAATTATATATATTAATCTACACAATGTAAAGCGTGTCCTCTTGGCTTCAGAAAAAATAAAAATATATTTGAAATATCATAAATAAATACGCAAAGTGGCCTCTGTTTGTGACTTACTACCATTTTTCTCCTAAACTATCAATCACAGGATCTTTTAATTGCCACCAATATATTATATTAAGAAATGCCGATGGGACCATGTGCTTATTTTTGCCAATAACTTTCTTAATTATTTATAAGGATTTTTTACGTAATCGCTACTCGCAAATCGCGTATCCACCCCTCCGGGCGCCCAGTAAATCAGTGCGGGATGAGACGCAGTGCTGGACGGACCTGTGACACTTTTCTCCGCAAACAAAATTATTGTCGATAGCCCAACCAATTAGATCTTTCTTTGTTTTATGTATAGTGTGTGTAAATATTAGGTTATTTTAGTGTGTAATTAGGTATAACGTTGTAAATAATAATTACTACTTGTCGTAAATTATTATATTATATAAAGCTAAATTACCACTCACTCACTCACTGACTGACTGACTCATTGACATAATTGTTCTCCCAGATGGTGGATGGGGAGGTGGGTATATTTTGACAGATTCGTAAACAAGTAACTCTCAAACCTACGGGAAAAGTGCCAAACCTCCCCATTTCACCCCCCTCCCTATCGTATCTCGTAAACTACGAGACCCGTATTTTTTTTTTACGGATTCGTATAGAGGAGGCTCGGTAAAGTAAAAAACATTTTTCGAAATCGCCCCCCTTGCCCCCCTTCTCACCCCCTTTAGGTGGATCTCGGAAATTAAGAGACTTGGAACATTTTTTTTTTCAGATTCATTTAGAGGGGCAATGCTTTAGTCGAAATAATTGGGCAACCCCCCCCCCCCATCTCCCCGCCATCAACCCCCCCATTTTTTTTATTCACTAGCCCGCGAGGTGCTTGCACCTCGCGCAACACGCAAATACTAAACCCCCCCCATCACCCCCACCCCCATTTTTTTTTTTCACAAGCACGCGAGGTGCTTTCACCTCGCGCAACACGCAAATACTAGTTATACTATATAAAGCTAGATTACCACTCACTCACTCACTCACTCACTCATTGACATAATTGTTCTCCCAGATGGTGGATGGGGAGGTGGGTATATTTTGACAGATTCGTAAACAAGTATCTCTGAAACCTACGGGAAAAGTGCCAAACCTCCCCTTTTCCCCCTCCCTATCGTATCTCGGAAACTACGAGACCCGTATTTTTTTTTACGGATTCGTGTAGAGGAGGCTCGGTAAAGTAAAAACCATTTTTCAAAGTCCCCCCCCGCCCCCCTTCTCACCCCCTTTAGGCGGATCTCGGAAATTAAGAGACTTGGAACATTTTTGTTTTCAGATTCATTTAGAGGGGCAATGCTTTAGTCGAAATAATTGTGCAACCCCCCCACCCCCATAACCCCCCCTCCCATTTTTTTTTTTCAAGCACGCGAGGTGCTTGCACCTCGCGCAACACGCAAATACTAAACCCGCCCCATCACCCCCCCCCCCACTATTTTTTTTTGTTTTTTTCACAAGCACGCGAGGTGCTTGCACCTCGCGCAACACGCAAATACTAAACCCCCCATCTCCCCCATCACCCCCTACCCCTTTTTTTTTGTTTTTTCACAAGCACGCGAGGTGCGTGCAGCTCGCGCAACACGCAAATACTAAATCCCCATCTCCCCCCATCACCCCCCCCCCCCATTTTTTTTTTTTCACAAGCACGCGAGGTGCTTGCACCTCGTGCAACACGCAAATACTAAACCCCCCCATCTCACTTTTACCGACTTCAAAAGAAAGGAGGTTCTCAATTCGTCTTGAACTTTTGAAGTGAAAACTTCTTTAGTTGAGGTGGGAGTTGAGGGGGGAGTTGCGGGTCGAGTTGCGGGTCGAGTTGCGGGTCGAGTTGCGGGTTGAGTTGCGGGTCAAATTGCGGGTCAAATTGCGGGTCTAGTTGCGGGTCGAGTTGCGGGTCGAGTTGCGGGTCGAGTTGCGGGTCGAGTTGCGGGATGAGTTGCGGGATGAGTTGCGGGATGAGTTGAGGCATGAGTTGAGGGGCGTCTCGTGGGGAGTTGAGGTAAAGAGAGAGAGAGAGAGGGCAATGAAATACCTTCGAAATTTCGTAAATTTTTGAAGGTTTCACTTCTACCACGTGTGAATTGCACACATGTTTTTTTTTACAATTCCTTCACTAATTAATCGAAAGGAACTTCGTTCCATCCGGGTGTCCCTTGACACCTCTCAAGTTTTTTTTCTAAGGGTATCCAAGGCCGCGTCTATGGTGTCCGGAGATCGCCTCGCGATCCTCAACGCCCGGGGCGTCTCCCGCGGTGGCTGGGTCTGTCAGGAAGAGAGTTATCTCTCCCTCACGCGCTCAGCCTTACCCTAAATTGCACTATTTTATTTTATTATCTTAGGAAAACTTAAAGATAATAGTTTTAGTATTGTTCATTATACTTAGTACCTATACATTTTTTTTTTAGTTTATTGACGCTGGAGGAGAATAATTCGAGATCATTAACTGTCTGACACAATGCATTATATGATCTGCTAGCTCTTATCATATAAGATTTAGGGAAAAAGTAGACTCACCGTATCAAGCTTGGCCCCACTAAGCAGGAAATTGAACTCGGCTGCCCTTATAACGCCTTTATCAAGCAATATCCTGGCGCACAGCAGGAAGGCGAACAACAGCTTGTGGCGCTCAAACAAACTGCGACAAACGTTCTGATACAGGAGGAACGTGAAGTGATTTATTATCACGTCTACTCGTTCTATTATGTCCTCTGAAAACAAAGTTAAAATAGCTAATTTAAGTAGGTAACAGTAAAGTATTCAGCATAAGCTGTGTTATCTTTGGTTTGATGACAGCCAACTAAGCAGCTTTCATGTTAAAATAGCCTTAAGACTTCGATCGGGACACTATCCATCGCTAGTTTGTGTTGTTAATGAAAAAAACCTAAATTAAATAATTTAAGTAACCCCCGACAACCTTGAAACACCTGAACAGAACAGAACAATTTATCAAGAAATTGTAGCTCAAAATTATGTCGATCACGTCAGCTTTCTAACACAAAAAACCACATCACAAAAAGTCGAATCACCAAACTGCGTTACTTGTGAGGATGTACAACATTCGTTGATTCTTTGTGTTAAAAATAAGATTTAGGGAGCAAAATTGGTAAGAGAGTATGGCTTAAACGGCTAGACATTGGCTCGATATAGAAGATACATACCCTAAGTCTGATTTAGCGAAACAACTTTGTACACTGGAAGTAAGATCAGGTCCATAGATGTAGTTTTATTTTTAATAAAGAGAACAAACAATGTAGGTAGAATTCACATTACTAGCAATCTTGCAATTATTCATTATATATAGGTCAATAGTAGACCGTGGACTACCCGCGTATTTAATTTTTCCTTTTGTGACAAATCCATCCAAAGGTGGTCTGTAAAAGATCGCGTTTAGCGATAATACCCTGTCTACACCCTTTTTTGTTGATAAGTTCTTATTTGTTTTCTGTTATGGTGTACAATAAATAGTACATCTATCTATCTCTATTGCACTCAGGTTTGCTGTTAGATAAATAAAGTCAGGGTTAAGCTCGCCTTTGTAGTTCGTGCGTAAGTTGTTCTGTTGTTTTTGTATTTCTGTGTGCAATAAATTAACAATATATAAAATTTATATACACAATCATGAAGTATTTAACCCTAACTTAATACAGATACAATACTAGACGATACTTTATTATTAAATTCATTCGAACTGGGTAAACTGTATCTCGGAAAACAGCTAATCCCCTTTCAATGATTGCACAAAATATAAAATTATTTATTTATTCTTCATGCGTCATCAAAGGTGGACTTAATAGCTCTTTTAACATCTAAAACAATGTTTGATGCTAGTGTGTGAGCAGAGTGTGCTTTAAATGTGTTATGGCTAGTGATCTTGTCCTGTAAGTGTATGTGTGAGTATCGTGCATAGATAAGTTGTGTGGATGTGAAGGTGTAGAATAAAATTAGAAACCACTACTTACTCTTAGTTTGGTCTTCGTCATAATTATTATACTATATAAAGCTAAATTACCACTCACTGACTGACTCACTCATTGACATAATTGTTCTCCCAGATGGTGGATGGGGAGGTGGGTATATTTTGACAGATTCGTAAACAAGTAACTCTCAAACCTACGGGAAAAGTGCCAAACCTCCCCTTTTCCCCCCCCCTTCTCCCCCCCCCCCCCCCATCGTATCTCGGAAACTACGAGACCCGTATTTTTTTCTTTTTACGGATTCGTATAGAGGAGGCTCGGTAAAGTAAAAACCATTTTTCAAAGTCCCCCCCCCGCCCCCCTTCTGCCCCCCTTTAGGCGGATCTCGGAATCTAAGAGACTTGGAACATTTTTTTTTTCAGATTCATTTAGAGGGGAAATGCTTTAGTCGAAATAATTGTGCAACCCCCCCCCCCATTTCCCCCCCCCCCTTTTTTTTTTTTTTTTCACAAGCACGCGAGGTGCTTGCACCTCGCGCAACACGCAAATACTTGATTTAGAGGGGCAATGCTTTAGTTTTCTTCACAAGCACGCGAGGTGCTTGCACCTCGCGCAACACGCAAATACTAGTTATACTATATAAAGCTAAATTACCACTGACTGACTCACTCATTGACATAATTGTTCTCCCAGATGGTGGATGGGGAGGTGTGTATATTTTGACAGATTCGTAAACAAGTAACTCTCAAACCTACGGGAAAAGTGCCAAACCTCCCCTTTTCACCCCCCTTCTCCCCCCTCCCTACCGTATCTCGGAAACTACGAGACCCGTATTTTTTGTTTTTTACGGATTCGTATAGAGGAGGCTCGGTAAAGTAAAAACCATTTTTCAAAGTCCCCGCCCCCCGCCCCCCTTCTCCCCCCCTTTAGGCGGATCTCGGAATCTAAGAGACTTGGAACATTTTTTTTTTCAGATTCATTTAGAGGGGCAATGCTTTAGTCGAAATACTTGTGCAACCCCCCCCCATCACCCGCCCCCTTTTTTTTTTTTTTTCACAAGTACGCGAGGTGCTTGCACCTCGCGCAACACGCAAATACTAAACCCCCCCCATCACCCCCCCATTTTTATTTTTTATTTTTTTATAAAAAGCACGCGAGGTGCTTGCACCTCGCGCAACACGCAAATACTTGATTTAGAGGGGCAATGCTTTAGTTTTTTTCACAAGCACGCGAGGTGCTTGCACCTCGCGCAACACGCAAATACTGAACCCCCCCCATCACGCCCCCCCCTTTTTTTTTTTTTTTTTTCACAAGCACGCGAGGTGCTTGCACCTCGCGCAACACGCTAATACTTGATTTAGAGGGGCAATGCTTTAGCTTTTTTCACAAGCACGCGAGGTGCTTGCACCTCGCGCAACACGCAAATACTAGTTAATTATATAATTGTAAACGCTTTTATTTTTATTATTAACTTGACATCTATTATTTGTGTACTTTTTTATTGACTAGTATATTTTAGTTTTTATTAATCGACTTTTCTAAATGTATTTTAACTTAATTGCAATGTTCTTTTTTAATATATTCAACACATTTTTTATTATTTTTTTATTATTAGCAATCTGGTTAACCCCTCCAACTAAGCTAAATATGCTTGTGTCTGGAGTGGGTTCACGACAATAGTGCAATGGGAAATGCAGTGGGGTTTGAACTAGTGACCTCTAGATCACAAGTCCGACACCTTATCCATTCGGCTTTATTGACCCTTGTACCTATATCGTTATGAAATAAATTACTTATGACTTAACAATGTTAACACACTCACCATTGGGCTTTGTCTCGGCCATAGCCCTCACAAAGAACTTGGCGAACCACTCCAGCGAGTACTGGTACATGGGGTTCACTTTGGCTATGTTAGACAGACGGAACTTTTAACAATGTTAACACACCGACCATTGGGCTCTGTCTCGGCCATGGCTCTCACAAAAGCTTGGCGAACCACTCCAGCGAGTACTGGTACATAAGGACCATGTTGGCCATGTTAGACAGACGCAACTTTTAACAATGTTAACACACTTACCATTGGGTTCTGTCTCAGCCATGGCTCTCACAAAGAGCTTGGCGAACCACTCCAGCGAGTACTGGTACATGGGGTTCACGTTGGCTATGTTAGACAGACGGAACTTTTAACAATATTAACACACCGACCATTGGGCTCTGTCTCGGCCATGGCTCTCACAAAGAGCTTGGCGAACCACTCCAGCAAGTACTGGTACATAAGGACCATGTTGGCCACGTTAGACAAACGCAACTTTTAACAATGTTAACACACCGAACATTGGGCTCTGTCTCGGCCATGGCTCTCACAAAGAGCTTGACGAACCACTCCAGCGAGTACTGGTACATAAGGACCATTTTGGCCATGTTAGACAGACGCAACTTTTAACAATGTTAACACACTCACCATTGGGCTCTGTCTCGGCCATGGCTCTCACAAAGAGCTTGGCGAACCACTCCAGCGAGTACTGGTACATAAGGACCATGTTGGCCACGTTAGACAGACGCAACTTTTAACAATGTTAACACACCGACCATTGGGCTCTGTCTCGGCCATGGCTCTCACAAAGAGCTTGACGAACCACTCCAGCGAGTACTGGTACATAAGGACCATGTTGGCCACGTTAGACAGACGCAACTTTTAACAATGTTAACACACCGACCATTGGGCTCTGTCTCGGCCATGGCTCTCACAAAGAGCTTGACGAACCACTCCAGCGAATACTGGTACATAAGGACCATGTTGGCCATGTTAGACAGACGCAACTTTTAACAATGTTAACACACTCACCATTGGGCTCTGTCTCGGCCATGGCTCTCACAAAGAGCTTGGCGAACCACTCCAGCGAGTACTGGTACATGGGGTCCACGTTGGCCATGTCAGACAGACAGAAGAACAGGATAGATCCGCGCTCGGCGACTGGAACGTAACCGCTGCGAGCTTCATCTATCTCCATTGAAGTGCGCTCTATGTCTTCTACTTTTACCTAAAAAATGTTAAAAGCACATTTATGTATTTCTCGGACATATTTTAGTAGCGTCTGGAGTGAGGGTCCATAAAAACTCTCATAAATCTGTAATTCTATATAATAACCAGTTGAAAAAAAAAAATTGCAAAAATATTGACAAAAAATTAATTAGTAATAATATGTAATTTCCGAGGTTTATGCTATGTCACTTCATGCCCAACACATTGGCTTATAAGAGCTTTGATATATGTTTTGTTGGTCATAAAAAGATGAACTTATTTGTTCCCTTTGTATGAACACAAATTTAAAAGAGTTGAGAGCCGAAATCCTGGACAATTATAAAAGATAAAAGATTGCTTTTGTATAGCAGAAATTCGAATTGTATGACAATCAAAATAATCACCATAAATAAGAGTATCGCACACTTTAAATTTAAGAATATCATATTTGCTTGGCTTCTTGACAAATGGTTCTACTCAGTTAATGAAGTTTTTAATTATATTTTTTCATATTATATAAAACAATTTTGACATGCACCTATTTTTATTACAATTTCCTTATGTTACTCAATTGGAAATTGTGAAATTCTTTATTGACTTTGTATAATAATAAATATATTGAAATTTTAAATTCAATTAACTGAATATTTCTGCACCTATAACGGTTAAGCTATGTTAATATTAAGATCTCAATGTACCATATAGTTAGAAATAAATGATATTCTATTCTGAGTATATAATATAAGTCTTAGTCTTTGCTTTATTTAAGTTCGATCGAATTATAACTAAATTCCGTAAGTCTCATATTGCTTCGCCAAGAAAAAGGAATTAGGCCATCAATCCAAATGCACATATTCCGCACTGCTGATGATCGAGCAAATATGTCGCGTCTCCAAAGACATGCTGCCACTTATTTGCTACCAACATGTGGTGGACTTTTCCGACTAGACTCTACCGAACTTCGAATTGACGGCTATGACGTAACAATACGGCGCTAAGTCGACCTATTCTTAGTTGGATCGCAATTTAGTTGATGTACTCACAATGATCTCCGCGCTCTTAATCTTGATGGCCTCGAGCGTGAGTATAAGCGGCAGGTCGTCGACGGGCGAGCCCCGGCTGTTGGACAGGCCGTACAGGATGTCGGCCTGCATCTCCGCGAGTTGAGCCGCCATCTGCGCGCGGGACACTATCAGCTGACCGCGTTGTTCCTCTAGCTCCGGCCGCTCTTGGGCTACTACCATCGATAGTAACTGCTCAGCTAAACCGCTGCGGATACAATGTGAAAGGATTAACAATCATCATCATCTCCTTAGCCTTAAGCCCAGAAAGCTGGCAGCCTACCAGCGCTTATAGTCATGCAGGTAACCGGCACAGGCATTTATATGAACAAGCTCCGATAAGCAACGTCGCCGACAAGTTCCAACAATCTTCAACACGCGTCGGTCAGCGCTAGCGCCGCCCGGCATTTAAAATTTATGAACATCAACGACAACACATATAACTACAACACGCATATATTTTTGCTCTCTGCTTCAATCTGTTTGCTTTATGTAACTGTTACCAGAATGGACCAACGCCGATATGCGCTGGTAGATCGGCGCCGCAGGAAGCTTTATTTCTGCATACAGCCAGAAAACGACTAACTATTTACTCGCTCAAGAAACGCACAATGAAATATACATTCCGCGTAAACGAAAGAATTGCATCAATATAATACAATTTAAAGGGATTAACAAACACCATGATCGTCAGATATGAAACCTCGCTATTCAATTCAATTCAATTTACTTATTACAAGTTTCTATGACTCATTTGTTAGTAGCACTAATCCTATGTTATTAATAATACCTATAATAATAATTTTATCTTAAACGTAAATACACTAAATTAATTTTAAGAACTACATATATATAGAGGCTGAACTGTACGACGCTTTACGGTGGCAACATTATTCCATGGGAAATGGCGTGGCAGCGATTCACATACACACAGTCCAGCCTGCTCGCGATTAAGGATAGGATCCTGCTGTTACTGCCCCGCACCCTACACACCAGGGATGCACAGCGTTTACGCATTGTGGCAAAGAAACAATCCACATGTGCGTCCGCGAACATTCCTGACGCGCTACTGTAGCGGGACAGTCTCAACAGAACCCTGAATGCGTTATTATATTGTACACGGAAGGCACTTTACGATTGTTGAGTGTACCTAGCCCACAGGCTGTTCATGTAGACCGTAGTGCAGTACGCTCTGAAAAGAGAAATTTTTACTTCTACTGAACAACGAGCAAACCTGCGGGCCAGCATGTTCGCTCCAACCAACAATGCCCTCCACGCATGTTCAATGTCCTCATCGTCCTTCAGGTCAGAGGTACATGGCGCAGATATTTAAACTTGTATGCCCTTTTTATGGCATACCATTAAAATAAACTGGTGGTACATAAACAGGATATAGATACCTACCACTGGCCCCAAAGACCATGAGCTCACTTTTCTTACAGTTGTAAATTAGACCATGTGAGTTAGCATATTCCTCACAGATGGCCACCAGCTTTCTAAGGCCACAGATTTTAGGGTTAAAGAGCGTTGGTGAGCTCAACCCCCTGTCTCACCTCACACTCCATCTTATATCAATCAGATAAAGCACCTGCCCAACGCACATTATTGACCTGGTGTCTATACCAGAATTTAAATATATTATTACAGGTGGGCCATTAGCTTTATCCAGTTTGTCCCACAGGATATCATAAGAAACCAGGTCAAATGCTTTTGACAGGTCCAAGAAGCAGCTATGAGCTATGAGGCTCGCTTCTATTGGGTCACGGTTACAACTGAGGAAGGCCGCATCATCGGCAAAGGTCAGGTGTGCCAGTTGACTGGAGTAGGTCACAAGTAAATATGTTGTAAAGGACCGGACCAAGAACGGACCCTTAAGGTACACCGCTGCGGACACAATTTCAAGGAGTTACAGTGGAACCCAAATGATATGACGCGTCGTGAATCTTCGTTCGCGCAGAAAAGAAAGTATTGCCCCAAGATTAAGATTAATTGTACTTTATTAACAGCCAAAAAACATTACAATAGTCAATGCGTACGGTCGGCCAAGAAAGTGGTGTACCAGTTTTGATTTAGTTTCCCGGTCATCGAAAATTACAACAAGGTTCGTTATAAAAAGATATTACTGAAAGAGACAACATTATCATGACGTAAACCTATGTATTTAGTATTCATACGTCATATGTCACATATAAGTACATGACATTTTAACCTTTAGTATAAATGAAAAGGACATTAGTTTCTACAAAGCAATTGAAATGTTTCCAAACAAAAGTAATAAAAACTATTTAGACAACCGAATTCCATTTGAAAAAGAAAACTGACAATTGACATTTTGTCAAATATATGCAAAAAATCGATATATTTTCCGTGTTATTTTTCAATCAACTGCATATAAAATCATCTCAATGCCTGCCAACTTGACCATTGCCGAAAGAGCACAAATAATTGCCCAATTTAATGAGGGAAGCAGTATCAGTGCGATATCCCGGAATTTGAATACATCGAGGCGTTCTGTCCGCTTTTGGATTCGTCGTGAAGGAGAGGAGGGAAGTTTGTTGGATCACAGAAGAAGTGGTCGCCGGCCTGCACTCTCCAATAACGATAGAGAATTCATGAGACGGGAATATGAAATCAATGGTTTTAAGCCCACAAAACATTTTGCGGAGATGTTCGATGTGAGTGCCCAAACAATAAGGAATCATCTACATTACATGGGGTTGCACCACAGGCATTACGCCAAGAAAATATATTTGACGGATGCTCACAGACTTGCTCGTCTGAACTTCGCCAGAGAGCACTTAGAGTTTGATTGGTCTAATACAGTGTTTTGTGATGAAAAAACGTTTAAATCCAGTCAGCATGGACGTCTTCACCTTTGGCGATATAATTCAACACGGTATAAAGATGATCATGTAATCCCAAATAGAGAATCAGGTCGAATTTCCGTAAATATTTGGGGCTGGATGAGTACGGATGGTGTAGGAGAATTGTGTTCTCTACCTCCTCGAGCGACGGCTGTAAATTATATCGACGTGCTTCAGAATGCAATGCTACCGACAGTCCGTAATGTTTACCCGGAGAACGAAGTGCCACAATTTGATTTTGTTCAAGATAATTGTTCAATTCATAATGCGAGGATCGTAAGAGCCTGGTTTCGTTCACACACTGACGTAAGGGTAATTCAGTGGCCCTCAAGATCGCCGGACCTCAACCCGATAGAAAATCTTTGGGGCCTTATGGTCCAACGATGGTCGCATCAAAATGAAAGAACCAAACAAGCTCTTATTAGTCACTGTAATTATATCTGGGAGGAAATGCGGAGAACCGATATTTGCTCACGGCTTGTTGGTTCAATGAGGTCTCGTCTTTTAGAGGTTATAGAGGCCAACGGCGGTTACACCCGTTTCTAATTTTTAAAAATTTTCAATATCTTCTAAATATTACTATATATGCTATGTTTTTGTTTGTTATAGTATTTTAAAATTGATTGTAGAAATTTAATAAAAGGATAAATCTATTTTTAGCTTGTTTTTTATTGATATTGTAATTACAAGTTTACAGAAATTGTAGGTTTGTGGACTCGCCTTGTGCCTTTACAATTTTATGTAACTTGTTGATTACAATTCTGAATTTGTAGATACAATTTTGTCATCAAAATCTACAGCCCCCCGCCGTTGATTTTACGACGTCATTGGTTCCATCAAGTTCAAACTAAGAACAGCTGTCACGTTACAAACAGTAATAGTCGTTATCAATAATCAGATAAAGACAGCAATAGAAGTTGTCAGATCGATCTGCAAGCGAAACTAATCTTTATCACCTATGAATCTGCAAGCGATATTCAACCTTAGGGTGGTACACCACTTTCTTGGCCGACTGTACATACATTTTTTGGAGCTGAAAATATACATAATGTGAGTCTGCTGCTGACTCCCAAGCTAGAGTTATCTGTGTTATGGCCGTCAGTGTTCCTCGGTAAAGCAGTGGCTAGCTAGTGGTATGATGTAATTGCACAACACACTAGTTTTAATCAATTGTTGTAATCATATGTGGAAATTGGATTTAGTCAATGTGTACTTAGCTCAAATTTTGTATAATAACATAATGTATAACCGTTTATTTTCACAAATCTATACTAATATTATAAAGCTGAAGAGTTTGTTTGTTTGTTCGCTTGAACGCGCTAATCTCAGGAACTACGGTTCTGATTTGAAAAATTCTTTCAGTGTTAGATAGCCCATTTATCGAGGAAGGAAGAATAGGAGCGGAGCACTAATGAAGAATGTTTCAAAATCGGGAGATTTTTTTCCCACGCGGACGAAGTCGCGGGCGGAAGCTAGTAAATCAATATGTTGAGGTCGGCTTCCTTTTATATGGAGCAACTGCCTATCTTATCTGACCTACACAACCCAGTATCTGGTTAACACACGCCTTGGCAAAACCAGTGTTAAATCTGGCTTTTTACTACCCTTAATGGTAGCAAAGATGTACAAATGTCAGGTGGGACCAAAGGCTTAACGTGTGGAAGGTATTACAAATATAAGTTATTAAACTGAGATGAATTAACAGTGTCAAGACCAAGAAATTATTTCTCTCTAGCTTCTGCCCGCGACTTCGTTCGCGTGGGAGGGTTTTCCCGCGTAAAATTCCGATCTCGTGGGAATTCCGTGATCAAAAGTAGCCTATGGAACACAGGCTCCAGGATGTAAGCTATCTACTTGCCAAATTTAATTCAGATCCATTCAGTAGTTTTTGCGTGAAAGAGGACATACATTTATGTACAAACATACATCCATCCATCCTTACAAACTTTCACAAACTTTTTATAATATATATTTTTATTATTGTACATAAGTTTTAATTTTTTGTATCAAATGAAATATTATAAGGTGTACAATAAAGTATAAATAAATAAATATTACTAAGAGTAAGATCGACCTTGTTCACTTTATGATTTTCCTGCCTCCAAACGCGAGGGCTTTTAATTGGCTCACAGTTCATTAAACTAATATATTATCCTAGCTGTTAGTCCTCCGTATTTGTTTAATAAATAAATAAACTAACCTGGGCACCAGAGCAAAGTTAACGACCATAACTTTGACAGAGATCTCCGGCTTATACCTAGGGTTCGGAAGTTTTGTAGTAATGAACAGCTTGAAGCCAGGTATGTACGGGATCAGAGAGTCGCCCAATTTCAGCACCAACTGACCAGCTTGGCGGAAGTATTGACGCTAGAATGAAGAATAAATATTAAAGCATTGACGGACAGAACGACTTTCAATATATATATTTTTTTTGTATAAAATATTACGACGTTACAGTAGTACCTGACTGATAAGGCGCGTCGTGAATCTTCGTTCGCGCAGAAAAGAAAGTATAACCACGAAGATTAACGAAAGAACGCTTAAAACTTACAATCAACCTTAGTTCACTACTATAAGGTTTATAATACACTGCAACTGTTAGTTCCGTCTCACTCGTGTCACGTGCGTCGCGCGCTAACATGGTGGCAACTGCCGATCAATAGCGGTAAAGGAAACGAAGCGCGGTGCGAAAATTCATGTTCTGCGTAGGTACATCGGTAAGCCATATCAGTTAGGTATTACTATACGTCTGTCGACGTAGACATTTTATTCATAGCGTTAAATTTTCTATTCTTATACAAGGAGGGGTATTTTATACTGCCACGGCAGATAAAATTTTGACTTTTTACTGTCATATCGTAAGGAAAAAAATAATTTAAGTATTAAAGTGTGTCCTACGCAAACATCTTTCTGATGTCACGTACCTACTTAAATGTACTGTCACAGCACGATCTTGATAGTGGGGTAGTACTATTTATCAACGTGTTAACAAAATTGAAGAAAATAAACTAAATAAAGTTTAAAAAAAGGGTATGATTTTATTCATTCAACTATGTAGCATTCGCGCGGGGCTTTGCTCCCGTGGGCTTTATCTCGATAAAACATAACACTCCTATTTTGCCGGATATTTCTATAAAAAGGCTTGAGCTTCAAGCTAGTTCCATACCAAATTTCATCCAAATCCACCCAGGACTTTCAAAGATTAGCGTGTTTAAAGAAACAAAGAAACTAACAAACTTTTCCGCTTAATAATATTAGCATAGATTCTGTCAATCATTGTACAGCTTGTAATTCAATAATAACATAATTAATCAGCTTATAATGTTCCCACCACTGGGACACAGGCACCTCTCTATCAGAGGGAATTGGCCGTAAAAAATTACTTGTAAAAGTATTATTCATAACCTACTAGCTGACCCAGTTTTGCCATATAAATTATTTCTAGGGAATTTCTAGAGAAATAGGGATTGATGATAGAAGGGTGAAAATTAAGGGTTGTGTGTATTTTTTAATGACACATCATAAAAAATAAAAATCCAAAAAATTATGTTTGGGGCGGACCACCCTTATCAATTCGGGGTATGAAAATTAGATTACGACCCATTCTTGAACCTACCGAATACATAAATTGATATAAAATTTCAAAAAATCGCCTAGCCATTTACGAAGAGTATGGCAACTAACACTGTGACACGAGAATTTTATATAATATACTGTACAGTGTAAACACGTACAAATTTGACGTCATTGTGTCAGCACTTTACTTGCGACGCGTAGTCTATACTTTAGTAAACAAATATCATTCAAATCGCGTGCACTCATCATTCAATTAGTTTTAATTATCATTCAATAAATTTTATTAAACGTATTCTTGCGTATCACTCATAGCTGTCATCATTAAAAGGTGTTAAAGACCCCACATCTTATTGGTCCTTCGAGTTTTCGTAAAAGCGGGACTATTTCGCGTTCTTAACAGTGTGAATAAGCTGTCGGCACGTAAGTATAGATCCTGCGACTACGACCTGTGGACAGAGTAACATCCGTCTACTGGAACACAACGATTGCTTACTCCATCTTAGCAGTTTGTGTGCCACAACTTTCCCTTCATAGGTGCGAATCGGTAAATCCATCACGGAGAGATTGCAATATCACGAACTACTAAAAGCGGTAAGCCAATCACACAAAAACAATCATGAGCGCCAACATGGAAGACATTTTGGCTAATCAAGATCAGATCATACAAGCCATGGAGCAGCAACTGCGGAATTTCAAGAAGGATTCTGCGGATCGCAAAACTCCGGCAAACATCAAGAAACGTTTGCAAACCCTGGATACATACTGGCGGGAGTTTCAAGAGAATCATGTTAGATTATGTGAGTTTGAAGATCGTGGTTATACCTACTTTTCGGAGAACGTCTACAATAAGACGATGATTTTCTACAATGAAGCTCGGGACATCATTCAACTATACAAACCGCCTACTAGTTTGGAGAAGGGGGATAATTCGCCTAGCGTTTCATCAATTCGTATATCAGGCACTCGCAATCAAGAAAGAAGCTGCGGATGAGCGTCAGCAAACGGACACATTGTCGGTTGATCCAGATCAACCAAACATCAAGCCTAGTGAGAACCAATCCACATCATTGTTCAAGAAGATTGTCTCTTGAGGGAATGCCAGTAAATTAGATGAAATGCTGCGCAAGCAGAAGAGCTTCAAGGCTTTATCACGGGCAATCAAAAGCGTGGACATAGAGAGCCTTTCCGAAAAATGGGAATTCAAAGATGTGCTCAGAACCATTCAAACAAAATGGTCCACAGTCGATTCCCTGCACTGGGAAATTGATATTGAGATGTACTCGGAAGATGAGGAGTATGAACAGAAATATAGCAAGTACGAATAACTGTACGTTAACATAAAAAATTGGCCAATAGCAAGATGGACATTCCTACCTTCTCGGGGAACTATAACAAATGAATATCATTCAAGGATTTATTTCAAGAAGCAGTCCATAACAACGAATCCATCCCAAGTGCCCAGAAGATGCAGTTATTAAAAAGTAAACTAAAAGGCGAAGCAGAAAGGATCATTAACATCTCAATATCAGTTCTGAGAATTACCAAATCTGCTGGGACATCCTGGACCATAAGTATAACAATAACAGGTTAATTTTTACCTCTCATATGAATATACTGCTATCAATACCTACAATGCAAAACCAAGTCGAGACACAGATCAAGAACATGTTCGACACCATCAATGAATGCATGAACGCGTTGAATAATCTTGGTATAAGTCGCGGCACGAAACTTTAGCGGTGACCGTTATTGCGCAGAAGTAAAAATTAAGGTACCTGGGGGGGCTAGCGGGATGAAGGGCGGCCGTGCGTAGCGCCGATTGGCTCTCCAGCCGCATTATGTTCCCCGCGCCGATACGACGCTCCGCGCACATCCCGTGTACAGTCGCGTCATTAATTGTATTGTTATTGCTGTTATTTT
Source organism: Tholera decimalis (assembly GCA_943138885.2). NCBI lineage: Eukaryota > Metazoa > Arthropoda > Insecta > Lepidoptera > Noctuidae > Tholera > Tholera decimalis. The sequence continues at coordinate 14,227,622 of OW964551.2, forward strand.
TTGTTGTTGTTTTTTGTTAAGTTTGAATTTGTTTTTTAGTTTGTTTGTGACTTTAAAGTGAATATACCTAGAAGAAATACTGTTTTGAAAAGACAGGCAAGGAAAATGGTTTATGACGTGAATTGCTTTTTAAAAAGGGAATCTAACGAATTAATTGATTCTTTGAAACAAATTAAAAGTGAGATTGACGAAGCCACAAATACTTTACTCAGTCATTCGGCTACAAATACTTTACTCAGTCATTCGGACAGCATTACTGTAAATTTGAGAATGGTTCTCTGTAGATTCAGACTCACTGTAGATTCTCTGATTCAGATTAGACTTAAAACTAAAATAAAAATTTTCAAATTAACAAATAATGTTTTTATTTTTATACTCCCCACAAAACTTGTTAAAAATTATATCTTAGGTACCTACTATAAATCCTTGGACATTGGCATTAGAGATAAACTATTTATTAAAGTATAGGTAATATTATTTGCATGCGCGACAGTACTCATGCGCAGCTATCCTCTACATTTCGTTCAGCGCTAGACCTACTATTTGACATTACATGAAAATAATGTCATTAACGTTATTTAGCTAATAATTGTATTACGTGCGCGACAGTACCCATGCGCAGCAATCCCCTCCGCGTATCGTTCAGCGCTAGACTTACGTGCCGCTACCTATATAGACGTAACTGCCATGGGACCAACGGTTGTGCATTTACTTACACTGAAGCTGGATACCCAGACACTTAATGAATACACTCAGTCATTAGAAAATCCTAGAGCTTTGCCTATTCTAGCAGATTTTCTTAAATTTTTAGAGAACATGTATACCGCTCTTGAATCAACACGGGCGCAAGCATCCATCTAAATCATCATCGTCGTCATCTCCGAGTAGTAACAAAGATTCTGAATATCAATTCAACAAAAAGAATCAATCAAAATCAAATAATTTTAATAATAAAAACGATTCTAATAAACCGTTTTTACGTAATTCCACTGCAAAAACTTGTGCAACGAGGGCACAACATTGCCCACTATGCAAAGATTAGACAGCCACGGATTATTTTAAAGTAGATCATTTTTGGAATCTGAGCCAGAAGAAAAAAGAAACACATGTCAAAGGTTTAACTTGTGTAAAAATTGCCTGGCTGATCATAAAAATAAATCATGCCGTTCTGAATTAAGATGCAGGGTGAGTCAAGGAACTCATAACACCGTGCTACACGATGCCCTACAGACAAACGCGGTGTCCAGTAACATGAATACGTCACCGTCTACGTCACGTGATGATAAAACACGAAGTAATGTGACATATGTGTCCAGGGAATCTATTGTAGAAATTCTGCTAGCAACAGCACTTGTCCGTATACAAGGGGCTAATGGCTCTCATAGATCAAGGCTCTCAAGCCTCCCTCATCACTGAGAACGCAGCTCAAATCCTGAAACTCCCCCGCCGAGCATGCAAAGGCGTCTTAGTTGGAATCAGTGCAAATCAAACCAATTGTGAGGGAGTTCTCAGTCTTGTTGCATCCTCATTCCACTCCAATTACACATTCCAAACAGAAGCTGTTGTTATGAAGAAATTAATTGACAACTTGCCAAATCATAGTTTCTCAAAACCATCGTGGCAATATCTTCAAAATATGTAGCTAGCAGATCCAGATTTCAACGTTTGTCGACCAATCGACTTATTGCTGGGGGCAGAAGTTTACTCGGAAATCATCATGGCAGGCATAATCAAGGAAAATTCATCTCTACCAAGAGCACAACAGACTCAGCTTGGCTGGATTTTAAGCGGCAATGTCAAGTCATATCAATGCAACATTATCATGAACAATATAGAAGACATATAAAGGTTTTGGAGCGTTGAAGATGTCACCGATCCCGACACTAACATGTCCTCTGAAGACTATCAATGCCTTCAACATTATAAATCGGAAACAGTACGTCGAGATGATGGCAGATACGTGGTTAGAATGACACTAAAGCCAGATATCAACGAAAAATTGGGAGAATCGAAACAAAGAGCCGTAGCCCAATTTTATCAACTGGAAAGAAAATTTTCTAGAAACAAAAATATTTCCGAAGATTACAAATCATTTATTAACGAGTACATCAAACTGGGTCACATGCGCAAGTGCACACGGAAGTATTTGCCGGATTGCATTTTACCTCACCTTTGCGTTTTACGCCCGGACTCGACAACAATAGCCTTGCGGGTGGTATTTAAAGGCCTATACTACCTCAAATGGCTTAACGTGATCCTCCGTTATGTCGAAAATACTGCAGTAATAATTTTGAAATAAATATATGGTAAAGTTGAGGATTAAGGTTAGGTACTATCATAAAAACACGAAAACACGATATCATAATATTTTCTTGATAGAAAAAAATTACAAAGTTACCTCCAAACCGAACAATAAACTGCTGGTATTCAAAAATAACTTCAAATTAGATAATGAAACTTTGCATATTAATTGAACTAACTAACTAATAAAGCAGGTCTTATGTTATTTACTTTTTTAAATCACTATTATTTTCACCGTAAAAAGAAATAAACTAAATTATCGGTGTCTTGGAGTCTTTTCCCTGCCACCCTGTCTCGCTTGCTCGCGTGACAGCGGCCAGTAGTGTGCGAGCGAGATAAAGAGTGAGAAGCGCTGAGGTAGTATAGGCCCATTTGCATCAGCAAAAACATCGACCGGTTACAGTCTAAATGATTTAATGTTTAGCGGTCCGAATCTACAACAGGATTTGTTTACACTAATTCTGAGATGGAGACAGTATGAATATGCAATCACAGCCGACATCGAGAAAATGTTCCGACAGATCTTCCGTAATGAAAAGGACCTACTGTATCAGAAAATCGTATGGCGTGACTCACCTAGCCAATTGATTAGAGAATATGAGCTGACAACAGTCACATATGGCACCAAAGCAGATCCATTCCTGGCCATGATGACGTTAAAACGTCTAGCGGAAGACGAACGTTCAAGGTAAACGACAGCATCAGCTGTACTTGAACAGTGTTTTTACATGGATGACCTTTTGGCTGGACACCACAGTCTGAAAGAAGCTAAACAACTCAAGGCTGACCTTATTAATTTGCTGAAATCTGGCGGTTTTAATTTGCGAAAATGGTCATCAAATAAAATCGATCTAAAAGATGACGTAATATCAGACAAGGAACAAACATTCGAATTCAGGCATCAAGAATCTACCAAAACTTTGGGACTACGTTGGCATCCTCAGGACGATCAATTCAAGTTCCAGATGAAGAGAGATACATCATCATTGACACCATCCACAAAAAGATCATTATTGTCTGATATTTCAAAGATATTCGACCCACTTGGCCGGCTGTCTCCAATCTCTACCAAACTGAAACATTTTTTTCAAAAAGTTTGGTCGTTGAATCTTCAATGGGATGACGCAGTACCTACAAACATCAATGAACAATGCCTGAAAATAAAGGAGTTACCCGCAATCGAACATATGAACGTCATAAGGTGGCTTCAATCGCTAAAAAATGCAAATATAGAGTTGCATGGGTTCTGTGACTCGTCAGTAAAGGCCTGCGCATGCGTAATTTATGGCAGGATTTTCAATCAGGAAAAGGCGGAATGTCAATCCCCTGTGATCTTAGTAGCAGGAAAATCAAAGCTCGTGCCTGTCGACAAATGAATATCTTTGCCTAGATTGGAGCTTTGCGCTGCGCACTTGCTATCAAAACTAATGAAAGTTGTACAGAACTGTTTATCAGGCAATAACATCCGAATATACGGCTGGTCTGATTCGACGGCAGTACTAGGTTAGCTCCAAGGTGAGCCGAATTGCTGGAAACCATTCGTGGCGAACAGAGTAGCACAAAAAACGGATATAATACCAAAAAATAGCTGGCGTTATGTGAAATCGGCTGAAAATCCAGCTGATTGCGCGAGCCGAGAATTATCAGCGGACCAACTGCAGCATCATTCTCTTTGGTGGCATGGACCAAAGTGGCTATCAACGTTCAAAGAAAATAATAATCAAGATATACCAACTTACGTCACATATGAAGAAATCAGAAAGTCGGTAAAAAGCAATGTAATTCAACAAAATGAGGACATTGTTTTAAAATTATTAAACAAATATGACCGAGCAGCGCGCGTACTTGCATGGACTTTGCGCGCCATATCTTGCAATCAACACAAACCGAAGTATTTGACTGTCAGCGAAATAAAAATCGCTAAACATCTTTTAATCAAACGAAGTAACGAAGTAGTCGGTATTTAAGGAAGAGATATTCAGTCTCCGAGATCAGAAACAAATAGACGCGAAGAGTAAATTGCTAAAACTGAACCCGTTCTTGGATCAAGAAAGCCTACTGAGAGTCGGTGGCAGACTAAACAACGCGAAGATGAACCAAAACATGAACCATCCTCTTATCATTCCCAACAACACCCATCTCAGCGACTTATTGATCGACCAAGGACATCACATGGCACTCCATGGGGGAGCAAGAGTTACTCAAGCCTGGCTACGTCAGCAATATTGGATTCTGGGAGGAAACCGAGCCGTCAAGAAACGTCTTCGAAACTGCGTCAAGTGCCGAAGACACGATCCAGTTAAAATGAACAACTGATGGGCGACCTTCCGTTAGCACGCAGTAATCCGACACGACCATTTTACCACACAGGGGTTGATTTTACTGGATTTGTCGACGTAAAAGCAAGTAAGGGCCGAGGTATGAAAGACCACGAAAGGGTACATCGCTGTGTTCGTTTGTATGGCCACCAAGGCTGTACACATTGAGCTTGTCTCTGATCTGACCTCCTCATCGTTCCTAGCGTCATTGCGGAGAATGGCAGCTCAAAGAGGTACCCCAGGCAAGATCTACAGTAACAATGGCACGAATTTTATTGGAGCGAGCAGAATTCTCAACGAAGAATTCATAAACATTCAAGACCAGTATGGAGATTACCTGGCATTTTAATGCCCCATCCTGGCCCAGTGCCGGAGGCCTATGGGAAGCTGCTGTCAAGAGTTTGAAGTATCACCTCAAACGAGTGATTGGAGATCAGAAGTTGACGTTTGAAGAATATTCGACGTTGCTCACTCAAATAGAAGCATGTTTGAATAGCCGTCCTCCTTTATGCGCATTCAGCGAAGATCCTGAAGATTTAGACTGTCTCACACCATCTCACTTTTTGGCAAGCGGTCCGACGTTAACTATCATCGAGACAGAGAGAGATCTGCGGACAAGATGGCAGCTCACACAAAAAATATTTGACGACCTGTGGAAGAGATGGCGAGCTGAGTAACTATGCCAACTATCAGCTCGCAGTAAGTGGCGCAAACCTTATCAGAATTTGAAGATCAATGACATTTTCATCATTCACGACATTAATCTGCCCCCGGGAAAATGGCCCATGGGCAGAGTTATTGAACTTCATCCAGGGAAAGACGGATACGTCAGAGTTGTTACCCTACGGACAAAAAAAATGGGATACTCAAGAGACCAATTACGAAGTTATGCGTTTTGCCTATCAATGACAATGATCAAAGCCACGACACAGAAAAGGAAAACCAAGAAGGTCAAACAACAAACAGTAAATATTCCAAGCCAGCTTCATCAAAATTATGCAACTCTATAATTACAACACTCGTACTTCTGATGGTTATTTGCCCAGGAACATGCGAGCACAAAATTTCCAAAGTTGCGGAAAATAAAAACATATTTTTCGATAAATTAGCAAACGTGAGATTGGCACGTGAAGAATGGAAACTCGTTTATTGTGATATGGCTCCATATTGGCAAGGATTTAACCTACTGGACAAGCTTGTCGACGTAGTCCGATTACAACTGCGTCACGAATACAATGAACTTGAACACTACAACAACATTTTACTTGGTCAGCAAGGTCAAGTTCACCGACGTCGCGGCCTTATCAACGGCATTGGCATAGCATTGCACATAGTTTATTCGGAGTTTTAGACGAAACTTTCGCCGAAAGTATCAGAAAGATATTGCCTTAATCAGACATAACCAATAACATCTTAGCAAGCTGTGGAGAAACCAGACGTCAGTTGTGGAGGCTGAGCTAAATGTTATCAAAAGAATTGAAAATACCCTGGACAAGCAGCACAAAATAATCAACCAATACATTACTAATTGCAACATGGGCTGAAAGAGGAAATCCAACACACAGACAACAAAGCAGAATTTACATTATCAACATTCATAGCCAATAACATCATGACCAATCTTAAAGAAATCCAGGAGATGCTAGTTGATACAGTGGCCAACATTTTCTATGAGAAGTTCAACTTTCACTTGTTAATACTGACACAGTTTAGAAACGAACTGAATATTATAACCGGACAGATCTCAAAGGACTTGGCCTTACCGATTAATAATATTCAGACTGACTTAGCGAAAATATATAACCTATTGAAAGTGAAAGCGAGAGCTACCAGAGTTCCTGATTTTTGAAGTTAGAATTCCTCTTGTGGGCAGGGAAGACTATGAGCTTTACAACCTCATACCGATGCCACAACAAGCCAACGAAACCATGGTCAACATAGTGCCTGTAGCAAACTACCTGGCTGTCAACATACACAAAGACTCTTAATTTCAGTGTCTATAAGCGACTTACAAAGATGCGTTCCTTACGACAACGACGAGTACATTTGTCCACTGAAAGGGCCCGTCTATCAGATGACGTCAGACAACAACCTATGTCTGAAACATCAAGCCTCAAATCAATGTCAGACTGAAACAAAAGAATGTCGATATTACTGGACTGAATTGAATTTATTTAATTCATACCTACCAAAGAGTAAAGTAATATACAGGGAAAAGAGAGCCCTCTTAAGTGATAAAAATGCAAACCTATTTGACAATACGCCATCTGTAAATTGGCCCCAAACTAATCACACACACACACACACACACACACACACACACACACACACACACACACACACACACACACACACACACACACACACACACACACACACAAAGCTATTTATATGCATGTTAACATCTATACTAATATTATAAAGCGGAAAAGTTTGTTAGTTTGTTTGTTTGTTTGTTTGTTTGCTTGAACGCGCTAATCTTCGAAAGTACTGGGTGGATTTGGATGAAATTTGGTATGGAAGTAGCTTGAAGCTTGAGGAAGGTTATAGGCTACTTTTTACCCGACTGCAAAAAAGGAGAGTTATGTTTTTACCGTGATAGAATCCACGGGAGCGAAGCCCCGCGAGAGTACTAGTGTATAATATAACGTTTCGTCTTACTTCTGTAACATGTTCTAGTAGAACATGCTACAGAAATAGGACGAAACAAAATAATCCCAAGGGAATGTAGATAGTAAAAGGTAGAAAGAAAACAAAGAATTGTTACGAGCTGGGGTTCGGGACAGAAATAACTAACGCCAATTAGACCAAAATTAACACTTTAATTAAATAAACACAAAACAAAAATTAACACAGTTATTCATTCGTTTATATCGCACAGAAAAAAGCGTCTATATCGCACAGTAAAATACAACAATTTCGGAGTAAGGTCCCATAGGGGGAGGAACACAAGGCTTTGCACAAGGCTCAACTCGACGCACTAATTATACTCGTGGTAATTACTACGAAATACAACAATACGGATCGGGAATTACAAAACGCACATACGCAGAACATATATATAATATGCAACAAACTATCATTTGTGATTGTTTATTTTCAAATTTCATTATTTTTGTCAGTTCAAGAATTGTCACTTTATAAATCCTAAGTAGAATCTGGCACCAGGTCTTTTTAACCCCTCGAGTGTCGCATGTTGAATTTCCTTATGATTTTTGGGTAGGACTTGTAGCGTTGTAGTCGATTAAACTAGAAGTCGACTACCACACTAATCTCTAATGTCTATGGTTTCACTAAGTGACAACACTTATGCGGTGACCGGCTATAAATTCTAACCTCCGGTTCGCTGAGTTCTATGGATTCGCCAGTAATCATCGTACAGTGCTCAGTTGCCTACATCTAGTGTTTACAAGTGTACTGTGTCGCACGGATCGTTTTGGTGTTGCATCTCTCTGCGAGTGTACGAGTGAACACCGTTCGCTCGTGCAGGCGCAGAGGGAGCCACCCGTCACAAGCAGCCCGGCGTTCTAGAACGTCGATCGATCGCGACGGTTACTCCTACCCTCAACCCGCTTCACAAAAGTGAAAAAATATATTTCTGAACATTATTATCGTACGGACCCAAACGTTATAGTGCAAGTTAAAGTGTATTAGCATAACGCGATGCCGAAGCCCGGCAAGCGCGGCTCGCTAGGCCGCGCTGAAGACTCTGAGGAAGAAGAAGAGAGCCGCTCGACGCTGGACCGGGCGAGGTCGCTCCCAGATATTGGGGACGAGTTGTCCGGCCCACCGCCGACCGGACGAAGCCAAGACTCGAAGAGTAAGCACAAGAAGAGCACAGCAACCGGCTCACCGTCGCCATCGGCGCCTGCGCGCGCAGCGCCCATATCGACGTCGGGCCGTCAGCATGCCGTGCCCATCCGACCCGCGGCGTTCAGGCCCGTGCCCACCCAGGCCCCGGGGCCAGCCACCGCAGCTCCAAGCCGTGCTCCGCCAGCACGCGCCCCCGCCCCTCCCGCGCACGCATCCACCAGCAGTGCCGCCCGCGTACCGTCGGTTGCCGCGTACCCCGCGGCCCCGCCGCCGCGCTCAACCGCACCGGCCGCGCCGGATCGCGCGCCAGCTGTGCGCACCGTGTCATCCGCGCCCCACAGCTCGCTGACAAGCTCGGCTCGAGCAACAAAGCCGACCACAAACTACGCCACGCCGCGTGACCCGCGACTACGTAGCACGGCCACCGCTACGAGACACCAGACGGAACCTGCATCGCCCGCCCCACCCCGCGCCTCTGCATACGACTCGCCGGCAGCGCTATCGGCCTGCTCATCTCGCGCGGGCTCCAGTATGTCGCTAGCCTCGGAAGGCCACGAAGTGCACACACCGCCGGCCATACTTTCACCAACTCCTTCGCTGGGATTCGAATATGAATTCCAACTGGAACAACGTCCCCAGCGAAGGAGACGCAGCCCGGAAGAGGGAACGACTGACGCAGCGGACGAGGCCAAGCGTTACTGTGTAGAGATGCAGCGCCCTGCCGCCGAGTCTCCCACGTTCGCGGAAGCTGTTCAACGCTCCCCGCAACCTTCAGGTACCTACCAACCATCACAACAGAGGGGGGGTTCTATATTTCTTCCCCCCCCCCCTGCAACCCGGAAGTCAAACTCAGCAAAGCTCCGCCGCTCCAAAGACGCAGGCGACTACAGCTGACCAAAAGAAAGAGAAGAAGCGCCCACGTTACCCACCGCTAATAGTGGAAAAGCTCCCCAACTGGGCCACCCACTTCCGTGCCCTAGCGGCCAAGCTGGGCCACCCTCCTAACGCTCGCCCTTACGGTTCCGGTGTCCGTTTCTCGCCGGAATCGGAGGACGAGTACCGCGTCATTCAACGATACCTCACAACCCTGGAGAAGGAAGAAGGAGTCAGCTGGTTTGCATACTCGCTACCAGCTGACAAGAAGATGAAGGTGGCCATCCTAGGGCTCCCCGCAGATACCGACACAGAAGAGATCCTGGAGGAGCTGCGTAACCTCGGTTTCCAGCCGGAATACGTACGCCACATCCGGGCACGACAAGGACGTCCCGGATGTATATTTCACGCCGTCCTGCAGAAGACAGCAGACGCGCGCGCCTTATACGACACCACGGTGCTGCTAAATATGCGTGGCATTAGAATAGAAGCATGGCGGGGAAAGAGAGGGCCCGCACAATGCCACAGATGTCAGCAATTCAGACACTCCTCCCACCAGTGCCACCGACCGCTCGCCTGTGTGAGATGCGGAGAGGGGCACCCAGCACGCGAATGTCCACGGCCACGTGATGAACCAGCCACCTGCGCAAATTGCGGCGGCCCTCACCCGGCCAGCAACATCAAGTGCCCCGTCTTCCAGCGGGAAATCAAGAACAGGCGAGCGGGGACTGTCGCCATCACGACCGACTTTACACGCCGCACTACAAACAACCAGCAACCCGCTGAAGAAAACCAAGGCATGTCGTTGATGGCGACAGCCAACGGACCAACCAATCGCGACGGGACTGTTCCCTCAGGACGGAAGAAGAGGAAGCGGGGAGGTAAAGGAAGGAAACCTACCCCGCCCACGACCACGACCACGAAAAAGGAAGAGATCCCAAAGGCCGCCCCTGCCTTACAACAGGCGCAGGCTGTCAACGCCAAGAAGAGCGCCAAGAAGAGCGCCGGCACAGCTCAACCGAGGCAAGTGGCACAGACGGCCACTAAGCACGCAGATCAACCCACGACCAGCAGCTCCGCCGGCGTAAAAACCGGCGAGCTCACCGAGAAAGAGTTTACAGCCTGCGCCATCAAACTCTTGATGGGCCTGCTCAAGGCCATAAGGCAGGGCCAGAACGCAGGGCAGGTTATACTCGACGGCTTGGCCGAGTTACTCGACCTCTATAATGGATAAGCCGTTGAGGATAATCCACTGGAACGCCTGCGGCCTTCGGGACAAAGTTGTCCCATTCCGCCACCTCCTGAGAGAACAAAATGTCGACGTGGCGCTGATAAGCGAGACACACCTGGGACCTGGGGACAAGACCAGGTTCCCAGGGTATCACGTCTACCGCAAAGACGAGGTGTCGGCTCTCAACCACAGGTACCGCGGTCTGGCAGTACTAGTGAAGAGAAGAGTCATACACCAACAACTCCCCACGCCGCCCCTGCAGTCGATGTACGCGCTGGGCGTACAACTGCACATGGCCGGCGAGGACATAGAACTGTACGCATGCTACAAACCACCCGCAACTCCACTCGACACTACGGAGCTGAGGGTGGAACTACTCAATAGAAGCTCAAACCCAACGATCCTCGCCGGCGACTTCAACTGCAAAAGCCCGGCGTGGAACTCACACACAACCAATACAGGGGGGGAGACGACTCTTCTCAGACGCAGAAGCCCACGGGTATACAGTGTCCGGCCCTGAAACACCAACTCACTACCCGGACGACCCATGCAGAATGCCCGACGTGCTGGATATTGTTATACACTGTGGGGTACATTGCCAGATCGCACAACAGGTAATTGACGACGAGCTACAATCGGACCACACGCCAGTACTCGTCGTCATATCGGGGATGCCGACCCGAATAAAGCCGCCAGCGCCACGTCGAGTAATCAACTGGAAAACCTTTGCTGAGGAAGTGGAGACCACGACCCCAACTCGGCCCATCCAAGACGCCGCAGACGTCGACGCCCTGGCAAGCGAGGTCACTGCTTGCATACAGGCCGCTCTAGAAACATCCACCACGCAAGCGCCGGTGCAAGGGAGAGTGCAAGAGCCGCCCTTACCACCGCGCGTACTTGCAATGATAAGAGAGAAGAGACAACTACGCAAGCAGTGGCAACAAGTCCGCTGTCCAGCCATGAAGACGCGTCTTAACAAACTCGCGGAGAAAGTCAAGGCCGAGTTGAGGGCCATAGAGACCGCGAGCTGGGAGAACCACATAGAGGGCGCAGAGGGAGACTGGCCCTCTATACACAGACTATGCCGCCAGCTGACCAACACCCCAGCTCCGGTACGCCCACTAGAGGACAGCGACGGGGCGCCACTTTATGTAGCGGCTGACCGAGCGGAAGTCTTCGCATCACACCTGGAGCGTCAGTTCCAACCGAACCCGACTCAAAACCACGCACACAACGCAGCAGTCGAGAAACACCTTGGGGAGTACTTCGCTACGCCGATAGCTCCCGAGGAAGACCCTATCTTTTTCCCACCTGGCGCAGTCAGACGCGCCATCCTACGCACGAAGCCGCGCAAGGCGCCCGGCCTGGACGGTATCTCAAACACAGCGCTGCGCCACCTACCGCACCGCATGGTCGCGGCACTGGCGCGCCTGTTCACAGGTATAGTCCGCACGGGCGCCTTCCCCACATCCTGGAAGGAGGGGCGCGTCATAATGCTGCCCAAGGCGGGGAAAAACGTGCTGAAGCCGGAGAGCTATCGGCCTATCACCTTGCTGCCCACGATCTCCAAGGTGTTCGAGCAACTCCTGCTGCGTCACCTCAGCCCAGCACTACAACCACGCCCAGAACAGTTCGGGTTTCGGGCGGAACATAGCACGACGCTCCAGCTGTCGAGGGTACTGCACCTGCTGTCCAGCACAATGAACAAAAAAGAGTACGCGGTCGCAGTATTCCTCGACATGGAGAAGGCTTTCGACCGCGTCTGGCATGATGGCCTCATCTATAAACTGGCCACGTCAGACGCGCCCCGTCGCATTGTCAAAGTGGTCTCCTCTTTCCTCACCAACCGAAGCTTCAGAGTAGCCGTGGAAGGAGCACTGTCCGCCCCCCGCCCAATAGCCGCGGGCGTACCGCAGGGAAGCTGCATTTCGCCTGTGTGTTACTCACGCTTCACTGATGACATCCCCGCAACCCCGGAATCTACGCTCGCGCTGTACGCAGATGACGCCGCGTATATCACTACGTCAGTGAACGCCAAGCACGCGGCCGTCAAGATGCAGCGCGCGCTCGACCAACTCCCCGAGTGGCTCACCAAGTGGCGACTATCGGTGAACGTGGGTAAGACACAGGCCCTCATCACGGGCGGGGTGTCCCTCCCGCCGCTCCTGAAGCTTCAAGGAGTCGACATCAACTGGTCACCCCAGGCCAAATACCTGGGCGTAGACATTGATCGTCGACTCACGATGAGGTCGCATGTCCGCAGGGTCGTCGCGCAAGGCCGCGCCGCCCGCAACCTACTACGCCCAGTGCTCTCATCCCGTCTCCCGGCGCGCGTCAGATTGGGCGTGTACAAAACATACATACGCCCAATACTGACGTACGCCACACCAGCTTGGTTTGTCCTCACCAGCGAGGCGAACCGCAAGATGCTCCGCGCCCAACAACACCTAGCGCTGCGGACAATACTGGACGCCCCCCGCTACGTGAGGAACGCCGTGATCCAGCGCGACCTCGGGATTGAGAGCCTGGACGAGTTTGTGCGGCGCCTCGCGAAGGGTATGTTCGCGCGTGCCGACGCATCCGCTTGGCCACACATCAAGCGGATAGCGCCGTGGCATACGCGCCCACCTGACGCGAGACGCCTGCCCCGCGACCTGGTAGCGGACGACAGCGACCCCATCCCACCGGACAGACGCCTGAGTTAGCCGCTCCCAGGCTACACGCGGCTAACCCAAACAAATACTCTGCTCACCTGACTCACACCACAGTGCGTGATGTGTGCTAAGTTAATATAGGCACATCACGTACTGAACCACACATTCATAACTCAACATGCGCCTAAACATAACCCGCACCGGCTAGCAGCGCACGCTATCCGGTGCAGATGCACTGAGCGGTGACTCACAACACAATACCGCTCACACTCACACACGACACGGCTCTGCAGTCCGAAACGTGACCGGCCAGCTCTGGAAGCGGGACGGACGAGAGCCACTCACCCACTATAGGTGCGTCAGAGTCGACACTCTCGTCGCTGGTCGACCTTCGCCGGGCCTCCTCCAGGAAACTGGAGGTCTCACCTGGCGGGGTCAGACCGCCGGAGTGTCGTGAAGAAATGGCGCTGAGTCACGGCGCCGCGGCGCACCTATAGTCACACGACAAGAACCCTATCACACGAGTGCGAGATTGCTATTCATATTTGAGTAGGCACTCTCGCACTCGAAATACTACGCCAAGTTTAAAGGCACTACAAGGACGGGCTCGTTTTTACGAGCCCCGGTAAAGCGCCCGCGGTCGAGAGGCTTACACCTCGACACCGCTCGCCACGCCCCCTTACGGGGACGTAGCGACTTCCCACTTGGCTGAGTTCTATTTCACCGCCTACTGCTGCAAGTAACTAATATAGAAACCCCTCTGTGCCCAAGGGTAAGTGCTCGTCGTATCTGCCATTTTCTCTCCATCTTGCCAAATCGTAATCCTCTGATTTGGCCATAATCTGCAGCGTTTGTAAATTTATATAATTGCCCGGTTGTCAAGATGGCTTCCGTCTGGAACATAACTGTGTTATTTCATTGTCATCTGTTTTCCACTAGTGTTGCTAAATTTGTGAAGCGTAAGCAGGCCGCAGCATCCCTTTCCTGCTGTGTCATAGCAGCTACGAGCTTAAACGCTTTGTCACGCGGTTATCTTTTATATCGTTGCACGCGGCATGCTTGCGCTTATCTATAATCTTTGTGATCCGCCGCGATGGTGAGTTTTCCATCCGTTTCCCGGGTACTGTTCTTTGGGTTCACGGCTGGGAGACGCACGCATCGCTGGCGCTCGCGATTCCTGGCACCACGCTTACGGAAGCACCCTTCGTGTTGATTCCAGGGTTTTTTCTTCTCTCTTCACCTCTACTATCAACTACCTCTACGTCCGCCGCTCGACGGGTGTCACGCTGCCTCTGCGCCTGTCTGCGTGCTATTGCGTGGCCTGCCCGCATAACAACTACGCCGTCTGCGCGCTGTTGCGTGGCCTGCCACCAAAACCTCTGCGCCTGTCTGTGCGCTGACGCGTGGCCTGCCGACATAACCTCGGCGCCTACCACGTGCGAGCTGCCTGCTACGGGGTCGGCCCGCCGGCCTGCGTGCGTCGCGGCCTGAGCCCAGGGCAGTACCTTCCTTAAACCATCGACCAGTGGAGGATCTTAGTGAACTGAACCCACCCCCCTTTTTCAAATAAATGCTGAAAACCTGTGGTCTAAGTTTCATTCCTCTACCACCTAAACCGCTACGCCACAGACTTCAGAAAAAATGATAAATCGGCAATTTATGGCCATTATCATGGTATATATTATACCTTCCTGGATTCGTTATGAGTTTATCTAACTATTTATATCATTCAATAAGCAAATCAAACTGACCCTATCTCGCAGTGATGTGATATGTTTACACTTTTATAATTTTCACTGACATCCGAAAAAAAAATTAAAAAAATGTCCTACAATTTTATTTTAATTTTTATTTTATTTTAACACATATTATTCCAAAAAATTAATAAAAAACTATTATAAAAAGTAATAAAAGCTATTTGATAACACAACGAAAAAGTCTGCGGCGTCACAACAAAAACCACAGATGCATATTGTAAATTTTTTTTCGTTCATTTTAGCGGTGTATGCAGAACGTATTGCTACTTGCAACACAACCACAGATATTTATCGACCAATCCTGACCAAGCCCTTAAGTGTAACTGTCCGACTTAACCCATTTACGCCCAAATTTAAACTAATAGCATTTATTTAGGTATTTCTTTATTAAGGGATTACTTAGGTCTATAACAAACGCATTATGAAATAAAAATGAAATAAAAAAAATTTGAAGTTAAGTTTTTAAGGTGTACTTTTTAAAGTACACTGGGCACTTATGCGTGAAAAATCGAAGAACAATCTTTGTTGATGCACAGAGTTTTTTGGCACTTTACGCAGTTTGAGTATGGCACAACACACATCTCAACTGTTTGGGTAGCTTCCCTGGATTGTGGCTGTTATTGCTGGGACTTGGGCCTGCTACTACAGAACATTGTTCGGCTTTTGTTCTTGCTGTTGTGGAGGTACTGGCGTGCTATATGTCTTCTAAAAGCCAATTGATCGATGCGCTCATTGTTAATCAATACATGTAGTCGCCAAGCATTAGATACATATCAAACATGTAGGTGAAAAAAGGACCACCACCATTTTTTACCACGAATACTCACGTGGTATAATGATATAGAACCATCCATCTCATCTACACCACCCATGCTTTTATTGTAGCTCTGGTATAAGTGTGGAATGCTTACGTCTACCTTCTGTTTCCTTTGAGAGCACCAGCGTTTTATTTTACCAATAGGCTCGATTGTATCAAAGTTAGTTGCCATAGTACATACGTTATTGTCCTTTCATCTAACAAGCAATAATTCGTTATTTTTGTCGAACCTATGATCATATTCAACTTTTACAGTAGCGGAGAATTTTTAGTTCTATTGTCACATATTGTCTCAGTTGCCTTGTACCCAGACTGCTTCAAATCTTTCAGTAAATCACAACTGGTGAATAAGTTATCAAATGTATACTGTGTGCTCTTGTGGTACTGCTGGAATTTTTGCTAACAACAATTTTACAACTCGAGTTACGTAAATCATCTATGTCCATATCAAAGCTGTGGCTATTATTCTGTCCTGTATGTAGTAATGTATTCCGTAGAATCAGATCGTAAACCTCATAATTAAAAATTTTTTCGAAGATCTCTACAGGTGAAATGTTTCGAAGTTGCTCTATTACGCTGCTTTTCCTTGATTGTGTTCTGTGGGTCTTGGCGTTGGCTTTTGTTGAACAAAGGTTCGTCATCACTGTCTTCCCATTCGGATGTTTTAGGAGAATTAACACGTCGAAGAATCACCTCTAACGTCCCTGGTACATCTCGCGGTAATTCTGAAGTTTGCAAATCATATTCACCTCCTTCTTCGTCAGTAACAAAGGCTGGATCAGGTGGTACAATCACTACATCATATTCATTGTCACTATCTTCTTCCACTATAGCATTGACAGCTCCTTCAAGGCCAACGAAGTTGTTTACAGCTCTAAAACACGCCATTGTTTATAAGCCTGCATAAAGTAAAAAAATACATTACTTGTGCCCATTGTACTAAAAAAACGACAGTCAAATAAATCAACTTAAAAGTATTACAGATTATAAAATATTGCATAGTATTTCGTTATTTAGGTTACGTTTACATGTTATCTAGCCATTTCATGGAGATTTATTTGTAAATATATATAAAATACATGAAATAATGCAACACAAATGCACTTACCTCTAAACGTGATAAATTCCCAAACAGAAATGTCAAAATATGGCGCCAATTTCACTGATAACTTCTTTTTTGTTTTTGTATTAGCTATCAATGACATCTGTCCACAATTTGCGAAATTAATTCATTAAATATAATTATGCAGTAAATGTTAAAATAGGGTTGCAAATGGTGTCGTTTATTTAGTACAGAGGGCGCTAATGGGTTAAGACATTTGGAGCATTTTTTTCTTATGTCGCACTGTGTAACATAAGACACGCGAGAGGTTAAATAAGGTTGATATTTGTGCTTTATCAAATTGTATTTCATTTATGTGTCTATTTGAATTCGTAAGAAGTTTCTAATATTTTTGTCAAACTTATCTTAAATTACATCAATAATTTTATTTCAAATAAAAATTTTTGATCTAGATATATAGCCATCTGTTGACAATTTAACGTACCCGGTAGACAGTAAATAGTACTGGGGCCAATTTATAGATGTTAACTTTTTCTTTACTTCGCTGTCAAAATGTACGGAGTGTCCTCCCCCTGATACCTACTTTTGTTGTGGACAATGCAGTGTGCGAGTCATATGCGATAACGATATTACGACCGAGCAACTCAGCAAAACAGGTGTCATTACACTAGGAGACAGTTGCGTCATTAAAGACAGAAACTCAATTAAAACCAAGATCGATGTCATGAACATAAGGGTTCCACCAATAAATCGAGTCATTAATCTGTCGATACCTCTCTTCACTCCACTGAATGAGACAGATGATATCACCGAGCAACGGAAAGACAAAGGCGATTGGAAAAGCACTCGAAGATATGAAATCCAATCAGGAACTGGCGGATCGAGTGTCACCATTATGATGATTATGATTCACCATTATGTCGCCATTTACGCCTTTTACCTACCATCGCCACCACCAACAGAGGGACTTCACCGTCCGTTCGAACTCAATTCAATGAAATACCTTAAGCTTAGTTTATTTAAGTTTGTAAGCACAATTGTTAGTTATCATCTTGTAAATCACTATCCTTCATCTCATTCACATCTTCTCGGGCCCCGGAGCATGTACAGTGTAAACACGTACAAATTTGACATCATTGTGTCAGCACTTTACTTACTACGCGTAGTCTATACTTTAGTGCACAAATATCATTCAAATCGCGTGCACTCATTATCATTCAATTAGTTTTAATTATCAATCAATAAATTTTATTATTAAGTACGTATTCTTGCGTATCACTCAAAGCTATCATCATTAAAAGGTGTAAAGACCCTACATATACGGTGGCGATTAAATTATCACATTAAATTGTACAGCAGGTATTACAAGTTGTTATCAGTCCGTAAAAATTATAAAATAAATCATTTTACTAAAATTAAGAAACTGCATTTTTCAAACAAAATAAATGACGTTATTGGTAAAAAAATAAATAATCCTTTATAATATTAGTTTACTGACCTGTAAAAGCGGCAACGCGCACGCGCCGAGTCAGCTGATTACATTTATGCAATGATGTTGTGAAATATTAAAATGGAAAAAATGGTCCCACGGCTATAATATTGTTTATTATTAAATTATTTTAATTGTATATGATAAAATACCTAATATAGAGTACGTGGTTTCTATTAATGTGATAACCTAATCGCCACACTGTATATAGATTTGCAAAATTTCATTACCTTTAACACAGGATCTAAAGCCGGGTCCAGTTCCACCCCAACGTTCTCCAAAAGGATGGGTTTGCCGAATCTGAGCGCAGACTCAAAGTTCCTCAGAAGGTCTCTGTCATTTGGTTTGCATACTATTAAGCCTTCTAGTTTGCCCTGAAAAAAGAATAATAATTTATCCTTTATACATTTTCACCAACTGCTAGGGAATGGTTATTTTTATCTTGTATGTATGCATGTAATATTCTTTATTACCTCACAACTTCAAAGCCACTGAGGGGATTTATATAATTTACATATTGTTAGATTTAATAAATGTTTATTTTGATAAATGATTATATTTCCATATTCCATATTTTATTTAATATCTTGCTAGAAAAACCTATGCCTAGGTTAGGTACATTCTAGTTACACTGGCGGACAAAATCGATGGGCCATTTGTCAGGTACTGGGCTGGTTTTAGGCATGTGCGCACAGGCATGTATGTCGCCAATTAAATTGATGTTATGTTTTAATTTATTGTACTAACAATAGGTTAAGTTTTTTACTAACACTCTATGGATCAATGGTCTGAGACAAATAAATAAATAAAGGTAGCGGTAGCTATTAGACTTGTCGGAACAATCTCATTTACTTCTTTAATATTGATAAGAAATGAAATATTTTTGTAAATTGGTTATACAGTCGGCCAAGAAAGTGGTGTACCACCCTAAGGTTGAATATCGCTTGCAGATTCATAGGTGATAAAGATTAGTTTCGCTTGCAGATCGATCTGACAACTTCTATTGCTGTCTTTATCTGATTATTGATAACGACTATTACTGTTTGTAACGTGACAGCTGTTCTTAGTTTGAACTTGATGGAACCAATGACGTCGTAAAATCAACGGCGGGGGGCTGTAGATTTTGATGACAAAATTGTATCTACAAATTCAGAATTGTAATCAACAAGTTACATAAAATTGTAAAGGCACAAGGCGAGTCCACAAACCTACAATTTCTGTAAACTTGTAATTACAATATCAATAAAAAACAAGCTAAAAATAGATTTATCCTTTTATTAAATTTCTACAATCAATTTTAAAATACTTATAACAAACAAAAACATAGCATATATAGTAATATTTAGAAGATATTGAAAATTTTTAAAAATTAGAAAGGGTGTAACCGCCGTTGGCCTCTATAACCTCTAAAAGACGAGACCTCATTGAACCAACAAGCCGTGAGCAAATATCGGTTCCCCGCATTTCCTCCCAGATATAATTACAGTGACTAATAAGAGC
Source organism: Tholera decimalis (assembly GCA_943138885.2). Taxonomy (NCBI): domain Eukaryota; kingdom Metazoa; phylum Arthropoda; class Insecta; order Lepidoptera; family Noctuidae; genus Tholera; species Tholera decimalis. The sequence continues at coordinate 14,247,438 of OW964551.2, forward strand.
TTGTTTGGTTCTTTCATTTTGATGCGACCATCGTTGGACCATAAGGCCCCAAAGATTTTCTATCGGGTTGAGGTCCGGCGATCTTGAGGGCCACTGAATTACCCTTACGTCAGTGTGTGAACGAAACCAGGCTCTTACGATCCTCGCATTATGAATTGAACAATTATCTTGAACAAAATCAAATTGTGGCACTTCGTTCTCCGGGTAAACATTACGGACTGTCGGTAGCATTGCATTCTGAAGCACGTCGATATAATTTACAGCCGTCGCTCGAGGAGGTAGAGAACACAATTCTCCTACACCATCCGTACTCATCCAGCCCCAAATATTTACGGAAATTCGACCTGATTCTCTATTTGGGATTACATGATCATCTTTATACCGTGTTGAATTATATCGCCAAAGGTGAAGACGTCCATGCTGACTGGATTTAAACGTTTTTTCATCACAAAACACTGTATTAGACCAATCAAACTCTAAGTGCTCTCTGGCGAAGTTCAGACGAGCAAGTCTGTGAGCATCCGTCAAATATATTTTCTTGGCGTAATGCCTGTGGTGCAACCCCATGTAATGTAGATGATTCCTTATTGTTTGGGCACTCACATCGAACATCTCCGCAAAATGTTTTGTGGGCTTAAAACCATTGATTTCATATTCCCGTCTCATGAATTCTCTATCGTTATTGGAGAGTGCAGGCCGGCGACCACTTCTTCTGTGATCCAACAAACTTCCCTCCTCTCCTTCACGACGAATCCAAAAGCGGACAGAACGCCTCGATATATTCAAATTCCGGGATATCGCACTGATACTGCTTCCCTCATTAAATTGGGCAATTATTTGTGCTCTTTCGGCAATGGTCAAGTTGGCAGGCATTGAGATGATTTTATATGCAGTTGATTGAAAAATAACACGGAAAATATATCGATTTTTTGCATATATTTGACAAAATGTCAATTGTCAGTTTTCTTTTTCAAATGGAATTCGGTTGTCTAAATAGTTTTTATTACTTTTGCTTGGAAACATTTCAATTGCTTTGTAGAAACTAATGTCCTTTTCATTTATACTAATGGTTAAAATGTCATGTACTTATATGTGACATATGACGTATGAATACTAAATACATAGGTTTACGTCATGATAATGTTGTCTCTTTCAGTAATATCTTTTTATAACGAACCTTGTTGTAATTTTCGATGACCGGGAAACTAAATCAAAACTGGTACACCACTTTCTTGGCCGACCGTACATAACACTCTAACACTGTTATGTTTAGCTAGATGAGGCCGGTGTTTCCTGACTACTATGAGAAAAAACACCGAAACAAGCTCAGAGGTCAATGTCTCTTTTAAAGTCCATACAAGTCTCAATAATATTTTTTATTATCTCAAATCTTATTCTGCGCGTAATCGGCTGAATGCTAGCTATTTTATGGGACCTTAGTGCTATGTTTATATTTGTTCTGTTTATATTTCTATTTTATCGTGCTTGTTAAAGCATATCAGATCTCAAAACTTCTGCTTCTCTTTTATTTTTATTCGTGAGAACCTGATACCACTGCAATTGATGTAAAATAAAATAATTTCAAAGGCACTGAAGGGATTCATATTATATAGATATCTATACTAATATTATAAAGAGGAAACCTTTGTATTTTTGTATGTTTGTATTGAATAGGCTCAAAAACTACTGGACCGATTTCAAAATTTCTTTTACCATTACTTAGAGGGATTCTTCCGAATCCGTATAGGCTATATTTTATCCCGGAAAATAGATAGGATTTTTCGTGGTAGTGAAAATTGTGGAGTAAGGCGTCGAAAAAACTGCCGTACGTTAACGATTCTCGCGAACGCTGCCTATATTTAATATAAACATTGCACCCGTGCGAAGCCGGGGCGGATCGCTAGTAATATAATATGTTTATTTTACAATAAACTTAGATATTGCTTAGATGTTATTAGAATTAATGAATGTTTTATATTCCTACCTACCAACTTTTATTTAATATCTTGCTAAGAAAACCTACACAAAGGTAGCGGTAGCTTTAACGATTTGTCGGGACAATCTCATTTACTTTTTCAATATTAAATAAGTATTTTCTTACCTGGACTAAATACGCCATCACCTGGCTTGGTTTTCTTATAGAGAATGCTTTTTTTTCTGGGTGGGAAAATCATCAAATGACTTCTCCCGCTCTGGGTGGAGCGGAAGGGAGTGTCAGACTTCTACTGACTAAAAACCCACCCTGTTCTTTCACTTGCCCTTGCGTTTCGAAGCCGCGGAGTCTCGTTAGAACATTAACCTCACAACCTCGTATAGTATAGAATGCCTACGGTATTTGTCTAACTATGTACTAATAAGCTTATTTTTTTTACAGACATTCATTACGATTAGGTCGACTTTCGCGTAGGCATACATTTACATGGTAACAACCTACGACGACTTATTGACATAGCTTGCTTAATGTTTAAAACTTCCTAAGTGCGGCCTGTACTGTGAAGGAGGAAAATCTTTGTTATTTTGACGGTTTCAAACGATATATCGTCAAAGTTTGTCACGATTCAAACTTGTCGATTGTACATAAAGTATAAAAAAACATTTTAACATAAAATAAAACCGACTTCCATATCAAAATACTACAAAGCCAAAAATAACTTTCATTTCGGTCGTCGGTGTTTTTGGCTACGTATTTTTTTTTTCATGTTGCATCATCAGATCCTGACTTCATGATAATAGGAACAACTATAAAGTATACCCTTTCAAACGAAAAAAAGATTTTTTCAAATCGGTCCAGCCGTCTTCAAGAAATAAGGTAACATACACAAAAAAAAAAAAAACAAAAAAAAAAGATTCCGACGAACTGAGAACCTCATTCTTTTGAACTCGGTTAATTAATAAATAAATGTTGTTACCATAGCTCTGATCCACTTATTGGCTTGCGTCTGAGGGTCAATGATGAGTGGCCATCTTCGCGAGTTTGTCATCAGAACCGCAGACTCCACGGACATCGGATCTCGAGGCAGGCCGTACATCTGCCATGTCCTAAGTCCAGAAAAAGTAAACATGTTTATTTTAGTGAAATAAAAATCAAAATAAAATAAAAATAAAAATCTAGAATACTAGTAGTCGCGCAGGGCTTCGCTCCCGAGATCTCGATATAAACATAACCCTCCATCTTTTGCAATCGGGTAAAAAGTAGCATATAACATTCCTTCCTTCCTCATCCAAATTCACCCAGTACATTCTAAGATTAGCGCGTTTAAACAAACAAGCTTTCCCGTTTTATAATATAAAGTACAGATAAGAGACAAAAAAAAAACTAACTTCAACGTTTACATGAGGATCTCATGGATAAATAACAGCAGCCGCATGGGTATATCTTCAAGGGTAAGCAACGCTTATCGAGATTGGTACAGACGCCAGCACGTCAATCTACCCCAATCTGTCAAATTTTACCAATCGAACATTAACCTTCCACTATTGTGATAAGGTTGAAAATCTATTAACCCCTCAAGTGTCTACGGTACACCGTTTGTACATAACGTCACGGCTCGCATTGGACGATGTATTTTACGTTTATGTTGCAGTAACACGATGTGGCTGTATCATTCGACTAATCGATTCATACTTGACCGGTTTCAGTAACATATTAAAGGGAACACCACTAAAATGAACGAAAAAAATGTTTACAAAATGCATCTGTGGTTTTTGTTGTGACACCGCAGACTTTTTGTTGTGTTATCAAATAGTTTTTATTACTTTTTACAGTGTCTAAGTGGAATAATTTGTGTTAACATTGCCTACAATTTATTGTGTTATCGTGTGTTTTTTTTTTCGTGAATATGTGTGTTTTCGTGTGTATGACTTCCAATGTGAGTGAAAATTATAAAAGTGAAAACATATCACATTACTACGAGATAAGGTCAGCTTGATTAGCTTATTGAATGATATAAATAGTTAGATAAACTCATAACGAAGCCAGGAAGGTATAATATGTTAATGGCCATAAATTGCCGATTTATCATTTTTTCTGAAGTCCTAGCCAAAAATCAAAAAGTACATTAAACATGCGACATTCGAGGGGTTAAATAAATTAGACAGATTGAGGTAGGTTGAGGTACTGGTGTCTGTACATGGATGAATAATCTTAACATATCAAAATTCGTCGGTGCCTCGGGAAAGCACGTAAAGCCGTTGGTGCAGGCTGTTATTTGTACCTACATCTTTGCCAGTCGTCTCAGGTAGTCTGAGACCTTCCCAAGGGGTATCGTGTTACCCAGCTACTGTGGAGGTCAGATAGGCAGTCACTCCATGTATAACACTAGTAGTCAGCTGCGTCCAGTAAGACTGGAAAACGAACCCGACATATGAAAAGGCTAAGCAGGTGATAACGATATGTATAAAAAGTATGAATGAGTTTTGTCTCATCTATAACCACTACATAGTATAAAACAATGTCGCTTCCCCATCTGTCTGTCCTTATGTATGCTTAGAACTTAAAAACTCCGCGACGGATTTTGATGCGGGTTTTTGTAATAGATAAAGAAATAGTAAAGGTTTTGTGTAGATTGAATGAAATACAACGATATTACTTCAACATGTCGGAAAGAATTAAGCCTATCGGGAGCTTTAATCGAAAACGCTGCCAAAACCTTTTGAGTTATAAAAATACAATGTATGGCGGGATTGTTTCTCTTTTATAGATCTACAAAAAAGTCCGCGATGGCATATGTCTATCTCCCAAGAATAACCCACAATATTTTTTTTTTTCTTTTAGAAATTACATTAAAATGATGGGTTATTTACGAATCTTTTTTTAACAGTACAGTATTATTCCTTATCCAATAAAATACGTCAGATATGTTGAGGATTTAATGTAGATCAAAATTGCTTTTTACACTATATCAATTTAATGAATATCTTACGAGTTATCGCCGATATATGATTGTGGCAAATTACCGGATGAGAAATTGATTAAGCAAAATCATATACAAGCAAATAGCAAATATAAACCTTATTACCCGAGCGAAGCCGGGCCGGGTCGCTAGTAATATTATAAAGAGGTAAAATGTGTTAATTTGTAGGGGTAATCTTCAGAAAGAACGATCCATGATAAAGTTGCGAGCGAAGTACTAGTAATAGGATAGATAAAGTTGGTTATTCTAAAATAGTATCTATAATTATCTCGAGCTCTAAATTCTAAGCTAAGAATTTGTTACCTGATCTGCACTGCGTCGCCGAGGGTAGATAGCGGCGTCGCGTTCGGAGTGTGAGGGACATTCACCTCCTGAAAAGAATAACCAGATATTATTAATTTTAGTTAAATTAATTAGAAACCTCTACATTATTATGAGTCATAATTATTATGAGTTCTCTGAATCAGAAAAATTTTTATAGAACAACGTAATTATTAGTTTATTATTTTAGTATATACTGATATTGTTTTGTCTACTACCACTGCGTAAGTTCTATTTCAGTATCAAAATTGATTTCATCAACACTGTGTGAAAGACTGGTTAAAAGGAAAATGTTACAAGATTCGTTTTTATTCCCTAATACACGTTTGATACTATCTAATGAATAAATTGTAAATCCATATAGTCCTCGTCACGTAAGTTGGCAAGGTTTTGGCGTAGTGGGGGTAAGTACGCGCATCGTGCACTTAGTGGAAGAAAAAAGTGGTCACTTTTACTGCTTGCCATTATTATATGGTTATTGCCATCATTTATTTTTAATCATGTCTGTTCAGAAGAATGTTAAAGAAAGAAGAGTAATTAATTCGTTAATTCGGTATTATAAATAAAATAGATATAATACATTTAAAAGTGAAAAAAAAATGTATGTAATGTATGTGTGTGTACATTAAAAATAATATGTTCTCGTCGGCACAATTAGTTAATAAAACTGCTACCCCTTTTATTCTTCTTTTTTCCCGGTGTCCTAAAGACAGTGACGAATTCGGAATTTCAACCTTCCTTAACTATAATGTCTAACTGTTCTTTCTGACGTTTTAATAGTCTGCGTAAAATGGTATTTGGTTCTGGCATTGTAATCAACGTAACAAATACTAAATTTAAACTAAAGGGTACAACTTTCTTGTACGTATGGGTGGGATGTCATTGAGTGCTGATTTATAGAAATCTTTTTACCTCTATATGAGAAATCCATTTTTCAAGAAGATCTCTTCTGAACTGATCTGTGAACGGTGTTATGTATCCCACAGCGCCTGCAAATGTGTACGCATTATAAGAGTGTATATACCAGTCAAACAGCATTCTAGAATTAAATCTATACATGGGTTAAAAATAAATTCAAGTGTCTGTCTGTGTGATGTGATGTTTTTTCAATAACTTATAAATAATAAGCTTTTGCCCGCTACTTTATTCGTGTGGGAAGTTTTTCCCGCGTAAATCCCGATCCCGTGGAAATTCTGGGATAAAAAGTAGTCTTTGTTATTCCAGGATGTCAACTATCTACTTGCCGTACGTTTTTGCGTGAAAGAGCAACAAACATACGTACATCCTCACAAACTTTGGATTTATAATATTAGTAGGATTATACGATACTTACATTTTTTTTATTACCTCGATTATCCTACGGAGGTATACTAGTAAAGTAATGAAACCTTAAGTGCTAAAGTTTTCCGCAGGCTTCCAGTCTTGCTGTTATTGCTTTAATAATTTATATAATGATTAATTGAATTAATCATTATATAAATTATTAATTACGAGATAAATCTAGTAATTGTTACTTTCAAAATAATAGGACCATAATTATAAATTTAGTAATTTAGTCAATGGTAATATCCCAGTGGGAATCTCTGTTATTACCGATAGGCTTCTTTGTAAAAATCTTGTTTCAGTGTTCATTTATTTTTTAAACAACGATTAGTTAATACAATTTAATTTTAAAACAATTATTCGATCATTGTAGGTAGAACAGAGAAAATAATTGTTGTTTAACTAGCGAATTATTATAGTGGGCTCCAAAAATATCATGAAGCTGTAATGGACCAATTTTATGGTTTATCAAATGTATAATTTAAAAATAACTGGCGGCCGATACCACATTGTGAAATACACAAAAAAAAAACACCATGCATTTTGATCACTTGCTAGTTCTAATATTCAAAACAATAAGTTACTCTGAACCCGTGGTTCATTAAATTATGTGCAGAAGACTAACAATTTCAGTGTTATAAGATAATGACGACTACGAAATTGTGCTGTGTATTAAATTAATCGATCCGGAATAAAATTGAATAACTATATAAACCTTTTTTTTTGTAATAATTTTGTGTGAAATTAACAAAAAGTAAAATGTTATTATGAAGGGACGTGAAAAATAGATCATGATAATTTTTTTTTCAACATGCCCCTGTACCTGTAACCGGAACGGGGTTGAGGTCGCAGTGATGCGGGGGCAGCCTTTTTAATAGTAATCTTGCGCAATTTATTAAAATATTCATCACATGAAACAATTTGCAAAAAAGTGGCTTTTATCATGTCTATCAGGTATGAATATTTTTAATAAAAATAGATTTATTTATAATAGAATCTAGTGACTACTTAAAAATGAATGATAGTATGCATTTTATCATTTATTTATATTACACACGATTAAAAATCGCTCATTTGTTATTCGATTGATTGAATCCATTACTATTAGGTTAAGTATGGTACTAAAAGTGACATTAGTTTAGGTCAGCTTACTGCATCGAATTAAAAGTCCTGGTATAGTAGTGAATATTTCTATAATACATATTACTCACATGCACTAAGAAGTATATCCCCGATCAAGTTAACTATAGCAACGTCCAAATCCTTAATTGTTTTAATCCACCGAACACGTTCACTGGATAAGCCGTTCAGTAACCTGAGACAGGTTTAAAGAAAAACCCATAAATTTATTGTATAGTTCTCGTCAAATAACTTGGCAAGAGTCGTTCATAGAATAATGGCAAGCAGTAAAAATGACCACTTTTTTCTTCCACTAAGTGCACGATGCACGAACTTACCCTCACTACGCCAAAACCTTGCCAACTTACGTGACGAGGACTATAACTAAGACAAGTGTACTATGGGTTTCCTATCAAACTATACATTATGGTTAGTCAAAGGCTAGGAAATCTGACACAGGTCTTAATTAAGGGAAATCTTTGTTACCCAGCTACTGGGTTGTGGAGGCCAGATAGGCAGTCGTTCCATGTAAAACACTAATACTCAGCTGCGTCCAGTTAGACTTTATTATTCTTTTTTTTTCAGGGAGGGAAAATCATCAAATGACTTCTCTCGCTCTGGGTGGAGCGGGAGTATCAGACTTCTACTGACTAAAAATCTACCCTCCTCCTCCACTTGCTCTTGCGTTCCAAGGCCACGGTATCTCGCTAGAACATTCCCACACAACAGGCAATGGCCCTATCAAGCCCCATCAATGCTACTAGCGACGCTTTGAGGCGCGCGTGGAACACTCGGCGCCGCCGACCCGGGCCTGGTCCTTACCGGACGGTGAGCTTACCCTGCTCACCGTCCGCATCCGGTTACACTAGAAGCTGACCCCAACATATTTGGGAAAAGTCTAAGCACACGACCAAGGATAAACGTGTTAAGCTGTTCCTAACTTATAACTAGCAGCATGAAGCGACCTGTTGGCGCGATCCATCCTAGCGAGGCACTGATTAATGTCCTCCTCCATCCGTTTCCGTTCCTCTTCCTTCTCCAAGAGGTACGCGTTGAGCTTAGCAATGCCCTCCAGTAGAGCTTGCATCTTTGCCTTCGCCGCTGCCAGCATGGCTGTTTAAAACGAATAACTTTAGTCATTAGAGAAGTTATAATGTGGTCTATTTTCGCAACAGCTGGCTTTGTTCGTGATCATGGCGTCAAAGAGGTTTACTGAAAATCACAAACATTTGAAAAATTAAAAGAAAATTATTGGGAACAAAGGAATCCTAGGAATGTAAACCCGACACGGGAGCACAGTCACAGTCAGTGTGGCGTCACGTGCAACCATGTGGCGCCACGTGAAGTACAATAAATTCTAATTGAATTATTGTAATTTATGAAGTAAATATTGTTATATATTTTAGTTATTAAATGTAATTTATTGAAATATTGGACATTAGTCTACAAACAATGTTAATATAGTTCACTTATTTTACACATATATTAACATTAATTTGATACTTCATGCCTGGGAACACTTTTTGTTTATCTGAGAACGAAAATATTTCGTGGCGATAGATCTATTTATTAGGTGATACAATTTGTTGACATGGTGACAAGAAATATAGTCCCCTAGGTTATATCTATCGGGAAACACAGACTCCGGCAGGGAATTCCAGTCCTTAGCCGTACGCACAATTAAAGTATTCCCAAAACGTTGTGTGCGTATGGGTGGGATGTCCAACATGTAACGATGGCGCATCGCCGTTTGTCTTGTAGTCCGATGATGGAACGGGCGTGGTGGAATTAGATTGTGTAATTTAATTCCATCGCACACTCTCCGAAATGTAACCGATAGAAAACCGATAGACTAGCAACTCTTCGTCGATGGTCAAGGCTCTAGTCAAGCTTTGACTCGACCAGTGCATCGTTGCCAATGTCTTCTGGCCCGTTTCTCGATTGACTCAAGTGCTTCCAGTTGGTACTTGACAGATCCGTCCCAAAGATGAGAGCAGTACTTCAATACACGACCGAACTTGGTCTTGATACAGATTGAGCAGCTGTTCCGGTGTGAAGTACCGTCTCATCTTTGCTAGGATTCCCAATTTTTTTGATGCTAGTTGAGCCTTAGCCTTATCTTTTGAAATATGAATTTAATTTTTAATTTTTACTCCATTGTGAAAATACCTTTTATACTACACCTGCTTGGAAAGTACCTTGATACTTTATCAAATTTACGGTAGAAAGTACGTCATTGCATATCGAACAAATATGCGGGGAGAAAACGCATCTGAGCGGGAGAGAAAAGTGTATGAAAATCCATTTCTTACGTGGTTTTTCTTTTTTAATTTTGGGTAAGACTATGCGCCGGTAACCTAAATATCAAAAGCCAAAAAGTTTTTATCGCCAAGTTCGCAAAATGACACTGGCAACTAGCTGTGTATTGGATGGTGTCGGGCTGGCAGTGCGACCCTGCGGCGGCAGGATAAACAATTTGAAAAAAAAACATGTGAAAATTGCAGACGCCATTGGCGCCATTTTCAATTTGTGTGTTGTTTGAGGATTCAGTTTTTGTAGAAAGTAAAATAAAACTATCAAAATGATAAGTAGTGATAGTGATGATGAAGATTTTTTAACTCCGCCGCAGTTGAAGGAAACAGCAATAATACTGATTGATAACCTTTTACCACAGAAATCAATTAAAAAATATAATAAAACTTATGACGATTTTTTTTGCAATGGAAAAGTGAAAAAAATGCGGCATTTTTTTCTGAAACTGTTTTGCTAGCTTATTTCAGTGAAAAAGCGCAAAAATACAAACCAAGTACGTTATGGTCTATTTACTCAATGTTGAAAAGTACTATTTATTTTCCTCGTAGGTGTAGTATAAAGCACTATGTATCACTCGAGAGAAAGTGCGATTTCCGATCTCGGGTGTTTTAAAGCCAAACGACACCCTCGACGGTAATCGGTCACTTTCTCCTCTCGGTGAACAATGTACTATACCCTGCTGTTGCACTGATAACTCACTATTTTCTTAACGTGAACGGACTATAGTATACCTTCAACAATCTCCAGGTCCCTGTTTGCCCGGGCCAGGGCTTCCTTCTTGGGTGCGACGGCCTTGTTCACGTGGTAGAACTTGTACATGGCGTGGACCCACATGCACAGAGATTGACAGGCTTTGGACACCTGCCACAAAACATACAAATAGATATAACACTGTCTCATGCGCACTTGGCACCCCACCAGGGTTACCATTATCTAGCAGTCACGCGAGTGAGCTAGCGCAGGTTAGATGTGTGACACAGACAACTGAGTGTGTTGCTGAGCCAGTGATAATACCCGTACGGAGACAGTATAGTTACATTTAAATATTATGTCGAGCCCAGTAACCACGCTAGTCGCGGCCTCAGTGGCGTTTATAAGGTCATTAGAGGTGCACGTATAGTTAAATAACAATTCTTGTTTATTTTTAACCAACTTCAAAAAAAGGAGGAGGTTCTCAATTCGTCTTGAACTTTTTTTTATGTATCTTTATGTACTTTTATGTACCTCATAACTCGAAGACGGCTGGGCCGATTTGGAAAATTCTTTTTTTGTTTGAAAGGGAATACTTTCTAGTTGGTCCCATTGTCATCATGTTATGATCTGATGATGGAATCATGGATAAATCGAAGGAACTCTTCAAATATTATAGGTACACCTATAGCGTTTTTGGTATTTCTTACGCAGTTGCTCTCGAAAAGCCCAATTTGGGGAAGTGGAACTGATGATGAAGACCACAGATGGCCACCAAAACTACTCAATAATAAGTATTTTGTGGATTGCGATTCGATTACTTGAACATGGATGTTAAGCACTTTATGCTCGTCACAATGCAAATGGTGAAGTAGAGCTGATGGTGAAGTACCAGAAGAACTCCTCAAAACTTAACGGCTCTGCATCGGGAAAAGCAATATTTTGTTAAAGGTGATAAGAAGTTGACATTTTGGCTTTTGTAACGAGATAAATTACAAACCGACCCACAAAAAAGCGTGAAAAAGAACTTTTACGAACGTTATTTCAAAACCAAAGACTTGATATATTTTCCTGAAATCAGCTGAGTACAAGAGACACGAAGCGACTGCCTATCTGACCTCCACAGCTCCAGTAGCTGCGCAACATGATATAGTATGTGCCCACCATTATGTATAATAACATGTTTATCCTCAAATATAGTCAGTATACCTCCACTCGTCTTTCATTCAACGCGCCTCACAATATAATGATACTCCTTGGCCACAAGTGTCAGATTTCTAGATGTCTAAATGACAGCCGGGAACAACGGCTTAACGTGCTTTCCGAGGCACGGGGTATCACACCGCTAACTTCCAAACCTCAGGCTACTATACTACGGCCGTTCAGAGAATGCGTTCCTGACACGTCGCGATTGAACTGACGACTTAACTTTGTAATGGCGTTGCAGTTACGATAAAAATATTTTTGCTGGTTGTTTACCGTTTTAACAATTGATGAGCATCAAAACAACATTATTGTATCAATAATATATGAATGTTATAATTTTGTGCCAAACTGAGTGTCAAATAACTTGGTAAACAATATTTTTCTAAATCTATACTGCGCTATTACAAGGTTATGTCAGCGCTTTATATTTGTAGTGCTGTGCTAAAAATAACAGGCAAGTATCGTAATCTGTTCTTATACAGTTATACTTATAATATAAAATAATACGCTTTGTTTTTCTTTTTAAGAATTTGAAAATAATGGACTATAAGATAACTTTTATGAAATATAAAAATAAAACTATGACCAAACCGAACGCGCAAAAGAAAGTAGCATATTTATATTTAGGTTGAAAATGGTAACCCCAAATGGCGTTGGGCCGCCATTTTGTGACGCTAAAACAGTCGTCTGTTGTCGTTTCGTGCGCATAGACCACGTTCTTTAAGTGTTTTCGATCTGTTTTTATTTGATTACCCGGCTTTCGTTTAATGGACTGTTTCTGATTTTCAAACTGACATCGGCGCTAAATCGGACTTCGATTGTGTTTTGTATTGCGTTCTTTTTACTTTTGGTGCATAATAATGCCTAAACGTGGACAAACATTGAAAAGTGGAGCCCGTGAGTTAATCATCAAGCTGCAAGATTACTTTGAGCGGGAGCGGCAAAATTGCGGACCCCTGGTACCTGGCGCTTGGAGTTAGCAAACGAACGATAACAAATATTAATAAAGAAAAGTTCGGCTCTACTGGCATGGAAGATATTATTTTACGTACTCCGAAGAAGAAACGTAGAACTAAACCCGTGACAGATATTGACACCTTTGACGCCGATGCAATCAGAAATCATATATATGCTTACTATTCCAGAAATGAATATCTCAACAGGAAGAAGCTTTTGGCATCGTTAAGAGAAGCTGGACTGTTTAGCGGGGGTAAAACTGCTTTAACCAAAATCTTAAAAGATATTGGTTTTTCGTATAAAAAAACAGACAAAAGAAAAATTTTATTAGAACGATACGACATAATTTTAAAACGGATAAGTTTTTTGAGAGAAGCAAAAAAAATTGATAACTGGGATAATGTCTTCATTGACGAGACATGGCTAAACACCAATCACACGGTTTCCCGTTCTTGGACGGATGATACACAAGCGTCGACGTCAAAAGTACCAATGGGTAAGGGGGCCCGTCTGATAATATGCCACGCAGGTTCTGCAAAATACGGCTTTGTGGAGAACGCGTTACTGGCATTTCAATCAAAAACCACAAATGACTACCACGAGGAAATGAATGCCACTACATTTAAAGAGTGGGTCCAGAACGTGCTTTTGCCCAGCCTATCAGAGCCTTCTGTAATATTCATGGATAATGCCTCCTATCACTTGGTTCAAATACAGAAACCACCTACCCAAGCTAATAAAAAAGAAGAAATGGTGGCTTGGTTACAAGCAAAAGGCATTGACGCAAATATGCAGATGCTAAAAGCAGAGCTAATTAAATTAGTTAAAGAAAATAAAGCGGCAAATGTGCGATAAGAAATCGATGAATTGGCTCTGGAATACGGTCATCGCGTTCTAAGAATTCCACCGTATCATTGCCAATATAACGCGATCAAGCTAATCTGGGCTCAAATAAAAGGTTACGCCGCCCGCCACAATACTTCCCCGCCATTCAGCACGAAAAAGATGATGACCCTATTAAAAGAAGCCTGCGGGGAAGTCACAAGAGATGACTGGGCAAAGGTTGTTGAGAAGACTAAAAACCTGATTTTGGAACATTTTGACCGAGATATGAGGATTGATTCTGTTATTGATAATAATATAATTATACATGTAGGCGAAGATGATGAAGACACCACCTCCTCAAGCGAATCGGAGTCTGATTAATATTCTGTACGCACATTCAATTCAATGTACTTACTTTATTGCATAGAAATACAGATTGTAACTTTGTAACAAAGAATAAATAAAACAATTTTATTATATGAATATTACCTTTTTTGGTTTCCACTTAAATAACTAAAATATAACTTTTAAATGATTCCGCCAATTTAAAACGAAAATAATCTTAAAATAATGCGGCGGTTCATTTTGGAGGAACGGTAACGAACTCAGTGTTATGTTGTGCCCATCACTAGTCGTGACTAACTGATAGGTGTCAGGAACGCATTCTCTGAACGGCCGAACTTTACTGAGAAAATTCCGTACAGAAAAACCCAATATGATGCTGTTTCAATTTGAGTGGAATGTTTGTGTTTACGGGCGATGCGCGTGCAACTACTGGAAATCCACATATAATAATTATTATGTATTGTATATAAATATTTATTGAATTCGTAAAGTACTTTATTATCATTTCTATTTTATGTATGTTATTATTATATTATATGTATATTTTTACTATATTATATGATAAACTGATTGACATCCGTACACTCACTATTAGGACCAGTTAAAAACCAGCGTCGGGCACTAGTTGTCCGGCTTTTTGCTGAACTGGGCCTATTTGGCGCATCCGTGAGCCACACAGTAATATTAATCATTCTGGATCTATTCAATTTCACTTTTTTCAACATACTTTATTTTCATACTAATATGATTTTGTTTGTTTCTTGTAAGTTTTTTTTTTCTACTGTGTGTACTTGTGGCATGTGTCAATAAACGTTTTTTCTTTCTTTCTTTCCTTCAATAGCACTTTTTTGCCCGATCCGGGAATCGAACCCAAAACCTCGTCGCTCAGCAGTCACGCTTGCGACCACTCGACCATCGAGGGCAGTAATTTTCAAACCACTGACTCGATCATTTTCCTGAAACCCATAGGTACGGACTATACTATCATCATCTGCTCAGTCTTTTCCCAACTAAATCTGGGTCATCTTCCAGTCTAACCGGATGCAGCTGAAAGTACACGAAGCGACTGCCTATCTGACCTCCACAGCCCAATTCCTGGGTAACACGATAAGGGTTATCGGACAAGACGGGACATGGGGACAGATTTTCTGGCCTCCGACCACCAGTTGTTTGTTGTTTGTTTGTTTTATAAAGTTCTTTATTAACGTAAAAGGTTTACATAATAATTGTAGGACTTACATACTAAGCAACAATTAATAAATCTAAATAATTACACTTTTACAGACTATAGGCGCCTTTTTAAGTATTTAAATAAGCAAGAATATAAACTATTTACAACATAAATCATCATACTACTAAATCTATAATGTTGAGCATATGAAATCATTGAATTGATTTCACTTACATAATTAGGGGGTAGGAGAATTTAAATACGCGCAAGCATAAGTGCTACTAGATACTGTGACTCAGGCCAAAGCGACCGAACGGCCGTGGCCACCAACATCGGTCGAGCTACCGCGCCCCGCGCTACGTCGCATGCAAGCGGCGAGAGCGGGGGAGCGCCTGCGCATCGCACGGCTCGTGCTACGACGCGTTATCAGTATTATGCGCGAACAATACGTAGTGATGTGGGAGCTTGTATGTACCGTATCCATCGATATTTCGCAAGTCTGTTTGTCCTAGGTCGGCAATCAATGTATTTTTATGACATTTATTTTTAATGTAAAATTTGCGTGTTAATTTTAAAATATATTGTAATAGGTAATTTGATGTTAGCGTGAAGAACTTTAAGGTTAGTTTTAAATGGAGTATTATATGCAATTTTAACTGCTTTATTTTGGAGAATTTGTAACAGGTTGTAGTTTGATTGACAAGTACTGCTCCATACCGGACAAGAATAGGTGATGTAAGGTCTAATTAGTGTTGTATATAACCTTATTTTTGTGTTAGGACTGAGTTTACTTTTGCGGTTAAGTATAGGATTTATGGAGCCTAGTGCTTGCGCTCCCTTAACACGTAATTTAGCTATATGTTTTGTCCAGTTGAGCTTATTATCCAACACAACACCTAGATAGCGAACTGCTGTGCTCCAAGGAATTGACTGTCCAGCAATCTTTAAAGTTCTCTTAGGGATGCTACGTTGACGTGTAAAGAGTATCGCTTCAGTCTTAGATTCATTCAACTTAAGCTTCCATTTATTGAAGTAAGACTGGAGCAATTCGAGGGATAGCTGAAGTCGGCTAATGATTATGTTAACGTCATCATCTGTTGTGTAAGACGCTGTATCATCAGCGAAACAGGCCAAGTGAGTACGGACTTGTACAGGCATGTCATTCACAAAAAGGATGAAGAGGTAAGGACCGAGCACGGAGCCCTGGGGCACCCCTGCCGACACCGTCCGGGGTGAAGACCTATTAGAGCCAACGTGTACCACAAACTTGCGGTTACTAAGGTAAGACTGGATCAATTTTACCAAATCAATTGGAACTCCGTACGAGATAAGCTTGTATAACAGGCCTTCGTGCCAAACGGTATCAAAAGCTTTCTCGATATCAAGAAAAAACATACCGGTAGACTGCTTGTGATTGAGATGATAGGATATGTGTTCGGAGACCCTAACCAATTGTTGTACCGTGGAGTGAGATGATCGAAAGCCAAATTGCTCATTCCTGATAATCTGCTCAGTGCAACGTCGCAACCGATTATAAATAATCACTTCAAACACCTTGCCCAAGACCGGAGAAGGCTGATGGGCCTATAATTGACTGGCAAAGTGGCGTCCTTTCCAGGCTTTTTAAGTGCAATAACTTTAGCAGTTTTCCACATACGGGGAAAATAGCCTAACTTGATGCAACCATTGAATATTTTGGTTACATACACAACAGACTTTTGTGAAAGATTTTTAAGCATAATGTTGTGTATGCCATCGTCACCTGGAGCCTTCCTGGTCTTAAGTTTACACAAAACTTTCCAGACTTCAGCAGGCCGAACAGGTTGCTGCAAATCACCGGTGACGTGATTATTCAAGAGGGCTGAGGCTGACTGGACATCCGCCTCGACACCATCACTAACCCAATCACGAGTTAGAGTCATGTTCATCGCAAAGCTATCTGCTAGAACATTACATTGCTCTGGAGTGGTTGCCGTTAATGTGCCATTGGTTGTTTTAAGTGGGGGTATTGCGTCAGATCTGGGTTTTAGAGATTTTGCCAGTCGCCATACATCATTGCCAGGGTTATCAACTTTTGAGAGTTTTGAGTTCCATATTTTATCGTGATATTTGGTTATGGTTAAATTAATTAGTTTTTGTAATTTGTTGATAGCTGATCTTAACTGTCTTTTCTCTATGAGCATTGCTTTTTGTTCCTTACGCCGTAATTGATTTTTATAGGTAATTAATTTTTTAATGTAGTTAGGTAGCGCACTGCTGGTGTTTACATGTACCTTCGCAGTAATAAATTTGTCTCTGGCTCTGGTAAGGCATTGATGTAAGTGACTTACGGCGTCGTCAATTTCTGACTCAGTCTTAAATACCTTAGAGCTTAAAAATATTTGTTGATCAAGAAAAGATCGGTATTTCTTCCAGTCAGTGTCACAGTAACGATAGATTTTGGGGATTGGTTTGCGAGGGCAAAAACCATTGACTGTAAACAGCAAAGGAAAGTGGTTAGATGATAGGGCAGGTAAAGCCCGAATCTCATGAATACTATTGACATTCAATGACAAAACCAAATCAGGATTGGTGGGAGTAAGATCAGCTCGATAGTTGACTTGAGTAGGTGTGTCCGGGTAATGTATAACGTAGTCATGGTTCAACATGTGATGGAACAGTATATTTCCTCGAGTGTTAACATAACTACTATTCCAGTACCCATGGTTGGCATTAAAGTCACCCATTATTACCACATGGGGCCCTAGCGAAAATAAAATATCTAAATCATTGCATTCAAGTTGCAAATTGGGAGATTGGTAAGCCGAGACAAAAACATAGTCTTTACCACTTATTTCCAGTCTTATAGCAATAGCTTCAATATGTTTGGTTTTGGGAATAGCGATTTGTCTAGCGTAGAGCCTATCATTGACCAATATGGCCACTCCTTGCCCTCGACCACTATGGTGTTTATCTTGTCGATAGCAGATGTAACCTGGTGTACTTAGGGAAGTATTACAAGTAAGTTTTGTTTCACAAACAGCTATTATATCGATGGATAGGGTACATACTGCCAAATCAAGTAATTCACTTATTTTAGAACGTACTCCGTCGGAGTTCCAGGATAGAAATCTTAACTCATCAGAATTATACATAGTGTCCAAGGTGAGTTAAGACTAACATAACTTTGTCTAGAGTAGACACACAGGCAGAAAATTGTGGTTTAAGATTTTTAACACAGATTAGTATTTCTAACATCTCTTTAGTTACAGGGTCATCCGATGGTAGCTCTAGGTGGTCATTTGAAACAAAATCATAGTTTGCTTGAGTTTTGACTGCTGCAGCATATGAGGGTTTCTTAGATGTAAGGGGTACATCTGTGGGATATGTAGTCAGGTAATTTACCGTGGAGGTCTTTGGAGGAAGGTTTTCACGTCTTGATTGAACGCGCTTCAAATAAGCAAGACGAGTCTCGCACTTATGGTAATTTGCAGGGTGGTCCTGGTCACAGTTACAGCACCGTGCGGGCTCGGTCCGGTCTTTTTTAGGACATTCGCTTGTAGCATGAGGTTCTGTACATTTCACACACCTAGGTGGCATATTGCAGTTTCTCGAAGCATGACCGTAGTTTTGACATCTATAACATTGTGTTCCGGCAGACTTTTTGGGCATAAATTTTTGTATAGTAACCACGCAATTAAATAAATATTTGATTTTGCGAAACTTTGAAATATCCGTTGTAGCTGGAAGTACTACTAAAAAAGGTGGGCAAGATAACGTACTCACTTGTTGAGTCTTCAATTGTGAGACTGATGTTCCTGGAAATCCTAATTTATCAAGTTCTGCAGGTAAATCATCTTCAATATAAGAAGGTAATCCTTTTATCACCATTTTAGGTACTTTTTCGTCTTTACGAGTGTAAGTGAGAAAAGCAGCGTTTTCTTTGCGGAGTCCTTCCTTCACGTTTTGATGGGCGTCCGTTGTGTAACAAATTACAGCAACTTTGTTATTAGCTCTATACTGAAGATGAAACCTATTTGTGAAACGTGAGATTAGGTTTTTAATGGATGCATGTGTCCAGTCCTTCTGTATCTCCAGAATCAGGGGTGGGATATGTCCCGACTTTTTTGTTCCGGTTGAGGCATCTCTGTAGTGGATATTCGTTGTTGATTCACCTCTGTCATCTATAGAGAGGTCTTTATATTTATTATGCAGCGGTAATTTACGCGATTCATCAAACTTTTCTGAGTTTCGAGAGATAGCCGGGCGTTTAGCAGACTGCCAGGGGCCAACGAGGTCTTCTCCGGGTCTTTTTGAGTTGAGGTTGCCGGTAGAATCTGACTTCTTTAGAAACTTGTCCATTCTTGAAGTAGGCCTGCTATCGATAAATTGTCGATATTGCAGCGAGGCATCACTAGCGATGGTAAACAACTGACACGGTGGGGTTAGATTATTACGCGCACGAGCACACGAGCCGAGCGCTGTACGCGCAATTCTGTTATTGATAATAATATAATTATACATGTAGGCGAAGATGATGAAGACACCACCTCCTCAAGCAAATCGGAGTCTGATTAATATTCTGTACGCACATTCAATTCAATGTACTTACTTTATTGCATAGAAATACAGATTGTAACTTTGTAACAAAGAATAAATAAAACAATTTTATTATATGAATATTACCTTTTTTTTGGTTTTCACTTAAATAACTAAAATATACATTTTAAATGATTCCGCCAATTTAAAACGAAAATAATCTTAAAATAATGCGGCGGTTCATTTTGGAGGAACGGTAACGAACTCAGTGTTATGTTGTGCCCATCACTAGTCGTGACTAACTGATAGGTGTCAGGAACGCATTCTCTTAACGGCCGAACTTTACTGAGAAAATTCCGTACAGAAAAACCCAATATGATGCTGTTTCAATTTGAGTGGAATGTTTGTGTTTACGGGCGATGCGCGTGCAACTACTGGAAATCCACATATAATAATTATTATGTATTGTATATAAATATTTATTGAATTCGTAAAGTACTTTATTATCATTTCTATTTTATGTATGTTATTATTATATTATATGTATATTTTTACTATATTATATGATAAACTGACATCCGTACACTCACTATTAGGACCAGTTAAAACCAGCGTCGGGCACTAGTTGTCCGGCTTTTTGCTGAACTGGGCCTATTTGGCGCATCCGTGAGCCACACAGTAATATTAATCATCCTGGATCTATTCAATTTCACTTTTTTTAACATACTTTATTTTCATAGTAATATGATTTTGTTTATTTCTTGTAAGTTTTTTTTTACTGTGTGTACTTGTGGCATGTGTCAATCAACGTTTTTTCTTTCTTTCTTTCCTTCAATAGCACTTTTTTGCCCGATCCGGGAATCGAACCCGAGACCTCGTGCTCAGCAGTCACGCTTGCTACTATTCGACCATCGAGGGCAGTAATTTTCAAACCACTGACTCGATCATTTTCCTGAAACCCATAGGTACGGACTATACTATCATCATCTGCTCAGTCTTTTCCCAACTAAATCTGGGTCATCTTCCAGTCTAACCGGATGCAGCTGAAAGTACACGAAGCGACTGCCTATCTGACCTCCACAGCCCAATTCCTGGGTAACACGATAAGGGTTATCGGACAAGACGGGACATGGGGACAGATTTTCTGGCCTCCGACCACCAGTAACGACTCCCAATGATGTACAAATGATAGCCGGTTCCAAGAGTTTAAGACCAGGTAGTCCAAAATAATTTTCACGCAAGCTCCGCCCCCATGCAGCCCGGTTAGGCCGTTGTATACTAAAAGCAGTAATAAAGTTGAATATCGCGTGAGCTCTTTCACCATGTTCGGTTTCAAAACTGCCGTTGTGTGCTAAACGCTAACGCAGCAGTAATAAAGTTGAATATCGCGTACGCTCTTTAACCATATTCGGGTTCGAAACTAAATGTCGTAAGTCTCAATTCTTATTTCGTTTATAACTAAAGTAATAATTGATCTAGAGAAAAAATGACCTATATTTGGATAATAAACTTTATTTTCTTACTGTCAATACTAATTTTAGACATAAAAGCCGAGTAATCTTGATTAAATTTTGAATAATCTTTAAAAAAGACATGATTTGCAATGAAAAAATGAATCGAGCGAAAATCTTCCAATTACGAAACTGGTCTAGACATGTAAAAAAGATCCAATAAATCATTTACTAAAGTTCCATTTTGATTGTATGCGTGATTGTTTCAGAATATTAATGCAAAGTTACATACAATTTAGGGAGCCTCCTCTTAACGTACTTTTCGAGGCACTGAAGAATCTCGATACGTTATGTCACCGATCCACGGACCCACCTCAGCAAGCGCCTCGCAGATCTACCCATACGGCTGCTATTACTTAGCCACGAGTTTCAATGTCAAATTTTCCCAATCAACCTTGAACCTAATTTCTTTAACAATAAAGTTGAAAATCTATCGTTGTAGCTTGATGTGCTGGCGTCTGTACCAAGTACAGAATTTATCTGCCAACCTATCGTACAGAGCAAGTTCTAACAGACAACCTTTGGATATTTAAGGTGATCGAATAAGGGTTGTCAGTACACAACTTAAGATATAATATTAATTAAACATAATAATATGAAATAGAGAATACAATATACATATACAGGGTTAATTGTAAGACACCGAAAACCTCACAGGACTATGTTACTAACATCATAATCAACAACTTTTGTTCTATGTCTTTTAAAAATTTGTCATATTTTAGTTATAAAATCTGGTAAACTAAAATATGACGAATTTTTAAAAGTTATGGAAAAAAAGTTGTTGATTATGGTGTTAGTGACATAGTCCTGAGAGGTTTTCGGCGTTTTACATTTAACCCTGTATTCATTAATACATAAAAGTTTAATAATAAAATTAATCCGCTGGAAAGGAAAACCAACAGCTAATCTACATTAATTGCAGTAAAGGTATGCTAAATAAAGCCAATTACAGGTTCTCACGGGTAAAAATAGAAAAATAGTAAAAAATAGCATGCACAAGCACAAAATACAAATACAAATAGAATATACATAAACATAGCACTAAAGCCCGATTTACACTTCAATAAGTACAGTAGCGAGTTAACTTGCGTCATCGGCGAGTTAAGTTGTTAATGTAGTTTGAACGGTAAAAGCGAGTTAAGTAGTAAGTTGTTGATTTAAGTTGAGTTAAATAGATCGCGATCCTATTTTTCGGCGAGTCCAGTGCGAAGTAGCCCCCTCTCTCGCGTCTCCCGCACCCCGCCAACTTAACTGGCTGGAATGTAGACGGGCGAATTTAGTACAGACCATAAATTTGTAGGTAGCGGCCGCGACCACGTATTTATTTCAATCATTTTATTTCATTTTCAATGTGTTCTGAAAGTATTGATACTAATTCTGTCACTATGGCACGTAAATTGGTATTGAGTAATTCAACGTCCATTTTCTGGATTAAAACAACTGTTTCGGAGGAACTAAACAATCACAGCACAGAAAAAAACAATAACCGACGCGACTAGTCTTCTTCTCGGGATGGCAACTTATGACTACTCACTCGCCTACGTTTGGACGCTACTTACAACTTACTACTTATTACTTAACTGTCTGAGTTCTTAACTCGCTACTGTACTTATTGAAGTGTAAATCGGGCTTAAGGCCCCAAAAATAATCCAGCAATCAGCCTATTATTATTGAACTATTTAAGTTTTTGGAAAAAAGACTTTTCGTATTTTTCTCGTAAACTTTTTTTTAATAGTTTTGGAGTAACCGTAGTACGTATATAGTATACTAGCATCTGCTGGCGTATTCGTTCGCGTAAAAGGACTTTCCCGTGTAAATCCCGATCCCGTGGGAATTTTGGGGGTAGCCTGTGTTATTCTAGGATGTCAACTATCTACTTACCAAATTTCATTTAGATCCGTTTTGTAGTTTTTGCGTGAATGAGTAACAAACATCCCAACAAACTTTCACATCCATACTAATCCATTCTATCCATACTAATATTATAAATGCGAAAGTAACTATTTCGGTCTGTTTGTTAGCTTTTCACGCCTAAACCGCAGAACCGGTTTAGATAAAATTTTGCATGGGAATAGTTTAGGACCCTTGGAAGGAAATAGGGTAGTTTTTAATTAGTTACCTTCAAAATCTTAGCAGGATCATAATCCGGGTTCACGATGAACCGCTTTAGTTTCTTAACCATTTCTTCTGTGATAGAATCTTTATCAAACTTCAGTAGCGAATCCAAGAAAGCCGTGGGATCCGACAGCATAAGAGATCCTGGCTTCCAATAGTTCAGGATTTTTTCACCGTAGTTTGGGCCTTGTTCCTGCATTTAAAAAAAAGCAAACCGAAATTAGAATAAAATAAAAAGTGGATGGGCGACGATCCATTAATTTAAAAATATTTTTTTTATCTATTATATACTTTATTTACTCCGTACAATATTTCAATTGATACACACATTGAAACTGTACAATGGGCGGTCTTATTGCACAGGGCGATCTCTAACCTTCGGATGGACAAAACTTAAAGGAGATAGATTTAGGGCTGTCAGTGTACAAACATCATCTATACTAATATTATAAAGCTGAAGAGTTTGTTTGTTTGTTTGTTTGCTTGAACGCGCTAATCTCAGGAACAACCGTTCTGATTTGAAAAATTCTTTCAGTGTTAGATAGCCCATTTATCGAGGAAGGCTATAGGCTATATATCATCACGCTTAGACCAATAGGAGCGGAGCACTAATGAAGAATGTTTCAAAATCGGGGTTTTTTTTTTTCCACGCGGACGAAGTCGCGGGCGGAAGCTAGTAAATAATATTTCTTGAACACATATTACTAACACTAGTTAAACAGACATACAGATATCTTAGTTACAGATTTAGCATTAATTTTTGTTTTATTCCGTATGAACCCGCTCTTGACCTCGATCACGCCTTATGGTAAACGATTGATGAGATTGAAGAAAGGTGCCTGTTCTGTCTTGCTTTCAAGGCTGATAGGTCATATGTGGTAGGGAACACAGAAGCCGGCAGGGTTCCACACCTTGGCCATGCGCACAATCAATGTAGAAAAGGTGTAGGTTAAATGACTTATGAATTGAATTCTTGTGACGTCCAGTGTAGTAATCTTCCTAGCTCAGGGATGAGCCCTATTGGGCGTAGCACAGAGGGGGTTCCAGAGTGGTATTTTAAGAGGTAGTGGGGTAATCCCATCTATGCGTTGATGGTGATCTCCGGGGTGGTCCTAGTAAGTAGAAATCACACACTCCCTGTTCTTTTTCCCCAAAAGTTCAGGCGTCCTGGCGAAAGTTACCTTAACGGGCTTGATATCAAACACGACGCACAGCGACTCGATGACCAGCACGACGCCTCCGGGAGGCTTCTTCATCGCTTTAACCTCCACAATGTCGTTACGATTCAGCTCCTGAAGTGCCTTCTCAGCGGCACGCAGCGCTGGTAGAGCTTCCTCTGCAAGTTATAAAAAAGCAAATTAAACTCGATGTTAACTTTGTCTGGTCACTGTCTAGTTCGGCTACAGAAGCTTAATCCATATATGCTTAAGAACACATTGAAGCCACAGTTATTATAATATTATGGACTAAAGTGAGGTGGGTCGAAGTTGAAGCACGCTTACCTAGAAGTAACCTATTCACTCTTGACTTAAAGACTCAAGGCTCAATGAGAGTGGAATTAAGACTTATTATTACTTAAGACTACCAGGTATGAGGAAACAAAAATAAAGAAAAGAAATAAGTACTATGATTGAAAAAAAAGAATTAAAAAGATTTCAGTAATCATATATTTAAACAAATCAAAATGAACTCGGATATCATTATTGTTTCATTTAAACGATTTACAGCTTATTAGCAATAAAAAAAGAATAGATACAGCATCTATTCCAATATCTAATTTCTTACTAATATTATAAATACAAAAGTTTGTGAGGATGAGTGTATAGATGAATGGATGTTTGTTACTCTTTCACGCAAATACTACTGAACCGATCTGAATGAAATTTGATAAGTAGCAAATTGACATCCTGGAATAATACATAGGCTTTTTATCCCGAAATTGCCACGGGATCGGGATTTACGCGGGAACACCCTCCATTGGTACACATACATACACACACACTATACACGCACCTACGTCTCCACTTAATACTAATCCCACTAACAATATTATTATTATATTTTGTATTTCGGTTAAGTTTTAGTTTTATTATCTTCTTACATTTTTAAAAACTTGTAAATTATAAGGTGACTCCTGACCACTAAGATATAGAGCACTTGAAATGTTAACCCAAAGGGTGGGGACCTGGTGTCCTGAAATACAGGCCTTGGCCTAGTTTAGGCGCCAGTCTCCCACAATGTTTATTGTATGGAATATGTCCCTAATAACTAAAATCGTATCGTACTAATTCGTACTAATATTATAAATGCGAAAGTTTGTGAGGATGGATGGATGTTTGTTACTCTTTCACGCAAAAACTACTGATCGGATCTGAATGAAATTTGGTAAGTAGATAGTTGACATTCTGGAATAACACATAGGCTACTTATTATCCCGAAATTCCCACGGGATCGGGATTTACGCGGGAAAAACCTCCCACGAGGAACGAAGTCGCGGGCAAAAGCTAGTTGTACATAAATATTGTGATGAGAGAATAAAAATTATGATTATGATTGGGAACGAAGTCGCAGGCAGAAGCTAAATCTCATCATCTGCTCAGCCTTTCCTAACTATGTTGGTGTCGGCTTCCAGTCTAACTAGATACAGCTGAGTATTAGTGTTTTACATGGAACGACTGGCTATCTGACCTCCACAACCCAGTAGCTGGGTAACACGATACCGCTTGGCTAGACCAGTGTCAGATTCACTGGTTTCTGACTACCCGTCACGACTGTCAAATATGCCGAGACCAACGGCTTAACGTGCTTTCCGAGGCGCGGGAGTATCACACAACAGCAACTACTCCGGGCTACTACTGAGAAATTTTTGCGATTTTTGAGCTTTTAGCGATAAGACCGCCCATTGTAACACCCTTTGTAGTTTTTTAAGTCCTCATTTAATTCTGTCATGGTGTACAATAAACATTATATCTATCTATCTATCCATTCCTTACAGAAAACCCCAATAACACATTTTGCTCGACCCGGGAATCGAACCGAACCGTGCTCTGCAGTCGCGCTTGCAACCCCTCGACCAACGAGACAGGCAGGGCAGAATCTACTTCTAATATAAACTAGCTTAAGCCCGCGACTTCGTTAGCGTGGGAGGTTTTTCCCGCATAATTCCCGATCCCATGGAAATGCCGGGATAAAAACTATCCTATGTCCTTCCCAGGTTCCTAAACTATTCCTTTGCCAAATTTCTTACTAACCGATTTAGAACCGGTTCAGCCGGACAGAGTTACTTTCGCATTTCTTTTTTATTACTGATGGTCCCACTCTTGACCTCGATCTCGCCTGATGGTAAGCGATAGATGAGGTCTAAGATGGGACGAGCGAGCCCTGAAGATGCCTATTTACTCTTGCTTTAAAGGCTGAAAGGTCATAAGTGGCAGGGAACACAGAAGCCGGCAGAGAATTCCACAACTTGGCTGTGCGCACAATAAATGTGAAGGAGAAGCGCTTGGTACGACAAGACGATATATCAACCAAGTGTGGATGGTACCCAGCCGTGCGTCTGGTAGACCGGTAGTGAAAGGGAGATGGAGGAATCAGGTCGTGGAGCTCCTGCGCACACTCCCCGAAGTACAATCTGTAGAAAACCGACAGGCAAGCAACGGTTCGTCGATGAGCCAGGCTATGAAGCTTGTCCACCAGCACCTCGTCGCCTATAAGCCTTTTAGCTCTGCGCTCGATCGAGTCCAATGCAGCAATACATATTAGTAATGCCTAATGGATAAGGTGTCGGACTTGTGAACGAGAGGTCATGGGTTCGAACCTCACCCATTATACTATTGCCGTGAACCCACTCCAGACACAAGCATATTTAGCTTAGTAGGAGGGGTTAACAAGATTGCTAGTAATGTGAATTCTACCCACATTGCTAGATAACTTTTATTTTTTTTAAATTATGGATAGGAGTGACTAACCTAAATCTTTCATGGCGTCTTCAGCCATAGCCGCGTTGATAGCGGCCATCTTCTCCGCCATTGCAGTCTCCTTCTCGACTTTCTCACGCGCTTCCTCTGCTATCGCCTGAGTAATAATAAGGAAAGGATTACAATTACACATGTGCATGATTTATAATATCAATTTTTAATTGAAACATAAATTTAACCCCGAAACGTACACGCTTACCTACCTACCTAGCTAATTTCTATAAACAAAAAGTAAGATAGATTGATAGAATATACTTTATTTTACACCAGAAAATTTAACAATATTGCTTATTCTATTGTTACAATGGCGGTCTTATTGCTGAGAGCGACATCTTCCGGTCAACCTTTGGAAGGACTTTAAAAACTTAAATTAAAGTGGGGACCATCTGTGTGGATGTAAACAAAAAATAAGAAAGCTCTTTGTATATTAGGCGGCCATCTCCGGTCGCAATATGTGCATGGAATTTCTAAGAATTTGTTACAAATTGTTCATTAAAAATTTTTTAGCAAAAAATAAAACCGACTTCCATATCAAAACACCACAAAGCCAAAAATAACTTTAATTTCGGTAGTCGGTGTTATTGGTTTTGTGTTTTCATTTGTTTTGAATTGTTTGAGGAGTATAAAGTGCTTAACATGCATATTCGACTTATTATTGAGTAGTTTCGGTGGCCATCTGTGGTCTTCATCATCAGTTCCAGTTCCCCAAATGGTGCTTTTCGAGACCAACTGCACAAGGTCTATTAGAAATACCCAAAACGCTATAGGTGTGCTTATAATATTTTAAGAGTTCCCTCGATTACTCCAAGATCCCATCATCAGATCCTGATTTCATAACAATGGTACCAACTAGAAAGTATACCCTTTCAAACGAAAAAAAAAATTTCCATATCGGTCCAGCCGTGTTCGAGTTATGAGGTAAAGTTCAAGACGACCTGAGAACCTCTCCTTTTTTTTGAAGTCGGTTAAAAAGAGTCGCTAAATCCGAACTCGGCATTATCTAAAAACGCTATATGTTGTACTAAAGTATGCTTTAAATTCAAGATTTAACGTCGTTATAGACAAATGGTCGCTACAACCAAGGTGTTTATAAATGAAATCCATTGGACTAAGTTTACATGTATGGATGTTAATTACTAATAATTTAACCTCTAGAGCCCCAGCGGCACAAAAACGTGCCAGTAAACAAGTATTAGTTGAGCTCCGCTGGCACGAAATTTGTATGCCAGCGGGGCTCAACTAATAGTTGACGTAAATAATGGCGGTCCTTGAGAGGTTAATAATAATTGAGGTCTGAAAGGGAATGGGCCGTAATCCACCACGCGGACCCAGAGCGGGTTGGTGGCTTTCACATGTCCTCGAATTTTTCCTTCACCGATTTTAGAGCAGTAGTGGTGTAATAAATAACAAAAGGTAACGTGCCTGACTGGGTTCGAACCCACGACCTGCAACTCGTAAGGGGGCGTCCATAAATTTCGTGAGGTGTTTTTTAAATTTCCTGTCCCCCTCCCCCCCCCCCCCCCCCGGGTGAGATGTTGTGAGATTTTATTCAACCCCCTCCCCCAAGCCCCAATCTCACGTGAGATTCTTCAAAATGTGGGTTTCTTACGTAAACGCGTTGGAATATTATTGTAAAAAGAAAAAAAAATGCTTCATGCTTTTATTTACGACTAGTTAAGACAATTTTATTAACGAATTTAACAATAGAATACTTAAATCGTGACTACTGTGATTAAAAAAAAGGACCAAAATAGTATATTTTTTTTGTTTCAATCAGAAATAAAATTGAGTGATATTTGCCGAGACCCCCCTTCTCTCCAACGTAAGATTAGATGAGATTTGACTCGACCCCGTCCCCCCCTTAAACATCTCACGTAGTTTATGGACGCCCCCTAAGTCGGGCTCGTAACAACCGGGCCACCACTGCTGTCTGTTACTAAAATCCGGCTTCATCTAATTTAAATTTACGAAAAATTTTACGTGTAAAAGTGTTATTTAATAACCAATTTGCAAAATAAATATCATTTAACATTTATCAAATCATGCGAAAATGGCTGAATTGATCTGGATGATACGCAGAGATCGATTTTAGTTTGGAATATTACATACTTTTATCTAAACAAATACACGCGAAAGCCAACAGTTGTTTTATAAATACATTTATAATCCTGCTTAGCCTTTTACATTTAAGTTGGGACCAGCTTCTAGTCTAAGCGGATGCAGCTGATTACATGGGGTGATTGCCTACCTGACTTTTAAAACTCAGTATTTAGCAACACTCGCATCAAACGTCTCTTTAGCAAGACCCTCATCAATCTATTCCAAAATTATTACTGACTAGCAGTCGCCCGGGGCTTTATCACGATAAAAACATAACCCTTTTTCTTTTGCAGTCAGGTAAATATTAGCCTATAACATTCCTCAAGCTACTTTCTCTTTATACCGTTTTACGCGTATTCAGAGTCACGCGATTTGACTTTATGATCACTGCACGATTCGAATCGCCCAGAGCATCAGAAATAATCTATATATGGAGGTATTCTTTTAGCATTATGTAACACTAGCTTTTGCACGCGACTTCGTTCGCGTGAGAGGATTTTTCCCGCGTAAATCCTGATCCCTATCCCTGATAAAAACTATCCTATGTCCTTCCCAGGGTCCTAAACTATTCCCATGCCAAATTCATTACAGCGGTTTAGGTGTGAAAAAGTACCTAACAGACAGACAGACAGAGTTACTTTCGCATTTATAATATTAGTATAGATTTCATTAAGTTTTAAAATTATTGCTTTCTTAGTCTCTGGTCCCAATGGTATATATTAATATGTGGGAGGCGTTAGGTGTGAGTTGGGACTGAGTGATAGCCGCGTAAGTTGAATTCGTGTACGTCGAGTTCTTTTTTTTTTAAATACATGTATTAAAAAAAATAGTATAGAAAGATAGTACTAACCGTGTCAGTGGCGATCTGTGCTATGACCTTTCTGGTCTCTTCGGCCGCCTTCTCCATCATCGGTTTCAGTTCAGCTAACTCTATCTGAAGCTCCTTCACTTCTACCTCTGTCTGGTTTAACTTGGACAGCCCTGGAAATATTTGTGTCATCCTTTAAACGGCATTCAACAACAAAAAGGCATACATCATTAATAGTTATATTAGTACTATAATATTATAAATGCGAAAGTTTGTGAAGACATTTATGTATGTTTCTTGCCTTTTCACGCAAAAACTACTGAACAGATCAGAATGAAATTTGGATGCAGTAGAATAACATATAGGCCACTTTTTATCCCGGAATTCCTAAGTGATCGGGATTTAAGCAGGAAAACGCTTCCACGCGAACTAAGTATATTATAGAGTATTTTATAAATCCGATGGAAAGGCTGCAACAATGTAATCTGATTAGATACCTATGTAGAAATACTCTTTATTGTTCACCATAACAGAATTAAATAAGTACTTAACAAGTAAAAAGGGTGTTACGATGGGTAGACTTATCGCAAAAACAGATCTTTTGCAGACACCCTTAAGATGGATTTGACAAAAAATTATAAATATTCGAGTGGTATTAAGTGGGACTAAACCTGTACAACTTTGGCTGCCAAACTGCTTGATTCCAAGAGAGAGATCTGTGCTCATTGATTACGAGAGACTGCCTCAAGACAAAGCTCCAGAGCCTTGAACATCGGCGACGTGTGGCAAGCTTATCGGTTTTCTATAGGTTACATTTCGTAGAGTGTGCGATGGAATTGCACAATCTAATTCGAGCAAGCCCTTTCCATCATCGGACTACAAGACGAACGGCGATGCGCCTCCGTTACATGGGCGACATCCCACACATACGCACAAAGCGTTTTGGGAATACATTCATTAGGCGTACAGTTAAGGAGTGGAATTCCGTACCGCAGTCTGTATTTCCTGATAACTATAATAGGGATCTTTAAGTCAAGAGTGCATAGGTTACTTCTAGGTAAGTGTGCTTCATCTTAGATCACATCATCGCTTACCGTTATGTGAGATAATGGACAAAGCCTATCATCAATAAAAATTAAAATAAACAATTTTCAAGTAGCCCCCGACAACCTACCTGAACAGATCTTGGTAAATTGTTCTAACAAAGAACCACCACATCATAATCGGTACATTTGTTTAGGAGCTACGAGGCCACAGATAGATGCAGACTTGTCACACTTATAACACCCCTCTTTTTGCGTCGCGGGTTAAAAAAGAAGGGTGTTCAGTAATTTCTATATACGTATTTGTTAAGATAAGATAATAAATTGGAACAAAAATACATTTTGCAAAAATTATTGTGTACGAAAATACACACACAACACATTAGTTAATAACTGTGTCGCAGCTATTAACGCCTACCTCCAAGAGGGGCACGACAGTGTTCCAGTTAATTATTGTTCGAGGGAAACAATATAACATAATAAGTAAATATTATTGAACTAACTAGGTACATATAAACTAAAACTAAAAACAAATTTTAATGTTAACACATACCTGTTTTGAGTGCGTTGGACTCGGTGACTATAGACTTCTGCTTCTTGCGGAACATCTCTGAGTAGGCGCCCAGCATCTCCATGTACGACATAGGGGTAACATAGTTGATGCGGTTCAGTTGCTCCTTGAAGCGCTCGCTAGCTTCTACCACGGATTGGTGAGCGTAGCAGCATACGGACTGGTGATAAAGAGTGAATTCATGTTTATTTTATTTATTTCATTTAACTTGGTAAATAAATTATAAATAAAATTTAAAAAATACATGTAATATTTAAAATTGACATACATTATTATTTAAAAACAATAGGTATTAGTTGAAACATTCAGCCACAATTTATTTTCTTTTGTTTTCTTTTTTTGATGAATTGGTGCAGAATATCACAAAATCTTCATCAAAACATTAGTATGGAATTCATTTGTATTTTTTAGCCATGTGGGTAGAATCCGCATTACTAGCAATCTTGTTAAACCCTCCAACTAAGCTAAATATGCTAATGACTCACTGATAGGCAAAACCCAAATGACTATGTATAACACAAAATTAAAAAACTCAACCAAAACAGGACAGTGATAGGTCCCATTAATTCTATGTCTATGAGCTCCTACCAGACCACTACCAGTCAACACAGACCAATGAGGTACATGTTACTTCTAGGTAAGCGTGCTTCATCTTCAAATCAACACTTACCATCAGATGAGATGGTGGTCAAACCCGAGCCCATTATTATCAATAAAAAACATCTCACATAGGATTTAAATCTGTATCATTTTAGAAAGAAAATCCAATTGTCTATCAATTAAGGAAGTGTTGAGAATCATTTAAATCTTGTTTTTTAATCCTATAAAGATGGCTCATTTTATAAACTCAATAAAATTAACATGAAATTAGTTTTTCAAACCTCTTTAATTTTATGAAATCTGTAACAGCTCATTCTCTATCTTCTCTTTAATTTGTTGCTATTTTTTTATACCTCAGCTTTTTATGTACCTATATATATATATATATATATATATATAGGTATATATGTGTATTGTGTATGTAGGTTATTACTTATGTATATATACAAATATAAGTGAATAGTACACCGTGGACTACCCGCATATTTATTTTCTCCTGCTGTGTCAAATCCATCCAAAGATTGTCTGTAAAAGATCACTTTTAGCGATAAGACCACCCATTATAAAACCCTTTAGTTTTTAAGTCCTCTTTTAATTCTGTTATGGTGTACAATAAAGAGTATATCTATCTATTCATATGGGCTGCATACACTTCCTAGGTCCTCTAAAAAAATCCTAAATTGCAGTTTCCATTATGTACAGTCGGCCAAGAAAGTGGTGTACCACCCTAAGGTTGAAT
Organism: Tholera decimalis; assembly: GCA_943138885.2. NCBI lineage: Eukaryota > Metazoa > Arthropoda > Insecta > Lepidoptera > Noctuidae > Tholera > Tholera decimalis. The sequence goes on from OW964551.2 coordinate 14,280,606, forward strand.
ATCGCTTGCAGATTCATAGGTGATAAAGATTAGTTTCGCTTGCAGATCGATCTGACAACTTCTATTGCTGTCTTTATCTGATTATTGATAACGACTATTACTGTTTGTAACGTGACAGCTGTTCTTAGTTTGAACTTGATGGAACCAATGACGTCGTAAAATCAACGGCGGGGGGCTGTAGATTTTGATGACAAAATTGTATCTACAAATTCAGAATTGTAATCAACAAGTTACATAAAATTGTAAAGGCACAAGGCGAGTCCACAAACCTACAATTTCTGTAAACTTGTAATTACAATATCAATAAAAAACAAGCTAAAAATAGATTTATCCTTTTATTAAATTTCTACAATCAATTTTAAAATACTTATAACAAACAAAAACATAGCATAATTATATAGTAATATTTAGAAGATATTGAAAATTTTTAAAAATTAGAAGCGGGTGTAACCGCCGTTGGCCTCTATAACCTCTAAAAGACGAGACCTCATTGAACCAACAAGCCGTGAGCAAATATCGGTTCCCCGCATTTCCTCCCAGATATAATTACAGTGACTAATAAGAGCTTGTTTGGTTCTTTCATTTTGATGCGACCATCGTTGGACCATAAGGCCCCAAAGATTTTCTATCGGGTTGAGGTCCGGCGATCTTGAGGGCCACTGAATTACCCTTACGTCAGTGTGTGAACGAAACCAGGCTCTTACGATCCTCGCATTATGAATTGAACAATTATCTTGAACAAAATCAAATTGTGGCACTTCGTTCTCCGGGTAAACATTACGGACTGTCGGTAGCATTGCATTCTGAAGCACGTCGATATAATTTACAGCCGTCGCTCGAGGAGGTAGAGAACACAATTCTCCTACACCCTCCGTACTCATCCAGCCCCAAATATTTACGGAAATTCGACCTGATTCTCTATTTGGGATTACATGATCATCTTTATACCGTGTTGAATTATATCGCCAAAGGTGAAGACGTCCATGCTGACTGGATTTAAACGTTTTTTCATCACAAAACACTGTATTAGACCAATCAAACTCTAAGTGCTCTCTGGCGAAGTTCAGACGAGCAAGTCTGTGAGCATCCGTCAAATATATTTTCTTGGCGTAATGCCTGTGGTGCAACCCCATGTAATGTAGATGATTCCTTATTGTTTGGGCACTCACATCGAACATCTCCGCAAAATGTTTTGTGGGCTTAAAACCATTGATTTCATATTCCCGTCTCATGAATTCTCTATCGTTATTGGAGAGTGCAGGCCGGCGACCACTTCTTCTGTGATCCAACAAACTTCCCTCCTCTCCTTCACGACGAATCCAAAAGCGGACAGAACGCCTCGATATATTCAAATTCCGGGATATCGCACTGATACTGCTTCCCTCATTAAATTGGGCAATTATTTGTGCTCTTTCGGCAATGGTCAAGTTGGCAGGCATTGAGATGATTTTATATGCAGTTGATTGAAAAATAACACGGAAAATATATCGACTTTTTGCATATATTTGACAAAATGTCAATTGTCAGTTTTCTTTTTCAAATGGAATTCGGTTGTCTAAATAGTTTTTATTACTTTTGTTTGGAAACATTTCAATTGCTTTGTAGAAACTAATGTCCTTTTCATTTATACTAAAGGTTAAAATGTCATGTACTTATATGTGACATATGACGTATGAATACTAAATACATAGGTTTACGTCATGATAATGTTGTCTCTTTCAGTAATATCTTTTTATAACGAACCTTGTTGTAATTTTCGATGACCGGGAAACTAAATCAAAACTGGTACACCACTTTCTTGGCCGACCGTACCTAAAATGGACTTGTAATCATAAACTAAAAAATACTATACACAAGAAAGCAGATACTACTTTTCTTTTTTTTGGGGTTGGAAAATCTTCAAATGACGCAATAACTTTTATAGATGCTAATCAATGGAAGAAGTGCTGCAACCACGTGATACAAGAAGAAAATCTTATGTGAAATTTGGATGATGTTGTAGAGAACGCAGAACAAAATTCTTTCATAATATATAATAATACAAGATTCTATTGACACTGATTAAAAATATTACAAAAAGACAATTTATTTTATTTTTATCCATGATACCTACTTAATTTTTTGGAATATAAATTTTAATTTTGAATGTTTACTCCATTGTGAAAACACCTTTACCCTGCAGTTGCACTGATGATGTCACTATTTTCTTAACATGAACCAACTGTAGATAGTAGACATCCTGGAATAACACATAGGCTACTTTTTATCCCAGAATTCCCACAGGATCGGGATTTACACAGGAACCCCCCATACAAACGAAGTTGTGGCACAACCTAGTAATTGTATATAATATTGTTCATTTTCAATTAATAATGTAGACAAAGGTTACAATTAAACTTATACACATTATGTGCATAAGATACATCACCTAGCTCCCAAACTATGTATGTTCGTAGCCTGTGACTTCGGGGCCAGAAATAATTAACAAATCATTCTTTTGATATCTAGCTTGACATGATAAATAAAGGGCTTTTGTTTCAAAGTTCTCGTTTTGATGATTAAATTCTTAAATGCTGACAATATTTATTTAAATTGATTAATATTATCTGTAGTGTAAAAGAATGTTTGTCTTAAACAGCGGATCCTATTTTAATGAAATTTGACATGTTGAAAGTAGAAGATCATGATGCAAGAAAAATTTTATACAGGCATAGTTTACTTAGGTGATATAGCTCAACCGACAAAGGATTATATATATCTACTGGAGGGAACATCCCATTGGGAATACTACATACAGTACATACTAAATACAATCTTCACTATTCAGTTTACAGATATGTATGACCTCGAAATCGGCTGTTATCCGCAACTCCATGACCAAGCGCTTATTCCGCGTATGGAAATTGTACATCTTAAATACAGATATTTTACTTACTTGGCGACGTAAAAGCGTAAGTTCGACTTACTTCAGAGAATCGTTTTAATGTTTGTAAATATTGCTACGAGTTAGGTGCCTTATTTCTTTCTCAGAGTTTATAGAGCTTTCTTGCACACTTAAAAGAGTATCTCAAAACAGATTCACTACATAATACACGGTTACAGCACAAGATAGTAAAAGAACTTACAACGCTCCATTTTGGTATCAAGCAGAATGTAGAAAGACAATAAAAGTAAACACCATCACTAACTGCGAATAGAACTAATAAATAATTACAAAGTAAAAGAATTCATCCGAAACTATTTAATTTTTAAGTAAATTGACATTATTTTGTTTGTTTTCCGAATGATGGCGGTAAAATTTTTAATTGATTTGATTGATAGACAAATGACCAGTGTTACCAACTCAAAAAGCCTAAAGCCAGATCAAAAACCTCTAATCAAATATATGTTTAGTATAAAAAGATATATTTTGTAAAAACAATAATGAATAAATAAAATTATTTAATATTATTAAAATACTCTTATTTATAAATTATTTAATATTAAACTTCATCAGCCTAACATTCCTACTACTGAAACACAGGCCTCCTTTCTTTGAGACGAAATGGGATGACACGGGCACAGTGCAGAATAGTTTGGAACATAGAGTACTATAATACTATTTGGAATCTTACGATGTGTTCCATCACCGTTTTGGAAGCAGTGGTGATGATGTCAATTACACAAAGTAATATGCATGCCTGGGTTCAAACCCGCGACCTAAAACTTGTAATACGTGCCAATTTTTATGTGAAGATTCAGATTTTAAAATGTTATTATGTTATTTATTATTAAATACACTTAACAAGTTGTGCAAGATCCACCATTTCGGTTGACTGTGAATCAAGCCATCATCATTCAGAGACGTCTTTGAAGACATCGTAATAAAAAGTTATCGTTAATCTCATATTTACTGTGGTAGATACCATACATACAAAGCAGCACAATTGCGCTGTTTTGTCTGTATGTACGTGTTTTTTTTTTTTCTTTTTAGAAAAAATAATTATAAATAAGAAGTAAAGATACCTACAACAGGTAGGGTTAGGCGATGATGAACGAGTAGCGAGTGGAGCTAGCATCTGAAAACGAATTGGCGAGCAGCGAGTGTGTTGTTCCGAAAGTTTAGTCGCTGAGCTATTATCTGGTTGGTCTCTCAGAGTGAGTTCTGACCGCCAAGTGATCGCTGAGTGAGTATCATCTTTGACGGCTCTTGTCCCTCAGCGACAGAACTAGTGAAGCGAGTACTCGCCGGCAGTGTGAACAGTCAGCGATCTACTATTAATATATGCATCTCTCTTGTTTACAAAGAAAGTATATCTATTGTACGTTTCTTGAGCGAGAAATAAGCCGACAGGTAATCGTTTCCTCGCTGGCGGTGGGACAACTGTCTTAGTGTGGCACTTACCTCTGAATTAATTAAGAGAAGAGGGTTTTAATTTTAAAACATTACAAACCACCATAGCATCGAGAATTTCATCGGAAGTCACCGAGAGCTCTCCCATTGTTTCGAAGAAATGGAGCGCTACAGACTCCAGCGCAGTCTTAGGCCACTCGCTGAACCAGTCGATGGTACAACAGTTCACTAGAGACGGGAATTGACGGAGGCGCGCACGGAATACCTGCGGATATAAAAATAACACAATTAACAAAATAACAGTTTACAAGGGTTTTGTCCCTGTCATTAATGTTAAATAAATAGTAGTACACGTATTGTTTAGATATCATGACAAGTTTTTCATGAAAATATTTTTTTATTGTGCTGTGATATCTAAAAATTAAGATTTTGGTACTTTTGCCCGAGATTACTCAAAAACTTGACGTGTTAGAAGAGTTTTGACGTCTAATTTTAATTCAGGACACTAATAACCTTCAAGAATGGGTAATATTGATAATAGGACTAACTCAAAAGAAATTTTTGTAAACCAGCGAATCGGGCTTTACCTATAAAGCTGCTCAAGTTAAAAACAAACTTAAATCTATAAGCACAAGGTTTTGTCTCACTTCTCCGATAGGGCTCATTACAATGACGATGTGCATGTTACTTCTTACTCGACGCTGGTAACATGCGAACAAGTTGGTTTTAGTGGCTTGAAGGTTCATTTCCATGACAGCATGACGCACTGATTGGTAGATCTTGTCAAAATCTTCTGCTTCGTAAATGTTTGGGACGTCGCCTGAACTTAGTATGTTGTTGAGGTCTTCAAGGAACGATTCCATTTTTATCTAAAATGCGAAAAAGTAAAGAAATGATCCAATGAAGGTGATTACTGAAATGTCTCATAGACTTTTGGACGGTGCTTTAAATTTATATCATGGGTAATAATTTAGTGATGAACTCTCCAATCACTCAATAATATTTATGGGAGTATCTCGAGGCTATATAATAGAAGCTGCCACAGAGATTCCGTTCCAAACTTCGTACCTTGGAAAGCACGTTATCCATTACCGGGCCGGCTGTCATTTATATATCATTGATAGTCAGAAGCCTGTAAATCTGATACAAGTCTTGTCAAGAGGTGTCGTGTTACCCAGCGGGTATTTCCCGGGTTGTCAGAGGTCAGATAGGCAGTCGCTCCATGTAAAATACTAATACTTAGCTGCATTCGGTTAGATTGAACGCCGATTCTAAAAAGGCTAAGGCTAAGCAGATGATGATACTGTCTTATTTACATGTCCGTAAAGCAACGACATAATGAATCAAGCCTTGAATTGAATTCCCTTACAGACATCATGAATAGATCAAGAGACCTGATTTGCTTCTGGAGAGAGATTGGCTGGATGGAGTGATGGCCGACATGACCCACGCACCGTGGTCCCGTACAGGACTAAGTGCGGAAACCAAACCATAAAGAGCATCGGCGACGTGTTGCGAGCCTATCAGTTTTTTATCGGTTACATTTCGGGGAGTGTGCTATGGAATTGCACAGTCTAATTCCACCAAGCCCGTTCTCATCGGACTACAAGACAAACGGCAATGCGCCATCGTTACATGGTGGACATCCCACCCATACGCACAAAACGTTTTGGGAATACCTTCATTGTGCGTACGGCTAAGGAGTGGAATTCCCTGCCGGAGTCTGTGTTTCCCGATAGCTATAACCTAGGAGTCTTTAAGTCAAGAGTAAAAAGGTTACTTCTAGGCAAGTGTGCTTCATCTTCGATCATATCATCGCTTAACATCAGGTGAGATTGTGATCAAATGCAAGCCTATCAAAAATAAAAAAACGAAGAAGCAACACCTGATTCCGGTCTGTAAAAAAGTAGGTAAGGTTCAGTCCCCGGCACGTAAGTTGGCAAGGTTTAGGCGTAAGTTCGCGCATCGTGTACTAAGCGGAACAAAATTTTAAAACGCGGGAAATGCTATTGACTAATCGGCACGTTCCACTCTTTTTCCTTTACGGCAGCTGCCGCCATGTTAGTGCGTGACGCGTGAGTGAGACGGAACTAAAGCTGCAGTGTATTATGAATCTTATAGCAGTGATCTAAGGTTGATTGTAAGTTAAGCATTAATCTTAGGGGCCATACTTTCTTTTCTCCGCGAACGAAGATTCACAACGCGCCTTATCAGTTGGGTTAGGTACCACTGTAGATATTTCAAGTAACCTGTGCATCTGAGAATAGGAACACAATGCCCCTGTTGTCGGCGCCAGCTTTTAGCATGGTCTGCTTGAGGTCTTCGCGCCACTCGGAGAGGCCGTACGCCTTTGTGATCTCGATCTGGAAGCATGCCAGCTCCGTCATGTGCGACGCGAGACGCGATAAAGACTGACGACCTGGAAATATCATAAATTTATACTGAAAAGTTTGTTTGTTTGAACGCGCTAGTCTTCGAAAGTACTGGGTAGATTTGGATGAAGTTTGGTATGGAAGTAGTTTGAAGCTTGAGGATGGTTATAGATTACTTCATAAAAGGAGGCTTGTGTTTTTATCAAGATAAAGTCCTCGGGAGCAAAATTCCGCGCGATCGCTGGTCATAAATAATTATAATCATCGCCTTGGCTAAGCGCTTCTCATCTGCATTAATTATCCTTCCGTGAAGCGTCAATAGCCTAATGGCTAAGATGTCAGACTTGTGATCAAAAGGTCGTGGGTTCGAACCCTACCCATTATACTATTGCTCACTCCAGACACAAGCAAATTTAGTTTGCCGGCTTCTGTGTTCCCTATGACATATGACCAGTAGTTAAGCCTTTGAACAGGCATCTTCTAGGCTCACTCATTCCATCGTAGATCTCATCTATCGCTTGCCATCAGGAACGACCGATGTCAAAAGAAGGCTCAACGGAATACAAAATAAAATTATATCGGATTTTTACAACGTATTTGTTAGTGGCATGTGAACTTATATTATGATTTAGTGTTAGTAATATTTTTTATACGTCTGAAATGATGAATGATGACCTTAGAATGTTTATGTATTGAGGTTATTCTTGCTTACCTAGGTAAGCGTGCTTCATCTTCGACCACATCATCGCTTACCATCAGGTGAGATGGTGGTCAAACGCGAGCCTATTATTATCAATAAAAAAGATTTGTCGTACTTACCGGAGCCCCCCATGCCCAACAGTAGCGCATTGGCCATGGGCTGCCTCATGATGCGCGTCACCCTGCAGAGATGCGCCACGGCGTCTTCAAACAACACCAGGTCGAGAGGGGCTGTCGTAGTCAGGTTATAGTCTTCAAGATAATGGCCTAACACATCGTTCAGCTGAAAATGAATATACGGTTGGATTACGAAAGTTCTTTTTGTCAGTGGCCTCGTAGAAAGCCTATGAGGTTATCATTAGAACTTAGAACAGCACCAGGTCGAGAGGGGCTGTCGTCGTCAGGTAGATAATAGTCTTCGAGATAATGGCCTAGCACATCGTTCAGCTGAAAATTAACATACGGTTTGATTACGAAAGTTCTGTTTGTCAGTGACCTCGTAGACAGCCTATGAGGATTAGAACTGAAGACGAAATATTTACCAAAGAGATGCATTAATATTAATAGTTGCTGTCTGACTGTTCACACTGCCTGCGACGACTCGCTTCACTAGTTTTGTCGCTGAGCGACAAGAACTATCAAAGATAATACTCGCTTAGCGATGCTCGCTTGGCGGTCAGAACTCACGCCCAGAGACCAACTAGCGATCATTTCTAATCTCTTTCCACGCTACGTCTTTCACATAGAATTGTTTATATATTATAAATATGAATTCAGTTTTGTGTCTTTGGAACAACACACTAAATTAATATAGTCGCTGAGCTATCATCTGGTTGGTCTCTCGGCTTAAGTTCTGACCGCCAAGCGAGCATCGTTGAGATATCAAAGATAATACTAACTTTGATATTTCTTATTGACAAACTAGTTTAGTAAAGAGTTAGCAATCTACAATTAATAGCAACTCTCTTGTTAACATGGAACGTGTACAGTCACGGACTATAAATGATGAGCCACTTGCCACCATTCGTATTTTAGCCGTGTAATGCAAATCGGGTTTAATCGGTTATATTCGTACACAGAACAGAGTGACTACCTAAAGTCGATGAATTGCAGGTGTAGAAACCGTAACCTAGCGACAATTGTTTTAGCGTAGCCATAGTAACGTTGGTGTACGGAGCAATTATAGTTGGTATAATTTAGACATCGGAAAAACTCGAAACCACGATTTTATCCGAACGCGTAGCGTCCAAGATGACGTTCACGATAATTATGATTATGTATTAAACCAAGGATCTTCTACCTACTAACTGGATTGCTTACGAATCATTCAAAAATTACAGAAAGTCTTTCTTAACTGTTAAACAATAGAGTATAAACTTGCACGCATAAAACTGAAGGAACTATTCGTTCCGAGCGAGACAGTGCCGTGTGTGGACCACAGAGTACATTATATATGGTGTGGACTGTGTCCCTTTCTTCTGTGTGTCAGATTAAAAACATTTATTTCAATGGTAATTTTTTAGACCTGTCTGTTGTAGTAATAACACCTAGTTTTAAACTTCTTTGGAATTCTATCTTTAAAATGAATTACCATTATTACTGTATGCATATTAATGAAAATTAAAGTTATTTTACCATGCAATCACAAGATGTTTAAAACAAAAAAAAAATGGAATTTGTAACAATTAGTAGTGATATATTATACTATACATGGCAATTACTACGTTGCTGTCTGACGTTTACTTGACATCTGTATGTTTGTAAATTTGCATTATATTTAATTTTGTGAGTTTTCGTAATATTAAAGTGCAAGATACTGTAACCATGGTAAGAACGTGTTTTGTGGTTAATCGCAAAAGTGAAGGGTACCCCGGGTCTGGAATTTCCTTTTTTAAGTAAGTTTTGTGACTTTGTTTACAAATTGCATTTAGGGTGACTATGTTTTCATTGTAAAAGTGGATGTTCTTCTCTTTATTCTTCTTATTTATTATTGAAGTGAAAACTTCTTTAGCGGCGTTGTGCCCTTTTTTTGTAATGGGTAAAAAATGTTAAACTCGCATCAGGACACGTGACCTGATCGAAAATTCGTAAGAAGGACGGAGAGTCTAAGAGATAAACTTTTTAATGTAATATAAATTGTCATGTTTATGTACGACAGCGCAATAAATAAATATTGTATTCTACCACATAAATGATAGTACTTTTATACTGATAATTAAATTAATTCGTGCAAAATTATTCCCTAAACATTCCAAAATATCAAAAATGCACAACGTTAATATTCAAGTTTTCACTTCTGCCGGCACTCCCGGAATGCAACCCGTCGTTTTTTTCTTTCTTCTCATTATTTATTATTTTTTGTTATTTTAAGCTTTCCTATAAATGATGATCTTCGAGACCGGTGGCTCAGTGTTCTACACAGAAAAAGGTCAGAAACGGTTCCAAAATTTGTAGCCGCCATTTCAAGCCCGAAGAAATATTGCATTTCGAAACAAGATCAAATGATGCAATTCCATCCATTTTCCCTAAAGTAAGTTATCAATCTTTACAAATGACATGAAGATCACCGTTTAAAATTGAATATGAGCGTAGCAAGATGAATTTTCCTTTTGAATCTATCTTAACCATAAATACTAAAATATTGTTCTCATCAATCTATTATTATTTTAGATTCCTGTTAAAGCGAAACAAATAAATGTTTTAAGTACTATAATATTGAAACCCACTAAAGAAAAGAATATACAACCTGTACTGGGCACATTCAAAGATCTGGTAAGTGAAAGTTATGAAAGGATTAAAATTAATAAGCATTAAAGTCGACATTTTAGTTGATTTATTTACTTTTGCTTAGTAAATTGATGGCAAAAATATTTTATATCATTTTGGCCAAAAACTTAGCTACGCAAACTTGCTTACAAGTGTAGTTTATTGTATTAATAATTACTTATAACTTAATTACTTAACTTTTATCCACTGCAGTTAGTTAATGTCGACAAATAATAATAATAATTCATAATTCATAACTCTCCTTTTTTGCAGTCGCGTAAAAAGTAGCCTATAACCTTCCTCGAGCTTCAAGCTAATTCCATACCAAATTGCATCCAAATCCACCCAGTACTTTCGAAGATTAGCGCGTTCAAGCAAACAAACAAACAAACAAACTTTTCCTCTTTGTAATATTAGTATAGATTGCATCATTTTATTTTTAGTCTACTAGTTCTGACCGTACAAGTGTCGAATAAACGTAGATTACCAATTAATGCACGTTTATTTGGACGTCTATAGCACTGCCTATCAAGGCCAAGCCTTCGAAGAATTGCCAGCTGGTGATTCTGTTATTAATTCTGTATCTGCAATAATCGTATTTGTATCACGGGTCTTAACCACTTTGAAAGTTTATAATTCAACGCAATAAAGTCTGCTTAACAAAACCAATTTTGCATTTAGCCCGCATAAGGAAGGGTTTATTATAGAAATTAGCGCTCTCAATATAAGTTCCTCAGATATATATTGAGAACTAGCTTTTCGCCCACGTGGAATTCTGTTATATCGCGTTACCGAGCAACTGTTCAAAAATATGAGATAAAAAGAACCCTATATAGTTCCCAGGGTTTTAAACTATCTCCATGCCAAATTTTTTCGAAAGCGGCTCTGTGATTTAACCGTGAAAGCGTAACAGACCGACACAGGCCTTTGTATTTATAATGGAATTTATTTCTTTCTTTCTATTTAATCGGTTGTTAAGAAAAAAAACCGGCCAAGTACGAGTCGGACTCGCGCATGAAGGGTATTTTTATAGGTAATGAATGGTACGGAACCATTACCTATAAAAAGCGCCAAAAAAATCACAACTGTTGTATGGGAGTCTCCCTTAAAAAATTATTTTAATTAATTTTTAGTATTTTTTGTTATAGCGGTAACAGAAATACATCATTTGTAAGGTTAATAATAAGTGTCTTAAAAAAACCTGCAAATATTGCATCAAATAAAATTGTCCTTACGTTTATCACGAATTGATATAGGGTAAAACGCCCGATAGTCAGCCGTGCACCAGTACTCAGCCTTTACAGACTTTGTTTCTTTACAAATAGTGTAAAAATTTGTGTACATCACTAAAATATCATTTGAATGAATCCTTGTCTCTTGATTGGCTAATACGGACACATACGAACCAATATTCTATCAAGTAGACGAGCTATGCTCTTTCATTTGCACCGCCGTCACGGACATGACGAGACACGCCATTGTTACTGTTTTTTTCTTCAGGGGACCCGTCAAAGTTTTCGGTAAGTTTTTGTTTTATATATTGTTATTTGCGGTGGATGATTATATTGTGTTACGATAAAATGTTTATTTTGCTATAAAATCAACTATTACATGCATTTTATTTGTTTAATATGTTGTAATTTAGGTGGCCGACTGCTGGGTTGCGAATTTTGATTGCAGATCCAGTGCTCAGCCATAAGTGGCTGACTACTAGTTTTCTTGGGAATATCTTAGATTTAGCTAAAATTAACGAAACGAATTAATTTTAATTTGCTCATTACTTTGGGCTTAACTTTTCTAACATGAAAAGTGTATTTTACCAGTAGTCAGCCGCATACAAATGTAATTGCATGTTAGTGGCCGACCAATGGGTCTACGAATCCAGTAACCAGCCGTCAGTTCTGTTGCACTAAAAGCACCTTAAAGTCTTTTAAATTAGAGTTCAATTTATGCACACTTATTTTAGATTGAAAATCACTTGTTTTAGATTTCCATCATTTCCAAGAGACCAATCCACCAATATAAAGAAGAACAATTTACAGAGGCTATGGCGGCGATTATAAAAGGAATGAAAATTACAGAAGCCAGTCGAGTTTTTAAGGTTCCGCGAGGAACAATACAGGATCGACTACATTTAAGGGTTCCAGATTTGCCCCGTAAAATGGGACCGGATTCAGTGCTGACCAAAAATGAAGAAACTACATTGAAAGACTGGTGGCATTAGCGAAATGTGGCTTCCCGTTAAAACGAGATGATCTCCTCAATACCGTCCATAATATTATATCATCGAGTCCAGAGCTCAGACTGCAACAAAAAAGCTAGGAATCCTACACAGGGTGAGGCGGTACTTCGCGCCTGGACAGCTTCTGAATCTATATAAAGCACAGGTCCGTTCCTGCATGGAGTACTGCAGCCACTTGTGGGATGGCTCTGCAAAATACCAACTTGCTGCACTGGACTCGATCGAGCGTAGGGCTGAAAGGCTTATAGGCGACGAGGCGCTATCGGATAAGCTTCACAGCCTGGCTCATTGGCGAACCGTTGCTTGCTTGTCGGTTTTCTACAGATTGTACTTCGGGGAGTGTGCGCAGGAGCTCCATGACCTGATTCCTGCATCTCCCTTTCACTACCAGTCTACCAGACGCACGGCTGGATACCATCCACACTTGGTTGATATACCGTCTTGTCGTACCAAGCGCTTCTCTTCCACATTTATTGTGCGCACTTCCAAGCTGTGGAATTCTCTGCCGGCTTCTGTGTTCCCTGCCACTTATGACCTTTCAATCTTTAAAGCAAGAGTAAATAGGCATCTTCTGGGCTTGCTCGTTCCATCGTAGACCTCATCTATCGCTTACCATTCGGTGAAATCGAGGTCGAGAGTGAGCTCATTCTGAATAAAAAAAAAATCAAGAAATCTGAAGATAAAAGACCAAACAAAAATAAGTTAAAATCAATCAATAGAATCGGAGCTATTTCTTCCAAAGAGTGGACACAATTTGAATGACAAAAAGAAGAGATGAAGGAACAGTAAAATAACGAAATAATCAGTAAGATACTTAAAACACTTGAAATTAAGTCAAAGAAAGAAGAAGAGAAACAAAAAAGAAAGAAGAAATACAAAAAAGGAAAGGAAAATGCTGTTGAATTCTAACAAAAGTAAAAAGAACAATAGAACATGCACTATAAACAGAATAAGATGTAATAATTGTAAAGAGGAAATGACTAGCGATACCGATATAAAAAAAACCGACTTGAAAAATATTGGATGTGATAATTGCCCTGCATGGTACTATTTAAAATGCACTGAATTCGCTGTGAATATGTATGAAAATATTTATAATAGGAAATTTCTATGCCAAATATGCAAAGTTATTGAGGGGCTGACTTTAGGGTAAGCCATGGCTGACTTGTGGAGAAATGAGGCTGAGCACTGGGAAAAAGTACCATAATAGGATTATTGTTATTTTTTTCTATAATTCTAACAAAAGTATAATATTTTGTTAATTTTTTCAGTAAATTTAATAAATAACTTTTCACAAAAGAGTGGTTGTTTTTATGCATAGTGTTTCATGTTTAAAATATTAATAAACTAAATTTAATTTCTCACTAAAAGGCTGACTATTGGGTATTTTACCCTACACACTACTAGAAAGAGATAGCTAGGTCCTTCGAGGGTATACTCTTCGGAACGGATTTGAGCTTCGCGTACGCATTCCAGTTTAGGTACAAGTTCCTTGGTATTAAACATAGATAACACCTAACTGCCGCCATCTTGCAAGAAGTTTTATTTGCTATCTCTGCTAAAGAGTTTACGTTTTAGCTATTATAAATGTCATAAAATGTGCTAAGCAAAAAAAACACTATATTATTTGAATAATTATTTTATTTTGTATAATAAGAATCAAAACTGTTGGACTGTCTTAATATCTTGTAAATGCTCCCTGGCTGTCTATTACAGCTTGCAGTCGTGATTGCATGGAGCTAACCAGACGAGTGCAAATATCAGTCCCTCGCATGTTCTCCCATACTTCTTGACAATGTTGAGCCAGATCTTCCTTTCTTCGTTCATTACGGTGATCCCATCGCTGCACCATTAAACCCCACAGATTTTCTATGGGATTCAGGTCCGGGGATTTAGCTGGCCATGGAATCACCGTTATGTCTGGATGTGCTTCAAACCAGGTCCTGACAGTCCTTGCTCGATGTATGGCAGAATTATCGTGAACAAAATTAATATTTTCCATTTCGTGCTGTGGATACACAATCCTTACAGACGGAAGCATAAAATCTTCCAAAATCCTTATATAGTTCACGGCATTTGCACGAGGTGGTAGTTGAACAAGCTCGCCTACACCTTCGGAGCTCATCCAACCCCACATATTAACAGTTATCCTTCCTGATTCCCTATTTGGTATGACGTTATCTGCATCATAACGTGAACTGTTATATCGCCATAGGTGTAAGCGGCCATGATCGCTTGATTGGAATGACTTCTCATCACAAAAAATAGTTGATGACCAATCGAAATTTAAAAATCGGTGTGCAAAATTTACACGTGCGGTTTTATGAGCGTCTGTCATATCGACTTTGTAGGGAGGAATCCTATGATGCAAATTCATTGAGTGAAGATGCCTTCGGATGGTTCTGGGATTCACATCAAAACGTTCCGCGTAACGCTGCGTTGGTATAAATCCATCAACTTCATATTCGCGGAGCATTTTAGTTCTCTGAGCTTCGCTTAATGCAGAAGGGCGATGGTTGTTTCGGCGACCATCATTTATATGTCCTTCTTCGGCGTATCGTCTTACCCACAAAGAAACGATGTTTCGCTAAAAAAATAACAACTTTCAAGTTAATTAGATACTACTATACTTACTTAGATAATTACCTTTTTAAAAAAATTCAAAAACATATAGAATGAGTGAATAAGCTCACCGTCAAGTGCAGATCTCTCGAAATTGCACGAATGCTCAGACCCTGCTGATGCATTGTTATGATTCTATAGCGAATTTCTTCAGAAATTGCAGCTGGCATTTTCGCGTTAATAACTACGGCTACGATTCACCAAAATTCGAAATTTTCGTCTCCAAATCTTTTCTGACATCGACATTTCAACTGTCACTCTGTCTTCGGATAGGACAAAGACAAGGAACTTGTACCTAAACTGGAATGCGGACGCGAAGCTCAAATCCGTTCCGAAGAGTATACCCTCGAAGGACCTAGCTATCTCTTTCTAGTAGTGTGTATATCAATTCGTGATAAACGTAAGGACAATTTTATTTAATGCAATATTTGCAGGTTTTTTAAGACACTTATTATTAACCTTACAAATGATGTATTTCTGTTACCGCTATAACAAAAAATAATAAAAATTAATTAAAATAAATATTTAAGGGAGACTCCCATACAACAGTTGTGATTTTTTTTTTGGCGCTTTTTATAGGTAATGGTTTCGTACCATTCATTACCTACCTATAAAAATACCCTTCATGCGCGAGTCCGACTCCGAGATCCTCCTGCATCTTCATCTCTCAATACAATACAGGTAATAATTTTTAACAACTTTTAATTTCTTATCAAGAATATTCTATCTATACTAATATTATAAAGCGGAAAAGTTTGTATGTTTGTTTGTTTGTTTGCTTGAACGCGCTAATCTTCGAAAGTACTGGGTGGATGAAATTTGGTATGGAAGTAGCTTAAAGCTTGAGGAAGGTTATAGGCTACTTTTTACGCGACTGCAAAAAAGGAGAGTTATATTTTTACCGTAATAGAATCCACGGGAGCGAAGCCCCGCGTGAGTACTAGTGTTTATATATAATTAAAACTACTAAAACCCTTCATGAAAAACGATGATTATAAATAGAAAGAATAACAGAAGAGATATAATTTATTTATGTATATATTTATTTAGGTTAACCTACAATTGTTTACACTATACATTTGTATGAAACAGTCATATTACATTTATAAGTGTAACAATTAATTACAGGCTAACACCACATGTGCTATTTAAGGTTAGAAATCAATATTATTAACAAACATAATTCTAAATATAAAGGAGGCAGATCGAATGACAATTATAAGGTTATTATTATTAGGTTGGTTCTATATTTTCTAGTTCCTCATATGTTGCAGCTGCAGGTTTGTTACAAGATTGGCTTGACACACAACCCTAAAAAATGTATTACACTATTATTAGTTAAAAGTATGGAAATAATCTTTAAATTATGAATTATTATTATCATTTGTCGAAATTAACTAACTGCAGTGGATAAAAGTTAAGTAATTAAGTTATAAGTAATTATTAATGTGATAAACTACACTTGTAAGCAAGTTTGCGTAGCTGAGTTTTTGGCCAAAATGATATAAAATATTTTTGCCATCAATTTGCTAAACAAAAGTAAATAAATCAACTAAAATGTCGACTTTTATGCTTATTAATTTGACTCCTTTCATAACTTTCACTTACCAGATCTTTGAATGTGCCCAGTACAGGTTGTATATTCTTTTCTTTAACAGGTGTTTCGCTTTAACAGGAATCTAAAATAATAATAGATTGATGAGAACAACATTTTAGTATTTATGGTTAAGATAGATTCAAAATGAAAATTCATCTTGCTACGCTCATATTCTATTTCGAAACGGTGATCTTCATGTCATTTGTAAAGATTGATAACTTACTTTGGGAAAACGGATGGAATTGCATCATTTGATCTTGTTTCGAAATGCAATATTTCTTCAAGCTTGAAATGTCGGCTACAAATTTTGGAACCGTTTCTGACCTTTTTCTGTGTAAAACACTGAGCCACCGGTCTCGATCATCATTTATAGGAAAGCTTAAAATAACAAAAAATAATAAATAATGAGAAGAAAGAAAAAAACGACGGGTTGCACTCCGGGAGTGCCGGCAGAAGTGAAAACTTGAATATTAACGTTGTGAATTTTTGATATTTTGGAATGTTTAGGGAATAATTATGCACGAATTGCTTTAATTATCAGTATAAAAGTACTATCATTTATGTGGTAGAATACAATATTTATTTATTGCGCTGTCGTACACAAACATGACAATTTATATTACATTAAAAAGTTTATCTCTTAGAAAAATCAACTTTCATCCATAATTTAGACGACTTTTTCACCATCATTATTACCAGAACCATCATCGCCAATCTCTAAAACTACGAAACAGCAGGCGCAGGTATACATTTTCGCCGCGCCGTAGAAAGAGAGGGGGATACTTCTCTCCTACGCCGCGCCGGCTGTCTACTCTCCGTCCGCCTTACAAATTTTCGATCAGGTCACGTGTCCTGACGCGAGTTTTAACATTTTTTACCCATTACAAAAAAGTGCACAACGCCGCTAAAGAAGTTTTCACTTCAATAATAAATAAGAATAAAGAGAAGAACATCCACTTTTACAATGAAAACATAGTCACCCTAAATGCAATTTGTAAACAAAGTCACAAAACTTACTTAAAAAAGGAAATTCCAGACCCGGGGTACCCTTCACTCTTGCGCTTAACCACAAAACACGTTCTTACCATGGTTACAGTATCTTGCACTTTAATATTACGAAAACTCACAAAATTAAATATAATGCAAATTTACAAACATACAGATGTCAAGTAAACGTCAGACAGCAACGTAGTAATTGCCATGTATAGTATAATAGATCACTACTAATTGTTACAAATTCCATTTTTTTTTTGTTTTAAACATCTTGTGATTGCATGGTAAAATAACTTTAATTTTCATTAATATGCATACAGTAATAATGGCAATTCATTTTAAAGATAGAATTCCAAAGAAGTTTAAAACTAGGTGTTTTTACTACAACAGACAGGTCTAAAAAATTACCATTGAAATAAATATTTTTAATCTGACACACAGAAGAAAGGGACACATTCCACACACGGTACTGTCTCGCTCGAAACGAATAGTTCCTTCAGTTTTATGCGTGCAAGTTTATACTCTATTGTTTAACAACTAAGAAAGACTTTCTGTATTCTTTGAATCATTCGTAAGCAATCCAGTTAGTAGGTAGAAGATCCTTGGACAAAGAGTATGTACTATGGGATAGGATTTCAGAAATAAAGAGTATTTAATGAGGACTATTTCAAAGGAGGTCAGTATCAAATAGATGGGATACACGTAAGCACCGTTGTATGGATTTATCATTGACAACTTATAAAGTCATTTTTCAACCTCTATGGATAAGACTATTTCCGATTATTAGTAATTTGTAATTTTGTTTCCGAGCATTCGGTTTGAGTTCGTGTTTAATCGTGTAATCTCGTGAATGTATAAAACTGCAAAATTGGAAATCTTGAAAGTGGCTTATCAATTATAGTCCGTGACTGTACCTATTGTACGTTTCCGAAAATGACCGATAGTTAATCGCTTCCTCGCCAGCAGTGGGACCACCTGGCTGGCTTATCTAGCAGGAAAGCTCGTGAAGTTGTTGATCTCGGCTATCATTTTACAAAAATATAAATGAATGAAATGAACAGTGACTGACTTCGTCGAATGACTTCTCTCGCTGCGGTAAACCCACCCTGTCCCTTCAATTGCCCTTGCGTTCAGAGGCCGCGTTATCTCGTTAATAGAACATTGCGTAACCCCGGCAGGCAATGGTCCTATGGCCCCATCACTAGTACTGACGACTCTGAGTCGCGCTTGGAACACTCGGCTGCGTCACGCCGGACCTGGTCCTTACCGGACGGTGACCTACCCCTGCTCGCCGTCCACATAGCTCGCGCCTACGGTGGCCACAGATCGGCTCGCGATTCCTAACGCCCCGGGCATCATACGGTGAGCTAACCCTGCGCTCTGTAATTTATATGGACATTGGACATCTCACCCATACTCACGAAACGTTTTAAGAATACTTTCATTGTGCGTACGGCTAAGGAGTGGAATTCCCTGCCGGAGTCTCTGTTCCTTGATCGCTACAACCTGGGGGTCTTTAAGTCAAGAGTGAATAGGTTACTTCTAGGCAAGCGTGCTCCATCTTCGACCACATCATCACTTACCATCCAGGTGAGATGGTGGCCAAACGCAAGTCTAACATCAATAAGAAAAAAAAAAGACGTACCTCGTCGTTATCGTTTATCTCGATGTACTTTCTATCGTCGGCGCCAAGGTCCATGAAGTCTCCGAACAACATCAGCCTGTTAGCCAGCAGCTTCTCCGGGTCCTTTTTGAATTCTGAACGAATCTTGTTTTCCACTAAGCTGAAATATTAAAATTATTTATTTAATTTTTGTCCCTCTAACACTCGCATACAGTGTGACCGCTATGCAGGTCTTTTCGCAGTGGTTTCCCAAAATTAAACGGCGCCGTCGTGATGGAGCGGCGAGACGATATATTTTTTTTTTTTTTAACCCCTCCAACTAAGCTTTTGTCTGGAGTTGGTTCACGGAAATAGTGGGATTCAAACTCGCGACCTCTCTATCACAAGGCCGACACCTTAGCCATTAGACACGTGACATGAGGGTTGAAGCATTGCGGGAGCAGCTTACCTAAATACTAAGGATAAATATTAGCCCAGTCCCCTAGCGGTCTTTCTAAATGGGTACAATAACGACGGACTCGGGGGAAGTTCACTTCCCCCTATAACACGAGACCAGAGATGGCGGCGCATATTGTTCCACGCGCGTCCCTCTTAGAAGTCGCAAGGGAGGACATCCATGAAGATTTCCATCCCGAGAACATAAAATTGTGGGACAACGGTTAGACAAATAAAATTCCCATAGCAGACTGTAAGCAATCGTTCCCGCTTTTGAATATCTGTATTGTACCAAGATTGAAGCAATGCTGTTTGAAGATTACAGAAACCGCCACCGACGGCACTATTTACCATTGAGTTATAATGTACTGTAGTACATTATAACTCAATGCTATTTACAGGAATATTTAAAAATGTATTTTTTATTTATTTATATAATTACAAATCAAGGAATAATATTATTATTATCCGACTAATTAATAATATTAGTCTACACTGAAATAGCATTACTATATACTTACATTGCACCCATGCAAAGCCAAGTCGGGGTCGCTAGTCGTTTATAATAATATAGGAAAATTAACTACATACGTACTCCTTAAACCACTTGCGATCAGTATCATTCACAAGCCGGTCTTGGTACACCCTCTGATGCTCGTGGTACCATAGCCTGATGACGTCATCTTCGTTCTGAAGCAAGGCTTACGTTGAGGTATGAGGTAAATAAACTCTGATAAGGGAGCTCGAAATTGGTCTGAGGTCTTATGTGGTCGAGAAGATGCCAATAAAAGGCCCACTAGGAAATAATTAGGACAGGCATGGATTCTGTCACAGATGACAAAGATATTGAAAGGGAGCGCAGGGCGTTTGCAGCCCGAGGCAACATGTTTGCTCGCAGGTTTGCACGATGCACTACGAACGAAAGTAAAGCTGACTCTATTCAGGGCATATTGCCATTCATTTTACTCGTGCAGCCTGTGGGTTAGGTATACGCAGAAGGCTTACAACGTTCTGTGCATTCAAGTAGATCAGATTTTGCAGCGCTTCAGGTATGTTTGCTGAAGCGCGGCTGGATGACTTCTATGCCGTCATGCGTAGGTAAGCGATGTGCCTCGATGCTGCAGAGATTCAGAGTCAGCACCAACAGTATCCTCGCCACCTTGTCGGATAAAATTAATGATCCTTTTCTCAGGCACTGGGTGGGTGTACACGTGAGAGCGGGAGTTCAAGTGTCAAACTGAATGTGTTATCTTATTTTTGTTTTGTGTATGCTATTATATTTTTGTATTTCTACTAACATAAGTTTTAAGTTTACACTAACAAGTTTTAATGCATCCTTGGTCTAAAATAAAAGTATATTATTATTATTTAAGGGTTCCGTTTTTATGGATATGGAAGCCTACTAGCTATTATATTAACTTCCAGGACGATAGATAGATCATCAACAGTTTTGGAAGAAAATTAATAAAAGAAAAAGATCTCACCTCAACAACTTTGGCATCCATCATCAGAATACCCTGAAACACTTTACTGAGGTCCCGCAGATTGAAGGTGTAGTGAGACTTGGTTGGTGTTGGAAGCAGTTCTTCCACTAAAGCGTTGAAGATCTCTATGGAAGCCTTGAGGAAGGGATGCTGGCGAATAAGCGGCGTCACTGCCGGAATCATGTTGTTACACCATGACTTGAGGATTGTAGAAAAAATGGTGTACTGAAAGAGTCACATAAGAATTGCAGATTTTTCCACGAGTGTTTTAAATGAGTGCTTGCTAACGCCTTAGAGGCTGACTAAAAGCTAGACTATATAGTCAAGCAGATGAATAATGGTTTAGTTAACACAAATATTAGTTATACAATTATTAGTTTATAGTTAGTTAAAACAAAGGGGATTATCACATACATAATTATTTAAAAAAAGTTGTCTTTAAAAGATAGCTTTAAGCGGCCTCATTGGCCGCACTTTCGTAATTCGTACCCTATGTAGTAATGTTTTTTATCAATTTTTGAAAAACATAACGCCATTTTTTTCTATTATACAAACTTTACTTATGGATGAGTAAACTTTGTATTATATCGATGTAATAAAAAGTTCAGGAATAAATCCCTAATGCAATAGGACCACGGATAGGTACTAAATATTACCCGTGGACCCGTTAATGAGTCAACTCAACAGAATCATGGGTAATAAAAAAAAATGCATTTATTTCGAGTGACTATGACTCACACAGTTCACACGCTCACAATGAAATAAACAAAACCATTATTCTAATATTCATATAAATTACAAATTAAAAAAAATGAGCATAATAAGATTAATTAAATAATGAATAAGGTAAAATTTATTATTAAAATAAAACATGCTAAAATCTTATAATGCTGCTGGTTACACGTAAATCACCGCAATGTCTCAAATAATGTCTTTATTTGAGATTTTAGGCAATCCACCCAGCATCTTTTTCGGTAATCATCGTCAGGACGGTGTTTTGCAAACATACAGGACTCTTTTTGTAAACACGAATTGTATCATTAAAACAAAACGGGATATATGTGTAAATTGCAAGCGCCATGATCTCGGATTATCAGTTCATGATCGTGATCATGGCTAATGATACTGTTAGTGACCATGTTAGCTTAAAAACTTATAACATGAATGGTAATGAGGAGGTACCTTGCTGGCATACTCCATCTCGGTGAAAGAGATGTAGTGGAAGTGCCTCAAGAGGCGCATGGTGACGGGGTTCCGCCCTCCGCCCGGCGGGCCCATGGCAGCCACTATTCCCACGTCCACTAACGTCTTGAACTCACCGATATTGTCGCGGTCGTACCAACCTGATAAATGATACATAACACTTTTACACGTCATTTTTTTCGTAAATGTTAACTAGATGAGGCCGGTGTTTCCTGACTACCCTGACTAAGAAACACCGAAACAAACTCAGGGGTTCGTCTCTTTTGAATTCCATACAATCTACATATATCCTACTCATCATATTAAATATGTAGGGGAAAGGTGTACGAGATGATCCGTTGAGGGAAGATGATCCTTTTAGATTGCAACGAAGCCAGTAGCGCCATCTAGTTGATTTTATTGGTAAAATGTAGACCCCGATATTCCCCCGCCTCAGTCAAACGTAACGGCGTCGTGAGTGACAGTCAAATTTTTTGTGGAAGAAAACAAATATTACGTGACTTTGATCTAAAGCAAGGTTGACTTTAAGTTTATGTCTAATGAGTTCTAGGTGCTTTATTGTTGAGGCTGTTGTATTAGTTAGCTTCGTATATTGCTCTATTTTGTTTTTTTAACAGCATGGTAACAGTTAAAACCACATAGGTTATGTTATCGAACATTGAATAAAAAAGTTTATGTTGGGGCAAGATGATTATGTTACCGGTGTACAAGATGATCCCCACGGATAATCTTCAATGTCTAATAAAAGGAAGAATATTGCGTCAGAGTCGTCCGAAGAAGAAGAAGAAGAAGACGCAAAATGTCTTTTTTGTACGGAAACATTTTCCAAAGATGATAGGGGTGAGGGATGGATTAAATGTTGCGGATGCCAAAGATGGGGCCATGAAGCTTGTGCAGGGATAGATAGCGATGATCCTGATGAATTTACATGTGATTGGTGTAGAACGCCAGGAAGAAGACGCTTAGAACTATAATTTTTGTTTTTTTTTGAGTTTAATTTAGATTGATTTCTTTGATAAAGATAGTTATTTTTCTTAAATGTTGATTTTGTAGAGTGAGAATTATGTTACTAGATTAGTTTTAGAAGATAAGTTTAGTTACTTTAGAAAAATGTTTAATTTTGTTAAAACTTTACTTACGACTGTACAACTCTACGACTGATCTCTGTGATAATTGTTTTCTAGAAATTAAATTATAATTGTGACTGAATGTTATTTAATAAGACTGGCTGGTCTGTAATAGGATATGTTGATTTAATTTAATTAAAGATAATAGTAAACCCTGATTATGGTTTTATTTAGGTAATTCTACCAGAACCTATGATAATCCCGACATGGGATGGGGGCAACATGATCATCTTGCCCCTACCGCAAGGATCATCTTGGAGACCGGGGTGTACAAGATGATCCTTTGACAACGTTTTGAAAATGTGATTAATAATAATAAAACATATAAAAAAAGGGATCTACATTTTACCAATAAAATCAAGTAGATGGCGCTACTGGCTTCGTTGCAATCTAAAAGGATCATCTTCCCTTAACGGATCATCTCGTACACCTTTCCCTTTCATATACATATTTAAAATTTTGAGTCTGATAGCAATAAGATACATAAATTTACTATGGATATACGTATTTACATCCGCGCTAAGTAGAATATCATTTAAACTACAAGCATTCTCCCTTATGTGAATCATCTCGTACACCTTTCCCCTACTTGAACTTATTTATAGCGAAAAATCGCACGGTTATTGTTAAAAAAACAACACACCGTCCGTTCGTCACTGCGGCTCAGTCGCCGGTTGCGACTGTCTGCAAACCGAGCGCACACCGAGATCGAGGCGCGTAGGTATAGCTCGCGCTTCGTCCGTTTGTATGAAGTTGGAATACTGTATACATAGTATTACCGTGCTGGTGCCAAGGATATACGAATGACAACCGGGACCAACCGTTTAGCGTCCTTTTTAACCGACTTCAAAAAAAGGAGGTTTACAATTCGTCTTGAACTTTTTTTTTTTTTTTTTACAGTATGTTACCCCATAACTCGGAGACGGCTGGACCGATTTGAAAAATTCTTTTTGCGTTTGAAAGGGTATACGTTCTAGTTGGTCCCATTGTTACGAAATTATGATCTGATGATGGGATCCTGGAGAAATCGAGGGAACTCTTCAAATATTATAGGCACACCTATAGCGTTTTGAGTGTTTCTTATAGTACCTTGAGCAGTTGCTTTCGAAAAGTACCGTTTGGGGAAGTTGAATTGATGACGAAGACCACAGATGGCCACCGAAACTACTCAATAATAAGTATTTCGTGGATTGCGAATAGATTACTTGAATGTAGATGTTAAGCCTTTATGCTTGTCACAATGCATATGGTGATGTAGAGCTGATGGTGATGTACCAGGAGAACTCCTCAAAAATTAACGGCTCTTCACTGGGAAAAGCAATATTTTGTAAAAGGTGATAAGTAGTTGACATATTGGCTTTTCTAACTAGATAAATTACAAACCGACCCACTAAAAAGCGTGAAAAAAAACTTTTTAGCAAAAAATAAAACCGACTTCCATATAAAAACACTACAAAGGCAAAAATAACTTAAATTTCGGAAGGCGGTGTCGAAAAAGAAAAAGAAAATACGAAACAAATGACACCGACCACCGAAATTTAAGTTATTTTTGCCTTTGTAGTGTTTTTATATGGAAGTCGGTTTTATTTTTTGCTAAAAAGTTTTTTCGTGGAACAGAGGAATCTCGTTATGTTAAGATGGCCACCCATCCACGAAATGACCTCGGCAAGCGTAGAAGATCGACCCGTGCGGCTGTTATTATTTAGCCACGAGCTCCTCGCGAGATAAAAAAAAAAACTAGCAACGTGTGTAGAATTCACATCACTAGCGATCTTGTTTACCCCTTCAACTAAGCTGAATATGACGTGTCTGGAATGGGTTCACGGCAAGTGGGAAAAAGGGAAAGGGTGGGATTTGCATCCACGACCTCTCGATCAAAAAGTCGACACCTTAGTCAGGAGCCTGTTGTCACTTAAATAGAGTAAACAAATACTATATTGCCGTACCAGAAAAATCCATGAACTGTCTGAGTAGTTCTATGGGTGGCTGTGCACCAAAAACTTCGAGCGCGGGCATGTTGAGATCATCGATAAAGAACACTTGTCTCTTGGTGGGCGGCGGGCCGAACACTCCGCGACGGCGACGCTCCAACTTGTTGTCTATTACATCCTGGACCATAACATAGTCGTATTATTTGATTGTATGTGTTCAGATATCGCCTTCCAATTATACATCGCCTTAAAGAAGGGGTTTGCTATCTACAACACAGCGGTTGGTCATCCACGGATGCCACCGACCAATCACCGCCGTGCAACCTCAATATTAATAAAAATCTAATTTTTATTTATTATAATAATAAATTCATAAATTCTTTATTGCCAAATAAGGTACACATTTAAAATTGAAATTTCGTGACTCCTGAACTAGTTGTACCTAAACTGTATTTATTATAGACTCGCGTTTCACCACCATCTCACCTGATGGTAACTGATGATGTGGTCGAAGATAGAGCACGCTTATCTAGAAGTAACCTATTCACTCTTGACTTAAAGACCCCCAAGTTATAGCTATCGGGAAACACGGCCTCCGGCAGGGAATTCCACTCCTTTCGCCTTCCTTCCTTCTGATCGCTACCATCACATCGCACGCATCTTTGTTCTAAGCCTACCCTAATTGTAATATTTGCAATAAATTACACTTTGCAATGCAATACATTACATTTGACTTTGAAAGTAACCTTTAGTTTTCACACACGCAGCAGACCTGAAATCTCAACAGTGTGTTATTACTGTGTTCCCTGCTAGCTATAACCTGGGGTCTTCAGGAGTGAATAGGTTACTTCTAGCTAGGTAAGTGTGCTTCATATCAATCGTTTAAAAGATATCCACGTCTAAAGTGGTAAAGTGAGTCTTGCCCCTCTAACTTTTATACTAATAGAGTGAAAAATCTAAAAAGAATATATGCTGTAGATCTTAACAAAAACTTTCAACGAAAATTGGTTTGAACGAGATAGAGTCAGCAGTTTTTGAGATATATCGCATTTTCTAAAACATCAAATATAACTTTATATTTCATACAAACATTATGAAAAACAAAGTTATTTTGCACTACGGAACCCTTCATGAGCGAGTCTGACATGCATTTGGACATTTATTTTCAAATAACGACTACCGTTGTGGATCTTTTCAAATGTTTAATTTTGCGTTTTATAAGTAGCTACCGGGCGCGGCTTCGCACGGTCTCAATCTGCTGATTCACACAAAACCTTAATAAACCTTCGTCATGAATCACACTGTTCATTGATAAAAACTGCAAGAAAATCTGTTCAGTAGTTTTTGAGTTTATCGCGAACGTACCTACAGACAGACAGACAGCGGGAGACTTATAATACTCTAACAGTCGCGCGGGACTTCGCTCTCATGGACAGAATTACGATAAAAACATCACCTTTTTCTTTTGCAGTAAAATGACAATGACTTCTTCGTGTAAAATGACAAGCCTCAAGCTTCAAACTACTTCCATACCAAATTTCATCCAAATCCACCCAGTACATTCGATGATTAGTGTGTTCCAACAAACAAACTTTTCCGCTTTATAATAATATTATAGATAACAGTATACTCGTCACTCATATAAAATACCTCGGTCATGTGGTCACGGATTGCCTCGTAGACGACCAAGACATAGATAGGGAGCGCAGACCGTTGGCGGCCACATGCAATATGCTTGCCCGCAGTTTTGCACGGTGTACTAAAGAGGTAAAACTGACTCTATTCCGAGCCTATTGTCAATCGTTTTACTCGTGCAGCCGGTGGATCAGGTATTTGCAAAAGGCCTACAGCGCTCTGCGCGTTCAATATAATAATACACTGAGGGTTTTGTTGGGGCTACCTCGGTTTTGCAGCGCGTCGGGCATGTTTTCTGACTGATGACTTTTATGCTGTTATGCGCAAGCAATGTGCATCTGCGCTGCAGCGATTCAGGGGTAGCCCCAACAACATTCTAGTTACACTGGCGGACAAAATCGATGGGCCATTTGTCAGGCACTGGGCTGGTAGGCATGTGCGCACAGACGTGCATGTCACCAATTAAATTGATGTTATGTTTTAATTTATTTTACTAACAATAGGTTAAGTTTTTTACTAAAACTCCTAAAACTCTAATAGAGTGTTAGTAAAAAAAAATATACTTAGATGTTATTACCTGAGTCTGATTTGCAGATGTTCTGGCAGAGAAGACGAGAAACTCGCAGATGAACTTTTTGTGTAGCCCCCTCGACAGCTTGGATGTGATGGTGACTGTCTTGCCGGTCCCCGTGGGCCCCACGCACAACACGTGGTTATAGTTAGTCACCTTATAGCCTAGGATAGCTGCGCTGCGCACATTGTCCATCGTTGGCACTTCGATATCTGCGTCAAGACTTCTTAATAAGGATCGATAATCGGACTTAGGATATAGAGGTGGCGGGTCCGAACCCCACTATTTCTTTTTGGTTAAGAAAACTAGCAATATGGATAAATTTCACACTACTAGCAATCTTGTTAACCCCTCCAACTAAGCTAAATAAATGCTTGTGTCTGGAGTTGTTTCACGGCACTAGTGTGATGGGTGAGGTTCAATCCGCGTACTCTCGATCCCAAGTCCTAGACTGTTGGTATAGTGGTCAGTGGCCCTGACTGCTATGCGCAAGGTCATGGGTTCGATTCCCACCTAGGACAAATGTTTGGGTGATGAGCACGATCATTTGTTCTTTGTCTGGGTGTCATTTATCTATAATATGTATGTATTTAGAAATATATATGTATGTTTATCAGTTGTCTAGTACTCATTCCACAAGCTCTGCTTAGTTTGGGACTAGATGGCGTTGTGTGAAAGTTGTGGAATATTATTATTATTACCTTAGCCATTGAGCTATTAACTCATTACACTATTACCGTAAACCAAATCCAGACACAAGCATATTTAGCTGAGTTGGAGGGGTTAACAAGATTGCTACTAATGTAAATTCCACGCACATTCTAGATCTCTTTTAAAAAAGACACGGCGTTGAGCGGAGACCTACACGACTCGATCAATCACAGCCGAAGAGAGTTACTCTAAGAATTTCGATCGATTGTTTAAGCACGTTTATGCTTCACTGGATACGATTAGGATTGGCAAGATAAGGACACAAAATCGAATCGATCGGCTATAGCTGGAGAAAGCGTAGACCAACGGTTACAGGCCCGACTAAAGAGTTGTAGGTCATTAGTTCTAACCCAATTTGGCAAATTGCTTTGTGTAATTTGTATCATCAGCACTGCTCGTAAAACGGTAAAGGAAAACATCGTGAGGAAACCGGCATATCCTAGCACCAAGGGCCATACCATGAAGTTTTAAAACATGAGTCGTTAGAGCGAGAAAGAGGGATGGAGCTATAGAGCGTGTATAGCTTCGTCCCTCTTTCTCGCTCTTTCCGTAGCGAGGAGGCCTTTGTCTCAGCAGTGGAAACGTTATAGGCTGATAATGTTGTTATTATGTTTACTATAGCTGGTTGATGATCAATATATCAAAAAACCAAAAAATATTTCGACAGCAATCGAACTCCACCCATTACTCTATTGCCGTGAACCCACTCCAGATACAAGCGTATTCAGCTTAGTTGGAAGGGTTAACAAGATTGATGTAATGAGTAAAAAATATTTTTTCTCCTACATTTATATTAAGTTCTTTGTTCCAATACTTTAGCTAATCTGATACTAAATTCAAATATAGGTATACCCGCATAACGCCACTCAGGGTCCACAACGTATGCCTCACAGTTTGCCATCCAGTTGTACCAGAAAGGGGACGCCGGCTCGCCATCATCTGTCGGGTCCGTGAACCCACCGTCGTTTAGTCTGTTACAGATATATTTATCTCTTATGGCACTATAATTCCATTTTCTCGTACACCTAACATAATGTGTTTTTTTAACCGACTTCTAAAAAAGGAGGAGGTTGATATGGAAGTCGGTTTTATTTTTTGCAAAAAAGTTTTTTAACCCAAAGGTTGACTGGTAGAGAATGCCTTGCTGCATTAAGTCCGCCCATGTAACACCTTTGTACATAAAGATTAAACAAATAAAAAAATTAGATTAATGCAGTATTTTAGCCAAAAAGGCTAGAAGGAAGCTAATACTACAATCTCGTCCAATCTTAAAGATTTTATATATGCAGAAGTTGTCAAAATGTGTAGTACTGCATCTCGGGATCTCCGCTACCCTGCGTTTCGCGGGTTCGATTTCGAAATGTTCGTATGGTCTACCCACATTTGTTACGGGCCCAGGTGTTTGCATAAATAGATATATATATATATAGATAGATAGAGCTTTATAAGATTTGTGTTACTAACAGAATATGGACTACTCGTCTGAAATAAATGTCTTATTATTATTATTATTATAAATGCACAGAACATACAGCAGAAATTCTTAATGTGGAGCCATGCAGCCAGCAGCCATTTTTATTATTTCCTTTTTACTTTAAAGCAATTTTTTTCGTCAATCTGTTTTGGAATTTTCCAATTAAAAGCTGTTATTATACTTTAAAAATCCTCAGATTAAAACACCAGCGTAATACGAAATTTACCGCCTTTTCATGTAAACTATAAGGTCGTTAAAATTCGTTCGTGTGTCAACGCATTAACCACACGTCACCAGTATCTATTGTAGGCAATTTTTTTTTATAATAGGCTCGCATTTGACCTCCATCGCGCCTGATGGCAAGCGATGATATGGTCGAAGATGAAAGTTAAACAAAACTGTTGAAATTGTTGTAGTAGGCATGTAAAACCCTGAAGTAAACTGACAAAAAGAAAAAATAACCTGAATGCACTGCTAGTCTGTACACAATTGACAGAACTGTGATACCCGTTAATGTGATAGAAACTGGTCTTACTTACGTGTAATCATAGACAGTTCCAGAATCTGGGAAAAGTGGCTTTAATCCAGCGCCGGTGGTGATTTTTCTGATGAAATCGGAGAAGATGGCGCGACTTTTGTGGTCGCAAGTTGCTCCCACGGACCAGATCACAGACCACACCACCCACAGAGGAGCCAAACGAGCTGTGTTATAACTAAAGTATTAATATACTGTCGTGAGATGGACTGCCTCGTTGGTCGAATTGTCGTAACTACCAAGTGATCCCTGGAAAGACGGTGGCACGTGATAATGTGCCACCGTCTTTCCAGGTGTACAGCGAGACTCAGGGAAGACCTCTTTACAGACTCCCCAGAGATGTGCCGTAACAGGCGTTGCAGAGAAGGGGCCGGAGTGGTCTTTTTAAAGGTAACGGGGCCCTTTATGTGTGATCACAGGGGTGATTTTAGTGAGGTAAGAATCCCACACTCCCTGGTCTTTGCCCCAAAAGTCCAGGCGCCTTTTGAAGGTTTCTCCCCGAAAATAAAAAAGTAGTCGCAAACGGGACTGCTGACCTAGATGTCTCGGTTTCGATTCCCGGGTCGGGCAAAATACCTATTGGGTTTTTATGTTTGAATTTTCTAAGTAGTAGCCCGGAGTTTGGAAGTTGGTGGTATGTTAAACCCAACGAATTAGGAATGATATAGAAACATAACTCTCTAACGAAGCCCGCTAAAACATGGTTCCAAACTCATACCACTAAACTGATAATACGAATGAAACACGCGCACAAACAAAACAAAATACTTTGCTAAATTTATTTTCTGCGCATGGATCCGTCAATTCATTCATTTGGGGCGCTATTTTATTTAGTAAGATAATGTTAGAGTGAACTGAAATATCGAATCAAGCGAGTGCGAACGAGATGGATTGTTTTGTGACATCGAGCGGCGAGGATGGTGTTATGCAGTATGCAGTAGGAGTCAGTCATTTATTATGAACTCAAATATTATAAATTAATATTAAACCTCTTTACATTAAGTTTACAAAAAGTGTAAAGCTACATAAAAAGGAATGCCCGTCGGCCATATAAAAAAATTCCTGAAATGAACAAGAGTGAAATATACGCCAAATGTTACTACAAATCGTAGGTTCATTACAATTTCAATAATTTTGGTCGTAATAAGTCTAGGGTTAAGGATGCCAAGTCGTCGTTTAGGCGAGTCCAACCTAACTCCGTGTTGAAAAATGGGTATCGTGTGTACAACTAAAATCAAAATCTTCGAAAAATTACCTTAGTCGTTGCCATACCATAAAAAAGCAAGCCGTACGTAACTCAATTCGCAAGTGCTATTGTAGAATCAAGTAAACAAACAATCGAAAATGCAGTAATGTCAAACTATTAGTCTGTCAGTAGGTAAGGCAAAGGAGATGTGATTCATACAGCCTACGATACGTTTTCTATTCAAAAAATATTTGATTTTAATTAATATTGATATGCATATATTATTTTTTTTTAGATTTATGGTACACATAGGTTGAATTATATTAAATTAATAATTACTGTGCGCTAAATCTATAAATAAAGCTGAAAAAAAAAAACTGCTATACAATATAATTCGTTAGGTATTATTTTACGATTCCTGTTTAGCTGAATGCCACTTACTAGTGTCAAATAAACACTGACCTCCAATAAAAATAAGAATGAATTAAACGGATATCAGGTTAAATATTTTAATGATTTCCATATTTTTATATCCTACTTAAACAAACTTGAAAATTATTTCATTATACATATTTTATTTTAAAAAGATTTAAGGACTATTCGCAGTTTCTGTCCATTTCAAGCATTTGGACAACACCCTTCGGAAACGAAACAGTTATTTTATTACTTACCTAATACCTATTTTAAATGGAAATCATTTTTCCTCAGGATCTACCGAATTTCATATTTATTAATTTATTAAAATACATAAATAAGGTAAGAATTCATTAGCTAACCCCCCATCAGAAGAGCGTTAGGCTTATAAGCTGTGAAACTAGATTTATATATATATTATGTGTGAGTAGAGTAAATTTAATATACAAGGTGGGTTTTAAAAATTACGAGCCAAAATTTAAGGGTACTCGAGGTGCTCAAAACAAAACTTTGTTGTTTAGTAAAATGGACAGAAACATCTCCTAAATATAGGCTCGCTCTATTTATCAGCTCCTATACGGAGTGCCGATTTAATGACCTGCATTATTTCAATGTGGTGTAATACCTACTGATAACATAAAACACATTAGACGTGATTTAAAATTTGTATTCTTAAGCAATCCTTAAATTAAGTTATTAGGATTTACCCGATTTTTTCACGAAATGCTGTGCAACAGTACTAACCGTACAAATAGGTACAGCTGATTTTTTTAGCATACGATAGCCAGTGCGTGACGAATATATGTCTTCGTTACCAAAATGTATGGAGCAAACCCTACTGGCATTAGTTGGTAACCAGTCATCCTCTCTTTTCCTAAGCGGACTGCTGCAATCCACTGTAGTCGTCGAATCTCTTTTTTCGGGAAACTAAAATAAGAAACACACAGGCAAACCAATCCATCCAATTTATAAAACTCTGTACTTAATATAAAATATATAATAGTTAGGTATTAAAAACTGGCTGGCTACCTGTTGCATAATACTGACAACTCGTGGTTGTCTATACGAAAATAAAACACGAAATTATTTTACTTACGAGTGATAAGCTATCCCAGTTAGTTTTTTACTTCCTTCTTTCCGTCTTTTACACCACCTTATTACGCAGGAGGTCATTTTTATCCCTCAGAAACGAGATTTTTCTTGGATTTTTCACTAATCAACACGATTCTGGCGTCTGTCACTGAGCGCACGTAGACTGAGAGGCGCTTTGATTGTATTTTTTTCACCCCGCCTACTTGATTGTATTTTGCGTGGAACCATTTTTGAGCGGAGTTCGTGTTCTATATCATTCCTAATTCGTTGGTTAAACCCCGTGCACGTTAAGCCGTTGGTCCCGGCTATCATTTGGACATCTTTGGCAGCCGTGAAGGGTAGTTTAGAAGCCAGTAAATCTGACACTGGTCTAGCCAAGGGGTATTGTGTTACCTACTGGGTTGTGGAGGTCAGATAGGCAGTTGCTCCATGTAAAACACTAGTACTCAGCTGCATCTGGTTTAGACTGGAATCTGACACCATATTTTGGTGGGAAAAGGCTAAGCCGATGATGATGATGTGAGGTAACCGGCCTAGGACCAAAAATCTGAAGCCCTGTGACATCCACAAACGAGCCCGCGTCCACGGCCCACTCCCTCCCTCTCATAGAGTGGAAGCCTGTGTCCCACTCCTAGCAATGGGAATATAATAGGGCAAATACATTTTGGCACACGTTATTAATACCGTACTCCTTAATTCAGTAATCATGTGATCTGTTCAGTGGTTTTGTCTTATCAACGTTTATTACATTTATATTAATCAAATATTCATATATAAAAAAATTAATTGAATGCATTTATGATACGACAGAGAGGCATTAAATTACACTATACGTGTTTAGTGTTAATTTGATACAGTTAAAAAATAAAAACAGCCAAACAAATTTTTTTTTTCTAACAAACTAAATAGCTTACAAATCAGAGTAAAACGCAACCACCCTTTGTAAATAAATGTAACTGACCTTAAATACCTACGTAACAAAGTGGCAACGTAGCGCGGCGTGTGTTATCTCTTGTCTTGGTCAGATTTATCGCTTTAAGGTGCATCTCATCAAAATCATTTGCGACTAAACTACTTCTCCTATTTAATTGATTTTTGGTACAAAGCTTGAAAATGGTACCTGATGTCCCCACAATAACAAAGGTTATATTATAATATACAGAATGGAGACACTATAATTTAGTTTATTTAAATTAAGTTAATAACTACTATTTAGATGACCTGCTAACATTTACTTTAAATTAAATTTAATTATGTTACAAAATGGCGTCAAAATTTTATTATAAAGTTAAAACGGCTTGTCCCCTTTAGGTGTTGCTTGGAACTATTACGTTTTTTTTGAAAACCACTTATTAAAGTCACACAATTTTATAAATAAAAAGAGAGATAAATTGATAGGCATGGTAACTATAAAGTTTAATTTTATTTAACTGAACAATTTATTTTTTTTGGAGTGACGAAAAATTGTCCCGGAAATTTGAGTATCCATCGTTACGACTGCCAAATATTACCGTAAGTTTTTAAAAAACACGTGAGAGGGTCAAGTTTTTTCGTGAAATGAAACGCCAAAGTCCATAGAGTATAGAACCAAACTCAAATCAAGTGATTGACATTGACAGCTTGTCACTTCTTTTACATCAAGCACGAAGACCGGCGGCGTGTGTTTTTTGAGGTTATCCTTAGTCACAGTGTTTTTTGGTATGTATTTAACGAATTTTAAATCGTTTTAGTGTAAATATGATTTGTCCTAAATTTGTCTAAATGATCGCTATTCATGATTAGTAACGATCTTGTTGGAAAAATGTATACTTCGTCACACGTATCCTTCGGCACAGGTATAATGTGACAATGGAGATATGAAACTGACGAAGGTTACATATATGGGAGATTTCATTTATAGAACGAGACTAGCTGGATTTAGGTAATTACTTGTTTTCTTTCTTTTTAGAAATACAAAAGTACGTCATATGAGTCATGCCATTATCAGCGGCTGAAAGGCAACGTCGTTGCAGGTTGAAAAAAAAGCAAGACAAAGAAAAATATGAAGAATATTTACAGAAGGCAAGAGATCGTTATCATAAAAATAAAACGCTGGTGAAAGATATGAATGAGAGAGAAAAGATACTGGCGAACAGAAAATGGAAAACAAAACAAAAAAAAGTATAGAGATAAACAAAAAGAACAAGAAAAAGCGTTAGAAGCTTATACTCCACCACCATCACCGCCAGTTTCGCCTATCGTAAGTAGTGGACGAAAAAAAGTAAGACGAGATAGAAGTAAATTATACAGAGAAAATTTAAAGTTACAAATTGAAAATGACAAATGGAGACGAAAGTATGAAAAGTACAAAAAAAAATTACAAAGGACTCAAGCAAAGTACGAAGAATATAATGTTCTTTGTAAAAGCATTAAAGAAAAGTACAAAAACTTAAAATCCCGAAAAGACAGAAGAGTACTTAAAGAAACCGTAATGTCAGATAGAGTGAAGGAAGCAGGAGTTGAAAATGTAATAAGAACGGATGCACTGGGTATACGCTACAACAAAAAGCAGAGAATTAGAGTGCTTGATAGTAAGTTGAGAAGAATGACGATGAACCATTGGCAACTTTACGCGAAAAAAACACAAAAAGTATTGATAGTAGTGGAACCAGCCTAGACAAAACTACTATCCACTCCAGAAACTTATCCATTGGGACTTATATTGTGATAAAAATTTTGAGCGAGAAAAAAAACAGTACAATTATGTAGGGTTGATAGACAGTGAAGTAAAGGAAAGCCCCTCGGTCGTATCAACTCTGATCATGTTTAACTAATGTTTCTCGTACTCAACCATACATGCTTAGTTAAACCTTGGAAATTTGTACTCGATGCGATGAAATATGTATAGTTTTATAAGTACCTACTTTTTGTTAAATGTAAAAGTAAAGTAAAGTAAAAAGTTTTTATTCTGGAACATAGATAGTTTATTTATGTATAGTTTACTTGATTACAAAAAAAGTATGATAACTACAAAAGTTTACAACTGTGTCACAGCTATCAGTTCCCATCTAAAAGACAATTGTTCCAGACTAAAACTACAAGTACTTATAATTAAAAAGGAGCGTATAAATAAACTAGTATTTGCGTGTTGCGCGAGGTGCAAGCACCTCGCGTGCTTGTCCAATTAAAAAAAAAATGGGGGTGGGGTGATGGGAGGGGGTTGCACAATTATTTCGACTAAAGCATTGCCCCTCTAAATGAATCTGAAAAAAAAAATGTTCTGTCTCTTAATTTCCGAGATCCGCGTAAAGGGGGTGAGAAGGGGGGCAAGGGGGGCGACTTTGAAAAATGGTTTTTACTTTATCGAGCCTCCTCTATACGAATCCGTAAAAAAAAATACGGGTCTCGTAGTTTCCGAGATACGATAGGGAGGGGGGAGAAGGGGGGTGAAAAGGGGAGGTTTGGCACTTTTCCCGTAGGTTTGAGAGTTACTTGTCTAGTATTTGCGTGTTGCGCGAGGTGCAAGCACCTCGCGTGCTTGTGAAAAAAAAAAAAACAAAGGGGGGCGGTGATGGGGGGGGGTGCAGAAGTATTTTGACTAAAGCATTGCCCCTCTAAATGAATCTGAAAAAAAAATGTTCCAAGTCTCTTAATTTCCGAGATCTACCTAAAGGGGGTGAGAAGGGGGGTGGGGGGGCGACTTTGATAAATGGCTTTTACTTTACCGAGCCTCCTCTATAAGAATCCGTAAAAAAAAATATACGAGTCTCGTAGTTTCCGAGATACGATAGGGAGGGGGGAGAAGGGGGGGGGGGGGGGGGGGGAAGGGGAGGTTTGGCACTTTTCCCGTAGGTTTGAGAGTTACTTGTTTACGAATCTGTCAAAATATACCCACCTCCCCATCCACCAACTGGGAGAACAATTATGTCAATGAGTCAGTCAGTCAGTCAGTGGTAATTTAGCTTTATATACACACATCAAAAGTGTCTAGGGATCAAGCATTTTTATGCGGATTTCTTGAGATTGAGATGTGGCTTTGTAATAAATTTATGATTTTATAAATTTATATGGATCCTTTTTGGTGCATTTCATAATTTGAAACAGGAACTGTTAATCAAATTCGAGTAAAAGATGAAAATCAGCTGTCAATATTTTCCCTATAAAAACATACAACGCATTGAAGACATTATTAGTGCTACTGTTTCCCTACTACTGATTAAAACCAACGTTATTATGGAGCGGCGACGTCATTTAAGCAGGGAAGAAATGCTCAGAGCCGTGGGAATGATAGAAGCTGGTTCCCGGCAACGTACTGTGGCTTTAGCTCTGAATACAAGTCAGAGTGTTATCAGTCGACTTTGGACACGTT
Organism: Tholera decimalis; assembly: GCA_943138885.2. Taxonomy (NCBI): domain Eukaryota; kingdom Metazoa; phylum Arthropoda; class Insecta; order Lepidoptera; family Noctuidae; genus Tholera; species Tholera decimalis. The sequence continues at coordinate 14,318,000 of OW964551.2, forward strand.
ACCGAAGCACTGGTACCGTGGCTGAGCGCCATGGAGGACGGTATCGCTGCACCACACGGAGACAAGACCGATACATTCAAATCTTAACTCGAAGAGCTCCAACAATAACCGCCATGATGTTAGCCGTGAGGCTTCATCACTCTTCAGGGAACTTAATTAGCGACCAAACAGTCAGAAACCGCTTGCATGAAGTGAACCTTCATTCCCGAAGACCGCTACGGGTACCACCTATAGCAATGCACAATCGTAGGATTCGATATCAATGGGCTCTTGAACACAGAAATTGGGTAGAAGAACAATGGCGCTTCGTGTGCTTTTCTGATGAGTCTCGTTTTGGTATGAGACCGGATACAAGACGTATGACACTGGAGAACCCCTGGACGCCAACAGCGATTAAAATCCTGCCAGGAAGTCCATCCTTATAGTGGTGGAACCATCATGGTATGGGCGGGTATTTGGATCGGCGGAAGAACTGAGTTGATTTGGATCAGAGGCAACCTCAACGCTCAAATTTATGCTGAGACGATTGTATCTGACGTCATCGTTCCTCTACAAGTGCAAATCGGTCCCTTATTTCAGTTAATGCATGATAATGCACGACCGCACACCGCAAGAGTTGTAAGACAGACTCTCGCCGCAGCTAACATCAATGTCCTGCTCTGGCCTGCTCAGTCGCCAGACTTGAACCCGATTGAGCATGCATGGGATATGCTACAGAGAAGAGCTCTGCCGAATATGGAGGGTATCCAGTCGCAAGAAGACCTTTTTTTGTTGTTGCAACGAACATGGGCGGCCATTCCACAGCGTGATTTGGATGAACTCATTTTGAGTATGCCAAACCGATGTTCTTGTGTTGTTAGTGTTCGCGGTAGAAACACGGATTATTAATTGTTTAAGTTACCCAATAAAATTTTAAAGAAAACTGTTATTTCAGTCTTTTTTTCGAACTTTAATGTTAGTGGTTCAAATGTCAAAAATCCCTTTATTAGGAAAATGGCAAATTTCTTTATTAATGCAAAGGTGACTTGGTTTATCGTTACTGTGACAAACGAAAACACTTTATTTGATGAATCCTTAAAGAAAATTTTAATTAATATCAATCAGGAGAAAAGTTATTGCAAAAATATATGTTGATCCCTAGACACTTTTGATGTGTGTAGTATAAACTAGTATTTGCGTGTTGCGCGAGGTGCAAGCACCTCGCGTGTATGTGAAAAAAAAAAAAAAATGGGGGGAGTGATGGGGGAGATAGGGGGGGTTTAGTATTTGCGTGTTGCGCGAGGTGCAAGCACCTCGCGTGCTTGTGATAAAAAAAAAAAGGGGGGGGGTTATGGGGGGAGATGGGGGGGGTTTAGTATTTGCGTGATGCGCGAGGTGCAAGCACCTCGCGTGCTTGAGAAATAAAAAAAAGGGGGGGGAGATGAGGGGGGGGTTAGTATTTGCGTGTTGCGCGAGGTGCAAGCACCTCGCGTGCTTGTGAAAAAAAAAAAAGGGGGGGGGGGTGATGGGGGGGGTTGCAGAAGTATTTTGACTAAAGCATTGCCCCTCTAAATGAATCTGAAAAAAAAATGTTCCAAGTCTCTTAACTTCCGAGATCCGCCTAAAGGGGGTGAGAAGGGGGGCAAGGGGGGCGACTTTGAAAAATGGTTTTTACTTTACCGAGCCTCCTCTATACGAATCCGTAAAAAGAAAAAAATACGGGTCTCGTAGTGTCCGAGATACGATAGGGAGGGGGGAGACGGGGGGTGAAAAGGGGAGGTTTGGCACTTTTCCCGTAGGTTTGAGAGTTACTTGTTTACGAATCTCTCAAAATATACCCACCTCCCCATCCACCATCTGGGAGAACAATTATGTCAGTGAGTCAGTGGTAATTTAGCTTTATATAGTATAACTAGTATTTGCGTGTTGCGCGAGGTGCAAGCACCTCACGTGCTTGTGAAAAAAAAACAAAAAAATGGGGGGTTTAGTATTTGCGTGTTGCGCGAGGTGCAAGCACCTCGCGTGCTTGTGAAAAAAACTAAAGCATTGCCCCTCTAAATCAAGTATTTGCGTGTTGCGCGAGGTGCAAGCACCTCGCGTGCTTGTGAAAAAAACTAAAGCATTGCCCCTCTAAATCAAATATTTGCGTGTTGCGCGAGGTGCAAGCACCTCGCGTGCTTGTGAAAAAGAAAAAAAAAAGTGGGGGGGAAATGGGGGGGGTGTTGCACAATTATTTCGACTAAAGCATTGCCCCTCTAAATGAATCTGAAAAAAAAAATGTTCCAAGTCTCTTAGATTCCGAGATCCGCCTAAAGGGCGGGGATAAGGGGGGCGGGGGGGGACTTTAAAAAATGGTTTTTACTTTACCGAGCCTCCTCTATACGAATCCGTAAAAAGAAAAAAATACGGGTCTCGTAGTTTCCGAGATACGATAGGGGGGGGGGGGGGAGAAAGGGGGGAAAAGGGGGGGTTTGGCACTTTTCCCGTAGGTTTGAGAGTTACTTGTTTACGAATCTGTCAAAATATACCCACCTCCCCATCCACCATCTGGGAGAACAATTATGTCAGTGAGTGAGTGGTAATTTAGCTTTATATAATATAATAAATAATATGTGTCTGTGTGTGTGTGTGTGTGTGTGTGTGTGTGTGTGTGTGTGTGTGTGTGTGTGTGTGTGTGTGTGTGAAGGTGAGTATGAGAGAGTGGGTGAGTATTTTTGGTACTTGTTGTGTAACGTGGATCTATATCAAATTTCTGTAAAAAAAATAAAGGGTGTTCCCGTGCGACTATAAATGAATGGATAAATTGGTTAACTTACGCATTAATGCCAAAAAAGCGGCCGCTGGAGGAGGCCTGTCATCCTTTCCTGTGAGGGGCCTAAGGCGGTAGTCGAGGAGCTCCAGGAACTTCAGTACTAAAGCACAGTCGATAGACTTGACAATTTCCGTCATTCGTGAACGCAGAAATTCCAGAGCAGGATACACATACGTCTCTATAAGATTCGGTAGCATTCTTCGGATAGAATCCGCTATCTGTAATGGTAGTGTGTAAAAAAAATGAAATTATAAAATTGTATGAATTCATAATGTATAGAAAATAATTAACGTTAGTAATTATTTTTCTATCTTACATACATTACAACCCAGCAATGAAAACCTTACATTTCGGAGAGTGTGCGATGGAATTACACAATCTAATTCCGCCAAGCCCGTTTCATCACCGGACTACAAGACAAACGGTGATGCGCCATCGTTACATGGTGGACATCCCACCCATATGCACAAAACGTTTCGGGAATACTTTCATAGTGCGTACGGCTAAGGAGTGGAATTCCCTGCCGGAGTTTGCGTTTCCCGATAGCTATAATCTTGGAGTCTTTAAGTCAAGAGTGAATAATAATAATAATAATAAATAATAATAAAAAGTTTATTTATCTCCATAGGTAAGTTAGTACAGTGCATTTCTTAAAATCAGTCATGAAGTTGGTACATATTTGGTCATTACACTATTTTGAACCCTGTCTCTTAAACTAGGCTTATACCTGTCTCTTAAGAGGCAGTGTTCGGCATTTATATGAATTTATGTACATATTGAGTGCATATGCGAAACGCGTGAACATCTAATAGTTGATAATTGATCATTAGTGTAGCGAGATGTGCCTGTTGTTTTTGATAGAGTGGTTTGTTAGTGTTTTCCTATATGTGTGTATATGTGTGTGTGTGTGCGTGCGTTTGTTTGTGGATGTTTGAATGTCTTTATGTGTGGGCATGTATGTGTACTTGTATATGGCATATATATATATATATATATTTAGTTAATATTATACTATGTATGTTAGTAATGCTTCTGTGCTGTCGTAGTTTTGGTTCAATAGCCATTCCGTAGTTTTAGTTTTAACATTGTGAGTGTTTAGGTCAAGTATGTTTAGCTGTTTGTGTATTTTTTTGTAATCGTAATAGGTTACATCTAGGTAAGCGTGCTCCATCTTCGACCACATCATCACTTACCATCAAGTGAGATGGTGGTTAAATGCGACCCTATACCTCATCAATAAAAAAGAAGTCGCAAAATTATCCTATGCTTTTGGAATATGATATCTAGTTTTGACGAAATAACGCAAATATCAGATGATAGCACAAAGGGTACTTTCTACGGGAGAATGTGCGAGATTTCCACGTGAACGGCATCGCGGTCAACAGATACTAAATTAACCAAAATACCTAATACATTCTACAATATGATCGTATCAGTATTAACAAAAAGGTTCTCTGAATATATAACAATACTAGATTCTGTTCATAGCTTTGGTTGCCCCGTTTGGATTTGAGGGAAGAATAAATAGTCCAATTTGCAAAACATACATACCTTTAATAAAACAGTAACAAACATTGTCTGTACATTGAATATATTTAAAAAAAAATATTTTTGGGTTTACGAGCAGTCATAGAGCAAGAATTTAAAATAAAATGTCTGTCTGTATTTACACGCTAATCTCAAGAAATCCTAGACGGGTGCAAATGAAACGTTTTGTGCTATATAGCTATAAAGTCTACAATTGATTTCAATAAATTGGAACACCTGATACATAATTTTAAACGCGAGCGAAGCCGCAGGCAGTAGCTAAAGCATAAAAACGTGTCTATCGATGATTTTAGTTATTATTATTTTTTATAATTAAATTGTGTTTTCTCAAGTGCTTAGAAAATAGCTATTTACAGGATATTAAAAAACTTAATAAGGATTTTGTCTGTTTGTTCATCCGAGCTAATCTCTGGAACGATTTGAATGGAAGTGAAAGATTATGTAGTTTATATGGTACTTTTTAACCCGGAATTGACCCCGCGGGATCAAAGTGTGAAAAACCTCCCAAGATAGATAGATAAATAGAATATACTTTATTGTACACCAAAGTTCAAACACACCTATTTAACAATATTGCTTATTCTATGATTACAGTGGCGGGCGATATCTTCCGGACAACCTTTGGAAGGACTTTAAAAAATTTAATTAAAGTGGGGAACTAGTTTATAATGTTAGGGCGGTGTATAACTCACCGGTGGTAAGTTACTCTTTATCCAGGCATTGACTAGCGGTGGCAGGCCGACCACCTGCGAGTCTAGGTACACCATACCACAGCGCGAGACGGTGGCAGGAGACGCCACCACCAAGTCGGCAACCTCGAATATCATGCGCTGGCGATCAGTTAGCTTCATTATCTCTCCACTGGATAAGCAAAGTTTCTTGTTGTCGTCCAATACCTGAAATATTCGATTAATACACATAAAATGTATTGGGAACAGTTTCATTATGAGTACAGCTAAGGAGTGGAACTCTCTGCCGGGGTCTGTGTTTCCTGATAGTTATAACCTGGGAGTCCTTAAGTCAAGAGTGACTAGGTTAGTTCTAGGCAAGCGTGCTTCATATTCGACCACATCATCGCTTAATATCAGGTGAGATTGTAGTCAAACGTACGGCTTACGGACGGCGAGCAGGGTTAGCTCACCGTCCGGAAGGACCTGAGTCGGCGGCGCCGAGTGTTCCACGCGCGCCTCAAAGACCTGTCAACACCAGTAACGGGCAGGTAAAGGAAATGGGTGGATTTTTAGTCAGTAGAGGTCTGACACTCCCTTCCGCTCCACCCAGAGCAGGAGAAGTTAATTGATGATTTTCTCACCCGGAAATAAAGCGGTGCATGCAAACTAGATATTGCTAGTGATCGATGTCGTGCACTTTCTTCCATTGAAATAGGAAATCTTGTCAAAAACATGCAAGCTCATTTGTCTCTTTTGCTTGGTGTTATAACACCAAGTTTGTGAAAGCAATAATAAGCAATTTGTATAGGACTGGGTCTGTGGGTCCTGGGCCGAGGGCGTTCATTTTAAGCAAAAGACTAAGCCATTAGAAATGATACACTCTGACTAGGGCTTCCAATCCCGTAATACCGAGATCTCGGTATTGTGGGATCTCGCGTCCATACAAGCGAGAACTGGAATGAATGTAGTAACTAGAATAATAAGGTCTCACCGAGCCCATGAGCGGGGAAAGCAGAAAAAAAAAGACCTGTGCAGGCCCATGGAACATGTATCTTAAGCTTTGGTTTCCTAGGATAGCGGTGCCGTCAAATAGCGGCCGTAATGCAGCGGTGAATGACGTCACTAGAACGTTGTCTATGTAAACAAAATGGCGCGGTTTCCTAGAGAGCGGTAACTGACACCGTAACGTCAAAAAGCGGTGCCGCCATTTGCATGACGGCCGTCTTGTCGGTTTCAGATGGTTTCGTGAACGTTTCCAAAGAGAATGTAATCCACTAGATAGCGATGAATCAGACAGTGTGTTAAAACGGCCGTGGAACTTTCCACATGTCGTCACCGTAAAGACGGCCGCCTTTTTGAGTCCGTAATATTACGGCCGCTATATGACGGCACCGCTTTCCTAGGAAAACAAAGCTTTACGGAGAGATGAAATATTTTATTTCTTTTATCGATGATTTTACTCGAATGGTTCATGTCTATTTTTTTTAAAGGATTAACAAAATATGTAATATATGCTAGTGAAAATGACTTCATTGGTCGAGGCCATGCTGCGGGGCGAGAGGGAGTGGGAAGCGGTCGCCTCCTTCTGCGAAGCAGTCATGCTTCCGAAGGAGGAGGCGGGCCGCGTGAGGGAGAGGATGGCGTCCTCCCTCCAGCCCAGCCGCAGTGGTAGACGCCCACGGCGTCGGACGTCGGCCGACGATCTCCGGCCACCGTAGGCGCGGGCATGCGGACAGCGAGTAAAGGGCAACTCGCTGTCCGACCATGGACCATGCCCGGGTCGATGGCGCGTCGTGTTCCACGCGCGCCTCAAAGAGCGTCAGCAACATGACGAGGCCCCCTCTGCAGAGGGCCGAAGCCTGCCGGGGTCGTGGGACTCATCCCGTTACCGTGGCCCCGGTATGTAAAGGGTTATTGAAGGAACACCGTGGATTTTAGTCAGTAAAAGTCTGACAGTCCCTCCCACCCTGCCCGGAGTGGGAGTACTTATTTGATAATTTTACAACGATAAAAAATAAAAAAAAAGAGAAAATGACTTGGTCAAATAAGGTTGTGCTCAATCAGAACAAAATCAACCGACAGATTCTGATGTCATACAAAAGTGAAGCGAGTTAGTAACTGAGCATAACCCGAAAGGTTTCGAAAGTGAAGACTCTAGTGAGTATTAACTGCCCTACGATTTGTAGACTGGGTTCGTAACCCCTGGGCTATCACTGCTCTTGTGTATGTATTTTTTGTGAGTATAATTGACATTACTAGCAATCTTGTTAACCCCTCCAACGAAGCTAAATATACTTGTGTCTGGAGTGGGTTCACAGCAAAAGTGTAATGGGTGGGGTTCGAACCTTTGACCTCTTGATATAATTCCGCTGACTGTTGTTATTGGAGATTTTAAATGTAAAACTCACAGTATTCATGTTCTCAATCCAGACGGCATCCACGGGCCCATCGAACACATACCAGCGCTTGTCCATATCTTCTACTGCGATACCAGCGCGAACCAAACTCGACAGAATGCCATCAGTCCTAGTTTTAAATGAAAAATAAATTAATAGTTTAAAAAACTAAAATGAGCACAGTAATGAACACAAACTCGATATGTTTACTAGTAGGCAGTCCAAGGTTCCATCAGCCATCTTCCATCAGACCAGCTCAATGGTATCATAATATTGTATTGTCATCTAATCTACATATAATTGCCAAGTTTCATGATAATACAACAATTAGAAGTGCGTGTAATTCAGATTCTTAGATTTTACTACATAGTTTGTTACAGTTCGACCTAATTAAAGCGTGTTAAAATGCATTGAGGCTGTGTTACATACATCCTACTAGCATATGTACTGTACCTTTTACCAATGAGCGTGAGTAATTTCGATACTAGCTTCTGAAACAGCTTCGCTAGCGTGAGAAGGTCTAGAGATAGTAGGCTAACGCGACAGATATTAGTCTGTCGCGTTAGCCTACTATCTCTACCTGATGGTAACCGACGATGTGGTCAAAGACGAAGCATGCCACAAAACGTTTTGGAAATACTTTCATTGTGCGTACAGCTAAGGAGTGGAAACTATAACCGGGAGGTCTTTAAGTCAAGAGTGAATAAGTCACTTCTAGGTAAGCATGCTTCATCTTCGACCACAATATCATCACTTACTATCAGGTGCGATGGTGGTCAAACGCCAGCCTATTATCAATTAAAAAAAAACATATTCATTATTGACTTTAGCACCCCCAGGTTATAGCTGTTATAAAACACAGACTCGAATCTGCACACACAATGTGAGTATTTCTAAAACGTTTTGTGTGTAAGTATGAAATGTCCAATTGTGTGTAAGTGGAAATAGATTGTAAAATTCCATCGCACACTCCCCGAAACATAACCGATAGGCTTGCAACTCGTTGACGTTGTTCAAACCACAGAACCTCTTTTATCTGTTCTGTGGTTCAAACGATCAAAGGCTTTACTTATTTATTAAAACTTTATGCAACACAAAATCTTCTGGGCTCGCTCGTCCCATCGTAGACCTCATCTATCGCTTACCATCCAAGCCCTGCTTTCACTATTTCTTTAGAAAATAATCCCTAAGCTCTTTGTAGCTTGGACTCGACCAGTGCCTCGTTGCCAGTGGGCCATAGGCCCGAAATATAATTGAGAGGCTGTGTGTGCACTAGCTTCTAACGGTGTCCATGTACACCTATGTTTTCAGTTTGAGTTTAACAGTTGGTAGTATAACTGCTCCTCTAAATAACATTTTGACTGACGCATGTTAATCTAACCATCTGTGTTACCTTACAGTAGGTACTTAAACACCTATTAAACATATTTAAAATATAATGGTAAACAACTCTTTCTGAACGACCATTAATTAGTTAGCTACGATGCCATAAGACGACAAAATGAAGAGGCTGGCTGGAAAGACTGTCCATGGAGTTTGTTACACGTATAACCTTCTTATCTTACTTCTTACTACAGGCTACTTTTTTCCCGGACTTCCCACGGGATCGGGTATAACGCGGGAAAACCCTCCCATTTGAACGAAGTCGCGGGCAAAAGCTAGTACTTTATACATGTCTACGCTTTGGCTCATGCCAATAAATCCCTTTCTTTGAGTAACCTACCGTATATGGTTTACTTAGGTTTTTAAAAATTCCAGCATTATATTACCATTCGTGTGTGAGCACATCAAACTCTCCATATAACTGTCCCATGGTAATAGACTTGGGGTTCACAACGAACGTGTGTACGGGAGTGAACGGAAACCCGTCGGGGGCTAGCTTCCCTTTGATTGCCGTCAACGCGTCTCGGAGAGTTTCGTAACACTAGAGAGAGAGAAATGTAATAAGGACTCATAGGTAGACGGTTGTGTGTTTATAATATTAGCCTTTAAAGCAAGAGTGAATAGGCATCTTCTGGGCTCGCTCGTCCCATCGTAGACCTCATCTATCGCTTACCATCAGGCGAGATCGAGGAAGAGTGGGCTCATCCGGAAAAAATCGTGTTTTCATAGACATTTTGCATGATGATGATGATGTGGTCGAAGATGAAGGACGATTACCTAGAAGTAACCTATTCACTCTTGACTTACAAGACTGGTCATAAATATAGCCAGGTTGTAGGTGTTATATCGTAAAAAGCAAAGGAAAATAGACACAAACGATGATACCTTTGTTTTTCCCGCGCCGGCTGGCCCGACTATCATAAGTCCGTGTCTCACTACCGTGGTCTCATACAACTGAATCACTTTGAAAACAAATGCTGCGGACAACATAACAAATGTAAAGCCAGGATACTACTTTCCAATGGGAAAATAGTATCCTGGCTAGACCTGGCTTACGGGGTTGCGGGAATGTCCTAACGAGATACCGCGGCCGCAAGGGCAACTGAAGAAACAGGGTGGGTTTTTAGTTAGTAGTAGTCTGACATTCCCTTCCACTTCGAAAGGAGGATGATTTTCCGCTGAGTTTAATGATGGAAATGATTTTATGAAGGGTAATTAAATATAGTAATAGTAATTACAGTAATAATTAGTCAAGTTATTCAGCCGTCTCTGAGGTGAGATGGTAACAACTTAACATGAAATTAATCACTCTTATTCATAACATTCAAAATTGCCATCTCATAATTGAAAAGCCAAAACTTGACGAAATTTAAGGAAGGCGTTTCAACAGATTAAAACGGTGCAAAGATGAGCAGTAATACATTCTGTATCTTTTGCCTCCATTTCTTCATCGCAAATTGATGAATATAAAAGATATTTTTTTCCTTTGTTTCATGTTTTACTACCTCTGACATACAACCACGAACAACTTTATAGTGACTACTATAGAGCTGATTTCCGCTCGCATCTGTTACAAGCACACATCCCCCGCACAACTCTCTTGCACAAATTCTTACCCAGTTTTGTATGTCTTAGCCGTTTCCACTAGAGCTGTGCGGAGCGAGGCTAGGTTAATGATAAGTCCTGCTGGAGTTAACGGAATGTTCTAAAGAGATACCGCGGCCCCGGAACGCAAGGGTAGCTGAAGGAAAAGGATGGGTTTTTTAGTCAGTAGAAGTCTGACACTCCCTTCCGCTCCACCCAGAGCGGGAGAAGTCATTCGATGATATTCGCACCCAAAAATATTGGTTCTTAACAAACACATCCCTCACTACGCATCCTTACACCTCTCAGGTGGAATGACCGACTAAAGCAGAGTCTTTTTGCATTCGCGTTTCGTCTACATGACTGTGTAGGAGTTGATTATGGAAACTCACAATAAAGATCGTCGTATCCTTTTTTGATGAGCATGTTCCTGATGGATGTCTCCATTATTCCGTAGTCCACGACTGGCACTTCCACGCGTGGGAACAGGTCCGATATTATACCTGTATATAGAAGCGATTTTTAATTTATTTTATTGATAATAGGCTCGCGTTTGACCACCTTAAAGACCCCCAGGTTATAGCTATCAGGAAACAGACTCCGGTAGGGAATTCCACTCCTTAGCCGTAAGCTCAATGAAAGTATTCCCAAAACATTTTGTGCGTATGGGTGGGATGTCCACCATGTAACGATGGCAAATCGCCGTTGGCGGAATTAGATTGTGCAATTCCATCGCACACTCTCCGAAATGTAACCGATAGAAAACCGATAGACTTGCAACGTAGTGGTTCATTATACAAGTTTTTACTTGATGTCATCAAGGCTTGAAACTGTTTTAAGCGGGCGCCCGGGACTCGCTACCCTTTCTTGTCTAGGCGCGTGGCGGTGATAATGGCGACTTCTTTTTTTGTTGTGTGGCATCTCGCAGGCGTATAAGGTTGTCAGCTGCTTAACCAGACTTGCCTGTGGCTGGCTTAATTAATTATAATTAAAGCCTCCAGCCAGGGCTTATTAAAAACTTATAAACTAGGAGACTACACGCTAAAGGCATCCCCTGTGGGGAACAGACCTCGGCTTAAGGCATCGCTAGAGGAGTGGAGCTAGGGACAGGCTGGATCGGTTCATTTGGCGATGAGGCGTGTTTCGTCCCTTTTATTGTGTACAGACGGAAATCACAACTCGAAGCGTTAAGAGCCCAATGACTAAGATATCGGGCTTATGATCGCATGTTCGCACCCCACCAATTATACTATTGACGTGAACCCACTCTAGATACAAGCATATTTAGCTGAGTTGGAGGTGTTAACAAGACTGCTATTAATGTGAATTCTACCCACATTGTTAGTTCTCTTAATAAAAAAAACTATCCACAATACTTCTATGGTTCTACGCGCGGCAACTTTGCTAGAAGTGCTTACCGTTAAACAATAGCAGGTCATTCGCCAGGAATTTGGGCACATTAACATCTCTTAGCGCTCGCAATACAATCTGTCGCTCATCGCCATCAGGCATTTGCCGGATGAGGTTGCCGGCCACAGTGATCACAGTTTTCACGGCCCGCATACCGAAATCATAGTGGTCCTAAGGAAATGTAAATAGAACAACTGAATTGCAGACAACGAACAATAAGGGTTTCCTGAAACAACGATCACCACGTGGCAATACTGGCGCGTCAGCGGGCCTAGACAAAATCCATTTTCTGTAAGCGTTAACGCCAACGGAAAAATTTAATTGTATGGAGTTGACGTTTACTAACACGTAACAATCACGTGACATGTGGTTAGCAAATGTCAACTCCATACAATTTATTTTTTCCGTAGGCGTTAAGGCTTACAGAAAATGGATTTTGTCTAGGCCCGCTGGTCCGGGCCCCAGTGAAACGCTCAAGTTTTTTGATAGCTGTCAAATTGAAATTAACGTCAATTTGGCAGCTGTCAAAAGCTTAAGATTTTCAACTTCTCAGTTTTCCTAGTGATGTGAATTTTCCTGAACACCCTCATTGTATTACTACAGTCGTTTATCAAGGACTAGCTTCTGCCCGTGACTTCGTTCACCCGGGAAACCCTCCCATGTTTCCCCGCGTAAATCCCGTGATCCCGATCACGGGAGTAGCCTATGTTTTATTCCAGGATGTCAACTACTTCCAAAATTCATTAAACTCAGTGGTTTTACTTAAAGTCTTAAAGAGTAACAAACATCCATACATCTACACATCCATCCTCACAAACTTTCGCATTTATAATATTAGTAAGATTATTACAATAATACCAACTAACCTGAGCAGACAGCTGTTCTGAGCTTAGCCTGAACGTGGTGGTAATCTTGCCCGCCAAGATCTTGGCCTCAGAGAAGCCGAAGGAGAAGAGAGAGATTTCAGCGATGAGTGCATAGTCGGGCACCATCATCGCGATAGGGCGAAACAGTGCTTTGAGGTTGTCTGGCAACTCCGTGCGACCTGGACGAAAAGGGGGCAAGGCAATCATCATCTGCTTAAACTTTTCCGAACTGTTGTGGTCAGCTTACAGTCTAACCGTCTTAGTATTTGTGTTTTACATGGAGCGACTGCCTGTCTGACCTCCACAACCCAGTAGCTGGGTAAAATAATACTCCTTGGAATTCAGTAACTGCTCAGACACTGCTCTAGAGCAGTGTCTGATTTACTGAATTCTGACTACCTGTAATGACTGTCAGATCCAGCAAAATACCAGCGTCAGGCATATTTGCCTGGCACATGCTGAGCTGGACGCCCAATTGGTGCAATTTGGAGACACACCGCACCGACTTTCCATATTACATTTTTAAAGGTTGTTTGTTTCTTTGTTCGTTTATAATATTTTTGATTGTATGTATACGCTTGTTCTGTTCTTTTTTTTCTGTAATTTATGTGTTATATTTAATGTGCTTTTGTGTGTTGTGTCTTCTGTTGACCAATAAAAGTTTTATCTATCTGTCTATCTATCTACAGTAGGCGCGCGATATGAGTGCAGTTCTGAGGAATGCGCTAGTGATGTGACCTAATTAGCGACAATGAACGGAGGTCGATGTTTTTCTTTGCCACCTTAAAAGTGGACGTTCAAACTGCTTGTATCTGTTAGTATTTTAGCACATTTTATTTATTATATTTGCGCTAGATATTTTTATTACAAACTACGGTACAAAAAAGAAAATATCATGCATATATTCCCTACTTTAAGAAAACTGTGTGGAAAAGCCGGAAATCTTAATCAAACAAGTTTATTATTGTAAAAAATATATATTGTAATTTTAATCATCATCAGTTTCGACTATCACGGATATGGCAGAATTGGAGTCACTATGATGACTAATTGACGATGAATAAAAACACGTCTTTTATCAATAGTGTTTGAAGAACACGGATCAGTCATCTTTAAAACAAAAAATAACACGAATACGCAACTTGAGTAAAACGCTATCGATAAGCGTGCGAGCGAGAGACAGCAAGGTCAGCACGGCACTAAACTACAGGCGGCCGCGGCGAGGTGTCGACGGGCGGGGGGAGTTGCACCCGCCCCGCTCCTCATACCCCGACTGCACTCAGATCGCGCGCCTACTGTATCTATGTATATTCAAATGACAGGCAGGACCAACGGATTAACGTGCTTTCCGAGGCACGGGGGTATCACACCACCACTTAAGTAAGCTGAGCTATACGTTATATTATGACAAATGTTGCACTATCTGGACAGGCCCACTCAAATCTGTGTGCATCTCTCCTCAAACGATCGCCTCAGATATTAACCTATAGGGCTCTCATATAATTATAAAACTATAACTATAAAAGAGAGTTTGCCCTCTGAGTTCGTTTCACTGTTTCTTCTTTTCTTCTGCTACCTCGCTAATATTTGGTGCAAAAAGCTTTAAGCTGTTAAAACACCTTCCTTAAAATTTCGTCTTTCGTCATTTTAAATGTAGTATGAGAAAAGATGGCAACTTTAAATGTTATAGTTTAAAGTCGAGTGATGGTTGAATCAACTCAGTCTTACGGTGCCAGCGATATACTTTTTTTTATAGTTGATAGGCTTGCGTTTGACCATAATCTCACCTGATGTTAAGCGATGATGTGGTCGAAGATGAAGCACGCTTGCCTAGAACTAACTTAGTCACTCTTGACTTAAAGACTCCCAGGTTATAGCTATGAGGAAACACAGACTCCGGCAGAGAATTCCACTCCTTAGCCGTACGCACAATGAAAGTATTCCCAAAACGTTTCGTGCGTATGGTTGGGATGTCCACCATGTAACGATGGCGCATCGCCATTTGTATTGTAGTCCGATGATGGAACGGGCTTGGTGGAATAAGACTGTGCAATTACTCTGTACTGCTCATACTTATGTAAAATATAAATTAGAGACAAGCGCAACCGAGTGGAATAAACTTATTTGATTTGGAGTACACAAATTGTATTATACTAAGTTATTGTTAGGGGTGTCAAAACGAGACAAAAGCCTATGATACATACCTGCGTAACCAGGGTTCATTGTGATAAAGACCGAACACGATGGCTTGAGTGGCAGATCCACGCCCTCGAACATAAACCTGTCTTGCTTCGAGATCTGTGCCTTCTGAATCGTCGCGACCTATAGTATAAAGACTTTGTATTACAACCAGCCTATTTTTTACCGTTGAGACGTACATAGGTACATATGCATACAATCTAAACTAATAAAGAAAAATCGCTTCGGATTAACCTACAGGGTTCTCATATAATTCGACAAGCACAGATTTTATGGATTTTAACCTCTCAAGAACCGCCATTATTTACATCAACCATCCGTCAAGCACCGCGGGCGGGTTCTTATCGTAAGCGTAATCTGACCCCGGTCACAAACGATTTTAAAACTTATCGTTACTACAAATACAGTTTTAAATCGGTCGGGGATTGGTGGCACAAATTTGTGCCAGCGGGGCTCAACTAATACTTGTTTACTGGCACGATTTTGTGCCGCTGGGGCTCTAGAGGTTAAAAGAGACTTTGTTTCGGTGTTTCTTCTAAATGTAGTCAGCTAGGAAGCTAGGAAAACATGACTTGTAAGAGTGTTATTTCATAAACAATTTACAAAATAAAGATGATTTATCATTAAAAGTGAATTTCTTTTTGTTACTTTGTAGTGGATGAACTCTAAAAGTACTGGGCCGATTTTAAAAACCCTTTCACCAATGCAAATCTACATTATCTGCAAGTAACTTAGGTAACTGTCATTTCGCTGAATGAACATATTGCATGCAAGCAAAGCCCCGGGTAGAAGCTAGTTAGTATATCATCATTATCATCTGCCTAACCTTTTCCCAACCATGTTGGGTTTGGCTTCCAGTCTAACTAGATGCAGCTGAGCTGAACTGATTAGTGTTTTACATGGAGCGACTGCCTATCTGACCACCACAACTCAGCAGCTGGGTAATACTATTTCCCTTGGCCAAACTTAATTTTGCGGTTCGATGCCTATACACCATTACTGCAGCTGGGTAATACTATTTCCCTTGGCCAAACTTAATTTTGCGGTTCGATGCCTATACACCATTACTGCAGCTGGGTAATACTATTTCCCTTGGCCAAACAAACTTAATTTTGCGGTTCGATGCCTATACACCATTACTGCAGCTGGGTAATACTATTCCTCTTGGCCAAACAAACTTATTATAAAGTTGAAGCGTCAATTGCCTAATGGATAAGGTGTCGGACTTGTGATCGAGAGGTCGCAAGTTCCAATCCAACACAATATTGCCGTGAACCCACTGCAGACACAAGCATATTTAGCTTAGTTGGAGGGGTTAACAAGATTGCTAGTAATGTGAATTCTACACATATTCCTAGTAATCTTTACAAAAAAAAGTCATAAAATTTGTTTGTAATTGTGTTTATAAGTTTTAATGTAGGGGGTGATCTCCGGAACTAATGAGCCAGTTCTAAAATTACACACATCAAAAGTGTCTAGGGATCAAGCATTTTTATGCGGATTTCTTGAGATTGAGATGTGGCTTTGTAATAAATTTATGATTTTATAAATTTATATGGATCCTTTTTGGTGCATTTCATAATTTGAAACAGGAACTGTTAATCAAATTCGAGTAAAAGATGAAAATCAGCTGTCAATATTTTCCCTATAAAAACATACAACGCATTGAAGACATTATTAGTGCTACTGTTTCCCTACTACTGATTAAAACCAAAGTTATTATGGAGCGGCGACGTCATATAAGCAGGGAAGAAATGCTCAGAGCCGTGGGAATGATAGAAGCTGGTTCCCGGCAACGTACTGTGGCTTTAGCTCTGAATACAAGTCAGAGTGTTATCAGTCGACTTTGGACACGTTACCGAAGCACTGGTACCGTGGCTGAGCGCCATGGAGGACGGTATCGCTGCACCACACGGAGACAAGACCGATACATTCAAATCTTAACTCGAAGAGCTCCAACAATAACCGCCATGATGTTAGCCGTGAGGCTTCATCACTCTTCAGGGAACTTAATTAGCGACCAAACAGTCAGAAACTGCTTGCATGAAGTGAACCTTCATTCCCGAAGACCGCTACGGGTACCACCTATAGCAATGCACAATCGTAGGATTCGATATCAATGGGCTCTTGAACACAGAAATTGGGCAGAAGAACAATGGCATTTCGTGTGCTTTTCTGATGAGTCTCGTTTTGGTATGAGACCGGATACAAGACGTATACGACACTGGAGAACCCCTGGACGCCAACAGCGATTAAAATCCTGCCAGGAAGTCCATCCTTATAGTGGTGGAACCATCATGGTATGGGCGGGTATTTGGATCGGCGGAAGAACTGAGTTGATTTGGATCAGAGGCAACCTCAACGCTCAAATTTATGCTGAGACGATTGTATCTGACGTCATCGTTCCTCTACAAGTGCAAATCGGTCCCTTATTTCAGTTAATGCATGATAATGCACGACCGCACACCGCAAGAGTTGTAAGACAGACTCTCGCCGCAGCTAACATCAATGTCCTGCTCTGGCCTGCTCAGTCGCCAGACTTGAACCCGATTGAGCATGCATGGGATGTGCTACAGAGAAGAGCTCTGCCGAATATGGAGGGTATCCAGTCGCAAGAAGACCTTTTTTTGTTGTTGCAACGAACATGGGCGGCCATTCCACAGCGTGATTTGGATGAACTCATTTTGAGTATGCCAAACCGATGTTCTTGTGTTGTTAGTGTTCGCGGTAGAAACACGGATTATTAATTGTTTAAGTTACCCAATAAAATTTTAAAGAAAACTGTTATTTCAGTCTTTTTTTCGAACTTTAATGTTAGTGGTTCAAATGTCAAAAATCCCTTTATTAGGAAAATGGCAAATTTCTTTATTAATGCAAAGGTGACTTGGTTTATCGTTACTGTGACAAACGAAAACACTTTATTTGATGATACCTTAAAGAAAATTTTAATTAATATCAATCAGGAGAAAAGTTATTGCAAAAATATATGTTGATCCCTAGACACTTTTGATGTGTGTATTATAGCTAGTATAATTATATGATTTCGAAATCCTATTGAATATTGTGTAGAAAGGGGCCCGTGAAGCAGAGGCTGTGCATAAGTTAACTTACATGCTTTTCATATTTTGTTTGACCAATACGAATTGTATGGACTTTAAAAGAGAGTAGTCAGTTAGAAAACACCGGTCTCATCTAGCTAAACTAAACTTAACACGCATAAAAACAAGACGAGTAAGTGTTATTTGTAACCAATTTACAAAATAAATATTATATTTCATAATTTTTGAATTAGAGTAGAACAACAGTACCTGCTGCGCTACCACTGAAAGAACTTCAATGTCGATACGGTTGAACTCGTCGAAGCACGCCCATGCACCAGACCTTGTGAAAAAAGTATATAGTGGTTACAGGCACAGCCGATCTTCGGCCATCATTCGCCTATGATGGCCGAAAATCGGCTGTGCCTTGCTGGCGGGGTAGCTCACCGTCCGGTAAGGACCAGGCCCGGAGCGACGTAGGTACTTACGCAGCCAATCCCTTGAAGAACTTGCCCATAGCCCTGAAGTCGAGCTGATCAGAACAATTGAACACGACGCACTGCACTGCGACCGCCTTCGCTAGATCCTGTAAGTTGTTCCACCATTTTTATCGGTTTTGTATCGGTTACATTTCGGTGAGTGTGCGATGGAATTGCACAGCCTAATTCCATCAAGCCCGTTCCATCATCGGACTACAAGATAATCGGCGATATCCCATCGTTACATGGTCGACATCCCACACATACGCACACAACGTTTTGGGAATACTTTCATTGTGCGTACGGCTAAGGAGTGGAGTTTCCTTTTGGAGTCTTTATCAAGAGTGAATAGGTTGCTTCTAGGTGAGTGTGTTTTATCTTCAACCACATCATCACCTACCATCAGGTGAGATCAATAACAAAATTAAAAAAACTCTGCTCCATTAAGCAGTCAAGCCCTCTCCAAGCATATCATCTCCCATAGTCTATTCTTTTCTCCCGGTGTTGTGCTCAACCTTGCCAGTTGTTGAGCCAACGAAGATAATCCCAGTTTGCCCAAGACACACATTTCACATTTTACCCCCAAGCTGTGTAAGGATTCCAGTGTTTAGATATTACATTTAGGCATACAGCTAATACAAGCTTTATACACATTTACGTCGAACAGAATAGTTTTATTTCTCACGTATGAGTTATAGTTATATAGCGTGATAAGATCTCTACAGATTTCAAAAACTAATCTAGGATTTATATTAGTTTATTTTCTCTTAACATTTATTAATAGCTGAACCAGCTTTTATATTTTCTTTTATATGCTTCGTACAGACGCCAGCACATCAAGCTACAACAATCTGTCAAATTTCTTTTATAGGTTTTAAACTTTATTGTTAAAGACATTAGGTTCAAGGTTGATTAGGAAAATTTTACAGTTTCGGGTAGCTTCATGTGCTGGCGTCTGTACATAAAATAAACACTACATAATTGAATTTATTTATTATCTGAATAAGGCATGTGTCGCTGACGGATTTTTGGTTAATGTAATTTAAGTGTTAATCTTCCATGGTCAACAGGTTGAAAAAACTGTTAATTTATTAACAGTTTTCGGAAATGAATAATGTGCGTTGAGCGCGTTGACAAAAATTAACAGCTAACATTTTCAACCTGTTTTTTCATTGATGAATAATAGTTAAAATAAATAAATAATATTCCACCACTTTCACAAAACGCCATCTAGTCCCAAACTAAGCAGAGCTTGTGCTATGAGTACTAGACACTGATAAACATACATATTATATATTTCTAAATACATACATATTGTAGATAAATTACACCTAGACAAAGAACTAATGATCGTGCTCATCACACAAACATTTATCCTGGGTGGGAATCGAACCCACGACCTTGCGCATAGCAGTCAGGGCCACTGACCACTAGACCAACAGGCGTGACTAATGAAAAGTCGTTAAAAAAACTGTTTATTGATTCAACGTCCATCTCTAGTCTGAACGTACCTTGGTAGTCTCAGTCTTGCCGGTGCCAGCGGGCCCGGCGGGGGCTCCTCCGAACTTGAGATGCATCGCACACATCAGCGTCAAGTAACAGCGATCTGTTAGCGGTGTGATTACCAGACGCCCACTAGAATTTTTAATTTATGCTTTCATTAACACAACAAGATCAATCAAATATTGAAGTGTCAATAGCCTAATGGTTAAGACAGTGTCGAACTACGGGGTTGCGGGAATGTTCTTAAGAGATACCGCAGCCCTGGAACGCAAGGGCAACTGAAAGAACAGGGTAAATTTTTAGACAGTAGAAGTCTGACACTCCCTTCCGACCCATCCACAGTGGGACGAGTCATTTCATGATTTTACAACCCAGAAAAAACAGAGACTTGAGATCGATATGTCGCGGGTTCGAACCCACCCATTACACTATTGCCGTGAACCCACTCCAGATACAAGCATATTTAGCTTAGTTGGAAGTGTTAATAAAGTTACTAGTAATGTGACTTCTACCCACATTGCTAGAACTATTTAAAACAAATGTTTTCATCATCACACCGCAGGCTCTACAAGACACTGAGTCAATCCATAACAAATACTTTGGCACACTGCTTGGCCGTACAAAAAAATAGCGCTGTCATCACTAAATATTGTCCTAAATTGATAATTTTATCGCGGGCTTTGAGCGCGGCGACCGAATCAAGAAATTCCGTAACGAAAATAAACCTAACACACCCACTCCGACCGGCACATCGGTGCGGCGTTGAAAGTCGTGCATCGTCTGACGTTGTTTCAGTTCGGCAGACATCGGCACGGTGTTTGTGTGCGTGCGGCTAGACGTATGCGTGTATAGTCTACAGACTATACACGCATATGTCGTGCGTGCATGTGTACGAGGGAACACGGGGTGGTAGGTATTAGTCAGTATGAGTCTGTCAGACTCCTTCGCCCGCCCCAGGGCGGAGGACATCCATGAGGAATTCTACCTTGAAAAAAAAAAATTAGGAATAAAAAAAAAACATCCTAGAACTAAGAATCTTTTCTTTTTCCTCATGGATATCCTTATCCTCAATGTCAGTCAGACTAAAACATGTTCCCTCGCAAACCTGCGCCGTGGCTTCGTTGATTCTCTTTAAGATGGCCTCTCTTTCCGTTTTTGAGTCCCGTGACTTCTAAGAAAGGCCCACTTAGAACTATACTCACACAAATCTTTATAATTTATGTTATTAGTTAAGTATGTAATTAGTATTTATACACACTGTGTCTATCATATCTTCTTTAACTCTCCCGTCGCAGGTCTGCTGCAAGAAATTTCTTTTGGAATAAGCAGCACATTTGTGCTGTTTTATCTGTATTTATATTTTTTTTTCTTTTCTGTCTTAAAAAATAAAATAAGAACACGCTTTAATCTAGGGTGACTAAAAAATTCAACTAACCTGTTACCAAGATACTCATTCTGGTACGTGAACACGGAGTTAAGCGCCTTAACGTCGCAAGTGTTCAGGCTGAACTGGCGATAGAACCTGCTCGTGTCCAGATGGGTCTCGTCTTGGTAAATTTCCGGAGTTTCGTCAGGTTCCAGCGGCCAAATTGGCTTCACGTTCTGGTAATACCTGAAAGTTTACACCTAATTTAATAAGAAGGACGTTTTGGGAATACTTTCATCGTGCGTACAGCTAAGGAGTGGAATTCTCTGCCGGAGTCTGTGTTTCCCCATAGCTATAACCTGGAGGCATTTAAGTCAAGAATGAATAGGTATACTTCTAGGCAAGCGTGCTTCATCTTCGATCACATTATTTAATAGACCAGAGTTACAGTAGTTTTTCTTAATCTAAACAATTAAAATTACGAATATATACTTGTCTGTATCATAACTAAATTTTACTAGCTTCTGCCCGCGACTTCGTTCGCGTGTGAAGGTTTGCCCGCGTAAATCCCGATCCCGAAGGAATTTTGGGATAAAGTTAGTCTACTAACGTGTCACAGCACTAGGTATTCGGTCTCTGTTATCAATGTATTTAAGATTAATACCAGATACCGATTTTTTTTTTAATCAAGAAGAACGATGAGAATTATCGATCTATTGGCAAGTGACATGAACATTTATTGACCCTCGTAGTGCTGTGACAAGTTTGTTATGATTGGTACTCAAGAAACACACGAAAGCTATAATTTGGTATAAATAGCTAATTCTTGGAGTCACTTATTTTGAGCTGAAACTGTGCATAGAGACTCCATACCAGATGTTGTCTTCAGACCTTTCGGATCGATATGGGGTTTCCGTTACACTTACACTTTATTGTACACCTTACAATATTCCAATGGATACAAAAGGTAAAACTAGTGTACAATTGGCGGTCTTATCACACAGGGTGATCTCTTACAGACAGTCTTTGGATGGACAAAACTAAACTATTTAGTTTGTTGCTCACCGCAGCTGACAGATCCACTGGAAGTCGGAGGGGTTGCGTACGCTCTCGTCGACGAGCGTGCGCGTCACATCACGAGCGTGCACTTCCACAACAATGAGAGCGCACAGAACCTCGCGCTGGAAGAACGTTAGCTCGCCCTTCACTAGAGCGCGCAAACTGTCCAGCTAACCAAGAAACGAAACTTGAGTTGAGTTGAGCACCTTAACTTCTAAGTTGAGCTACATGATAACTTAAATTCTTTTTTTTAAAAAAAAGAGAACTAGAAATGTAATAAAAAGAAACGTTTATTAGATAATAAGCAAGGATACAAGTTCAGTAAATAACACAGTCAATTTTAGATAGTTGTTATAGTATTTTGGAGATTAGTGCATAGAAATTACAAATTTAGTACAATGATACATTACTGTGAGAGTACCACTAGTTATTTATATACAAATAGTGATCTAAATTTAGAGTGTCAACTTAATAACAAGTACATAACAATTATACAGTAATGAGAAGAATTTGTGTTTATGTGTGCGAGTTGATTGAGTAAGTGTGAGTTGATTATGAGACGAGTGTCGTGTATCGTAGAATTCACATTACTAGCAATCTTGTTAACCTCTCCAAGAGTGGGTTTACGGGAATAGTGTGATGGGTGGGGATCAAACCCGCGATCACAAGTCCAACAATATTTGCACTGTCTGGACAGATCTACTCAAATCTGTGCGCTTTTTTGCACATGATTCTCATATGATTTAATCAGTACGAATTGTATGGAATTTACGTTGATTTCTGAGCTTGTTTCGGTTGCCTTTTATGGGCAGTCAGTCAGTTAGGATACTCCGCCCTCGTCTAGTTTAAATTAAAATGTAAAGAACCAACTTCGAATAAAAAAAACACTGCAAAGTGAAAAATAGCTTTAATTTAGGAAGTCGGTGTCAAAAACAAAAACTAAAAAAAAACATATATATTCTTTTTAAAAGGGATAGAACTTATCTAGAATATCGACCCGCCATTAAAAATAGACTTATTACGTAAAACAAGACACTTTGGGGTACTGTGTTACTTGACACTTTTTATTGGTCTTTATGTCCTCTACTCATACATACCACTTTCATCGTGCACCGCGTTTCAAAATGGCGGGGGGTCGATATGCCAATTTCCATACACACAAATCACACACACACACACAGTAATATAAATCGTCCTAGTACCTAATAAATTTTTTATTTTAAATTTTATGTTTTTAATTATATGAATATGATGTTATTTGCTTTTTTTATTGTGTGTACTTGTGGCATGTGTCAATAAACGTTTTTTTTCGTTTTCTTCATACAATAAGTTAGAACTCCTATCTGGTTACCTGCATTAAATTTTCCTCAAAGAAGCTATCCATGCGGTATTCATCGATGGCGTTCTCAACGCCCGCGGTCCAGGCGGTCTGCGAGCCGGCGATCACTACCTGGCCCGGCCAGCGCAGTACCCACTCCACGCGAGGAATCTCCCACAGCTCGGTGAGCCCGTCGATCAGGGTCAACCGAACTGGAGTAAAAGAATAAAGAATAATTGATTTCTCTTCCACAAAGTCTTATGGACTCGGTATTCTTACAAAATTATATTAGTCTATATATTTTTTATTACATTAAGAATTCATTTGTCATTATTATTGTCTCCGGTTGTTGTCATCTGGCTAACGACAATACTTGATCAAATTAAATCAAAATCAAAATTGTTTTATTTTACATAGGCCTAAATGGGCACTCATAAAACGTCAGAAGTTAGTGCACGGTTCGAAATTGGTCGTTTCCTATGGAGAAGAAACGGAAACTCCACGGTTACTCTTTTAAAAAAAATTCTTGATTTTCACAATCTTTGCATAATAGGTACAATTTTTTATTTATTTTTTGGTATGAGAGGACAGTAGACTAATTGACATAATAAAATGTAATATAACTAATCAGAAATGAATCTCAGAGTCTATAGTGTTCACACATTTACATTAAAAATTAACTTTACAAAACTGCAAATAAACTAAAGCAAATGACATAAAAATAAAAATTATATACAAGTAAAATAAAATAAAAATCACAACAAAAAAATATATAATAAAAACAAATAATAAAAACAACAAAAAAATGGGGTTGTTAATAGACCTTTATACAATAACGCAGTCACAATAAGCCAGGGAGGCCTTGCATAGACACAACCTCGTAGCCAGAATTATTCACCAGCAACTTGCTCTTAAATACAATCTTGTGGAATCGGAAGTACCGTACTATAGGTGTACTAAACTCTTTTGCAAAAAAAAACGGGCACTTTAGATTTTTTTCTCTACTTCAATGAAGAAGAACAAGAAATAGGTTTTATTAATTTGACGATGTATTGGCATGTTATTTGAAGCATCCTGGCATGATTCTTTACGTTCCAAATTTAAAATTTGAAATTAATAAAAGAAAAATAATGATTATTGTGGATTATTCTAAAATTGCTTTACTAATGGCGCGAATTGCTGAAACGATTTTTAACTTATTATTATTGTCTCCGGTTGTTGTCATCTGGCTAACGACAATACTTGATCAAATTAAATCAAAATCAAAATTGTTTTATTTTACATAGGCCTAAATGGGCACTCATAAAACGTCAGAAGTTAGTGCACGGTTCGAAATTGGTCGTTTCCTATGGAGAAGAACCGGAAACTCCACGGTTACTCTTTTAAAAAAAATCTTGATTTTCACAATCTTTGCATAATAGGTACAATTTTTTATTTATTTTTTGGTATGAGAGGACAGTAGACTAATTGACATAATAAAATGTAATATAACTAATCAGAAATGAATCTCAAAGTCTATAGTGTTCACACATTTACATTAAAAATTAACTTTACAAAACTGCAAATAAACTAAAGCAAATGACATAAAAATAAAAATTATACACAAGTAAAATAAAATAAAAATCACAACAAAAAAAAAATATAATAAAAACAAATAATAAAAACAACAAAAAAATGGGGTTGTTAATAGAACTTTATACAATAACGCAGTCACAATAAGCCAGGGAGGCCTTGCATAGACACAACCTCGTAGCCAGAATTATTCACCAGCAACTTGCTCTTAAATACAATCTTGTGGAATCGGAAGTACCGTACTATAGGTGTACTAGACTCTTTTGCAAAAAAAACGGGCACTTTAGATTTTTTTCTCTACTTCAATGAAGAAGAACAAGAAATAGGTTTTATTAATTTGACGATGTTGGCATGTTATTTGAAGCATCCTGGCATGATTCTTTACGTTCCAAATTTAAAATTTGAAATTAATAAAAGAAAAATAATGATTATTGTGGATTATTCTAAAATTGCTTAACTAATGGCGCGAATTGCTGAAACGATTTTT
This sequence comes from Tholera decimalis, assembly GCA_943138885.2. NCBI lineage: Eukaryota > Metazoa > Arthropoda > Insecta > Lepidoptera > Noctuidae > Tholera > Tholera decimalis. Next base: position 14,343,670 of record OW964551.2, read on the forward strand.
AACTGATTACGATATTTTAAAACTTTTTGGATATTTTCTGCAAATTAAACAATTTAATCTTTCTTTTTACATTAAATACCACTTTTTGATATGAGTGATAAAGCGATAAGGGCCGGTAAAATTATAGCCCTACTTGAAGAAGGTTGTTCGCAAACTTACGTGTCTCAGCGGCTAAATGTGAGTCGTTCAACTGTCCAGAGGACTTGGCAACGGTATCAAGAGACCGGTTGGGTCAAAAGAAGACCCGGTTCGGGAAGAAAACGATGCACAGAACCAAGAGATGACCGCTTTTTGGTGAGTCAGGCGTTACGGAATCGTAAAGCGTCAAGTGTGGACCTGAAGAAGAGCCTTGAAGAAGTAAGAGGAGTAGAAGTTAGCTTGTGGACGGTCAGGAGAAGGCTTTTGGCTGCCAATATCAGGAGTTACCGCCCAGCTCGGGGCCCTAAATAACTCCGTGAGCACCGTGTTGCTCGACTTCAGTTTGCTCGGAACTGTGCTTCATGGACTCTGGAGGACTGGAATAAAGTATTGTTTTCTGATGAAGCTAGAATCTCTTTGTGTGGAGAGGACCGACGCCGGCGAGTGCTGCGAAGACTACGGGAACGCTATGCGGAAGTGTGTTTCGAAGAAATCACTCCTTATGGCGGAGGCTCCGTTATGTTTTGGGCAGCAATTAATTCGACGGAGCGTACGGAGTTAGTTTTCATAGAAAATGGAACATTAAATGCACACCGGTACATAATGGAAGTCCTAATTCCATATGCACAACCCACATTTACTGCACTTGGGGAAGATTCCATTTTTATGGACGACAATGCTCGCCCGCACCGTTCTGGCGACGTGGAAGCATACATGAAAGAAGTTGGGATCGGTCGTTTAGATTGGCCAGCTCGAAGTCCTGACCTCAATCCAATTGAGCATGTCTGGGATGTTCTAAAGAGACGGGTAAGATCAGTGCAACCTGCTCCACAAAACATCAGGGAGCTAAAAAGAGTCAATGCAGAAGAGTGGGAACGTATTCCTCAAAACATTATTAAAAACATCGTGGAAAGCATGCCCAGAAGGATTCAAGCTGTGATTTTGGCAAGAGAAAGTCACACTCGTTATTAGGTTTTTACATTTGTAACTTTATTTAATTAAAAAAAGTAAAAAAAATCTTGTCTTTATTGCCGACCACTTCTTATTGTTTGGGCGTGTACATCGGTTTTCAAGAATCCGTCGTTTTATTTTCTTTTAATTGCCCGAATTCACTTCAGGCGCATTAATTTACACGATTATAAGTATACAGACTACGCCAAAGCAATAAATTTCATTTAATTAACTCAAATCGACCTTAGAACGTCAATTTCCTTAGGTGCCCGTTTTTTTTTGCAAAAGAGTGTATATTTTTTTCATTATTATTACGAATGAGCCCGTTCTTGACCCCGATGACACCTGATAATAAGTGTAAGATGAGGTAACAATTACAATATTATTCGTGGAGGACTGGTGCCTAAGCTAAGCCGAAACCTGTAAAGAGCCGAGAAAAGTTTGTTCGTTTGTTTGATTAAACGCGCTAATCTTCTAAACTACTGGATGGATTTGGATAAAATTTGGCATGGAAGTAGGCTTGCTTACTTTTTATCCGACTGCAAAAGGTCAGTGTCCCTACTCCACACCGCGCGCCGCCCGAGGGTATAAAAGATGCGTGCACAGGCGCGAGCGGGGAATCGCACCTTTCGTTACCGAATTGAGGGGGAGCTTTCCTCCCCCCATCCCATTCGCGCAGGAGTTCCTCAAGGCTCCGTACTATCCCCCCTCGTTTTCACGCTATTCACTAGCGATATCCCCAAGCATAAAAGTACTCAGCTAGCCCTATTTGCCGACGATACGGCTATCTATTATACCGGTTTTAAACCCGATGCCATCGCTCGCACTCTCCAAACTTCCGCAAACACTCTGGCCAAGTGGTTCCGGAAATGGAGAATCGAAGTCAATCCAGACAAAAGCCAGGCAGTCCTCTTTTCTAAACCGCGGATAAACCCACCCTCCCCCCGTCCGATTACCATGTACGGCAAGCCGATCCCTTGGGAAAAGCAAGCCAAATACTTAGGCGTGGTCCTCGATAAACACCTTTCCTTCGCTGAGCACATAAAGCAGGCACGTTCGCGCGCCGCTTTCGCTCTAGGTAGGCTCCACTTCATTCTTAGCTCCCGCAGCAAGTTATCACTCAGGTGCAAGCTGCGTATTTTCACCGCGGTCATCCGTCCCATCATGACCTACGCCTGCGTTTTTTTTCGCACACGCAAAGCCCTACCTCCTCCACAAGATGCAGACCCTTAAAAACCGATTCCTCCGTAGAGCCACGGGAGCCCCCTTTTTATGTTCGAAATGAGCTTCTTCACGTAGACCTCAAGATGCCCACCATACAGCAGTTCATGAAACGTGTCTCCAAGCGTTTCTTTGATACTGCAATCCAACATAGTATAGTATTTGTTATTACAAATACCAAATAACTTACGTTTTCTTTGTAATCATAATCCATAATTCATCCATCAAAACAAATATTTTCTTGTCATGACATTTTTTACGTCAAGGCTGACAAACTGTAATTTTTCCTTCTTGTAGTCACTTAATGGCTAATAGACTAAAAAGGTTGTTCATACTTTTATTATATAATTGTTATTCACTTTTATCGATAGGACTAGCTTAATATTGTATATTATATTGTGGTTGTCTACTGATTAACGGCATTTTAAATTATAATTATAAATTTCTAAAACACACTCTCAGATTTTATCGAAGAGGTTTAATAAATTATGCTCGAATATAACTGGCTGATCAAATAACTGGCAAGATGGACTATTTTGGACTCTACAATTTGAATTCTGGTACAGAATGAGAATGGAATGGACTTTGAACGCTGAGCTGGGTATAAAAGGCGCTGGGGGCCATCTCCGGGGGTTCAGTCTTAGACCAGTTTTTAGAAGAGTTTAGTTCTCGACGACTTTTGACGAAGAGGAAGTGCAGTACCCGCTACCCTGACTCCTTGCTGGGAGCCTGCTGCCTTGACTCCTTGCTGAGAGCCCGCTATCCTGACTCCTTGCTGGGAGCCTGCTGCCTTGACTCCTTGCTGAGAGCCTGCTGCCCTGACGCCTTGCTGAGAGCCTGCTGCCTTGACTCCTTGCTGAGAGCCTGCTGCCCTGACGCCTTGCTGAGAGCCTGCTGCCCTGACGCCTTGCTGAGATCCTGCTGCCCTGACGCCTTGCTGGGAGCCTGCTGCCCTGACGCCTTGCTGAGAGCCTGCTGCCCAGACGCCTTGTTGGGAGCCTACTGCCAGACCGAGTGGCCTGCCAAGCCGTCCCGCAAGTACTATTTTCTAAACCTCCTCCTCTTCTCTCCTGAGAGTGTGTCAGATAGGTAGGTAGGCCGGTTTCTAGGATAGGTAGATAGGTAGGCAGGTTTTTTATATAATACTGTATATAAATAATATATTAAATTTAATGGTACATTTACCCTCTTTTATTGGAGAAGTAGAAGGTATCGTTACAATAGGAATCCCCTTATCGTATCGGCCGCTCAATACGAACCCTCGCGTATCTCTAAGTTTCGCCGACCAAGGCATACCCTAGTCACTCCCGATGACGCAATCACCCTGCTCCAAGAGAGCCTTCCGTCCTCGCCGCCGAGGCCCGCCGCGACGTCCCCGTAATAGTCCGCCCCGACCCTTGCCAGAGCCAGCCCGCGACGCTGAGCCAGTAGCTTTAAATTCCCTTATTAATAACTAGCTTTTGCCCGCGACTTCGTCCGCGTGGAATAGTTACTTTGGGCTAACGTTAAATTTAACCCCGATTTTGAAGCATTCTTCATTGGCGCTCCGCTCCTATTAGCCTTAGCGTAATGATATATAGCCTATAGCCTTTCTCTATAAATTGACTATTTAATTAAAATATATTTTTTCAATTCGAACCAGTAGTTCCTGAGATTATCGCGTTCAAACAAACAAACAAACTCTTCAGCCTTCAATTACATGACGCGCAGATTTGGATTTGGATTTAGAGCCGGTTTGTCTACTGAAAGTGCAATCCTGTGCCTCAAACAGACTGTGCAGTACTACACTGACCGGAAGACACCAGTGTATGGCTGCTTTCTCGACCTATCAAAAGCTTTTGACCTGGTAAACTATGACATTTTGTGGCAGAAATTATCGGATGATACCGAGCTACCTGCAGAGTTCATTAACATATTTCAATATTGGTATAAAAATCAAAAGAATTATGTCAGGTGGGCTGATGCTCATTCTGAGTTTTACAGGCTAGATTGTGGCGTAAGGCAGGGAGGGTTAACTTCACCCAGTCTTTTTAACCTATATATGGATCGGCTGGTTGGTGAGTTGAGCGGCACCATGGTCGGATGCTCTATTGATGAAAGAATGATCAACAACATAAGTTATGCTGATGACATGGTGTTGCTCAGTCCATCAATCTGTGGCTTAAGGAAATTGTTGGCCGTCTGTGAGAGTTATGCGGAGGCTCATGGCTTGAGGTATAATGAAACTAAAAGCAAAGTAATCGTTTTTAAAGTGCGCAATAAGGCGTAGGCATGTGCGCACAGGCGTGCATGTCGCCAATTAAATTGATGGTATGTTTTAATTTATTGTACTAACAATAGGTTAAGTTTTTTACTAACACTCTATGGATCAATGGTTTGAGACAAATAAATAAATTAATTAAATTATATTATTAGCATAGATAGCTGTTGCCCGCGACTTCGTCCGCGTTTCCGTCGTTTTCCGTAAAAAAAAGTAGCCTTTGTCCTTCCTCACGGTTCAGTGATTTTGATGTAACAGACAGATTAACTTTCGTAATTTAGTAGGGAAATATAATATGTCAATCTATAATACTGTTGAAAAATATCGCAATACCGAACCGCACAATATTATTGTTAATAGCTGTGCCCGCGACTCCGTCAGCGTGTAACTCCTTGTGTGTTATTAAGTTAATGTATTGGTAATATTGTTTAGATCACGTTCACATGAGGCTTAAGTACCAATAGAACGAAAATACTTCAGCGCAAAGCTTCCGGGTAAACTATGTTGTAAGTTGACCCGTCCGGCACGTGAACATAAAGATTTCTAGAACTGCTAACCCGGGAAAGAGCGACGTACAACTGACCATGCGAGAAACAACTGACACCGAGATCTACTCCAGCAACACGAAAAGTCTGCCCTTGAGCCTTATTAATTGTCATTGCATAACACACCGATACTGGGAATCGCGTTCTTTTAAATTGGAATGGAAAATTATTTGGTATTATGGGAATTCTGGGAATAAAGACGGTTTCTCCTGCACCGCAACCTGTTAAAATTTGAGCCTCGATTATATTTTGTTGCAACGGGGTTACTTTTAGCCGAGTTCCATTGCAAAGTTGTGGTGGTTTTAAATTTCGGAGCAGAATAATAATCAGAAAGCTTCGAACTGCTAAGCTATCGGGAGTTACACGTGTTATTGTGAGTTAACCATAAAAGATAGATATATGCTGTCGTGGGATATTTTTTATATAATTTTAAGGAGAACATTTCCGTCATAAATGATTTCTGTGTAGCTTTAACCATTAAGGTTGCACACGCGACGGAAGCTTAAAAAATGGAGTAACTTCTCCCGTTTTCCCAACATTTCCCTTCACTGCTCTGCTCCTATTGATTGTAGCGTGATGAAAAGTATACTATAACCAGCTCAGGAGTATGAAAAATAATTGTGCCAAGTTTCGTTAAAATCCGTCGAGTAGTTTTTGTTTCTATAACGGTTATACAGACAGACAGACAGACAGACAGACAGACAGACAGACAGACAGACGGACAGACAATAATTTTACTGATTGCATTTTTGGCATCAGTATCGATCCCTAATCACCCCCTGATAGTTATTTTTTAAATATATTTCATGTACAGAATTGACCTCTCTACAGATTTATTATAAGTATAGATAATAATGATATGATCCAGCCTGTCCCTAGCTGCCCTCCCCTGCGACGCCCTAAGCCGAGGTCCGTACCCCACAGGGGGTGCCCTTAGCGTGTAGTCGCCTAGTTTGTAAGTTTTTTAATAAGCCCTGGCTGGAGGCTTTAATTAATTAATTAATTAAGGCAACCACAGGCAAGTCCGGTTAAGCAGCCGACAACCTCAGAGGTTGACCTGCGAAAAACTCTCAAAAAAAAAAAACGCGAGCGCGGTCGGAACGCTAACTAAGAAGTTATTATTATATACCTACGTATTATATAAGAGTACCTATTGTAACAATAGAACCAAAATTAAATGTATAGTCGGCAATCGTGAGTTCATATTTCAGCTCCGCACACTTACCCAAGAAACCACAAATCAAGGCATGAGGCCTAAACACATACAAGATAGATAATATAAAGAACTACTCACTGGAATGTCTCATGGTGTCTTCAAGTAAAAGCAGCCACTGTTCGACATTAGTGGATGGGTAGAACTTGTATCTCAGCTCAACGATTTCACCTTCGCTGGAGTGCATGTGAGTGATTTGCAGATCCGGTTGGAAAGTCACCTGAAACCACAATGTCTCATTATCAACTCCAATGTACACCTTATTACCAGTAAAGATGTGGTGCGCTCGTAAATTTATTTTTATTAATACAAATGATTATATTTGTACCGTAAAACGCTGCAACTTTGCCAACTAAGCCCAACTTTGCCTATTTCGTTTAATGAACGATATTTCGCGTTTGCTTCGTTTTTTCTTATTTTCTACCATTTGGTAGTGATTTTACATTATTAGGGTAACATATTTTTCATTTTTTGTAATGGTAACTTCATTGTTATTCCGTTAATTGTACGACAAACACCGGTGCGAGTGAGTGAAAATTTTTAGTGTCTTGTAACTTTTGAAGTTTTAGCTAAAGAAAAGGTGTTTTCGTGCAGCTATAACATTCCAGGGTAAGAAAATACTATCTACTTTCCGTATTACTCGATATTTTTGTTAAAAGGACACCATTTCATTAAAATAACTTAGCAGGCAATGTTGTGCACAGTTTTGAAAACTTGAGTGACACAACTTTGCCTGGGTCTAGGGATGTCACTAGTCGGATTTTAATAATGATATATTTTTACTATGTAAATGTTGTATTAGCATGAAATTTACACAGCTTCAAACCCGGTCAAATCGACACGTAAGCGCTTGCATGCACTAAATTCCCTTCGTTTTACGATATTTTATTGCATAAATTGTTAATGTTCCGAAGTCGGGTGAAGACACTGACTCCTGTATAAACTCAAATATTCTGTGGAAAAGCCACTTTTTTTAATTTTTTTATTAGTAATTACGAGTCAGTATTGCTAAAAAGCATTATATTTGTGATTTTTACTCATAAGTGGAATTTGGTTTTATTTTTGAAAAAAGTGAATAAAAGTTTAAGAAAATAATCCGTATTTTTTTTTGGACAACCCTTGTTTCAACGACATTTTTGTATGAAAAGTTTGTGGTACCTGCTACAACATTGCCTATCAGCAGTAAAAAAATATTCAATACCGTCATGGTAATAATATAACTGCCGGGGACAAGCACGTGTCTCTTGTACACGGAAAAAAAATACTAAAAAGATCAACAATATATTTATTGAGATATCCTTCTAGGCAAAGTTGTGTCTTTTACCTACAACTTTGCCTACGACTTTGGGTGTTTGTAATTCTGAAAAACGGCGTGATTTAAATGGATTTGGGTTCTACCTGGCAAAGCATAAGGTCTGTTTTCCATCTGAAAGTCTGTAAAAGCCGCAATAATAAACAGGTTCAGAGATACGAACAAAAAACGTCAAAATCCGGGCAAAGTTACAGCATTTTACGGTAAAGGTTTAAGTTACTCACGCATTTTATGTTATAAATATCCAAAATTATTATTTATTATTATTTTATCCAATACACTTCAAACAATATTTATTACAAAATGTTTGGCCATACACGTGAGCCTCTTAGGGCTTATCTGTGAGCTGGCCAGTATTTATTCGATTAAACAAAGAAAAGAAAAACAGGTTTGCTTCATATAATTATTTTTTTAATGTAATATCTTTTATATTTATACTTACAACTTTTCGCATTTGTTGTGTAGGTATAGCGTTTGCAATTACTCTGGGAGTTTGTTAAGAAAGTAAGGTACTGCATATTCTAAAACCCTAGTCCCATACACATTTTAATTTCTTTATTTATTTATGACACATGACACTTACAAGAGAAAAATATATAAATACAGACAAAAGAGAGATTTTGGAACGATATCTTTATTTTTCATGATTATGTTTCTTAGGAAGTTCGGTCTAGATTTTCCGTTAGAAGTTCGGGCCTATTAACTTCAGTGAGGATGGAGAATTGGACCTTGTATTTAAATACATACACACCACACCACCGTATTTAAATACATGTACACTATTTTAAATAAAACGATTAATTAAAAAAGTAATCATCATTTAGACGTGAGGGTTTCAGTATCGAAATATTCGTTCGTCCGTAGTTTTATTAGACACTAGTACTCACGCGGGGCTTCGCTCCCGTGGATTCTATCACGGTAAAAACATAACTATTCTTTTTTGCAGTCGCGTAAAAAGTAGCCTATAACCTTCCTCAAGCTTCAAGCTACTTCCATACCAAATTGCATCCAAATCCACCCAGTACTTTCGAAGATTAGCGTGTCAAGCAAACAAACAAACAAACAAAGTTTTCCGCTTTATAATATTAGTATAGATACCAGCTGCTGCCCGCAACTTCATTCACGTGGGAGGATTTCCTGGGTAAATCCTGATCCCGTGAGAATTCCGGGATAAAAATTATATGCGTTATTGCAGGATATCAACTATCTACTTGCCAAATTTCATTAAAATTCATCCAGTAGGTCCGGAGATTAGCGTGTACAAACAGACGGACATTTTTTTGTCGTGTTACCGTTTCTTAACCCACCTCAATTATTATTTTTGTATAAAATTTAAATGTACAGACACACTTAGATATAGACTTAGACACACCTTGGCAATATTCTCGAAGCATTTTCTTAAATGCGGTTGCACAGCTCTAGGGTTGCGAGACTGCGACAATATCTCGAGCAGTTCATCATCACTGAGGAAGAAAAACCTCGGGAACCGAAGCCGCTTCAGCTCCATGTACTCATTGAGGCCGCGGGAAACCACCGCCAGTAAGTGAAGGGCTTCTTGGATACTATCCAGCAATCGACTATCGGGGCATATTACCATTATCTGGAAATTTAAAAAAAGCATTTTTTATAGTTGATAGGCTTGCGTTTAACCACCATCTCATCTGATGTTAAGCGATGATGTGGTCGAAAATGAAGCACGCTTGCCTAGAAGTAACCTATTCACTCTTGAGTTAAATACTCGTACACCCAGGTTATAGCGATCAGGAAACACAGAGTCCGGAAGGGAATTCCATTCCTTAGCCATACGCACAATAATACTATTCCCAAAATGTTTCGTGCGTATGGGTGGGATGTCCACCATGTAACGATAATGAATCGCCGTTAGTCTTGTAGTCCGATGATGGAACGGGCTTTTAAGACGATCTTTTTCCAAAACCGACACTACTTTTAGATTTACTGCGCAATGTATTTACACGCTTGCACTTTACCTTTTTTTTTACTCTGGTGTGCATTCGTTCTATGCGATTCAAGTCAATGGAGAGTTTTTAAATCTCAATAAGATCCATTTTTTAATTTTTTTTTCAAGAAAAATTCATTCATTTTTTTATAGAATTCACAAATTCTATCCACATTACTAGTCCTTTTTAAAAAATGGATCTTACTAGCAATCTTGTACCCCCTCCGACTAAGCTTTATATGCACAAACATATTAAGCGCTATGGCCGTGAACCCACTCAAGACCCAGGTCTAGAGTGAGTTCACGCAATAGTGTAATCGGTGGGCTTCGAACCCATGACCTCTCCATCACAAGTCCGACACTTAGCCATTGACGCTTCAAAATTATTGCTTCAATAGTTAATGTAGATGTGATAAATAACAACTGATTCTAAGTAAATACTATTATGTTAGTTTCACATACCTTTTTAGGGTTCCGTAGCCAAATGGCAAAAAACGGAACCCTTATAGTTTCGATATGTCTGTCCGTCTGTCTGTCTATCTGTCTGTCTGTCCATCCGTCCGTATGTCACAGCCATTTTATTCCGAAACTATTAAGACTATACATGTAAAACTTAGTAGGTAGATGTATTCTGTGAACCGCTTTCCGATTTTAAGAAAAAAATAAAAAATATTTAAAATAAAGGGGGCCCCCCATACATGGAACTAAAACTGAAAATATATTTTTTCATGAAACCTATGCGTGTGTGGTATCTATAGACAGGTCTTTAAAAATGATATAAGGGTTTCTAAAACCACTTTTTCATAAATTCAATCGTTTAAAAGATATAAGCTTCCAAAGTGGTAAAATGTGTGTCCCGCCCCCCTCTAACTTCTATAATAATGGAGTGAAAAATTAAAAAAAAATATATGTCTGTAGATCACATGATTATATTTGCCACCATAATAACTTACTGGACTGTAAATGTAAGCCTATTGAAAAGGTTAACTGTGTAACTTACCTTGGCATGAAAATAGATGAGAACTTTTCCTGGTCCCAACATGTAAACTATGTTTGTAGTAAATTAAGAATATTATTAAGTAAAATGTACCACCTAAGCTTTAATGTTCCTATAAACATATTAAGATGTATATACATGTCATTAGTAGATTCAATTATGAGTTATGCTCTTGACAGCTATGGATTAACATTCAAAAGTAACTTGGATAAAGTAGAAGCTCTACAAATTCGATTCTTAAAACTACTTGTTACTCAAAAAACTAAAAAAAATGTAATGGAGATTATAGAAAACTATTTAAAATATGTAAAATTTTACCTATTAGTTATAAACAAAAGTATGTTTTAGCAGTGAACCATCATGGCACCCAAGAGCATAAACTGACTCATGTAATCAACAACCATAACACACGATCTATGGCTGCTGGCAAATTCATAGTACCCAGAGTCACGAATTACTATGGTGACAGAACCTTAAAAAAACGAATACCATATCTTTTAAATAGTCTGCCAGCGGACATAAGGAGTGAAAAGAACAAAAACAAGTTTAAAAATAAGTTAAAAAAATATTACTTAGAAATATGTTAAAGTGCTATCATTAAATAAATTATTATTCGCTTTGTAAGAAAAGTTTTAACAATAAATAAATAATTACTAGTTTTTAAGTTTTAAATGTATAGTATATTATAGAGACTCATCGATCCCACAGTCAAACCACTACCACGGTTTTGTGGGGCTTAGTTTATAAGTTATTTGTAATTAATGTTTATAAATAAATAATAATAATAATAACCAAAATTAGTTTGAACGAAATCGGGTCAGCAGTTTTTGAGATTGATGTATTTTCTAAAACCGCAAATATAACTTTGTAATTTATACAAACACTATGAAAAACAAAATTATTTAGCGTAGTTGTAAAAATGTAAATAAGCTAGTTTTAAGAAATTTTTAAGTTTTTTTTATTCGTCATATAAAACATATCATATTATATTATTATAGTTACTACGGAACCCTTCATGGGCGAGTCTGACTCGCACTTGGCCAATTTTTTTTTATTATCGGAGGGAAACTTTCAAAAGGCGCCAGGACTTTTGGGGGAAAGAAAGTCCAAGGTGTGTGAGATTTCTACCTCACTAAAACCATCATCCGTACATAGAAAGGGTCCCGTTACGTCTTAAAAGACCGGAACCCCGTCTGTGCAACGCCTATTAGGGTACATCGCTGGGGAGACTGTAAAGGGGACTGACAGCCTGACTGACAGTTTCACATACCTACAATAAGATTGTTTCCACAGTCAACAAACCTTAGGACATGCCACTGCGGAGGCCATGATACGTCTCCAGATCCTTTCCATGGTACCATACTTCTTGGTTTCCATTGGCAACTGCCGTGATATGTCTTCAGACGTGAAGATCGGTTCCAGATACATCCATTCTCTGTTAAGTGAAACGTGGTTACTAGACAAACCTTAAGAACTAAACAATAACTAACTATTTTACAGCAATTAAAACTGTTTTAAAACAATCTTTAGCAAAATCGTGGATGACATTTCGAGGGCTACGCCTTTGCGCAGTGCTACGGCGAGGCTTTTATTGCAGCGATTGCGTAGCTTTGTGTTACGCAGTGTTGATATACCGGCAACGGTGTAAAATATATAAAATAAAAATCCCTTTGTATTGGTAATTCTTTTTAAGTTGGGTGTTATCGTTTCTATAATTATTTTTTGGCCTCCCCTAATTAATACCAGGTGTTCATAGCTATCATAGACTCTATCATCAAATAACCTGACTGGAATAAATCTTACTTCTTACTTATATTACAAATGCGAAAGTTTGTGAGGATGAATGTTTGTTACACTTTCACGAAAAGACTACTGAACGGATCTCAAAGAAATCCCAGAACTGCTACAGAATCGGGAGTTACGCGGGAAAACTCTCCTGCGCGAAAAGTCGCGGGCAGAAACTAGTATGGTGTAAGGATCAATAAGCCATTTACGATTAGCGCATAACCGGAATTAATTCGTAAGACATTAAGTCCGCTTTTGTACTATTTCTAAAGACAGACGGAAGCATAAGTATGTTACACACATAAGTCATATATTGTGGGAGACAGGTGCCTAAACTAGCCTTGTTGTAGCCTGTATTTCAGGACACCAGGTTTCCTCCCTTTACATGTCTATTATCTATTTTTTATTTTGTGTGTGTGCAGAAATTTTTGTGTTTCTGAGAGAGATAAAACGTATTTTTGTGTATACATATAATTAGGTGGTGTTATGTGTGTTTCTGTACGAGGTTACAACGTTAAGCATGTTTGTGTGTATATGTAGGTGTGGTGTGTGTAATTAAATCGAATTAATTACCAAAAATCTGCTCCTACTTTTTTATAAACTTATTTTTCTTTAAAAAGAAAATAATAATAAGTAAGAATCCTGTTGTTAAGATTAAAACTGAACCAATCCGATTAAATTTCTGTAACAGACCTAATTATGTTTGTATGAAAATAATTTATTAAAACAATTGTATTGTGATTTTCGAATCTCAGTTAAGTGAAATCAATTGCTATAAGAATAAATTTTAAGGGATTTTACTACTTACTTCTGACATTCGATCCATTCATCCACCACCTTCTGCGTAAGGCGAAGCTTATCGTCCCACTCCTGGATTCGGAGCTCGAAAGCCGCCTTGAAGGGACTGAAACCAAGTTGCTGTGTCCCTAACAGATGTTCGTCAAGTAGCTGCAAGGTTTCGTCTGCAATCTTCATGATATAGGTACCTGGAAGTACACACATTCTTTTCGGCATACCATTTGTTTCTTTATGGGTTATAGTATCATTTGCTTAGCCGTTTTAGCCAACTATTTCGGGTTCGGCTTCTAGTCTAAAGGGATGCAGCTAAGTATTACTGTTTTACATAGAGAGACTGCCTATCAGATCCCCACACCCTGTAACTGGTACACGAATCCGTTTGGCCAGACTGATGTCAGATTTTGTTTTCTGACTACCCATAATGACTATCAACGATGACACTGACACAAAACACAATAAATATACAAATGACATGACTCATTGGCAGCGATGTACTGGTCGAGTCAAAGCTCCAGAGCCTTGAACACCGACGACGAGTTGCAAGTCTATCGGTTTTCTATCGGTTACATTTCGGGGAGTGTGCGATGGAATTACACAATCTGATTCCGCCAAGCCCGTTCCATCATCGGACTACGAGACAAACGGCGAAGCGCCATCGTTACATGGTGGACATCCCACCCATACGCACAAAACGTTTTGGGAATACCTTCATTGTGCGTACGGCTAAGGAGTGGAATTCCCTGCCGGAATCTGTGTTTCCCGACAGCTACAACCTAGGAGTCTTTAAGTCCAGAGTGAATAGGTTACTTTTAGGTAAGCGTGCTCCATCTTCGATCACATCATCTCTTACCAGCAGGTGAGATAGTGGTCAGACGCGAACCTATTTTCAATAAAAAAATGACACTAGGATCTACATCTTAACGTACTTTCCGAGGCACGAAAGAATCTCAATGCGTTAAGATAGTCATCCAATCACGGACCGACCACGGCTATTATTGCTTAACTTTGAAGATCAAACCCTTCGGCTATTATTATTTGACCACGAGCTTCTTTATTATTTACCACTCTTTGTGTGTCATAAAAATTAAGAATAATACGCTACTTTGGCACGTTTGACACGTTTGAACATGTCTCGGGATTACGGGATCTCGGAACTTTGAAAGACAAACGAGGGAAAACGAAGCCTTCTTGTAGGAGCTCCTTAAGACCTTTCAATGTTATGAAGCACCAGCTGACGATGATATACGTATGCACTGGGTGTGTTGTGTGGAGACGCTATGTGTGTTATGAAAGAACTACCTACTGACTAATTATGAGACCTGCACACTTAATTATTGGATCTCTGAAAACGGGCGCTAGCAGCACAGTAACGTTGCGGGAATGTTCTAACAAGATACCGTGACCCTAGATCTTAAGGGCAGCTGAAGGAACACGGTGGGTTTTTAGTCAGTACAAGTCTGACACTCCCTTCCGCTCCACCCAGAGCGGGAGAAGTCATTCGATGATTTCTTCACCCCAAAAAAAAGCAACACAGTAATGTCGTATCTCTTTAGCAATACACATCATGAGGTGCGTGAAGGAAGCAGAGATCCTTAACAGCAATTCAACATCATAATATTAATCTCATTGAATAACATCATATTATAATACTTTGTTGTACACCTTACAATACACTTAAAGATAAAAATAATAAAACTAGTGTTCAATGGGCGGTCTTCTCGCACAGGGCAATCTATTACAGACAACCTTTGGATGGCCAGAAATTAAAGAAGACCGATTTAGTGCTATCAGTGTACAACATCATACATAATACTAATTAAACATAATAATATAAAAGACATAACAAAATATAGAAGAAAAAAAATATAGTGAGAGTTAATGCTCCTTCACCATTCTTTAGAACGTAGGTAATGTTTGAGCACGCCTCAAATCTATGGGTATTCCACAAACGAGCCGCTTGGATAGTGAAAGATTTATCTAAGAAAGAAGTGGAATGCATACGGATACTTAACTCTCAATTCCCGGTTAGTGTCAGACTTACCAGTGTTCTTGTAAGGAGTCATATCAAGGACCTTGTTCGCCCAATCTCCCTGCATCTTGTCCAGAGACTGCTCAATGACGTACTCTTTGCTGGCAAGCTCGCCGATCTCAGCAATCAGCTCGCCATGCTTAGCAAGCCCTTGCTTTATACACATTTGGAAAGTTTGCTTCTCATTCATTGTTACGGTTATACCTTTAGACAAGGGGAAGTGTTACTTATTTTTAATTTACCTTACTAGTACACAAACAATTTTACACACGATTTTAAGCTAGATACCATACAAAAATCAGTTAACCATAAAACAATCAGTTATAATATAATACAAAACTACATGCAAAAAAATATTGTACAAAAGAAAAAATAACATACATATTTTTAGTGACAGGGAGACATTTATAAAAGATTCTTTTCAATTTGCTTAGACTATCAAAATGCAAATCGATTTCATCACCACAGCTATTAATAAATCATGTAAAACCTTGCGAATGGGAAATTATAAGTTACGACTAAAAACTATCATTATTTAGGCTAGACCTTAAGCCCGATTTACACTTCAACAAGTACAGTAGCCAGTTAAGAACTCAGAAAGTTAAGTAATAAGTAGTAAGTTGTAAGTAGCGTCCAAACGTAGGCGAGTGAGTAGTCATAAGTTGCCCGAGAAGAAAAAAATAAAATAAAAAAACTTGAGGTGTCAAGGGACACCCGGATGGAACGAAGTTCCTTTCGATTAATTAGTGAAGGAATTGTAAAAAACATGTGTGAAATTCACACGTGGTAGAAGTGAAACCTTCAAAAATTTACGAAATTTCAAAGGTATACCGTTGCCCTCTCTCTCTCTTTCTTTACCTCAACTCCCCACGAGACGCCCCTCAACTCATGCCTCAACTTATCCCGCAACTCGACCCGCAACTCGACCCGCAACTGGACCCGCAACTCGACCCGCAACTGGACCCGCAACGGGACCCGCAACTCGACCCGCGACTGGACCCGCAACTGGACCCGCAACTCGACCCGCAACTCGACCCACAACTGGACCCGCAACTCGACCCGCAACTGGACCCGCAACTCGACCTGCAACTCGACCCACAACTCCACCCGCAACTGGACCCGCAACTCGACCCGCAACTGGACCCGCAACTCGACCCGCAACTGGACCCGCGACGGGACCCGCAACTCGACCCGCAACTGGACCCGCAACTGGACCCGCAACTCGACCCACAACTGGACCCGCAACTCAACCCGCAACTGGACCCGCAACTTGACCCGCAACTCGACCCACAACTCGACCCGCAACTGGACCCGCAACTCGACCCGCAACTGGACCCGCAACTGGACCCGCAACTGGACCCGCAACTCGACCCGCAACTGGACCCGCAACGGGACCCGCAACTCGACCCGCAACTCGACCCGCAACTGGACCCGCAACTCGACCCACAACTCGACCCGCAACTCGACCCGCAACTCGACCCGCAACTCGACCCGCAACTCCCCCCTCAACCTACCTGTAACCTACAAATTTATGGACTGTACTAAACTCGCCCGTCTACATGCCAGCCAGTTAAGTTGGAGGGGTGCGAGAGACGCGAGAGAGGGGGCTACTTCGTACTGGACTCGCCGAAAAATAGGATCGCGATCTATTTAACTCAACTTAATCAACAACTTACTACTTAACTCGCTTTTGCCGTTCAAACTACAATAACAACTTAACTCGCCGATGACGCAAGTTAACTCGCTACTGTACTTGTTGAAGTGTAAATCGGGCTTTACTCCGTGTGTTTGGTCGGAGTCTAACAAGGTGTCATTATTATCAAAAATAACAAAATGGAGGACCGTTTAAAAACCACGACAAATGAATGAAATAGTTTGGCAATTTTATGGGTAATGCCCATAAAATTGCCAAACAGCAACAGCTAATAACATATTTCTGTGGTTTTTGAATTTGTGTATGACAAACATGCTATAAACCTGTGTTGAGACCATGAGTCGTATAAAAAAATAGTGCTGTCAGGGTGAACCTAGCCTTCAAAAAATGCAAGCGTAATAGTTACCAGCTTTTTCCATGAACTCGTTCCAATGCCGCTCTTTCATGCCAGGGTTCCTCACCGCTTGTATTATCGGGATCAACGGTCTAAATTGATCGATACTATCCTATAAAAAGTATGTACACAGTTTTCATCTCTATAGTATTTTATTATCGTTTATAGGTTTGCGTTTGACCATCATCTCACCTGATGGTAAGCGATGATGCTATGTTCGAAGATGAACACACTTACCTAGAAGTAACCTATTCACTCTTGACTTAAAGTCTCCCAGGTTATAGCTATCAGGAAACACAAACATCGGCAGGAAATTCTACTCTTTATCTGTACTAACAATGAAAGTATTTCCAAAATGTTTCGTGCGTATGGATGGGAAGTCCACCATGCATACACAATTACACACACGCAACATGTAACGATGGCGCATCGTTACACGTCGCGTGTGTGTGCGTATGTCTTGTAGTCCGATTCCAATTGATTACATCTAGTGTACGTGATATATAAAGTTATATGTTTTTTGTGCTGTTTCGAAAGCTTTTGGACGACTAAAAGTCAATTCTTCAGGCAAGTATATAATTTTGTTCTAACCTTTATTATATTAGCAACGCGTTGAACTTTGGGCATGTCAGCAAAGGTGCGTACGCACTTGATGATCGTCTTGTAGTATTCATTCACGAGGGGTTCAATAGTATCCGCGTCCACATACATCAGCGGGTTGTCAAGCCAAATTTCACGGGCCTTCAGAAAATCTGAATCAAACAACTATGAATATAAAAAATATAAATACATTATTTTTCATCCATTCAAAAACTGGCTTCTACACGGGGACTTTCAATTGTCTTACAAAGCTGGTCCACTCAATATGTTTAACATAAAGAATCTCTAGGCGTAATTATATTTGCCGGGGTTGCGGAAATGTTCTAACGAGATACCGCGGCCCCAGAACTTAAGGGCAGCTGAAGGAACAGGGTGGGTTTTTAGTCAGTAAAAGTGTGACACTCCCTTCCGCTCCACCCAGAGCGGGAGAAATCATTTGATGATTTTCCCACACGGAACAAAAGTGTGATTATATTTTTTCCATTAATTAATACAATAGGTACAAAGAAAACTAAATAATAGGTACATTAGAAATATGACACATCCTGTTATAGTAGATTAGTAGCCAAGGGCTGTAAGGCATCAATTGCAGCCCATTGAGTTATAATGTACTACGTACGTTCTTGGTACATATACATTATAACTCAAAATTGCAGCCCGAGATATTTACTTATTTTTGCAATTGATGCTTACTACACCCGAGCTAACTACTCTGCTTTACATCTCGATTGTGAGGTAAGTAGAAAAAAACCGGCATTACAAAATATCTCTCTTTAGAACTTTCAGGCAATATATTGTTAATTGCTGCTTCAGCTTCCATTTTCATTGAATCGGGAGTGCCGCTTATATCTTCATCACTTGCAGAACTCATGTTTTTTCCTAATTAGCACGTAATTATAAAAAAAAAATCCCAAAAACAAACAATATTTAAAGTAAAAGTTTTCTATTCCCGCCTTTTTTCATCATTGTTTTTTAAATTTTTTTTTCAATAACGAAATTGTGTCGCTTAACTTCAAACTCGGATAAATCCACTCTAGCCTCTTAGGAGATATTTACAAAAAAGTGATAATAATCTTAATTTCATGAATTGAATAAAACGATCCTGTTTAGTAAATTCAGTGTTTAACCCATTCATTCTTTCAAAAATGCAATATTTAGATTGGATTTACCTTCATTTGATATAATGGAACACAATTTATCTGTCTTTGAAAAAACATTATATTAGGCCGCTTACGGGCTTTACTTGGTAACACAATTTAAATAGAATTATCCATGGGAATTGGCTAAAAACTAAAAGAAACAATAATAATGCAGGAGGGTACCGTGCTACTATCGCAATGTTTACGTCAACTGACGGCCATGTTGAACAAATGCAATTGTCTGATTGGCTTTCATGGACTTAACTACATTTGAAAAAAACTGTCTCATGGATCTATCTGATTTAGATAAAATATTATGATTTTAACGGTTTATTTCTCATGAAATTTATACGCAACTGATAAAATTGTTTAAAAACATATTATTTTTCCTTTTTTTTGATACCAAAATCTTAAAAATGTTCAGAATTGGATTTATCCGAGTTTGAAGTTAACCGATTCCGTGCGGAGTCTTTTTAGCAATCTTTAGTGCCTGGCGTCAAACAAAAATTTCGTGATGCCTCTGGGGCACCAAGCGCCAGAGACTTTGATGATTCCCCTGGGGAATCATCCGCCATGAATTGTAAATTTTAGCTTGTTCTCGTGTTTCCACTTGTTAAAGAGTCATTTGCCATTATGTATCGAACGTAAGCAGTCAGTAAATTCGTTCAGTGCATTTAAAAGTGACGATCTGTGTGTTTTTATGGAAATGGAAGGTAAGTGACTAATTTCTATTAGGTGTTGTAAACCTTTTTGCATTATTTTATGGATTTATTTATTCAAGAGTGTTATATAGAATTTGTTCACGTACTATTTGAGTTTGCAGCGAGGTGATATTTATTTATTATTTAGTATACAGTGTTATGTAGGGAAACAATTTTAAATCCGCTATTTTGATGGTAAAATTGTTTCTCTACAAAACAATTTAATATAGAACATATAACTGAATGGGAAGTCCGATTCTAACGAATCAAAAATATTCTACTCGTACCTACAAACACTTACATGATTATGAAGTGTTTTATTTGGATAACAATGTAAATGTATTTTTATTGATAAATATATCTATGACTATCTACTTAATAAAAACTATTTACCAAAAAATTAAACCGACTCCCAAAAAACACTGCAAAGTGAAAAATAACTTTAATTTCGGTAGTCGGTGTCTTTAGTTTTGTTTTTTCGTTTTTGGTACCGACTTCCGAAATTAAAGTTATTTTTCACTTTGCAGTGTTTTTTGGGAGTCGGTTTAAATTTTTGGTAAAAAGTTTTTATTTCACTCTTTTTAGTTGGATGATTTTTAATTTACCTAGTTACAAGAGCCTAAATGTCAACTACTTATAACCTTTTACAAAATATTGCTTTTCCCAATGCTGGGCCGTTAATTGTTGAGGAGTTCTCCTGGTACTTCACCATCAGCTCTACATCACCATATGCATTGTGACGAGCATAAAGTGCTTAACATCCATATTCAGGTAATCGAATCGCAATCCACTCAATACTTATTATTGAGTAGTTTCGGCGGCCATCTGTGGTCTTCATCATCAGTTCCACTTCCCCAAATGGTACTTTTTGAGAGCAACTGCACAAGTTACTATAAGAAATACCCAAAACGCCATAGGTGTGCCTATAATATTTGAAGAGTTCCCTCGATTTCTCCAGGATCCCATCATCAGATCCTGACTTTGGTGATAATGGTACCAATTTCGACGTATACCCATTCGAAAAAAAAATAATTTTCCAAATCGGTTCAGCCGTCTTCGAGTACTCGATGATCATCAGTGATCGGAGTAGGTAGATTGATTTTTGGTACTTGTATCATAAATGCACACAGAAAGAATAACATGGATAAGCCATTTTCCCGAAAAGTAATTCCGGTATTTCCGGATTCAATTAAACATTGTTAATGTTGGTAGTGATATTATTCCTACTCAATTCAAAATTTAAAGGAAGGTATAAAAACTAAATTAATTCATTATTTATCTGTTGAATAATAAAAACAATCTAATTCCGATCGAAGCTTTATTTTTTTTTTTTTTAGCATTTTATGGCTAGAACTTTTATAGATAGACATAAATTGTTGCACTTAAATTTAAATATTTTCATAGTGGTCATGGTAATTTGCATTAAGGGTAGAATAAATGACGGGGCCCCATAGAGGGCCAATGCCTGCTGGGGTCGTGAGACTGTTCTAAGGATGCACCACGACTCTGAAACGTAAAGGGCATACGAAGGAACAGGTTGATTTTAGTCAGATTTTAGGACCAAAAAAAAAAGGGGTAGAATAAAGAAAAAAGATAAAAATCAACATTGTTTATCGTTAAATATGTACATTTTACATTTATTCACATTTTTAATCTTCATCGATTACAATGTCAGCATCCTGGTAATCCTGATCTATACAATTAAAATATATAACTATGAGTTTCTCTATATTTTCAATTTTCAACCTATTTCTTTTAACATCTAAAATCCATTTATAAATGGAAAAAGACCGTTCTACATCTACACCAAAGGAGCAAATTTTAAAAAAGGTATTAAATTATGTGCTTCATTTTTTTCAATGGCCTCACTATATTCTCTAAGTGTGTCTAAATCTGGGTTTCGTTCCATAACACATTCTATTTTATTTTTTATATTTTCTGAATTGCACTGATTTATAGCATCTCTGACGTTGTCAAATGCTAAAAGTGAATCTGTCAACGATAAATTATGCTTTTGCAATTCTTTTAAAGACAAATGAATTATAAAATAATTGTCTTTAATGTAATTTAAATCCTCTTTTAAATTTTCTTTTTCTATAATATTGTTTGCCTCTCGAATAGATACCGCATCAGAGCTGCTTAAACAAGATAATACTTCTTTTATTTTTTCAAAGTTTTGAGCGTAATAAAATGCTGCCTCTAACCAAGTGCCCCATCTTGTAACAACTGGTTGGGGAGGTAGCGGCAAATCTGGATATGTTTCTTTTAAAATTTTGACTCTACTTGGGGCTTTCAAAAATACCTTTTTAACATTTGCTATTAAAATGTTAACATCGTGATATTCTAACCTAATTTGCTCAGATACGCGATGAAGAGAGTGCGCCAAACATGTTACGTGCTTCATTTCAGGTAAGTATTGTTTTAAATTTCGTCCTGCAGACAGCATATATGCAACGCTATCAGTGCAGAGGACAAGAATGTTACCTACCTTCGATTCAAAAGAATCTTCCCAAAAGTTTTCCAAACATTCTAACACAAATTGCGTGATTGTTTGTCCATTAACTACAGTTAGCATTTTACATGCTACCAAATAAGGTCTAGTCAAATTGCTAGGATGTAATGGTTTTATTAAAAAATGGACTATATAGCGACCTAAAAAGTCTGTCGTTTCATCTAATGATATCCATAGTTTCTCAGTTTTATAATTTTGCCGAATCGAATTGATTTTATTCTTAAAAAACTTGTCCAAGTAAACTTTCCGTAACTGTGATTCATCTGGCAGAGTACGATTAGTACACGTACAACAACAGGTACTACACATATATTTTTTAAAGAAATCTTGAAAAGTAGTATTTTTCATCTGAGACCACGGAATATTGCACAAAATGAGAATTTTTATAAGATCGAAATAAAATTCCTCTTCGGGCCGCTCAAACATTCCCTGGTGTACTGCTCCTTCGATATGTCTTTTAACGTTTCCTTTATTTATGGTTTTCAAATGGCTTTCACATTTTGAACAGTATATTGTACCACTAGCGTGATCGTAAAGTAGTTCGGGATGACCGGATATCCATTTTTCTACAGTTTCAGCCTTGACGTTTGCCATATCTGAACTCTGTTGTAGAGATGGAACCTCGTATATATCACCTAAAACAAAGACATGAAAAAAATACATTTTTTTTAGTTTATTTAGCTTACTCCGTTTGTTTTATTTTTCGTGGATCAAATTTAGTCATTGAAATTTCACCCTCTTCCTGTCAACCGATTGATCTAAAATTTGGTATTCGCCTTTGATTCTGGTGACAATATAATTATGTATATTCAATATTATTGTCAATCCAAAATGGCTGCCGCTACAAGATGGCGGACAACTTAGTTTTTTTTCAATCCCATCAATATGGGTATCAAATGAAAGGGCTTGTTACGTAGAATATTTTGTAGAGAAGTAGATAAGGCCTATAGTAATTTATTTTACCAATACATTGCAAGAGGACACAGCACACAGGGCATTCAAATTATTTATTTATTTATTTATTATATACTTTATTGTACATATATTATTATATTATTACAAATTATATACGGATTCCAGTAAAATGTCGGTTAATAGTGGAGTTAGCTGAATTGCGACTACATTACTAGAATATCATAATTTTGTTTCGCACTAAGCTCACTGGTTCATACTCTATTAAAGATTTAACAATATTAATACTCATGGTATGTTCAGCAGGTTAAGCGAACAAACACAATACTAAAAATATTCTTATAGTACATCCAAACATGCTTTATACTCCTTGTAACTAGTAAAATATTACTTACCAAAGCTTGGTTTAAATATGTAGATCCAATTCAATAGTGAAAAATCTGAGTCCGTATATTCGAGCCAAATCGTGGTTTAGAGCAGATTCCAGAAGTCAGTATGTACACAAGCCAGGGTCAAGTAACGTTTTCACAACACAGTAACAAACAAAGATGCGCACTCTACGACCCGAAGTAAACGAGTGAGCTACCTGGCATGTCGTCGGCGGGCGTACGCATTGTTCTGATAACCGGTTATT
The DNA here is from genome assembly GCA_943138885.2 of Tholera decimalis. Taxonomy (NCBI): domain Eukaryota; kingdom Metazoa; phylum Arthropoda; class Insecta; order Lepidoptera; family Noctuidae; genus Tholera; species Tholera decimalis. Next base: position 14,367,422 of record OW964551.2, read on the forward strand.
GTACCACCCATGATCCTTTGTTCTGATTGGTCGTTGGGTTTTGTCAAATCGTGACTGTGTGCCGTTAAAAAAAAATATGAAGAATAATAAAGAATAATATTGCTCATTTTATTACAATTCCTACCTTTTTTTTGAGGATGGCAAATCATCAAATGACTCCTTCCACTCTGGCAGAATAAAATTCCTACATAAGTTCCGGTTTTTTTTTAATAATCCACCAATTCCGGAGGAATGTCCATATTAATATATACGTTTCGGATCAATGACCCCATTTCAATCTACCTACTCCGATCACTCATGATCATACATTTAAAAAAAAAAAAAAATATATATATATATATACGCGTCGAATTGATAACCTCCTCTTTTTGTCGTCGGTTGAAAATGTGAATTTTTGTTAAGCGTTTAATTGACAACCTTTTTATTTTGTTGTTATTTACCCAGAAAAAAAAATGAAATATTTTATTATAGGCGAACAGCGCAAAAAATGGGTAAAACCCATTGTTTGTTGTCGCACTCTTTGTAACCCCCATCATGTTTTGAGGCAAAAATGAATCTTATAACAAAAGCATTTGATTTTTTGAGAAACATTCCAGAAATTTGGCTGTTAGAATTATAATCAATAACAAAATGTGACTCGACAACTTGGTTTACAACCCCTGAAGTCTGCTAATTTACGAAATTACTTGAAACGAACACTGTGGGCATGATATGGGTGACAAATAAAGACACTTTTATTTACGGGACTCTTTTGAAAAATGTCGTTTTAGCCGAGTTTTTTATGTTTTAGTTTTGTATCCTCTCGGGCACCATACGCCATACGCAATAGATTTACATGATGCCTGTGCGGCATCATCCGCACGGAAACGGTTAAGCGACACAATTGAGCTTCACCGTTCGATATTTAAAATTGATGACTATTATACTCATACGAAGACAAGGCTGAATAGCGAAGCGACCTCTTTTGTCATTGGGCTGAATGCATGATGTTTATTGCCAGTATGATGGTTAGATGTACGCGAACTTTTTGAAAGAGTGAAGAGATTTTTTTTTTAATTACTTACCGCCCTAGGGCTTTTCTAGCTACATTATTACCCTAGAGCGCTAATTGGTTACCTACAAGCCCCATTTGGGGGTAATAAGGACCTACTTACCGAATATGAGAGATGTAAATAATGTTTACGTAGGTATCAAACGGTAGAAAAAATGCTTACTCAACGCACGGGTCGAGAAAATCATTCCACCTCAATTTACTATGAGACAAAATATCGTAAACCAATCTAGCATAGTCTACATGGACCGTTATCCTTATAACTATTCCAATCTTATAAATACCTACTTTTTTCATGAACGTTAACACGTTCGCTGACAGTGAGCACTTACCCTGACACCACATTACGACAGTAGAATTTCCCACGACGTACTCTTAAGCCCGATTTACACTTCAACAAGTACAGTAGCGAGTTAACTTGCGTCATCGGCGAGTTAAGTTGTTATTGTAGTTTGAACGGCAAAAGCGAGTTAAGTAGTAAGTTGTTGATTAAGTTGAGTTAAATAGATCGCGAGTTGCGGGTCGAGTTGCGGGTCCAGTTGTGGGTCGAGTTGCGGGTCCAGTTGCGGGTCGAGTTGCGGGTCGAGTTGCGGGTCCAGTTGCGGGTCCAGTTGCGGGTCGAGTTGCGGGTCGAGTTTGGGTCGAGTTGCGGGTCGAGTTGCGGGTCGAGTTGCGGGTCGAGTTTGGGTCGAGTTGCGGGTCGAGTTGCGGGTCGAGTTCCGGGATGAGTTGAAGCATGAGTTGAGGGGCGTCTCGTGGGGAGTTGAGGTAAAGAGAGAGAGAGAGAGGGCAACGGTATACCTTTGAAATTTGGTAAATTTTTGAAGGTTTCACTTTTACCACGTGTGAATTGCACACATATTTTTTTTTACAATTCCTTCACTAATTAATCGAAAGGAACTTCGTTCCATCCGGGTGTCCCTTGACACTTCTCAAGTTTTTTTATTTTCTTTTTTCTTCTCGGGCAACTTATGACTACTCACTCGCCTACGTTTGGACGCTACTTACAACTTACTACTTATTACTTAACTGTCTGAGTTCTTAACTGGCTTGCTGTACTTGTTGAAGTGTAAATCGGGCTTTAAAAATAAGTGGCCCGTCCCTCGACGTACTGTCATAACGCACTATTTTAATTTCCCGCCTAACTAGTGATTGGATACATGAAGTGGGCTGCCATTGTCTGACGGAAAAAGTAGCTAGAAGTTGCTAAAGTTAAAAAAAAAAAACTAAACTAATCGTTAAAATCGTTTTTCTACATTAAAACTAATGTGTGTAATGGATAACTTTACTTTTGTAATGTATTTACAGGTACATACTTATGGTAAAACATTATTAATATAAATTAATCTAGGGAAGATGATGTAGATGGTTGTACATCCTGAGAATCCAGGGATTTTGTGTATTTCTCCATGGGTCCATTTATTGGAGAACTCTATGCTCTAAGGAGTTAAGGACCGCCGAGAGCGAAGAACGAATAGTGCTATTAGAGCTAATAGAATGAACTAGTTCACTGTCCGAAATTACCTAGTACGGAGCGATCTCCAAAATGACCGAGCTAGCACAAGACTACTAACAAAATGCGCTGCGCGAAATAGAAACAAAGCTTATTATTAATAAGAGAGTGTGAGAGAAAATAATCACAATGTTCCAGCAAGCGGAACTATCAGGGGAATCCCTTTCGGCACGTTCCGCACATGTTCCGTATCGCGCGCCCTTTGTGCTTTTTAGCTATTGTTTTGCTTTTACAATATGACTCAAAATGCTGACGAGTTTACGACTCTAAAAATTGCTTCCACAGACAAAAAACTAAAACTGAAAATCACACACACAAGCATGAATAATAGTGTGTAGATAAAGACGCTATGTTGATAATTTGCTAAAAAAAAGTAGCTAAATCGTTTAGCTACAATTTTTTAGAAAATGTAGCTGACAGGGGTGCAAAAATAGCTAGATCTAGCTATAAAATAGCTAAGTTCACATCACTGATTCGAGGTTAGGGTTCTAAGCACATCAATTAGATCGCTGCACACGCGGCCCGCGTCATTCATAAATAAATTGCGATGTTGCCGTCCTTCAAGTACGCGTGTACAGTGTTTCTTTTACGTATCAATTTAACATTTTTAGTGCATATTTTAATATTAAAAAAGATTAAACTTTTTGTTTTCGAATTTTTTAGCATGTATGGATGCTATACTATTGCGGGTTAACGGGAACGCCCTCTGTTAGTTAACATACTGTATTACAGACGATGCTAAAGAATATAAGAAAAACGTGGTGTATTCATTACCACATTTTGGGAACGAAAGGGAGCTATGCCACTTTTAAACTTTCACATAACAAATTCAATTTGACAGAATATATTGAAGATTTCGATGACAAAGGTGGGGTTTCATCTTTCACATGGTGGCATTGACCAAATACTCTCAAGTGGATGGTGTAGTGTATGCATTTACATGCAATCGGTATTGTATTTCATTCATTATTTCTATACAAAGTCAACGGGGCTAGAGAGCGTTTCTATGTTGTAAGTGTCCACGATATTACATACACTAATTTTATATCGACGTAAACATACAAGTAGATATAACACTGTCTCATGCGCTCTTTGTCGGTCGGGTAACCATCATCTGGCAGTCACGCGAGTGCACTGGCGCAACCGAGAACCGAGTGTGTTGCTGAGCCAGTGATAATACCCGTACGGAGACAGTACAGGTGATTAGCTAAACAAATAAAATGACGATCAAGTAACCTGACGCGGTGACCCATAAGTTCCTGTACGGCTCGAACTCCTTCACAAGTTTGTTGAGGTCTGTGAATGGAACAACGGGCTGTCCAAATAGTTTCTGACGCTGGTTGAGAACCCGGCCCCAGTCTTGAGCGTCGCGCATCGCTTTCCACGCTTTTTTTATGTCATTGGCAATCTCGTGGACCTAGGGAAAAAATTAATTAAGTCTACGACGAAAAACATTTCATGTGTGACAAGCGAACAACATGGCAAACTATACACCTACTACATTAGCAATTAATGTTAAGAGCTCTAGAATAGTAAACCTTGTTGAAGTCGTTTTGTAGCGTAAGAGTCATGCACTGTGCGGTGAACATATCAACCTTATCGTATAATGTCTGTTCGTCTTGTTGGTGCAGTTTCCAGAACTTTTCCTGTTCTTCTTCTAAAAAGAGGATGGTCTCTTCCACCTATTACAAAACATTGTACTCAACAAATGCCTTAAAATAACATATTAGAGTATCAACACTAAACGACTCACCTCGCGAAATAAGTACAATACAATTTAGGAAGGCAATCGAAAGTGTTGTGGATATTTTTTTGAAGTGAAAACTTCTTTAGGGGCGCTGAGCACTTTTTGTATGGGTAAAAACAGTTAAACTCGCGTCAGGGTCACGTGACCGATCGAAAAGCGTAAGACTTTTTTTTAAGTGAAAACTTCTTTAGCATCATTGTGATTTGAAAGTTAATGAAACGAAACAGCGACAGTATCTATCTGTTGGGACCTAGGAGTTAGGTCGCAGGGGTTGAGGTATCCCTGAGAAGCGGGGGGTGCGCAGTTTCGTGGGGAGTTCAGGGAGGTGAGGGGTAAGAGGGGTCCCGTGTGCGGGCGGGGTGGGGGGAGGGGGGTCTCGTCGGGTGTTGAGGGGGAGTAGAGGGGGAGTTGAGGGGGGAGTTGAGGGAGAGTTGAGGGGGAAATGAGGGGGAGTTGAGAGGGGGAGTTGAGGGGGGAGTTGAGGGGTGAGTATTGAGGGGTAAGTTGAGGGGTGAGTTGAGGGGTGAGTTGAGGGGTGAGTTGAGGGGGGAGCTGAGGGGGGAGCTGAGGGGGGAGTTGAGGGAGGAGTTGAGGGGTGAGTTGAGGGGTGAGTTGAGGGGTGAGTTGAGGGATGAGTTGAGGGTTGAGTTGAGGGGTGAGTTGAGGGGTGAGTTGACGGGTGAATTGAAGGGTGAGTTGACGGGTGAGTTGATGGGTGAGTTGAGGGGTGAGTTGAGGGGTGAGTTGAGGGGTGAGTTGAGGGAGGAATTGTGGGGTGAGTTGAGGGGTGAGTTGAGGGAGGAATTGTGGGGTGAGTTGAGGGGTGAGTTGAGGGGTGAGTTGAGGGCTAAGTTGAGGGCTGAGTTGAGGGGTGAGTTGAGGGGTGAGTTTAGGGGTGAGTTTAGGGGTGAGTTGAGGGATGGGTTGCGGGATGAGGTGCTGTATGAGTTGCGGGATGAGTTGAGGGGTGAGATGAGGGGTGAGTTGAGAGGTGAGTTGAAGGGTGATTTGAGGGATGAGTTGAGGGATGAGATAAGGATGAGTTGAGGGATGAGTTGAGGGATCAGGTGCGGGATGAGGTGCGGGATGAGTTGAGGGGTGAGTTGAGGGGTGAGTTTAGGGGTGAGTTGAGGGGTGAGTTGAGGGATGGGTTGCGGGATGAGGTGCTGTATGAGTTGCGGGATGAGTTGAGTGATGAGTTGAGGGATGAGTTGAGGGGTGAGTTGAGTGGTGAGTTGAGGGGTGAGTTGAGGGGTGAGTTGAGGGGTGAGTTGAGGGGTGAGTTGAGGGGTGAGTTGAGGGGTGAGTTGAGGGAGGAGTTGAGGGGGGAGTTGAGGGGGGAGCTGAGGGGGGAGTTGAGGGGTGAGTTGAGGGGTGAGTTGAGGGAGGAGTTGAGGGGGGAGCTGAGGGGGGAGTTGAGGGAGGAGTTGAGGGATGCTTATTGGGATTTTTGTGGGCCCAAAAATAAGTAGGGCTATTTTTAGGGGCATACATACATTTACAAGCATCACATATATGCCCGCGGGGCGTGCGGCCATCAGCGACCTAGTACTACTACATTACAGATTATCTATGTACTAGTACTAGGAAGTAGTATATCTATGTAGGTACTAGTACTAGGCAGTATTCGGAAGTATTTGATGATTGTGACGCTAGTAGGCATTTAATAAGCGTCTTGAAAATATTTCCAAACTTGCACTTGCATTCATGACTGTACCATTTTATAAAAACTTTTTACCAAAAAATTAAACCGACTCCCAAAAATACTAAATATATAAGTGAAAATTAACTTTATTTTTGGTAGTCGGTGTCTTTAGTTTTGTATTTTCGTTTTTGGCACCGACTTCCGAAATTAAAGTTATTTTTCACTTTGCAGTGTTTTTTGGGAGTCGGTTTAATTTTTTGGTAAAAAGTTTTTATTTCACTCTTTTTAGTTGGTTGATTTTTAATTTACCTAGTTACAAGAGCCTAAATGTCAACTACTTATAAAAAGAGAATGCCAGGTTTCGGCTCACAAATAATGTAGCGTCCGACAGACTTTCTAAATTAATGATAATTCATTATATAAAATAGTAAGAATTATAGAGTATAAATAAAATCTGTAGAAGTACACCGTTTAAAAGTAATTTTAAATAGTTATTCAATTTATCAACACGTTTTCCATCTACAATTTTAATTAGAAATGTTGCCAATACCAAAATAAAATAATATCGATATGAAATTGCACTTGCAAATCGATTACATTAATATAATTATGAACCTACGTAAGTGAATTGATTACTTACAAAAGTCCTCTTAATTCTTATAATAATAAATAATGTTTAGTTATATTTTTGACTATTTTATAATAATTTAAAATAATTCAATTCAATTATTGATACAGTTTAGAATAGTTATATAGTGCTGGTAACACTTAATCTTGTAGTTGTCACTGACAATTGTCAAAAGTTTTATTTCTCCCGCGTTTTAGTTCAGTTCAGTTTTGTGTTGTTTATTGCTGTGTTACCGGACCCCGATTTCTGTATTACTAACGACTACCGTGGCTGTTGAAACTGAATTCAGTATTAATTATTCAATCATTTAATAGTTTATTTCATGTTATCGTTAAAATTAGAAGTATTAGGTGGTCAATTTCAAAGAACTATAACTTTTTTTGGTCTACTTCTTATAGAAAACAAATTATATAGTGAAATTCTATAATTATTTTCCTTTTTTATGATATATAGTTCATCTTTGTCGGTTCTGGCCGAGTGTTGAAGGAAGCCTCGGCATTCTCCTTTACAAAATATTGCTTTTCCCAATGCGGGGCCGCTAATTTTTGAGGAGTTCTCCTGGTGATGTATAGCTGATGGTGAAGTATCACCATCAGCTATACATCACCATATGCATTGTGACGAGCATAAAGTGCTTAATATCCATATTCAAGTAATCGAATCGCAATCCACGAAATACTTATTATTGAGTAGTTTCGGCGACCATCTGTGGTCTTCATCATCAGTTCCACTTCCCGAAATGGTACTTTTTGAGAGCAACTGCACAAGTTACTTTAAGAAATATCCAAAACGCCATAGGTGTGCCTATAATATTTGAAGAGTTCCCTCGATTTCTCCAGGATCCCATCATCAGATCCTGACTTGGTGACAAATGGTACCAATTTCGAAGTATACCCTATCAAACAAAAAAAGAATTTTCCAAATCGGTTCAGCCGTCTTCGAGTACTCGGTGATCATACATAAAAAAAATATATATATACGCGTCGAATTGATAACCTCCTCTTTTGGTCGTCGGTTGAAAATTGAACGCGCTTTTTCGATATATCATATGCTGAAAAACAAATTACGACACCGATTGTCCCTTGAAATGCTGTTAAGTTTGATGATGACACGAAACGTGTTGATGGATCTTGCGTTACGTTTACTCCATCTGTCTCCATCTCCAAAAATGTTACAATTGTATAATGTAAACATGTATGACTTTAAGAAATCCGAAATTTCAAATGAAACGCCAAGTCGGGATTTAAGCGATTTATTTAAAATAATTGATAATGTGGATTGTTAATTAAGTAAATTCTATTACAAAAGTAATTAAAATTAAGTTATATTTTATTTACCTTAATAAAACGGGAAACTCATTTAAATATTAGCCTTGAATTGCAGCAAGAAACAGGGTTTTTTGAAGTGAAAACTTCTTTAGCGTCTTTGTGATTTGAAATTTTATGAAACAAAAAGCAACAGTAAAAAGAGACAGACATATAAATTCATAAGATTTAACATGGGAGAAAATGAGATAGGGAGCATTATACAGTGTTTCTTATGTCGTGGAAATTTTATATGGGCAAACCAGGGCAAACGTATACCTTTGAAATTTCGTAAATTTTTGAAGGATTTTTTTGAAGTGAAACCTTCTTTAGCGGTGTTGTGCACTTTTTTTGTAATGGGTAAAAAATGTTAAACTCGCGTCAAGACACGTGACCTGATCGAAAATTCGTAAGACGGACGAAGAGTAGACAGCCGGCGCGGCGTAGGAGAGGAAGTATCCCCCTCTCATTCTACGGCGCGGCGAAAATGTATGCCTGCGCCTGCTGTTTTGTTTAGGCGGCGCAGGACGCTTGCGCGAATGTTCGTGTGTGTTAACATGAAAGTTGATTTTTCTAAGAGATAAACTTTTTAATGTAATATAAATTGTCATGTTTGTGTACGATAGCGCAATAAATAAATATTGTATTCTACCACATAAATGATAGTACTTTTATACTGATAATTAAAGCAAATCGTGCAAAATTATTCCCTAACCATTCCAAAATATCAAAAATGCACAACGTTAATATTCAAGTTTTCACTTCTGCCGGCACTCCCGGAGTGCAACCCGGATTTTTTTTTATTAAAAATAGGTTCGCGTTTGATCACCATCTCACCTGATGGTAAGTGATGACGTGTTCGAAGATAGAGCACGCTTACCTAAAAGTAACCTATTCACTCTTGACTTAAAGACTCCTAGGTTATAGCTATTGGGAAACACAGACTCCGGCAGGGAATTCCACTCCTTAGCCGTACGCACAATGAAGGTATTCCCAAAACGTTTTGTGCGTATGGGTGGGATGTCCACCATGTAACGATCGCGCTTCGCCATTTGTCTCGTAGTCCGATGATGGAACGGGCTTGGTGGAATTAGATTGTGTAATTCCATTGCACACTCCCCGAAATGTAACCGATAGAAAACCGATAGATTGCATTATCACGCGATTATAGAAAATATTGAGTAAGCTTATTGAAAAGTTTTAACCACATTAATAGGCTACATACCAAAAATCAGATAAATAAAATCAATAGTTTAGAAATAGGAATTTTGATGCGGAGGTCTTCGCAACGGAGCACTTTTGTATGGGACCGCGCAGGCGCCCGCTATTCGCAGTTTGAGGCCTAATTTATTATTACAAACTAACACAATATCAGTATAATATATACATAACATCCGTGCGAAGGCAGGGCGGGTCGCTAGTTTTATTTATAAACTGTGTATGTAAACTATGTACAAATTATACCTGTTTAGATATTCGTTGAGGCCAGCCAATAGACTCCCACAAGGCTCTGAAGTCATCGTTTTCTAGTGGCGTAAAAAACGCATCGAGAACTTCGTAATCCTGTGTTACTTTAATCGGTTAATTTACATAAACAAGCTTGGCAGATTGGTACAGCAAAAAAACCTATTAAACGTATATTGTACCTACACACATTAATGAAAAATATCATTTTCTAGCAGCAAAATTTTGCGCAAGTAACAAATCGGCGCAACAATACAACTGAGTTTTTTTTTTTAAATTAACGACTTTATTCAAACAAATTACTTTCCATAAATTTGTTTTCATCATATCATTCATCGCTAATAGTAATTCAGTGTAAGCGATGCAGACACAAAATTGATTACGACGTTTAGATACCAATTTTTTGTATTGATAATGGGCTCCTCGTGTTTACCACCGTCTCACCTGATGGTAAGTGATGATGTGGTCGAAGATGGAGCACGCTTACCTAGAAGTAACCTATTCACTCTCGACTTAAAGACCCCCAGGTTATAGCTATCGGGAAACACAGACTCCGGCAGGGAATTCCACTCCTTAGCCGTACGCACAATGAAAGTATTCCTAAATTGTCACCATTCAAGTCTATGAGCATAATATTGACAGCCATACCGAGTGTACTTTCTTCATAATATCATCCTGAGTCTTCAGCGCAAATGGTATCGATTCCATCCACTCTCTGATCTCAAACACATGTTCTATAGTGTTAGGCTTCTCCCCTAACTTGCGCATGATGCTCTTGTATGCAGTAATGATGTCATCCACAACGAGACGCACTTCTTCGGCCCACATCAGTAGCAACGCTTTGATTATATCCGACCGCTTGTTCACGAGCAGTTGCTGAAACGGTATAAAAGCTTACAATTTTACAGAAAATATTTTTTCTTCTCTTAGTTTCTATTCCTCAAATTTTTTTAGAACGGTGTTTTCTGCTAATAATTGAATTATGCCAGAAGCAATAAAAATGGCTTTTTGATTCGTTGATTATACACTATACAGGGTTAATTGTAAAACACCAAAAACCTCTCAGGACTATGTTACTAACATCATAATCAACAACTTTTGTTCTATGACTATGAAATTCGTCATATTTTAGTTCACCAGATTTTCATATAAATATTTAAATTGAACGCCCTAAACGCATTTAGCGTCTATGCAAAGCAAAAGAAAGCGATAGTATACATTGCTTTCTTTTGCCTCGCATAGAGTTCGTAACATTTAGGGCGTTCAATTTAAATATTTTTATTTTTGTATGAAAATCTGGTGAACTAAAATATGACGAATTCTTAAAAGTCATAGAACAAAAGTTGTTGATTATGATGTTAGTAACATAGTCCTGAGAGGTTTTCAGTGTTTTACCTTTAACCCTGTATATTATGTAAAATTTTATTATAGTCACATAAAAACCGTAACTACAAAAAAAAAAAATCTAAAATATAGCGTCAAAAATTTCATACGCATCACTGTCCAATGGTAACGTACCCAGAAGACTGGTGGCATTGCCACGTCTAACCTCTTTCAATGGTAAAAGCCTGCCCAACTTTTCCGGTGAGAAAATCATCCAATGACTCCGACTTTTGACTAAAAACCCACCTTCTAATACCATTACGTTCCGGAGCCGCGGTAACTAGTTAGAACATTTTCACAACCCCGAAAAAGCCAACCCTTAGGTCACGTTAAATGTCAACTATTCGCAATATGACATGTAATAATTATACAACGTATAACGGAAACCCCATATGTATCCAAAAGGACTGAAGACAACATCTGGTATGGAGTCTCTATGCAAAGTAGTGTTGCCCAAACGAGAGTCTCGCAAGAGTCTTGCAATTAGCGATTATCCTATTGCTATTTATTAAACGGTAGTTGAGATCTCAGAACAATGTAACAGAGTAGGTACATTTTGAGCTTGAATTAACATAGGCCAACCAAATGTATCAATTTAATTGAGACTCTTGAAGACTCTTGCGAGACTCTCATTTGGGCAACACTAATGCAAAGTTTCAGGTCAAAATAAGTGACTCACAGAATTGACCCCAAATTGTTGATTTCATATGTTTCTTGAATACCAATAATAACAAACGTGTCACATAATTATGAGGGTCATCACTTTCCACGTCACTTGCCAATAAAATGATAATTCTCTTCGTTCTTCTTAATTTGAAAAATTCGGTCCCTGGTACCAACGTATTGAAATTTCTAATAAGTTCCACACGTGTACATACACAGAGAATTAGAAAACCCTTGCCATATCGTTTATTATCATTCAAAGAAGCCGTGCACTTAGTATGTATATTTAAATTTCCTTTCCTTACCCTTTAAATTACACGTTGTATACACATACATTTAACTTACACCAGCAAACTAACAATGACGGTCAATGCTAATTTGAACGAACTATGAAGACAATAATAACTAATAAAACAGTAACGATGAAAAAACGAAAAGATTGAAATAATAATATTCAATAGCATATGGTTGAGGTATCGGACTTATGACCGAGAATTTTAGGTTTTAAACCCAATCATTACACTATTGCCATGAACCCACTCCAGACACGCATATTTAGCTTAGTAGAAGGCGTTAACAAGATTGCTAGTAATGTGAATTCTACCCACATTGCAAGTTATCTTTAAAAAAAATTGGCTACTGGGGATTCTCAACTCATCTTCCTGCATCATCAGTCTCCAGTGCACCTAAAATAAATTTTGCCAAAAGAGTTTATGTTATGGGCGTGAATGTGATTGAAGCACTTGAAAATTACATTTCCGGAGTACTGGAAGTCTGGTTTTTAAACTTTCAAGACACTTCTATATTGATATTAAAAAAAAAATATATATATATATATATATATATTATTTCAGACCTCAAGATATACCCAAATATGATGACAAACCTTCAAGGAGTCAACGTTGATAGAAAAAGGTCCAATGTTAATGTATTGAGGCAGTCTCCATATCAGGTCCTGCTTTTCGTCATAGTGTATTTGAATCTCATCCTTTGTCTCTGAAGCAGAGTGCTTCTCGCTACGGAAATTCCTGCAATGATCAAAGGCATTATTAATAAAGACTTCACTGCACACACGTTCCAAAGTCCTGCGCGACACGCTTGAGTTGAGCCCCATGGTTACGTGGAATACAATCGTCATGGTCTTTATGGAGAAAAGCTAGAGGGATCTTGATATGCGATTATGGTAAATTACCTCATGATTCATTAATAGCTCATCAAAACAGTGATTTATATAACGTGTAACAAAAACCCCATATCTATCCAAAAGGGCTGATTACACCATCTGGTATGGAGTCTCTATGCACAGTTTCAGCTCAAAATAAGTGCCTCAAAGAATTATTGACACAGAATTATCGGTTTACATATGTTTCTTGAATACCAATCATAACAAACGTGGCACAGCACTACGAGGGTCAGTAACTTTCCACGTCACTTGCCAATAACACGAAAATTCTCTTCGTTTTTCTTAATTTGAAAAAAAACGGTCTCTGGTATTAATGTACTAGAATTTCTAAAAAGTTCCAAAATGTAGACAAGATTACAAAACGGCCTTGCCATATCGTTTATTATCATCGAAAGAAGCCGTGCACTTGGTAGGTATATAACCTTTGAATTACACGTTGTATATATATAACATTAATTTTGTTCGAAATTTTTAATTTCTTGTGAAGCAAGCCGACTGAATGATAGTGACAGACTTGTTTGGTCGGTGACTTTTACTTACTCGACGTACTGCTCTATGTCCAACATGAATATTTCTCTGTAACACTCATATTGCTTCATGTAAGCATTCAAAGGTATAATAGATTTTCTGTACGCCTTCAATAGCCGTTCCCGGTAATCCACCACATTTGGCTCCATCAAGCCTGTGAATTATTGAATATTTTAACACGCTTTTATTAGGTCGTGTTTAGTAACTATTCCTACTACTGTATTGTTGTCTCACTCTTACATAATCTATCTCTCTTCCGTCTGTGTCTCAAAGCAGCACGCTTACCTCTTACTTAAATATCATCAATTTAATTGTCTAAACCTAATACAAAAGTCTGCAACCTATGTAAACAGTGTTATTAAAGTGCTTATCTCATTATATAGTGTTTGTGTAACAATCAGTTCGTGGTTTTATTTCAAAATACCAAACAGGTCGTGTTGTAACAAACTATGTAATAAAATCTAAGAATCTGAATGATTAATTGTTGTATCATCATGAAACTTGGCAATTATATGTAAGGGCGGGGGCACACGATGCGTTGCGGCGCCGCACCGCAACGATTTCACCGTGTCAGTGGGCACACGAGCGGTGCGGCGCCGTAACGTTGTTATGTCGTAGTGGCGCCGTAGCAGCGTTGGACAGTCTGTTGACAGACAATCGAAACGAGCGAGCGTGTGTCCTTCCTTGTGACGCAAAACAACTGAGCGGTGCCGCTCCGACATCGCAACGCATTCACCCCTCCCCGCCTCGTCTTGGTGGTTGCAAGTCCGGTGCGGCGCCGGAGCGCATCGTGTGCATGCCACAGATATTTCTATGTAAGACGACGCAGCGACACTGCTCCGGCGCCGCACCGCCGCCGCAACGCATCGTGTGCCCCGGCTCTAAATTAGATGACAATACAATATTATGATACCATCGAGCTGGTCTGATGATGGAATTGTCAATGTCTCAATACTCAATACGTTTATTTGCATTCCACAATGTGAACTTAGGTGGTAGGTACATACAAGATATACATTGTTTTAGATCATTGTGGACCCTGTCGGGCACAGCAAATTAAGAACCGGTCAAGTGCGTGTCGGGCCACGCGCAGTGTAGGGTTACGTAATTTTTATAATACCATGCTCTAACTAAAAGCCAAACATGACTACCTAACTAATTTGACTTCCTATACAAATCCTCACCTGATCCGACAATTTTGCACGGAAAGTTTCAATGTTTTATTAGAGATTTGTATAAAACTTATCATAGCCGGTGTTTTGAATTTAAATACGGACACAGAGCTACACTACTCAATCGTCACAAGAAGCTAGCACGATACAACTGGCGCTTAGCGCCATCTGTCGACATTTCTATAGAGTTGTTCGAAATTTTCGAGTCAAATACAATTGGTCGACTATTACTCGTAAACTTGTAAAGCCCACTTACGTGTGATAGTTTTCCTTTAAATTTCGTTATATATAGGTACTACTGCCGTGACATTTGAATTTCTAACTATAACCGTTTAGTTGATAGAGGGGGGGACACTTGACTCTAACGAAAATTGGTACTTTAAAGCATGATAAGTCACGAACGGTTTACTTAATCAAAAAACGGTCTTACCAAACCCCTAATATTTTTGAAAGACCTATCCAACGATATCTCACACTATGGGAAGAACGAAAAAAATCATCCCACTTTACATGTATGGGAGGCACCCTAAATCATTGTTTTTTTCAAAATTTTATTTTACCACTTTTTCGGCTTCATTAACGTGTATACTCATGCCAAATTACAAATTTCTAGTACCAATAGTTTTTGAGCTAAACCGCGGACAGACGGACAGACAGACGGACATGGCGAAACTATAAGGGTTCCTTGTTGACTACGGAACCCTAAAAAAGAGGAAGAGGGCTATTACAATCATTATAATTATATAGAATGTGTATTAGATAAGATAAGATAATTTATTGGAACAAAACACATTTTACAAAAAAAATATTGTTTACGAAAATATTACTATTAAATATTACTTTAACTACTTACTATTTTATACATTTATTACAATACTATATTTTATTTATTTTATTTATCATTAAAATATAATTTTATATCATAATAACACTTATTGATTAGAAATTGTTTTAATTTATTTATAAATATATTGTTTTTTGTACATTTTTAAGTATATCGGGTAATTTATTGTAGACTTTTACTGACATAACTAATGTGCTTGTAGAGTGTAATTTCATAATGATTAAGCGTGTTTTATTTTGTTAAACTATTAATTTATTACAAGTGATATTCGACTAGTGATACTATCTCAGTCTACCAAAATTGATGGGGTGTTATTATACTTTATACTCTAAAGTTTATAGCATACATTAAAAAGTACCATAAATACTACACATAAAATAAGTCAGTCTGTATTTCCTGATAGCTATAACCTGGGAGTCTTTAAGTCAAGAGTAGATAGGTTACCTCTAGGCAAGCGTGCTTCATCTTCGACCACATCATTGCTTACCATCAAGTGAGATGGTGGTCAAACTATCATCAGTAAATAAGTTGCAGTGTGAGTCGGACTCGCCCATGAAGGGTTCCTCAGTAGCAAGCATATATTAGATTAATTTCATAATGTTTGTATAAATGACAAAATTATATTTACTGTTTTTGAAAATGTGCTTACTTTATGTCGAAAACTGATGTCTATAATTATATCGTTCATACAAATTTTCGTTGAAAGTGTTCATTAAGATCTACAGCATATATTTCTGGAGATTTATCACTCGCTCATTTAAAAGTTCGAACCTGTATCTTATGTTTAAAGCTAGGTCTTTAAACAGTCCTGAAATGATATTTAAAAAAAAATGTTTCATTTCCATGTATTTATTATTGTATAAAATCGTAAAGCAGCTCACAGAATATATCAACTGTGTAGTATCAATGTTTCAACTGTGTAGTCCTTATAATTTCGAAATAAAGTGGCTGTGAGATACGGACTGTTATTTCCGATTCGGCTACGGAACCCAAAAAAAAAAAGCTTGTCATTACAATAACGTCTGGATGACCCGTATTTTGTTCTAGTGATTAATAATTCTCGGTATGACTTACCGATGGAAGTGAGGAACAGCTCCTTATCAAAGACTAGACCAGTCATGATCATGGGGTGCACTTGGGCGATGAAGTGGCAGCGGTACAACATATCGCGGAATAGACGCTGAATCACTACCTGAAATCAATGAATGAATTTTCAATAATCTTGAACATTTATATTCATTACTAGCTGACCCGCCACGCCTTCGCTGGCGTGGTATCCTACCCCTACCCAACCGGTACCACTACCCCTATCCTACCGATACCCTACCCATACCTTACTCTACCCCTACCCTACACTACCCCTACCCTACCCTACCCCTACCCTACCCTACCAATACCGTACCCCTACCCTACCCTACCGTAACCCTACCTTTACCCTACCCTACCCCTCCCCGTCAGACCTTTCCTACTTTTTTTTTTCTTAAGAACCTTCTCCTGACAAAACCATACACAACAAAAAAAGAATCAGCCAAATCGGTCCAGCCGTTTTCGTGTTTTGCGCTTAGCAACATATTTAGCGATTCATTTTTATTATACATATAGATGAATTCATCACCTTATTCTCATCATCTGCTCAGCCTTTTCCCAACTATGATGTTGGGGTCGGCTTCTGGTCTCACGGGATGCAGCTGAGTATTAGTGTTTACATGGATCGACTGCCTATCTGACCTCCACTACCCAGCACGAAACCCGTTGGCCAGACCAGTGTCAGATTTACTGGCTTCTTAACGACTACCAAAGATGTCGTAACAACAACCGTGACCAACGGCTTAAAGTGCTTTCCGAGCCACAAGGGAATGAGACCGCGAACTTTCAAACTCCGAGCTACTACTGAGGAATTTCTTACAGGAAAACCCAACAGTTCGACAGGCCTGTTGGTATTCCCACCCAAGACAAATGTTTGTGTGATGAGCACGATCATTTGTTCTTTGTCTGGGTGTAATTTATCTATAATATGTATGTATTTAGAAATATATATGTATGTTTATCAGTTATCTAGTACTCATAGCACAAACTCTGCTTAGTTTGGGACTAGATGGCGTTGTGTGAAAGTTGTGGAATATTATTATATTTTATATACATATTATTTACATTTTTAAATATTCCTATAAAAACAAAAAACATTTAAAAATATAAAAAACAGTAGCCCACCGGTATCGGGAACAGGGTCCAAGCCACCGGTGGTCAGGGCTCTTGAGAGAGGAACCTCCTAACAATTCGCGCCGTGTCCAGAAGTACTGCTTTCTGGATCAAGCCCTTGATCCAGCTGCCCAACGAGAGCCTCCTAAGATGTTTGTCGAGGCTCTTGGCTATTATGCCATTGGCTGAGACGACTATCGGCACAATGATTGCTGTATCCACATCCCACATGTCAACAACCTCGTGAGCCAAGTCAAGATACTTAATTTGCTTATCTTTCTCGGCTTTCACGAGGTTCTCGTCATGAGGGACCGCTATATCAACAATCACTGTGCGACGCTCTAATCGGTCTATTACCACTATATCAGGCTTATTGGCAACAATAGTCCTGTCAGTGATGATAGACCGATCCCAGTACAGTGTAATATTGCCATTTTCGAGAACTGGGTCGGGCACATACCTATAGTACGGTACTTCTGATTCCACGAGATTGTATTTAAGAGCAAGTTACTGGTGAACAATCCTAGCTACAAGGTTGTGTCTATGCAAATAGTCTCCGTTAGACAGACGAGAACAACCGGAGATAATGTGACGAATGGATTCTCCCGGTTTGTGACATGCCCGACATATGTCTACCGTACCATCCTTCACAATATATTTCCGATAGTTATTCGTCATCATAACTTCATCCGTAATTGCACAGACAAAACCTTCGGTTTCCCCGAAGAGGTCACCAAAACGTAGCCAGGCTACGGACGCTAATGTATCTACATCAGACCCATGAAGGGCCCGGTAATAGCGTCCGTGAAGCTCCTTGCTCTGCCATACTTCTCTGCGATCATTAGTATCTAATACTACAGGTTTGCGCCAATTCTCGGTACCTAAGGAGAGCGGAGTGAGGCCTTTGTCCACCGCTACCACATCTCGATGCATACCCATATTATTATTATTATTAATAGCAGTATTTGACCGACCCGGGAATCAAGCCCGAGACCTCGTGCTCAAAAGTCGCGCTTGCGACCATTTCACCCAACGGGGCAAATGAATTGATAATATTAAAGTAAGAAGTACATAATACACACACTAATTTTATTTCACCATAACAATACATCAGCATGTAACACAAAACTTAAAGGCTAGTATTAGTACACAGCATATGAGCATCTGTAGCCGAACTGTCCAATATCTCGGTAATAAACGCACACAAAGACACAGATACTCGTTAAAAATATTTTGATAACTAGCTGTAGCGCGGTGCGCTCTCGTGGACTTTATCACGATAAAAACATAACCTCTTTCTTTTGCAGTCGGGTAAAAAGCCTATAACCTTTCTCAAGCTTCAAGCCACTTCCATAACAAATTTCATCCAATCCACGCAGTACTTTCGAAGATTAGTGCATTCAAACAAACAAACAAACTTTTCTGCTTTAAAGATTTAAAAAGCTTACCTCAAACTGTGCTGGATCCGTGGTATAGTATGGCCCGTTTTCCGATATCATAAGGCTAAAGTAAAAGAGCGTGACGGTGGGGGAGCGAAATGGTGAGTTGATCAAGTCTGAGGGGTCCCATTCCCAGTCATCCTCGCACCAATAAGTGCACAAACATGGCGTCTCACACATGTGCACGAACATAGCCATCGACTGCTCTATGCAAAAGCGGAGAGCGTACTGTAATGGAGATTAAAATGAGAAACATTAGTTATTTATTATGTGCAGGAGTTGACTTTTTCATGTGAAACATCTTAAGCGCTCTTTGGTAGTAAAACCAATTCGTATCCCATGACGGCTAACGGCCCGGGATAACGGGAAAGAGAACTCTCTTCCTCATGTCCCAGTCGCCGCGGGATACGCCCCGTGCGTCGAAGATCACGAGCCGATCTCCGGCCACCGTAGGTGCGGGCTTGTGGGCGTCCAGCAAGGATAGCTCACTGTCCGGTAAGGACCACGTCCGAATTTACAGCGCGTCGTACTCCACGCGCGATTCCTGACACGTGACCTGATCGAAAATTCGTAAGACGGACGGAGAGAAGACAGCTGGCGCGGCGTAGGAGAGGAAGTATCCCCCTCTCATTCTACGGCGCGGCGAAAATGTAAGCCTGCGCCTGCTGTTTTGTTTAGGCGGCGCAGGACGCTTGCGCGAATGTTCGTGTGTGTTAACATGAAAGTTGATATTTCTAAGAGATAAACTTTTTAATGTAATATAATGTTTGTGTACGATAGCGCAATAAATAAATATTGTATTCTACCACATAAATGATAGTACTTTTATACTGATAATTAAAGCAAATCGTGCAAAATTATTCCCTAACCATTCCAAAATATCAAAAATGCTCAACGTTAATATTCAAGTTTTCACTTCTGCCGGCACTCCCGGAGTGCAACCCGGATTTTTTTTTTACGCTCTTTAGTGGGTCGGTTTGTAATTTATCTAGTTACAAAAGCCAAAATGTCAACTACTTATCACCTTTTACAAAATATTGCTTTTCCCGGTGCAGAGCCGTTAATTTTTGAGGAGTTCTCCTGGTACTTCACCATCAGCTCTAGTTCACCATATGCATTGTGACGAGCATAAAGTGCTTAACATCTGATCTATATTCAAGTAATCTAATCGCAATCCATGAAATATTTATTATTGAGTAGTTTCGGTGGCCATCTGTGGTCTTCATCATCAGTTCCACTTCCTCAAATGATGCTTTTCAAGAGCAACTATACAAGGTAATATAAGAAATACCCAAAACGCTATAGGTGTGCCTATAATATTTGAAGAGTTCCCTCGATTTCTCCATGATTCCATCAGCAGATACAAACGTGACGACAATGAGACCAACTAGAAAGTATACCCTTTCAAACAAAAAGAAAAATTTTTCAAATCGGTCCTGACATCTGCGAGTTATGAGGTAACATACATAAAAAAAAAAAAAAAAAAAAAAAAAAGTTCAAGACGAATTGAGAACCTCCTCCTTTTTTTTGAAGTCGGTTAATAATTATGCTATAGAACAAATGCTCTAAAAATAATCGAGCTTGAGAAAAAAAAATCTATAATCATACATTTTCTTTATTGAAACCATCTTTAGAAAGCCCCTACCTATCTAAAGATTAACCGAGTCAATTTCAACAACTCGATTTTTTACCTAATTTCCATGGACATTTTCATTTTCAGGTTTTGTAATAAACTTTCATAATAAAGCGCAACATATCCACATTATAAATACATTTTCTAAAAGGGGATTATATAATTATATTACTTAGAGAGTTATTTGGCTCACCGAAATTAGCGAGCCACAGAAATTTTATTATTGCCACCGAAATTTTATTGGTGACACAGAAATTGTGCGTGTGCACTGAAATTGTAAATTACTAAAAAAATATTTTTAATATGAAAAAAACTGATTTAATACGAATCATTTTAATAAGCATTTATAAAAATACAACGTGGTGTACTATTGCTTAAATCAGTCTTACAAAATTAGCAATCAAGAAACTGATTACATTTTTTACTCCTATAATGGGGTAAAATTTACTTATAAATATTTATCAAACTTGTATTAACAACCTACACAAATTGTAACCAATCTAAAAAAAATATATTATCACTGCAATAACAGTAGTTTTATCTTAATAATATTAATAACAGAACTAATAATAACCAATCCTAAAAATGAAATAATATATTCTGTTTAGCATAATAATATGATCAATTCGAAACTAATAGAAAAATCCCAAACAAATTACTTAAATATTTGTGGACATACAGTTTACTTCTCAAAATCAAAGAATGTTTCTTTTTTTTTTTTATTACCGATGGGCCCAATCTTGACCTTGATCTCGCCTGATGGTAAGCGATAGATGAGGTCTAAGATGGGACGAGCGAGCCCAGAAGATGCCTATTTACTCGTGCTTTAAAGGCTGAAAGGTCATAAGTGGCAGGGAACGCAGAAGCCGGCAGAGAATTCCACAGCTTGGCTGTGCGCACAATAAATGTGGAAGAGAAGCGCTTGGTACGACAAGACGGTATATTAACCAAGTGTGGGTGGTACCCAGCCGTGCGTCTGGTAGACCGGTAGTGAAAGGGAGATGGAGGAATCAGGTCATGGAGCTCCTGCGCACACTCCCCGAAGTACAATCTGTAGAAAACCGTCAGGCAAGCAACGGTTCGCCGATGAGCCAGGCTATGAAGCTCGTCCACCAGCACCTCGTCGCCTATAAGCCTTTTAGCTCTGCGCTCGATCGAGTCCAATGCAGCAAGCTGGTACTTTGCAGAGCCATCCTACAAGTGGCTGCAATACTCCATTTACTACTTTTTTATATTTTCTTATTGTCAGAATCTTAAAACTAAATAATGAATTATTGTTATACACAGTTAATCAGTTAACTTTAATTGATAATTTGATATCTTGTACGTATCAAAATGATAAATTAACAACTAATTTAATAATCATAAGAGCAGCTCAATAGAAGCCATCGCTCTGAAGATAAACTATAAAAAATAATGATATTAGACATCAATCAACTTTTAGGTAACTAAGATATTAAAAAATATTCCTTAAACAAATAATCACTAACATGGCGAAAATCTTCAGAAAATATTTTTATCATCACTATCAAAACAATTTAAATTATGTCTTGTAACTAATTCTTTGGAATATTCAATGTGAGCATTATCAGTCTCAATGGGTTTTTAAAAATTCGACGGTATATGACTTAATATTTTGGAAAAATGATGCTGATGGAACTAGATTGTCATAGTCTATATTGTCCAAGTCGTGTAAAGCATCAGCTGATTTGATGGTCTTATCTTGAGGTATGTTCTTGGTTTTAAAGTAAAATAATTCAGATCCTTTAAATCTGTGAATTGTTGATGGCTTTAAACTGGAATCCGATTGTGATGCAGGTGGAACGACCGTTGCATTATCCAGGATTTCAATAGGCAATTCATAGAAACCTAAATGTTTTCCGTGAACGCATTTTATATTGTAACGACAGTTTTCATCAGTGCATGACAGTGATCGCATTGCAAAAGCTTTGGATATTTTTGCCCAAACGATCTAATGGATCTTCATAGATCGCAGGAAACATTTTAGGACTTTTGACAAAAGCCAATCCATTTCATTCACTTCATAGTCATTAAGAACGTTTATTTTCACACCTGTGACAGTTGTTGGAAGACCTTCCACTAAAGCTTTAATATCGTTGATGCCAAAAGCAACCAGAAGATTTGCAGATCTCTTAAGAACATCGCCTACAGGTGTTCCTTTTCCATTTTCATGCCAACATTTGCAATGATGCCATATCACTCGAGACAATTCACTCAAGTCCTGGCAAGTACATTAAAATTTGATGAGCTGCTATATAATATAGATTTTTTTTTGTTTCTGTATTGTTCTGACGGAGAGTCAGATATGAGATGGAGAACCGATATTTGGATTCCTAAAATAAAAAGGATATTTAAAATACTGATGAGTCAATTTAAACTTTCACATTTGATTATGAAAGGAGGCATGAGCATAATAATGGGATATCACAGACTGTAAAGGACTGGACTGTCTCTGTGTAATCTATAACTAGGGATGTTTAATGAGTTCTGTCAAAGTAATTTCAGGCATAACAAATATTGTTTCTTTTCAAAAACCTTCATTAACATTAATACAATAATTGATAGGTACAATTTCTGTGGAGTCTTATAATTTCCGTGGACGCCCAGATGCCACGGAAACCACAGAAATTGCCCCACAGAAATTGGAAACGTGGCTATTTTTTTTAATTACAAGAAATTATCAAGGCTATGACTATGGTTTTCTATAATTATAAATGTGTACCAAAGGTTACTTAGCATGCATAAATGTAATACCTTTATTTCATGATAAAATGCTTTTAAAACTTGTTTACCGAAATTGCAAAATTTCGTTCCGAGTAAACTGAAATTAAGTACTAACATTTTTGGCGGGAATACGAGGCAATATGGCGCACTACCGTTCTCACCACGCGTAAGGGCACGACTGTCTCTTGCTGGGCAGGGATTTATTGTTCGTTTAAACTCATTGGTGGAAGCACAGGAAGGCGAAACAAAATTACCATAGAAATTGGTAACTTCGCTCGGACAAAACTACCGTTGACATGTACTCATTAACTATGAGCATAAAAATTCAAAAATAATTAGCTTCTTGTAGGTCAATTATTACTTAACGCAATCAAAATACATTTTCCTATATATATTGAAGATTATCTTCCTGAGAGGTAAATGCTGTGTATGAAAGTGATTGTGGACAAGACACAGAAATTGATAATTCATCATTTACCGATTTTTTTCTTAAAAAGTAAAAGTCTTATAAATATAATTTAAGTGGCTTCATTTAGATTCACGTCTCTTTAATCATGAGAAAAAAAATCGTTGAGTTATCTGTAAACCAGCACTACGTTTTCAGCCTAGACGCGTAAATTTTTCGCCTGAGAAAATCACTCAACCATGAATACACTGTCAAAAGACAGATTTGTTTTAAACCTCAAAGACTGTTACTTGGGCGACCACGTTTAAACTCATTAAATCACTTATAAACAGTGGCACGAGATGGGGCTTCATCATGAAAGGTAAATCGAAGTCTATCATAACTTTCTTGTTGACTTAAGTGACATCGAAAGTCATAAAAATCATTGTACAAAAATTTTGTCGCGGTAAATTCATGCTGACGTGGCACAGACAATTTTCAATTTGCCGCCGAATCGTAAACAAATGACAAATGAATAAAATGCGTACACAATGATATTGGCAGAGTTCCATTTTCGAAATTTTAAATATTTCTTTTATATCGTTTACAAGTGGCCAGTTCTACAAACTTTCAGTGTCGCCCTCGTATACTTGTGTCTGGAGTGGGTTCACGACAATAGTGTAATGAGTAGGGGTTCGAACCTGCGACCTCTTGATCACAAGTTACTCTGTAATTATTATTATCTTCACTTAATTTTCTTTGTTGGTATTTATTCAGACCATTTATATTTTAGTAGATGATCATTCAGGTCAGTCTATGATGATAGATTACCTGCATTCGAAACCTGACGAGCTGCATAAATCGGCACAGCTTACTGACTCCATAAAACTGCCAATTCTTCTCGTATATATTGAACCATCTGTAAAAAAAAAACATTAGAAATTGATAAATATACATGGTAAAGATTTCGTTTTAATGATACTGTATTCATGTATTTGTGGCATGTGACAATAATAATTTTTCCTTTCTTTCTTTTTTTTGTGATTTGAGCTAGAAAACAACTTTGCTATGAATTTTTATTAATATATCTTTCTAATATTATAAATGTGAAAGTTTGTGAGGATGGATGGATGTATGTTTGTTTAAAACCTTTGTACATTTTGTGTAGCATAAAGATTTAATAAATAAATAAATAAATACACTAAAAGCACAGCTTTACTACAGAAAAATCAAATACAACAAAATACCCTTTTCCAACATCTCGAAACGACATCCTTATAGCGTGCGCAGTTTGATTCAGCCATGAAATATTTAAATATTTTAACATCTGCAAACATTAATACAACACTTGAGTGGTGTGCTTGTAATTTCATTTATGCTCAAATTATTATTATTGTAGATATACTTTATTGTACCAAAGGTCTAGTCTTATGACAGCTACATTAAAAATGGAACAGGTAACAGTCATAAACTCCTGCCTCCTGTTCAACTTTCCCGATCCCTTTGAAATTGCTTATTTAAATTTCTATCAACGCAGTTCGCTCACAGCCACCATTTAGTCGCCCAAAAGCTTTATATCAAGTACTCTAGACGAAATCAATTAGAATCGGACTACAAGACAAACGGCGATGCGCCATCTTTACATGGTGGATGGGATGTCCACCATGTAACGTCCACCATACCCACAAAACATTTTGGGAATACTTTCATTGTGCGTACAGCTAAGGAGTGGAATTATTTCCCGGGGTCTGTGTTTCCTGATAGCTATAACCAAGAGTAAATAGTAATCTTTAAGTCAAGATTAAATAGGTTACTTCTAGGCAAGCGTGCTTCATCTTCGACCATATCATCGCTTAACATCAGGTGATATGGTGGTCAAACGCAAAAAAAAATCCCTATCAACAATAAAAAAAGGAATGATCAACTAAAGCATCTCGAAGCATCCCAGAGACAAGAGTTATTCAACGATATACGCGAATAGAAAGTGCGGTCACAGGAAAATATTAAGTATACCGAGAAGTAACCTATTCACTGTTGACTGAAAGATCCCTTATCCAGAAATACAGACTCCGACAGGGAATTCCACTCCTTTTTTTCGGTGGTAAAATCATCTAATGAGTGTCAGAATTCTAGTCTAGACTGGAGGGTGGTGGGTCTAAGGGTGTGTCAGACTTCTACTGACTAAATAACCCACCCTGTTCCTTTACTGCCCTTACGTACCGGAGTCGCGGCATCTCGATAGAACATTCCCGCAACCCGGACAAAGGAATTCCACTCCTTAGATGTATACATAATAAACTTATTTGGTCCTTTCTGTATTTCGACACATATGTAAATTTTACGTACCATGGAAGTGCAATGTTGTTGCGCAGCGTCGAATTCTGCCAAACTTGCATTTCTGCCAAAGTTAGCGGTGAAGAACAACATCGACTCTACCTAGAATTAAAATGGCAGATTTATTTTAAAGTGTTAAATTATCTTCCTGCGTAACCTCAAGATGCAGAACGTTTTATCAAACTACAGGCAAGGAAGTACCAGTAATTTATATAGGGCGACAACCTATCTGACGTACTCAATTCAGTATCTGGTTTACATGATTTGATTATTAGACAGTTTTTGATTATTACTTCGTTCGCGTGGGAAGTTTTCCCCGTGCTTAAAAATCCCGATCCCGTGGCAATTTCGCAAAATCCCGGCTTAACGAGCATCTATGTACTAAAAGGAACCCCCATGCAAAATTTGAGAGCCCTACTACGTGTAGTCTCTGAGATTTCGCTTTTATACATATATAGATTATATAGACTAGCTGACCCGGCGAACTTCACACCGCTATATTTTTTTTTTATATTTTCTCACCTTTTAAATCTTCCCTTTATGAGAGGGAACACGATATAAAAAGAATTAATGAAATCGGTCCACTCGTTCTCTAATTTTAGCGAGACTAACGAACAGCCATTAATGTATAAGAAGAAGATTGACAGTCGGGACTAACGTCTAACCGTACTTTTCGAGTCACGGACAAACCTCGATATGTGGAGAAGAACAAGAAGTAACTTTCGAATTAAACATTTGTCTAAGCTACTGAAGTGTTCAATATACATTTTTGTGACACCTTAAGGCACTCATCGACGACTAGATGTATGCATGCCACCGATTCAGTGAGTACGTATAGCGAGTACCATTGGTTATACTCGAGGCGCCCACGGAAATCCTCCATCACGCAGGGATGTCTACCTGCAAAAATATTAATTGAATTGATCTCTGGATATTAATTATACGTTTGTATGTAAATAACATTACTGCCTTTCAGTGGCGAAGGGTGAATTTTCATAAAAGGGAAGCAGGACCAAAAATGCTTACCTTGCTCAAGTGTGATGCGAGAATCCTAGTAACTGTGGCCCTGTGGCTGACTTCGAAATCTTGTAACTTCGTAAATAATTATTTGTTTAATTGAAAATAACAGATTACTATTTATATATTCATATATAAAATAATAGACTAATATTTGCCATATTTCAAAATAGTAGCCGGTAGGAATCGTGTTGTACGGAGCCTTCGCCACTGCTACCTATTCAACATTTTATATTATTTATTATGAACCATCATGTCCTTATATAAAGATTTTATAACATCATTAGACGGCTTTCAAAATAGGTACAAATAATTTTGAAAAAACTATACAACACTTAAGTGTTAAATGTTGTAACATTTTCATCTCAATTCACTGAGTGAATAATTTAATCGCTCTTAAGTGACTTTCAATATGATATAGAATACAATAATATCATACTCTTTACATTCATGTTACAGAAAAATAACGATTAAAACATTACATTACATACACATACATAACATACACAAGGCATATTGTGTCATTCTATGAGAATTGTCTTTATAAGCGAATATTTAAAGACAATTCAGATGACTTATATGCCATAATGTTAAAATTCTGAAGGCTTCGTCTACTGGTTTAGCGTTCCCAGTTATAAGCGCATTGGAATCGCCTCGGTGTCATCATGAGGACCACCCGGAGAATACCTATGCTCCAATACGGTGGAGGTGTGCTTCGCTTGGAAGGAACACCATCGTGTCCACGGAATAGATGAATAAGGTTGGAATGGTAATGTGGGCGTGTTGAGCGCGCCACATTTATGATACGAAAATCATAGCTCGACCGATTAATTCATTCAGCGCGTTTAGTGCGCTTCGGATTACTTCGGAACACAGAGCTCTGCTTTAAAATGCCGTGTTGTGCAATTATAACCTGTAAAACAAAAAGTAAGACCGCAAGTATAGAGCGAGGAGGTATATCTTTCCATTAGTAAGTACAAAATAACATTTAATTACAATTTTATTTGTAAAAAACATAAAAATATTCTGATCACTATGAAATTCCGAACATTAACAACATTATTGCAAGAAGTTACAAAAAATATACATTTCCCGATGTGTACTCGCTTAATCAACGCAGTGACCAAGTTCGTTTACAATGTATTGCATCCTCTCACTTCAACCATTGACGTTTCGTCCTTTGCCCTGATTGGCCGTAATGCACGGCGCATGTTTTTCGACAGTGAGTTACAATCAGTAGCAAGCTCTCGATTCAAGTGTGTGTAATTTATTTGTGTGCGTAATTCGCATAGGTAACGGGCCTCTTGCTTGTAGTTGAGCTGTGGGAGTGGGAGACAAGCGGCGACACGCGTTCTCATAGAAATCAGGAACTATTTCCTTTCTAACCTCTTTTATCTGTTCTGTGATCGTGTCCAAGGGGAGGCGAACGGCGGCGGCAGCGGCGACCTCTCGCGCACAACCCTGGCCGATATCTTGGTGCGGAGCGAAGGGGAATGGGATGTAGTCGCCTCCTTTTGCTAGCGAAAGAGGAAGCTAATCACGTGAGAGAAAGACAAATTCAACCACGCTCCAGCCGCCGCAGGAGACGCCCCGGGCATCGGGGATTATAAGCCGATCCGGCTACGAGGGCTTGCGGACGGCGATCAGGGGTAGTTTGCCGTCCAGTAAGGACCTAGTCCGGGTCGGCAGCGCATCGTGTTCCATGGGCTTCTCAAAGAGCAGTCAGCAGCATCGACGGGGCCCGATAAGGCCACTGCCTGCCAGGGTTGCGGGAATTTTCTAGCGAGATGCTGCGGCCTCGGATCGAAAAGGTACCTATAGAAACACCCACCCTGTTTGTGTGGGAAATTATAAGTGCATCGGAATTTACTGCCGTAAATTTACCCACGTTTGCTATACTTACTTTTGGAGGATAGGTACCACAATAAACGTCTGTTTAATTCAAAACCAATTCAAGTCCTTGTTTACTTCACAATCCAGTCAAAACGATGGAGGTTTGTTTATCTAGTGCTAGTATATTATAAGAGAATTTTACCATATCTTGGCACCGGAGGTATGTAGTCTGGAGTTGGCACATCTATAAAATTATACAAATCTTTGTTTTTTTGTATTGTGTAAATTATTTTCATTTTGCCTTCCATCTTTTTGTATTGAAGTTCCGCCTGAAATAAAAATGTATTCCTCTTTAAATTATCAAACAAAACAAATAAGATATTATAGTCTTAATAATATCCTAAGTCAGAATAGTCTATAATGCATTTTAGTTTCTCCGTCTATCAAGACACAATATCAATCGATGCGCGAATTTAAAATCCCAGATAAAAACTCAAAAACCTTCGTTAGAAAAATATTGTTCCATTATGGAAAACAGTATCAATTTTATTTTTCAGGCGAAAAGAAAGCCTATAATAACACACTCCAGCCCTTCAATTAACTCCATACAAAAAATTATACCGACAAACACACTTTCGCATTAATAATGTTAATATAGATAACTGTAGGTATGCCTGCGCACACAAAAAAAGAAGTGCCTCTCCTGCGCACTCTTCTAAATTTAATTAATATTCACAATTGTTATTGTGTTGTTTTACGGAGTGATTTTTTTTTCAGAATAAAGGCACGGTGACTTCTGTGGAAATCAAGGCGATTATAAGTATGTGAAATAATAAAATGAAATATTTATTTTGTAAATTGGTTATGAATAACACAACACGTCATGTTTTTTGCGTGTTATGTTTAGCTAGATGAGGCCGATGTTTCCTAACTGACTAAGATGAAACACCGAAAAAAACCCAGCGGACAACGTCTCTTTTAAAGTCCATACAATTCTCATTAGTCCAATAATATGAAAACTATGTAGGTTAATGTCTGTGGTGCTCTTTTGAGTATTATGAGTGATTATGTAATGAATGGATCCCATTATAAATGTTTACCTCATATTTAAGTGCCTTCATGTGAACCTCGTCATGTTCCTTCGCTTGTTGGTGAATGAGGACCATTTTTTCAATTAAAGGCATAATATGCAACGGCATGTCCGGTAGTCCTTCCAGTAATAAGCAGTCCAAGTACAAATAGAACCTAGATCGGAAGTTAAATTAATGTAAGTTTATCGCTATGCTAGGTGTTTAATTAACGGACCGCGTTCGTAACAGCATACTGCGCTCCAGAACACAAATCATCGATGTGGCTCAAAAGGCTGCCCAACTTAAATGGGACTGGGCAGGGCCTGCCCTGGGTCTGCCGCATGCCGGACAAGCTGTGGTCTCATAAGACACAGGATTGTTGCCCTGAGACCGCAACATGTGGATACGGCAGACCACGAAGGAGATGGCGGGACGACCTGGATGGCTTCCTTAAGAATTGGAAGGATGAGGCGCAGAATCGCTGGAAGAAATGGAGGGAGGCCTTTGCCCAGCAGTGTAACACCACAGGCTAACATAATAATAATAATAAAAAGTTTATCGCAACAACTATTCGACTCTTCTTACACAAGAGCCTACAAATGTACAGGATTAATTGCAAAATACGATTGAAATTATATAACTACTAAATACTAATAATGTAGAGTAAAATTTTGATAAAGCAGTCTGCAGCTATCCTATGGGAATAGTACATTTTATTAGATTACAATTTAGATATGTTTAATCATATTGACGTGAATGAGACCTCCATAATTGAAAGATTCATCCATCAAAATTTTCACATGTTGTTAGTATAGATTTTAAGCATTTACGCAATACACCATGATTGCGGATTAAGAATCTCCATTCAGCCTCAGCAGATAGAATACCATAAGAAGAATCTTGCCAAGTCTTGGAGGATTGGAGAAGGATTTGGCTAAGCAAAGATAAACCTTTAAACCAAGAAATCCTAATAAAATCACCTCAACCTACAAAATCTACACGCAGGTAAATATATAAAACATAGGAAACATTTTGAATACAACTGCAAGACCTAAGATTATTTTCAACTTCCTTTCGGAGATCAACGGCGAATTTTACGCGTTGCGCAAATGTGTCCGGGTCGTCCGCCTTAAACATCAGACGTATGCGTGGTACCCTGTAAAAAAATAATTACAATTATGTGAAAAAGGAAAATATATATGTTTACGACATTAAGTCGGCATTTGTACCTATGCGCATGAAGTATAAATTAGAATTATTATTTTTTACTTTAGATACATTTTAGTAACGATTATTATAAACTAAAATAAGGTATCAGAAAATTTGTGCCACCAGTCTCTTGGGTATATTACTAGGCAACAGCGTTGAACAAACATTTTTTTCTGGCGGGAAAATCATTAAATGACTCCTCTCGCTCTGGGTGCAGCGGAAAGGTGTGTCAGACTTCTACTGACTAAAAACCCACCCTGTTCCTTCAGTGCTCTTGTGGTCCAGGACCGCGATATCTCGTTAGAACATTACCATAGCCCCAGTAGGTAATGGCCCTCATGCCCCGTCAGTGCTGCTGACTGCTCGTCAAGCCTACGTTGGCCGAGATCAGCTCGCGATCCCCGACGTCCGGGCTGTTGTCCCCGATGTCTTTCGCGGCGGCTGGGGCATAAGGAAGATAATCGTCTCTCCCTCGCGCGTTCTGCCTCTTCCTTCGCTAGCATGACTGCTTCACAGAAGGACGCTACATCCTATTCCCGCTCGCTCCGCACCATGAGAGGTCGTGTAAACACCTCCACAGTATGCTACCCACCTAATGCTTGGAAAAAGTGAAAGACGCTATTTACGAAAATTCACTCTTCTTAGTTGTTGGATAAACTAAGTTTTTATTGTTGTTATATTAACACGAAAGGTGTACCGAATATTGTACAAATTACAGGGTTTCGTAGACGTTTCTATAACGCCAAGTGCGAGTAGGATTGGCTGACCGAAAGTTCCGCACCATATTTTACCATAAACAAACTTCTTTCGTTTTACACAAATAAGAACTTGATCTAAACGAATTTAGTGGAATTTGCCCGAAAGCGAGTAGGATACAGTTGGTCGACTATTATTCGTAAATTTGTGAAGCCAACTTAGGTCTGATAATTTACCTTTTAACTTCGTTAGATGTAGGTACTCCTACCGTGATGTTTTAATTCCTACCTATAACCACTACACCACTTGTGTTCCCCCTACCAACTGAAAATTAGCACTTTAAAGCTTAATATTTTGCCAACGGATTTTAGGTTTACCAGAATGTTATGGCACAAATAAATAATTAGAATAAGCGATTTTCATATGTTAATGTCTATGATCTTCTGTCAAGTCAGAGTACGTGTTGTGACAACTATACCATACTTAAGTATTTT
Source organism: Tholera decimalis (assembly GCA_943138885.2). NCBI lineage: Eukaryota > Metazoa > Arthropoda > Insecta > Lepidoptera > Noctuidae > Tholera > Tholera decimalis. Next base: position 14,399,601 of record OW964551.2, read on the forward strand.
TTTATTTACTCGAAAAAATACGAAAATACTATCACTTATATACCATACCACACACATTATAAATATCTCTCAACTACTTACCAATTTCCATTCAGATCCGTTAAGTAGTTTTTGCGTGAAAGAATAACAAACATCCATACATCTATACATCCATTCTCACAAACGATTGCATTAGTAAGACTTACCGGTATTGTCGCTTAGTACCATCAAGAGCCATAACTTCCCATTTATCAGTCTTCTTATCATAATTGAAAGCTGCTACGTTTGTCCACTGCAAATTTAAAACTTCGGTCAGTAAATTAGTTTCCTTATTCTCAGTTTTCTGGAATAAACATTGTGACTAGGGCATCCAATCCCGCAGCCTGAATTCAATCTCGGTATTTGCGGGACTACGAATTTTCAATCCCGCGGGATCTCGGTATTTGCGGGATCCCGCATATTGAACATATTCACATTTATATAAGGCAAATAACTCCGTGTTTATTTACGTATTACTATTAATATGAGATCAATCAAATTACACCGTTTATTTATCACAAAAAAGCAATGGATTAATCAACTAACTCCACATTTATTTACGTATTGGTATGAGATAAATCAAATTACACCATTTTTTCTTCACAAAAAAACAGTAACAAATACGGAATAAAAAACTTTACTGATATTTTAGGCTACATACTTAGGCTACCACTGACTGAAATTCGGCTATATTTGGCTACATAAGCTGTGAAAAACGGGCGACATCGGCCCCCGCGTTGTTTGCAAAACACTGCCGACCGCCAGTCACCGAGTGTTCGCGCTCGCGAGAGGTCGAATGCATGCTTTTTTTCAGTCCCGCGAATCCCGCGGATCCCGCGCCCGTAATCCCGCAACACGCGGGATCGGAAAACTGCGCGGGATCCCGCAATACCGAGATCTCGGTATTCCGAGATTGGACGCCCTAATTGTGACCGATTTTGTCACAGAAAAGAAAAAAAAAATCTACTTTATCAAGAAAGTATCTACCGAGAAACGGTAAATAATACACGAAATGTTAGTTATTCATCCAGTTATTTCACCGCCTTCAAAGTATACTCTTTTAAGCCGGGTCCGCTGCGACGTGTTTTCGTGTTTGCAAACAGTATAACATTGTTTGCTAACCGAATATAGGCGTGGCTTAATGTTTGCCGTCTCGAATGGATAATGAATGGAAGTGACGCATTTTATGTTCGTGCTCGCTAGAGGAAGACGGAATCGTTCGAAGAGTGTGTTGATTGTGTATTTAATTTTTTTCATTTCATTTATTCAAAAACAATTTACATTGTGTGCGAATAAGAAAGCTCAACAACTAGGTACACATGCAGTAAAAACTAATAATTGAATTTCTTATAATGGGACTGATAACAATAAAAAATATAAGAAAATAATGGTAATAGTAATGTCAAAAAAATAGAATTATACAACAAGAAATAAAAATAAAAATACTGAAATCTTGAAAACAAATGTCAATACATTTCAAAAAATTAAAATTATTATTAATAGTTTTAATAAATAAGTAATAACAATGTCAACAAATAATAAATAATTTTAATCTAGTATTTTACAAATCCTTTACAGAGTAGGGGCATTTCTCCAACAGGAATCCCTTGAGCCTTGCTTTGAACGAGCTTGTATATAATGTGCTTTTTAATTCAAGCGGCAACCTATTAAATATTTTAACTGCCTGGTACAGTGGACTGTGTTTAACAATGTTAAGTGTCGGAATGAGTTTGCTATCTAAATCTTTTCTACGTGTTTTTTCCCTTACCAGTCTGTCTTCATGAGTTTCAAAGTAGTAAATGTATTTCTTTAACGTGGATAAAAGTACCAATATATACAATGCAGGTACTGTGAGGATGCCAAGTTCTTTAAAATAGGGTTGACTGCTTTCCCGTTGCGAAGTACGAACAATGGTTCTAATTGCTCTTTTCTGGAGGATGAACGCCCTTTGAAAATTATAATTGTAGCTGTTACCCCAAAACTGTATGCTGTACCGTAATCTAGACACTATTAGCGCGTAGTAAACTAGTTTTAGAGCTTCTAAACTTACTTCATCCCTAAGAATTCGTAGAGCATAACACGCCGATGATATGGATGAATCAAGTGCTACTAATTCTTTTTTCCAATTTAATAAATCATCTATATATTTTCCTAGAAACTTTACTTCCCTGACAAGCTGACTTTTAACCTTATTTAGTTCAATATCCATACTATCTTTATTACGTGCAGTCGTTTTAAATAACATTATATTCGTTTTTTTCACGTTAATTATAAGTTTATTCGCAGTAAACCAAGAATAAAAAACAGCTAGAGCTGCATTAACTGCATCGCTAAGCGTTTGAATGTCATTTGCTGATACTACTGCATTTCGTCGTTGCGCTTGTAAAAGCGCTATGTGGTGAATAGTCAATGTTCGTTCTTTTATGAAGTTTCAATCGTTATTTTAGTACACACATGTTGTAAAAACAGATATCTGATAAACGCAATATTGAAAGGTAACTCTCTAAATATTTCGTTTATTAGATAGCTGTTTTACAGCATGTGTGTATTAAAATAACGATTGAAACTGCTTAAAAGAACGAAAAAGAATATTTACCACATAGCGCCTTTTGCAAGCGCAACGACGATTTGTGTCATCCGCAAAAACTATTAGTTTTATGTCAGGTAATATTTTATTAAAATAATTTATGAGATCGTTGGTAAATATAATAAATAATAAAGGTCCTAAGATCGATCCTTGAGGCACACCAGCTGTAATATTGAGCAAGGATGACTTATAACTTTTTTTACACCTATTAAATTGCGAGTTTTCGACTTCGACAAACATTTTCCTATTTTTCAAATATGAAGAGAAGAGTTGTAAAGCTTTACCTCTTACACCATAGTTCTCAAGTTTTGCGATGAGTAGTTCAAAGTCAATAGTATCGAAAGCAGAGCTTAAATCTAGAAAAATACCAGCTGCCTTAATTTTACGATTAATTTGGTCAACTACATCATTTATTAATGTATGAATAGCATCTCCAGTGCCAACATTCTTCTGGTATCCATATTGTCTATCACTTATCACTTTGTTTAAATTAAGATGTTTACTTAAACGATCCTTTAAGACTTTTTCAAAAAATTTTGATAGCGTGGGTAATAAGGAAATGGGCCTGTAGTTTTTTGCATCCGTTTTTGGACCATTTTTATGAATAGGAATGATCTTAGCTACTTTTAATTGTTCCGGAAATATGCCTTCCACTATGCACTTATTATAAAAGGTGGAAAGTGGCCCTGATAAAATTTGCAAATTGTCTTTAATAACTGAAATCGGAATTTCATCGTACCCACAAGATTTCTTATTTTGCATACTGGTAACGATCTTCGAAATTTCAATAGGAGTAGTAAGTTTAATATCCATATCATTATTCACTCTTGCCGTACTTTGCTGAAGAAAAGTTACAGCATCTTGGCTATGGCGTTTAGTCATTACATATTTGTGATCAAATTGTTTTACCAGAAGGTCAGCCACTTCCTCCGGATTGTCTATGATTTGGTTGTTTACTTTTAGTCTAATTTCCGTTTTCCTAGCTTTAACCCTGTTCGTACTTTTGTTTATTACTTTCCAAATTTCCCTACTTAAATTTCTAGATTTACAAATACTTTCACTTATAACAAGTTTTTTTGCCTTCGAAATAACCCTTCTATAAATTCTGACGTATTTATTTCTGTAGTTGAGAACACTAGAATCAATTTTATTTCCACCAGTACATAATAAACGTTTCATTTTACTCGAAGTTTTCACACCTTTTGTAACCCATTTTAGTTGAAAACTGTTTTTTTGATTAATTTTTTGCTCCCGTCTCTTAAAACTACAATGAAAAATCTTATTGAAAGTCTTAAGGAAAGTGTTGATTCCCATATCATCCCAGCCAAGTTCAAGTATTCGTTGCCTAAAAGTTAAACCATTTTTACTATTAAAAACTCTCCTATTTATAGTGATTACATTATTGCTATTAAAATTGTCAATAACATTTTCCATTAAAAACTCACCCAGTTGAGCCCCGTGTCCATCCGCTAAACCATTGTGATCCACCTCACATCGCTCTACACAGTCATCAGGCAAATTTGTTAAAATATTATCTATACAGGAAAAAGAGTTATTACGAACAAAAGTGTAAGTATCAATCAGGTGTCTAAAGTTATAGCAAGCTAACAGGCTAATAAACTCAGTTCGTTTTTTGCTCTCTGTAAGTAGGTCAATGTTAAAGTCTCCACAAATTATACACTTCTTATTAAACAAATGTACCAAAAGCTTTTCGAAACTGTTTAAAAAAATATCAAAATTCTTATCATTAGGAACTCGGTAACAACAACACAGATAGTGTTTAGTACTAAGATCCTTTACACAACAAACTTCAAAGCTATCCACCCTATACAGCTTATTTATTACATCGACTTTCTCAACTTTTCTGTCAGTGTATCCTAAAATTAAAGTACCACCTCTTTTCTTCTGTTTTCTAGTATTATAGGATACCAGATTATAATTCTTTAGATTAAGTAAAAGTGCAGTTTGATCGTTCAAAAAATGCTCGCTTAAACATATATAATCTACCTTCTTTTTAAGCGTTTGTAAATAAACTTCGAAATCATTTTTCTTATTGGTAATTCCACAGACATTCTGATGACAAATACACATTTTAGACTGAGAATCTTGATTTACAGCACTACGTAATGGTATTATTTTATCTGAATCACTCTCGAAAAAAATCTGACTGTTGTATGACATCTTCAGCCTGTGTCCCAAAATTTACAGTTTTAATTTGCGAGGGGTTACTTTGTTCAGTACATGTGGCAATACAATTCGTTTGGGTGGCAACATGTATATGATACTTAATACTACTAAATTTGTTATATTTGGTAATTTTATTCACGTAATTTTTGGTAATTAACTATGTAATTTGTCTGCAAAATTTGTCTATGAATTAGTCTACATGCATGCAATTTATTCAGCCTACTGTAATAATTTGAATCCAGAGAAATAAAAGTTGAATTTTTACAATTATTACAAACAAGTTTAAGTGTATTATTCAAGACATCCACGTTTACATATTCATTATTATAAGTTTTACCTATTATTACGTTTGTTCTCAGTAATTGACACAAGGTATAGTGCAAATATGTTTGTATCATTAAGGGATTTTTGTCATTGGAACCCGCAAGTATAAGTATAAAGTCAGATTTTGTGTAATCACGGCACGTAGACACGTAGATATACATGATTTCAGTACTTCGTCCATTGTTGCGAAAGATTTTATAAATGAAGTTACCACCACCCATATGCTCTTCTTGTAAAAAATATTCGAATTGTTTTGTTGCACTTTCGTTATGTTGTCACTACACCGGGTATGCCCAGGGTGCACATCCACGACATTTACAATATCAGCACTATTTCCAACTTCATTACCCCTTCTAGGACTCAAAGTTGATACATACAAATCTTCACTATGAGTATTTTTGCTCAGTGTAGTACTGCAGGCGCTAACTGATTTTATTTCCAGTTTTATCTGTACTTTTTTTGGGGCTTAAATTTGATACTAAAAAGACTTCAGAAGTACAGGTAGGTCTTATTTCATTATTACCATAGGATTCAAGTAATATAGATTTATCAGTTGTCGTTAAAATATCAGTTTTTTCATTTATCATCCTCTGATTCTTGAAAATTATCCAATGACTGACTGATGTGACTGGGATTGTTTTAATTTCGTTGGCGTGGAGAAACCGTTATTTGGTAGGTTATTCCTACGAAGAGATCTAGGTGTCATGCTCTTTCTTTCAGATACCGTTACTTTTTTGTGTGCATTAATAGTATTTAGGCATTTACCCAGATCCATCTTTAATCTGAAATTTTCACTATTTAAGTTCTCAATTTCCGTGTGTGCAGTTTGTAATTCTGCTGTTAACTTGTTGATGGTATCATTTAGATTCATAATAGTGTCGCTTTCATTTATTGACGTATTTGGTACACTCATCATAGTAGTATCCAGTAAATTTGAATTATTGTAGTAGAGATTGTCTAGTGAACTAGACTTTTGTGGCTTTCTAAAAGTTACGTTTTCTAACTCTGATGTACTCATTATTCTGTCATGTAGCGCAACGCAGGAATTTTCCGTAACTGGTTCCGAACTTGCGATCCGCAGCACGAAGCTCGTTTAACCACTTTGCTTCGTTGTCTAACAATTGACTGACCACTGCCGGTTACGTCATAATTATTCTATCTGCCGATCGCCGAGCAGAGGTGGGTAAGTCACAACCTTTTTTAACGTTCACAACACAGTTCTTTTATTTTTTACTAGTACTCACGCGGGGCTTCGCTCCCGTGGATTCTATCACGGTAAAAACATAACTCTCCTTTTTTGCAGTCGCGTAAAAAGTAGCCTATAACCTTCCTCAAGCTTCAAGCTACTTCCATACCAAATTGCATCCTAATCCACCCAGTACTTTCGAAGATTAGCGCGTTCAAGCAAACAAACAAACTTTTCCGCTTTATAATATTAGTATAGATGTGAACTTGTTAGTAGCAAATGGTGATCGTAAGTTTTAATACAAATATACAATTTTAGAATCCTCAAAAAGAACTTAACTTTGTCGAGGATCGAACTTGCTTCTGTGAGAAACTTCCAACGATGTCACACTTGTCGCCACTCGTCCAAACGTACTTAATGTTTAATTGTCAAATTGTGGATCTCATTGAGCAGATATAATATTTAAACGAGGGAAAACGGTTAGAAATGACTCATTAACTTGGAATGTTTTGCAATGTTGAACACCTAAGTCACTTTGTCTTTGTTTTAAAAGTTATGAAATTATACACTTTTTTGAACATCTTTTTATATATGCTTATTGAAAATTGTTTACGAGTTACTTTATAGCACTATTAGATGATGGCACCTACATTAATCATAGTTTTATACACTTTTTTGTTTTAATAAAGTCAATGTTTTCTTTTGTTTTAAAGTATATTTTGGATTTATTTTTTCACTTAATATTAAAAAAGTCACTGTTTTCTGAGTTACTGGTCACTGCACTCTATTTTCAATTATTGTCATTTTGTTTTCTCCTATGTTTGTCGAGAGTTCTTCTCTTCTGATGAAACTAGTGTGTTCTACGCTTTAATTATCTGTTAGCATAGAGCATACTCCCTCTTTACAAAGACTATATATTTTCACTTCCTCTTGTCAAAATGTCATCGAGGTGAGAACACGTTTTTCTCTAATATTTTATTCTAAACCCATAAGTATAAGTGCCTATTATGTTAAGACTAGATATGTTATTAATTACTCGCTATTCGTGAACTGCTTGATAAACAAGAAATACAGGAATAGTTACCAGAACATCTTTTATTTAAGTCTCACCGCATGCCACCTAGATTGCCCGTAGGAATTGCATGGCCAGTCGCCACCTCTTCTTTATAACTTGCTTCACAGTGCAGACAACCACTCTGTTCAGATAGTACGTAATGTAATAACAGGTTATGGTCCCAACACCCAGAAAAGTTATAAAGTGATTACGAGTGCACGTGGGCAAAACATAACCTCCTTTTTTTTGGCTGTGGCGCGGTGGTGATTTTGCGTAGGTGGTGTGGCTTGAAAATGGCCCCACCTAGTCATCAAGAAGCGAGCAATGGAAATGCTGCTTTGCAAGGTAACTATGGCTTGTCATCGTCTATAGAAAAATTGGAAGGAGTAACTAACTATTTGAATTGGAAATTTGCAATCAAGATGCTGCTTACCATGGATGGCTTGTGGAATGCAATCGAAGGCACGGAGACTGATCTGATGAAGGATCAGCGTGCTTTGGCGCGTATAGCTTTGAGCGTCAAGCCGGCACTTTATCAGTATATCAGGAATGCTACTACAGCAAAAAGTGCATGGAAAAATTTAGCTGATATATTTGAAAATAAGGGCTTGTTACGGCGAGTGCTACTTTTGAGACAGCTGCATAGAATTGAATATACTCAGTTTTCAAATATGTCTGAATACATACAGGGTGTCATGACCCTCGTGCAGCAGCTCTCGGATATTGGCCGTAAGACTGATGATGCTGAAGTCGCAGAGATTTTATTGAGCGGTCTACCTCAGGAATTCGAATACTTGGTTTCTAATCTTGAAACAGTATGTTTAACCAATAATCTCACCAGCGAGATTGTACGAACTCGACTTTTACAAGAAGAGCTGCGTAGGAGTGATGGTGCATTGAACAATAACAACAAAGCTTTAATTTCGAAGAACTCTTCTAAGAAGAAGACTATGGTCTGTCATTACTGCAATAAGCCTGGACACATAAAGGCCAAGTGCTACAAGATGAAGAATGACAAGAAGAATGAGTCTACAAGCTTCGCTTCAGCTTTGTTTGTTCATCAAAGTAGTGCATGGTTCATCGACTCCGGTTGTACATCTCATATGACAAATTGTAAAGACAATATGGTGAATTATAATGACTTTAATTGTAATCAAAAACACACTACAGTTGCTGTAGCAAATAATGAACAATTAAGATGTAGTGGTGTAGGAGATTTAATGGTTAACTTTGCAAATGAGGTAAGACAACTTAAAAATGTTTTGTATGTGCCACAGATAGCTACTAATTTAATGTCAGTAAGTAAATCCATAGAAAGTGGGCTTACTGTTGTATTTGATGGTAATGGGTGCAGCATTTATGATGGTAAAGTCTCTGGCAATCCTATAGCTCTTGTGGGATGTGAGAATGGAATTTATAAACTAAATTGTAACATTGTAAAGCCTTTGCACAATAAGGTGTATTCTTCCAAACTTTTGAGTAGTGTGCAAAAGACAGAGAGTACCGCAGTAGCTGTGTCTACTGAGCTATGGCATCGCAGGTTAGGACATTTAGGTCTGAGAAGAAGGGCTGAGGCTAATACCCGCCCTGTACGAAGTACTCGTTCAATTCCGCCATTGAGGTATCGTGATTATGACATTTCCATGTATGTCGGTAATATTGAGGAACCATCTAGTTATGAAGAGGCTATCTCTTGTTCGGAAGCCACTGAGTGGCGTGCAGCGATGCAGAGTGAGTATGACTCGTTAATTGCGAATGAAGTATGGAAGATCGTGAGTCGCCCTAAAGAGAAAAATGTTATTAAGTCCAAATGGGTATTTAAGCGTAAACACGATGCTTCTGGAAACTTCACAAAGTATAAAGCGCGATTGGTTGCCAGGGGGTTTACACAGAAACATGGGGTTGATTATAATGAGACATTTTCCCCAGTGGTTAGGCACTCTACTATGCGAATTTTGTGAAATGTAATAACATCTTCGAGAGAGAATCTTTGCTTTTTATAATGGATATTAACATTAATTTTTCGAGATAACACTTTCACTTATTGATGGTAGCTATATAAACCAATTTAGCTACTAAAAGTCAACAAAAAGTCACTTTCACTATTTTTAGTTAATTTAGTTACGGAGCGGATTCGAACTCGAGCAAGTGATGACGAATATTGATAAATATGACAATATGACATATGACAATTATTCTCTTTGGTTTGTGATGGAATGGAATAAAGAGAATACTTTGTCTTTTAATACTTTGTTTTCTTCTCTATATCTGGTAAAATTAATGATAACAGCTCTTGATAATCACTTTCTGAACATCTAAAACAAAACAAAAACATTACAACAATTGGCGCAGCGGACGGGCGGTTTTACTAACATGTTTTGCTAACATGTTTTGATAACATGTTTTGTTAGAAAATTGGCGCAGCGGACCCGGCTTTAGAAACGATACACTTACGCCAACGAATAATTCAATCATCGAAAAATTTTTGTAACACTTCTTCCGGTATTTAGTACAGTTCTCACCGCGAATTCTCCTTTAATTCTTCTAGCGAATGAAAATGGGTGTCACGAAGTGGAAATTTGAGTTTAGGAAAAAAAATAATCGACTGGATCCACATCTGGCATATAAACACTACTGTATTTAATCAAAATAAGTCTTTTAATGAGATGCAACTCAAACTCCGCGCCAAAATGAAAAATAGTTCTGCCACTCAAAACAAAAATTGAATCTGGAACCATAAACAAGTCATCCATTCCCGATACTTTTTTGACTGAATGTATATACCAATTAGCGCATTAGGTACCGTAAAATGCTGCAACTTTGAACTAAGCCAAAATACGATTACCATTTCATTTTACTTCCCATTATATCGCCAAAATATTTTTCAATACACTTCCTTGAAACCTGGCTCTTGTCGCACTGCGATTAGGTTTAACATGCAATGTAATTTACACTCGTGGATTTTTTTTAATTTTTCACACACGAGGGTTTTTTTCATTCCAGATTTTGCCACAGATAACATTAAACAACTATTTAATTCCCTATATTCGGCGGTGATTGTTTTTTTTTTTCACAGCAAAGAGGTGCATGTTTTTAAGGCTTTATATTTAATGAAAATTAAAATTGTGTTTATGAACAGAATATCAGAAATAAACATTATTATTTATAAAATAATTTTGCTTTTATTAAAAAATTAATATTTATTTGTGTTCTAAATTAAAAAAAATATATTTTAATATTAGGCAGTTTTGCGGCTTCATACCTTTGCTTCTCCTTTAACCCGCGAAGGTAAAGCGCGGGGAAAAGTAAATTAAATCTTATTAATTTGTGTTTTTTGCGTGAGTATGTCGAATTTAAAATTTTATGAGAACAATTTAGATGCTAAGCCGCCAAACATTGTGATTGAGGCTCAAAATGCTTGCGAGAGCCTGTTGCCATTTAACTCGAAGCTAAAATATATGGCAACTTTGCATAATTTTTTTCAATGGAAATCAAATAAAAATGCGTCGTAATTTTCGGAGCAAGTATTCTTCTTCGAAAGTGTATTGAAATACGTCGTTTGATACACGTGGACATTTGTTACTACAGTACTCGGCTCCATAACCCCCTCGCCTAGCGGCTCGGGCGTAACTCCGCCTCGTACGCAATAATAAACATTCTCCACTTGTATATAATATAATATAATAAATTGTTTATTTAAGAAATAGTGCAAAATACAGTTACAATATAAGTCTTAAGAATTAATTAAATAACCCTCCTTTTGGCGCAGTCGGGTAATTAAGGAAAATTAACATATTTGCCTGTACTAGGTTAAAAACCTGTGCTTCAGGCGATGAAGTACAAACTATCCTAAGTGGTAGGTTTAGGTACATAATCCATGAAATAACTAAAACTTAATCTAGATAATAATAGTTAAATATGATATATATATCAAAATGTACTATTCTTTTAAAATTAAATACTGATTCTTATTGAAAGCACAGACTGGTTTTTTTACCTTTTATAGTCACTATTTTTAATTTTATGTGTTAACTCTATATTCAAATTAATTTTTGTATATTGCTTTATTTTTATTGCTATGCGACATTTAAGGAACCCTATGATCCCACATTATCCAAGAATTCCGCCTTCTACCTACCTATAACCTTTCAGGATTATCCTTAGTTATGAATATACAAAATCTATCAAATAAAACTTGCATTTGCTTTATTAGATACATTTTGTATTTTTACAGCTAAGAACTTTTATAATTTCTTAAACGAAACGTAATCTTTCCACTAAAAATAACATTAGATGATAAATAATCCTTATTTTGCCAATTGGTTATTAAATAACACTTTTACGCGTAATTTTTCTCGTAAATATTAACCTTTTGACCGCCACGTCAAAAAAGCAAAAGCGTGCCCTCGGCGCTAAGCTCCGAATTCATCCTTTAAACCTACAAAATAGTAGTGAGGTCGAAATTATATCGATAAAGCTCATGGAAAATGGACAATATTTTTTAACATAGGCTTTAATTTGAATAAAGATTATTATACCATTCTTGTGTTGAGTTTTATTTCAACCCGCTTTGTCCTTTATGAAATAATTTAATAATCTGTGTCACATTTACGGCCTTTATTATTATTTAAATCCATAAATAGAATCAACCAATCGATAAAACCAAGTTAATACCATCACAGCACTACTGTCCATCATGACGTAATTTTTTGTCAATCTATGACGACAGTGGCGCAGCTGGCACGGATTTCTTGACATTGCTCGCTTCTGCTCTAGAGGTGCGACCTCGATACATATTAATAATATCGAAATATTTATTCTTATTGTTTTGTACTTTCAACAGTGTCAAGTAATAAAATGTAAGTTTCTTTGAAATAACAATCAATTCAATGTTTTTTTATTCCACCACGCCCGTTCCATCATCGGACTTCAAGACAAACGGCGATGCGCCATCGTTATATGGTGCACATCCCACCCATACGCAAGAAACGTTTTGGGAATACTTTCATTGTGCGTACGGCTAAGGAGTGGAATTCCCTGCCGGTGTCTGTGTTTCTTGATAGTTACAACCTGGGAGTCTTTAAGTCAAGAGTGAATAGGTTACTTCTAGGCAAGCTTGCTTCATCTTCGACCACATCATCGCTTAACATCAGGTGAGATTATGGTCAAACGCAAGCCTATCAATTGGCTCTTAATAAACCGCTATTAGGTCCATAATGCAGTGTATTAGAAACGTGTGCTTTTTACTTTACGTTACTGCCCTAGTGCTATAACGCCACAGATAACTATTTACTAGTCGGAGGTTGGAGATGTGCGCTTTTTTAACCTCATCAACAAACAACGACTCATCGACTACATATTTTCTATCCAAGTTAATATTTAACAATACAAATCTGTTTTTACCTCGTAAGAGTGTTGAAAATTAAAACTTCGTATGAAATACGTGTGCAATGATCAACATAGCACACATGCATCCTAAACATAATGTAGTATAGTGCATCGCCACTAACTGATGACATCAGTGCTGAAGTAATTGCACTGTCTTCTATGATAAACGTGTCATTGTTGGCTCCTTGCATTATATTTAATAAGTCTTCACTACTCATATTATAGTCCTCCATTATTAATAATATTTAATAACAGTAAATGAACTACTCTATTTGAAAATAAATCGCGTTTGACGTCATGGGACTGTCAAACATAGACGACTGTGGCGTCCCCGGAACAGACAATACAACAGTTTGATAGAGATGAGCATTTCAGTCATTACAATTAATCGATAATCTACTAACACTCCACGTTTAAAGAGCGTTAGCGTTCAGTACCTACTATAAAATTTTTATGATTTCTCAATCATAAAAGTTCCGTATCAAATGTTGTATTTATTTATTGATGCAGAATTCAGAGTAAATTGAATATAACGTAGGTTGCCGTCAATGACGATATTCTTGTTTTATTGACTGGTATCTACATCACTACGTGTCCTGTTATGGTGACTGTGGCGCCGAGAGCACTAAGTTTTTCGAACTTTATGACTGGTTTTCTTTTTGTCATCTTATGTTCCTATACCTACATGAAACTTGACGAAAGCAGTTCACTTCAAATAAACAAAGAAGAGATAAGGTATATAATTAACAAGGGAAATTAACAAAATAATGCTTTTTTATGATATTTATTTACGTTTAAAATTCTGTCACGCAGTCGCGACAGTGGCGTGCTGGGCACATTTTGGCTTGTCGTCTATACACGACTGTGGCGGTCCAAAGCCTAATTAGATGAGGCCGGATGTAATTATATTGAGTCTCACGCATACTTTTGCCAATTTTTTTTAGTGCAATTCGTTCGGAAGCGTAACATTAATAAATAGCACATAAAGGGCAAAATACAGCTAACTTACAACATACTACATAGGTCACATCCACCGGATTCGTACATACACAACTCCTTCGAAATTGTGTCAATTTTCAAAACAACGAGAAGCACCCACCTCATACAAACCGTTTAACGTTTGTATTATATCACCATTGTGCTTAGTGGGCTTTGAATCGTCCTTCGGTATATAAGCCAACCCTGGGCAAGGATACTGCTCACCCTCAATCATACCCAAAGACATCCATTCTTCGGGTACACTGAAAAAAAAAAGGGGTTCGAACTTTTTTGTACGGAAGCTGGCACATCGACCCGCCGCCATTTTGATTTTTGTTCAAAATGGCGAGAGGGTAGAGGACACATAGAACTAGACATTTCTTGTTCATCTATGTGTCCTCTACCCATACATACCACTTAAATCATGCGCCGCGATTTCGAATAAAGTCAAAATGACGGCGGGTCGATATGCCGGATCGGTTTTATCTATCTACACAATAAAAAAATGATATTGAATGTGTGAATGAAATAAAAAAATGAATATTTTTAAAGAACAATGTCAGGTTTCGGCATACGCAACTTTTAAAACTAAATTCACACAGACACAAAGTTTTTACCTACCTGCAACAATTTAGAAATGAAATTAAAACGTATTAATCAATATTTAGTTCTGTTATTTTGAAAAGTATAGCAACGTTCTAGTTTGTTGTACACAACTTCTTTTTCGCTTCGACCTTAGCAAAGCGGTTGTGGTCGCGTAGAGGCGTCCGCGATGGTGGTAGGGGCGGACACAGCTCTCCGCGTGATCTCCCGCCACCTCTCCCTGTGGGCAGAGTGCCTGGCGCACTCAGATACGCCGTTTCCTACTGCGAATTTCACTTGGTCAGTCCAGCGCATAGGTGACCTGCCGCGTGACCTGGTTCCCTCCACCTTTCCTTGAAGGACCAGCCGTTCTACAAACTAGGTACTCTGTATACAACTATAAAGTTGTAAAAACGACTCCCAAGGGAATAAAACAACATCTACAGAGCAAAGATATTTAAAAAAAAATAATCTACAACTCAGCTTAAAGGATCATGACTCGTATGAATATCTTCACATCCGTATATCTAGAAAATCTACGTCATTGCACAACGCTATATAGCTATTAGTCTTGAAGCATAAATGAACGATGTTATATTGTTTAATTGTAACTTGATTTTTGTAATGCAATTGCTGATGATGACATTGAATGACAATGGTGAATAATAATTAAACCGTTCAATTACTCTATAATATTTTGCTATTTTAATCTGTAAAAATTGGGTACTTAACCTTAATTTAAAATGTCTTAATAACTTTTTCTAGAAGTTCAATGTAAAATCGGAATTCACAGAAAAGCTTTTGACATTAAACTACATATAATATTAGTTTATAACATACATACATATAATATATATATATAAATAAAAGGTACTTTCGCTATCGACGACAAATTAATATTGAGCTTACAAAGTTTCGCACTTAAAAACTGTACTACTGACTTTCCAATTAATAAAAGACGCGACAAAAATAATCTTGTTGAGTAGTTTTTCACTACACACATATCAGTCAGTCATAGTCCAGAGTTTTTTTTATTACGGATGAGCTCACTCTTGACCGATCAGTGATTACGCCTGATAGTAAGCGATAAATCAGGTCTACAATGGAACGAATGAGTTCAGAAGATGTCTGTTCACTCTTGGTTTAAAGGATGACGATCATGTGGTATTGAACACAGAAGCCGGCCGGGCGGCCGTAAGTTCCACGCCTTGACTGTGCTCATAATAAATGTAGAAAAGTAGCGCTTACGTAGCATCCTGCAGTACGCAAGGAATCTCCAGAACTCACCATCAATTTTTTCACCATATTTAATGCAAACCAACTTGGAGACTCGCTTCACAATAAATAAAAAAAATATAACTAGCTATGAATGAACGTACACATAAAGATACATACACATATACATAAAGATACATACAGAAGCTCCCCCATTTTCGAATTCTTTTAAAAAAATTTAATGATAAGTGGTAACCACTACACCAGCATGTGATACTGAACTCACCGACAGTCAAAATCAGTGTTGTCAAAAATCTCTAAATCAAGTTTCGGGAAAGGGCTATAGAGAGCATAATGTTCCATATCGGTGACTTTGAATTCCTCTACAGGCAATAGCCAATATGGTTGTATTCCGAGTTCACGAAGCATTTTCTGTAACAAGTAGACATCTTTTTTACAACCAAATTTATCCACTAGTTACTTAACTAATACTTATAAATAAATAAATACTTCAGGAAATATCTAGTGTTAATTTCGCCATAAACTAGATGATCAATATTGCATGCAATTTGCAGCACCACCCTCCCGCCCACAAATATCTAATAATAATAATCTTAAGTTTGTTTTTATTTCAGTATCGAATAAAAAAAAATTTGCACTTATGAAAACACAGGTATTTTGTAATCACAGCGATATACTAAAATTTTTAATATTTATAAGTACTTAAAGAAGATACATAAATCACTGGGAAAATATAAACACTGTACAAACGCAGACTAAGGGTCAAAACAAAACTAACGTCATTACCATCGATTTGAAGAAGAATGTCTTCAAGACAGCGAGTACGAACTGGACGTTAAGAGGAGTGACGAGTCTTCCGAATAGTTCAAACAAAGATGATATGACCATGATGAAGGAACGTCTAGCAAAATTAAATCTGGAATTGCAGTAACAAACACCGAGATTTAAAATTTAAACATTGAAAATAGTGCCTTAAAGAAAGAATTGTCTAAATTCCAGCACAAAATTAATATGTACAAATCAGTAGGCGCTTTTAAACATAATAGTAATAACAGATCGATGACTTCTCCACTCAAATTCTTTTCTCCACAATATCGGAGACGATACAAGTCCTGTAATTTGAAAATCGGCATAACAAGGCATCTTTTTAAGGACTTGTAACAGACACAGTCAGACATACCTCAAAGCAGGACAATATCCACAATTTTAGTTACCTTTTCGAGCAATCCATAACTACAGGGAATGGTTTACAAGACACAGTAATTTTATTTCATTTGTTTAGGGACAATAAACAGCTACAATATGTGTTGATACAGAGAAAAGATAATACATGATATGAACAATATTGAAGCCCACTACATTATCCGCATATTAACAAAATAAATAATGATAAAGATTGCCACTAGATAGGTAGATTCTGGGGCATTTGAAGGTCAAGTTGAGGTCTGATGTCAACTCCATGCCCAAAAGCTCCAGGCGGTCGGTAACTGGCACAGATGTTTAGACTTTGAAAAGTGAAAGTTGAAATGGGCTCCTTTTAGCGCTGACAAGACAAGCCTGTGTTTTCAGAGCGTTGAATTTGACCAGATTGTTGTCACTCCATTTGGAAACGAGATTTAAGGTCAAATTCGTGCGCTCTAACATAGCCTTTCTGAGAGTGGCAATTTCGCCCCTGTCAGCTCTAGAACTGGATAAGTATCTTTCTGAGACTGTGCTGTCATCCGCGTACCCATTTGCTCCCAGCTGAAGTAAGTCATATGTGTGTATGATATGCAGCAGAAAAAGAGTCATAAAATAAAGGTTGTAGGCATATTCCCTGATCTTAGCTCTACTTTTGACACAGTAAACCACAAACTATTGCTAGCTAAAGTGGAACATTATGGAGTAAGAGGACCAATCTTAAAATTTAAATTTTACTTAGAAAATCGGAAGCTATATGTAGAAATTAAAGTGGAAGAAAACAATTGCGAAAGAATTTACAAATTTGGATTAAACTAATAAAACAAGGAGTTCCACAAGGCTCGATACTAGGGCCAATCTTTTTCATTTTATTTATTAATGATTTCATTAACTATATGCTGAAACTAAACGATACAAAACTTGTTCTTTTTACTGACGATACGAATGCTATTATAACAACTAAAGATGTAGATACCCTCAATAGTAAGGTAAATAAGGCTCTGACTCTCTTTCATTCTTGATTCTCTATTAAAAATCTTAAGTTGAATGCCAGCAAAACAAATGCCATGTTATTTAGGACGACGTCGAGAAACAAAGATATAATGGACATCAAACTTATTTGTAATAGAATAATAAGGTATTTATATTGACGAAAACCTTAACTGGAAAAAGGAACTGTCTGTAATAGAAAATTCAATTAACTCAGCTTGCTTTGCCTTAAGAAGAGATGTTATTGCAATCGAAAAATTAAAAATTGTATATTTTTCGCTTGTGGTGTCGAAGCTTAGGTATCACTCTATGGGGAGATAGTTATGCGTAAAATGTAAATACTGCTTTTGTTATACAGAAAACGGCCATAAGAACGATAGTGAGAATTACACAGTGGGTTTCGTGTAGGGAGTATTTTAAAGAACTGCAGATACTAACGGTCCCTTGCTTGTATATTTTAGTATTAAAATTATTTATGAAATAAATTAATGAAATGAAATAGTCTCAGAGAGGACTAAAAACAGCGTCAACAAATGTGACGAATCAGCGCAAAAATGCGTGATGCGATTCAATAAGTTCTTGAGAAGCGTCATTTAAGCTCGATAATTTTTACGATGCGACGTCGCATCGCAGTATTGTGGTTTGGCCCTAAATACCTTCTACCCAGTCGACTTTAGAATGAATTCAGAGAAAAAATACTACGTAATCATAGTAGGTATTTATGTTGTTGGAATTATAGCATAAGGTTTTACATAAAATATTGTGTCAGAAAACTACACAACGTAGACAGGATATTCTGGAAGTTAATTAATTAATTTATTTCAAATAATCAGATAACAGAGATCCGTAGTGTTAGTAAAGTACCTTATACCTAGTGTTAGTATATACATAAATTAGGAAAACATTTTGGGTATTATATGGGTTTGAATCACTTTGTAAAGAAGACGAAACCAGTTTGTCAACCGGTCATCCTCTCCACAAAATGCCTCATAAAAGGGGAAAACACATTCTCAGTCACTGTTTTTAGAATGCTGTTGCCTCCGGCCCGGGTTCTAACAGCCACAGACGCTATTTTCTTCGGCACAACTGCGTGGAAGCCATCAGTACGGTTCTGCGTAAACATCTCTGACGCACTACAGAACCGGGGCAGTCTCAAGAGCATTCTAAACACATTGTTGTACTGGACGCGCAGGACATCTAGCGACCTTTTGGTGTAGTTGATCCACAGACCACTCGTGTATAGACCCTGACAATACGCTTTGAAAAGCGTTATTTTTACCTGGTCCGTACAGCGGGCGAATCTACGAGCCAACATATTACCGCGGACCGCCAAAGCCCTGCGCTCCCTCTTAATATCCACATTGTCTTTCAGGTCGTCGGTAAGCATATGTCCCAGATATTTGAATTGTTTTACTCTTCTTATGCTCAAGCCATTTAGGGTAAAGTTAATAATAAGGATTACCTACGTCACCGGCGGCTGCATCCGCGTCGAGCTCGAGCGACGAGTATTTCTCTCCGCCGACGTCGCCAACACCTGTGCGCCGGCAGGGGAGAGGCCGGCCACCGAACAGCTTGGGACTTAGGAGCCAACTGGCTGCGAGTCGGGTCCCCGCTACCGGTGGTGTGCAGCGCATGAGATGGACTCAGTCCATAACCGAAAACGTCATGCGCGCATATTATGGGTCTACAGAGGGGGGAACTAACCTCACTGCGTATCGTGTCAGGATGCTGTCTCTGTTCCAGGACCTAGAACCAGCTGTCAACGTCTCGGCCCAACGACTGTCGGATCAGGTGCGGGTCATCCAGCGTAGCCACAGGTTGGATGACGCAACACTTGATAGGCTGCGCTCAGAGGTACTGAGCAACCATATCATCTCGTCCCCGACACAAGCCGTGGTACAAGCGCCCACTAGTAGCGCAATGACATCGCGGTTCTATAGTCATAATAATGAGCTAGATGATAGGGTTGTCACGGTAAGTAGCCAATGCAACGATCGACTGAGGAGCGCACTGGAGGATGCGCTTCGCGAGTATAGATCGGCTCCGCCTGAACTTAGACCCCGGTTACCACGGTTACCTATGCACAAAAAAATAGGGCGCTGGTGTGTGCTTTGGACTCGCTGCTTGAGAATATTTTTGAGAGCAGCGTAAACCTCGTTGATACGCACTCAATCCTGTATTGCGGGGCTGTTGCGGCATGTCGCTTAGCTAGCGTTAAATTCCCTAATAACGACGAAGCTATTCGACCAAAACCTGCTGTACCAGCCTGGCAGTATAGGATCGAGAGGCGTATCGATGAGGCCAGAACACTCATCGGCAAACTATACTGCTTCAAGGAAGGCAATGCACGCCCACGTGTAATGCGTTTTGTACGGCGGGCTTTCTCGGGGACTGGAATCAGCCCTCGAGAATACACACCCCACATTACGGAGCGCATTGACTTCCTGAAGCAGAAAATTTGTGCTTGGGCAAGCCGTATCCGACGGTTCAAGCGGCGGGTTGACCGGTACTCACAGAATCGCATGTTCCAGAGCGATGAAAGGTGGGTATACAGAGCTTGGGAGCGACCCAATCAAAATGTGACTGACGTGTGCCGCCCGGATGATACCGCCACGTATTTATTCTGGCGCAACATCTGGTCGGTACCCGTCTGTCATGTTGAGCGTGACTGGATGCGTGAAGTTGAACGCGTGTGTGATGCTATACCACAAATGGATAAAATAATCATTAACGCTTCTGATGTAGCCAAAGCAGTACATCCGTTACCAAACTGGAAGTCTCCAGGACCGGATGGACTGCACAACTTCTGGCTCAAGTGGTATAGCAGCTCGCACGCGCTTTTGGCTTCTCAATTCCAGGCATCCTTAGAGACTGGGTCTCTACCAGAGTTTTTAACAACAGGCTGTACCCACCTGCTTCATAAGAGTGGTAGTCCCACGGAACCCAAAAATTATAGACCGATTACCTGTCTGTCTACGGTCTATAAGGTTCTTACGTCCATCCTGAGAGTGAAAATAAATATGCACATTGAGTGCAACTCAATTATGTCCGCTTCTCAGAATGGATGTAGGAAAGGGTCCCGTGGCACTAAGGAGCTACTCCTCATTGACATGGCCATTAGCCAACAGGCTCGTCGATCCCGAAAAGATCTATCGACATGCTGGATAGACTATAAAAAAGCCTTTGATTCTGTTCCTCATACCTGGCTTATCAAGGTGCTAGAGCTTTATAAAATAGACCCAACTCTACGCACCTTCCTTGAGTCATGTATGAGGCAATGGAAGACGGTACTTCGCTATCCAGGATGTCGACCAATCCGAGGGAATGATGAGCCTATATGGATCAGACGGGGAATATTTCAGGGTGACAGTTTGAGTCCACTTTGGTTTTGCTTGGCCCTGAATCCTCTAAGTACAATGCTAGAGGAGTCAGGCCTGGGCTATCGGTTGAGAAGAGGAGGTCAAAGTATATCCCACCTCCTTTACATGGATGATTTGAAACTCTTTGCCACCAACAACTTGCAACTGATGGAACTACTGAAGGTAACTGAAACTTTCAGTAGCGCCATCAAGATGGAATTTGGTGTGGACAAATGTGCAATCATGCATGTAAAACGAGGAGAGATTATGGAATCTGAAGGAATTCAACTTTCAGATTCCATACACCTTAGATCTCTCTGCTTAACCGAAACTTACAAGTATTTGGGTATGTCGGAAGCTTTGGGCATTAATGTTACTAACATGAAGCAATCGCTGAGGGAGCGCTTCTTTGGCCGCCTGACAAAGGTATTAAACAGCCTTTTGTCGGGAGGAAATAAGGTGCGCGCTTTCAACGGTTGGGTCATGCCGGTGTTGATGTATTCTTTCGGCATACTCAAATGGACTCAAACCGAACTGGACGCCCTGGATAGGAGGGTCCGTACACTGCTAACCGCAAATCGGATGCATCACCCACGATCATCGGTGATGAGACTGTATATCCCGCGGAAATGTGGAGGTCGAGGCTTTTTAAATGCCAAAACTCTCCACAACCGCGAGATTTGCAGTCTCAGGGAATATTTCCTTAAAGCCGATGTGGGTATGCACCGAGATGTGATTGCAGTGGACAAGGGACTCACCCCGCTGACTATGGCTAAAGAGAACTGGCACAAACCTGTTATACTTACCCCAGATGACCGCAAGGAGGTATGGAAAAGCAAGGAACTTCATGGTCGCTACTATCGGGCTCTTTATGGGTCCGATGTAGATTTGACAGCCTCCGTTGCCTGGCTACGCTTCGGGGATCTCTTCGGAGAAACTGAAGGTTTTGTCTGTGCAATTATGGACGAAGTTATCTTGACGAATAATTACCGGAGACATGTTATGAAGGACGGGACGATTGACGTGTGTCGGGCATGCCATCGTCCTGGTGAGTCCATCAGACATATTGTCTCCGGTTGTTCTCGTCTAGCTAACGGCGAGTACTTGCATAGACACAACCAAGTAGCCAGAATTATCCACCAGCAACTTGCTTTGAAATACAAACTTGTCGATTCTGAGGTACCGTATTACAAGTATGTGCCCGACCCAGTTCTCGAAAATGACCATGTCACGTTGTACTGGGATCGGTCTATCATCACTGATAAGACTATTGTTGCCAATAAGCCTGATATAGTGGTGATGGACCGATTAGTGCGCCGCGCAATGATAATCGATGTTACCATCCCACATGACGAGAATCTCGTGAAAGCTGAGAAAGAGAAACACATTAAGTATCTCGACTTAGCTCATGAGGTTGTTGACATGTGGGATGTGGACTCGGCTGTCATTGTGCCGATTGTCATATCAGTCAATGGGCTGATAGCTAAAAGCTTCGACGACCATCTGTCGAAGCTGGCTTTGCACAGCTGGATAAAGGGCCTGATACAGAAGGCAGTTCTCCTCGATACAGCTCGTATTGTGAGGAGGTTCCTTTCTCTGGAGACCTAACCACCGGTAGCTTGGACCCCGTTCCCGATACCAGTGGACTGCCATTTTTTATATTTTTAAATGTTTTTTTATTGTCACTTTTTTATAGAAAAATATTTAAAAATGTAATTTTTGAGAGGTATATAAAATAAAGAAGATAATAAATAATAAAAGATTTATTGGCACTAAAAACACAAATACAATAAATTAGAGTACGATAATGACTGCATTAGTTATAAACTGTGTTGCAGCCATTAACGCCCATACAAGTAGTTTACGCGTCAGCGTTCCATCGTAAACAAAATTTTCTAGGTACCTAAGTTTAAACAAAATTAAAGATTAAAGATGGAAGAAAAGAATATAAAACAAAATACGTAATTAACATGCATAAAGTTACCTATAGTGTGCGCGCGTGCATGTGTGTGTGTGTTCGTGTATGTGGCATGAGTTCTATGGGTGTGTGATGTGTTGTACGTGTTGTGATGTATTGTGCGTGTGGTGTGTTGTGCATGTGGTGTGTTGTACGTGTGAGTGCGTATTTAAGTATGCGTTGAGATTTAAGAAGTTGAATTTTACGTTTTAACAAGGTTTTCAAGTTTTTCATAGGTTAAACCATTCAGCCATTTGTCAACGATGACTCGACAATCTCTCAGATTGAGTGAATAAATGTCACAAACTTCATTGACTCGGTTATACAAAATAGGGCTTAGGTATTTATACTGTCGTCTAACTGCTTCGGTGCTGACTGGCTCAATTGAACAGACTCTAACAGGTCTTCGTCTATGTTCATGTCTTATGTCAGGGTCGAACGGCAGTTCGGAGTGCTTGCGAAGTATGGCACTAAGTACAAATGAATGTCTCACTCGCGGTACCTCACATAGAGCATAGAGTTCACTCGTGGGAAAGCGGATTGGTTTATGGGCCATGACTTTTAAAATTGCCCTCTGCGCCCTTTCCACTCGTAATAACGAGGATTTACTTGAACTGCTCCAGGCTACTATACAATAGGTTAGGATTGAGTGAGCCAAAGCATAGTAAACAGTTTTTAATGTAGAGAAGTCAGCAGAAGTCCTCAAGTTTTTAAACACATATATTAATTTCCGTACTCTGCCCACCAGTGTGTTTACATGTTCATTCCATGACAATGTACTATCAATATAGATGCCAAGATACTTCATGCAATGAGTACGGACTATTTGAGTACAATTACAGTCCTGACTTGAGCTAGGGTTACATTTGTGAGCTGTTAGTGTATAGGCAGCGGTCGGTTGTGAAGATATACGAGGTGAAAAGGTCATAAATTTAGATTTATTTAAGTTAAGGGTCAGCAGATTGTTTCTTAGCCAGGTCATAGTGGTCTTTAGCGCGGACTCAGCATGAGAACACGTATCGGACCAATCATTACCATGCACCACTATTGCAGTATCATCTGCGTACGTTATGATTTTAGAGTTTACTAAGGGAAGGTTGCAGAGGTCATTGATATAAATTAAAAATAAGGTAGGTCCAAGTACACTACCTTGCGGCACACCGTATGTGATATTTTTGGGTGCACTTGTATAGTTTCCTATTCTAGTAGCCTGAGAACGACCTGTTAGGTAGCTTGTGAAAATGCTGAGGGCTAAACCTCTGATTCCAAGTCGTTCTAGTTTATTTAGTAAGAGTGGGACGGAGACCGTGTCAAAAGCTTTAGAGAGATCTAGGAAAATTGCTAAAGTTTTTAATTTATTCTTTATGTTTTTAGCAATATTATTAGTTAATTCCAAGACTGCATCTTCAGTACTTTTACCGGATCTAAAACCATATTGGTTATCAGCAATAATATTATGGGCTCGTAAGTAACCGAGGAGCCTACTATTAATTAATTTTTCTAAAATTTTGGATAAAACAGTTAGGACAGAAATTGGCCTATAGTTATCGACACGGTCTCTATCTCCACTCTTATATATAGGGTGAACCAGACCTGTCTTGAACGCCGAGGGGAAAACTCCAGTAGTGAAAACAAGATTGAAGATATGGCGCAATATGGGGATGAGAACATGTCTTGCATTTTTAATAAGTAGGGTAGAAATACCGTCACATCCAACCGCACTCGTAGACTTTAGGCTAAGAATAACTCTTTCAATTTCCTCGTTATCAGTTTCCAAAATAGCCATTGAGTTTGGATAGGTGCCCATTCTGTTTGAGTCTAACTCATATGCCGAGTCATTATGATTCGAATCAATTTTAGAGGCTAAATTCTTTCCTGCATTGACAAAGAAGTCATTAACAACGTCAACAGCACGCATGGGGTCATCATTCAAAGACAGTAGTTCAAGAGCACTAGATTTGTTTGTGTGAAGATTTGCAATAGTTTTAATGAGATTCCATGTTGCCTTGGGGTTTTTTTTATGTTTTTGAATTCAGCTCTCTCATATTCACGTTTTAATTTTTTTAATAAATTATTACAGAAATTTCTATAGCGTAAGTAGATCAACAGGGAATTTTCATTGGTGGGTTCTTTTTTGGTTTTCTGATAGAGTTTATCCCGATTTCGTATGCATTTTAGGATCCCGGGAGTGATCCAGGGCTTTAGTATGCGTTTTTTACTTGGGATGCGACCATTGCGTTTATTATTACTAACAATGTCAGAGATTATATTGACTAGTTCATTGGCAGCTTGAGATGCATCATAGCATTGTAGAACCCGTGCAAAATCTATTTTTTCAAGGGCTTCCACGCATGCTGCCTAGTCCACCTGATGAGTCAAGGTTACGGATCTTGGTGTTTCAATTCGGGAGTTAAAAGACACTATCAAAGGGGCGTGGTCAGTAATAAAGGAATCTAGAACCAAAGTCATTACACGAGATTTTGATTTAATGATTGCGTGATCCAAGCAGCTATCGCCCCGAGTCGGAATTTAATGAGCCGGCAGCATCCCATGAGATGCAAGTGTATCAAGGTAAATGTGAGAATGTAAGTCACTATTGTTAGCAGATACGTTAATATTAATATCACCTACCAAAACAATATTTTTAAAGGTGTTGAGTGAGTGTAAGGAAGTATCCAAACTAGTAATGAAGTTTTGGATATTCCGGAAAGAAGGTGAACGATATATTGCGACTATCGCCAAATCTGAAGATAATTTAATAATAAGACAGTTTGCGTCACTGAATATTTGTTTTTCTACGGTGAATTTTATGTCTGACCTTATGTATACGACTACACCATCATTTTTATTATTATGATTGGACGCGTAAGACTCAAACCCCGGTATAGTAGGAAGATGGGGACATTTTTTTAACCAGCATTCAGACAAAACAATCACATGAATATGCAATTTAGTTCTATCTAATAATATTATAAGGTTATTAAAATTGCATATGTTACCTATGCTACGAATATTTACATGAAAAATATTTAATCCATTACTTGAAGTTTTTATATAAGTGTTGCATTGCTCCGGAGAGCAGGAATAGGAATCTGAAATATTAAGTTGTTCTAATTCAGCTACTATATTTGGTGTATCACCCATTATGCTTGTTATAAAGAATAAAGAGGTAGTTTAATAAATTAATTTCTATGAATTGACAGTGATTAGTATCAACAAATGTGGCTTTTATGTTGTAGTCATGGGCAAGTCCCAGCTCCACATTATTAAATAAGACTATTGTGTTGTATAACCGTTTTAGCTCATAGTGTAATGAAGTGTTATGATAGATGTGTACGAGTAAGAGTAAGTGTTCAGTGTTGTGTGTGATATCATTAAGTTGTAATGGAAATAATAGTGGTATTGCGTGCTGGAATGTAAACATATGTGTGATTTTACAATAATACAGTTTTAAAACATTTGCCAATATAAACAACAAGCAGATAAAGTGATAACAAGTAAGATATACTAGTCACTTTTTGGGTAAATCTAATTCATTCCTAATTAAGATATATGGTGATCCTTGTTTTTCGCGTAGGTATATTTTACCATTTGTGATCCAACAATACTGGTATTTGTTACTGTTTGCAAAATCTCTAGACAAAAAGAACAGTCTTCTCATTTTCGGTGTTAGATATTCGAATAGAAATATAGGGTTAACTGGCCCGCTTATTTTTAAGTGCTCTGTCGACAGCCGGTTCTTAGAACCTTTATTAAAATTTCTGTACATTCGAATAAATTGCTCTTTTAAAATATTGGTAGTAAATTCTATTATAACAGGCCTGTTTGATTTTACAGTGGAACCTATGCGAAAGGCATCTTTAATCTCATGGCGTTGAATCGGTACATTGATTACAGAGCCGGTCTTAATGACGATGTCCAGCAATTTTTCTTTTGACTCCCGGGTATTAACAGGTATATTTTTGATTTCTAAGCAAGCAGATCTTGAGCCTCTTTCCAGCTTTTCTATTTTGTCTTCCAAGCTTTTTGTACTAATCGAATTGGTTTTCCTCTCAGATTCAAGTTGCAATTGCAATTGATTTATTTGAGTTTTCAGTGCGTCATAATCTTGAGAAAGAAAAGTGACAGTAGATTGAATGTTGGTGTTCTGGGTTTTAATCTCCTCAATAGATTCACAAATTTTCTTTATGTTTCTATTTTGCTGCTCTTTAAATTCGGTAATCATGGTTTTAATTTCTACCATAAAAATCGACATTTGGCTCTCCTGAGCAGTTCCTGACTCCAAACACTTCCGTTTAGTTCGTTGTGTGACGTGTAGGTGTTCATTCTCAGCACGTTTTACAGATTCTTCGACGTTAATATTTGGTTCTGACAAGCTATGTTGCAGCATATTAGGCAAAGGCGCGGCAAGTAGCGTGGAACTCGGCGTAGGCGTTTGTGGTGGAGATCGATTTATAGGCATAGTGATGTTGGAGTGTTCGAGGAAAGCCAAGAATAACAATAATTAATTCTTAAAATATTGTAAAACAGCTCAGCCACAAAATAATGCCAAATAATAAAAATAAGTAAATAAAGCAAAATCATAAAAAGCGAAAACCCGACTCTGAGTGCCCAGGTTCGATCCGGCACTCTTGGGCGTAGACGTTGTTGTTAGAACATGTATCCACTCGGCCAGCGGTACGTATCACTACGACACGAAATTGTCGAGTATTTTGTACGTCGCTACGACGTCATACGTATGACCAGTATGACATTGCTTTCTCTTTAACAACTGGTTACCGCACGGCTCTAACGTTCGAGGCAATGACAGACACTTTTGCACTTTTAACTTTTGGTACTTTTTCACTTTTATGGCACTATATCTTTAGTTTATGGTTTTTTTTAAGTACACCGTTGTTAATCACTGTCTGTATAACTCGTGTAGCGTAAAACAATTAATGTTTATTTCCAAAGGAACAGTTTAAACAATTTTTACGCGGAGCGCTGACTAAACACGTCTGTTCGCGGCGGTGTCCAGCGGCGCGGGGGAGTTGGGTGAATAATCTGTATACTTACCGGCGACCCCAAAGACCATGTACTCACATTTCTTCACGTTATACACGAGCCCATGCCTAGCCGCGTAGTCCTCACAAACTTTCAACATCTCTCCAATAGAACCTGCAGTCGGGCCCAGCAGCACCATGTCGTCTGCATAGCTGATGCTGTTAATATTAACACCACCCACCCGACAGCCCACACGCATACTGCTGAGCTCGACTATGAGGTCATTCACATAAAGGTTGAAGAGCCTGGGTGAGGTCAACCCCCCCTGCCTCACCCCGCACTCCAACCCATAAGCCTCAGAGAGAATGTTGGACCACTTCACCTGATTTGTTTGGTTAGTATACCAAAATTGCAGAACCTTAAGAACTTCCGCCGGTACATTCCTGTCCCCCAACTTCCTCCAGAGCACATCATATGACACAAAGTCAAAGGCCCTGGAAAAATCCAGGAAACAGGCATACACCGGCATTTTACGATCTGTATAATATTGGACAGTATTCTTGAGACTTAGGATTGCACTTTCAGTGGACAGCCCATGTTGAAACCCAAACTGTGAGTCGTGCAGGTCCAGATGTTTTTCCAAGCACGAATCAAGCATACTGTCCAATATTTTAGCAATGGTAGTTGCAAGAGAGATTGGCCGGTAGTTTCCCCTGTCCGAGATATCCCCTGTCCTGTTTTTGACAATCGGTACCACAATCGTTCTCATTAGCTCTGCTGGTAGGTATGAGTGACTAATGCACATTGAATAAAACAGAGAGAGGACCCTTGGCAGGTGACTACCAGCATACTTAAAATGCTCGATGCTGAGTCCATCGTGTCCGGGTGATTTACCTCTCCTCATGTTTTTAACTACCGCCCTAACCTGTTTCGTCGAGAAAAACATTACCGGTTCCACTCCCTCACGGAAGGACTCAGCGCTGGCTATCTTACCTGAGGGGCCAAGGGGAGATCGCATTTTAAAATGTTCCATGAACATATTTGCAATTTGCTTTGGTTCATTTATTCCACCGACGCTCACCAGCAGCCCAGGCTTAGTATCCAGCTTACCTGTGGCTTTCCAGAACTTACTAAAGTTGTTTGCGGCTCTTTGCTTGGCTAAAAAATCCATTTTTAGTTGTTCACTATTTTTTTGGCACCATTTATTACGACTCTTAAATATTTTCCGGGACTCCCACATTTTTTCATATATTACTCCAGAAGTCGGTCTATTATGTACCCATTCCTTAAAATTAGGCCTGGCCTTTTATGAGTTCCCTAAAAAACAGCTCATGAGGATGCGCATTAAAGTCACCTAGAATAAAAACACTTTCAACACCTTCACTCTCAACAATTGCGCTGATCTCACCTAGGACTTCCGTGAAAATAGGCAAGTTGTCGGAAGAGTCAGTTGGCATGTACACAGTAACTATAATAACGGAGCGACCGCTAATAATAGCTTTTATAGCTGCTAGACGAGGGCTCGTGCATTCTATTATGGACACAGATTCAAATATTCCCTTCCTCCAGAGAATGGCTACTCCCCCATACGGCCGCCCTACGAGTAAACCCGCAGACGTGTCAACAGCCGATTTACCGGTATACAGTTAAATCAATAGTTTTCTTTGACATTTCCAAAATATACCAAGTACATACATACATTTTAATAGTAAGGTTACTACTAATATCTATACTAATATTATAAAGCGGAAAAGTTTGTTTGTTTGTTTGCTTGAACGCGCTAATCTTCGAAAGTACTGGGTGGATTTGGATGCAATTTGGTATGGAAGTAGCTTGAAGCTTGAGGAAGGTTATAGGCGACTTTTTACGCGACTGCAAAAAGGAGAGTTATGTTTTTACCGTGATAGAATCCACGGGAGCGAAGCCCCGCGTGAGTACTAGTATTGTATAAGCCTAAGAAATACAAAAATATATAACACCTTCACATTTGCAGCCAGGAACTTTCTTCGCAACCTCTCAATCTTGACCAACCGAGGCAGTTCTTTAGGCAGCACAATGCTGAGGAACTGCAGTTTGGGTACAAATGTCTCAAACGGAAATTGCTAGAAATATGAAAATAAATGCATTATAATTATATTCAGGATAAAAATGCTGACAAACAAACATGCCTACTTAATTGGTTTTGTGTTTGTGTTCATTTTTCTTCTAATACATTAACACAGTGTGTTTAGGATAACGATAGGATTTTAAAACGAACTTTGAGGGCTATATTCACGGGGGCTGTATTTTTTCCTTCATACCCAGTGAGTAGGGTATCAAAATAAAGGATTTCACGAGGGATCACAAATAAATATGTGACTTACATGTTCCAAATTAAACAGAAATATGAAATCGTATGAAAGGGCCCAATAATCGTTAGTATTTATGTGTTATTCCAGGATATCAACTATCTATGTACCAATTTTCATTCAGAACCATTCTGTAGTTTTTGCGTGATACATCCCACATCAGAAACTTTCGCATTCATTATATTAGTAACATTAGATTATTAACCAAATAAATGAACAAATCAATATTTGATCCACAGAAAAAGCAGTAAAGTAATATACTTACAATACTATCATCTTCTCTATACGTTGTCCAGCGGCCAGGTGGTAGAAGAAGCTTTGGTCTCTGAGGTTTCGGCAAAGAAACCAACATTGGAGCCAGTCTGTCAGTTTTGGCCTAAAAATGAAAACTTTTAAGTGTGGGATTTGTGTGGCCTGCAAAGGGTATGGAACAGACCGGCAGAAACAAACAATTTGGCAAAGGAAATACTATGAACTCAATACTTTACTCACTAACAAGCATCATATAAATACTTGCAAAACCTAACCCAAAAATGTGAACGCATTGTTTCACTTTTCAATTTTTTTACTTACTTACTACTGGAGTAGAGGATTGAGGGACCAGTTTTAATCATCGCTATCTACAAAATGCTTCGATATTTTTGCTCCATTTCTTTTTTACAAAATGTTTTAAGACTTTTACTAAAACTTTATGTAGAAAAAGAACGGTTTTATTAATTTTATTCAGTAACATTCACAAAAATATTTATCTTTGTTATGTGGACTGAGGGACCACAGTTCAGTCGTTATATATTTTTGTTTATCTTTAATGCTTTGTGGTCTGTTATTTAGTAAATATCTCTACAAATTCTTTACTAAATGTCTGTATTCACAAAACCTTCTTTTTAAAGATACTTTCTGGCTGATCGTCTGAGAGAACTTAACTGCAAGGGACGACCTTAGCTGTGATATATTTACAAAAGGTCTATATTGTATTGAGCAGAGTAAGGGCTCTAGAAGGCTCTATATGTGCACTTAATCCGAATAAACTTCTAAATACGCATCAAGACCACAATTCCAAGCAAGAGTTGAATAATCTGTCATATCTTTAACATAAAAGCTAAAAATAAATAACAAAACCCTGACTGCTCAACTGAAAGGAAAGAAACAAGCACAATTTTATTTAAAAAGGTGACAAGCAGGTGGGACCGGGACCCATCCCATTTTTTATAAATATTATATATTCGATTGGGTCCCGCCTGCTTGTACACAATAAATACCGAGTTATTGTGGGTTTTTATGTGTCATCTGGATCATATAGTCGACGACGTCACTGATAGGTTTATGATAAAAATAGGTAATATATAAAAAAAGTAATAGGTAAAATATTCCTAATATATGGAGTCATTATTTGAATCTCATTAACGAATATTATAATTAATTATGTTATTAAAAATATATATATCTTACATTATTAATTTTGTATTTTTACGTTTTAAATTAGCACCTACACATTATTTCAGGATAGGTACCTATTATAAAAAATTGGCCAAGTGCGAGTCAGACTCGTCCATGAAGGGTTCCGTAGTAACTATAATAAATATAATATACTTAATATATTTATTTGAAAAAAAAAAAAAAACAAAAAACCTTACAATATTCTTAAAACTAGCTTATTTACAATTTTTACAACTACGCCAAATAACTTTGTTTTTCATAGTATTTGTATGAATTACAAAGTTATATTTTCGGTTTTAGAAAATATACTGTATCTCAAAAACTGCTGACTCGATCTCGTTAAAACCAATTTTGGTTGAAAGTTTACATTAAGATCTACAACATATGATTTTTTTAGATTTTTCACTTTATTATTATAGAAGTTAGAGGGGGGGACACACATTTTACCACTTTGGAAGCTTATATCTTTTAAACGATTGACTTTATGAAAAAATGATTTTAGAAACCCTTATATCATTTTTAAAGACCTGTCTACAGATACCACACACGTATAGGTTTCATGAAAGAAAATATTTTCAGTTTCAGTTCCATATATGGGGAGCCCCCTTTATTTTAAATATTTTTTTAAATTTTCTATTTAAATCGGAAAGCGGTTCACAGAATACATCTACCTACCAAGTTTTACATGTATAGTCTTAATAGTTTCGGAATAAAATGGCTGTGACATACGGACGGACGGACAGACAGACAGACGGACAGTCATGTCGAAACTATGAGGGTTCCGTTTTTTGCCATTCGGCTACGGAACCCTAAAAACCGATACTTGATTTTATTAACGTTAAGTTTCGATAGTGGCACATCACTATTTAAGAATTGCAAAAAACTAGCAACTGTCGTAATGTCATCTTTGTCTCTGAGATTAAAAAATAGGGTATAGGTAAATTAAAAATTGACCAACTAAAAAGAGTGAAATAAAAAAGTTCGGTCATGCATGGAGTACAGCTCTCATCTTTGGGATGGGGATCTGCCAAATACCAACTGGACGCGCTTGAGTCTATTGAGAAACGGACCAAGAGACTCATTGGCAACGATTCACTGGTCGAGTCAAAGTTCCAGAGCCTTGAACATCGACTACGAGTTGCAAGTCTATCGGTTTTCTATCGGTTACATTTAGGGGAGTGTGCGATGGAATTACACAATCTAATTTCGCCAAGTCCGTTCCATCATCGGACTACAAGACAAACGGCGATGCGCCATCGTTACGCGGTGGACATCCCACCCATACGCACTAAACGTTTTGGGAATACTTTCATTGTGCGTACGGTTAAGGAGTGGAATTCCCTACCGGAGTCTGTGTTTCTCGATAGCTATAACCTAGTAGTCTTTAAGTCAAGAGTGAATAGGTTACTTTTAGGTATGCGTGCTCCATCTTCGACCACATCATCACTTACCATCAGGTGAGATGGTGGTCAAACGTGAACCTATTATCAATAAAAAAACACTGCAAAATGAAAAATAACTTAATAATTACGGAAGTCGGTGCCAAAAACGAAAATACAAAACTAAAGACACCGACTACCGAAATTAAAGTTTTTTTTCACTTTGCAGTGTTTTTTGGGAGTCAGTTTAATTTTTTGGTAAAAAGATTTTTTACCATTTGTGTTGCATAAAGTTTTAATAAATAAATAAATATGTAGTAATAAAGATCACCTGTAATATCAATTTCATTCGTTTCTTGGTACAAATGTCTTTTGTTGGATCATCCTTGGACATTTCTGATACCAACTCGGAGTAGTACCCTCGTTTAGGTATATGATCCCTTGTTTTGTTATCGTAGATCAAATCATGTTGTTCTATTTTTTTTCTTTTACAATACATCTTGAAACTGCAATTCAAATTATCACTCAAACAATAATTTTATTGTCACGAATTGTAAGTTACTGTGATCAAAGAGTATGTAATACACTATGACTGTGATTATTGTGTTTTTTTACGTCAAGTTTTTTCGACCAGTCTTGCTGCAATCTGCATTCAACAACACGGTCTTGTCTAAACTAAGCTTTTTAATAGAACTTTTTAATAAGCTTTTTTTTAATAGAACAAAACAATACTAGACGTAACATTCACACGAAACAACGATTAGTAAACGAACAACAGGGATGTGTTAGGATCAGTGATCGAAATAGGTAGAGCTATTTAGGTTCATTGACCGCAAACATTGATGTTAATATGGATATTCCACGGGTTTCCTACTGATACAAAGAAAATAATACTCTCTGACGAGAGTACTGATACTACGGGATTTTATTGAATTTCATTATTTTTGTCAATATGTATAAAATAAATAGTTTGTATGGTAATATGTTTTTGTACAACTTCAGAATAAAAATGTTTAATTGATTGTTGATTCTTGATTAAGAAATTGTTATTTAAAAAAATATATGTGGTTTAATGAATCAAGTTTATCTATTTATTATACTATCCTTAATCCCGTCCTTCTTATATTTACCCTTCAGAAAGGAAGTGTAATCTTTCATTAGTCCCGAAGGCGAGAATAGTTTTTTATAATTTTACTACTTAAAAACCAAATCCCGGGACTCGGGGAATATCCATATTATTCTATCCTATGGCAAGTACATAAAACAGCTCTACCTATTCCGATCTATGGTTATGATTCCAAAATAAGCTTACCCTCTACCGCATGTCGTGCCATATTTGGCACATTTCATAATTGTGATAAAATGTTAGTATAGTGACATCTGTTCAACTCGACTAAAAGTATAGTTGTAGACTAGTGTGTTTCCGAACGCAAAAAGTCTATTGCAAACCTCTATGCTTTCAATCGATGTACATCAGAACGTTCGGCCAGTCGAGGTAGGGAGCTGGCTGCTACTCCAGTTTTTACTGACGATCATGTGACGCATAAAGATGCCAGCCAAAGAATTTGTGACGGAACAGTTCGAAAGTTAGAAGCATTTATTTATGGCCGAACGACCTGATATCAGAACGTTCGGCCAACCTGAATCTCCATAACTGAGGACCTCAGAGAAGCTGTTACTATATAAAGATGTAGCGACGATTTGCTGACAAACAACCACTGCTTTACTTTTACTGGTAATGCCACCGGTTAAAAGTAAAATGAATTTTAGTTCCAGGAACATCAGGACGTTCGGCCAACGTGATCTCCATAACTGAGGACCTGAGAGAAACCGTTAATGAATAAAAATTAAGTGACGAGACTGAAACGAATTTATATTGCTTTATTTCTTTTTGTGACGGTCCTATTAAATAATAAAATGAAAAATTAACATATAACCTCAAAAAATTGGGATTATTGATTTCTACACAAGGAAGAAGCCCAGAGAAACCGTTAATCAATAAAGATTTAATGACGACACTGAAACGAACTTTTATTGCTTTATTTTCTTTTGTGACGGCCCCTTTAAATAGTAAATTGAAAATTTTACATATAACCTCAAAATATTGGGATTATCGATTCCTCCACAACGAAGAAGCCTAGAAGACTCATTAAACCCCTGATGTGTTATAGGTTTTCAGTCCAATGGTGTGTGTCAGTATTTTTTGTTGATTCAAGATTAATCTATAAAAATGCACTATGGCGGATGGTGACTGAAATAGGGTGACCATGTATTCCAACGAAACAAGTATTTATCATGTAGGTACCTATTTATCAACTGAATGAAGCAAAATACGTCGAAATAGTTGAAATAAGGTGACGATGTAGGTATTGTAACAAAATAAATAGATACGCGGACGGAGGAGTATGAAATTTGTTACAGTTAAAGTTTATTTGGAGAAGTAGTGCAGATGACTAATATTTAATACTAGCTTCCGCCCGCGACTTCGTCCGCGTGGAAAAAAAATCCCCCGATTTTGAAACATTCTTCATTAGTGCTCCGCTCCTATTGGTCTTAGCGTGATGATATATAGCCTATAGCCTTCCTCGATAAATGGGCTATCTAACACTGAAATAATTTTTCAAATCAGAACCGTAGTTCCTGAGATTAGCGCGTTCAAGCAAACAAACAAACAAACAAACAAACTCTTCAGCTTTATAATATTAGTATAGATAATATGCAATAGAAATAAATTGTTATAAAGAACATTATTTGCTTTGCTTTGCTTTGACTGACTTTACTTCTGTGTCTGTCACTGTCACATGAATAAAAATAATTGGGCATTGGGTTGCACCAAAGTTCACCTAAATTTTCAACTCCGATAATTGGAAATCCTAAAATGTTCTTCCTAACATTTTTCATTCTAACAATCACAATTTCTAACTACTCTGTCTCTAATGTTCATAATTCCGAAGCATTCAACTTCATAATATCAGTAGCAATAAACATCTATTATACTTTTATTTGTTTTCCTATATTTTCTCAACATAACCAATTATTCAAAGTCATATCTTTTTTGTTTAGATTTCTTTCGTCTTCTTTAATTTTATTTATAGCGGTGTGTACCTGCAAAGATAGGTTAGGTTAGAACTGAGTGAGCGAAGCGAGCGGTGCCGCGGCAGCGGCTGGCGAGCGCTACCTCGACATGTATTTTTTATTACACTTGGTAAAGGTTTCTTTCTGAGTATGAGTGAAAATATTATGGTAATTATGTTTAGGGATAAAAGCGTTATGATAAAACACAGTAGGAGTTTAACCCTAGAGTACTAATATAAATTTATTACTGCTTAATACTAATTATCGCCTGGGAGGCTACTTTATAAATAAAGCAAAATTTTAGTACTAATTTTTTATTAAAATGTAACAAAATTTATAACAAAATAACAGGCATACCTCTGCCTTTATGAAATGCAAAAAAATATATATCTGAGAAACTCTTATTTGTCTTAAAATCAGCCTTACACATAATACTTAACTTTCTAACACAGCCTTAAGGGATATTTTATTTA
This sequence comes from Tholera decimalis, assembly GCA_943138885.2. Lineage (NCBI taxonomy): Eukaryota > Metazoa > Arthropoda > Insecta > Lepidoptera > Noctuidae > Tholera > Tholera decimalis. Next base: position 14,436,321 of record OW964551.2, read on the forward strand.
AAAAAAAAAATGTTGACATTGGACCACTGTTTTGGTATAAAAACTACAATATAATATATAAAGTATGAAAAACATAACAAAAAACTAGTCTAATCATCATATAGCTTACTGCAGACTAAGTCGAACTCAGACTTCTATTTTTTATCACACGAATAGCAGTTAGGAGATCGATGTTCCAAACAATATTTTTTTTACATTTAGCACAGTAATAAACACTCATGCGTCTTTTTTTAGCGGGGCAATAACTGCACATACTGCGCTTGCCTTTTTTATACTTGGTTCTTCATTATTTTCTGTAGTTTCAGTGTTTATCACCTCATGTATAGCATCTCTAACTCGTTTCCTCAGTTTTGGTCTTTCTTCAGCTCGTTTTGCACACCACGGTCGACACAATTCATCGCTTAGTTCTTTCATGAAATCTCTTCTATTTATTGGTTTAGTCCCGCAAGATTTCGAATTAGATATATGCAATATATAGCTATTCAGTACACCCATGTTTATCATTCCATAAAAGAAGCAAAGCGGCCAACGTCTAGTTTTGCGATTACAACTCAAGTGACCACACATTTGGTCAAATGTATCTACAGCACCTTTAGTTTTATTGTAAGACAATATGATTGCATCAACCACACTGTCATCAGAATCGTAATCCGCGACTTCTAAATTATCCTCGGTCTCACTATCAGAGGTGTCATCTTCCAAGTAATTTGTTATCTGCTGCTCGTTGAGATCCATCTATGAAATAAAACATGTATTTTATATCTTATAATAGTGAGTAAACAAAAAAAAACTCAAAAATGTAAATTAAGTCAATAGTAAAAAACCTACCTTTAATACTAATGATCGCCTCCCAGGCTATCACGTAGGCAATATCTCGGGAACGCTGTATCCCCGCCGAGCGCGCAAGCTCTCCCCGCCGCGTCGTGGGCTACACTGAGTTGACGCGAAAGCACGACGCGACACGTCCCCGCAATTTCAAAATAACCAGAAAAAACCGACCGCGGGCGGCCTCTCAGGCGATGATTAGTACTCTAGGGTTAAATATATTTATATTTATTAATTATATTATTAATTACAATTTTCGGAAACATGAGTGTTATGAACATCGCCGGTAGCACTACAAATAGTATGAATGAAAACTTTAGGATGAAAAATTTTAGGAAGAACAATTTTGGGTAAAGAACTTTTGGACCCAAATAATTGAAACTATCGATCGAATTTTGACCAATAGGCGACCACTAGTTACGGCCGTTTTCTATAATATATCTCAATCCCAATCTTGATCCCGACCCTTGTCTGTAATCAATCAACGGCCGAGTTTGTCAATCTGAGTCTTTGAGAGGGCGAATCCGTCAATTGGGATTGAGATACACTATTGAATTTTGGCTTAAATCAAGGTGCATCCGTTACGATAGATGGCGTGCAATGGAAGGACCGCGCTTACCATAGATGCATTTTCGATACTTCACACCTACGTAACAAGGTTCATTTTTGTGTGGAATGTCAGTTAGTGAGTATATGTTTTGGAACACAGAGCCGAAATTTTTTTTTTCCGTGTGTTGACTATTATTTTAACGGTGTGGCCGGGCGGCTGCATAAATAAAATAAAGTGGGTAATATATGTGCAGTGAAATGCTATCCAGAGTGGTAAGTAATTGAATAAGATATGTCTGAAACTTACATTAACTCTATACCTACATATTGCTGGACCTATCTATACCTATACAGTGAGTCTTCAATTCTAAAAAGTACAAATTATTATGTACAGTCGGCCAAGAAAGTGGTGTACCACCCTAAGGTTGAATATCGCTTGCAGATTCATAGGTGATAAAGATTAGTTTCGCTTGCAGATCGATCTGACAACTTCTATTGCTGTCTTTATCTGATTATCGATAACGACCTTGATAACGACTATTACTGTTTGTAACGTGACAGCTGTTCTTAGTTTGAACTTGATGGAACCAATGACGTCGTAAAATCAACGGCGGGGGGCTGTAGATTTTGATGACAAAATTGTATCTACAAATTCAGAATTGTAATCAACAAGTTACATAAAATTGTAAAGGCACAAGGCGAGTCCACAAACCTACAATTTCTGTAAACTTGTAATTACAATATCAATAAAAAACAAGCTAAAAATAGATTTATCCTTTTATTAAATTTCTACAATCAATTTTAAAATACTTATAACAAACAAAAACATAGCATATATAGTAATATTTAGAAGATATTGAAAATTTTTAAAAATTAGAAACGGGTGTAACCGCCGTTGGCCTCTATAACCTCTAAAAGACGAGACCTCATTGAACCAACAAGCCGTGAGCAAATATCGGTTCCCCGCATTTCCTCCCAGATATAATTACAGTGACTAATAAGAGCTTGTTTGGTTCTTTCATTTTGATGCGACCATCGTTGGACCATAAGGCCCCAAAGATTTTCTATCGGGTTGAGGTCCGGCGATCTTGAGGGCCACTGAATTACCCTTACGTCAGTGTGTGAACGAAACCAGGCTCTTACGATCCTCGCATTATGAATTGAACAATTATCTTGAACAAAATCAAATTGTGGCACTTCGTTCTCCGGGTAAACATTACGGACTGTCGGTAGCATTGCATTCTGAAGCACGTCGATATAATTTACAGCCGTCGCTCGAGGAGGTAGAGAACACAATTCTCCTACACCATCCGTACTCATCCAGCCCCAAATATTTACGGAAATTCGACCTGATTCTCTATTTGGGATTACATGATCATCTTTATACCGTGTTGAATTATATCGCCAAAGGTGAAGACGTCCATGCTGACTGGATTTAAACGTTTTTTCATCACAAAACACTGTATTAGACCAATCAAACTCTAAGTGCTCTCGGGCGAAGTTCAGACGAGCAAGTCTGTGAGCATCCGTCAAATATATTTTCTTGGCGTAATGCCTGTGGTGCAACCCCATGTAATGTAGATGATTCCTTATTGATTGGGCACTCACATCGAACATCTCCGCAAAATGTTTTGTGGGCTTAAAACCATTGATTTCATATTCCCGTCTCATGAATTCTCTATCGTTATTGGAGAGTGCAGGCCGGCGACCACTTCTTCTGTGATCCAACAAACTTCCCTCCTCTCCTTCACGACGAATCCAAAAGCGGACAGAACGCCTCGATATATTCAAATTCCGGGATATCGCACTGATACTGCTTCCCTCATTAAATTGGGCAATTATTTGTGCTCTTTCGGCAATGGTCAAGTTGGCAGGCATTGAGATGATTTTATATGCAGTTGATTGAAAAATAACACGGAAAATATATCGATTTTTTGCATATATTTGACAAAATATCAATTGTCAGTTTTCTTTTTCAAATGGAATTCGGTTGTCTAAATAGTTTTTATTACTTTTGTTTGGAAACATTTCAATTGCTTTGTAGAAACTAATGTCCTTTTCATTTATACTAAAGGTTAAAATGTCATGTACTTATATGTGACATATGACGTATGAATACTAAATACATAGGTTTACGTCATGATAATGTTGTCTCTTTCAGTAATATCTTTTTATAACGAACCTTGTTGTAATTTTCGATGACCGGGAAACTAAATCAAAACTGGTACACCACTTTCTTGGCCGACCGTACCTAACTACCGACTGCTTTTTGTGGATGATTGAAATGATTACAAGTAAAGCATTTTTTAGTTGTGTTACTATTTATTTAAGTATTCTTGTACTTAGTAAAATTTCCCAATCTCCAATGTCAGTCACCTTTCCACTTTTGTGTGCCTTTAGCCAAAATAGACTCGACTAAAATAACAAAAACTTCACAAGTGGACACTGGTATGCAGTCATCAGCTCAACGTTGCTTGTACATAATTTAGTATTACACCCTGTCCCAATATAAAAATGCAACGACAAGTCCAATAGGATTTATTTAATAATTTGTTTTTTTTTTTATAGTCATAGGGTAGCCCTAGTAATAATATAATTTAAAAAAAACCGGATGTAGGCTTTACTTACCTGAAACACATACGGTTCATGAGCGTAGGGAGACATTTTTGCTTCTGCACGTTCATGAAACACATGTGGTTCAGGGAACTTTTTTTAGATTTTCAAAAGTATTTGTATGTGTAAATACTTTATTATTATTATTTATGTATTTTCACGACATTGACGAACTTTGAAAATAATATAAATATATATACTACGCTTTTGTATCAGAAACTACATTCAACTACTAATAGAAAATTACGTAAAAGCGTACTATAGACGCAGCAAGAAATTATTAGGGAGTTTTTGCAATTGAGCAATGCATCCGATACGAGTGCAAATACATTGACTAGGTAATAGTTCAAGACCGTCTACTAGCTCGATCGCAAGTCAGCACTTTCTGACTAAAATTCCGCGGAATGAGGACAATAAAATTGTCAGAAAACGATGCCATGGATGCTATGAAGACTTGCGAAAAGAAGGCACAAACTGGAAAATTGCCGCAAAAAGAGTAAAACGAGTGATTACTGAGTGTTTGCAATGCAAAAAATCGTTTTGTTTTTGCTGTTTCCAAAACAAACATAATAAGAAATAGTTGACGTTAAGATAACTGACGCACATATGGCTCAGGAACGTATTAGTGCTTTTCAAGCGCACGTTTCCTGAACCATATGTGGCTCAGTGGACAGTGAACGTGTACTGTAAGTACTCGATAAATACTTGTTTCGTTGGAATACATGGTCACCCTATTTCAGTCACCATCCGCCATAGTGCATTTTTATAGATTAATCTTGAATCAACAAAAAATACTCACACCATTGGACTGAAAACCTATAACACATCAGGGGTTTAATGAGTCTTCTAGGCTTCTTCGCTGTGGAGGAATCGATAATCCCAATATTTTGAGGTTATATGTAAAATTTTCAATTTACTATTTAAAGGGGCCGTCACAAAAGAAAATAAAGCAATAAAAGTTCGTTTCAGTGTCGTCATTAAATCTTTATTGATTAACGGTTTCTCTGGGCTTCTTCCTTGTGTAGAAATCGATAATCCCAATTTTTTGAGGTTATATGTTAATTTTTCATTTTATTATTTAAAAGGACCGTCACAAAAAGAAATAAAGCAATATAAATTCGTTTCAGTCTCGTCACTTAATCTTTATTCATTAACGGTTTCTCTCAGGTCCTCAGTTATGGAGATCACGTTGGCCGAACGTCCTGATGTTCCTGGAACTAAAATTCATTTTACTTTTAACCGGTGGCATTACCAGTAAAAGTAAAGCAGTGGTTGTTTGTCAGCAAATCGTCGCTACATCTTTATACAGTAACAGCTTCTCTGAGGTCCTCAGTTATGGAGATTCAGGTTGGCCGAACGTTCTGATATCAGGTCGTTCGGCCATAAATAAATGCTTCTAACTTTCGAACTGTTCCGTCACAAATTCTTTGGCTGGCATCTTTATGCGTCACATGATCGTCAGTAAAAACTGGAGTAGCAGCCAGCTCCCTACCTCGACTGGCCATGTACATCAGAACGTTCGGCCAGTCGAGGTAGGGAGCTGGCTGCTGCTCCAGTTTTTACTGACGATCATGTGACGCATAAAGATGCCAGTCAAAGAATTTGTGACGGAACAGTTCGAAAGTTAGAAGCATTTATTTATGGCCGAACGACCTGATATCAGAACGTTCGGCCAACCTGAATCTCCATAACTGAGGACCTCAGAGAAACTGTTACTGAATCAAGATTTAGCGACGATTTGCTGACAAACAACCACTGCTTTACTTTTACTCGTAATGTCACCGATTAAAAGTAAAATGAACTTTAGTTTCTGGAACATCAGGACGTTCGGCCAACGTGATCTCCATAACTAAGGACCTGAGAGAAACCGTTAATGAATAAAGATTAAGTGACGAGACTGAAACGAATTTTTATTGCTTTATTTTATTTTGTGACGGCCCCGTTAAGTAGTAAAATGAAAATTTAACTTATAACCTCAAAACATTGGGATTATCGATTCCTCCACAAGGAAGAAGCCCAGAGAAACCGTTAATCAATAAAGATTAAGTGACGACACTGAAACGAACTTTTATTGCTTCATTTTTTTTTGTAACGGCCCTTTTAATGAGTAAATTGAAAATTTAACATATAACCTCAAAACATTGGGATTATCGATTCCTCCACAACAAAGAAGCCTAGAAGAATTGGAAAACACCTGATGTGTTTTCAGTTTCCAGTCCAACGGTGTCAGTATTTTTGTTGATTCAAGATTAATCTATAAAAATGCACTATGGCGGATGGCGCCTGAAATAGGGTGACCATGTATTCCAACGAAACAAGTATTTATCGAGTAAGTACCTATTTATCTACTGAATGAAGCAAAACACGTCGAAATAGTTGAAATAAGGTGACGATGTAGGTATTGCAACGAAATAAATAGATACGCGGACGGAGGAGTATGAAATTTATCACAGTTAAGTTTATATTGAGAAGGAGTGCAGATAACTAATATTTATATAATATGCATTAGAAATAAATTGTTATAAAAAACACATACACATATGCGTTATGATGAAAAAGTCGAAGCAAAGAGGCCACTGTCTTTGCTTTGACTTTTTATTATTTTTCTGTTTGTCAATGTCACATAAATAAAAATAATTGAAACTGATTAAAACTATCTATAGAATTTCGACCAAAAGGCGACCAATAGTTTTACTTTATTCAGTTACAGCCGCTTTCTAAAATATATCTCAATCCCAATTAATTTCTCTCGTTTACAAGGAGATGTGATAGTGGTAGAAACTGTGCCATGCTTCTGCTGTACCGAGAGCTAATGGAGGTAAATGAACTTGCACCAACCTAAATCGTACCTGAAATAAAATACCTACTTGTAGGTAACGATTATTCGTCTGACCATCCCTTGAGTCTACTGCGAGTGCGCTAACAACTGACTCACACACGCACATCTATGCCGCACTACGTCATCACCGAGCGGATCGCGTACGATCTTGCGTTTATGAACAAAATAGTGGAAGCGCTACTAAAAAACAAAACATTACAGAGAAAAGTGAAAAAATTCTAACTTCTTTATTGTATATGTATGTATAGATGTCTTAAAAAAGCAATAACAATGCCAATAGTAACTATTACTCGTCTGGAGTTAGTGTTTCGGCTCCAAAACGATGTAAAATTAACCGTGTATATTCAAAGAAAAATGATGCACAAAATGGTCACATGGGACATGAATTTAGTTAGACATTTGACTTCTACACTTTCAGACTCCGATCCACCTCTCCTGGAAGGTGCTAGGTGTAATGGTTACGAGGATCTAGTCGAAAAGAAGAAGAGACACGCTTTTTCACGTTTCCTTTACCGTAAGTGTCCTTATTTGAATTTTTAAGAAATGACTAATAACCATTAAGTATGAAAAAAACCGGTCAAGTGCGAGTAGGACTCGTGCCTTGAGGGTTCTGAATCAAGATTATTATTATGTCGTTTATTGACTTTCTTTCTAATCTAGTTACATTTTTAAATATTTCATTAAAAAAAAAGAGGCCCGCGTATTGGGAGCAGGGTCCAAGCTACCTGTGGTTAGAGCTGCAGAGACAGAAACCTCCTCACAAACCCCCTGAAAACAAATTGTAGACAACCTATGAAGTATGCCACAGCTACCAGCGATGCGAACTGCGGTGCATCTTGCGGCGCGTCTTGCGGGCCTAGTTACACACTCAAACACTACATACCCATACAAATATTAAGTAGGTTCCACTTACATACACTTCACACATACATACTTCAATCAAACTCCACAGATACTGCACGCACTCTCATAATCACTTCCACTCTTACTAACTCTTCATTTTTTTAATTAGTGTTAAATTTTCACCTTAGCTGATAACTACTTCATGCTGTTGTAAACACTTTGTTGGCGTTTTTTTTAAACTCCTGGAAAAGGCATTGATAACTGAAACACAGACATTGCCTAGTTTGGTTACAATAGCTACATCCATTTTACACAGTTACTCACTGCCAAACTATAATATTCTGTAAACTACTACTAAATTTTTAGAGAAATAAATTACTATTACTATTGTTAAGTTTTATAGAGTTGTTAAGTTTTTTACTTCTAAGTAGATGGACATTTTTAAACGGATGATAGTACCTACCTACTTGTTAACACGACCAATTTTAAACTAATACCTAATTTATTATAAGTCAATTTAATTTTTAAGCAGTTTTTGATGATAAGAATCAAGCGCTTTTAAAGTGTAAAAAAAATATTCTCTGACTGATTGTTTAAGTATTTTTCAGCGCTATTTAAAAGGTCATTAACCTTTTAAGGGTAATGCAAAAATGTGATATCTACATTTAATTTTATTTTTATGGCATCTGTGAGTTTTCCTCTCGTGCATATTGAATGTGATTTCTTATCAATTTCTACTATAGTACCAAGGTATTTCTGCACCCGCATGGAATGCTTTCCTTTCTCCGCAACTTCTCCGCGGCGCCTTGCTGTCTCTCGCTCGCTCATGTCATTGGTGTGACGTCATCGAGGTCAGGTGCAGAGATCCTTTGGTAATATAATAGAACCGGGTATCAAGAATGGGTAGCTTAAGTTCTGGCTGACCTTACTGGAAAGAAAGCCGTAAAGTTGTCGACGTATTTTTAAGAGGTCATTTGGTGTAGTTATTGTATAATACTTACTGTGATTTATCTATGGAACTATTATTTAATTGTAAAATGTGTAATCTAGTTTATCAAACTAATTCCGTTTTGACAAGTTTCAAGTCAATCACCTAGCAGTAGACACAAGAAGTAGTGAACCAATTTCACTGTAATTCTAAAAAGTACATATTATTGTGTACCTAACTACATACCAACGTTTGATTACAAATAAATAATTTTTAAGTTGTGTTTGTTTTGTTTTATTATTGTATTTCCCGACAGCTACAACCTAGCAGTCTTTAAGTCCAAAGTGAATAGGTTACTTTTAGGTAAGCGTGCTCCATCTTCGATCACATCATCACTTACCGTCAGGTGAGATAGTGGTCAAACGCGAACCTATTATCAATAAAAAAGAAAAAAAAATAGGCTCGCGTTTGACCACCATCTCACCTGATGGTAAGTGATGATGTGGTCGAAGATGGAGCACGCTTGCCTAGAAATAACCTATTCACTCTTGACTTAGACTCCCAGGTTATAGCAATCAGGAAACCTATATATTTAAGTATTCTTGTACTTAATCAAATTTCCTAATCTCCAATGTCAGTCATCTTTCCACTTTCGTTTGCCTTTAGCCAAAATAGACCCAACTAATATAACAAAAACTTCACAAGTGGACACTGGTATGCAGGCATCAGCTCAACGTTGCTTGTACTCGTACACAATTTTATATTACGACGTGTTTTAAATCATTGTTTAGGTAATGAAGTACTCGAAAATACTTGTTTCGTTGGAATACATGGTCACCCTATTTCAGGCACCATCCGCCATAGTGCATTTTTATAGATTAATCTTGAATCAACAAAAATACTGACACCGTTGGACTGAAAACTGAAAACACATCAGTTGTTTTCCGAGTCTTCTAGGCTTCTTTGTTGTGGAGGAATCGATAATCCCAATGTTTTGAGGTTATATGTTAAATTTTCAATTTACTAATTAAAAGGGCCGCTACAAATAAAAATGAAGCCATAAAAGTTCGTTTCAGTGTCGTCACTTAATCTTTATTGATTAACGGTTTCTCTGGGCTTCTTCCTTGTGGAGGAATCGATAATCCCAATGTTTTGAGGTTATAAGTTAAATTTTCATTTTACTACTTAACGGGGCCGTCACAAAATAAAATAAAGCAATAAAAATTCGTTTCAGTCTCGTCACTTAATCTTTATTCATTAACGGTTTCTCTCAGGTCCTTAGTTATGGAGATCACGTTGGCCGAACGTCCTGATGTTCCAGAAACTAAAGTTCATTTTACTTTTAATCGGTGACATTATGAGTAAAAGTAAAGCAGTGGTTGTTTGTCAGCAAATCGTCGCTAAATCTTGATTCAGTAACAGTTTCTCTGAGGTCCTCAGTTATGGAGATTCAGGTTGGCCGAACGTTCTGATATCAGGTCGTTCGGCCATAAATAAATGCTTCTAACTTTCGAACTGTTCCGTCACAAATTCTTTGGCTGGCATCTTTATGTGTCACATGATCGTCAGTAAAAACTGGAGTAGCAGCCAGCTCCCTACCTCGACTGGCCGAACGTTCTGATGTACATGACTGGCCGAACGTTCTGATGTACATTTCAATCGTTCTATATTTCAGTGTCAGAACTCGTCCTTTGACTTATTTAAAGTTATCTGTGTTTAGCCATTACATTCTCTTCACAGATAACTGTAAATAAGACAGGTCAGATTCTCTTTGGCCATTTTGTCGGAAATGTCTAGTTGAGTTGTTTGTTTCACCGATTTTTATGAGTTATTCTGCAAATAAAAATATAATTGTTGGAAATAAAACGAAAGGGAGCTTCAGAGATATGCGCAGATTTTTATATTTAGTAAAATCATAAGGACATTTTCTTCAAACTGACAGACAACAACAGTTGCTAAGCTACAACATAAGAGGTTTAACGTATGGAGATTAAAACTATTTACAACACCCCCACTGAATCCCCATACGTTGCAAACAAAACTTAAACTTAACACTGCCCAAACCTTTAGTTAGGGCATCAGCTGGCATAGAACCAGTTTCACAGTATTTGATGCATATCAATTTGGATTCAGCTAACTTCTTAACATAGTGGTATTTTATATTAATATGTTTAGACCTTTTACCAGTAGGATTATAGACCATCTTATTGGCACTTTAGCTATCACTAAACATATCAATAGTTACAAAATTTCCTGTCAGTTCTTGACAAAGACCCTTAACACAAACTACTTCTTTGGAAGCCTCACAAACAGCGATGTACTCAGCTTCAGCTGTACTTAGCGCAATACATAGCTGTTTGTGTGCTTGCCATGACACTGCAGCACCACCAAAAACAAGAACATAGCCTGTAAACGAACGCCCATCCGCATTACTCCCCCAATCTGTGTCGGCATACGCAACCAACGGTTTACCAGTCTTTTTAAAAGATAATTTGTAATCAATGGTACCTTTCAGGTACCTTAGTACCCTTTTCAGAGCCACCATGTGTTCGTTTGACCAACACGAATTAAATTGGCTTAAATAACTGACAGCGAATGTTATGTCCAGTCTTGTACCGCAGGACAAATACATAAGAGAACCCATTATTTCCTGGTAGCGAAGATCCTCAATCTTCTCCCTTTTTGCAAGCCGTAGATTAGGCTCAATTGGAGTGACTACGGGTTTGCAATCTTGCATTCCATATTTTTCTAGGATCTTTTTCACAAAATTGGCCTGAGAAAGGTGAATCTCCCCATCAGTCCGAGAAATATTGATTCCCAAACAATTTTTAACCTCTCCCAAGTCTTTTATCTTAAAAGCTTTTGCTATTGTCTTCTTGGTGTCCTCAATATCCTTCAATAGGCTTCCAAAAATATAAAAATCATCGACGTATAATGCAATGGCAAGAATGGAGTCCTTCCCCTTTTTAATGTAAACACAAGAGTCATAATTTGACCTAGAAAATCTACTTTTAATAATGTGGTCATGTACCTTCACGTTCCAGCAACGTGCAGCTTGTTTAAGGCCAAATATTGCCTTTTTCAGCTTACATAATTTTCCCTGGTTAATTTTCGAGACAAAACTCTCAGGCTGTTCCATATACAGATGCTCCTCCAAATCACCGTTAAGGAACGCTGTGGTAACGTCTATATGGTGCACCTTTAAGTTCATTTCTGCAGACAAAGCCAGCAGTAAACGAATCGAAGATAACTTAACAACGGGAGCAAAAGTTTCTATGTAATCTTGTCCAAACTTTTGCGAATACCCCTTCGCGACGAGTCGGGCTTTGTGCCGTTGGACTGTGCCATCAGCACCAATTTTTAATTTGAATAGCCATCTGCATTTTACAAAGTTAACGTCCTTTGGACGATTAACTAATTTCCAGGTTTTATTTTTCATCAGGGAATCATATTCTTCTTTCATGGCCTTTTTCCATAAATCCCTATCTGAACGGTCCATGGCTTCTATAACCGAGCTTGGGTTTAGATCGTTTTGTATGTGGTAATTATATACCATGTCATCATATCTTTTAGGTTTGTGAATCCTGATAGGATAGCGCCTAGCAACAGGCTGCTCTTCCCCCACTGGTTCAGGATTCACCACTGGATTCGGAAACTCCGAATCCAAAGAGTCATGAAAATATTAGTAGTATTTTCTGCCGACGTCATCGTCCCCGACTCTTCTAATTCTCTACAACTTCTCTCCTCGTCAGAGTGCAACTTAGCAGACAAAGGAATTTTTACTTCGACTGACTTTATCTTACAAGTCGTATTAGAATGCTTACGACTTAGCGATTCATCCTCCAGGTTGGTTGTCTTAGTCATCTCATTAAAAACAGCATCACGTGCGGTTATTATTTGACGCGGATTCTTTAAGTCAACAAATCTATACCCTTTTGTGGTCTCGCTATAACCAACGAAGACAAGCTCACAGGTCTTCGAGTCGAATTTCTTTCGCCTACCATCCTTTATAAGTACCTATGCTATGGAGCCAAACACTCTCAAGTTTGACACATCCACCTTGCAGTTTGTCCAGACTTCTTCGGGAACCTTTCTCACAAGAGCCATAGTCGGCGATCGATTCTTTAAATAAATCGCAGTAACAACTGCTTCCCCCAAAATTTCTTATCAAGATTACTATCGTGAAGCATACATCTTGCCATCTCAGTAATCGTGCGAATACTCCTCTCCGCTACACCATTCTGTTGTGGTGTGTAGGGGACGCTCGTCTGATGCACTATCCCACACTTGGCTAAATGAGCCTGGAAAGCCTTATTAGTATACTCTGTCCCATTGTCACTTCTCAGCCGCTTAAGCTTCTTACCGGTCTGGTTTTCTACTAGAGCTTGAAACTCTATAAACTTCTGTAGCACTTCATCCTTTGATTTCAAAATATATCCGAAAATCTTTCGGCTGAAATCATCGACAAACAACAGTAAATATATTTTACTTCCATAACTCTCCACATTGACAGGACCAGCTAATCAGTATGAACTAATTCCAGAATATCAGAAGCTCTGAAACCTTTCTTTTTTCTAGCAAATTTCTGCACGCACTGCTTCCCTTGACTGCAAGGGACACAAGGATCATTCTTAACCCTTTTATCATAGTGTAGGCCCATGACAATCTTTTTCAAAATCTCCATTTAAGGAGCGGATAGGTGGCCCAACCTACGGTGCCACAGTTCAAAATTTTCTGAACCCTTACCTTCTAGAAAGACCGTCGCCCCATCACTATCCGAATCTACGACATAAAGACCGTTTCTACGTGGTGCGCAGATTAAAGGTTTACCATCTACAAATACATTAGAATCGAAAATTTTACAATAATCTTTATCAAAAATGCAAACTTTGCCTTGATCTGCAAGCTTACTTACGGACATCAAATTAGTTATTAATTCAGGAATGACTAAAGTATCATCTAATTTTATTCCCAACTTACGACCCTCATGACGCACGCTCAGTTTAACAGGACCTTCAGAGATCAAGACTATCTTTTGATTATTTGCACATGTTATTATTTTGGAACATGATTTAGCTAGAATCAAAAGTGTACGATTAGGCGTCATGTGAGACGTAGCGCCAGAATCAATAACCCAACTACCACTGCTACCTGGAGCAGATAAAAAGGTTAAAAAGTCCGATTTAACATTATTATTGGCCAACATATTTGCAGTCGAGTTTTTATAATAATAATAATTTATTTCCACAAAGAAAAGAAAATACATGACTTGTTACATATCAAGTGTATGAGTTCTTTTTACATTTAATTTTATGAATAATGTCCCTATACTAGGAAAGTCCTGTATTATAGGAGACATCCATTCGTCCGTAATTACAATTTACAAAAATTCGGTGAACCAAACGTGTAACCTTAACAATAAATTATGTACGTGTGAGCACGTGTGCGAGTTAAGTATATGTATTTATTTATTTATTTACACACCAACGACTTATTCACTAGTTAATTAGCAAAAAAAAAGGCACGAATAAAATAGTTTGTAGTCTTTAGTTTTATCTTGCCGCTTGACCTTAAACTGCTTGCATTGCCACTTATAGTGACCCTTTTTCTTACTCTTTTTCGATTCCGTCCTCCACTGCCGCTTGCAGCTGTATCAGTCACCAATGCTGAATCATCAATCTTTTGAACATCCGGGGACTGCTGGCGTTGACCCTCTTTTAGTAGCACTGATATAATCGACTCCGTTGTTATTTTCACACCAGAATGCTCGATTGCCATCACTAATGGATTGTATGAATCTGTCAAACCTGCCAACATGATGATTCCGACAAATTCGTCATCTAAAGCAGCTCTAATGCTATGCAAGGCTTGTTGAGTTGCTTGTACTTCAGCTTCCATATTTTGGAAACTTGACAGTTTCAAATTGAACATCTTTCTCAAAAGGGAGAGCCTCCTCATCAAACCGGCATCTGCATATGCCTTCTGCAGAGCTAACCATGTCTCACGTGCCGTCTTAGCGTTAGTTATGAGGGGGTACACATTTTCGGCAACTAATAGGCATATTTTACGGCATATTTAACGCAACTGGCGCGGGCGTCTGCATACATTTTGAATTACACGCGTCCGCGTCCGCGCTAGCAACCGTGCCCGCCTCCACTCTGAAAGAGTACTTGCTCATCAATAGCAAGGTTTCATTCTCCCAGATTCCTCTAACTTTTGTTGGTGATAACATAAAAGTTGTTGCTGTTAAGGCTGAGGATATAAATATTCTCTCTTTCTATATTACGCATCCAATAATTGAATATCTTTCTGTTATGAAAAATTTGTTATGCAGTGTAAGTGGGCCAATATTGGTCATGGGGAATCTAAATTGTCACCACTATCGTTGGGGATCAGGTACTTGTGATAACATTGGCATAGGCTTACTGGATTTACTGGATGACCTGAATCTTTGTGTCATTAACAATGGTAGTCCTACACGCAGATCTGCTCCTGGGCAGAATAATAGCTGTGTTGACGTGACAGACTCAGTTATAACAAAACTCAACTGAAAACGGTTGCCGTAGCAATAACGTTAGGTCCTTATCGGTATTGTCTCAACCGGCAACGGTTATCAAATACCTGCATCTGCAGAGTACGAATAGCGAACGTGTAGCTACAACTAAACACGCAACTACGAAAACACTAGAAACCGAAACCGATGATAACCAACCGGCAACTGGCAACCATGCCTTCCCTCTCTCACTTAGCCGATAATTAGGTGCAAGAAAGAGAAGATGCGATTATCGTTTTGTTGGCATGCATTGGTTATCATGGATATCATAAGGAAATAATAAATGGTCGTATATACCAATTGCTGGTCTAATGATGAACAGTTTTGATGTGTTTGTCGGTTATCAGTTATCGTTATTAGTTATTTTTTATCACCGTTATCTAACCGGTATTTAGTGGCAATAACGTTATGGATAATGGTTGCTGAATAACGGTATCACAACTGCAGTTAATCTAACTATTCAGTTGTTGTATCGCTATAGTTATTACAACAACTGGCTACCGTAAAATGTGGCGACTTTACCGAGCCCTCGGTAACATTACCATACCATAGGTATTCGGTATAAACTCATTTATCTCAAAAATCTGCCTACTAGAAATCTATTTTGTAATAGTAGTATTTTTAGACATTAAAAGGCAACATTTATCATATTTTGCGTAGAGGCAACATTGCTGTTATGTCAGTAATGACTGTCAGTCTGTCACAATGTACTGTGTACACTGACTTGTGGAAACCTATGGACTTGCCCTAACTACGAAATTAGCGTGCATACCATCGGGCACATAAGATGGCTGGCGTTAGTAGTGTTGTGACTGCGAGCAATGTGCGCAGCTGTTATCGATATTTAACCTTCATGAATTCGTTTAACTTTTTAACCGACTTCAATAAAGGAGATTCTGTATTCGACCAGTATGTATGTATATATATGTTTGTATGACCGCAATTTTCTCAAAACTACTGATCCTGAAGTTGTAGGTCTTTTATGTTTCACCGTCCCTTTTTATACTGGCTCTCTTTCTCTTCAAACTGGAAGACGTTGCGTTGAAAGGCATCTTAATAGGTGGAGCGACGAACTGGTCAAAGATGAGGCAGTCCGGTGGATGGGAGACGCACAGAACCGATTAGTGTGGCAACGCTTGGGGGAAGCCTATTTCCACCAGTGGACGTAAAATAATAACCATGTTTTATGTTAAAAAAGACATTTATTCATTTTTGAACAATTCAATTCAATCTAAAACAATTCAAAGGTTTTTCAATTATTAAAAATAAATAACACTTTCTTAAAAAAAATGTAATATTTATAAAATGTTTCCTTACTTTAAGGAAGTTGTTGTGAAGAACATTGATGCCAGGAACAAATTTGCTAATGCTGAAAAAAAAATAGTCAAATTACTTATTTTACTTAAGTATTTCATTCATTGCGGTGACCAAATTGATCTGCAATGTGATTTCTTGATCGAGCTAAAAGCCAAAATTTATAAATGTATCGACATGGAGTAATCATTATTATTGTTAATATCAGTGTTAAAGGATTGATTAGAATATTAACCCAATGTTAGATCTTTTTGTGTGTACTTAAATTATCGATAGATTAATGTTATTTATAATTATAGTATAGATATAAATATAACTAATGCATGCAGAGTTTACCATTAAGTGATTGTTACACTTTAGTCTGCTTTTAAACATGTTGTGTTAGCCATAAAACTAGTGTAAGTAATTGTTGGTGAAGCTATTTAAATAAATAAATTGAAATTTGAACTACCGCCAATACAGAAAGTATTTAACAAGATATTTATGTTGAAATTACTGTTCTATGCAATTTTTGTTTAAAAACATACCAGCATAGTCGATGTAGGCACTACATGTAACCTTATCACATCGAGGGTAAGATTCGTCAAAGTGCATGGAGCTGATATGCCACATTTTATGTCTATGGTTTATGTTTTCAGAACCAATAGCTTCTATCCATTTCTTTTTTAAACTGTCGTTTCCAGGAAACCTGTGGATTAAAATATCATTCCAATTAATTTCATGCACTGTATCAATGTCATCGATACTTATCCGCGCGAACATCTCACATCACTAGCCTTACAATTGTAAGTGCAAATGTAAACAATGCAACGAAATAAAGAAAATAATAACGTTTTAAGCCATACCAAAATGACTCAGGTTAAAATAATATTCAAAAAGATCATGTAGTAACAATACATTACACATAATAATTCTAAATATTCGACTGGATTAGTGAAAACTAGTTACTAACCTGTGCAGAGTCAAATTAGGCTGATTTTTGTTATTTCTCGCACCACACTGCTTTATACAATACGAGGGCAAGATTTTCCTATTATTGTCTAAACTCAGAACACCGAAATACTGTTTTACCTATACGTATTTTTCTATAAAACAACAAAAATATCTTCAGCAAGCAACTGTTTGACAGCACAACTACCACAAAACCACAGAGTACTTCGGGCACTCAATATGGCGACCGGTCACGCATAGACATGATTTTGACGTAGAATAAAAGTTTTGACAAATTTGTACTTGAGAAACATTTAGACGTCTCTCTTGTCATATGCAGCTCTTGGTAGGTTAAAAAGAGACAACACGCTTTTTGTCGTGTGTGTGTCGATTCGATAGATATTTGTATAACTATTCTTCATATAGTAGAATATACCATCTCCATATGTACCTATAGGTACTTTTCCTATCTCAATGACTGTGTAAAACATAGTGTATTACATACTCTTTGGTACTGTGTTAACGTGCTAGGAGTAAATTGTTGCTAAATTGTGCTCACAGAGCCTGCTTGCGCAAGTTTTATTTAATTTATAATTTTTCTACTGTCACATTTCGGAACGCACCTCTAATGGTATAATTATGTTATTATCATCATATTTCCGAACGCATCTTACATATTAGAATACAGATTCTTATTTGACCGCAGTTTTTGAGCTAGCCATATCTCCTTTCCTCCAATCTTATTCCCATAAATCAGAGAGAGAAGAAATGCTCACCGCACGCGCCAATCAGAATGGCGCATTCGCCGCGACCAATCACAGCACATACGCTGTGATTCGGAAGAAAAAATTCGCCATATTGTGTCTTCGTTAAGAAACCACCGCTAAGCTACAATCCCGCGCCGCGCCAAAAATAATAAAACCCGCTAATATATCTAGAAATCTAAAAACTATTAATTATCCGTGTTGGCCAACACACATGTGACAAATACAGACCAAGTGAAGTGCTCATCAAATAAGAGGAAGAGACTCAACACATGTGCAACATCTTCTCATGCTGTCCTTGCATTCACGCGCTTCATCCAGAGGATATCCAAGTAAGTCCTTCACCACCTTCTTCCTACCCTGGTCAGCTCATTACTGTGTGTGGTCAATATTTCACTTCACCTAAAAATACATTCCCGCCAATGGTCCTTCGAATGCCGCAAATACCAAACCGCTAACCGCACCAAAACTTTGGTCCAATCGACCCGGATTCAAAGAATCAGCGATCTTCAGTCTGTACTTTTCATAAGTTTACCGCAACATAATTATATAGGTCTCATACCTAGAATTTAGGTCAAAATACCTAAAATACAAAGTTCGTAAAACCGCCATATTGGACGCGTACCTACGTTCAGTGGTTCGTACTTACTTTCCCGCTAAATACATAATTCATTGAGAATTACTGTATCAACATAATATTTCTCCTATTGCATTGAAATAGCATAGGTAAATATTCTAACCGCTTATTATCGTGAGCTATCTCGACTAACTTACCTACAACTTATATTCAACCGCATTCCTTTTGTTATACCCGCTTAAAATAATATTATTCTAAGTCTACCCGCTATACTTAATATTTATCCGCAATATTTTCTGTTAATATTCCAACATGGAAGATCTTAAAATAAAAGTCAAATTACTTCAAGCTAAAAATCAAGCAATCTTTGAACGTTTATCGTCATTATATGAAACTTCTAAGAAAGTAAATACGTCTAGTTTTGAGCTTCGTTCCGCGGAAACATTCATGGCGGACACGGAGATTCTCTCAGTAAGTCGTCAGGAATTTAGTTCCAATTTAGATAAAATAAATACCTATTCTTTACAATTAAATCCTGATCATAAAATTGATTATAACAGTCTTACATCTTTCGACGGTGTTTACACGCGCGTGGAACGAGTACGTTCTCTTATTGCCACGCAATATTCAAGGTCATCGACCGAGTCAGCGTCTCATGATAACATAAAACAATATAAAGATGCGGTCAAACTCCCATCGATTCAAATTCCGTTCTTTGATGGTAGGATTGATAACTGGCCTGTTTTCTATGAATCATTTACATCAAATATACATAGTAATTTAAACCTTACAGATTCTCAACGTGTGCAGTATCTGATCGGTAATTTAAATGGAAATGCATTGCAAATTACCGCCGGAATTATTCCGTCAGGTGATAATTATACCGCTATCTGGGACAGTTTAGTTAAAAGGTATCAGGATAAACGAGCACTAGGCTCACATTACATGTCTAACATATTAAATATTAAACCCGCAATTAATAATTCAGCATCTTTAAATAGTTTCATTGAAAGTTTTCACGCGTCTCTTTCTGCTTTAGAACAATTACAAATTAACGATTTAAAGGATTTCATTTTGTTAAATTTAGCTTTGAGAAAGTTGGACCCCGCTACCGTACATTTATTCGAAATGCATAAAAGAGATGAGGAAATTCCTACTTATACGGATTTCGTTGAATTTATAAAATCGCAAGTTAAGATATTAGATCGCATATCTATTTCATCTCGCACCGCGTTAGTGAGTAACAACCCTAATAAAAATAATAATTCTTCTCGCAATCAGTCACGTGATAGTACAGCACATACTTTTGTTGCTTGTGATAATAACCAAACTTGTTTGTATTGCAATAAAGGTGATCATTGTAAACTTTACACTAGTCCAACCTTTCAATCACTCTCAGCAAATTCGCGTTTGGACTTTATTAAAAACAAACGTGGATGTGTAAACTGCCTTAGTTTAACGCACACTGCTTCACAGTGTAAATCTATTCATACTTGTAGGACGTGTAACAAAAGGCATCATTCTCTTTTACATCTAGAAAACAGGGCTCAGCCGCCTCGATCGGTCTCAAATGACGCTGTCACTAGCTCCGCGAATTCGCAACAGGTGGCGCTGTGTGCGTGCTCTCGCGTAGGTACTAACACGCCGCGTACTACAGTACTTCTATCAACTGCGAAGGTCTACGTTGATAACAAATATTGTAAACACGTTTCTGTGAGATGTTTAATAGATAACGCTTCGCAAAATAATATAATTACTTCCGCCTGTTGTAAAAAACTACAATTAAACATTATACCACTTTCAAACTCGTTTATAAAGGGTGTCGGAACTTCTTCGCGGCCTATCATAGGTTACGTTGAGATTACAGTTACTGCTAACAATAAAATTAATTCTTTTAAAATTACCGCTCTTGTTATCGATTGTATCACGGATAACTTACCATCTCACCTTGTTGACATTTCTGCAGTGCAACATTTGTTTGATTTACTGCTCGCGGACCCACTATGGCATGTACCTGGTGAGGTTGAATTGCTTCTAGGGACAAAACTGTTCCCGTATTTATTACTTTACAATAAAATTATCTCACCTACCGCTCCGTCCGCTATTGAAACCGTGTTTGGTTACATTCTTATGGTGAGGTACTCGCTAGTTTATCTAATAATAATTATAGTCCCGCTGAATTAAATACAGCTTCATATTTTTCTACCGCGCTAAATATAATATAATATAATCTTTATTTATATAAAAAGGGGAGATTGTTACATAAATTACATCTGCTTATGTACTATACTTAATACAAAATAAAATCTCCGACTAAGTGGGTGAACTGCTGTTCTCCTAGCTAGGCTACAAAATAGCCTGTATTAAGGAGTAACAGTGCCGAGGCCCTCTTATTAACATATTATCAAATATTTTTAAGTACATTGTAAGGTATTACTAACAAAATTTAACACTAAGTGCTATAATTTATGCAAGGTAGGTAGTTGCTGAGAAATACTCTAGATCGTATTTTTGTGAATGTGAGTGCATGTGTGGATGTGTTTATGTGAGTATATGTGTGGATGTGTGTGTGTGGATGTGTAAGCGAGCGTGTATTTGGAACCGTGGCTATGCGAGTGTGTAGATGAAAGAGGATTGAATCAGTGTGGGTATAAGTATAAGGTGTGTGGTACAATACACAAGCTTGTGATAAGTTAATTTAAGTATTTTTCTGTTTCGTCATATGTCTGGTTTTGAAGAAATGTACGGACAGTTTTTTTGCAATTGTGATAAGTTAAGTTATATATTGGACATTTTTTGTTTATTTTATTATATAGTGATGGACCTAGAAAGTAAAAGAATCTCTTAGTAAACGTCACCCGGGTTTGCGGAGGATTACATACTATGTCTTTTCGACGTTTATTAATTTCAGTATATGAGGTTTTGTGGTGTTGTAATAGGACAGTTTGTAAAATAAAGTGTTGCCGTATGTTAAGGACATTGCAATTGTTGTATAACTCATTTGTTGGGAAAATAAATGGACGAAAAGTAGTCACTTTTAGTATGGCTCGATGTGCGACTTCTAACGGTTTAAGGATAGTTTTAGCTGCACCACCCCAACACGGAATACAATAGGTTATAATAGATAGGCATAAGGCAAAATAAACAGTACGTATAATTAAAGGATTAGCAATGGTTCGGAGGGTTTTAAAGATATAAATTAGTTTGCGAACTCTGTTAGTGAGGGCATAAATATGCAATTTAAATTTAAGTTTATTGTCTATGACTATACCTAGGTATTTATTATGATCGGTGGAAGATATGGGTGCACATTGACATGAAGCTTGGCTTTGCAATGTGCATTTGTGTGCTTTAAGTAGTATTGGAGGGTTTGGTTGGGTGGCGGAACTGATGGAGTAGGTAATGAATTTGGTTTTGGTGGTGTTAAGTGTAAGTGTATGAGAACAAAGCCAAGTCAGCGCAACATTGAAGCCATGCTGTGCCTTGTCCTCAAGCTCAGACCATGTGTCAGCAACAAAAGTCATAGCTGTGTCATCCGCAAAGGATGTGATCTTAGCATTTGGTATATTAATATTGCATAAGTCGTTTATATAGACCAAAAATAATGTGGGACCCAGTATGCTTCCCTGGGGAACACCGTAGTAGATGGGGAGCTCATTGCTGCTGTGACTGTCAATATTAACTATCTGGGAGCGATTTGTGAGGTAGCTCTGAAATAGGTCAAGTTGCAACCCCCTGACACCCAATTTTTCAAGTTTCTGTAAAAGGGTGGGGACGGGAACGGTGTCGAAAGCCTTCGCGAGGTCTAGAAATATTGTTAGAACCTTTTTGTTGCTGTTCAGATTTTGAACGATATTGTTTATTAATTCCTGAACTGCATCACAGGTTGACTTGTTTTTGCGAAAGCCAAATTGTTGCGATGATATTAGTTTGAAGTGTTCTAAGTAATATGTAAGCCTTTTATTGATAAGACGTTCAAGTACTTTAGATAAGGCACTTAGAACCGCTATGGGACGGTAATTGTCCGGCAAGTTCCCGTCACCCCCCTTGAAAACTGGATGAATGATTGCCTTTTTAAATGAAGAGGGAAAGACGGCAGTCTCGAAACAGAGATTAAAAATGTGGCATAGAATGGGTGCCAGGGCGGATGAATATCTCTTTAAGAAGTAGGGTGGTATGCCATCCCAGCCCGTAGCGGCATCAGAGCGCAATGAGTGAATAGCTGTAGAAATTTTGTCATGGTCTGTAGGATCGAGGACAAATGATGAAGAAAATGTGCTATTAGAAGTGGGTTGAGCGACTTTTGATGGTGAACTAATGTGAGTTATATCAGTAGCAAGTTTCTTGCCTATATTTACAAAGTATGAGTTTACATTATTACAAGACTCAGTAGGTGAGGATGACAAAGTTAATAATTGGGCAGCTGTATTTTTTGTTTTAGAAGTGTTTGTTACTCGTTTAATTGCATTCCATAACCTTTTAGGACTCTTACTGGCTTGTTTTAGTTCTTCTGTATCAAACGCCCTTTTTGCCTTCTTTAAAATATTAACACAAAAATTTCTGTATCGAAGGTAAGTAGTTTTTAGAACTTCATTTGCTGGAGAACTTCTGACTTTCTTATGTAGAGCATCTCTATTTCTTATGCACCGTAGTAAACCAGGTGTGATCCATGGTTTAAGGATTCTTTGTTTAAGATATAGATAATTCTCATTGTTTTCTGTCGTTAGACGAATCTTTACACAAATTTTGGAATATCGAAGAAATACCTTCAAAACCTTTTATGAGCCCTGCGGAACTGGAGTGTGAATAGCTGTACGCTTCTACTGTGTCACGTGACTCCAGTGGTAGGTACCTATTGTACCGCGTTACCATTCTGTAAAAATCCAGATTCACTTGGAAATTCTTATGCTGTCGCTTATCGACGTCTAATCAATTTGGAAAAAACAAAGCTTCGCGACTCTGCTTTGCGCGCTAGTTATAATGAAATAATCCAAGGGTATATCGATCAAAATTATTTAACTGAAATTACGCCTAGTTCTGTTGATCAGACTGTAGGTTATTACATACCGCATCACCCTGTTGTTAGGAATGATAAACAAACCACTAAAGTTCGCATCGTTCTTGACGCGAGCGCTAAGTCTCATAATGGCGTGTCTTTGAATGACTTGTTACACATAGGGCCGAATTTACAGGCTGACATATTTTTATTACTTTTAAAATTCCGTTTGTTCCCTATTGCAGTTACAGCTGACATAAAACAGATGTATCTTCGAATTGCTGTTATTGATGAGCATCGAAAATACCAAAAAATATTTTTTCAATTTAATACCGCTGAACCTATTCGCGAATTTCAATTTAACCGAGTTGCATTTGGTCTCAAGTCCAGTCCCTTTCTAGCCATGCGCACTGTGCGCCAGCTATCATTAAATAAAATATTGCGCACAATTGTATACATTCTGAGATTTTTGCGGATTATTCCTTATGATAAATTACACAAAACAATTACTGTCCGTGAATTAGCTACCGCTGAAATTTATTCAATTCGTTGTATTCAACAATTTCATTTACAAGATTTATTTCCCGCAGAGGACCTGTCTCTTATTTATATTCCGATAACGGAACAAATTTCGTTGGAGCCAAGACTCAGTTGCAAGAACTCCTTGCTAACCGCTACCGCATAGAGTGGAAAATGATTTCACCCCGCGCTCCCCACTTTGGAGGGTTGTGGGAATCAAATATTAAATCTATTAAAACGCATTTATACCGTGTTATCGGTTCTCAACGTCTTACCTATGAGGAGCTTTCGACTGTTCTTACTGAAATTGAGGCAGTTCTAAATTCCAGACCGCTTTGTGTCCTGAATGAGGATCCGTACCCAGAACCGCTTACTCCCGCTCATTTTATAATGGCTTCTCCGTTGACTTCGTTGCCTGTCATGAATGTTCCCGAAACGATGAAGTCACTAACTTGCCGCAAAAAATTACTTGACCAGATGATTTGTAGTTTCTGGAGGAGATGGCGTATAGAATATTTACATAATCTTCAAGTTAGACAAAAATGGTTGAATGCCGCAGACAATATTAAGATTGGTACAGTGGTTCTCATACATCGGGATGATGTCCCTCCTTTACGTTGGCCAATGGGTGTAATCACCGAAGTTTTTCCCGGCAAGGATGGGACAACCCGCATTGCTATGGTGAAGACATGCAGTGGCTCTTTCAAGAGACCCGTTGTCAAACTATGTCCTTTACCTTCTCAATAACATTACCGCGTAAAAAACCAAATTTAGCTGTAGTTAACATACTTAAAATATTTTCTTTTCTTAGTACGCTTTAATATAATTTCTCTCCTTTTGAGAATATTACATATCCTCAAAGCCGGGCAGGATGCTTGCGCAAGTGAAAGAGAGAAGAAATGCTCACCGCACGCGCCAATCAGAATGGCGCATTCGCCGCGACCAATCACAGCACATACGCTGTGCTGTGATTCGGAAGAAAAAATTCGCCATATTGTGTCTTCGTTAAGAAACCACCGCTAAGCTACAATCCCGCGCCGCGCCAAAAATAATAAAACCCGCTAATATATCCAGAAATCTAAAAACTATTAATTATCCGTGTTGGCCAACACACATGTGACAAATACAGACCAAGTGAAGTGCTCATCAAATAAGAGAAAGAGACTCAACACATGTGCAATATCTTCTCATGCTCCTACACATCAACGCGCTTCATCCAGAGGATACCCAAGTAAGTGCTCCACCATCTTCTTCCTACCCTGGTCAGCTCATTACTGTGTGTGGTCAATATTTCACTTCGCCTAAAAATACATTCCCGCCAATGGTCCTTCGAATGCCGCAAATACCAAACCGCTAACCGCACCAGAGCCCTAACTATTTATCACAGGTAAGTGAAATTTTGATATTGTATGTATATTACGGTTGGGATTACTGTTGTAATGTCAGCAATTGCATTTTCTTTAATTTATTGAAAAAAACTGCTTTGGTAATGTTAGTTGAGGTTAGGTAAAGTTACCACTGACTGCTTTGTGGCAACTTTACCGGCAGCTAGGGTTGGCACTAAATCAAGCATGAGTGTTTATTTCTTGTTTGTGTGTATGTAACCATTTTCGAATACCTAAATTTCACAGCATAATAAAAAATAAGCTGTAGATCTTAATGTAAACTTTCAACGAACGAGATCAGGTCAGCAGTTTTTGAGACATAGTATATTTTTAAAACCGCATATATAACTTTGTAATTCATACAAAACACTATGAAAAACAAAGTTATTTGGCGTAGTTACTACGGAACCCTTCATGGGCGAGTCTGATTGAATAAATATATATAGGCATGTGATCTTTTGATCAAATAAATGCCTTTATTTATTTATTATCCTGCGAAGACTCAAGTCATTATTGTTGGCAGCCCTAGGCTATGTTCCAAAATTGACTGGACGACCCTTCCCCAAATCCTTTTTGATGGAGCTGTTATACCCTGCTGTGACTCAGTAAAAGACCTTGGTATTTATATTTATAAAGATTTGTCTTGGGGTCCCCAGTTGCAAGAAGTGAGCCGCAAACTGTTTGCCTCTGCGGGGTCTTTACATAGATTGCGCAATTTCCTACCAACTGCTACTAAAACTGCGTTTGCCCAAACTCTTCTTCTCCCTATCCTTGACTATGCTGATGCAAGTTATCCAGATCTAACTGAGGTGCAGCTAGATAAGCTTGAGCGACTCCAAAAAGTCAAATCCTACTGTGACAGAAATGGGCTTGAACCTAAAGTTATATTACTCTTAGACAATGCTCCAGGACATCTAATCTCACTTGATATGCCCAGAGACTTAAAGTGTAGGTACGTGAAGTTCCTTTCACCAAACACTACGTCAATATTACAACCTATGGACCAGGGAGTAATAGCAAACTTTAAAGCTTATTACTATCGCCGCACTTTTAGCCAACTAATTCATGAAACTGATAGGGAAGGAAGACAGTCTATGCGAGACTGGTGGAAGTCATACAACATTATGAAAGCTATTCACAACATAGAAGAGGCTTGGAAGGAAGTTAAAAAGAGTTGTATGAACGGGGTGTGGCGTAATCTTTGGCCAGATATAGTGGAATCACCTAGAACAACTGTCCAGATGTAGAGACAAGTGCTTGAAGACATTGCTGTAATGATTGAGGGGTCTGAACTTGAAGATGTCGCGGTAGAATATCTCGTAGAGCTTGTAGCAACGCACGACGATCCTCTCAGCAATGAAGATCTGATCGAGTTACAGAATAATCCTATCTACGATGAGGAAGTACAAGTAGAAGAGAAAGTTTTATCTTCAGGGGGAATACAAAATACTCTTTCAAAAATTTATTTAGGTTTGGACATATTGCAGAGTATAGACAATAATGATGACCGTGTCTTGACCGTGTGTCAAACAATTAAAAACAGTATTGGGTGTTATGAACGTAATTTACAAGAATGTAAAAAAAAAACGCTACCCAAAAGACAATAGATGTATTTTTCCGTAAAACATAATTAATTGTATGTATTGCATAAAGTGTTTTTAGAATTAAAGTGATTGATTAAAATGATTCGTATTTTTTTGTATTAAATTTTGACTATGTTTAATCATAAACCTCGATATACGCGAATTTCAGTTAACGCGATTTTTGCCGGAACGTATCCCTCGCCTAAAGCGGTGTATTACTGTATTTCATATAAACACTTTCTGTTTTTTGATAACCCTGAGCGTTACAAATTATTTGTATGTAGATTACAATGAACCCCATGGCAACTTTACCTACTGTCTGTGTTGCCGTTATCGTTATTGATTTCTTCATATTCTTTTCATTTTTAAAAGTAGTAATCGTAATTTAGGCCATCTTTACCTCAACTACTCTTTAATATGCAATACATGATGAATACGGTGCGTAGGTAAAGTTGCCAAAAATGTGTCATGTTTACCCATGTTGTTTATTCTTTTCTACAGGTTAAAATAAGTGTTTTTATAGAATGACGATTACGGTAAAGTGAGCCAAATGTATTAAGCCTGCAATACATGTTGGCCAAGCGTTGTCGAGTGAAGGCCAATACCAACATGTAGTTGTAGACAGTATATTTGCCTTGTCTTGCTATCGCTCGGTGTCACTTGCCTAGTTGGCCAAGTGAAGGCCAGCGCCAACGTGTATAGAGCTCATTTGGTGCAACTTGTCTTCGCTCGCCGTTGCTCGTGATTACTTGCCTCACTTCGGATCGGTGTCGGTTTTTGGTCACAAATCAAAGGCGCTCGCCTGCGCTCGGCCAACGTGTGGCCAGTTCTTCAGACCCTCTTCTACTTTGGTCATCTGCATTGGCGTTCAACAAACTTTTCGAACGTGTGGACATTATTTCTTGCCTTGTACCTATTTGCCAACGCTCGCGTTGGCCTACACTCGGCCAACATGTATTGCAGGCTTTATAATTATAAACAAATAGTTTTAGTTTCTATGCGTCTTATGGTTAAAAAAATAATTCGATTTTTGTTATGAAATATGGTCAAGTTGCCACCTTTTACGGTAGTTAAAATAACTACAGTATGGATATAACAAGGAGTGGAGTAAAGGGATTATAACGATACTGGTAATTTCCCTTCATAGCTTTCTTCTAGGCTTAGGACTAGCACATTTTTAAATGAAAAATACCAAAAAATGCAGCGCATTTAAAAATCATCATACTTACATTGATTGATTAAATTAACATAACTCGCTAACTCACCTTCACCTAATAATCACTATCATGATATACTATTTGCACAATGGTCAATTAATCAATTCTACTATCCATATCCATACTTCCATCCATACATCCATACTTCCATACTTACTAATATTATAAATGCGAAAGTAACTCAGTCTGTCTGTCTGACTGACTGTATGTCTGTCTGTCTGTTACCTTTTCACGCCTAAACCGCTGAACCGATTGAGCTGAAATTTAGCATGGGAATAGTTTAGGACCCTGGGAAGGACATAGGATAGTTTTTGTCACGGAATTCCCACGGGATCGGGAATTACGCGGAAAAAACCTCCCACGCGAATGAAGTCGCGGGCAAAAGCCAGTGTTATTATAAATGCGAAAGTTTGTCAGGATGTATGTATGTTTGTTGCTATTTCACGTAAATACTACAGAACGGATTTCAATGAAATTTGGTAAGTAGATATTGTAATAATACATGGACTACTTTATATCCCGGCATTCCCATGGAATCGGGATTTATGCGGGAAAAACCGCGAACGAAGTCGCGGGCAGAAGCTAGGTATCATCATATAATTACAGTGTTAAATATTATTACGAAAACAAATCATTTACTCTGTTTCATTTCACCCAGTTAACTCGAGTTACTTAATCCGAGTTGAACTCGAGTTACGAGAATATCAGCTCGAGTTAACTCGAGTTGTGTTTATTCCGAGTTGGCACATTACTAATTAGACATGTGTCAGTTACAGTGTTGCCAACCTAACCGAAGCATAAAGCAGTAGATCAGACTTAAAAAAACAGCAGAAAACAGTAAAATGGTAACTTTAAAACAACTTTATTACAATTTTAGTCTACTACTTAATCGAAACCCTTAATGAAATTGAAAACACAACTACATAATCATTATTATTTATTTATATAATTGAGATTTTTTTTTAAATATTCTTACAAATAATTATTAATCACTTTAAATTTCTCCTTCTTCGATATTTTCTGCCTCTTTTTTTTATTAAAATCATACATATTTTTATTGAATTTATTCACATGTTTTTTAGTTGCATTAAATGTATACCTAGCATTCCTTTATTTTTGTTTTACTAGGGTCAACGGTCAAGTCATACAAAATATTGTCAATGCCATTATTGTCATTATTTTTGTCAGACTTTGACATGTTATGACTTATGACTTGTTTTGTTAGACATAGATAAAATTTATACGGATACATCATACATATCATGCATGAAGCTGGGTATTTAAATTGGAGGGATTTTATCGTTTTAGACGAAATCTCCAGTAGATATAATAATAAAAACAGTAGAAATTGGTACTTAAAGAGAAAACAGGGATGTCATGGAAAAAACAGTAAATCTACTGTTAAAACAGTAAGTAGGGTTGGCAACGCTGGTCAGTTATAACAAAACGCAACTGAAAACGGTTGCCGTAGCAATAACGTTAGGTATCGGTATTGTCTCAACCGGCAACGGTTATCAAATACCTGCATCTGCAGATTACGAGTAGCGAGCGAGTAGCTACAACTAAACGCGCAACTACGAAAACATTAGAAACCGAAACCGATGATAACCAACCGACAACTGGCAACCATGCCTTCCCTCTCTCTCTCACTTAGCCGATAATTAGGTGCAAGAAAGAGAAGATGCGATTATCGTTTTTTTGGCATGCATTGGTTACCATGGAATCATGGATATCATAAGGAAATAATAAATGGTGGTATATACCAATTGCTGGTCTAATGATGAACAGTTTTGATGTGTTTGTTGGTTATCAGTTATCACAGATATTTTTGCTAAATAGAAATACTTTTAGAACTAAAGTTATTAAGGAACTAAATATATATTAGATACCAGTCATTTGAAGTTGCTGACTAATTTGAAAGTATGTAAGTAGAGTTATAAAAATATAATAGTTTTCTTGAATGTGATAATACCTATGTAATAACTAGCTTGACTCCTCATCACATCATACCTCTTAGCTAATATGTGGAAAATGTTATTGTGATTACATTGTTTTTTTTTTGTTATAACTTACTTATTATTATTATGTTTAATGTAATGACGTTTTTGTCCCAAATAAAATAAAAAAAATCACGCGTAGGTGGCCAACATGTATCTGAGTGTGTCTGTTTCGAATTATTGAGTGAATTATACTTATACCAATGTCGGTTGTCGGTTTTCTTGTCGGTTATTTGAAGAACTTCTTAATTGTTTTATGATTTCTGTTTTTGAAGATTTGAGACGATTTATTATTTTCTGAGAAGAGACTATTCAAATTCTTTAGTTTTTAAAAGTTAAGTGCGTAATCGTAGTTGTGTATTAAAAGAGATGTTCCAGAAATGTATGGAACCTAGGCTAGCACTATGTACACCACACGTAAATAAATATAGCTGTACAATATAGTAACTGATTTTTAATGATAATTTCTTAGAATAATAACGCATAGAAAGCTAGTACGAGTGCAAAAAGTGAGGCAACTAAAACTTAGCCATAATGGTTAACTTTACTCGGCGAGCCGTCAGTACTCAAGGTCACATTCCGCCGAACAGAGCTCGCAAGTAAATAATTTAAAACGACCGTTTGTAGCGTAAATGGATAACTAACTTAACACAAGTATCTCCTTGGAGCAATGTTTTTCGCAACGTTATCTTTTTTTATGTGTACCTTCTTACAATGTATTATTTTAATATTTCATTTGTTGTTAGGTATTTTGCTTGTATAATATTCGAGACTCTAATCGTGTAAATACAAAATCGATGCTTTCCGCTACAAAGGGCGTAACTCCAAAACCCATAGCTTTGGCTATGAGCAAAAGAGTAAACAAAAAAAAACTTTCTCAAATATCTCTTTCATTTTTATACTTATAAAATTGAGTCCTTTTTTTTTTAACGTGGTAAAATTATCAAATAAGTCCTCCCACTCCGGGCAGGGTGGGAGGGACTGTCAGACTTTTACTGACTAAAATCCACGGTGTTCCTTCAATAACCCTTTACATACCGGGGCCACGGTAACGGGATGAGTCCCACGACCCCGGCGGGCATCGGCCCTCTGCAGAGGGGGCCTCGTCATGTTGCTGACGCTCTTTGAGGCGCGCGTGTGAAAAAAAAATGTATATACACCCCTTAATTAAATGGCTTGATAACAAACGTCTGCGGTAAAAACCAGTTAGGCACATACAAGGGTAATTTACGTAGTTATAAAGACCATGTTTTTTTCGCAAAATATGTAGATACTCCCTGAAATTAATACTAAAGCAATGAATCTGTAGGCAATTTTATTAGTAAGGATGAATATAACTGAATTAATATGAATGGGTTGTAGGTAATTTTAATATAAATACTAATAAGTTGAGTAAAAATGAAATAAACGGTTCTAAATATCTAAACATATTTATTGTTAATTGGTAATATCAATTGCAATCAAATTGGAAGTTACAGGTGCCATGAGCAAGTTGGGTTCTGGATAACACAATTATTTTATTCACTAATTATTATTAATAATTATTATTTTATTCAGAATTGGCTCGCGTTTGACAGCATCTCACCTGATGGTAAGCAATGATGTGGTCGAAGATGGAGCACGCTTGCCTAGAAGTAACCTATTCACTCTTGACTTAAAGACCCCCAAGTTATAGCGATCAGGAAACACAGACTCCGGCAGGGAATTCCACTCCTTAGCCGTACGCGCAATGAAAGTATTCCCAAAATGTTTTGTAAGTAAGGGTGAGTAAGCATCTGTTCCGGTGTAAAGTACCGTATTTCATTTGCTAGGATTCCCAACTTTTTTGCTGCTAGTTGAGCCTTAGCCTCGATAAATAAACCAAAATTGAGAGTAGAAGTTAGTGTTACCCCAAGAAGCTCAATACGATCGGTTATGGGCACGGTTACATCGCGGAAAGTAGGAGCTGGTTGGAATTGGCTCCTTTTTGCGGAGAAGAAACGCCTGGGTCTTAGCTGCATTAAACTTAACCAAGTTGGCATCCCCCATTCGGAGACAGCCTTCAAGGACAAGGTCAAGCGCCCAACCATCCTCACAGAGAGACTGGATCTGTGACTCACCATCACGCGCGCTGGACACATATCTCTCAGCAACTGTGCTGTCGTCTGCATACCCAAAGGTACCGGGCATAAGCAGATCATTAATGTGCAGCAAAAATGAAGTTGCGGAGAGAAACGACCCCTGAGGGGTCCGGCATTAATTGCCAATTGGCCAGACGAGCAGCCATCAATAACCACTCGAATAGACCGATCTCTCAGGAAGTCTTCAATCCAAACGCAAAGTTGAGTGGGTAAACCACAGAAATCTTAATAATAAGGCAATAGAAATGCTATCTACTGTCATTTAATACTGGGACGCGTGTCGCCGGTTCGCAGCTACCACCACATAAACAAATAATAGATACACACTTTCGCCTACACATGCATTTTGCATTATTACAACAAAATTAAACTTTAAGCCATGACATTACGCAATATTTTCTAAAAACGCATAATCTCAGGTGGCGTAACGTATGCGGAAAGCAGAGAAAGATATCGCGCGCTCACTCTCACTTAGGAATAGTGCAGTGCAAAGCTCGTAATGCTCATATTATTATCGATAATTTTCTGATGAGCGTTAATAGCCAAGATGTCTCGTAACAATAGATAATTAATTTATTTAAAGTTTTTCATTCCTCGACGCGCTTTTAGACGATTTATTTAGGAGAAAAGGGAATACAATAAAACGTTAAGTGTAAGTATATTTTTTTATTATTTAGTTATACAAATCTTAAAGGCTCTCCAACTTCATCTTATGGAAAAAAACCAAATCAAATAGAGCAATAATGGCACAACTGAATACCGAACAATGAAGAATATACTTTATTGTTCATCAAAATAAATTGTTACACAACTGTTTTACGTAAATTCTTTGGTTACGATGGCGGTCTTATCGCTTATAGCGATATATTCTAGACAATCTTAGGATGGATTGATGATATCCAGATCTTTCGGAAACCTGTAATAATAGCATTGGATAAAGTAAAACAGATGCATAAATAATATGAAAACGTATCGATTCAATTCAACTTAATCAATTATATTTACAACTAGCTTGTACCAGCGGCTTCGCCCGCGTGGGAAGTTTTTCCCGTGTAAATCCCGACCCCGTGGGAATTTCGCAAAATCCTTTCTTAGCGGATGCCTACGTCATAACATCTACCTGCATGCCAAATTTCAGCCCGATCCGTCCAGTGGTTTGGGCTGTGCGTTGATAGATCCCTATGTCAGTCAGTCAGTCACCTTTGAGTTATATATATTTAGATATACATAATAATAGATAGATAGATAGATAGAATATACTTTATTGTACACCAATAATTGAATCACACTTAAATAACAATATTGTAAAAAAATTGGTTACAATGGCGGTCTTATCGCTGAGAGCGATATCTTCCAAACAACCTTTGGAAGGACTTTATGAGCTTTAATTAAAATGGGGAGGGCTATATTAGTGCACTACTGTACAAATATTCATTAATAACGGAAAACTAATAAAAATACTACAAAAATATATATATACAAATACATACGTACATAAAATAAATAAATATATAATGTGTTCTTTAACATCGTGTGGAGAAAGCAAAGGAATAATCAAAAGTTTGAAATAAAATGATTGGCAACCGAGCTTTTAAAAACAGCAAGTGACTGAGCTTGTCTTACTGACACCGGCAATCCATTCCACAACCGAATGGCCTGCACCGTAAACGACTGGTCGTAAAATTTTGTGGAATGCGTAGGCATCAAAAGTCTCAAATTCTCTGATGATCTCAAATCTCTAACATGTGTGTCATGAAGGAACTTAAAACGTTCTTTGAGGTAAAAGGGAGTCGTTGGATTGAAAAGAATACTGTAGAGTAATGATAAAATATGTGCATTCCGGCGAAGGCGGATAGGCAGCCACTTGAGTTTAGTGCGAAACTCAGAAACATGATCATATTTGCGCAAACCAAATATGAATCTGATACAAAAATTTTGGAGTCGCTCAAGCTTATCTAGCTGCACTTCAGTTAGATCTGGATAACTTGCATCAGCATAGTCAAGGATAGGGAGTAGAAGAGATTGGGCAAGCGCAGTTTTAGTAGCAGTCGGTAGGAAATTGCGCAATCTGCGTAAAGACCCCGCAGAGGCAAACAGTTTGCGGCTCACTTCCTGCAACTGGAGACCCCAAGACAAATCCTTATCAATATAAATACCAAGGTCTTTTACTGAGTCACAGTAGGGTATAACAGTTCCATCAAAAATTATTTGGGGAAGGGTCGTCCAGTCAATTTTGGAACGTAGCCTAGGGCTGCCAACAATAATGACTTTAGTCTTCGCAGGATTAACCCTCAAACCATGATCCAAACTCCAATCGGAAATACGCGCTAAATCTTTATTCACCGTCTTCACCGCCTCAGATAAATCTTCAACGGGAGCTTGCGAATAAATTTGCAGATCGTCAGCATAAAGGTGGTAGGATGAGAGAAGTTCATTTGAAATAGAATTTATAAATATGGCGAAAAGAAGAGGAGAGAGAACGCCCCCCTGTGGTACGCCAGCAGTAGTATTGCACCATGAAGACAACGAACCTTCAATGCAAATACGTTGTCGGCGGCCACACAGGTAACTACGAAACCAATCAATAGCTGTTGGAGATATGTTAAGAGAGCATAGTATCCCGAGCAAGACATCAAAATCAACAGTGTTAAAAGCATTACTGAAATCAAGAAAAGAAAGGACCGTCAATTTTCTATTGTCCATACCCAATCTTATATCATCCGTATCCTTAATTATTTTGTCATAACAAAAGATAAATATTGAACACTTCAATGATACAAGGATACCCAACGCAGACTGTTATTTAACTTACCTACGTACATAACAATAATAAGCCTGCCTCCTGTTAATTTTCTGAATGAAAAAATAGTTAAAAAGTACTTTTTAACTCGTCTCGTCTCGTTAAACAGGAAAAAACATGCTTAATGAAAATACGTATTGAAATATTAAACGAAAAATTATATTTCATTCGAATTTCGGTAAAACTACGTATTAACTATCAAGCTAAAGGTAATAAATTACCGATACAAAATAGTAGTGGCACGTCACTAATTCGCGGCCAACTCTGCGGCGTGTTCCTGGAATGTACGTAAACGACGATATTGTTTATTGCGCATGACTATAATATTTCATTGCTACTTTTAGTAGTTGTAATAGTAGGCATGAACAAGCTTAAGTATTAATGGTAATTGAATTGAGAAAAAAAAAAGTTTTCTGTGATAATCGTAGTAATGGTTGCGAAAATATTTGATTTGATAATATTTTTAAAAAACTACATTTTATCAACAATTAAGTAGTTACATATGAAATGTTATCCCTTTATTTGTAAAGTTACAAATTTTGGAAGAGTTTCTGCAGTTGGATATGCTGCAAAACACCATGTTTACCTCTCCGCGTCCCATACAACACAAGTAACCGCAACAAACGCTCCACGCGCACTTGTGGCTTACGTGTCACATGCGCGGCGACAAGGTCACGCGTCTTTGCGACTTCTATTGCCTTATTATTAAGATTTCTGTGGGGTAAACCGAAAGAAGGAAGTTTAGCAATAAGGCTATCGTGCCAGACCCTATCAAATGCCTTGGAGATGTCAAGAGAAACAGCAAGTGCTTCCCCGTGCTTCTCAATGGCCTCACTCCAGATGTGAATGGCTAACGCTAGAAGATTCCCAGTTGACCGGTTTTAGCGAAAGCCGTATTGTCGGCTTGCTATTAAGTGAGATAGGCCTGTAGTTGGCCGGGTCAGCACGTCTGCCATTTTTGGGCACAGGCTGCACGTTAGCCAGCTTCCATGCTTTCGGAGACAGTTCAGGCGTACAAGTCTTAAGAACAATTGCTGGTATCCCGTCGGGGCTACTAGCTTTGTTCACGTCGAGATTACGCAGCACTCTACGGACGTCCTTCTGATGTATGCAAATATCCTAAACATGTAGGGCGTAACTCACATTTTGTTTTGTTGCTGTGTTTTACCCCGTTTTGTATTCAAGAAAATATGTTTATTTGTAGATACAGCAAGTTTGCTGTCGTGATGTAAAAGAAATGTGTTTTACGACTTGGTTTTTCGAAAAAGAGATGTTTAGCGTTAAGAAAATGTTGGGAAGTAAAAACCATTTTTTTTCAAGGTAGCGCAATTTTAAATATACAGATAGAAAGAGCGTGAAAAACTAAGTGAGACTGCATCAAAAAGTCAATTTGGCCAAAATGGTCTTTACGCCCTTTGTAGCGGAAAGCGTCGAAATTATATTGTCAATTTGTCATATTAGCTCAATGTGTCACTGTCACGTCAACTGTCAAATGTAACGTCAGCTTTAAATCTATGGAAATTGCGTTTTGATTTTGCTCATATCTTGTGTAGTGTTGTTTTGTTTTGTTTTCAATTTCTTGTTTTAGTATTACTTACTATTTTTTGTACTAATATAATTATTTTTGTGTTACTGCTGGTGGGAGGTGAATGGATTGTTTTATACTAGCGTATCGTGTAAGCGCTAGCCGTAGTTTATTTTATAGTTATTTATTATTTTACTGTATTGTATGCCATCTGATGACGATTCTTTTCACTCAGATTTAGAATCCCGCAGCTCATCTGCTAATGCAAGTTTTAGCTCTTTAACTGACACTCTTGGTGATTTTGTGCGTCGGAACTTTGTTCGATCTAGAGGCCAATTGTTTAATGTCTGTCACATCAATGCACAGAGTGTGCCAAGCCATCACAGTGATCTGTATGACGCTTTTTCCGACGCCAATGTTCATGCCGTTCTGGTCTCTGAGAGTTGGCTCAAACCACATCTTCTTTATACTACGTACCCTCTGCCCGGGTTCATTCTTATCCGGAATGATAGGATCGGGAAAGGAGAAGGTGGTATTGCTATATATCGTCGCAGTGACTTCCCTTTCAAAATAATCGCCTCTTCTCCTTCAAATTACGCTGCTGAGTATCTCTTCTTGGAGGTCCACGTTAAAGGTATTAAGACCTTACTAGGAGTGGTCTATTGTCCGCCTGCCGTTGACTACTATTATAACCTAGAATTAGTGTTGGAATCTCTAGGGTCAGAGTATGCGCATTGTGTCATCATGGGCGATTTCAATACCGACCTTACTCACCCTTCCCCTCCTTTCCGTAAACTCCTCCACATTATCGAGTCTGTTAGCCTTCATGTTCTTCCGCTGCAACCTACTCACTTCAATATCTCAGGTGATGATACGTGGCTCGATTTAATCATAACTTCGAATCCCTCTCTTGTGTCCTCTCATGACCAGTATCTTGCCCCTGGATTTTCTCATCATGACCTCATTTTCCTTTCTTATATCCTAAAACCACCCAAACTGCCCGCTAAAATTATGCTCACGCGTTGTTTTGCTCGCATGGATGTGGAGAAGCTGCGCCAGGATGCGTCCCAACTTGATTGGGATCAGCTTGCAGCGGCAACAACTGTAGACGACAAACTGGGTGTTTTTAATAAGACGGTTCTTGCACTCTATGACAGACACGCTCCTGTCAGGACGTTAAAGATTAGGCGCCCACCTGCTCCTTGGATGACGACAGAGGTTCGTTTGGCAATGAGGCGCAGGGATCGTGCTTTTCGTAAATATCAATTTTCAACACAGCGATCCTTTCGCTGTGTTGAAAATTGAAAAAAGGGACCTTTTTAAAGCCGCAAGAAATCGGTGTAATCAGATGATACGCAACGCAAAACGCCACTACATTCTCGAAAATATATCTTCCTCTTCTCCTGCTGACATCTGGAAATTCCTCGGAACTCTTGGTGTCGGCAGACCACGTCATGTGGATTTCCCTAAGACTATTGTCCTCGATGATATCAACCGTCACTTCACAACTACCTCTCATTTTGATTCACAAATATTGTCTCAGACGGTTGATTACATTGCTGGTGTACCAGGTCCAATCATTGAACCACTCTGTTTTTCTCCGGCAACCTTAGATGATATCAAAAAGATTATCCTTTCCATTAAATCCAAGGCTGTGGGCTATGACGACATCAGTCGTTATATGATCTCCTTGATTCTAGACTCTCTCCTTCTGCCGATTACCCACATTATCAACTTCTCCCTTGATTCCGAGCAATTTCCCACCCTGTGGTGAATGGCTTATGTTCGTCCACTTCCAAAAATACCTAATTCCTCCTGTTCCGTCCCATACGTATTTTCGAACGCATCTTTTTTGGTATGGCAATTATCTATTGACTTTGACCGAGGCATGTTATGGCACGTTGCGCGGCTTTTTTGAATTTGCACGTAAGTGCCCGTCGCCGCATTGTTAACGCACGCCGTTTGTGCTTCTCGTGCTTGGGGGCCCACTTCCATCGGGACTGCCCCAACCCCCGCCCGTGTAGAATTTGTAAAGGGTCCCACCTGGAGATTTTGTGCGCCAACGCGAACCGCTCCAGCAGACCATCTTCTGAGGAGGGTTCACGCAGGGGGGGGTACTCCGGAGACGAGCACCGGGCTGAGGCCCGCAATTCTGCTCGCCACACTCCAGCCCCCGCGCAAGTTGAACGGGAGCCCCGCGAGCGCCATTTGGTCTCACCTCGTCAGGGAGAACGCGCGTTCGCTGCTAGGCAACAGTGGCCAGACCAGCACCGCTACCTTTCCCCTCCGTTGGCGGAACGTCCCCGGTTGGAGTCACGCCCTCCGCCATTCAGGCATCCGGTGGAATATGCCCTTCCAGCGATGGCGAGCGGCTCGGGACACCGCGCGGACGAACCATTCGAGAGTTACTCTCGTCGTGAACGAAGACAGCCTGGATGCGGCGATCGGTCGCCGCCCAGGCATCGCTAGGAAATTGACGCCTGCCCCGCTAAAGGACCCCCCCCCCCTCCCGATCAAGACGGTTTTGTTGCCAACGGCCTCGGTCAAGGTCTGGGGACCCTTGGGTGACTCGATTGTGGTCCGTGCCATCTTGGACACGGGAGCCCAGAGCCCAGGATTGCCTTTTGCTGTCTTGGTTAGCGGGACAGGTTGGCCTGGAGGTGAATGACTTTTCAGGCAAGATTCGGGGAATTGGCGAAACGGCTGTCACCACTGTTGAGGGAAGGACCTGGTTTGAAATCACCCCTGTGAGTTGTCTGTACCCTAAAATTGGTGCTCCTGCCCTTGTTCTGCCGACTATATTGGGTAACCATCCCGATTGTCAGTTGCCTTTGGATGTTCTACAGTTGACGTCAGGTCTGGATTTGGCTGACGCCCGGTTTGATTCCCCTTGTACGGTACATTTGTTGTTGGGTTCTGATGTTCTAGGGAGAATATTGTTGGGAAATACGACGGTCTTGCAGCCGGAGACCCCATGGCGCTACGAGAGGGGCTTGGTGGCGGTCTCAACCATCTTCGGCTTTTTTATTTATTTTATTTATTTATTTCAGGCTTCTAAGGCCCATAGAAAATATACATACATAATAAGTAAGAATAGACTAATATATATTTTTCTAATTCATACAAAAAAGTATGTAGTTAGTATGTAGTTTATTTTGTAATAGAATGCTATTACAAAATAAACTACATACTAACACATATTTTCATAACACTATCACTATGCACGAAGTGGCGGCGTCGTGTTACACTGCGGGGTGTCACGTAGTCTCCCACGAAATCGACGATACACGACACCCTTTGGCCAAAACCCCAGTGTTGGAAGTGCCCCCTCCACCTAAATCTGGTTTAGCGTTGGTGTCCGGCTCAGCCCTCTCTGACGCCGTTCAGAGGTTTTGGGAGGTTGAAGAGCCCCCTCAGGTGGCCCGCTTGAATCCAGAACACGAAGAGTGCGAGTTGTTCTATCAGAACAACACCGGTCGACTCCGCTCCGGTCGGCTTGTGACCCGGCTGCCCTTTGTTGCGGTGCGACCACCTCTCGGCCAATCCAGACCTACGGCCGAGAAGAGATTGTTGGCAATGGAGCGCCGCATGGCCAGGGACCCGGTGCTTCGGCAAAAATATGTAGATTTTATGCGTGAGTATGCAGACTTGGGACACATGTCGGTGTCAAATTTGGATTGGCGCTCAGTAAAGCATTCCTTCTTGCCACATCACGCGGTCCTCAAGCCATCCACTGGTAAACTGCGCACAGTGTTTGATGGGTTTGCGCGGACTTCTTCCGGCGTCTCGTTGAATGATTGCCTGCATTCCGGCCCCAAATTGTTGAGGGATCTTTGTGACGTCATCACGTCTTTTCGTCGTCATCAAGTAGTCTTTGTGGCCGACATCAAAATGATGTTCGGGCAAACGGTTATTCACCGGGATGACAGACGTTATCAGTTGATCCTATGGCAAGAGCATCCCCAGGATCCCATGATTGTATACGAGCTCAACACGAATACGTACGGCCTTCAATCAAGCCCATTTGTTGCTATTCGTTCGCTTTGGGAGCTTGCGGACCGGGAGCGTTTGAGGTTCCCTCGTGCGTCCGCCATCTTGAAAACGGACCTATACGTCGATGATGTCTGCACTGGAGCTCCTACGGTTGAGGAAGCTATCCTGTTGCGTGATGAGTTGGTCCAGATTCTGGCTTCCGCTGGCTATGAGTTGCGTAAATGGGTGTCCAACTCGCCAGCGCTATTGGAAGGTGTGTTGGAGGATCATAAGCAGGATCCTCATTTGTTTGAAAACGTTGACAACACCGCCATGATGGCCGTCCTCGGCGTTCAGTACCGACCAGTTCAAGACACCTTTACGTACGATGTCGACTTGGAGTCACCTCCTATTTGGACTAAACGACTGGTGTTGTCTACTGTAGCAAGGACCTTTGACCCTAATGGTTGGATCTGCCCGGTATTGTTTTGGGCAAAATGCTTCCTTCAGCGCCTTTGGACCGCTGAACTTGGTTGGGACGAGCCACTTCGGGACACCCTGTTGGAAGACTGGCTCCAATTTGTATCTGCACTCCCTGCGGTCAATGAGGTCGCGCTGCCACGCGCCATCCACCCCCCTGGGGTTTATACTGCTACCCTTCATGGGTTTTGTGACGCGTCCTCTCACGGTTATGCCGCCGTTGTTTATCTGCGCACCGTCAGCGCCACGGGCCAGGTGAAGTTGTCACTGGTCATGGCCAAGAGCAAGGTGGCCCCCCTCCGGACGGCATTGACCATCCCTAAGTTGGAGTTGTCAGGGGCGGTGCTTCTTGTGCGTCTCCTAAACCACGTTGCGCACACCTTGGGTGGAACTGTTGATATTCGGGCTTCTTACGCCTTGACGGACGGTCAAATTGTTTTGTGTTGGTTGAAGACGTCCGTCCACTCTTTGGAGATCTTTGTTGCGAACCGAGTGTCTCAGATTCAAGATTCTGAAACGCCTTTGATTTGGAGGCACGTGCCTGGTGACCTGAACCCGGGCGACGTAGCCTCACGCGGGTGCATGGCCCCCCGCTTGATCGCTCACCCCCTCTGGTGGGGACCGGACTGGCTGACTCGCCCCGAGGACGATTGGCCTCGAACGCCAGTCTTGATGTCGGATCCTTTGCCCGGACTTAAGGTGTTTGCTGTTGGGACGAAGGACCCTCCGTTTGATCCCGATTTTTTGTTGAATCGATACAGCTCCCTCGACAAATTGTTGAACGTTACCTCGTAGATCAGGCGTTTTGGTCACAATTCTAGGAATCCAGCGGACAAGCGCCTGTCACCAGTTCTCTCTCCTCAAGAACGACAGGAGTCACTCCTCCTTTGGATCCGCTCTGTGCAGGCTGCACACTTTGAAAAGGAGATCGAGGTCTTGAAGTCTGGTAGGGTTAAGTTGTCGGGAGCCGTTATTAAGCTGAATCCCTTCTTGGATAAGACGGGTCTTTTGCGTGTTGGAGGACGGTTGAGGCACTCTAACCTTCCTTATGGGGCCCGTCACCCCCTTTTGTTGCCCAAGGAGGGCCACTTGGTTCAATTGTTGGCGACTGGTCGTCACGTTAAGAACTCGCATGCCAGTTGCAATGCGCTGTTGGCCATTCTGCAGCGAGAATTTTGGATTTTGTTGGCTCGTCGTACTATTCGTAGCATTGTCTTCCGTTGCATGCCGTGCTATCGGACTAAGGCCTCCACTATTCAGCCCCTAATGGGAGACTTGCCGGCTGATCGTGTCAATGAGGCGAGGCCCTTTGCTGGCGTCGGAATGGACTTTGCTGGTCCCTTTTCGGTGAAGACGTCCACCCTTCGTAATAGTAAGATTGTCAAGGCTTATTTGTGTGTTTTTGTCTGCCTGTCAACCAAGGCAGTACATTTGGAGCTGGTAACCTCCCTCTCGACAGAGGCCTTTGTGGCGACTTTGGAAAGATTTGTGTCTCGCCGTGGGTTACCGTCTCTGATTAGGTCTGATTGCGGTACGAACTACAAGGGTACAAGTAACTATTTGAAGGAGGTATACGCCTTCCTTAATGAGAGCCAGGTTGACAT
The DNA here is from genome assembly GCA_943138885.2 of Tholera decimalis. NCBI lineage: Eukaryota > Metazoa > Arthropoda > Insecta > Lepidoptera > Noctuidae > Tholera > Tholera decimalis. The sequence continues at coordinate 14,479,254 of OW964551.2, forward strand.
AGGTAATAGTGCCCAACTGTCGAAGGGTCACTTGGTTGTTTGACCCGCCAGCCTGCCCCCATTGGGGGGGTATTTTTGAGGCCGCGGTGAAAGCGGCAAAGGGACACTGGCGGAGATTGTTGGGAGACACCGTTCTCACCTTTGAGGAACTAGCTACGGTATTTTGCCGCATTGAAGCTGTGCTAAATTCGCGCCCATTGTGCCCGCTCTCTTTGGACCCGAATGACTTGGAGGCTCTAACACCGGGCCATTTCTTGATTGGACAGCCACTTTTATAGGGACATTCATTTTAGTCGCTCGTTGAGTATAGATAGATAGATAGAATATACTTTATTGTACACCAATAATTGAATCACACTTAAATAATAATATTGTAAAAAATTGGTTACAATGGCGGTCTTATCGCTGAGAGCGATATCTTCCAGACAACCTTTGGAAGGACTTTATGAGCTTTAATTAAAATGGGGAGGGCTATATTAGTGTACTACTGTACAAATATTCATTAATAACGGAAAAAAAAAAAAAAAAAAATAGATATATTATGTGTTCTTTAACATCGTGTGGAGAAAGCAAAGGAATAATCATAAGTTTGAAATAAAATGATTGGCAACCGAGCTTTTAAAAACAGCAAGTGACTGAGCTTGTCTTACTGACACCGGCAATCCATTCCACAACCGAATGGCCTGCACCGTAAATGACTGGTCGTAAAATTTTGTGGAATGCGTAGGCATCAAGTCTCAAATTCTCTGATGATCTCAAATCTCTAACATGTGTGTCATGAAGGAACTTAAAACGTTCTTTGAGGTAAAAGGGAGTCGTTGGATTGAAAAGAATACTGTAGAGTAATGATAAAATATGTGCATTCCGGCGAAGGCAAATAGGCAGCCACTTGAGTTTAGTGCGAAACTCAGAAACATGATCATATTTGCGCAAACCAAATATGAATCTGACACAAAAATTTTGGAGTCGCTCAAGCTTATCTAGCTGCACTTCAGTTAGATCTGGATAACTTGCATCAGCATAGTCAAGGTTAGGGAGAAGAAGAGATTGGGCAAGCGCAGTTTTAGTAGCAGTCGGTAGGAAATTGCGCAATCTGCGCAAAGACCCCGCAGAGGCGAACAGTTTGCAGCTCACTTCTTGCCACTGGGGACCCCAAGACAAATCTTTATCAATATAAATACCAAGGTCTTTTACTGAGTCACAGTAGGGTATAACAGCTCCATCGAAAATGATTTGGGGAAGGGTCGTCCAGTCAATTTTGGAACGTAGCCTAGGGCTGCCAACAATAATGACTTTAGTCTTCGCAGGATTAACCTTCAAACCATGATCCAAACTCCAATCGGAAATACGCGCTTAATTAGGCTTGTCGAATAAATATCGATATATCGATACATCGATATATTCAATTTGATATATCGATATTTTTGGGCGATATATTTTGTTACGATATATCGATATATCGGTATCAAATATCCAATATCGAAATTTTATCAAAAACGATATTTTCTGCTTTTTAATTTGGTACTTAAGTTGGTTTTTAAGTTGGCAACTCTGTCTTTAAGTCAATGACACATGAGACATGTGTCAGTTCATTTCAGTAATTTCATTCATTAGTGTATCCTACTAGGCTGTATGGGCTCAGATCCCTTTGCCTTCTTGCTTCGTTAGGAACGAGAAAATTAACAAAAAAAAATTATTCATTTGTCATTGTCCGTCCTGTATCCGTAACGAACCTCAACGCGCGCGTTTTTCTGCATTTGAGTTGATTGTAGTCTACAATCTTACTAATTCAATCAATAATTAATTTGAGCATTCCAGTCATGTCTAGTGTTGTATGGAATTTTTTTTAAAAGTAGACAAACAAAACGTTTCATGTAATCTGTGTGGAAAAAGATATAAAACCAGTGGCAATACGACGAATTTAGCTACATATCTAAAGAATAAGCATCACCATTCACCATGCGTTTCTCTAACTTAAAAATAAAAACGCAAGGTCGTCAAGTGAAGTGGATGATATTACACCAAGTTCTTCAGAACCTAAAAGAATGACAACAAGAACCAGTATATACGATCGATATACCGATATATCGATATATCGATATTTTTAAATAAAAATATTGATATCGATATTGATATTTTCAAAAATATCGATATCGATATGTATCGATACTTTATTGCATTTCCGACATCCCTACGCTTAATCTTTATTCACTGTCTTCACCGCCTCAGATAAATCTTCAACGGGAGCTTGCGAATAAATTTGCAGATCGTCAGCATAAAGGTGGTAGGATGAGAGAAGTTCATTTGAAATAGAATTTATAAATATGGCGAAAAGAAGAGGAGAGAGAACGCCCCCCTGTGGTACGCCAGCAGTAGTATTGCACCATGAAGACAACGAACCTTCAATGCAAATACGTTGTCGGCGGCCACACAGGTAACTACGAAACCAATCAATAGCTGTTGGAGATATGTTAAGAGAGCATAGTATCCCGAGCAAGACATCAAAATCAACAGTGTTAAAAGCATTACTGAAATCAAGTAAAGAAAGGACCGTCAATTTCCTATTGTCCATACCTAGTCTTATATCATCCGTAATGTTAACAAGAGCTGTGGTAGTGCTATGCCCCGGATGAAATCCGGATTGGTAAAAATTAAGGAGTCTGTTTCTACCGAGGAAAGCACTAAGCTGACTATAAGGCGTTCTAGGACTTTGGACAGAAACGGTAAAATGGAAATGGGACGAAATTCAGAGAAAGAAACAGGATTACATTTTTTTGGAAGTGGGGTTACATGAGCTTCTTTCCATGCAGATGGAAAAACACCAGAGGATACAGAACGATTAAGGATATGGCAGATGACAGGAAGGATTTCGTCCAAAATAGGGAGTATCATCTTGCGACTTACACAGTCACTACCAACAGCATTTGACGTAATTGATAAAATACTCTTCTTAACATCACAACAAGCAAATTGATTAAAAACAAAAGGAGAATAATCGGGAGTGGGAAGAGACGAAAGATTATCTAAAGTTTTGGTTTTAACAGCCCCATTGAAACTACAAGAGGTGGAAAAATGTTGATTGAGTAATTCAAGATCTATATCTTTAGGAACAGACTCTTGACGTGACTTCCCAATTCCCATTGATCTAAGAAATTTCCAGACTTTAGCTGGATCACCGTTTTCAACGGACTTGTGAATGTGGCGGCGTTGGGCATCCCTACAAACCAAGTTGCTGCGATTTCTGATAGCGACGTATTTTTCACGATTTAAGGAGCTAGGTCTGCACTTATACCTAGATTTAGCTGCTGCCTTTTTTTGTAAAATTGCTTTCACGTCATCTGTTAGCCACGGAGCAGGCAGATGCTTCATCTTGACCAACCGAACAGGTGCATGCACATCATACAGCCCGATGAGATTGGAATTAAGGAGGTTAATTGTTTCATCATTCGAGTCTGCATGAACAAGCTCAGACCAGTCAATACTGCTAGCATCTTCCCGAAGACCTTCCAAGTCCATTCCACCAAAACTGCGCTGAAGAATACTTTTAGTTTTAGTCTTAGGAGGGCGAATTTTGTAGGAAAGGAAAATCAAATCGTGGTAGGAGAAAGCGTCAGCTGAACATTGCCCATGCTTAGCGACGTGTTGTGTGGAGGAAACAAAGATGAGGTCAAGAAGTGAAGGAGTACAGTTTGGAAAATGGTGAGTTGCGCTTAATGGAAGGAGAGATAAATTGCAGGATTGAGAAATATATTGAAGTGAGGAAGAGCGCGAATCATTTTTAAGGAGACAGGTGTTAAAGTCACCCATAACAATTGTATGCCTGTAAGAGGGCGCAAGTTTGACTATTAGGCTTTCAAATGAGGAGAAGTAATCGATACGCAGAGAGGGACAATAATAGACACACAGCAAAACTTTCACATGGTTTAGGTCAATTTCTAAAAAGAGATGCTCGCCAGCATTCGACGGTGGTGGCTGCACTGAAATGTTAATAATGGAAAAGGGAATATGTGCACGCAGGTAGATGGCAACACCACTACAAACAAAACAAATATTCACCTAAGTCGCGCTGAATCGTGACTTAGATTTGTGAGTAACCGGCAGCATCGCTACCTGTGTCATTCGTAAAGTTATAGCATGCGTGTATAAATAATTGAGAAAATGTTCAGTGATTTATAAGCAATAAAACTTGGATATACCATGGAAGGCAGTCCCTTCAACAGGAGCAGCAGGACTGCTCGCTCCCCGCCGCCTACTCCAGTGCCCGCACCCGCATCTCGTTCTAATGCACCAAACCAGGGGGCAGATAACGTAGAATTTATCAGCACGGCGGAAATACAGAAATGGATGTCCTCCATCGAGCAGTGGTAGCACTATTGCAGCGGATGGAAAATTGAACACGGAGCAGAAATTGCGCATTGCTAATTTATGCAGGAATGTTGGTCATGGCACATCCCAGATGGCAGAGCAGTACCAGTCCCTAAAACTAAAATCCATCCAGGCCTACTCTTCTATCCAAACACTACGAGAACAACTGGATCTGTCACAGAAGCTTCAAGATCTTAAGCAGAGTATTGATGAAACAGTTAAACCTGCCGTGGGAACATCCTTTGCCGACATGGTTAAGAAAGGTACCAACACTTTCATTAAGCCGATAAATCTAAGTTCAGTGGCCATTTACCCAAACAATAAACTTCAATCAAGTGACGACACCAAATCCCTTGTTCAGAAAATAATTTCCCCGGAACAGATGAAACTCCATGTGAGGGGCCTGCGCAAGACGAAGAATGGTGGTGTAATTATAAGCACTGACACGAAGGACGACATCAATAAGTTAAAGCAATCGGTGCAGCTTACGAATTCAGGCCTGACAATTGATGAACCGCATAAACGGAAGCCGAGAGTGGTAGTTATCGGAGTGCCCACGTCTATGCAAGAAAAAGAAGTATTGACCTGCTTGTTTCACCAAAATCTAGCCGAGAAACTTCAAGATACTAACCTTGAGTCGTTCCTACTGTCAATTAAATTAAGCCATAAGTCTGGTAAGAAGGACGCCGACACTTGCAACTATATTATAGAAGTATCTGCAGATATACGCAAGGCCATGATTACTAAGGATAGAGTATTTATCAATTGGTCGTCTTGCCCTGTGAGAGACTTTACTTTGGTTACACGCTGCTACAAGTGTCAGCAGTATGGTCACGCGGCTAAGTTCTGCCGGGAGTCATCCAACACCTGCGGTCATTGTGGAGGTCAGGGACACTCAATAAAGGAATGCACAAGAAAGGCAGAGGAGCCAAAACGTGTCTCCAATTCAAGAAGCCGCACAATCATATGACGGGCGCTGTAGACTGTCCTGCGAAAATCATGGCTGAAAAGAGGTAAATCAATTCTATAGATTATGAAGGCGCCTAAGAGCGCCATTTATTGATTTCTGTGACCTTTATTTTGTATTTTATTTTTCTCTATTTTTTTTTTATTTTAGTTAATTTTAAAATGATTAATGACATAATTAATGACTTAGATGATTTTTCTGTATCCGAGTCTAAAGTTTGTGAAGTTGAACAATGCAAACAATATCTTTCCTCCTACAGTAATCCACTAATAATACTAACGCAAAACATACGCAGTATTTTTAAGAATTTTGAAAATTTTAACATTTTACAACAAAGATTGGACGTAAATTCCGACGTGATTGTTTTAACCGAATGTTGGCTTGCCAAACAATATAACATCCCACTAATACCAGGTTACAGCATGTTTAGTAGTAGTGTAAATTATAATCAAAACGACGGACTAATAGTTTATGCAAAAAATCACCTAAATATCACGGTCGAGGAACCTACTACGCAGGACTGTAATAGATTATTAGTTAAGATTGGATCAGATTATGCAATACTAGCTATATACAGACCGCCATCTTTTAGAAATACAAATAATTTCATCGGTTCATTAAATGACGTATTGCAAAAGCTATCATCCTGTAGAAATATAATTTTAACTGGTGACATTAATATCAATATTCGTCCCGACAATACTGATACAAATACGCATGACTACCTCAACCTATGCGCCTTTCATGGCTTGCTTCCCGCTCATACGCTTCCTACCCATCAAAGCGGTTCCTGTTTGGACCACATTATACTGAAATCGGATTACGGCTCACTCGCACTCGTTATGAACTCAACAATAACCGATCATAAAGCTACCCTACTAACCTTAAATTGTAAAATAACTAAAACAGGCAGCACTCGTATAGTTACTAAATTAAACATAAATAAACTTGAAGAAGACTTAAGCAACATCGAATATGACCCAGTCTATAACTCTGTTGACCCGCAGTTTTGTATGTCATATTTAATAACAAAGGTGCAAAATGCAATTCAAGAAAACACGAACAAATATCGGCTAAATAACAAAAATTATAATATAAAACCTTGGATTACATCAGGTTTGATTCGCTGTATGAGGAATAGAGATAAATTGCACACGAAAGCCAAAGCTAACCCAGATAATTCAATACTGCAATTATCGTACAAACGATATCGGAATTTTTGTAATGACCTACTAAGAAAGGTGAAAATAAACTACGATAAAATTGCATTGCAGAAGGCCGGAACAAATAGTAAACAGCTCTGGAATTTTATAAAAACGGTAACATATACGCCTAAGCAACAGGAGTCTTCCTCAGGATTATTTCAAGCAAATACATCACAGTTGACATCTGCTAACATTGCGAATGATTTCTTTGTAAATGTGGGAAAGCGTCTAGCAGAAAAACTTCAGGAACACTGCCTAACTAGCAAGCCTGTAAAAACTAGCAAGTGTTTAAAAGACGATTGTGCAGTTGGATGGGATGACATATCTAACAAAATTGTTAAACGTTTTAAAAACATTTTAGTTTCTCCATTAACCCATATTTGTCGCAGTTGTTTAGCCGCGGGTCATTTTCCAAAGTGTCTGGTACATAAATCTGGAAGTAAAGATCAAGTAACTAACTATAGACCTATTTCATTACTACCCTGTATGTCTAAGATATTAGAAAAACTTATAAATAATAGGCTGGTCAAATACTTGGGGGAGAAATCAATATTGTCTAACATGCAGTTTCGATGTAGACCTAAAATATCAACTGCCGACGCTGTTCATCATCTGACTGACTATCTAGCACAAAAGCTTGATAGAGGTAAACACACTATAGGGATCTTCCTGGACCTTGCCAAAGCATTTGATACTATGTCCATTCCTATTTTATTGGGGAAGATGGAAGCCATAGGAATAAGAGGAACTCAGCTGAAACTCTTTCAAAGCTATTTAGAGGAACGTACCCAATGCGTAAGGATTGGTAATGTGCTCAGTGATGATCAGTGATCGGAGTAGGTAGATTGATTTTTGGTACTTGTATCATAAATGCACACAGAAAGAATAACATGGATAAGCCATTTTCCCGGAAAGTAATTCCGGTATTTCCGGATTCAATTAAACATTGTTAATGTTGGTAGTGATATTATTCCTACTCAATTCAAAATTTAAAGGAAGGTATAAAAACTAAATTAATTCATTACTTATCTGTTGAATAATAAAAACAATCAAATTCCGATCGAAGCTTTAATTTTTATTTTTTTATTTTTTTTTATTCCTACCTTTTTTTTTGAGGATGGCAAATCATCAAATGACTCCTTCCACTCTGGCAGAATAAAATTCCTACATATGTTCCGGTTTTTTTTTAATAATCCACCAATTCCGGAGGAATGTCCATATTAATATATACGTTTCGGATCAATGACCCCATTTCAATCTACCTACACCGATCACTGGTGATGATCGAGAAAATACATCCTTCGGAATCCCTCAAGGAAGTATATTAGGAAGTACTCTGTTTTTGATATATAAACGATCTTTGTAATCTAAAAATAGACAACGGCATAATTATATCATATGCCGACGATACCGCTCTACTGTTTTCGGCTGACTCAGATATAGAAGTCTATAAACATGCACAACACGGATTCAATATTGTTAATAAATGGCTTCAGCATAATTTACTAACACTAAATGCAGACAAGACAAATTTAATGAAATTCTCAATGCGCAAACTAACACCCCAAACTAACTGCACATTATATGCTCATCATTGTCGTGTTCCCGATAGTAACCAATGTAATTGTCCCAATATTAAAATCACAAACAAAGTGAAATACCTGGGAATTATATTAGATGAAAATCTTTCCTTTAAACACCATATTGAAGCTGTAAACAAGAGAATTCGCAAGCTAATATTTGTTTTCAAAAAACTGCGTTACATTACGGAACCTAAAACAATTCGTCAAGTTTATTTTGCTCTGTGTCAGTCCATACTAACATACTGTATTACTACATGGGGTGGGGTGGGTAAAACACTGCTACTTACCACTGAAAGAGCCCAAAGAGCAATTCTCAAGGTGTCAACCTTTCGTCCTTTCCTTTTTCCAACCAACCTCCTCTACAAATCATGTGGTGTACTAACGGTTCGACAGCTATTCATAATGAGCACAGTACTAAAACAGCACGCAGCCCTTCCCTACAATAGTGAAATTTGTAATAAAAGACGGAAAGATATCGCTTGCACGGAAAAAATGAGCACAAAATGTGCTTTTACATCGAAATTTTTTGTGTATCTCGGACCGCTTCTCTACAATAGACTAAATGCAATTTCGAAAATATATCCACTTGAATATAATAAATGTAAGAAAGCTGTAAAGTCTGCCCTCCAAAGTTTGTCCTACGAAGATACAGAAAAGTTATTAATTGTGCTAAAATAGCTATTAAGAATTTTATTATAATCATGATTAGACTTCATAATTATGTACCTAGTTATCTAATTATTTTATAGTTATAGCCAGTGTTTTGTTTTATTTATAATTATATTTTATGTTTAACGTTACACAAAATTAGAGATTAATGTATTATTATAAGGTGAATATTTAAGATAATATTGGCACATATCGCCTGAAACACAGGTTTACCTAGTTCAAGCACATGTATTTAATTACCTTAAGCTAAGCATGTCCTTGAGTATACATCTAGTTGTAAGAAAATTTGAATAAATGATTTGATTTGATTTGATTTGACTTGTCGCCTTGCCGGAGTACCCACTTGTTGATGTGAGCCAAAATCGGCTTTCGCGGTTTCAGTTAGTGCAACAGCTCGCTCAGAGCTTTTGGAAGCGTTGGAGCTTAGAGTATCTGCACATCCTCCAGCAGCGCGTCAAGTGGACGGACAAAACTCATCCGCCCAAGATCGGAGACCTCGTCCTTATTAAGGATGCCAACCTTAAGCCTTTGTATTGGCGCAGGGGGCGCATTCTCAATTTAGTGGCCGGCACCGACGGGGTCCCTCGTTTTGCTGAGGTTTTGGTGGACGGATCCATCATAAAGAGAGCGGTCGCAACCTTGTCAAGGCTTCCAATTGATTAGCGGACGGGTAGGCCCGTCCGGGGGGGGGTAGATGTTCCGTCCCATACGTATTTTCGAACGCATCTTTTTTGGTATGGCAATTATCTATTGACTTTGACACTTGACATAACTTTTTCTTGTTAGCAAAAATCCGCCTTTTGTTGGGACATTGATTTTATTGATTATTGTGTTAATCTAATAAATCTTGAAATCTAGAATCCCGCCTTGAGTGAAACACTGGGATATTTTGAAAAATAACGCCGAATTGAGGTTAGATTGAACCGGCCCGTGAATATTGGTGAAATAGCTGCATGAATCTGGTGCGAAGTTGTGCTATACTACGGCCTGGACCACGCTGTGGAACCTTGCGTCTTTTGTGACCGCCGTGACACCACTTGACACCATTACACACTCAAATACACTGACGCACACACACCACGGACGTGATCTGAGAACAGGCCCCTCGCTGTCGTCTCTAGCGCTGGTAAGTGTAATCTATAAGCTTAACTATTATTAAATTAAGGCCTAAGAGCCTAAGCCACGTAGGCTCCGTGTAATCGCGGACAGTTCGACAAACCAGTTTCGTTGCACTGGGATCGGGATCGAACACCTCCTTACCTAACCATTTTCGCCCAATTTCCATTCTTCCTTTCCTTTCCAAAGTACTTGAGGCCTGCGTCCATAGAGAGTTTTCTGGATTTATTCACCGGAACTATCTTGTTAGTCCATTCCAGTCTGGATTCAGGCCAGGCCACAGTACAGCTTCCGCTCACCTTAAAGTGACTGAGGACATTAGAGAGGCGATGGAGAACACAAAGGTTACTGTTTTGGTGCTTATTGATTTCTCCAATGCTTTTAATGCTGTCAGTCATGATATTCTCCTATCTATCCTGTCACATCTCATGGTATCTTCTGAGTGTTTGGAATGGTTCTCTTCTTATCTTCGGGGACGTCAGCAGTCGCTTCGTGTTGATGAGAATTCTTCGAGTTGGCGTGACCTGAATGCTGGTGTCCCACAAGGCGGAATTCTTTCTCCTTTGTTATTCTCCATCGTCATAAACTGTATAACTCTCTGTCTTCGGTGTTCGTATCATCTTTACGCTGATGATCTGCAGTTGTATGCATCTACGCGGGTGGAAAGTTTATCAGACGCTATAGGAGATGTAAACCGAGATCTAGATGCTATCAAAAACTGGTCTGATGGATTTGGGGTGTCTGTAAACCCCTCAAAGTGTCAGGCCATTATGATTGGAAGCTCGCGTATGATCAGAAAATTGACAGTAAGTTTGCTCCCTCCAATCATTTTCAATGGCGCCGTCATCCCTATTAGCTCTAGCGTTAAAGATCTCGGTTTGCATCTTGACTATATGCTTAGCTGGAAAAGTCAGGTCTGCAGTGTCAGTCAAAGAGTCAACGGGACTTTGCGATGCCTGTATCGTCAGAGGAACTTTTTACCTGCAAAAACCAAGACAATGCTTGTGCAAACTTTAATTTTACCTGTAATCGACTATGGTGCCGATATATAGCAACACCACCCAGTGATGTGAACTTAGCTATTTTATAGCTAGATCTAGCTATTTTTGCACCCCTGTCAGCTACAATTTCTAAAAAATTGTAGCTAAACGATTTAGCTACTTTTTTTTAGCAAATTATCAACATAGCGACTTTATCTACACACTATTATTGATGCTTGTGTGTGTGGTTTTCAGTTTAAGTTTTTTGTCTGTGGAAGCAATTTTTAGAGTCGTAAACTCGTCAGCATTTTGAGTCATATTGTAAAAGCAAGAGAATACATAGTTAAAAAGCACAAAGGCTGCGCATTTACTACATTTGATTAAGTGAAAATTAGTACAGTTGGTTTAGGAAAAGGTGAAATTTCGGGTGGAGGTCAGACAATTTAAAAATGATAATACATATACGGATATAAGTGAATTGGCTATATCTTGCCTTTCACTTCCACACTCAAATGCAGAGGTTGAGAGGTTATTCTCTCAAATGAATCTAGTTAAAAATAAGCAGAGAAACCGAATGAGTCTGATAACTCTAAATTCTATTTTATGTATAAGAGACTCGCTCAGGAAAAAAGGTAAATGTTGCTTTAACTGTTCAACCTTACCTTTAACAGTTCTCCAACAAATGGGAACCGTGGAGAAATACACAAAATCCTTGGATTCTCAGGATGTACAACCATCTACATCATCTTCCCTAGATTAAGTTATATTAATAATGTTTTACCCACATTAGTTTTAATGTAGAAAAACGATTTTAACGATTACACACATTAGTTTTAATATAGAAAAACGATTTAACGATTACTTTAGTTTTTTTTTAACTTTAGCAACTTCTAGCAACTTTTTGGGGTAAGATAATGTGGGAATCTGGCAACTTTTTGCAAAAGATCTAGCTACAGAGGTGATAGTATAGTTGGCAACACTGACACCACCTCCTCCTTTCCCGATCCTATCATTCCGGATAAGAATGAACCCGGGCAGAGGGTAGGTAGTATAAAGAAGATGTGGTTTGAGCCAACTCTCAGAGACCAGAACGGCATGAACATTGGCGTCGGAAAAAGCGTCATACAGATCACTGTGATGGCTTGGCACACTCCGTGCATTGATGTGACAGACGTTAAACAATTGGCCTCTAGATCGAACAAAGTTCCGACGCACAAAATCACCAAGAGTGTCAGTTAAAGAGCTAAAACTTGCATTAGCAGATGAGCTGCGGGATTCTAAATCTGAGTGAAAAGAATCGTCATCAGATGGCATACAATATAGTAAAATAATAAATAACTATAAAATAAACTACGGCTAGCGCTTACACGATACGCTAGTATAAAACAATCCATTCACCACCCACCAGCAGTAACACAAAAATAATTGTACTAGTACAAAAATAGTAAGTAATACTAAAACAAGAAATTGAAAACAAAACAAAACAACACTACACAAGATATGAGCAAAATCAAAACGCATTTTCCATAGATTTAAAGCTGACGTTACATTTGACAGTTGACGTGACCGTGACACATTGAGCTAATATGACAAATTGACAATATAATTTTGTATTTACACGATTAGAGTGTCGAATATTATACAAGCAAAATACCTAACAACAAATGAAATATTAAAATAATACATTGTAAGAAGGTACACATAAAAAAGATAACGTTGCGAAAAACATTGCTCCAAGGAGATACTTGTGTTAAGTTAGTTATCCATTTACGCTACAAACGGTCGTTTTAAATTATTTACTTGCGAGCTCTGTTCGGCGGAATGTGACCTTGAGTACTGACGGCTCGCCGAGTAAAGTTAACCATTATGGCTAAGTTTTAGTTGCCTCACTTTTTGCACTCGTACTAGCTTTCTATGCGTTATTATTCTAAGAAATTAACATTAAAAATCAGTTACTATATTGTACAGCTATATTTATTTACGTGTGGTGTACATAGTGCTAGTCCAGGCTCCATACATTTCTGGAACATCTCTTTTAATACACAACTACGATTACGCACTTAACTTTTAAAAACTAAAGAATTTGAATAGACTCTTCTCAGAAAATAATAAATCGTCTCAAACCTCCAAAAACAGAAATCATAAAACAATTAACAAGTTCTTCAAATAACCGACAAGAAAACCGACAACCGACATTGGTATAAGTATAATTCACTCAATAATTCGAAACAGACACACTCAGATACATGTTGGCCACCTACGCGTGATTTTTTTTATTTTATTTGGGACAAAAACGTCATTACATTAAACATAATAATAATAAGTAAGTTATAACAAAAAAAAAAACAATGTAATCACAATAACATTTTCCACATATTAGCTAAGAGGTATGATGTGATGAGGAGTCAAGCTAGTTATTACATAGGTATTATCACATTCAAGAAAACTATTATATTTTATAACTCTACTTACATACTTTCAAATTAGTCAGCAACTTCAAATGACAGGTATCTAATATATATTTAGTTCCTTAATAACTTTAGTTCTAAAAGTATTTCTATTTAGCAAAAATATCTGTGATAACTGATAACCGACAAACACATCAAAACTGTCCATCATTAGACCAGCAATTGGTATATACCACCATTTATTATTTCCTTATGATATCCATGATTCCATGATAACCAATGCATGCCAACAAAACGATAATCGCATCTTCTCTTTCTTGCACCTAATTATCGGCTAAGTGAGAGAGGGAAGGCATGGTTGCCAGTTGTCGGTTGGTTATCATCGGTTTCGGTTTCCAATGTTTTCGTAGTTGCGCGTTTAGTTGTAGCTACTCGCTCGCTACTCGTACTCTGCAGATGCAGGTATTTGATATCCGTTGCCGGTTGAGACAATACCGATACCTAACGTTATTGCTACGGCAACCGTTTTCAGTTGCGTTTTGTTATAACTGACCAGCGTTGCCAACCCTACTTACTGTTTTAACAGTAGATTTACTGTTTTTTCCGTGACATCCCTGTTTTCTGTTTAAGTACCAATTTCTACTGTTTTTATTATTATATCTACTGGAGATTTCGTCTAAAACGATAAAACCCCTCCAATTTAAATACCTAGCTTCATGATATGCATAATGTATCCGTATAAATTTTATCTATGTCAAACAAAACAAGTCATAAGTCATAACATGTCAATGTCAAAGTCTGACAAAAATAATGACAATAATGGCGTTGACAATATTTTGTTTGACTTGACCGTTGACCCTAGTAAAACAAAAATAAAGGAATGCTATACATTTAATGCAACTAAAAAACATGTGAATAAATTCAATAAAAATATATATGATTTTAATTTAAAAAAAAGGCAGAAAATATCGAAGACGGAGAAATTTAAAGTGATTAATAATTATTTGTAAGAATATTTAAAAAAAATCTCAATTATATAAATAAATAATAATGATTATGTAGTTGTGTTTTCAATTTCATTAAGGGTTTCGATTAAGTAGTAGACTAAAATTCTAATAAAGTTGTTTTAAAGTTACCATTTTACTGTTTTCTGCTGTTTTTTAAGTCTGATCTACTGCTTTATGCTTCGGTTAGATTGGCAACACTGAAACTGACACATGTCTAATTAGTAATGTGCCAACTCGGAATAAACACAACTCGAGTTAACTCGAGCTGATATTCTCGTAACTCGAGTTCAACTCGGGTTAAGTAACTCGAGTTAACTGGGTGAAATGAAACTGAGTAAATGATTTGTTTTCGTAATAATATTTTAAAAAATTGAACAGATTCAGCATAATTATGTATGGGGACCATTATAATTAGAGAAGGTAGAATTTAAATAAAAAAAGAAATGTATTTATTTATCATTTATTTATGTTTTATGTATTTAGGATTTTTTCGTAACATAAATAAAGTAAGTATTTCTATTAATTAACAACAAAACTATATTTGTATGAATCTGAACACTGTTTGCACTTAGCATGTCCATTCACTGGCGATTCAAATACATCACAAACAACAGGTTTCCTTTTAGGTCCTGGCATTTTTCTATACAGTACATAATAATTCGAAAAACTAACAACATTAACAACCGGCACTCCAATATAACCTCAAATCTGCAACAATGCAATGTTGTGTTGTTGTGACATTGACATAATTGACATTTGTAGCGAATTAAATGAATGAATATAGTCATAAATGATCGGGAAACTTCGCGCCATCTCAGTTTGTGTCATAGAGATGGGTAACTAGCCGAAGCTTGCCGGCTATTTGTGGTCTAATAGCCAGCTAGCTATCCAGCTATTTTAGTTATTTGGCTATTGAACCCTGTGTTGCCAACCTAACCGAAGCATAAAGCAGTAGATCAGACTTAAAAAAACAGCAGAAAACAGTAAAATGGTAACTTTAAAACATTAAGTCCACTACTTTATTAGAATTTTTGTCTACTACTTTATCGAAACCCTTAATGAAATTGAAAACACAACTACATAATCATTATTATTTATTTATTATGTTAAAAATATGAATAATTGAGATTTTTTTTTAAACATTCTTACAAAAAATTATTAATCACTTTAAATTTCTCGGTCTTCGATATTTTCTGCCTCTTTTTTTATTAAAATCATACATATTTTTATTGAATTTATTCACAATCATGTTTTTAAGTTGCATTAAATGTATAGCATTCCTTAATTTTGTTTTACTAGGGTCAACGGTCAAGTCAAACAAAATATTGTCAATGTCATTATTGTCATTACTGACATTATTTTTGTCAGACTTTGACATGTTATGACTTATGACTTGTTTTGTTAGACATAGATAAAATTTATATGGATACGTCATGCATATCATGAAGCTGAGTATTTAAATTGGAGGGATTTTATCGTTTTAGACGAAATCTCCAGTAGATATAATAATAAAAACAGTAGAAATTGGTAATTAAACAGAAAACAAGGATGTGACAGTAAAAACAGTAAATCTACTGTTAAAACAGTAGGGTTGGCAACGCTGATTGAACCATAGCGACTAGCGCTATCGGTGGTGCAGCGGCATAGCTAGGACTTAACGACCAATCGCCTTGCGATTCGAGTTCGAAACTCGCCGCGGGAACAAGTGTAGATATTAATAATAAGTTAGGAAATGTTATGAATTCGTTTTTTTTATTTTTATTTATTTTATGATTTTGAAAATAAATTATTTCCCCTAGTACTTACAGACTTTAGTTGTCGGCAAATAAAGTATAGATGTCGCACTGCTCCTGATAATTAAAATGCTTTAAATCCAAATTTTTACTAAATTAGGTTTAAAATCGTATATATATCGTCGTATTCGTATAAATGTAAGTGTAAATAAATTCAATGCTTAGTTTGTTCATAAAATCAAAGGAACTTTTAAATACGCCGATATAACATTTTGTTTGTTATTTATCTAGCTACGTAGGTACCTACTCAATGTTTCACCGACAGGCCTAAACCACATAGTACATTATATCATAAACCTGTTAAAGTAATTACGAAGTCATTAAAATAAAAAGTCAAAGACTAATAATATTATGTACATATTTTAAATAATTATCAAATATTTAGTTCTTTTGTACCTTTACATCTGAAGGTAACTAACTAATTGTGGTATTTCTTATACTAAATTAACGAAATTACTAAACATAATGCCCTCTCTTTCTCCAGTCTATTTTGTGACTGTTGTGAGAAAGAGATGTGCGATGTGAATGGTGTCTCCACAGACTACATAGATCAGACGACCCACTCCCATAGAAAGAAAATGGTTGTTATAGATTGTCAAAAGTTGGAAGAATCGAACATGACAGTTCTTTTTTTTTTTAATTTAGGTGTTGAGTTTTCAGCAAAGGCAGACACATAAAGCCTCAATTGCCCCATTGCACTGTATTCAGACCTCAATATTCTTTTTGCTGTTTGCCGCAAAATTCCAATGAGCTCGCAATTCAAAAGAACTCAGCGGTAACAATAATTACAGGGAACTACTGAGAAATATGTAAATGAAACACAACAAATACTTATTCAAGTTTTTATTTTTTAATTTCATTTTATATTTATTATAAGCCTTATGTTGCGTTCTGGGAAGAGATTTTTCAATTAATCGGGATACATATGTGCCTTTCATTATTTTATTTATTAAACAACACTAATTAAAAATTACTAACTTTAACCCATGGTCAAGGAAGGCCTTTTCAATATCTTTTTTGTGTATCACAAGACAGGAAGTCAAATGAATACTTAGACACATAATTTGGATTTTTATTATTTTCGAAATATTGTTTTTTGCTGGAGAATGTTCTAAGTACTCATTTGCTTCCTTTGTGACTACTCCAAACGCTCTTACTGCATTTTCAGAAGGGTAGGTAAATTTCATTTTCTTAATAGTTTTATATTCTTTTTTTGCACCTAATTGTATATAGCACTAACTTTGCCCATTGTCAAATCGGCAACACAATCGACACATTATATTTTTGAGAATTTTTTTCTTGTGGCCCACCCTGCTGTATATGCTCTTGCATGTACATTGAGGCATTCCTGAGCAGCAGATCGTGGCACCGCTCCTGACATATGGGGGTCACACATTAATTTCACCCGGATACTGAACATCATCTTTTTCGGAAGGTATAAATAGCTGTTTCAGTTTAACCAGCTGGTCTGCTGAATCATTTTCACAATTAAAAGTATCCGAGTGAAATTTTATAAATCTGGTTATTAGTAACAATCTATAATAACGACTATAATAACGTGTTGACGAAGGTGTGGCAATTCAGGTTATTATTTCTAAAATTATATGCCCGCTCTGGTCCAAAAAATAGTGCGGGCGCATTATTTTCACATTTTTCTTTTGGAAGAATAGCCACAGCCTTAAATAACTTTGAAGACTTACAATCCAGTTTTTTAATGAAGGCACAGTTGTCTCCCTGCCTTTAACATCCACAAAACATATTTCTTTTAATTTTTGTATGGCTTCTTGCCAAAATCGTTGGTGTGGTGACCCTGATATACAGGCTGCGCGTATAGGTTTCCCTCTTGTTGTTTTACTATTTAAGCTTGCACCATTGACTGAGTCGAACAGATCGTCAAAAAATTAAACTGTTTCAGCAGTATTTTCAAGGGTGGAGCTAACACTTCTTCCTTAGCATATTGAGCTGAAACAAATTACACTTTTATTAAACTTGGTATAATATGGTAAGTAAATTGAAATAAGTTAAAGTTCGAGTTATAGAAAAAAATAATTATCAGAAATATTAAAATTCACGATGATGAGATTAATGACTGGTATATATCAAAACAAAAATTGCTTGATTTTATTATATTAAACTGGCGCGAATATGACAAAATTGTTGAGGTTGCTAGCTATCTACATATTGCAATACAACTCATTAAAAGAACATTGTAATGAGTAGATTAAGTCAAATTAAATAAATTTACATATATAGTCAAATAAAATAAACAATTATTTGACGTCATATAACCTGTCAGTAGGTAAGGTAATTCTGGAGAAAGAACATAAACATTGTCTTGAGTTACAGCGACCAACTATTCTTATTGTAATTGTAATTGTTTCGAGAATAGTATGCCTTTGAACAAAGATTGGATTTTACTTTAGCTTTAAACGCATGCAGGTTGCAGTCAGCCTAATTAGATTTGCATATAGTACCTCATACTTAATAAAGTTGGCCAGCCTGTTCGAAGGCAATATAAAAAGCAAGCTGGTTACGAAAACTTTTAGTTTTACAAGATTAGCAGATATTTATTAATTACGTACGTACGAACCTTCGTGAACTTATTTGGGTATTCCAGAAGTAATTTCATCGGCCGAAAACAATTATGGATAATCACCAAGTTTGAGTCGATACTTCTCACTGATGAACCTTTTTTCAAAGTGATTATGGCACACGCATAGTTTTCGAAGTTCTTGCGGGCTAAGCTGCGCAAATAGTCACTATTATGGCACAGAAGCCACTTTTTGAGTCTTAACTCACAAACTGGAAATGAATGCACTAAAACGTCCTTTCGTTTAGTACCACAATGTTCGATACAACACTTGTTGTACATCTTGCAGTATCAATGCAAAATATTACAGTTTAATCACTGAGAGGATAAGACAGTACGGAAATTTGCGGAAATTAATCAACGCAGACAGACTTCCAAAATCCATGTCTAAAAAGCCAAAAACTGTAGTAGCGGGCGGCGTAAAAATTAAAATCAAACATTAAAAACATTTGTAAATTGTCTATGGTTTTGGCACTGGCGTAAGAAGGGTGAAGAAAGACAGAAGGGGGCGAGGAAACCTGTCATGTTCGATTCTTCCAACCATAGAGTATACGGTTGAAATTTTTTGTTCTAAGTTTACGTGCCGTGGGTGTCTCATACTACTCAGCGCAGCTGCGCAGTGAGCGAGCGCGCATTCAGCTAGTCAGCTATAGCCGATAGCCGATAGCCATATCGGCTACTCCGGCTAGCCGGCTACCGAATACTATCCGCTGTGCCGTAACTTGTCGGATATTCTAGCCAGCCAGTAGCCAATAGCTAGTTATCGTGTTGACGGATATCGTAGCCGTGGCTATTTTATTAATAGCGGCTATTTGGCTAGTTATTTGAATAGCTACCCATCGCTAGTGTGTCATTCGGCTGACGCGCTAGGGCGTGAGAATTCAAATCGACTAAATCGAGTTAAAGAGAATTCAACTCGAGTTCAAATCACTATGTCTAATCACTAAACTAAGTCGACAAAATTAAAACATAGTGTATTACATTCTCTTTGGACAAAATCGCTCATAGTGTATTACATACTCTTTGACATTCTCTTTGAAATCGCTAGAGATGGGTTCTAACAGGTTAACCTCGAAACCCGTTACCACTGTTACTGTTATATAAAAATAACTGGTCCAAATATCTGTTAATAAATAACAGGCTGTTATTTTTGTACGGGCGATAAATACGTATTTAAATCTCAATTGAATATCTTCTTTGTTTATTCCTATTTAAAGTCGAAAATCGTACAGAAAATAGGTATAGAAGAATATTTATTTATATTTTTGTCGCTCAGTTACTGCTAAAATACTAGAAAAGTGCTGTCACTCAGTCTAATTTGAATAAATGAATTTTTATTTTTGTCACCCCAACCCTAACATCATTTAAAAGAAAATTAAAAATGCAAATTAAATTTAAATTAGTCACAGAGGCTTTAAAAGATAATTTTGCTTTGCATATTTTGCAAGTCGCGTAGTGATCACCTATATCTACAAAATGATCCCACACAACACTCACTTTTCTATTTATATTGGACATTGTTGTGAAAAATCAACCTAAATAAAAAAAAATACTTATTCGCTACAACCTACACTAAGTACCTACCAAACTATAAAACCAAAACGAACCTAAACTAAAAAACTAAACTTATACATAAACAAATATGAAATGAACACTAAACACTAGTAAGCCGCAAACAAACACTAAGAAACAGAGAAATCTTTACGAAAATGTTTAAATTACAATCACAGAACAACTTGAATTCACTCACCACCTGTGCTCAGCACTTTCGTTCTAATGAATGAAAAAGAAAGAAGAAAAACTAAAAATTCAAATTTTCAAATTTTTAAAAATATCAACAAACAAATCAGTCAAAGAAACTTTCAATGGAATGTCATCTTTATTTATACTGTGATAAAGTCGTAAATACATGAAACATTTTGCAACCAATCCCATCAAATGTCAAACCAAAGACAATAAGGAGTTCTGAGACAATCAATAAAATTGTTTTTGGTTGCCTCGCAAATCTAAAAAAATATTATTAAATAAATAATACTATTGCTGTCAAAACATACAACTATGAATTACTCTCAATATACTTTATTAATATACTGGTTGGTCAAAAAATCGTGAATCCCTGAAAAGTTTTATTAATTCTGTTAAACCAAAGATAATCAATTCCATACTATTAAAGATAAATACGATTATAATTATGATCAATATTTCACTTATTTAAAGCTATTTCAATTCAATTCTTTATTGCAATCGCGTTGCGTTTTCGTTGGCAGGCTTAAAACTATTTTACTATAATTATTATGGAACCATTTTGTTTTAAACTGAATCTCAAATTGCCATGAAGAAAATAAATTATAAGTTTTTTTTACAATGGTCACTGGTCAGTAACAGGCCATGTAATAGGTAATACGGCTAAATTTAGGAGTCACGTTTTCGTAACTTATTGTTCTTGTAAGACCACCCTATATTTTAGGGGTAATAAATACTAGCTGCTTCTCTTTTTAGCGTAGTTAAGCCGCCTTAGTAAGAGTGAGAAGTAAAAATATAAATAATAGGTGTGTCTCTTTTGAGCTTATGTCATTCTGTAATGAAGAAAAGAGACACACCTATTATTTATTTTCAAGGTAAACTTAATAACAGTCGTCAGTACGGCTAAATTTAGGAGTCACTTTTTCGTAACTTAATGTTCTTGTAAGATCACCAACTATATTTTAGGGTTAGTAAATACTAGCTGCTTCTCTTTTTAGCGTAGTTTAACCGCTTTAGTAAGAGTGAGAAGTAAAAATATGTAGAAATAAATAATAGGTGTGTCTCTTTTTAGCAAATGTCATTCTGTAATGAATAAAAGAGACACACCTATTATTTATTTTCAAGGTACACTTAATAACAGTCTTCAGTCAGTAATAACTAGCAGCCGTGATAACAGACAACAGTGTCTGACTGTTCTTCACACATAACAGTCTGTTATTAAAGTAACAGATAAATTAAGTTGTTGGGAACAGTTGTTATTTATTATTTGTAAATATCTGTTAGTTTTATCTGTTACGATAAATATACCTCACTCCTAGAAATCGCTGTTGAAGATTGAACGGTTCGAATTAGCTTGCTAGTTGCTACCAAGGATTATCATTCCTAATTCGTTGATCTTCTACCTAAGTTCCTTGCTTGCTACTAATAAAACATATAACCGACAAACACATCAAAACTGTCCATCATTAGACCAGCAATTGGTATATACCACCATTTATTATTTCCTTATGATATCCATGATTCCATGATAACCAAAGCATGCCAACAAAACGATAATCGCATCTTCTCTTTCTTGCACCTAATTATCGGCTAAGTGAGAGAGGGAAGGCATGGTTGCCAGTTGTCGGTTGGTTATCATCGGTTTCGGTTTCCAATGTTTTCGTAGTTGCGCGTTTAGTTGTAGCTACTCGCTCGCTACTCGTACTCTGCAGATGCAGGTATTTGATATCCGTTGCCGGTTGAGACAATACCGATACCTAACGTTATTGCTACGGCAACCGTTTTCAGTTGCGTTTTGTTATAACTGACCAGCGTTGCCAACCCTACTTACTGTTTTAACAGTAGATTTACTGTTTTTTCCGTGACATCCCTGTTTTCTGTTTAAGTACCAATTTCTACTGTTTTTATTATTATATCTACTGGAGATTTCGTCTAAAACGATAAAACCCCTCCAATTTAAATACCTAGCTTCATGATATGCATAATGTATCCGTATAAATTTTATCTATGTCTAACAAAACAAGTCATAAGTCATAACATGTCAATGTCAAAGTCTGACAAAAATAATGACAATAATGGCGTTGACAATATTTTGTTTGACTTGACCGTTGACCCTAGTAAAACAAAAATAAAGGAATGCTATACATTTAATGCAACTAAAAAACATGTGAATAAATTCAATAAAAATATATATGATTTTAATTTAAAAAAAGGCAGAAAATATCGAAGACGGAGAAATTTAAAGTGATTAATAATTATTTGTAAGAATATTTAAAAAAAATCTCAATTATATAAATAAATAATAATGATTATGTAGTTGTGTTTTCAATTTCATTAAGGGTTTCGATTAAGTAGTAGACTAAAATTCTAATAAAGTTGTTTTAAAGTTACCATTTTACTGTTTTCTGCTGTTTTTTAAGTCTGATCTACTGCTTTATGCTTCGGTTAGATTGGCAACACTGAAACTGACACATGTCTAATTAGTAATGTGCCAACTCGGAATAAACACAACTCGAGTTAACTCGAGCTGATATTCTCGTAACTCGAGTTCAACTCGGGTTAAGTAACTCGAGTTAACTGGGTGAAATGAAACTGAGTAAATGATTTGTTTTCGTAATAATATTTAAAAAAATTGAACAGATTCAGCATAATTATGTATGGGGACCATTATAATTAGAGAAGGTAGAATTTAAATAAAAAAAGAAATGTATTTATTTATCATTTATTTATGTTTTATGTATTTAGGGTTTTTTCGTAACATAAATAAAGTAAGTATTTCTATTAATTAACAACAAAACTATATTTGTATGAATCTGAACACTGTTTGCACTTAGCATGTCCATTCACTGGCGATTCAAATACATCACAAACAACAGGTTTCCTTTTAGGTCCTGGCATTTTTCTATACAGTACATAATAATTCGAAAAACTAACAACATTAACAACCGGCACTCCAATATAACCTCAAATCTGCAACAATGCAATGTTGTGTTGTTGTGACATTGACATAATTGACATTTGTAGCGAATTAAATGAATGAATATAGTCATAAATGATCGGGAAACTTCGCGCCATCTCAGTTTGTGTCATAGAGATGGGTAACTAGCTTGCCGGCTATTTGTGGTCTAATAGCCAGCTAGCTATCCAGCTATTTTAGTTATTTGGCTATTGAACCCTGTGTTGCCAACCTAACCGAAGCATAAAGCAGTAGATCAGACTTAAAAAAACAGCAGAAAACAGTAAAATGGTAACTTTAAAACATTAAGTCCACTACTTTATTAGAATTTTTGTCTACTACTTTATCGAAACCCTTAATGAAATTGAAAACACAACTACATAATCATTATTATTTATTTATTATGTTAAAAATATGAATAATTGAGATTTTTTTTTAAACATTCTTACAAAAAATTATTAATCACTTTAAATTTCTCGGTCTTCGATATTTTCTGCCTCTTTTTTTATTAAAATCATACATATTTTTATTGAATTTATTCACAATCATGTTTTTAAGTTGCATTAAATGTATAGCATTCCTTAATTTTGTTTTACTAGGGTCAACGGTCAAGTCAAACAAAATATTGTCAATGTCATTATTGTCATTACTGACATTATTTTTGTCAGACTTTGACATGTTATGACTTATGACTTGTTTTGTTAGACATAGATAAAATTTATATGGATACGTCATGCATATCATGAAGCTGAGTATTTAAATTGGAGGGATTTTATCGTTTTAGACGAAATCTCCAGTAGATATAATAATAAAAACAGTAGAAATTGGTAATTAAACAGAAAACAAGGATGTGACAGTAAAAACAGTAAATCTACTGTTAAAACAGTAGGGTTGGCAACGCTGATTGAACCATAGCGACTAGCGCTATCGGTGGTGCAGCGGCATAGCTAGGACTTAACGACCAATCGCCTTGCGATTCGAGTTCGAAACTCGCCGCGGGAACAAGTGTAGATATTAATAATAAGTTAGGAAATGTTATGAATTCGTTTTTTTTATTTTTATTTATTTTATGATTTTGAAAATAAATTATTTCCCCTAGTACTTACAGACTTTAGTTGTCGGCAAATAAAGTATAGATGTCGCACTGCTCCTGATAATTAAAATGCTTTAAATCCAAATTTTTACTAAATTAGGTTTAAAATCGTATATATATCGTCGTATTCGTATAAATGTAAGTGTAAATAAATTCAATGCTTAGTTTGTTCATAAAATCAAATGAACTTTTAAATACGCCGATATAACATTTTGTTTGTTATTTATCTAGCTACGTAGGTACCTACTCAATGTTTCACCGACAGGCCTAAACCACATAGTACATTATATCATAAACCTGTTAAAGTAATTACGAAGTCATTAAAATAAAAAGTCAAAGACTAATAATATTATGTACATATTTTAAATAATTATCAAATATTTAGTTCTTTTGTACCTTTACATCTGAAGGTAACTAACTAATTGTGGTATTTCTTATACTAAATTAACGAAATTACTAAACATAATGCCCTCTCTTTCTCCAGTCTATTTTGTGACTGTTGTGAGAAAGAGATGTGCGATGTGAATGGTGTCTCCACAGACTACATAGATCAGACGACCCACTCCCATAGAAAGAAAATGGTTGTTATAGATTGTCAAAAGTTGGAAGAATCGAACATGACAGTTCTTTTTTTTTTTAATTTAGGTGTTGAGTTTTCAGCAAAGGCAGACACATAAAGCCTCAATTGCCCCATTGCACTGTATTCAGACCTCAATATTCTTTTTGCTGTTTGCCGCAAAATTCCAATGAGCTCGCAATTCAAAAGAACTCAGCGGTAACAATAATTACAGGGAACTACTGAGAAATATGTAAATGAAACACAACAAATACTTATTCAAGTTTTTATTTTTTAATTTCATTTTATATTTATTATAGCCTTATGTTGCGTTCTGGGAAGAGATTTTTCAATTAATCGGGATACATATGTGCCTTTCATTATTTTATTTATTAAACAACACTAATTAAAAATTACTAACTTTAACCCATGGTCAAGGAAGGCCTTTTCAATATCTTTTTTGTGTATCACAAGACAGGAAGTCAAATGAGTACTTAGACACATAATTTGGATTTTTATTATTTTCGAAATATTGTTTTTTGCTGGAGAATGTTCTAAGTACTCATTTGCTTCCTTTGTGACTACTCCAAACGCTCTTACTGCATTTTCAGAAGGGTAGGTAAATTTCATTTTCTTAATAGTTTTATATTCTTTTATTGCACCTAATTGTATATAGCACTAACTTTGCCCATTGTCAAATCGGCAACACAATCGACACATTATATTTTTGAGAATTTTTTTCTTGTGGCCCATCCTGCTGTATATGCTCTTGCATGTACATTGAGGCATTCCTGAGCAGCAGATCGTGGCACCGCTCCTGACATATGGGGGTCACACATTAATTTCACCCGGATACTGAACATCATCTTTTTCGGAAGGTATAAATAGCTGTTTCAGTTTAACCAGCTGGTCCGCTGAATCATTTTCACAATTAAAAGTATCCGAGTGAAATTTTATAAATCTGGTTATTAGTAACAATCTATAATAACGACTATAATAACGTGTTGACGAAGGTGTGGCAATTCAGGTTATTATTTCTAAAATTATATGCCCGCTCTGGTCCAAAAAATAGTGCGGGCGCATTATTTTCACATTTTTCTTTTGGAAGAATAGCCACAGCCTTAAATAACTTTGAAGACTTACAATCCAGTTTTTTAATGAAGGCACAGTTGTCTCCCTGCCTTTAACATCCACAAAACATATTTCTTTTAATTTTTGTATGGCTTCTTGCCAAAATCGTTGGTGTGGTGACCCTGATATACAGGCTGCGCGTATAGGTTTCCCTCTTGTTGTTTTACTATTTAAGCTTGCACCATTGACTGAGTCGAACAGATCGTCAAAAAATTAAACTGTTTCAGCAGTATTTTCAAGGGTGGAGCTAACACTTCTTCCTTAGCATATTGAGCTGAAACAAATTACACTTTTATTAAACTTGGTATAATATGGTAAGTAAATTGAAATAAGTTAAAGTTCGAGTTATAGAAAAAAATAATTATCAGAAATATTAAAATTCACGATGATGAGATTAATGACTGGTATATATCAAAACAAAAATTGCTTGATTTTATTATATTAAACTGGCGCGAATATGACAAAATTGTTGAGGTTGCTAGCTATCTACATATTGCAATACAACTCATTAAAAGAACATTGTAATGAGTAGATTAAGTCAAATTAAATAAATTTACATATATAGTCAAATAAAATAAACAATTATTTGACGTCATATAACCTGTCAGTAGGTAAGATAATTCTGGAGAAAGAACATAAACATTGTCTTGAGTTACAGCGACCAACTATTCTTATTGTAATTGTAATTGTTTCGAGAATAGTATGCCTTTGAACAAAGATTGGATTTTACTTTAGCTTTAAACGCATGCAGGTTGCAGTCAGCCTAATTAGATTTGCATATAGTACCTCATACTTAATAAAGTTGGCCAGCCTGTTCGAAGGCAATATAAAAAGCAAGCTGGTTACGAAAACTTTTAGTTTTACAAGATTAGCAGATATTTATTAATTACGTACGTACGAACCTTCGTGAACTTATTTGGGTATTCCAGAAGTAATTTCATCGGCCGAAAACAATTATGGATAATCACCAAGTTTGAGTCGATACTTCTCACTGATGAACCTTTTTTCAAAGTGATTATGGCACACGCATAGTTTTCGAAGTTCTTGCGGGCTAAGCTGCGCAAATAGTCACTATTATGGCACAGAAGCCACTTTTTGAGTCTTAACTCACAAACTGGAAATGAATGCACTAAAACGTCCTTTCGTTTAGTACCACAATGTTCGATACAACACTTGTTGTACATCTTGCAGTATCAATGCAAAATATTACAGTTTAATCACTGAGAGGATAAGACAGTACGGAAATTTGCGGAAATTAATCAACGCAGACAGACTTCCAAAATCCATGTCTAAAAAGCCAAAAACTGTAGTAGCGGGCGGCGTAAAAATTAAAATCAAACATTAAAAACATTTGTAAATTTTCTATGGTTTTGGCACTGGCGTAAGAAGGGTGAAGAAAGACAGAAGGGGGCGAGGAAACCTGTCATGTTCGATTCTTCCAACCATAGAGTATACGGTTGAAATTTTTTGTTCTAAGTTTACGTGCCGTGGGTGTCTCATACTACTCAGCGCAGCTGCGCAGTGAGCGAGCGCGCATTCAGCTAGTCAGCTATAGCCGATAGCCGATAGCCATATCGGCTACTCCGGCTAGCCGGCTACCGAATACTATCCGCTGTGCCGTAACTTGTCGGATATTCTAGCCAGCCAGTAGCCAATAGCTAGTTATCGTGTTGACGGATATCGTAGCCGTGGCTATTTTATTAATAGCGGCTATTTGGCTAGTTATTTGAATAGCTACCCATCGCTAGTGTGTCATTCGGCTGACGCGCTAGGGCGTGAGAATTCAAATCGACTAAATCGAGTTAAAGAGAATTCAACTCGAGTTCAAATCACTATGTCTAATCACTAAACTAAGTCGACAAAATTAAAACATAGTGTATTACATACTCTTTGACATTCTCTTTGAAATCGCTAGAGATGGGTTCTAACAGGTTAACCTCGAAACCCGTTACCACTGTTACTGTTATATAAAAATAACTGGTCCAAATATCTGTTAATAAATAACAGGCTGTTATTTTTGTACGGGCGATAAATACGTATTTAAATCTCAATTGAATATCTTCTTTGTTTATTCCTATTTAAAGTCGAAAATCGTACAGAAAATAGGTATAGAAGAATATTTATTTATATTTTTGTCGCTCAGTTACTGCTAAAATACTAGAAAAGTGCTGTCACTCAGTCTAATTTGAATAAATGAATTTTTATTTTTGTCACCCCAACCCTAACATCATTTAAAAGAAAATTAAAAATGTAAATTAAATTTAAATTAGTCACAGAGGCTTTAAAAGATAATTTTGCTTTGCATATTTTGCAAGTCGCGTAGTGATCACCTATATCTACAAAATGATCCCACACAACACTCACTTTTCTATTTATATTGGACATTGTTGTGAAAAATCAACCTAAATAAAAAAAAATACTTATTCGCTACAACCTACACTAAGTACCTACCAAACTATAAAACCAAAACGAACCTAAACTAAAAAACTAAACTTATACATAAACAAATATGAAATGAACACTAAACACTAGTAAGCCGCAAACAAACACTAAGAAACAGAGAAATCTTTACGAAAATGTTTAAATTACAATCACAGAACAACTTGAATTCACTCACCACCTGTGCTCAGCACTTTCGTTCTAATGAATGAAAAAGAAAGAAGAAAAACTAAAAATTCAAATTTTTAAAAATATCAACAAACAAATCAGTCAAAGAAACTTTCAATGGAATGTCATCTTTATTTATACTGTGATAAAGTCGTAAATACATGAAACATTTTGCAACCAATCCCATCAAATGTCAAACCAAAGACAATAAGGAGTTCTGAGACAATCAATAAAATTGTTTTTGGTTGCCTCGCAAATCTAAAAAAATATTATTAAATAAATAATACTATTGCTGTCAAAACATACAACTATGAATTACTCTCAATATACTTTATTAATATACTGGTTGGTCAAAAAATCGTGAATCCCTGAAAAGTTTTATTAATTCTGTTAAACCAAAGATAATCAATTCCATACTATTAAAGATAAATACGATTATAATTATGATCAATATTTCACTTATTTAAAGCTATTTCAATTCAATTCTTTATTGCAATCGCGTTGCGTTTTCGTTGGCAGGCTTAAAACTATTTTACTATAATTATTATGGAACCATTTTGTTTTAAACTGAATCTCAAATTGCCATGAAGAAAATAAATTATAAGTTTTTTTTACAATGGTCACTGGTCAGTAACAGGCCATGTAATAGGTAATACGGCTAAATTTAGGAGTCACGTTTTCGTAACTTATTGTTCTTGTAAGACCACCCTATATTTTAGGGGTAATAAATACTAGCTGCTTCTCTTTTTAGCGTAGTTAAGCCGCCTTAGTAAGAGTGAGAAGTAAAAATATAAATAATAGGTGTGTCTCTTTTGAGCTTATGTCATTCTGTAATGAAGAAAAGAGACACACCTATTATTTATTTTCAAGGTAAACTTAATAACAGTCGTCAGTACGGCTAAATTTAGGAGTCACTTTTTCGTAACTTAATGTTCTTGTAAGATCACCAACTATATTTTAGGGTTAGTAAATACTAGCTGCTTCTCTTTTTAGCGTAGTTTAACCGCTTTAGTAAGAGTGAGAAGTAAAAATATGTAGAAATAAATAATAGGTGTGTCTCTTTTTAGCAAATGTCATTCTGTAATGAATAAAAGAGACACACCTATTATTTATTTTCAAGGTACACTTAATAACAGTCTTCAGTCAGTAATAACTAGCAGCCGTGATAACAGACAACAGTGTCTGACTGTTCTTCACACATAACAGTCTGTTATTAAAGTAACAGATAAATTAAGTTGTTGGGAACAGTTGTTATTTATTATTTGTAAATATCTGTTAGTTTTATCTGTTACGATAAATATACCTCACTCCTAGAAATCGCTGTTGAAGATTGAACGGTTCGAATTAGCTTGCTAGTTGCTACCAAGGATTATCATTCCTAATTCGTTGATCTTCTACCTAAGTTCCTTGCTTGCTACTAATAAAACATATAACCGACAAACACATCAAAACTGTCCATCATTAGACCAGCAATTGGTATATACCACCATTTATTATTTCCTTATGATATCCATGATTCCATGATAACCAAAGCATGCCAACAAAACGATAATCGCATCTTCTCTTTCTTGCACCTAATTATCGGCTAAGTGAGAGAGGGAAGGCATGGTTGCCAGTTGTCGGTTGGTTATCATCGGTTTCGGTTTCCAATGTTTTCGTAGTTGCGCGTTTAGTTGTAGCTACTCGCTCGCTACTCGTACTCTGCAGATGCAGGTATTTGATATCCGTTGCCGGTTGAGACAATACCGATACCTAACGTTATTGCTACGGCAACCGTTTTCAGTTGCGTTTTGTTATAACTGACCAGCGTTGCCAACCCTACTTACTGTTTTAACAGTAGATTTACTG
Source organism: Tholera decimalis (assembly GCA_943138885.2). Lineage (NCBI taxonomy): Eukaryota > Metazoa > Arthropoda > Insecta > Lepidoptera > Noctuidae > Tholera > Tholera decimalis. Next base: position 14,509,871 of record OW964551.2, read on the forward strand.
TTTTTTCCGTGACATCCCTGTTTTCTGTTTAAGTACCAATTTCTACTGTTTTTATTATTATATCTACTGGAGATTTCGTCTAAAACGATAAAACCCCTCCAATTTAAATACCTAGCTTCATGATATGCATAATGTATCCGTATAAATTTTATCTATGTCTAACAAAACAAGTCATAAGTCATAACATGTCAATGTCAAAGTCTGACAAAAATAATGACAATAATGGCGTTGACAATATTTTGTTTGACTTGACCGTTGACCCTAGTAAAACAAAAATAAAGGAATGCTATACATTTAATGCAACTAAAAAACATGTGAATAAATTCAATAAAAATATATATGATTTTAATTTTAAAAAAAGGCAGAAAATATCGAAGACGGAGAAATTTAAAGTGATTAATAATTATTTGTAAGAATATTTAAAAAAAATCTCAATTATATAAATAAATAATAATGATTATGTAGTTGTGTTTTCAATTTCATTAAGGGTTTCGATTAAGTAGTAGACTAAAATTCTAATAAAGTTGTTTTAAAGTTACCATTTTACTGTTTTCTGCTGTTTTTTAAGTCTGATCTACTGCTTTATGCTTCGGTTAGATTGGCAACACTGAAACTGACACATGTCTAATTAGTAATGTGCCAACTCGGAATAAACACAACTCGAGTTAACTCGAGCTGATATTCTCGTAACTCGAGTTCAACTCGGGTTAAGTAACTCGAGTTAACTGGGTGAAATGAAACTGAGTAAATGATTTGTTTTCGTAATAATATTTAAAAAAATTGAACAGATTCAGCATAATTATGTATGGGGACCATTATAATTAGAGAAGGTAGAATTTAAATAAAAAAAGAAATGTATTTATTTATCATTTATTTATGTTTTATGTATTTAGGATTTTTTCGTAACATAAATAAAGTAAGTATTTCTATTAATTAACAACAAAACTATATTTGTATGAATCTGAACACTGTTTGCACTTAGCATGTCCATTCACTGGCGATTCAAATACATCACAAACAACAGGTTTCCTTTTAGGTCCTGGCATTTTTCTATACAGTACATAATAATTCGAAAAACTAACAACATTAACAACCGGCACTCCAATATAACCTCAAATCTGCAACAATGCAATGTTGTGTTGTTGTGACATTGACATAATTGACATTTGTAGCGAATTAAATGAATGAATATAGTCATAAATGATCGGGAAACTTCGCGCCATCTCAGTTTGTGTCATAGAGATGGGTAACTAGCTTGCCGGCTATTTGTGGTCTAATAGCCAGCTAGCTATCCAGCTATTTTAGTTATTTGGCTATTGAACCCTGTGTTGCCAACCTAACCGAAGCATAAAGCAGTAGATCAGACTTAAAAAAACAGCAGAAAACAGTAAAATGGTAACTTTAAAACATTAAGTCCACTACTTTATTAGAATTTTTGTCTACTACTTTATCGAAACCCTTAATGAAATTGAAAACACAACTACATAATCATTATTATTTATTTATTATGTTAAAAATATGAATAATTGAGATTTTTTTTTAAACATTCTTACAAAAAATTATTAATCACTTTAAATTTCTCGGTCTTCGATATTTTCTGCCTCTTTTTTTATTAAAATCATACATATTTTTATTGAATTTATTCACAATCATGTTTTTAAGTTGCATTAAATGTATAGCATTCCTTAATTTTGTTTTACTAGGGTCAACGGTCAAGTCAAACAAAATATTGTCAATGTCATTATTGTCATTACTGACATTATTTTTGTCAGACTTTGACATGTTATGACTTATGACTTGTTTTGTTAGACATAGATAAAATTTATATGGATACGTCATGCATATCATGAAGCTGGGTATTTAAATTGGAGGGATTTTATCGTTTTAGACGAAATCTCCAGTAGATATAATAATAAAAACAGTAGAAATTGGTAATTAAACAGAAAACAAGGATGTGACAGTAAAAACAGTAAATCTACTGTTAAAACAGTAGGGTTGGCAACGCTGATTGAACCATAGCGACTAGCGCTATCGGTGGTGCAGCGGCATAGCTAGGACTTAACGACCAATCGCCTTGCGATTCGAGTTCGAAACTCGCCGCGGGAACAAGTGTAGATATTAATAATAAGTTAGGAAATGTTATGAATTCGTTTTTTTTATTTTTATTTATTTTATGATTTTGAAAATAAATTATTTCCCCTAGTACTTACAGACTTTAGTTGTCGGCAAATAAAGTATAGATGTCGCACTGCTCCTGATAATTAAAATGCTTTAAATCCAAATTTTTACTAAATTAGGTTTAAAATCGTATATATATCGTCGTATTCGTATAAATGTAAGTGTAAATAAATTCAATGCTTAGTTTGTTCATAAAATCAAATGAACTTTTAAATACGCCGATATAACATTTTGTTTGTTATTTATCTAGCTACGTAGGTACCTACTCAATGTTTCACCGACAGGCCTAAACCACATAGTACATTATATCATAAACCTGTTAAAGTAATTACGAAGTCATTAAAATAAAAAGTCAAAGACTAATAATATTATGTACATATTTTAAATAATTATCAAATATTTAGTTCTTTTGTACCTTTACATCTGAAGGTAACTAACTAATTGTGGTATTTCTTATACTAAATTAACGAAATTACTAAACATAATGCCCTCTCTTTCTCCAGTCTATTTTGTGACTGTTGTGAGAAAGAGATGTGCGATGTGAATGGTGTCTCCACAGACTACATAGATCAGACGACCCACTCCCATAGAAAGAAAATGGTTGTTATAGATTGTCAAAAGTTGGAAGAATCGAACATGACAGTTCTTTTTTTTTTAATTTAGGTGTTGAGTTTTCAGCAAAGGCAGACACATAAAGCCTCAATTGCCCCATTGCACTGTATTCAGACCTCAATATTCTTTTTGCTGTTTGCCGCAAAATTCCAATGAGCTCGCAATTCAAAAGAACTCAGCGGTAACAATAATTACAGGGAACTACTGAGAAATATGTAAATGAAACACAACAAATACTTATTCAAGTTTTTATTTTTAATTTCATTTTATATTTATTATAGCCTTATGTTGCGTTCTGGGAAGAGATTTTTCAATTAATCGGGATACATATGTGCCTTTCATTATTTTATTTATTAAACAACACTAATTAAAAATTACTAACTTTAACCCATGGTCAAGGAAGGCCTTTTCAATATCTTTTTTGTGTATCACAAGACAGGAAGTCAAATGAGTACTTAGACACATAATTTGGATTTTTATTATTTTCGAAATATTGTTTTTTGCTGGAGAATGTTCTAAGTACTCATTTGCTTCCTTTGTGACTACTCCAAACGCTCTTACTGCATTTTCAGAAGGGTAGGTAAATTTCATTTTCTTAATAGTTTTATATTCTTTTATTGCACCTAATTGTATATAGCACTAACTTTGCCCATTGTCAAATCGGCAACACAATCGACACATTATATTTTTGAGAATTTTTTTCTTGTGGCCCACCCTGCTGTATATGCTCTTGCATGTACATTGAGGCATTCCTGAGCAGCAGATCGTGGCACCGCTCCTGACATATGGGGGTCACACATTAATTTCACCCGGATACTGAACATCATCTTTTTCGGAAGGTATAAATAGCTGTTTCAGTTTAACCAGCTGGTCTGCTGAATCATTTTCACAATTAAAAGTATCCGAGTGAAATTTTATAAATCTGGTTATTAGTAACAATCTATAATAACGACTATAATAACGTGTTGACGAAGGTGTGGCAATTCAGGTTATTATTTCTAAAATTATATGCCCGCTCTGGTCCAAAAAATAGTGCGGCGCATTATTTTCACATTTTTCTTTTGGAAGAATAGCCACAGCCTTAAATAACTTTGAAGACTTACAATCCAGTTTTTTAATGAAGGCACAGTTGTCTCCCTGCCTTTAACATCCACAAAACATATTTCTTTTAATTTTTGTATGGCTTCTTGCCAAAATCGTTGGTGTGGTGACCCTGATATACAGGCTGCGCGTATAGGTTTCCCTCTTGTTGTTTTACTATTTAAGCTTGCACCATTGACTGAGTCGAACAGATCGTCAAAAAATTAAACTGTTTCAGCAGTATTTTCAAGGGTGGAGCTAACACTTCTTCCTTAGCATATTGAGCTGAAACAAATTACACTTTTATTAAACTTGGTATAATATGGTAAGTAAATTGAAATAAGTTAAAGTTCGAGTTATAGAAAAAAATAATTATCAGAAATATTAAAATTCACGATGATGAGATTAATGACTGGTATATATCAAAACAAAAATTGCTTGATTTTATTATATTAAACTGGCGCGAATATGACAAAATTGTTGAGGTTGCTAGCTATCTACATATTGCAATACAACTCATTAAAAGAACATTGTAATGAGTAGATTAAGTCAAATTAAATAAATTTACATATATAGTCAAATAAAATAAACAATTATTTGACGTCATATAACCTGTCAGTAGGTAAGGTAATTCTGGAGAAAGAACATAAACATTGTCTTGAGTTACAGCGACCAACTATTCTTATTGTAATTGTAATTGTTTCGAGAATAGTATGCCTTTGAACAAAGATTGGATTTTACTTTAGCTTTAAACGCATGCAGGTTGCAGTCAGCCTAATTAGATTTGCATATAGTACCTCATACTTAATAAAGTTGGCCAGCCTGTTCGAAGGCAATATAAAAAGCAAGCTGGTTACGAAAACTTTTAGTTTTACAAGATTAGCAGATATTTATTAATTACGTACGTACGAACCTTCGTGAACTTATTTGGGTATTCCAGAAGTAATTTCATCGGCCGAAAACAATTATGGATAATCACCAAGTTTGAGTCGATACTTCTCACTGATGAACCTTTTTTCAAAGTGATTATGGCACACGCATAGTTTTCGAAGTTCTTGCGGGCTAAGCTGCGCAAATAGTCACTATTATGGCACAGAAGCCACTTTTTGAGTCTTAACTCACAAACTGGAAATGAATGCACTAAAACGTCCTTTCGTTTAGTACCACAATGTTCGATACAACACTTGTTGTACATCTTGCAGTATCAATGCAAAATATTACAGTTTAATCACTGAGAGGATAAGACAGTACGGAAATTTGCGGAAATTAATCAACGCAGACAGACTTCCAAAATCCATGTCTAAAAAGCCAAAAACTGTAGTAGCGGGCGGCGTAAAAATTAAAATCAAACATTAAAAACATTTGTAAATTGTCTATGGTTTTGGCACTGGCGTAAGAAGGGTGAAGAAAGACAGAAGGGGGCGAGGAAACCTGTCATGTTCGATTCTTCCAACCATAGAGTATACGGTTGAAATTTTTTGTTCTAAGTTTACGTGCCGTGGGTGTCTCATACTACTCAGCGCAGCTGCGCAGTGAGCGAGCGCGCATTCAGCTAGTCAGCTATAGCCGATAGCCGATAGCCATATCGGCTACTCCGGCTAGCCGGCTACCGAATACTATCCGCTGTGCCGTAACTTGTCGGATATTCTAGCCAGCCAGTAGCCAATAGCTAGTTATCGTGTTGACGGATATCGTAGCCGTGGCTATTTTATTAATAGCGGCTATTTGGCTAGTTATTTGAATAGCTACCCATCGCTAGTGTGTCATTCGGCTGACGCGCTAGGGCGTGAGAATTCAAATCGACTAAATCGAGTTAAAGAGAATTCAACTCGAGTTCAAATCACTATGTCTAATCACTAAACTAAGTCGACAAAATTAAAACATAGTGTATTACATACTCTTTGACATTCTCTTTGAAATCGCTAGAGATGGGTTGTAACAGGTTAACCTCGAAACCCGTTACCACTGTTACTGTTATATAAAAATAACTGGTCCAAATATCTGTTAATAAATAACAGGCTGTTATTTTTGTACGGGCGATAAATACGTATTTAAATCTCAATTGAATATCTTCTTTGTTTATTCCTATTTAAAGTCGAAAATCGTACAGAAAATAGGTATAGAAGAATATTTATTTATATTTTTGTCGCTCAGTTACTGCTAAAATACTAGAAAAGTGCTGTCACTCAGTCTAATTTGAATAAATGAATTTTTATTTTTGTCACCCCAACCCTAACATCATTTAAAAGAAAATTAAAAATGTAAATTAAATTTAAATTAGTCACAGAGGCTTTAAAAGATAATTTTGCTTTGCATATTTTGCAAGTCGCGTAGTGATCACCTATATCTACATAATGATCCCACACAACACTCACTTTTCTATTTATATTGGACATTGTTGTGAAAAATCAACCTAAATAAAAAAAAATACTTATTCGCTACAACCTACACTAAGTACCTACCAAACTATAAAACCAAAACGAACCTAAACTAAAAAACTAAACTTATACATAAACAAATATGAAATGAACACTAAACACTAGTAAGCCGCAAACAAACACTAAGAAACAGAGAAATCTTTACGAAAATGTTTAAATTACAATCACAGAACAACTTGAATTCACTCACCACCTGTGCTCAGCACTTTCGTTCTAATGAATGAAAAAGAAAGAAGAAAAACTAAAAATTCAAATTTTCAAATTTTTAAAAATATCAACAAACAAATCAGTCAAAGAAACTTTCAATGGAATGTCATCTTTATTTATACTGCGATAAAGTCATAAATACATGAAACATTTTGCAACCAATCCCATCAAATGTCAAACCAAAGACAATAAGGAGTTCTGAGACAATCAATAAAATTGTTTTTGGTTGCCTCGCAAATCTAAAAAAATATTATTAAATAAATAATACTATTGCTGTCAAAACATACAACTATGAATTACTCTCAATATACTTTATTAATATACTGGTTGGTCAAAAAATCGTGAATCCCTGGAAAGTTTTATTAATTCTGTTAAACCAAAGATAATCAATTCCATACTATTAAAGATAAATACGATTATAATTATGATCAATATTTCACTTATTTAAAGCTATTTCAATTCAATTCTTTATTGCAATCGCGTTGCGTTTTCGTTGGCAGGCTTAAAACTATTTTACTATAATTATTATGGAACCATTTTGTTTTAAACTGAATCTCAAATTGCCATGAAGAAAATAAATTATAAGTTTTTTTTACAATGGTCACTGGTCAGTAACAGGCCATGTAATAGGTAATACGGCTAAATTTAGGAGTCACGTTTTCGTAACTTATTGTTCTTGTAAGACCACCCTATATTTTAGGGGTAATAAATACTAGCTGCTTCTCTTTTTAGCGTAGTTAAGCCGCCTTAGTAAGAGTGAGAAGTAAAAATATAAATAATAGGTGTGTCTCTTTTGAGCTTATGTCATTCTGTAATGAAGAAAAGAGACACACCTATTATTTATTTTCAAGGTAAACTTAATAACAGTCGTCAGTACGGCTAAATTTAGGAGTCACTTTTTCGTAACTTAATGTTCTTGTAAGATCACCAACTATATTTTAGGGTTAGTAAATACTAGCTGCTTCTCTTTTTAGCGTAGTTTAACCGCTTTAGTAAGAGTGAGAAGTAAAAATATGTAGAAATAAATAATAGGTGTGTCTCTTTTTAGCAAATGTCATTCTGTAATGAATAAAAGAGACACACCTATTATTTATTTTCAAGGTACACTTAATAACAGTCTTCAGTCAGTAATAACTAGCAGCCGTGATAACAGACAACAGTGTCTGACTGTTCTTCACACATAACAGTCTGTTATTAAAGTAACAGATAAATTAAGTTGTTGGGAACAGTTGTTATTTATTATTTGTAAATATCTGTTAGTTTTATCTGTTACGATAAATATACCTCACTCCTAGAAATCGCTGTTGAAGATTGAACGGTTCGAATTAGCTTGCTAGTTGCTACCAAGGATTATCATTCCTAATTCGTTGATCTTCTACCTAAGTTCCTTGCTTGCTACTAATAAAACAAAGTGTATTACATTCAATGTTGATTTTCACGTTCCATTGACAGAAGAAGTGTATTTTGTTCAATTTTATGTCATATTTTTACGTAAAAATAATTTTATTTTCACATATTCACGTATTAAATTTGGTGTGTTATTAGTGGGCATTATAACTGTGCTGTATTATGTAATTGCGTTGACGTTTTTACACAAAAATATTACGAATTTTTGTTTACACTGTGGAACGGAAAGTGAAGTGTGATAATAATGTGAAAGTGAGATATAATATAATATAATAGAGTTGCGTCGTAACCCTTGTGAAGCGTGGACACATATTCTGCTAATAAAATATATTAAAAAAAATTAAATTCAAAAATAAATACAATAGTGATAGATCATATTGAGTCTTATCTTTACTAAAACTAGTGTTAAAATCCAGTGCCCACGAGACGGACTCCAAATACCAAAATATTTAAAAATAATCCATCCTTTTCGCTTCTGGGAAAACCTCACCGCGGACGGCGCAGGTGTGCTCACAGGTGCGATCACTTAAATTCCAAAATCTGTGCTAAAAATAAACAATAATAATGCCTAATAACTGTGCGTCCTGCCACAAAGCATTGAGATCATCAAATATAAAGTGCGTCAAATGCGAGCTGCTATTCCACATTGCATGTGCTAATGCTGGAACCCAGAACAAGTTGAAAGGAGATAATAAGAAGTCGAGCTGGATTTGCTCATCCTGCCAAATTAATACAGCAAAAAGGGCCATTACCCCTTCAAGCACTCCAGCCCCCGAAATACCGATTTCACCTGACGCCACGACGCCTAACTCAACACATGATGACCTCTCTGCCCCATCACTAGACTCTACCTCCACTGCGCCTACTGACTCGGAGATTCTACGTAGTCTTAGCTCCGAAATAAAGCTACTTCGAGGTGATGTAGTACATATTAAGTCTCATATTACATCCCTAACCGATCACCTCACACAATGTTACTCCCGCCTCGACGAATACGACACAAGAATAAAATCGCTTGAGAAGCGCGAAGAAGAAATTATTTCCCTGAACAACACCATAATTAACTTACGTGAACAGCTCAACACACAAGCGCAATCATCTCTGAAAAATGATTTAGAGATATCTGGTATTAACGAGTTCAAAAATGAAAGCCCGCTCCATTTTGTGCAAGTTTTAGCTCACAAAATAGGGGTCTCCATAGAAGAACATGACATAGATCACGTGACCAGAGTGGGACCACGCCGTCAGCAAATTGAAGACTCAACTGAAAATCTACCTCGCATACTTGCCGTCCGTTTTGTACGCCGATTGAAACGTGACGAATTTCTGAATGCTGCAAAATCTAGAAGGAATCTCACTTCCACCGACATCGAGATATCTGGTGCGAAAAGAAATATTTACGTTAATGAGCGACTTACCCAAGGAAACAGGCAGTTATTTCGTGCGACCAAACATGCCGCGAAGGAACATGGATACAAATATTGCTGGATTAAAAATGGTGCAATCCTTATACGTAAGCAGGAAGGTAACCCATCCACCCACATACGGACCCCTGAAGACCTGGAACGCTACCTGGGTCCAACAACCTCAGTGTGACGTCACATATTTGCATCAAACGACTGCCAATGAAACGACTCATCTACCCGATGAAGTACAGTACAATTATTTAATTATTTTTAGGCCTAAGAACTTTAAATTCAACGTCATTGTTATGTCTTACATTATTATTTTATTATATTTTGCATTTAATTCTCTTTCAATTACTTTATTTTTGATTTTTACATTAATGTTATTTATATTTTTGATTTTTATATACAAATGGTATACGTACACCTCTACACATATCTCAATCTGTCACACAAAAACTACAACATACACACACTTACATACACACTTAGGCATACATGTTTACCTACATCTTCATTTTAACGATACTTGTATAGTAACAACGACATTATTCACATTCATGTTGATTAACTGTAACACCCGCATTTGTCACATCTATGGCGTTACTTGAAATTGTTAAAGATATCGACGAAAACGTTACTATACAATGTCATACTTGTGAACAACTAGAAGAATGTAGGAAACTGCTACCCAACACCGATCACTTAAAGATTCTTTCAATGAACATAAGGAGTTATCAACATAATTTTGATAATTTTTACATAGCTCTGCAACGCCTCAAAACTGAATTTGATTTTATTATTTTAACAGAATGTTGGTTAAATGATGCGACTGTAATAGAACCATTACCAGGGTACACCGCAACCCGAACTCATTCCCAATTAAATAAAAACGGTGGTGTAATTATTTATACCAAAACCACTTGGAACATTTCTGTAATAGAAACCGACATAGAAGGGGACAGCCTTTTCTTGGTATTAGATGACAACATTGCAATCTTAGGAATCTATCGTTCACCAGCATCTCCAAATATAGATAATTTTACAATATCTTTAGACACTGCGCTAGTACAATTAGAAAAGTACCCAACAGCAATAGTAGCCGGAGACATTAACATTGACATCTGCAACAAAACCAATAATAAGAAGAACAACGAATACTTGTACCTCATGGCCACCCACGGTATACTACCTGCGATCACCGAACCCACCAGACAACGTACTTGTCTCGACCATATTTTCATAAAATCAAGCAACAAATCAGTAGGTATCATAGGTAGAGCCTCTATAACGGATCATGATGTTGTTATGGCTGCCGTATCACTCAGAAAAACTCACAACAATACTTCTAGGCCCCGATATAAATACATAATTAACGAAGAAGCGGTTGCTAAAGAATTAAATTATACGCTTTGGTCTGAAGTAGTAAGCACTAATTGCACCAACTCCTCGGTAAACCTTTTAATCAAGACAGTTTCAAATTCAATCGCCAAAAACTCCCGCAAAGTAAATGTAAGTCGTAGAAAATACAATATCAAACCCTGGATAACTCCAGGCCTAATTAGATGTATAAGGCACCGCGACAAACTACACCTAGATTTAAGGTCTCATCCAAAAGACGACATGCGACGCTTAATTTATACTAGGTACAAGAATTATTGCAATAATTTGTTACATAAACTAAAAACAGATTACAACAGCAACCTCATAAATAAAAATAGTAGCAACCCGAAAAAGCTCTGGAACACACTCAAGTCCATCTACAACCCAAATAAACAAAATAAAGATTCCATCCAACTAATATCTAAAGCACAAGACGCAGATGATTCTTTAAACACATGTAACGCGTACTTCGCCTCGTTGGGAAAAAGACTTTCAGACGTCATTTTGACGAGACTGTCCGAAACGCAAGAATCATTAGCTTGTAAATACAGAATGAGTGGAACTCCTCCTCATTCGTTTTTCTTCCAACCTACTGAAGAATCAGAAATAGAGAAACTGATAGACCAACTTAAAATCGATAGCGCCCCCGGACTTGATGGAATCAGTGCGAGATTAATTATAATACTCAAAAAATCGTTACTTAAGCCACTCGCTCATATATTCAACCTATCGTTAGAAAACGGAATATTCCCAGACTGTTGGAAGATTGCCTGTGTTCGCCCCATTTACAAAAGTGGACCAACAGATTTAGTGGAGAACTACCGTCCAATTGCTCTCTTAAGCATTATATCCAAACTGCTGGAAAAAGTTGTTAACCACCGCCTAGTTAACTATTTTGAAAAAAATAATCTGATATCAGAACGACAGTTCGGTTTTAGAAGAGGTAAGTCAACAGAAGACGCTGCAATGCTTTTATCCAACTCTGTTGCATCATTTATCGAAAATGGAGAGCAAGTTCTAGGAGTCTTCTTAGACTTAGCTAAGGCATTCGATACTATTTCAATAGACCTTCTCTTGTCTAAACTAAATGGAATAGGAATACGAGGAGTCGCACTAGACTGGTTCAAGTCCTATTTGTCAAATCGTCAGCAACTGGTAAAAGTAGGTAACGCGTCAAGTGGCTTGCTTACAATCAGCTTCGGAATTCCTCAGGGTAGTACTCTCGGCCCGACCCTCTTTTCTTTTTATATGAATGACATTCTAAATGTTTCAATAGGTAAAGCTGAAATTATATCTTATGCCGACGACACAGCAATCATATTCCATGCCAAGACTTGGGATCAAGTTTATCAAGTCGCTGAGAATGGATTGCTGACTATTACTGAGACTCTAAGTAGAAACCTTCTCACAATAAATGTGAAAAAAACAAAGTACGTCACTTTTTTCAAAACCATAGCTTCCGGCCCTCAACAACACTTAACGCTTAAATTACACACATGCGGCAAACATCCTCCCATAGACTGCACTTGCGTCTGTATAGACCGCACTCCATCCATTAGATACCTTGGAATAATAATAGACGAATACCTATCATATAAACCACATATATATCTGCTCGCCGCTCGTGCCAGAAAACTTATTTATATCATGAAAAGATTAAGGGACTGCACACCAATAGAAATTTTACGTAAAATATACCTAGGTCTATGTCAGTCAGTCTTACAGTATGGTATCTCGGTCTGGGGAAGCGCCGGCAAAAGCACATTTATAGATATAGAAAGAGCTCAAAGGGCCATCATTAAAGTGATGTTAAAAAAACCGTACAGGTTTTCGACGGATCTTCTCTACACCGAATTCCCGGTTCTCCGAGTACGGCAATTATATATTCTGAGTGCTAGTTTACATGCTCACAAGGCAATAAAAAATAGACCTGACTACCTAAATCTTATCTCAAAACGTGTTTTTCATGCCCCTCTTCCCGCTGCAAAAAGTCTTCTAGCCCGACGGTGCCCTTCCTATTCCCATACACATGTCTACAATAAAGTAAACAAACGCTGTGACATCAAAAGCCTTAACTACAGTGCATGCAAGAAAATGACCAAAAAATTACTCATCTCACTATCATATGATGAAACAGAGGAAATTCTCAAATGATAAGTTCCTACTCAAATCGACAATTGTTTTTGATTCAATCTTAACTCTTTGTTTTGATAAAAACTCACTACGCAACACTTACAAACTACACACACACAACACTAACAACAACACACAACCCTCACACCACACTCGAATTAGAATATATTTTTATTTTGTTATTATATTATCTTATTTTTTATTGTGCTTTCGTTTATTTTAGTTTTAGTTTTAATTAAAAATGTACTCTTTCTTACCTAGTGTCAAATTGGATTTATGTTCTCATAATATTGACCACTTTGTACTTACCTTACTTATCGCCTTAATTTAATATTTATTGAAATGTACATTAACGATGACGCAACCCCGGCTCCCGAGATACAGGCGCTGCCTAGTTCGGGGACCACTGTGCAATTCTATTTTATGCTTATCTTGTTACATAATCCATGTAGGTAATATTAAGTAGCATTAAGAAATATTGTAAAAAGTGGTTGAATAAAGTGTTGCCAACAGTTCAACTAGCTCTCCACCAGATCCAACTTCAAAAACCACCAGAAAACCACTAAAAAAATCGGCCCTACTCTAAAAATCGCTAAAATTTACACTATTTTTACCCGACTACGGCAAAGCCAAAGAAGGGTTATGATTTTGACAGGCTATGTATGTATGTATGTATGTATGTATGTATGTATGTATGTATGTATGTATGTATGTATGTATGTATGTATGTGTGTATGTTCATCTGTTCCCTCATAGCTCCAAAGCTGCTTATCGGAACTCGACAAATGAGGTATCATTAGAACCGTCTTGACCGTCCGCTGAACATAGGCTACGTGACGTGTCACAAAACCCAATGTGGCGCCCTCTAGGGCCCAAAAAGTGTTGTGTTAAAAAATAAAAATAAGATAAACACATCGTGTTTGATATCATTTGAAAGGGCGTGACATGCACATTTCCAAAACATTGCTTAAATTTAAAGTGGCGCCCTCTAGTGGACAAAAATCATGTGTAAAAAAATAAAAATAAGATAGATACACCGTGTTTGGTATCATTTGAAAGGGCTTCACTTGTACTTATCAAAAATATTGCTTAAATTAAACATGGTGCCCTCTAGCGGTCAAAAAGTCATGTGTAAAAAATAAAAGTAAGTTAGATATACCGTGTTTGGTATCATTTGAAAGGGCTTCACTTGAACTTATAAAAAATAAAGTAAATAGTATAGAAGCACAGTGATTTAACACCAAAATAGTTTAAATAATAAAAAGTAAAAAAACTAAAACCCGACTACGACAAAAAAATCAATGCTAAAAAGGATGAAACAAGATTTTCAGGATGCTGAAATAAACAAGGTTACTGGAAAAACAAGAACAGAACAAAAATAAAAGCCGTAGTCACACGTTATATACGATATCAACCGTAACAAAACAATTAATAACGTGACGTGTGACTACGGCTTTTATTTTTGTTCTGTTCTTGTTTTTCCAGTAACCTTGTTTATTTCAGCATCCTGAAAATCTTGTTTCATCCTTTTTAGCAATGATTTTTTTTTTTTTTAGTTTTCACGAAAGAAAAGAGTATTTATTTATTATTACTTGTATTAGTAAAAAATGTTCTTTAATATGACGTAATAAAATATTTTAAGTCGGTAAATCAACATACAAGAACTTTTGTCTGCACCATCATCGTCGGTTTCACATTTATATGATGCTTTGCTACCACTTTGTTTTATAACTTTTATTGGAGCAGTCTCTGGGTCAAGCATACCAAGAAGGCGCTGGATGTCTTGCGCATCCAGTACAATAATATCTTCAGAATGCTGTTGAGACTTCCCCGCTTCTGTAGTGCGTCAGAGATGTTTGCGAAGACGCATACGGGTTCCACGCCATCATGCGCAAAAAACTCTGTTCTCTGGTCAGCAGAGTGCGGGCGAGTAACAACAGCATTCTGTCGACTGTGGCGGAGAGATTAAACTCTCCTTTCATGATTCACTTTATGGGAATGACTATCAACGTTTCCCATAAATTGATGGTCCTTCCCATAAGGCTAGTTATAATTTTATTTGTTAATATTATGTACTAACCCTAGCGTAAGCAGTATACTAACACATCTATAGATTTTTAATTATCTGAAATAAAGAATTTGAATTTGAATTGCAGCATTTTTCTTGCAATCTTAAACCACAGAGTGTTTTTAATATTGCAGTTAAAATATTCAACTTCATTCTGTTCCTCTGCTTGTTTTTTATTACATTCATTCTGCTAAATAGTCTCTCAACATCGGTATTAGAATTAGATAGTATAAGAGAGTAATCGTAAAAATCGCTAATTCCTCAAATCTAGATTCCCCTTGGATATCTTTGAAATGCAATACTTCATTCCAAATTTTTTTGTATCTTTGCTCTCGTTTCATTTCTGCAAATGAATTTGTCGCCATAGATCATCAACTCTTGCCATAAGTTCTTCACTTTTATTGTGCCTACGCAGTAAAAGTAAATTAAGTACATTAATGAAGTAAAAATAATATATTTCGTAAAGTTTTAGTGGCTTAGTAGTTGAGTAATAGCACTTTCAGTAATTGAAACTGAATTCTACTTGACCACTAGAAAAAACCACCAGCCACTAAAAGCAATATTTCACCACTAAAAGGGGGGTCGAAACCACCAGTTTTAATGGAAAATCCACTAAGTTGGCCACACTGATTACATTCTCTTTGGCCAGTGTTGCCGTTTTAGCAACTTTTTTTTCGATCTAGCGACTAAAATAAATTTAGCGATTTTTAGCGACTTTTTGTAAGCAAAGCTTTCCTCACAAAAATCACTAAAACCATTAAAAAATCAAGTACTTCTACAGTGGAACAATCAACTTCTGCTGCTTCAGCGCCATTAGTAGTCTTGGATAGTTCGTGAACGATGAATGAATAGGAACCGTATCTTCGTACTGTACTAGAAGAAACGTTTTCGAACGTTGACTTATAATCGATCAAATAGCTCTTTTCGAACTCGTACAGATGTACATTCTAAATCGCGCGATCTTAATGTGCGAACGAAAAATGAAACACAGTCACTGATTATTTGACAGAAACGTTATACGAATTCATTCGATGTCTGTGAATGAATGAGAAGAGGAGAGAATAGCCGATGAATGACGATGCTACCCGAACCCTACCGACTGAATTCGCAAGAATGAGATAAGATGCGTGTTATTTTAATTGCATACCGTCTAATTTAGCTTTCACCCGAACATGCAGACATTTCTAGTGACCGCTATCTGCTGAAAGCGATGACCGAATAGAGCTATTAGAACTAATAAAATTAAATAGTTCACTGTCCGAAATGAACTAGTACGGAGCAATCTCAAAAATGACCGAGCATGCACAAGACTAGCCATTAGAAGTTGTCGAAGTCGAAAATGAGGCAATAGATAACGAAATTTTTGCTTGCTTAAACCTATAGGGTTTCATTATTATGATTAAATGTTTGATTATAGAAATTTGATTTTATTTACACCATATTTTGTTACCATGGAATATTTTGAAATATTTAGCGACTTCTAGCGGATTTTTTAATATTTGATTTTTCAAAATCTAGCGACTTTTGCATCGACGTCTGGTGACTTTTTTTATTCCTAAACGGCAACACTGTCTTTGGCTACTAATATAGTAATCTGTGGTTCGCCTTTTCCGTTGGACGGAAAGAAAAATACCAAAAAAAAAATGTGGTTCGAATCGTGCTTTATTTTGTTGCCTCGTAAACCGTGCTATTGGTGGATATGGAGAGATTACATATAGCGGACAGCTGGGAATACAATTCAGCAAAAATACAAGGCTTAATATATATGAAAGTACTCTGTGGCTTATGCTGAGTTTGCGGCGAGACTGGGTTTACTGGTAAGTTTGATGAATAACTAGCTTCTGCCCGCGTTTCTGAGATTAGCGTGGTTTCGGTAATGTAAGTACAATTTTGAGAAGTGTACAGACACGGCTGGTTACTATTTATTCGGTCAATGGGTATCCATGTAATGTATTGAGTAATGATTTAACAAAAGATATAGGACTAGCCTGGAACTAAAGTGGTTTAAGATACAAAAATAACATTTTGATGTAACAAACGAAACACTGAACTTGTGTGAATTAGCGTGATGATAAACATATACCTTTAAATGGTAGTTAATCACATAACTTAGCTACCCATGTGTAATTTAAGTCAAGTGATAAGTAAACAAGATGAGATCACTTCACAAATTAAAATCACACTGTTGTGGTATTTTGTTTGTAACCTATTTTGGCAATGAAAAAATGACACATGGCAATGTTACGGCTTGGCATATTCGTAATTATAATTCCCATGGCCCACTTCTCTGGTAAAAGATAGATATCCTCTTTGTTGTACACCATAACAGAATTAAATAAGGACTTTAACTACTACGGGTGGTCATATTGCTGTTGGCGATCTTTTAGAGACACACTAAAAACAATAATTTCTGAACAAATATTAACTTGTAATCTCCCTGTTTAATAACACATGTTTATAAGTTTCCTTCCCAGAGTTCACTGCTAATTAGTGGTCATATTGCTGTTGGCGATCTTTTAGAGACACACTAAAAACAATAATTTCTGAACAAATATTAACTTGTAATCTCCCTGTTTAATAACACATGTTTATAAGTTTTCCTTCCCAGAGTTCACTGCTAATTAGCTACAGAACTACATTATGAATATATTGTGTGTTTGTATAACTAAGACATGTGCAAGTGATGGACGTACCTACTTTATTGATGGGGTTGACATATCCATGTGGATAAAAACCCCGTTCAATTCATAGAATAAAAAAAACCTACTTTACTGCAGACATTGTTGCTGTCTCCTACTAATATTTACTGCTAAAGCAACCTTTAACATAATATTTAATACAATATATGTGTAATTGATTGTGTGAGGTTCCAACAAAGAGATTAGGACAAGACTTATTATTAACAAGCTTTATTGAAACAATACAAACAGGTTTTTGATGTCAGTGTGTTTGTTTCAGCCCACTCTGTCAGAGATTGTTGGGTGAATATCAGGAGTACCTTCAACCATAATAATAGATGAGTTGATCGGTCCAAGCTTAAAGCTGACTCATCTGCTTACTCACACATAAACATCTGCCGCAGATGTTCATGTGCCTTGTTGGCCACTCTGGAACCCTCTGCAGTTCTTGAAAGATATTTGCCACAAAGAAGACTATGAGGTAATTTCAATAAAAAGATCATTTAGTGACTTCTCTGATAGGTAGATTCAAAGAAATGCTGGGATAGCATTTGTCAATAGTGTTGTGTGACCTCAATCAATTTTATAACATAAGTTGTTGTAAAATAATATAGGTTTAAATTGATTTGTTTGATTGGTGTTTCTGAGCTTTGATGATGGCATGAAATGCAAGTCATGTTGCTGTTGCCAATTCATGTGATAGTATGAGAATTGAACAAAAATACAAGAGAGGTCCTCTTGTATTTTTGTTAGGAGCTACACTAAAGTCATCCTGTTCAGTAGCTGAATTAGTTAATCTGTATGTTTGTATAATGTTATTGCTGGATGAGTTGGTTCAAATAGAAAAAAACTTTCTCTGATGGAAATGTTGTTCATAGGATCCTTTGTCAATAATGAAGAAGTCTGCTAGAAAAATCAATTATTGGAGTCCCAAAGTCTTAATCATCCACAATTGGCCTGGCTGGCTGACCTACATCTACTTGTATCTTTTGTTGCTAATTCTCTATCTACAATGGCAACAATATGTTTTTGATTTCTCAAATATTGTTTTAATATTATTTCAGAACTTTGATCCAGTTCCTGATGACTACATAGACCTGTCAACTAGACTGAATGTCAAAGAAGAGCAACAATCTGAACTTGAAAATTATTTTCAATTAAACATTTATCAGCGTAGTCGGTGAACTGACTGGCCTCGCTGTAAAGCTAAATACTGCAGAAATGTCACAAAAGTTCTAAGTGCAAACAGGTCATAGATGACCTGCTGGTCGCCATGAATCATTTGGTTGCCAAACCATTGGCTGACCAAAACTATTGGTTCTTCAGGAAGCATGTGACAGAAAGATTGAACTCTATGAGAAGAATACAGTTGGATAGTGCATGTCATGAAATTTTCAGTGCTCTAAATGAATGGCAGCCTAGTCAACCAGCGTGAAAGGGTATCCATCCAGTTTATTGGTCAATAGTTGATTGACTATCCTAAACAAGCCTCTTTAGTAGTATTTTCCTTGATGATCCTTGAAAAACTAAAAGAAATTGGGTGTTCTGGTGATTTTTTGAAAGAAAAATTTTAGGTTGGGAGGTTCGTGAAAAGTTTATTTTTAATTTTTGACTGGTACTTGGAGTAAATAAAAGCTTCAGGCTTTTTATTTGATGGAACTTCTAGAAATTATTACTAAAAAAATTGTGTCTTTAATGATCCTTTAGCACAGTATTATAAAAAACAGAAAGTGGCTGTGAAATGTTCTTACTGTAGATTCTAAATTGGGTATATTGGTTCAAATCTAACTCATATAATGTTTGGTTGCACAACAGAATGAAAAATATTAATCTAGATGTGACAACAGGGTTTTGACTCCTGTATGTAACTTGCTTGCTTGAAGATGTTAACATGTGTCGATTAAAAAACAAAATTGTTAGTGTTTTGTTGTTTCTGCATATCATCATATTTTAACTTCTGATGCTTCAGTCATTCTTTTTGGACAATATATGTGAATGATGGTGTTGTCTTGGATGTCATGATAGTGAAAAACAATTTCTTGAGTTGAAGTTCATGCACAAAAATATTTGAAAACTCTGTGTCTTGTTCAAACACATTATTGGGTTTTTGATTGGTCTTGATCTCTCTATTGTGGAAAGTGGCTCTTGGGTAGACCTGAACTTGTTCAAAAAGCTTAGAAAAGAAAACATATTATTTGAATATTCACATTAGTTTTCTTTTACGTAAGTGGTTTTAACCTTTACAACCCGGTCACATTATCTGTAGACCTAGCGTCGATGATGTCACATTGGTGCTTTGGTACGGTGTGTAAAACAAGCATCATTAGGATATTATTTTTAATGAATTATAAACATTTTTTTTACTTTATTATTAATTGATTTAAAGGTGTTGTGTTGTGATGGTGATTAATATTATTATATTGATGAAAAATGAATGAAAAAATCTTGGTTAAGTACAAAAAGTATATTTACATAGTAAGTACAAAGTATATTAAAACAGTGATCAAAAAGTGAAAAAAAGTCCCCATATCAAACTTTACAAAATCATGTTTTTGATCGATAGTCGACTATCGAACGGAAACTTTAACAAAAATACTAAAAATCGTCGTCAGAATAAATAATTGGCTCTATGCCTGTCATTAAATCTTCGATGTCGCTATCGCTTATCTCACTATCTGAACTCTCTTCTAGGGATACGATCATTTGACGAAAATTCCCTTCTTCAAGATGGTCTTTTTCCCAATACTCCTGTTGAAGTCGTTCAACATGATTTACCTCCTTTTTCCAGTCGGAAGGTGTAATTGAATTAATTGCAGTTTTTGTTAGATTTTCTATTTCTTTTTCAGACTGATTAATATTTTTGTCTGTCACCCTTTGCTTTACTAGATTCCAAATATATTCAATAGAATTTAGATCACAGTGATAGGGTGGCAGACGTACTATTTCTTGACCACTTTCTCTCATCAATTCATCGACAACATATTTTTTTGGCGGCTTTGTCTTCAAGATAATAAGGTACAATTCCCTCTTTGTCATCTTTTTGTCAAACGGAATGTTATTGTTACGCAACCAGTTTTGCATATCACCTTTGAGAGATGCGCTCGTGGGCGCCTTTGTTAATTGCGTTGAGTGGTAAGGCGCATTGTCAATGACGACTATACCATTCGGCGGTTAGTATCAACTTTTCTCAGCCATTTTAGAAAGTTATTGGTATCCATCTCATGATGATAATCGCCAGTTGTTTGTTTGCATTTATATAGCAGTTCAGCACCTGGAATGAAGCCGTTCTTCCCACCTAGGGTTGCCACCTTTTTTTATGCAGTTAAAGTACATTGGTTAAAATAGGTAAGAAAAAAAAAGTACATAGCATCAAAATAAAGTACAATTTATTTTCAAAGCCGCTTTCCGCTGTCTGTCCCTATGTATGCTTAGATCTTTAAAACTACGCAACGGATTTTGATGCGCTTTTTTTAATAGATATAATGATTCAAGAGGAAGGTTTATATGTATAATACATGCATAATATAGTAGAGAAACAATGATAATTTTAGAGGTTTCTAATGTGATGTCTTAATAAACATTTTTTCGCGCTTACATTGCTAGTGCTAGCTTAACCGTACCAGATAGATCAAAATAATGTACTACAGTACTGTACACCTTAAAAATATATACAAAAAGTACGCAATGGCATATACCTATCTCTTACGGATAACATACTATACATTCATTTTAATACTTTAAAAAATGGACAATTATAAAGCGCTAATTCGAAAGCTATTTACACTAATACTGTATTAATCCTTATCATTTTAAGTACGTTAGTTGGCTTGAAAATTTCATGAAAATATTTTTTTTTCCTTTGCTCTATCCAAATTAAATGAATACCTTAGGAGATATAGCAAAATCAAAATAATGCGCAACGAAATTAATTTCGTGTCACCGTGATTTGACCGGGCGCCTCGCTTTCCAGCCGAGGGAGTCCGAAAAAAATTTAACATACATTGATATACTACATAAACATGTAGTATATTAATGTATGGTGGAATTGTGTATCTTATATATGCCTACAGAAAAGTCCGCGATGGCTTATGTCTATATATTAAAGATGACATCCTACCTATGTCCATTTTAATACTTTAAAAAATTGGCAATTATAAAGCGGTAATGTAAAAGGTATTTACACAAATACGGTATTAATCCTTATCATCTAAATAAATATTATGTACCTATAACAAGGAAAGATGATTGATTTTTTGTTTGTTACGATTTAACTCAAAAACTACTCGACCAATTTTACCGAAAGCTACATCTCCTCGGAGTAACATAGGCTATTTCATATTTTCTGTAAAGAACCTGTGCAAAGCCAGGGTGGGTTGCTTACTAAAAATTAATTGCCGAATGTCTAAAAATTAATTGATGTTTATTTTGCAAATGGGTTATAAATAACACTTTTACACGTCATTTTTTTTCTGTAAATGAAACTAGATGAGGCCAGTGTTTCCTAACTGACTACTCTGAGAAGAAACATTGAAACAAACTCAGAGATCAACGTCTCTTTTAAGGTCCATACAATCTGTTGTGATGAAATCATATGAGAGCCATATAGGTTTATGTCTGTGGCGCCCTTTAGAGAACAGA
Source organism: Tholera decimalis (assembly GCA_943138885.2). Taxonomy (NCBI): domain Eukaryota; kingdom Metazoa; phylum Arthropoda; class Insecta; order Lepidoptera; family Noctuidae; genus Tholera; species Tholera decimalis. Next base: position 14,532,099 of record OW964551.2, read on the forward strand.
ATCACACAAATTTGAGCAGGCCCGTCCAAACAGTGCAAGCATTTGTCAAACATCGCGTAGCTCAATGGCTCTGCAAAGTACCAACTTGCTGCATTGGACTCGATCGAGCGCAGAGCTAAAAGCGACGAGGTGCTGGTGGACAAGCTAATAGCCTGGCTCATCGGCGAACCGTTGCTTGCCTGTCGGTTTTCTACAGCTTGTACTTCGGGGAGTGTGCGCAGGAGCTCCATGACCTAATTCCTCCATCTCCTTTTCACTACCGGTCTACCAGACGCACGGCTGGGTACCTCCCACATTTGGTTGATATACCGTCTTGTCGTACCAAGTGCTTCTCCTCCACATTTATTGTGCGCACAGCCAAGCTGTGGAATTCTTTGCCGACTTCTGTGTTCCCTGCCACTTATGACCTATCAGCCTTTAAAGCACGAGTAAATAGGCATCTTCTAGGCTCGCTCGTCCCATCTTAGACCTCATTTATCGCTTACCATCAGGCGGGATTGAGGTCAAGGGTGGGCCCATCAGTAATAATAATAAAAAAAGAATCTTAAGGAGCTCGAACGATTTGACGAACAATACCAAAGTAAGGACATTTGGGTGGTCCGTATAAAGCGCACAAACTGCCAAAGAGTGCGGTAATCTATTCATAATATCCGTTGTTATCCCACAATGCTATCACATTCACTGTTGTGCTTTTACAAAAATAAAATATATTACTTGAAAAGAAAATGATGTTATCATCTTGTACAAACAAAATTAAAAATGGTAAAGTAAAAAAAGTATATTCTATTAATTGAAAAAGGAAATAATATTGTCATGTCAAAATGTATATGAAATAATCATTATAAAAAAAAAGAAATGAGTAAAAAATCAAACAAAACAGATGTAATTGGAGCAGCTCAATCCTAAGCATTTTTGTCCGCAAGATAGTCTTTAACAAAATAAAAAGCTTTCTGGCAAAGTTTCTGCTTCACAAATGATTTAAATTTATTGTGGCTTAGTTCTTGCACATGACTGGGAAGTTTATTGTAAAAGCGTATACACTGACATCTAAATGAGCCCCCAATTTTCTTGAGCCTAGTTGAAGGAACACTGTATATGTAGGTAAGCGCATTAGTTCAGAACAGCTGCATTTATTTAACTAATTATTTTTTTGTTGTGTTCGTAATAATTGTCTGGATAGGGTTTGGAGAGAAAACTGTATGATACCGGAAGAAAAATTGCACCCGAGCGAAGCCGGGGTGGGCACCTAGTTATGTTTAAAAACATATTTCTTATTACTTTTTGCACTTTGTATGAAATTAGAATCTCTACTAAACAATTGCACAGCGTCTTTACAGTCTATATTTAAATTAAAGTAAATAAGTAATTCATTTTTTTATCAAATTCAGAGACGCTTTGTTTATTACGACTTTACGACTAAAGTTTTCAAAATCCCAAAGAATCATGCGAAATAAAGTATTTTCGTGTACTTTATTGTTCTCATAAAGTATAGAGTACAAGTACCTGAAATAACGTACAATACTTTATTATAAAGTACGGGTGGCAACCCTATTCCCACCGCACAGTGGTCCCGGTTCCTAAGTAGGGCGGTCATAGGGCTTGCAGATCGGATTAAAAATGAAAGAATAACTTTTTTCCTAAGAAATTATTGTTTTAAGGTTCTAAGGGTAATATAACAAGTAAAAAAATATATTTTTAAAAGCAAGGTAGATTATATTCTCAAAAAAAAGAAACATTTATCCATACTAAAAATAGGTAACAATAAAACTGATTTTATTTATTTATTATCTGAACATATAAAATAGTTGGTATATAAATAACAACATTTAATAATAAGCCATTTATTCAACAGTATGTGGTAGTACAATTTCCCTAATATCTAAGCTAAATAAAATCTAGGTTGTCTTCTGTTGATTGCCATTCGGCAAAGGCCTCCTCCAACCTTTTCCACTCGTTTCTGTCCTTGGCAACACGGCTCCAGGTCACACCTGCAAATTTGGCCAGGTCGTCCTCCCATCTTTGACGGGGTCTTCCCCTTTTTCTTTTTCCTGGGGTACCACTCTGTGACCTTCTTGCTCCACTTCTCCTTCCCTCTACTCATATGCCCAGCCCATTTCCATTTTTGTATCCTGACATTTGTTGCTATGTCCCGAACCTTTGTGTTTTTCCTAATGTCTTCCAACCTGACTCGATCTTTTTTCTTTATTCCCATCATGCTTCGCTCCATCGAGTTCTGGCATATGTTTAGTTTCTTGCTGTTCAATTTAGTGGGGGCCCATGTTTGACTTCCGTACATCAATACATATACCTGTATTGATGTAAATAACAACATTTACTGGTTAATAAATAGCGGAACATAGTATTTTACATAAAACAAGGGATATTTACATAGTAGGAAAACATAATTAACAATATTAACATATTTAAAAAATTGCAATATGACTTAACTACATAATAAATCCAACACTTCTTTTGCTAACACAGACTTCTTTTTACACGGTAAGTTTCTCATACTCGAAATAAGTGGGTCTGAATTAAGAAGTCTGTACAAAAGATCCATGACTTCTCGTGAATATTTCCTAGTGTTATCGCGTCTAAATAATTTAACTAATTTATTACAAGATTCAGCGGCCTCTTCAGACAATTCACCGATAGACAATATAGAATTACCAATCACCTCTGATTAAAATCTTATGTATTGATGAAGGCAAGTTATACCAAGGATGTTCCTCAATAAGCATTTTGGTAGTATCAAAAGCATTACTCTTAAATTTTTGTGAATTTATTTTATATCCTGATGTTAAGCTCTGCAGGAGGTAACTACATCTGTCTAATCTGGGGGCACGGCAGTGCCCCCGCCAAGTCGAGCAAAAAAGCGGCACGGCCGTACCATTCTTTTCTCGAAGCAATTCAGGCCATTTTCGACCCCCTATAACTTCGTTGTGGATAAAACTAGAAGCCTGAATTTTCAGTAACCAAACAGGCATTGTATAAATACGGTATATTTCATTCAATTTGAACCAGTAGTTTAAGAATTATAACGAGTTAAAGTTCCTTAATTTTGTAAATTTTGTCACTCACTGACTGACCGATCATCAAAAGTCTAAGGCACTTCTAGCAGACATAGAAGCTTCAAATTTAGAATACAATTAGTGTTTAGTATATGAATCAAGGAAAAACTATAATATTTTTCAATTTCGTTCCAGTTTTCTAGATACATCAACTGCATAAATAACTTTGTAATTCCATATAAATATATAGGATTACAAAGTTACATTTGCAGTTAATTAATCAGTGTACCTGTATAATATAATGAAATAATAGATGTAGATGGGTACTTTTTTTTTTCTTGGTGATAAATATCATCGAATGACTTCTTCCGCTCGGGTGTATCAGAATTCTACTGACTAAAAACCCACCCTGTTCCTTGAGGCGCGCGTGGAACACAACGCGCCGCCGACCCGGGCCTGGTCCTTACAATATTTCTGATTTTTGTTGTTTACGCCCACTCTTACGATTTCTGTTCATAACTTCGGCAGGTATGGGCCGGATTTCTTCCAAGATACTAGTATTTGTCCTTGTGATATTTAGAAGTGGAGAGCGAGGGACCGGCCTCTGTTCTGGAGTGCCAGTTACTGAACTCGGTTGTGGAGAACCAGGGGCTGGACACGGTTGTGGAGAGGCAGGTCCTGGACTCGATCGTGCCCTTGGGAGGAGTCCGGCAGTGGACAGCTGTTGGCTGATGATGACGTATTTTGCTCATTTGTTTTAGATATGTTCGCAGCGTTGGCTTGGTAAACTTCAGATGGCGCAAAATGTTCATCACCAATCACATGCCTATTAAATGGATATATGCCACTGGCACGAAATCCACTTATTGCATTCAAGGGTGCAGCACCTTTTAAATATGCTCCTGTAAATACTTTGGCAATGTCGTACTGATTAATGATCCTGCCAGGGTGTTGTTTTTGGAAACTGTTGACTTCTATCTCAAAATATTTTTTTATTGGCCCATAGACTGCAACATCTAATGGTTGTAACTTATGAGATGTATGCGGAGGAATAGATAAAAATATAATATTGTTTCTCGTTGCATAATCAAGTGCTTCGTAACTTTTATGCGATTCATGATTATCTAGTATTAAAAGTGCTTTATGATTGCAGAAGGACGAACTTTTTGAACAAAAATTTGCAACCAGTCTAAAAATTCTGAGCACACTAAAGATACACCCACTATCGGTAGTCGTTGCTTCTGCTCCAGGAGGAGCACCGTCTAAGAGCCTCGGATTCAGCCTCTTTCTCTTAAAAATGAAAAACGGCGGGACAAATGTTCCAGAGGCAGAGCAACAACAAACTACGATCGTCAAGACTCCTTTTTCATTTCTGGAACCAATTCCAACCTGCTTCTTTCCATAGGTTGATAAAACTTTATGAGGTCTAGTTGATGAGGTCCTAATTCCAGTTTCATCCATGTTGAATATCATGTCAGGTTCAATATTGTGTTTTTCTACGACTTCCTCTAACAAAGAATAAAATCACTCGATAGCTACGCGATTAAACCCAATCGGTCTTATTACAAAAAAATGCTTAAGTACTGGTTTAAACCAAGACTAAAAGGTCTAGGATTGTGACGGTATTAACGTTAGTACCAGTATCAAAATGTGTTCCAATTACAAAACGAAGACTATCTCAGGATCTGTTAGTACCAAAGAAGGTCCATGGTTCAAATAATATCCACAGATAAGAAACAAAAATGGCATTCTTTCATTCGTTCGTACAATCTTTATTTGAAGCAACGTTCCGTTTCTATAAATATTGATATTATAATAACACTTGAAATGATTAAATAATTATTAATCAATACAAAAATATGTCATAAATTGTTCGTTGTTCAGGTTACAATATAATGAACAAGCGCAACTTGTACTTTTGACGCGCTGTTTATAATCAAGTTGTCATATTTTTTAACACCTCTAGCTTGAAATGGAATGAATTACATTCGGGGCCAGCCCGCGTCATTTGAAGCCAATGTTTACGTCCTTTTGAATAAATAAACACACTTCATATTTATTAATAGATATTATTCTTGGTATTTCTATTACTAACAGTTTGTTAGTTGGTTTTTTCGTGAGTTGTTGTGTGTGAGCTAGCTATGAAATGGAACAACAAAAGAAAAAACGGGGTAAAAACTGGAGTTCTGAAGAAAAAGTTAGTGAAACATAATTTTTTAATTATTATTAGGTAAACAATGCTTTGTTTTATCTTATTTCGACTACCTAACGCGGATGTTCTTATTATTGTAGGAAATATTACGTGGCCTTATTGCTGAATCAGCACATATTATAGAAGATAAGTTTTATATATAAAATATTTTTAAGTAGTAGGCATTTTTATAAATCTTCGGGACATCCGTGACAAATTTTCCAGACACATCATGTAAATCAGCTGTATCCTCTTGAATCTACAAATAAAACAATAATATTAGTAAATATAGATATTATTTAGATTTTGTCATGATTTTGTCTAATGTTATGTTAGCATTGACCAAGGGTACTTACTTCATGGCAAGCCCAGTTGCGTAATGCGCAAACCACTTGCACTTCAGGACTCAATGGGCATCCTCGAGGGTCGTGGGATTAATCCTCACGTAAAACATCCACAATTTTTTCCCCAAAACGTTTTGTGAACCTATACTTATATTTAAAATCTTCGTCACTCAATTAAAGGATTTACACGATGACGACGTCTGTAAGATCGCCGAGACGTCTCCAGTATATCCAAATCTTCCAAATCCAATCAATCCAGTCAATCATATTAATATCCATTTTTTACGATTTGCAAATAAAAAGACAATAACAATCAACGCAACCTCAAAAATTTATTACCGATATCAAAGTTAATCCATGGTTAAACTAGGGGTCTCTGCGGACTAACTTTAGTACCTTAGATAGTTCCTGAACTAGTGATAAACTTCATTTTATAATAACGTTTTATTTAGTCATGGTTTAAACCTAGTAATAATCCTAGTACTAAATTTAAATCGTGTTTTGGAATAAGACGGTTTGACTCGAGCTATGGATGTTGGTTCAGGTGATCTTAGAGTTAATGTTGGATGGCGAATTTTGAAATTTTTGAACCAGCCTTTTCCGGCTATATTTCCGGAAAAAACTCCAGCTTTCCCTTTCTGTTTAGCAAATTCTCCAGCTATTTGCATGAACTCGATTCGCGTGAGGCCATAAAACAAAGAATCCATCCTTTGAACATAGTTTAACAGCTCTTCTTCCTCTTCTGGGGTAAAAACAGGTACAAATCGGCCTAATTTCTTTGTTAAAGAACCAATCTTAATGTGCCTATGTAATGTAGCATAAGGAATGTTATACATCTTACTTGCTTTTAATTGTGAGGTATTCTTTGCTTCTTCTACAGTTTTAGCTAAGCTTTCTTCAGACCAGCTGGCCCGCTCAGTCTTCCGTTTACACTTATGCACCATCTGGAATAAATATATTTATTAACACGATGTAGGTATAAACAAAGGCCTTGATTATTATTGCTTGCGCAAGTTTTATTTAATTTATAATTTTTCTACTGTCACATTTCGGAACGCACCTCTAATGGTATAATTATGTTGTTATCATCATATTTCCGAACGCATCTTACATATTAGAATACAGATTCTTATTTGACCGCAGTTTTTTGAGCTAACCATATCTCCTTTCCTCCTATCTTATTCCCATAAATCAGAGAGAGAAGAAATGCTTACCGCACGTGCCAATCAGTGTGGCGCATTCGCCGCGACCAATCACGGCACATACGCTGTGATTCGAGAAAAAGAAAACGCCATATTGTGTCTTCGTTAAGAAACCACCGCCCGCTAAGCTACAATCCCGCGCCGCGCCAAAAATAATAAAACCGCTAATATATCTAGAAATCTAAAAACTATCAATTATCCGTGTTGGCCAACACACGTGACAAAATAAAGACCAAGTGAAGTGCTCATCAAATAAGAGGAAGAGACTCAACACGTGCAACATCTTCTCATGCTGTCCTTGCATTCACGCGCTTCATCCAGAGGATATCCAAGTAAGTCCTTCACCACCTTCTTCCTACCCTGGTCAGCTCATTATTGTGTGTGGTCAATATTTCACTTCGCCAAAATTACATTCCTGCATACGGTCCTTCGAAAGCCGCATTTACCTAACCGCAACCGCACGATAACTTTGGTCCAAACGAGCCGGATTCAAAGAATCAGCGATCTACTGTACTTTTCATAAGTTTACCGCAACATAATTATATAGGTCTCATACCTAGGATTTAGGTCAAAATACCTAAGATACGTATATTAAGATACGTAAGTTCGTAAAACCGCCATATTGGACACGTACAGTCGGCCAAGAAAGTGGTGTACCACCCTAAGGTTGAATATCGCTTGCAGATTCATAGGTGATAAAGATTAGTTTCGCTTGCAGATCGATCTGATAACTTCTATTGCTGTCTTTATCTGATTATTGATAACGACTATTACTGTTTGTAACGTGACAGCTGTTCTTAGTTTGAACTTGATGGAACCAATGACGTCGTAAAATCAACGGCGGGGGGCTGTAGATTTTGATGACAAAATTGTATCTACAAATTCAGAATTGTAATCAACAAGTTACATAAAATTGTAAAGGCACAAGGCGAGTCCACAAACCTACAATTTCTGTAAACTTGTAATTACAATATCAATAAAAAACAAGCTAAAAATAGATTTATCCTTTTATTAAATTTCTACAATCAATTTTAAAATACTTATAACAAACAAAAACATAGCATATATAGTAATATTTAGAAGATATTGAAAATTTTTAAAAATTAGAAACGGGTGTAACCGCCGTTGGCCTCTATAACCTCTAAAAGACGAGACCTCATTGAACCAACAAGCCGTGAGCAAATATCGGTTCCCCGCATTTCCTCCCAGATATAATTACAGTGACTAATAAGAGCTTGTTTGGTTCTTTCATTTTGATGCGACCATCGTTGGACCATAAGGCCCCAAAGATTTTCTATCGGGTTGAGGTCCGGCGATCTTGAGGGCCACTGAATTACCCTTACGTCAGTGTGTGAACGAAACCAGGCTCTTACGATCCTCGCATTATGAATTGAACAATTATCTTGAACAAAATCAAATTGTGGCACTTCGTTCTCCGGGTAAACATTACGGACTGTCGGTAGCATTGCATTCTGAAGCACGTCGATATAATTTACAGCCGTCGCTCGAGGAGGTAGAGAACACAATTCTCCTACACCATCCGTACTCATCCAGCCCCAAATATTTACGGAAATTCGACCTGATTCTCTATTTGGGATTACATGATCATCTTTATACCGTGTTGAATTATATCGCCAAAGGTGAAGACGTCCATGCTGACTGGATTTAAACGTTTTTTCATCACAAAACACTGTATTAGACCAATCAAACTCTAAGTGCTCTCTGGCGAAGTTCAGACGAGCAAGTCTGTGAGCATCCGTCAAATATATTTTCTTGGCGTAATGCCTGTGGTGCAACCCCATGTAATGTAGATGATTCCTTATTGTTTGGGCACTCACATCGAACATCTCCGCAAAATGTTTTGTGGGCTTAAAACCATTGATTTCATATTCCCGTCTCATGAATTCTCTATCGTTATTGGAGAGTGCAGGCCGGCGACCACTTCTTCTGTGATCCAACAAACTTCCCTCCTCTCCTTCACGACGAATCCAAAAGCGGACAGAACGCCTCGATATATTCAAATTCCGGGATATCGCACTGATACTGCTTCCCTCATTAAATTGGGCAATTATTTGTGCTCTTTCGGCAATGGTCAAGTTGGCAGGCATTGAGATGATTTTATATGCAGTTGATTGAAAAATAACACGGAAAATATATCGATTTTTTGCATATACAGGGTGTGGCGGAAATAATGGATAACCCTGTAACTGCCAGTAGGTCATATAATGGTCTATCATATATCCCAATTTCAAACTCAGGTGGTCAGGCATTTCAAAGTTATTTTTATTTGTTTATTTTTTTTTGAAAATATTGTACCTATTTTATAAAATCAGCTGCCGTTTCAACATTTAACGGAGTTTTTTTATTCTGTTTTTTGCGGTCTGCTTCTGAATGTTTGTGTAATCACACGCGTATGAAGATTTTTTGTTACACTCTAAGATGATTTCAGAAAAAAACACATAATACTTACTTTTTAGTTTTTTTAAATTGAATCCTGTAACTTTGACTCCATACTCTGAAAAAAAAATGTATGGCACAGTTATGGCCCATTACTTTAAAAAGTTGTCCATATCATGCGGATTCTAAAATGGTATCATAGTGGCCAGTATCGTACGAATGTGCAAAACTATTTCAGTTTGAATTCAAAAGGTTCATAATTTCAAAAAAATATTAAATTCAAAAAAATGTGATTCTGTATTTTACTAATCTTCTGTGTCATGTAAATTGTTGTAAAAACGTTTCTAACTCACTTTGACATTGCTAAAACACCACTCAGGTAATAAAAAACCCAGTCTCACTTTCTTTGGGATGACAGAGCTATTGTGCTTCCAGGCTGTGGCTTTTTATTGATTTACTTTAAAGAGGTAGATAATAACGAGTTTAAGACTCCTTACTTAATTAGGTAATTATTTTACAGGTCAATTGATACAATAAAAAGCAATGTTCATGACACAAATGTATTTAAAAATCATACAAGATGTTCGAAATGAGCCCCATCGGCTGCGATGCAAGCTCTGCACCTTCTAATAAATGAACGTTTGATGCGACGTGCAAAGCCTGCCAAACTTATTTCCTGAGCAGCAGACTGCACACGTTGCCGCAATTGCTCCACAGACGTAATCTCTTCTTTGTAAACTTTTTCTTTTAAACAGCCCCAGTAAAAGAAGTCTAATGGGTTCAGGTCCGGCGAACGGGGTGGCCACAATATTGGCCCTAAGCGCCCTATCCAACGTTCTGGATATGTCTCATTCAGGTGCTCTCTCACTCTTGCCGCATAATGTGCAGGGCAGCCGTCGTTTTGCAGCCACATGTTCTCACGTGTTTCATTAGGAACGTCTTCTAACAGCTCGGGTAAATTATTTTGCAGGAAGTTCAAATAGCTTTCAGCATTAAGAGTCGGTGGCAGCTCAAACGGACCAATAATTTGGCCGTTAATTATTCCTGTCCATAAATTGATTTTCACTTGGTACTGCGATCGGTCTTGTCTAATTAAATGTGGATTTTCAAGCTGCCAACTGTGTAAATTGTGTATATTCAAATACCCGTCCTTCCTGCATGTAGACTCGTCACTCCAGAGGATATTTTCAAAGAAATGTGGTTGTTCTCTAATTCTTCTCAACATTATACGACAAAATTCTTTTCGTGCTCGGTAGTCCCTTAGAAGTAATGTTTGCACCCTTTGATAGTGGTAAGGGTACAATTCGTGACGTTTTAATATGCGATGTACTGTTCTGGTTGACATTCCAGTAAACCGAGATAAAACTCGAATGGATATGGTAGGATCTGCTTCTACTAACTCCATAACTTCTTCTTCGTTATTGTAGACTCGTGGTCGTCCTTCACTCGCGCCGCCCACACCTGTACCAGGTATTCTTCCCTCACAGTAGGCATTGTGTACGCGAATAAAAATTCGGTAATCAGGGTGTCGACTATTCGGGTACCTTTCTCGGTAAAGTCTTGCCGCTTCATTGGCGTTGCCTCTACATTCACCATAAATGTAGTGCATGTTGGCATATTCTACCGATGTGTAACGTTGAGGCATTGTCAACAGCGCACTTGCCACAACAGTCCGGGTACAGTAAGCAATGTCGTCGGGATCACTAAACAACGCAAGTCCAAATCACAGGCAAATCAGAGTCCGAAAAGAAATGCAGTAAGTCACGAGTTAGATTTAACGAACGAAAAACAGGGAGCAAAGGCGCGTGCGACTACGTACGACAACGAACGGGATCACACTGAATGATGTTATGAGGAACTATTGATGTGGTGATTCTAAAAAAAATACAGCTTGCCTTTTTCTATTTTGCACAATAGCTATATTGTTTCCATCGAGCCAGAATTCCAGGTAGCCCCAAACAAAGAAAGGACCGGTTTTTTTTTACCTGAGTGATGTTTTAGCAATGTCAAAGTGAGTTAGAAACGTTTTTACAACAATTTACATGATACAGAAGATTAGTAAAATACAGAATCACATTTTTTTGAATTTAATATTTTTTTGAAATTATGGACCTTTTGAATTCAAACTGAAATAGTTTTGCACATTCGTACGATACTGGCCACTATGATACCATTTTAGAATTCGCATGATATGGACAACTTTTTAAAGTAATGGGCCATAACTGTGCGATACATTTTTTTTTCAGGGTATGGAGTCAAAGTTACAGGATTCAATTAAAAAAACTAAAAAGTAAGTATTATGTGTTTTTTTCTGAAATCATCTTAGAGTGTAACAAAAAATCTCCATACGCGTGTGATTACACAAACATTCAGAAGCAGACCGCAAAAAACAGAATAAAAAAACTCCGTTAAATGTTGAAACGGCAGCTGATTTTATAAAATAGGTACAATATTTTCAAAAAAAAATAAACAAATAAAAATAACTTTGAAATGCCTGACCAACTGAGTTTGAAATTGGGATATATGATAGACCATTATATGACCTACTGGCAGTTACAGGGTTATCCATTATTTCCGCCACACCCTGTGTTTGACAAAATGTCAATTGTCAGTTTTCTTTTTCAAATGGAATTCGGTTGTCTAAATAGTTTTTATTACTTTTGTTTGGAAACATTTCAATTGCTTTGTAGAAACTAATGTCCTTTTCATTTATACTAAAGGTTAAAATGTCATGTACTTATATGTGACATATGACGTATGAATACTAAATACATAGGTTTACGTCATGATAATGTTGTCTCTTTCAGTAATATCTTTTTATAACGAACCTTGTTGTAATTTTCGATGACCGGGAAACTAAATCAAAACTGGTACACCACTTTCTTGGCCGACCGTACCTACGTTCAGTGGTTCGTACTTACTTTCCCGCTAAATACATAATTCATTGAGAATTACTGTATCAACTTAATATTTCTCCTATTACAAGGTGTCTCAAAAGAAAGTTCACATTTAAATCTTTTTTTAAAAGAAAAGTCTTAGCTTTATTGAAAAAATGTTTATTTTATATTGAAGTACACTGTTTGGGAATTTATTTTTTAAAAATAACATCGTCCAAATGTAAACCGTTGCGCTCTCGGCATTCATTTAGTCGGGCACTAAAATTGCCTATGACAGCTCGGCAGGTAGTCTCCGTGATGGCTGCCATTTCATGACGGATATTTTCTTTTAATTGTGCCAGGGAAGTCGGTTTATTAGCGTAAACTTTTGATTTGACATAACCCCACAGGAAAAAATCCATAGGCGTTAAATCGGGACTCCGTGGAGGCCAATTTATGTCACCTCGCCAGGAGATTAATTTGTTCGGAAAAATTTCTCGAACTCGAGGCAGAGATCTGTTGGACGTGTGTGAAGTTGCTCCATCCTGCTGGAACCATGTTCTTTGGTTGTAACCAGGAAAGTTTTGTAGTTGGGGTACGAAAAACTCGTCTAACATCTCCACATAACGCTCTGAATTCACTGTGAGTGTGCGTCCCCTTCCATCTTCAAAAAAGTAAGGGCCGATAATTCCTCGCGCCGACATCGCTGCCCATACGGTGAGTTTGGGTGAATGTAGCGGTTTCTGATGTTTTTGTTTTGGGTTGGTTGCACTCCAGTTACGACAATTTTGCTTGTTTACATGCCCATTCAGGTGAAAATGGGCTTCATCGGAAAACAAGATGTTGGTGAACGTTGGAAAGCGCTCAATCATCTGATTTACAAAGGCAAGCCTCTGACCAGCATCTTGAGGCTTCAGTTCTTGCACTAACTGAATTTTGTACGGGTGCAGCTTTAAATCTTTGTGTAAAATGCGGCATAATGAAGATCTGTGCACATTTAAAGCAACAGCACGCTTCCGAATCGAGAGGTTTGGATCATCTCGAATAGACTGAGTAACACTGTCCACGTTTTCGGCTGTTCTTGATGTTCTTGGTCGCCCAGATTTTGGTTTCTCCAGAGTTGACCCAGTCTCTTCAAACTTTTCAACCCATTTTGCAATGAGACGAGTGCTAGGCGCATCATTTAAGTGACGAATATGTCGAATACTGCAGAATTTTCTACGCGCTACAGTCGCCGAATTACCGTTTTTGTAAAACTCACGTACGCACAACGCACGGTCCGCACCAGAGAAACGCTCCATAGCGACTAAATTCCCAAGAGCCAGACTACCGACTGACATACCCCCCGCGCCCCTCAGAATAGTTGCTTTCGCGTAATAAGATAAGCAAATGTGAACTTACTTTTGAGACACCTTGTACATTGAAATAGCGTAGGAAATATTCTAACCGCTTATTATCGTGAGTTATCTCGACTAACTTACCTACAACTTATATTTAACCGCATTCCTTTGTTATACCCGCTTAAAATAATATTATTCTAAATCTACCCGCTATACCTAATATTTATCCGCAATATTTTCTGTTAATATTCCAACATGGAAGATCTTAAAATAAAAGTCAAATTACTTCAAGCTAAAAATCAAGCAATCTTTGAACGTTTATCGTCATTGTATGAAACTTCTAAGAAAGTAAATACGTCTAGTATTGAGCTTCGTTCCGCGGAAACATTCATGGCGGACACAGAGATTCTCTCAGTTAGTCGTCAAGAATTTAGTTCCAATTTAGATAAAATAAATACCTATTCTTTACAATTAAATCCTGATCATAAAATTGATTATAACAGTCTTACATCTTTCGACGGTGTTTACACGCGCGTGGAACGAGTACGTTCTCTTATTGCCACGCAATATTCAAGGTCATCGACCGAGTCAGCGTCTCATGATAACATAAAACAATATAAAGGTGCGGTCAAACTCCCACCGATTCAAATTCCGTCCTTTGATGGTAGGATTGATAACTGGCCTGTGTTCTATGAATCATTTAAATCAAATATCCATAGTAATTTAAACCTTACAGATTCTCAACGTGTGCTGTATCTGATCGGTAATTTAAAGGGAAATGCATTGCAAATTACCGCCGGAATTATTCCGTCAGGTGATAATTATACCGCTATCTGGGACAGTTTAGTTAAAAAGTATCAGGATAAACGAGCACTAGGCTCACATTACATGTCTAACATATTAAACCCGCAATTAATAATTCAGCATCTTTAAATTGTTTCATTGAAAGTTTTCACGCGTCTGTTTCTGCTTTAGAACAATTACAAATTAACGATTTAAAGGATTTCATTTTGTTAAATTTAGCTTTGAGAAAGTTGGACCCCGCTACCGTACATTTATTCGAAATGCATAAAAGAGATGAGGAAATTCCTACTTATACGGATTTCGTTGAATTTATAAAATCGCAAGTTAAGATATTAGATCGCATATCTATTTCATCTCGCACCGCGTTAGTGAGTAACAACCCTAATAAAAATAATAATTCTTCTCGCAATCAGTCACGTGATAGTACAGCACATACTTTTGTTGCTTGTGATAATAACCAAACTTGTTTGTATTGCAATAAAGGTGATCATTGTAAACTTTACACTTGTCCAACCTTTCAATCACTCTCAGCAAATTAGCGTTTGGACTTTATTAAAAACAAACGTGGATGTGTAAACTGCCTTAGTTTAACGCACACTGCTTCACAGTGTAAATCTATTCATACTTGTAGGACGTGTAACAAAAGGCATAATTCTCTTTTACATCTAGAAAACAGCTCTCAGCCGCCTCGATCGGCCTCAAATGACGCTGTCACTAGCTCCGCGAATTCGCAACAGGTGGCGCTGTGTGCGTGCTCTCGCGTAGGTACCAACACGCCGCGTACTACAGTGCTTCTATCAACTGCGAGAGTCTACGTTGATAACAAATATTGTAAACACGTTTCTGTGAGATGTTTAATAGATAACGCTTCGCAAAATAATATAATTACTTCCGCCGTTGTAAAAAACTACAATTAAACATTATACCACTTTCAAACTCGTTTATAAAGGGTGTCGGAACTTCTTCGCGGCCTATCATAGGTTACGTTGAGATTACAGTTACTGCTAACAATAAAATTAATTCTTTTAAAATTACCGCTCTTGTTGTCGATTGTATCACGGATAAGTTACCATCTCACCTTGTTGACACTTCTGCAGTGCAACATTTGTTTGATTTACCGCTCGCGGACCCACTATGGCATGTACCTGGTGAGGTTGAATTGCTTCTAGGGGCAAAACTGTTCCCGTATTTATTACTTCACAATAAAATTATCTCACCTACCGCTCCGTCCGCTATTGAAACCGTGTTTGGTTACATTCTTATGGGTGAGGTACCCGCTAGTTTATCTAATAATAATTATAGTCCTGCTGAATTAAATACCGCTTCATATTTTTCTACCGCGCTAAATATAGATAATTCTCATTGAAATGAAATGAAATATTTATTCTGTAAATTGGTTATAAATAACACTTTTACACGTCATGTTTTTTTGCGTGTTTTTTTTAGCTAGATGAGGCCGGTATTTCCTAACTGACTACTCTGAGAAGAAACACCGAAACAAACTCAGAGGTCAAAGTCTCTTTTTAAGTCCAGACAATTTGTATATGAGAAGCATTTAGGTTCATGTCTGTGGTATTCTTTTGAGGAAATAACCACGCAAATTTGAGCGGACCTGTCCAGACAGTGCAAGCATTAGTCAGTTATCGTGTAGCTCAACTTAGAACTTAAGGAGCTCAACAATTTGACGAACAATACCAAAGTTGTTTTATGGTGGCATGGCCCTGAGTGGCTTCTGCGCCTCACTGCTGAGTGGCCTATCACTCCTTTTGTTTCTTCATGCAAAGAACAATTGCTTGAATTTAATAATAAATCAAATATTAAATCTATTAAAACGCATTTGGCTTTTTGGTAATAAAGTTTTTATTATTATTTATTTATTTTATTTATTATTTATACCGTGTTATCGGTTCTCAACTTCTTACCTATGAGGAGCTTTCGACTGTTCTTACTGAAATTGAGGCAGTTCTTAATTCCAGACCGCTTTGTGTCCTGAATGAGGATCCGTACCCAGAACCGCTTACTCCCGCTCATTTTATAATGGCTTCTCCGTTGGCTTCGTTGCCTGTCATGAATGTTCCCGAAACGACGAAGTCTCTAACTTGCCGCAAAAAATTACTTGACCAGATGATTTGTAGTTTCTGGAGGAGATGGCGTATAGAATATTTACATAATCTTCAAGTTAGACAAAAATGGTTGAATGCCGCAGACAATATTAAGATTGGTACAGTGGTTCTCATACATCAGGATGATGTCCCTCCTTTACGTTGGCCAATGGGTGTAATCACCGAAGTTTTTCCCGGCAAGGATGGGACAACCCGCGTTGCTAAGGTGAAGACATGCAGTGGCTCTTTCAAGAGACCCGTTGTCAAACTATGTCCTTTACCTTCTCAATAACATCACCGCGTAATAAACAAAATTTAGCTGTAGTTAACATACTTAAAATATTTTCTTTTCTTAGCACGCTTTAATATAATTTCTCTCCTTCTGAGAATATTACACATCCTCAAAGCCGGGCAGGATGCTTGCGCAAGTTTTATTTAATTTATAATTTTTCTACTGTCACATTTCGGAACGCACCTCTAATGGTATAATTATGTTGTTATCATCATATTTCCGAAAGCAACCTACATATTAGAATACAGATTTGCCCGAAACATATTTACTCCGACAATGGTACAAACTTTATGGGAGCTGAAAGGGAGTTAGCTAAACAGTTGCGTATAGCTCAAACATTTAACAACGACTGTTTGTCGAGAATTAACACCGAGGTGGGGGTAGAATGGCATTTCAATGCCCCGAGCTGGCCGTCTGCAGGAGGACTTTGGGAAGCTGCAGTCAAGTCCATGAAATACCACCTGAAACGCGTCTTAGGAGAGCAAAAGTTGACCTATGAGGAGTTTTTGACACTACTTACACAGATTGAAGCTTGTATGAACTCTAGGCCGCTTTGCCCTTTAACAGAAGATATCGAGGATACTATCTTACTTCGTGACATTTTTTAATTGGCCGACCAGCGACATTTCTACCACACGAACATATTATAAGAGAGCAGGACGTTAACATTCGCCAAAGATGGCAGTTATTAAACAAAATGCAGCAAGGTTTTTGGATACCTGCAACGACTTCAAGTACGAAGTAAATGGCTGAATAAAACAAATAATCTATCGATCGATGATATTGTTCTTATCAAAGAAGATAATCTTCCTCCTATGAAATGGGCACTCAGCAGAATACAGGATGTTCATCCAGGAAAGGACAACCTGGTTACAGTCGTAACAGTCAACAGTAATTTTAACAGTCTACAACAGTTTTATAACATTTGTATTTAGAATATAATAATTTATTTTATTAATAATTAATTAAACAGTTTTTAAACAGTTAACAGTCATTTCTCACTCTCTCTCTCAACATTAAACAGTATATGTATAGGCTTATGCCCGTACATTTTGGTGCTTTTGTGCACCATCGTAGTGAACAGACGTATCGATCAATATTAATATAAACAAACACTTCTTGAACAGTAAGCTTGTCACCTGATCCGATAGGTGCCAGTCTGCAATGGATTTCTGACGTGATAGACTGTCGGCAATCTCGTTGTAAACACCCGGAATGTAGTAAGCAAATGTCTCTATTCTGTTCATGTAGGCAAGCTCTAGAATATTCGCTACTAGATCTGTTAAAATACTGGATCGTGTTCCCCCCTGATTTCGTATGTAAGACACAACAGTCTTGTTGTCTGACTGAATTATGACTCGTCGGTCCTGCAGTTGAGGTAGCGTTATCTGGAATGCTTGATACACCGCAAATAGTTCTTTGCGGTTTATATGCCACGAAATCTGGCTTTCTGCCCATAACCCGCTGAGCAGCGACCCGTTGATTTGAGCACCCCAACCGTTTTCTGAGGCATCCGTTGTAATGAATATTGTCTCCTGACGTGTAAAAATTTCTCGTCCCCTCTGAAGATTCTTCAGCCACCAAGTGCACTCTTGTAGAGCTTTTGTCGGCATTAGATACTTTCGAGTTTTTTTTGATGTTGAGGAAGACAATTGGCTGCGCGTTGAAGATGTCTTGTGTGTAGTCTTCCCAGAGGGACCGTGAACGAAGCAAAGTTGAGCCTTCCTACGAGACTCTTTCCCGTGACCCAGTTCCAGGTTTGTGTTTTTGTTATCTTCAGAAGAATGCTTTTCAAATCGACGATCTTTTTGTGTGGCAAGGAGGTTCTGTTTCCTTTTGTATCCCACATTATTCTCAAGTATTCTAGGCGATGAGTTGGTGGGCTTAGAGACTTCTCTTTGTTTATTTTCCATCCCAGGTCCTCTAGGAAACCTACAGCGCATGCTGTGTCTTCTATTAAGCTGCTCTCCTGCTGATTGGCTATGAGGAAGTCGTCGAGGTACACAACGACTCTTATTCCCATTTGTCTTAGCTGCGCTGCTATCCAGTTTGACACTCTTGCGAATGTCAGTGGAGCGGTCGATAGGCCAAACGGAAGGCAAGTAAATTGAAGCTTCCTGTGCTGATGTGCTATTGCTAAGACTTCTGTGACCTGGTTTCACAGGTATGTGAAAGTATGCCTGAGAAATGTCTATTTTTGCTAGAAAATCTGATTCTTGAAGGAAATCTGGCACTTTGTGATGATTCAGGAGGCGAAATTTCTTTGGGCATAGATAATTGTTTAGTCCTCGTAGATTTATAATAGGGCGAAGGCCCCCATCGGACTTCGGAACTGGGAACATCTTCGATAGATAACCGAACGGGGAATGACAATCCTCCAAAATTCCCTGAGATATCAGCGCTTCTATCTCTGAGTCCATCCCTATAGTTCGAAATGTGGACAGGCGGTTGCTTGTTATAGGCACAAGAGGGGGTTTGATCGTAAACGGAATGGAATACCCTTCTATGATCTTTAAGATTCCAGGAGGAGCCCCGTAAAGCCGCCATATGTTTACATAATTGGCTAGCCTCCCCCCTCTGAAGTCCTGTAAGTCAGGATCTCTTGGGCTTTTTGGCATCGGATTGTCTGTGGAACTTGTTCCTGGAGCTGGTGAACTGGTCACGCTTTGTCGCCTTTCTGGGGTAGGACTTTCCTGACTCGGCATTCGTCGCTTTGAAGGTTTGGAATTTTGGTCGATAAGAAGATTGGGGCGTTTTAGGGATCTTCTTTCTTTGTTCAAAGTTTGTAGAGGTTCTTGGTTGAGGTCTTGGTTTGTAGGAATTTGAAGAGTATCCCCGAAAAAATCCTTGTAGTGAAGGTTGCTTCAACAATTCTGAGACCTGCTGCTCATCAAAAAGATGTGTCGAAGAAGGAGGGATGGCATTAAGTAGCGTTGCGTAGTACTCATCTTTCGGTAGGATCGCATTCCTTCGAAGTTCTATTGTTTCCACTTTACGACCACAAACATATTGCAAGATGTCATCAGAAACCATCTTGAAAGCAGAGTTTGGTCCAGACAGCGCTTCTTTAATATCCGATTTTAGAGAATGATGCTTGGTTGAGAGCTCCTTAATAGCAATTGTAAGAGCCTCGCGTTGCAGCAGCAAGCCATGTAAGATCGTCCCAAAAGAGGATTCTTGCTTAGATAGAGAATCAGATGAAGCATTTGCCGGATTAAGTTTCATAAGAGAAGGGTTAACTTTCGAGGCATGAAATACTGGAAACGCCTGCTGCTTTTTCTGGACCTCAGCATACCGGATCTGTTTGTACCCCAAGTCACCCAGTCTCATGCATTTAATACCCTGCTCCTCGATATGTGCCTTTGGTGTTGGAATTGGAGGTTCCTGTTGTTTAGTTTGGGGAGAGAGGTCAAAATCATCGTCATCATCCTCTGAGGTTAGAGCCGGGGCCTTCCAGTTTGAGGATTCTATTGTCTTTTCATTCTGTCTTGGATATTCTTCCTGTAGATCATCATCAGAGGAAGGGTAAGCTGGCCCTACTTCGGATTCATCATCAACATTGTTACTAAGCCTTCCCATGATGTTGGAGAGCATTTCCTTCATCTCGCTAAAATTTTGTTCTAGCTTATCTATCCTTGTTAGCTTTTTAGATTTGGATGACACAGAGCGAAGCGTCGATGAGTCATCTACATCCTCACTATCTGCGAGCTCCCTCGATGCCTCCTTTCTGCTTAAGAGTAGAGGCTTTAATTCTGCTAGTGATGCTACGATCAGTTCATTTTGAACGGCAGAACCTCTGATTCTACATCCGATGGACGGTGGGCCAATTATAAGCCCCACACAGAAAGGCCACCCAAGCATCTTAATCTTCATATCCTTGTAGGTCTTCTCAGAGAGGGAGGTACCTTCTGGGCAGAAGGCTCTAGCAAGTTCGACGGTCGGGAGAGTAAAGCGGATTTTGTTCAGCACAAGAGGGTCCAGGTGCGAACCCAAAAGATCCTCTCTGGTATGAGGTATAATCCTCCATTGAAGCCATCCATCAGGTAGGTAGGTGGAAGCCAACTTCTTTATCTTCTCCAAAATAAGATTGTCATCTGGGTCATCTGTTTCCCACTCTAAGAGGGCCTCTAGTGACGACGGCTCTTTCGGCACCGCCATCTGTGACAAAAGATTGACAAAAATTAGAGTTGACCTCCATAGAAAAGAATCGAGCCGCTCCAAAAATTTTACTATGCGGCTCCTCAAAAGGGGGCGAGCGGCTCCTCGAATCGGGCCGTGTGGCTCCTCGAATCGGGCCGTGCGGCTCCTCGAATCGGGCCGAGCGGCTCCTCGAATCGGGCCGTGCGGCTCCTCGAATCGGGCCGTGCGGCTCCACGAATCGAGCCGTGCGGCTCCTCGAGTCGGGCCGTATGGTTCGTCAAATCAGGCCGTCTGGCTTCTCAGATTGAACCGTGTGGGCCGTAGCGCGCAGCACAGTGTCTCATAAACCACTACACAATTGTATAGAACGAATCGTGTGGCAAAATAAAACAATTCGAAGCTAAGTGCCGCTGGGTGAATTTACGGGCACTAACAAAATGACTGGAATTGGTTCCGCGTCATCAGCTCAGATATCTTAATTACCTACCGGGTGTAAAAAGACACATCACAAAGCCGTAAACTACGCATACTGTACGTATAACTAAGTAGCTTTGCGCAAAAAATTTTGCTGGGAACCGATTTTTTTTTTAAGGTATAAAATAAAGCCATTTTTTATTGCGCGCAATGTAACGCGAACCCAGGCTTGAACGGACACAGTAGGTACAGTCGGCCAAGAAAGTGGTGTATCACCCTAAGGTTGAATATCGCTTGCAGATTCATAGGTGATAAAGATTAGTTTCGCTTGCAGATCGATCTGACAACTTCTATTGCTGTCTTTATCTGATTATTGATAACGACTATTACTGTTTGTAACGTGACAGCTGTTCTTAGTTTGAACTTGATGGAACCAATGACGTCGTAAAATCAACGGCGGGGGGCTGTAGATTTTGATGACAAAATTGTATCTACAAATTCAGAATTGTAATCAACAAGTTACATAAAATTGTAAAGGCACAAGGCGAGTCCACAAACCTACAATTTCTGTAAACTTGTAATTACAATATCAATAAAAAACAAGCTAAAAATAGATTTATCCTTTTATTAAATTTCTACAATCAATTTTAAAATACTTATAACAAACAAAAACATAGCATATATAGTAATATTTAGAAGATATTGAAAATTTTTAAAAATTAGAAACGGGTGTAACCGCCGTTGGCCTCTATAACCTCTAAAAGACGAGACCTCATTGAACCAACAAGCCGTGAGCAAATATCGGTTCCCCGCATTTCCTCCCAGATATAATTACAGTGACTAATAAGAGCTTGTTTGGTTCTTTCATTTTGATGCGACCATCGTTGGACCATAAGGCCCCAAAGATTTTCTATCGGGTTGAGGTCCGGCGATCTTGAGGGCCACTGAATTACCCTTACGTCAGTGTGTGAACGAAACCAGGCTCTTACGATCCTCGCATTATGAATTGAACAATTATCTTGAACAAAATCAAATTGTGGCACTTCGTTCTCCGGGTAAACATTACGGACTGTCGGTAGCATTGCATTCTGAAGCACGTCGATATAATTTACAGCCGTCGCTCGAGGAGGTAGAGAACACAATTCTCCTACACCATCCGTACTCATCCAGCCCCAAATATTTACGGAAATTCGACCTGATTCTCTATTTGGGATTACATGATCATCTTTATACCGTGTTGAATTATATCGCCAAAGGTGAAGACGTCCATGCTGACTGGATTTAAACGTTTTTTCATCACAAAACACTGTATTAGACCAATCAAACTCTAAGTGCTCTCTGGCGAAGTTCAGACGAGCAAGTCTGTGAGCATCCGTCAAATATATTTTCTTGGCGTAATGCCTGTGGTGCAACCCCATGTAATGTAGATGATTCCTTATTGTTTGGGCACTCACATCGAACATCTCCGCAAAATGTTTTGTGGGCTTAAAACCATTGATTTCATATTCCCGTCTCATGAATTCTCTATCGTTATTGGAGAGTGCAGGCCGGCGACCACTTCTTCTGTGATCCAACAAACTTCCCTCCTCTCCTTCACGACGAATCCAAAAGCGGACAGAACGCCTCGATATATTCAAATTCCGGGATATCGCACTGATACTGCTTCCCTCATTAAATTGGGCAATTATTTGTGCTCTTTCGGCAATGGTCAAGTTGGCAGGCATTGAGATGATTTTATATGCAGTTGATTGAAAAATAACACGGAAAATATATCGATTTTTTGCATATATTTGACAAAATATCAATTGTCAGTTTTCTTTTTCAAATGGAATTCGGTTGTCTAAATAGTTTTTATTACTTTTGTTTGGAAACATTTCAATTGCTTTGTAGAAACTAATGTCCTTTTCATTTATACTAAAGGTTAAAATGTCATGTGACATATGACGTATGAATACTAAATACATAGGTTTACGTCATGATAATGTTGTCTCTTTCAGTAATATCTTTTTATAACGAACCTTGTTGTAATTTTCGATGACCGGGAAACTAAATCAAAACTGGTACACCACTTTCTTGGCCGACCGTACTGTTGTGTGAGTTAAGCCCCGCCCCTTCGCTCTACGCGGTATGAGCGAAATGAATAAAAAATTTCCATGATAAATGTACAACCATTTACTTAAATTAAAACTCTTAAAAACGCTAGATTTTAGTTGTTTTTAGCCTTTGTGGGCACTTACCTACTGTCCATCGCTGTCATCATGAAACATCGGTGGCCTCTCGACACTCACGAGCTGTGGTTCAAACTGCCGACCTCCCACGCGTAGACAAACGCGCGCCCTTTTCAGCGTATTTTCATGAACCCGCTCCAGGATTCCTTCTCGCTCTGACAGCTGCTTTAGTTCATCAAAAACTTCAATAATTTTCTGACGCATCTCAACAGCGGTCTCACAGGGACGGTCAAACACCCTATCCTTGACGTAGCCCCACAAAAAGAAATCCAGAGGGGTTAAATCTGGCGATCGTGCAGGCCATGCATGGGACCCATACCGCCCAATCCAATGGTCGCCGAACAGTTGCGTCAGCTGTTCGCGAACCGGTCTCACAATGTGTGGCGGCGCGCCGTCATGCTGGTACCACACATTTCGCCGCTGGACCAGTGGCATGTCTTCCAGCGTGTCGGTCAGGTAACCATTGATCAGTTCGAGGCAGTTAGGTCCGTTCATTCTGGGCGGCAAGAAAACGGGGCCCAGGATCTGGTTTCCCACAATGCCTGCCCACACATTATGTTTCCACCGTGCCTGGAAACCCGTTTCCTGGGTTTGGTTTGGGTTCACGGAGCACCAATAGTGTGAATTACGGCGGTTCCACATACCATTATTTGTAAAGGTACTTTCGTCCGTGAAAATAATGTTGTTCACAAATCCTCGGTCCTGCCTTAACAGCCACCTGCAGTACTGCATACGGCGTGTTGTGTCGCCCGGCACGAGCGCTTGCACGCGGTGAATTTTGTAAGGCCGTTGCCTATCTCTTTTAAGTAATTTGTGCACAGTGGAATGAGACACCACGTACCTGGCGCGATTGCCATGCCGTCTCCGCAATACTTTTGCCGCTGTACGCACTCCCAAACGTGGATTTTCCCGCATTACAGATAGGATGGCCATTTCTGCCGCCGGTCTTATTTGCCTGCCGCCTCCCTGTGAAACCGGCACGATCGGCTGGTTGTCCAATAACCGTTGCACTGCCCGAGTGAAAATACGTGAATCAGAGGGCTGAAACGTGGTAGGATATTCAGTACCGTAAAGTCGTAGGGCTGCGGCAGCATTTCCTCGGGCCATACCGTAGCAGTACACCATGTTAACGTACTCGCGCGCCGAATAATCGTGAAACGGCATTTTCGCAACTAAAACAATTAACACAAAAGCACTAACAAACAAACAAGTACGCAAACAAACAATACGCAGTCACAGTCACAGCACAGCAGCACAGTTTCTACACATAAAAGTAGGTAATGCTTTTCGGAAAAAACAACACAAGCGCATTCGATAACGTAAGAAACCGAACTAATAATGCTAAAAAATTCTATCAATTTCTTGTTTTGCTGGAGACGTTTCTGAGGTACCTAGGTGCGCGGTGCGGGAGGGGTGACAGTTACAAGTTGACGAATCACTGAGCTCTCGCATCACGTCACCACACCCCCGCGCGCACCGCGCAGCTACCTCAGGAAACGTCGCGGTAGGCATAAAGGAGCCGCGGCTTTCTTTGATCTATGCGATGCGCGCGCGATCGGAACGTTAGGTATCTTTATATCATTGCGCTATTAGGATCTACCAAATTATGGAAACGTAAACGGAAGACGTAATACGTCATACGACGCGACGTATACGTCAATCAAATTCTTTTAAGGGCTACCATAAGGTTACCTAAATAATAAATATTATTTTAATTGTGTGGAACACAGCTACCTAATTAATTACCAATAACCGGTGTCGCGTCGCGCGACAAATCGTGCTGGTCTGAAAACAGCTTAAGATGACGAAATCTAGAAAAAAACTTAAAGACTTCAATTGCAGTTATGTAATTATTACCAGCATACACGTTTATTTACAATGAATAAATATCCACCCTATTGGCAGTAGGTATGGCTTCGTGTGAATAAAGTGAATAAACCTTTATTTTTACCATAAGTAGTAAATAAATACTGCCTCGTTGGTCTAGTGGTTGCAAACGCTACTGCTGAGCATGAGGTCCTGGGTTCGATTCCCGGGTTGGGCAGTGTTATTTGATTTTTCTATCTGAAATTTCTCAGTAGCAGCTCGGAGTCTTGATGTCTGCCCGGTCTGTCTTCATTATTTGCTTGAATGTAGGTAGTAAGCACTTAGAATAATAACGCACTAGACTAGCAGTTTACTTTTATTGTAAACGAAACGAATGAGGACCAACTTCGTCAACATTTTTAATTGAATCTGCAAGAAGTTTAGTGATAAGATGTACCTACTTGTAGTACTTACAAGGGCGTGTTCTTCGACATTACAGACAACGGACTTGCCTGCAACTCATAATCAACGTCTTTGAAATAAGAAACTTCCAACAAATGTAACTACGAAATGTAGGCACTAACAACCGATCAGCTGTTACAAACACGGGTCGTTGTAACGTTCAAGACCACGTGACACTGTATCGTGCGCTTGTTGTCGTACAGTCGTGACGTGCGTGGTAGTGTGCGCTTGATGTTCATTGCGTTTTTGTAACTTCAAATGTGTTATTTGTTAAGAAAAATTGAAAATTTTGGTAATGTTTCTTTGGAAAAAAGTTTAGTAATGAGACGTGGAATACATTTTCGCAAAAAAGTAAAAAAAAAATGAGACTTTGACCTTCAATATCTTCAGAACCAGTGGATTCCCAGGTATGGTCTAGTGGAAAAAAATGATCCAAATAATGGGTAGAATATGTGGCTTCCGGCTTCGGAAAGGGTCTTTTTACACGCGATATATCACAATTACATACCCCCTCCCTCCGCAACAAAATATCTACTTATTGGTAGTAAAATACCTAAGTAGGTATTAGTTTCATTTCACAGCTCGGTTTATCAAACTAAGAATCTATTAAAATAAGTAGGTATTATCTGTTAGTTGCGGAAGGAGCATGGGTAACTAAGTACATATAGGAAAAAATTTTTAATGAAAATACAAAGACGTACCTTTAACGATAGCAATCCACAGCACTAATTCCACTTAGACACTAAATTTTAAGTAGATAAATACTTTAAACAACTAATGAGCGACCTAAATATTGGTCTCGAACGACACACGTCGTTTGTGAACAAATTTGTTTTCGCAAGGAAGTACATGCACTCCGCGGGGGAAAAGAAAGCGTACTGGCGACGCGACCGCCTGCGCTCTCCCGACACACCCCGCGCGGAGCGGGGGTGGGGGGGGCGCAGCGGCCGCGACTAGACAGACGCAAAAGGACACTAACACGCATGGATCTATAGGTTTCCAAGGGCTAGAATGAAGGTGTAATCTCACATGGTCAAGCCGACGGCACAGACCATGAAATAAACAAATAATCACTTGTGAAATCGTGACCTAGTTTTAAATTAGCTGATAGTAAAGCGAACTGAGTCATTTTATGTAAAGTGAATTTATGAAGAAGTTCAGTGATTTATAATTAAATAACCTATTACACAATGGAGGATAGTCCCTTCAGCCCTAGAAGTAGGTGTGCTCGCTCTCCGCCGCCTACACCCGCGCGCGCTGCTGTATCCGCTCCTGCCCCTGAAGTGCCGAGCCAAAGGCAAGATGACTTGGTAGGGATACCGACACCAGAAATTCACAACTGGATAACGACCATTGACCAGAGCCTCAAGGAGGTATGTGCTATTGCAGCAGAAGGCAAGCTGAACTCGGACCAGAAAATGCGCATCAATGCCTTATGCCGGAAGGTTGGCCATGGAACATCGCAGATGGCCGTACAGTACCAGTCCATCAAATATAAGGCCTTGCAATCCCACAATGCAGTGATAGCACTCGAAAGCCAACTCGACCTTGCGCAGCAACTAAAGAACTCAAAATGAAAGTCGGAGAATCCATTAAACCTGCACTGAGAGCTTCTTTTTCTGACATGGTGAAGAAAGGGGCAAATAATTATATCCAGCCGTGAAAAGTAAGTTCTGTGGCCATTTATCCGCAAGATAAATTGAGGACTAGTGATGAGACTAAGTCTCTCGTCCAAAAAATAATCTGCCCCGAACAGATGAAGCTGCACATTAGAGGACTACACAAGACCAGAAATGGCGGAGTTATTATCAGCACCGAGACGAGAGATGACATTGAGAAGCTGAGGCAATCGGAGCAGCTAACAAAGTCAGGTCTGACAGTTGACGAGCCGTTTAAAAGGAAGCCTAGGGTTGTCATCATAGGTGTGTCAGCATCCATGGCCGAAAATGAGGTTTTTGCATGTTTGTACCACCAAAATCTTGCCGAGACACTACAGGACTGCAGCCTTGAGAAGTTTTTGACCTCGATTAGATTAAGCCACAAGTCAGGTAAGAAAGACGCTGAGAACTGTAACTACGTCGTAGAAGTACCTGCAGTCATACGCAAAGCCCTCATCTCAAAAGACCGAGTATTTGTGAATTGGTCGTCATGCCCTGTTAGGGACTTCACATTGGTAACACGATGCTATAAGTGCCAACAGTATGGTCATGCCGCCAAGTTTTGTCGGCAGACGTCATATACCTGCGGTCACTGTGGCGATCAAGGTCACCCAACCAAAGAGTGTCCAAAAAAGGGAGAAGAGCCAAAATGCGCTACTTGCTCTCAGTACAAAAAGCCAGACAAGCACAGCACAGGCGCTGCTGACTGCCCAGCGAAAATAATGGCCGAAAAGAGGTACATTAATTCCATTGATTATGCAGGCGCCTAAGAGCGCCGTCAATAAATTATTTACCTAGTCCATTTAAGTTAGTAGTTTTTAATCTCTATATTTTTTTTTGTATTTTAATACCATAGTTATGATTCACAATATAATTAATGACTTAGATAATTTCTCTATATCCGAGTCAAAATTTTGTGAAGCTGAGAATTGCAAACAATATCTTTCCGGCTACAAAAGTCCATTAACCGTACTAACACAAAATATTCGCAGTATTTTTAAGAATTTTGATAGCTTTTGCACTTTTCAGCAACGTTTAGACATAAATTGTGACGTTTTTGTTTTAACCGAATGCTGGCTTGCTAAGCAATATAACATACCACTAATACCGGGATATAGTATGTACAAAAGTAATAGGAATTACAACCAAAATGATGGAGTGATAGTTTATGTAAGGAATCATCTGAAGGTCTTTGTTGAGGAACCCAATATGCTGGATTGCAACAGTTTGGTGGTGAAGATCGGATCAAGCTTTGCAATATTGGCAATATATCGACCTCCTTCCTTTAAAAATATTAGTAACTTCACCGAATCACTGAATGATATCTTACAGAACTTGTCATCCATCAAAAACACGATTGTAATTGGAGATATAAATATCAATATTCTTCCAGGAAGTACTGATGCATCTGCTCAGGACTACCTTAACTTATGCGCATATCATGGCCTTCTCCCCGCACACAGCTTTCCCACACACCATAGTGGTTCCTGCTTGGATCACGTCATGCTAAAATCTAATTTCCCCTCACTAGCACTTGTTGTTAACTCGACAATAACCGATCATAATGCTGCCCTACTAACACTAAATTGTAACATACCTAAACAAAACACTCGCATAATTTCTAAATTGAATAAAAATAAACTTGAGGAAGATTTGCGCGTCATCAATTTTGATCCAGTCTATAATTCCGCTGACCCGCAGTTTTGCATGTTGTATGTAATAGAAAATGTACGACATGCAATTCAGAAAAATACAATTATATCGCAGTTGAACAACAAAAATTGCAACATAAAACCCTGGATCACGACAGGTCTTATCCGTTGTATGAAGCATAGAGATAAACTGCACATGAAAGCTAAATCGCACCCAGACAATGTAATAATGCAACTATCCTACAAAAGATATCGTAATTTTTGTAATGACCTTCTCAAAAAAGTTAAATGCAACTACGACAAAATTGAATTGGAAAAGGCTGGACCAAATAGTAAAAAAATCTGGAAGTATATTAAAGATATAACATATACGTCGAAACAAAAAGAATCTTCTTCAGGTTTATTGCAAGCAAACTCATCACAACTGACATCTGCCAACATGGCAAATAATTTTTTTGTTAATGTTGGAAAATGTAGCAGAAAAAGTTCAAGGTCAACCACATTATCTAACAAGCACTCCTTTTATGTGTCACAACACTTTAACATCATTTGCGATGCTGGATACTGATGAAACTGAGGTTGAAAATATAATTATGAATCTGAAAGACGACTGTGCAGTTGGTTGGGATAATATATCCCATAAAATTCTAAAACAGTTCAGGCATATTTTAGTACCACTTACCACTTACTT
This sequence comes from Tholera decimalis, assembly GCA_943138885.2. NCBI lineage: Eukaryota > Metazoa > Arthropoda > Insecta > Lepidoptera > Noctuidae > Tholera > Tholera decimalis. The sequence continues at coordinate 14,561,709 of OW964551.2, forward strand.
ATATTTTCCGTATTTGTCTCTCTTCGGGGATTTTTCCCAAATGTCTAAAAAAAGCGATTGTTGTGCCTGTCTATAAGTCAGGCAGAAAAGAGCAAGTGACAAACTATGGATCTATATCTTTACTGCCGTGTATGTCCAAAATATTAGAGAAAATTTTAAACAAAAGATTGTTTAAATATCTGGAAGATAAATCTATTCTGTCTGAGCGGCAGTTTGGGTTTAGGCCTAAATTATCAACCGCCGATGCCGTACATCATCTCACTGACTATCTAGCACAGGAACTTGATAAGGGTAACCACACAGTAGGAATTTTCCTGGACCTCGCGAAGGCATTTGACACAGTTTCAATTCCCATTCTGTTGCGCAAGCTTGAAGCCTTAGGTGTAAGAGGCACCCAGCTGAAACTCTTCAAAAGTTATTTAGAAGAGCGTACCCAGTGCGTAAAGATTGACAATATACTCAGCACTGAAGAAAAAAACACGTCTTTTGGTGTGCCCCAAGGAAGCATTTTAGCATCTACTATGTTCTTAATATACATAAATGATCTTTGCAATCTAAAGCTACATCATGGCATTATCATATCTTACGCTGACGACACTGCTCTACTTTTTTCGGCTGATTCAGAAAGTGAAGTCTACAAACTTGCGCAACATGGGTTCAATATTGTAAATAATTGGCTTCAACAAAATTCACTAACCCTTAATGCGGAAAAGACAAATTTCATTAAATTTTCGTTGCGGAAACAAACACCTACCATTGCCTCAAAGTTATATGCTCATTGTTGTTCAGTCCCTCTCAATGGTCAGTGCATGTGTCCCCATATTAAAATTACTAACAAAATAAAATACCTGGGTATCATTATTGATGACACCCTTACTTTCAAACCACACATAGAAGCTTTAAATAGTCGAATTCGTAAGCTTATATTCATATTTAAAAAGCTGCGATATATAGCAGACCCGAAACTAATAAGGCAAGTTTACTTTGCTCTATGTCAGTCAATTTTGACGTATTGCATTACCTCATGGGGCGGGGCAGGTAAAACTTTGTTACTACCCATCGAGAGAGCGCAAAGAGCTATCCTCAAGGTGTCTACTTGTCGCCCGTTCCTTTTTCCCACTAACCTTCTCTATAAATCTTGTGAAGTACTAACAGTTCGTCAGTTATTTATAATGAACACCGTACTAAAACAACACACAGCGCTTCCCTATTGCACTGAATTTACTAAAAAAAGACGGAAAGATTTAGTTTGCCTTAAAAGAAGTACAAAACATGCTTTCACAACCAAATTTTATATGTTCCTTGGACCACTACTTTATAACAGACTAAACGCAAAATTAAACATTTATTCCCTAAATTATTGTAACTGCAAGAACTCTCAAGGAAGCTCTACAAAGTATGTCCTATGAAGACAGAAAAGTTATTACTAGTACTAAAATAGAGATAGTTCGTATTTTATTTAAATGTAATTAAGATTAAGAACTAAGATTATTTTCATATTATTTACACCTTTATACGTTACCTAAGATGACCATATACAGTTTATTTTATATAAATGTGATTATTTAAAAAAATATAAATACCTATTCTCGCCTGAAACACAGGATTACCTAGTTCAGGCACATGACATGTGTGAACTTAATGTAGATTTAAGTGAAATTGTATTTAATATTTACCTTAAGATTTTGAATAAACATTTTATTTATTTTATTATTATTATTATAATTGAATAATGGCCTAACCTGATCTGCCATATTTGGTCCAGGCAGTCTTAATTTAAAAGAGCAACGTATGTATTAGTATATTCAACAAAGCTTGTTTTGAAACAAGAATTTCCTAACGAAAAAACATCACTGTATAATTTAGAAAGAGTTCAATGAGATATTAGACAAACATAAACTGATTAACGAGACATGCAACGAAGCCGAAAGCCTCTTTATTTGTAATTAACTCTTTTCGTAATGAAATCAACAAATCACTCAATTTTTAAACTTCTGGCTTTAATCAATACTTGCGCATTGAACGAACTAAACATAGCACAGTTAAAGGCCTTGCAAGCATCAAAGCACCGCGTGCCGTTAACATAGTAAGTCAAAATGTTGCGGTATACTTGGAAAATCGTTTTTATTTGAAATATCTAGGACTTTTAAGAAATCTATATAATATGAGCTTTGTAGTGTTTCGTACTTCTGGCTGGATGTTTCAAACCTAAAACGTATAGTGCGTATTTATTTATTGATCACAACTTAAAAAGAACAGAATTAAATAAACGTGGTATTATTTCAATGGATTTTATTCCAGTACATAGAGACAGAGATCGAAACGATCTATGTATGAAGCTTGTTTTCGTAATGGTCCTGAACTAACTGGTGCTACTACGGCCGGTTCAAAGTGGCTAGGGAAAGGATTACTTGAAAAGTTATGACGGGAGGTTGCAGCAGTGCAGCAGTGTTGGCTATATATATGTATAAATATTTTAAAATAAAATACCTGGTATAAATTAAATTAAAAAAGATTCTTATTCGACCGCAGTTTTTTGAGCTAACCATATCTCCTTTCCTCCTATCTTATTCCCATAAATCAGAGAGAGAAGAAATGCTCACCGCACGCGCCAATCAGTGTGGCGCATTCGCCGCGACCAATCACGGCACATACGCTGTATTATATGTATTGAACAATAAAAAAGAAGGACAAAACGGACACTGTCCATTTTGCCCGGTTTCGTCTTGCCCGTCGGGTACTTTTTGAAATATAACCTCAAAATCAAATAAAAAGGTTCAACGAAAATGCAAGATTAATACTTTATTTGCACATCTATTTAGATCAAACTTTATTGAAAATATCGAAATAAGGATATTGCTGAACACAATAAAACAAACACAAGGTATAAGTAGCGGCACGTAAGTCTAGCGCTGAACGATACGCGGAGGGGATTGCTGCGCATGGGTACTGTCGCGCACGCAATACAATTATTAGCTAAATATCGTTAATGACATTATTTTAATGTAATGTCAAATAGTAGGTCTAGCGTTGAACGAAATGTAGAGGATAGATGCGCATGAGTACTGTCGCGCATGCAAATAATATTACCTATACTTTAATAAATAGTTTATTTCCAATGCCAATGTCGAAGGATTTATAGTAGGTACCTAAGATATCATTTTTAACAAGTTTTGTGGGGAGTATAAAAATAAAAACATTATTTGTTAATTTAATTTTTTTTTAATTTTAGATTTAAGTCTAATCTGAATCAGAGAATCTACAGTGAATCTGAATCTACAGAGAACCATTCTCAAATTTACAGTGATGCTGTCCGAATGACTGAGTAAAGTATTTGCAGCTTCGTCAAACTTTTAATTTGTTTCAAAGAATCAATTAATTCGTTAGATTCCCTGTTTAAAAAGCAATTCACGACATAAACCATTTTCCTTGCCTGTCTTTTCAAAACAGTATTTCTTCTAGGTATATTCACTTTAAAGTCACAAACAAACTAAAAAACTAAATTTAACAAACAAATTCAAACTTACAAAAAAAACAACAACAAAAATTAACAGCATGAACAATACAATTAATGACGCGACTGTATACGGGATGTGCGCGGAGCGTCGTATCGGCGCGGGGAACATAATGCGGCTGAAGAGCCAATCGGCGCTACGCACGGCCGCCCTTCATTCCGCTAGCCCCCCTCAGGTACCTTAATTTTTACTTCTGCGCAATAACGGTCACGTTTAGTTTCGTGCCGATGGTTATACTTACGGCGATTTTATCACAATATTTAACAAAAATCCTTTCCATGCACGTAAAAACTTGTTTACCTATTTGCGCTGGCAGCGAAGCACTGACCCGCAACGGCCTCTGTGTGACGAGTCAAGTGATACTATTTTTGTATCTTTCTATCGAACTAGCAGTGACTTAAGACTACTACACACATGCCGGCGGCAATGCCGCCGGGTTCATGCCGAGCGGCTATGCCGCCGGCAATACAAGCCGCCGGCACAAGCCGCACAAAGCCGTCAAGCATCATTTAGTGATGTGAACCGATTAAAATTTTTAACACCGGTATATACCGATTAATTATTTAAAAAAACCGGTTTTTTAAGGTTTTTTTAGGTTTTTTTCTAAAAAGTATGTATTTATAGACTTAGTATTTATTTTTCTTCACATAATTAGGTAGGTACAATTAGATACAATATAAAAAATTCAGGTCATCAATCATAAAAGAAATAGCAGGAAATTTTATAGTTCGCCGGCTGTTTGATTTATGAAGCAAATTTGATCAACAGCATCTGGTTGTAGCTTCTAGAGGACAATATGTATCCTGATTTAGAAAACATCCTCTCCGAAGGCACGGATGTTGCTGGTATGGCCAAAAACTTAAGTGCTATTGCATCTAAAGGCGCCAAGTGTTTATTGCTGGACCAAAAAGCTCCCGCACTTTTAGATGCTTTTGTGATCTCGGCTTCTTCGCTTCGTGGATCTGTGTCTATATACATGCGTAAAATATTAATTACAGAAGCAGTTGAACCAGTATTGGGTCTTCTTTGTTTTAAGAAGTCCAGCAGTCCAGGTTTTTTCTGTCCTGGCTGCTCCGAAGTCCCTGGCTGCTCCGAAGTCTCTGGCTGCTCTGAATTCGATGGTACAGAGCTATCGGCGGAATCTTTTAAGTAATGGAATAATTCTTTTCTTACCAACTCTTTCGCCGACAGCATGTTTTCTGGGTGACGAAATCCTGTTCTTAATGCTGGATGTAAATATGTAGATATTTGCGACACAGTTCTTGTCTCATATGCCAAGAGTCTGCTACTTATGTTTCGCCTCACTGATGAGTGAAACATCTTGCCTATATCTGTTGTGAGGGAAATTTCAATAGTGTTCAATTTTTCAAAAAGTCCACATATTATTGGAATGACTAGTGAACTAGTCGGATACTGATCAGCGCTAACGAGTTTTGTAGCTTCCTCGAATATTTCCAAAATATTGATAACTTCTCTAACTGCTTCTTCTTCGGAAGCAGTTAAGTAGTCTGGCGCCTGAACCAATTTCCTACACACCAATGCGAGAACGGCACTTAACTGTAGTATTCTCTTCATCATGTAGAATGTGCTGTTCCATCGTGTAGAAACTTCTTGTATCATCTTCAAAGGCGTAGAATCGGGTTTTCTTTCTTTCTGAGCTAATTTAAGCGCTCGCCAACCTACAGATGACTTTAAAAAAAAAATTACAATTGCTTTACATTTGTTAGTTATGTCCTCCACCTGAGAAAGCTTCATAGAATCGTCCAAAGTTAAATTAAGCGTATGGGCAAAACACGGCATGTGCCTTATTCCCAGCAAATCACACATCTTTACCATGTTAGTACCATTATCAGTGACAATAGCAGAAATTTTTCTTAATATTTTCCATTCTGTTAGTAAGTTAGGCATCATTTCAGCTAGATTTTCGGCTGTGTGCGAAGTTGGAACATCACACGTAGTTAATACGTAGCTTTTTAAAATGTTTTGGTTAAAAAAATGTATTATGACAGTAAGGAAACTATCCATGTTTTGATTCGACCACATATCAGCGGTAAGTGCAACATTCTTAATATTTTCAAGCATTCTAGCAAGCTGTGACTTTGCACACTGGTAAAGCTCTGGCATTAGTTCATACCTTATTTTCTGTCTCGTTGGAAGTTTATAGCTTGGATTCAATACTTCAACCAGCTTCCTAAAACCCTTGTCTTCAACTATAGAGTACGGCTGATAGTCCGTAGCTATCATCATTGTTAAATATTTATCAATTTTCTTTTTGTTACTTGCTGCGGTCATTTTCAGAGTAGTCTGAAAAATGGGGCGCGGTGTCTCCGTTGGTTTTTCTTGTGCTGTGCCAGTAGACGTTCTCTGTGTATCTCCTGGCTGATCACCAACTTCACCTCGATTCACCTGCACTGTAGCCTGAGGATGATTTCTTTTAATATGTGCCAACATATTCGAGGTTCCTCCTCCAACTTTGATCACTTTAGCGCATAGCTTACACTTTGCACTATCATTGTCAATCTTCTCAAAATGATTTCTAGTAATTGATTTACCTTTTACTTTAGGGATTGTTCGCAAGCAAATCTGTCACCTCCAAAGAATTCACAAGCAACACTGAAATATTTTTGTATAATGAGTGAAGTTAGTTGCATACTAAAACGAGGTATCGGGGATTCCCCTAACATAGACAACATTTTAAACGGAACAAGACTTATTTTCGGATACACATCGAAAACTCGAATTGTCTCGGATACATGTTTTGTGATTGTAATCGGTTTTTTAATGTGAACCGGTAATTATCGGTTTTAATAAAAACCGTTTTTTTTTAGGTTTTTATGAAACCGGTTCACGACACTAGCATCATTCCGGTTGTGACAGTCACATAGAACGCTAGTGAAGTGAAAATTTTTTTTAGTTTGTTGGTTACAATGAATACGAAAATCATCAGCATTGCCGCCGCAGTTGTAATTTTTATTTTAATAAGAAAAAATACAAAAGGACGAGAAGGTTTTGGGTGCGCCCAAGTTTACAAAATAGAAAATGGCAGAACGGTACTGTAATGATAGAAGAGTATAAAAAAGATGATGTGGGATGTCAACGTTTGCGCAATAGTATGTTCTTTGGGTTTCTGAGAATGACATATGAAGATTTTGGATTTTTGCTAGAGAGTACTGAAGTGTACATAAGCAAAAAAAAATACTGGCTGGAGAAAGGCCGCTAAAGAGAGGTTGGCAGTAACGTTGCGGTTTTTAGCTACAGGAGAAAGTTATTTCAGCCTTGGAGAACTGTTTAAAATTTCACCACAACTTCTTTCCTCACTGATTCCCGAAGTCTGTCAAGCAATAATATCAAAACTTCAAAGGACATCCGCAGTCCTAATAAATTAGGCCTCAATAAACAAAAATGAAATAATTTGGGTTTTCAAGGGGTAATTTTAGTCTATAGCCCTGTGCAATTGATGAAACATGGGATATGAAAATTAAAAAAAGAAAACTTTATTTCAGACCGTAGTCAATAAACCCCATTATCATTTGTTCTCGCTCTTTTATTAGGTTATGAGTTTTAGTGAAAGATTAAAAATACTTTTCCAGGCTCTATCTTTTCAATATGAGGTGAAAATTACTTACAGAATGTTGAATTTATATTTTTTTTTTATTACTGATGAGCCCACTCTTGACCGCGATCTTGCCTGATGGTAAGCGAATTATTCGTTAGCTGTACATGATCAGGGATTTAAAAGAAAAAATACGGTACGGTAATATAGGTGATTAATATATTATCGAGATGTTGGGCGGGAGGTACAACATTGTCTTGGTGCCTAGCACACCCTAAGTACCATATTATGGATAAAATATGTGCACAGCAGCCTACTGTTCTCTTGCCCACGTTGCAATTGCAATAGTGTTGCAATATTGCGTCCCTACCGTTAAGAGAGCCGTCGACCAACATATAAACAAAATATATTTTACGGCCAATATGGCGCGATTGAATTTTGCCTCTTAGCAGCCAAACACTATTTTCAGTCGACAGCTCTGTCAGTAAACTGCTGTCAACCTCTCTGCATACTTCAATTGTGTAAGATCCATTGGCCCTTATATGCTCGCCGTAATAGGAACGTGCCTGTTTTATTTGGTTCGTGCCTAAACATACCAATATCAGCTCATTGTAGGTGAGCCGGGGAAAATCACTGACATTATTATCTTCAACATTTATTCTTTGGAAATTCGTTCGTCTTCTGTTTAAGTTATTACTAATAACTAGAGTACTTAAACTGTTTTCAGAGTACATTTTCTGATTTATAATATTAAGGATTTCCCCAGCATCATTCCTGTCTTCAATAAGAGGGTGAAAGGCATTAATTAAGGCGGCAGCCACAGAAAAATCTTTCATCAAATTGCGAGATGCAGCATTAAAATATTCTTGACGAAAAATCTTATAGTCTCGTTTAAACCTACCATTAATCACTTCTATCACCCAACGACATATTGTCACTGCCCTGGAACGATTAGCATCCAATGTAGATAGTTGTGTTTCACCCTCTTGAACTGTAGCTGGTGTATAAGCACGATACCCACAATCGTTGAGTAATGACAGAGAATCTCTGAAGCCCCTATCCAGTATAAAAACATCATTTGGCGCAAAAAATCTTCTTAAAGGTTGATTTTCATCACGAAATTCTTTTAACATTATTTCAGCATCTGATGTTGTTGCTGGATAGGGACCAAGCACTTCAATAATATAACCGTCTGTACTGACAATTATAAACATTTTTACTAGATTTCGATACTTGTGTAACGAATAAGTGTTTTTTTGATACAAGTAGTTGGTACTTTTTTGAACATATACATAAGTACCATCGGCTATCACAATTGCTGTGGTTCTATTATTGTCTCCATAAATCCCATTGGGTATTGTAAGGTTTCTCTGTGCAATTTGTTCCCTGTTAATGTGACTTAAACCTAAGTGCTGAGGGACATAGTCCTGTACAAGCAAATCTCTTGCCCGTGATATTAAAGTCGATGTTGTTCTAGTTGGTATTTGAATTAAGGAAGAGATTCTTTCAAATGAGTCCCCTGTTCTTAATTTAATTAAATATGCTGCTAGGGCAAGTGATCTGTTAGACATAAGCAAACAAATACTGATTATTATAAAATATTTTATTGATAGTGCATACATGAGATGACACAATGACGCAATAATAAAGAAAAACAAAACAAGATATGAAATATTTGAAATTAAGAAAAATATAAATAAAGCTACAAAAAGAGGTTTTATAGGTAATATAAAACCTACCTTTTTGTTGACTAACAAAATTGCCAGGCCAGAAAAATAAAATAAATAGGTATGTCAATCTGTGACAAAAATAAATATTTAAATGAACTTAATGTACTAACATTATTCTGTATCTATAGGTAATATGATTAATTTTGAAACTTTAACTTTTTGTGACAAACTACTCATAACAAGCTTTAAACCTCCATGTAACAAATTCAAATGTTCATTTCTTATAATTAATTGAGTAAAATAGCATTTCTTTGGAAGAATGGCTGGAAACTTCTTTGCGAAGGGCAGATCTGCATTTGTTAAGCGTCCACCTACTCTTAGCATATTATTTTTATCAATGAAAGGATCTAAGGATTTTAAAGTTGATTTAATTTCCTTATTATTCTCAATGCATTTTAACTCATCTGAAAAGTATTGAAGTTGAACACCTCTTATTAAAGTTTGAATAGCATTTCTGATTTCTTGAGCAGAGAGGCTTCCAGTATTTACCGGTAACTTTTTACATTTAGTTATAAACCTTAGAATGTATGACATAACAAATACACATTTATTAAAACTCGAGAATTTCGTGAATATTGGTAACAAATTACTATGCTTATCCCTGAGAATACAATGTTGAGTAACATTTATATACATATCAGAGTTCTCTTGTTGTTCCGTGTAAATCAAAGGAGACTATTCTGGATAAGTAAAAATTGTAATTGTTACAATTTTGTAAATAATCTGGTCCATGCCACCACATTTTATTTTCACATAGGTTATGTGGATCACAGCCTCTAGATAAGATATCTGCTGGATTATATAATCCAGGTGTGTATAGCCATAACATATTATTTGTAAACTTAGAGATTTCATTTACTCGATTACCTATATAAGCAGGTAACTTAATGCTATTAGAAGAACTTAACCAACCTAATACTATTTTAGAGTCACAAAATAAATGAATAGTTTTTACATTAGGAAGTAAATTAGAAATTTTATGCACAAGTTTAGCTAGTAATAATGCGCCATTTAATTCTAGCTTCGGCATAGTCAATTTTGAATGTAAGGGAGCGATACGCGATTTTGAACATAATAAGTTTACGTGATATTTACCGTCTACTTTTACCTTTACATATATACAACAGCCATAAGCAGTCATCGACGCATCACAATACCCAATTAGCTCAGTTTCATCAGATTCAAACATGTGCAAATAACGCTTTACCTTAATATCAGACATAGTAGAAATCTCTAGATTAAATTGTTGCCATGTTTTGGCTAATTCAACAGGAAGTGGCTGATCCCAGTCTAGGTTACGTTGCCAGATTTGTTGCAGTAATAATTTGACTCTAACTATCAGAGGGCCAGCGAAACCCAGAGGATCAAACAGCCTACTGATTGCGCTCAATACGGACCGTTTTGTAGGGATAACCGGATCTTTTGGTGAAGACACCGTGTTACCACTGAGTTTCAATACGTCCTCCATGGGCTCGTACAAAAGACCAAGTGCTTTTGTTGTGAGACACTCCCGGTCCAAGTCTCTCTGTTCGAAAACCAACTTATCTACAGGTAAATCTGACAATAGACTCTTCTCATTTGAACACCATTTATGCAAATCAAAACTTCCTAATTGCAGAAGATCAGTTAGTTCTTTTTTTAATTGCAAGGCGTCTTGAAAGTTGTTTGCACCGGTAATGATGTCATCACAATAGGAATTATGTAATATAGCCCTGGAAGCTAATGGATATTGAGCTCCATAAGTGTTGGCCAGCTCTATCAGACATTGTATTGCTAAATAGGCAGAACTAGTTAAACCATAAGTTATAGTTTTTAATTGTAAGCATTGTAATTCCTTATCTGGACTTTCGCGCCATAGTATATTTTGGAGAGCCCTCTGATAGGGGTGCACATTAATCTGTCTGTACATATGACGGATATCAGACATAATAATATACTTATATGTGCGAAATAAAATTAATATTTCAAACAATTGCTTTTGATTAACAGGCCCGTTGCATAATATATCATTTAAACTAATGCTACCTTTAATCTTTGCACTGCCATCAAAAACGACACGTAAATTATTTGTTTTTCTGTCAGTTCGTAAAACTGCGTGATGCGGGAGAAAATACAAAGGTTGATCATTAGGTGAACACGTGTTGACATCAATTACCTTTGCATGTCCCAGCTCAAGATATTCATTAATAAAGTCAATGTACAAGGAGCGATATAAATCTTCCTTAGCAAAACGTTTCTCTAAATTATAAAAACGCTGCAATGCAATACTAAATGACTCTGAAGTATTAATTTGTTTTACATCTATTTTTAGAGGTAATTTAACCTCAAAACGATTATTATTTAAAGTAACTGATTGATGAAATATTTTTTCATAGTGTTCTAGCTCCGGTAGTTTTTCAGAGTAAATCTCTGGGACCTTTTCAATTTCCCAGAACTTACTGACCAGAGACTCAAGACTAGGAGTGTGCTCCACAACTGCATGCATGGCAACGGACATATGAGTAAAAGATGGAAAGAAGTCACCTGAAATGACGTATCCAAACCGGGTATTGAGCAGTATCGGATCCTCTGGACTTCCCTCAATTTTCCCATCCTTTATAACTCTAATGAAAATGTCTGCAGGTAACAGTAGTGTTATTTCACCTGGAATATAGAATTCAGTATCAGCAAGTGTCACATGTTTAGGTATATTGAACCTTGATAAGTTTATAGGTCTTTGTGGTAGCCTACCTGTGACCTTATTGACTACTGCACAAGTGACAGAAATATTAAAGTTTTCTGTCATAGAATGTAATGATAAATTGACAGCTTTATCAAAGTTATGTATTGGCTGACCCCCCAATGCCACAACATTATGTTGCTGCGTGTATGTTGGGATGCCCAGATTATTAACTAAAGCGTTTGTGCAAAAAGATGTTTGACTGCCACAGTCTAACAATGCACGTACTATATATTTATTTTTCTGTGAGTCTGAAACTAAGACCTTTACAGTAGGTAAGAGCACATTAGTGCTTGATTGCTTGGACGAATACAAACTCACCTCAGGTTGCGATATTTGCTCTTGGTTTTGATGTGCTTGAGCATCACTAGGCATAGACCTGTGCTCATCACGGTGTATTAAAGTGTTATGAAATTTAGAGGCACACACTGTACATTTTAAATTAAAACGGCACTTGCTAGCATGGGAACATAAACATATTTACAAAAGTTATTCGCCTTTACGTATTCTAAACGCTCATTTATGGACATTAAAATAAATTTAGGACATTTAAATAATTTGTGAGATTGACCACACAGTTTACATTTTGATGCTTCGGAAATCTTGGAGAAATTAACTGCCTTGCTCTTACTGTTTACAAAAGATGGGCTTACCTCCAGGGACATTGCCCTCTTATCTAAAAATATCAATAGTTCATTTATTGTAGGCATACTTCCCATATCCCTATCTGCGTGAAATAGCCTGACGGTCAATGGATCAAGCTTGCGGGATATTATGCAAACTAAGATTGAATCCCAGTAGTCGACTGGCTCCTTCATATTCTTGAGAGCAGCTATCTGCTGTCGGACCTGCGCCACCAAATCTCGTAGCTGTTGAGCCGTACCTCGGTGAATTGCCGGCAAATCGAGAATCGAAGTTATGTGATTGTTGACGAGCAGCATCGGATTGTTGTAGCGTGTCTCTAAAATCTTGACAGCAGAATCGTAGGATTCGTTGATCAGCGGCAAGTTGTCTATTAGTGTAAGTGGTTCTCCCTTAATATATTTCTTCAAATAAAAAAGCTTTTGAACATCAGATAGCCTTTTATCTGTGTGTATTATGGCCGTGAAGAGGTCCATGAATGGCTTGTAACAAGCAATATCCTTTCCATCGAAAGTTTGGATTTCAATGCTCGGTAAATGAGTCGTTTTATATTTATCAAATGAACCCTGCTGGTTAGATTCCTGTGAGGATTTCATTAATAGATTTTTGAGTCTTTCAATCTGGACTGAAAGCTGTGTGACTCGGTCATCGACCTCGTCTGAATCAGGCTCATCTTCCTGCACTAGAAGCTCCATTTCTACTGCCTGATATTGTTCGTAAGTTTTCCGTAATTGTTCCTGGCGAAAAGCGACATCTTCATAGTCAAGCTCCTCAATGGTATGAGCCTTGAAGTAGTTTTCAAGCCGCGTTATCGCCGCCTTTCGTAGTCCGCGTTCGATACGGAGCTTCTTTACAAGATTTTCTGCCATTATTTTAGTAGTAGTAGACGCGGAGGAGCGATCAGAAAAATATATGTCGCTCTCCGTGGACATTGATATTGATATAGCAGGTTAGTATTGTACTTAGCTGTGCTTGTTATGTCCTTGGCTCCAATCGCACACGATTTTGTATGTACAAAATATGAACGCGACTATCGGGCGCACTATTTTTTTACACTAATATTAATTAGGCACTGGAAAATAACTCGCGCACATACCTACTAATACCATTTTTGTATTTATTACGACACCAAATTTGTAGATATTAGCTATACAGAATTGGTTTTATACGGTTTTTTTTTAGTTTCGGCACCATTTTTCTTACATGTCTGGAACATACACGGTTATTGTTAGGGACATAAAAAGGTCCCTGGTTCATTCCCTGGTTTCGGCACCATTTTTGTTAGACATAAGCAAACAAATACTGATTATTATAAAATATTTTATAGATAGTGCATACATGAGATGACACAATGACGCAATAATAAAGAAAAACAAAACAAGATATGAAATATTTGAAATTAAGAAAAATATAAATAAAGCTACGAAAAGAGGTTTTATAGGTAATATAAAACCTACCTTCTTGTTGACTCCAAAAGATTCATTACTCATTTGTGAGAGCCGAGGTACTTCATTAAGAATTTCGGCAAATTGCTGTTTAGTTCGACCAAACCAATAGTGAACTAAATGGTCTGGCATATTCTCAATATTATTAAAATCTATACTTACAGGACTTGTATTTAATGTCATCAAGTCCTGTATTTGCAAAGCAGTAAACATGTGGTTGCTATTGTGTGGGGCATTATTCAAAAAATCCCATGAACCTTGACTTACATGTCTGGAACATACACGGTTATTGTTAGGGACATAAAAATTGTAGTTTTTTAGTAGAAACTGTCTTAAAGACAATGGTATGGTAAGACGTTCAGTGTGATGGCAGCCCGAGACAAAGCAACGATTTTGTGACTCTGCAGCTCTTGTATACAGTGGCATCATTATCTGTTCTCGAACATTTGGTGGTACCTCAATAGAAGACTCAGAAATAGGATTGTCACTGGACTCTCTTGATGATCTGACTACACGTGGAGCTCGGTCCGCACGTTGCCAGCATGGATGACAAATGGAGCTTGTAGCACTCACCTATAAAAAAAAGTTTGATTTATATTCTATCAAAAATCCTAAAACAAACTCAGAAAAATTCTAGAATCAGCGATTAAACTAAAAAAGAAACGAATTTGTTTATATGGGGAGCAATAACACTATGCAAACAAAATGACTATGTTGAAAATCAATCAATATTATTTCAGTGGAACATATTATTCTAGAAAAAAAATTGAATGTGATTCATTTATATAGGGAGTAATAACACCATACATACAAGCCAGGACTAGAAACTTGTTTATTGTTCATTTAATAGCTATATATACTGTCAGATTATTAAGTACTTACTTGTTGGGGTTGAATCCATTCTGATATAACATCAAAAATATGGCTTTCACGCTGAGAACGTTGGGTCAGTGTATGAGATCGAATGCGCAATAAAGATCTTCCACAATTAATGCAAACATGACGATGGCCAACATTCAAGTTAGCTCCAATACTGGAATCAACACTGGTTCCTGGCAATGATTGTGTAGCTACCATCCAGCAAGAGTCGCACACATAGTCCGATGGAGTGGCCTGAAATATAGATTAAATATAAATATACAAATACCTAATTGCTACATATCTTTGGTTCCAAAGTGATAAGCACCTGCGTATGCAGGTGCATACATGGTGGTGTGATTTTTACTTGCATTTGTTTGTTAAGAATGCAAGCTTGTTTTACAATTAAACAAACCAGTACTTAGTTCATTTTAACCCAATCTTGCAATGAGTGTTTAAGTCTCACAATTAGAATAACAATAAAATAACCCTTATAATAATAAAATAACACTTACTTGCCGTGGAGATATCCATTATCTAATCACTGATAGTATATCGATTGAGTTCAGCAGGTATCTTCTCATGCGAGCAGTTGATATGCCACAATTAATACAGCGGAGATTATTCATCGTAAACAACGAGTAACAATATCAAAAGGCAAAATCGGAGTCCAAAATGCGTGCTAAGGTCAGTAAGGTTAGAAGGATCGGGGTCCAAGAACGAAATAGGGTCGGTCACGAAGGCAGTTACAATTGTCCAAAAACACAGCGAGGGTCGGTAATTAGATGTAGCACACAAAATAAACATAAAAAGTAAGTCCACAACACGAGCGAGAAATGTTATAACGGCAATCTGTTTTTTTAATTTTTTTGAATACCGTTTTATTTGCCTTAGAAAAAAAATCTTGAGTTGAAAAGTTTTTTCTTTACGATGTTAGGACCAAAATTGAAAAATTTCTCCTGTAAAAAAAACTTTTAAAAACTTGTACATTTAATAAGGTTTGCAAATTCGTATAAAACTTACGTCTAGTCCTTATTACAAAGATATTGCTATGAATGTGATGAAGAAGACAGAAAATAAATTAAATTGGTACTATTCCATTTTTTCCTTTTCGTTATGGCTTATGCTTGAATGCTTGTAATCGAGGCAGGTAGTTAAGCGGCTAGCATAATTCCGACCCAATGACGTCATCTGTCCGGAATTTGGGACCGCTACCTGTGGCGGAGTTGCACCTCAGTCAGTGTGAAGGGGATAGATAGCGCCGCTATTGTATTTTTGGTAAATTGGTATGAAGTTGTACATTCTAGTCCTTGTCGTTACAAAGATAATTGCTATGAATCTGAGAGGTGCTCCAAATCAACGTTAATAAAAAAAATAAAAAAGTGTGTACATTTACTTTTTTCTTTAAAATGTGTAACTGTAGTATTTCAGAGGCAATGTTCATTGAATTATTGAGGCGTATGAAAAGAATTATGAGGCCGTACTAAAAAAAAACAGTTCAAATAAATCGTTTTATTTGGTTTTTACAATAAATGTTCGAATTGCCTTCCCCCTACAAGAATGCAAAGTCTGCATCTCCTAATAAAGGAAGCTCTTATCCGACGGACAAAACGGCTTTGGTTTATTTCTGATGCAGCAGATTGGATGCGCTGTCGTAATTCTTCTTCCGACGTTATTGGTTTCTTGTAGACCCTGTCTTTTAAACATCCCCAGTAAAAAAAATCTAGGGGATTTAAATCCGGAGATCGCGGAGGCCACAAAACTGGTCCTAATCGGCCGATCCATCTGACCGGATAACTTTCATCAAGGTGCGCCCTTACTGCCGTCGCATAGTGAGCGGTGTGATGGTACGCCTGTCCTGAGGCCAAATCCAGTAACGGTAAAGATAACGTCCTGTGTTGTCATCCTACCAAGGTGCTGTGGTGGCTCGCGTTGATCGTCTAGTCTGTTTGTTTCGTAAGTGAATATATTAAGAGAGAGAGTCTATTTTCTTAATTAGCCTTTGGTGATCAATACTGTGTTTAATCTAGGAAGGATTGAACTTCCTTACACCAGTGTTTAAAGGAACAATACTGCATCATGAGAGTCATTTCGGGTTTTAATCAACAATTAGATTTAGATTTACCACAGGTCAATCTTGAGTACACTCCACTGTGCGAACAATGTAGACTTATCAATCATTCTACTCGATAATGCGGAGCTTGTCTCTACGCATCTATATTATTATTTAGTACAATACTCAATCAATCTTCCTTGGATTTAATAAAAGACTTTACAAGATAAACTCAATTTGACATGTTAGAATGATTGTGTAAGTTGATACATGTGTGTTTGTGCTAGTTTAAGCCACCGCGTCTGACTGATATCGTTCTAGCATGGGGAAACCCTGCACCGCGGTACGGTCTTTAATCATTGTTATGGGGGGGCAATCTGACTCCCTATTTATTCGCTAAGAAGCGTTAGTGATTCCCACCTCCCGTGATACACAGGCTGGTACTTGCATTTTTTTATTGCCACATTCCCAGTTAGGGCAGGCACTCCCCCGGAACCATGGTTTT
This sequence comes from Tholera decimalis, assembly GCA_943138885.2. Lineage (NCBI taxonomy): Eukaryota > Metazoa > Arthropoda > Insecta > Lepidoptera > Noctuidae > Tholera > Tholera decimalis. Next base: position 14,578,729 of record OW964551.2, read on the forward strand.
GATATGTATTTATATTTGAGTTATATTTAGATTTGGCCAAATCTAGGTCGGGGTCAGATTGCAAGACATGGCGTGCTGCGTATGCTAAGTTATCACTGCCAGAGGCGTCGCTCAGTCGTGTCTCTCAAATTATCAGTCTATCGGCGTTAGGAAATATAAATGTGTATTATATCACAACACAGCCGAAATGTTTTTCTCTCTCAAGAACAGTATTTCTCCTCTGAATAATTAAGTGATTATTGACTTGAACCCACATAATTACATTATAGCTGCTTAATTCCTCGTTTATGACTGAGTCGCTGATACTAATGACTTGAATCAAAGTGATAATTAAGTTACCGTAGCTTGCTACTCACTCAGTTGGGATTTTACTGATTTATACTAGGTTTAATTCAGTTCAGAAGGAACTTATAGTCTCAAACCCTGATTAAAGTATCTGACTTAGATCTGGATTCCTATCTCAGATCTGGTCTATAGTAGTACAAATTATTATATTTGGAGAACCAAACTGATTTAATACTCTGATTCAAAACAATGCCTTTGTTATGACTTGACCTTAGTTTTATTAATCTTCCATTATAAAATTCTCTACACATGTAATCTTGGGATATAAAAGAAAGAGGTGATTATGGTTTAAATTACTCATTTATTTTCAATTTTAACGAAAGAAACTGTTTGTTAATTTAGGCCTAGGTTCGCTAAGATGGCGAGCCTAGGTCGAGTGTCCCATTCCTAAACCTAGTCAGATAAGGGAAAACGGAACATCTCAAGCGAAAAACCCTTCTGACATACACAAATTAGATTTACACACATATGTACACAATATTGACAATTATTTTCAGTTTATATAAATCGTAAGACAACTGAGAGGTGAGGTAAAGCACACATAATGGTTACACAGTTATATTCAAGGTACATAAGTCACAATATCCCATGATAATTTACATTAGTGTATTCAACTTTCTAGCTTAAGCCATTTCGCGTAGTTCAGGGTCTGTGTGATGTATATATCTTATACCATTCAAAACGATTTGTCCACGGGTTTTAGCTTTCCATCGCCTCCAAACCTCTACACAAGCTATCACTAGGAGATAAATGACCATTATCAAGAATAGTATCATAGCTACCTTGTCCAGGTTGGACCAAAGGTGCTCTCGTGCCTTTTGTCTTAGTGAATATAAAATATCGAAGTTTGTAGTAGCCTCCATATTTACTGGGGTCGTTAAATAGATTTGGTGACTGAAGTTATTGTAAATTAGCTTGGGATCTTGTTTTAACACAAAATTTGAACTTGGAATACGTTACCAAATTTCAGCTCTCTCACTGTCTCTATTTCACTAATACTACTTAGATACACTGCTTCTAACTTTATTTTAAGATACAAACAATATTCAATCTAAATTTAACTATAATTATTTCTATGTAAGTATGCAACCATCTCGGTTCGCCGTCCGATTTCGTCTGTCCTCCGCTGTTCATCACTTCCCCTCATTCAGGTAGGCTCCTCCTAGGAAAAAATCAAACGCGAGTAATCTGTCTCATTGGTTGTTTTGTGCATGACGCCTGTTCATTGGCCAAAGCATGTCGTCTATCAGTTCCCGCCAAATGACACTGCGTACGCGCCTTCACTCATGTGTCATCACTTCACACATCTGTTCAACAGATTTCCAGATCCCAAAAGAAAAAGCTACTTCAACGTACGATTTATTGCCTTTTGGATATTATTTTAAACTGAATTCAATAGATTTTTATTTTCTAAGTGTTTTGGGTTCCTTTGCTTATCTTTTGTTTTTAAGTAATTTCTTTCCATGGATATTTCAATAGGCAGTTTTTACAAGGGTTGAAATTTATGGATGGCTATAAAGTAAGTTATTTATTTCTTCTATATGCAAAAAAGAATAGTGGTTCGACGAACGGCCATCTCAGCGGGGCACCCATTATTTTGCAACCACATTGCTTGCCGTATGTCTTCTGGAACGTTTTCTAATAACCTTGGCAACCCATTCCTTAAAAAATGGAGATAATATTCGGCGTTTAGAGTAGCTGGTAGTTCAAAGGGCCCTATTATTTGCCCATTGATTATTCCCGCCCATAAATTTATTTTAAATTGATGTTGGCTCCTATCCTCTCGCATCAAATGTGGGTTTATCAGCTGCCAACTGTGCAAATTATGCAAATTTAAATATCCATCTCGGCGGCATGAAGACTCGTCACTCCATAAAATCTTGTTAAAAAACTGCGGGTCCGCCCGAATCATTCTAAGCATCCTTTGGCAAAATTCTATTCTTGGCTGGTAATCACGCGACGTCAGCGTTTGAACACGTTGCACGTGATATGGGTGCAATCGGCACCGTTGTAGCACTCGATGCACCGTCGATCTAGAAATTCCTACGCGTCGCGCTATGACGCGAACGGAGACTGACGGATCTTCCTCGATTTCTCGAAGAATGACGTCGTCATTAACTTGTCGCGGTCGTCCTTCACTGGTACCACCAACTCCGGTGCCAAGAATTCTGCCCTCAAGAAGCGCGTTATGCACTCTAATAAAGACGCGATAATCGGGATAACGAACCAGGTTCGGGTATCTTTCACGGTACAATCTTGCAGCCGCCCTGGCATTACCTCTTGCTTCTCCGTAGATAAAATGCATTTCGGCGTATTGCCGTGGCGTGTACTCATAACGAGGCATTGGGCTGAATAAGGTTTCAGCGCTACTGCACACACGTACAAGCACACACAAACGAATGTTTTCGGAGTCCGTAGGATCGCCAAGTCGTTTGTCCAATACGCAAAGAGTTCCAAATCGATAGGCAAAGCAAAGTCCAAATACACAGCACAAGTCAAATTTTACAGAAGAAAACACCGAGCCACTGAGCGGGAGCGAAAGTTGTCTGACGTAGCAACTCGAAGAGAGACTAGTTAGAACTAAACTAATAAAATCAAGCAACAATGAAGCCTGTACGAGTGAAGGGCGCAGGAAAGAACAAAAGAACCTGCGCAACTTCATACCGATTTACCAAAAAGCGGCGCTATCTATCCCTTTCACACTGACTGAGGTGCAACACCGCCGCAGGTAGCGATCCCAAATTCCGGACAGATGACGTCATCGGGTCGGAATTATGCTAGCCGCTTAACTACCTGCCTCGATTACAACCCAACGAGCACATTAGTGGAAATAGCAGCCTATTTTGTTACTTTGGGCTGTAAAATAGCGGTTTAAGGGTTCAAAAAGCAGTTCAGAGTTGCATATCTGCATCCGTAAACGTCTATAGTTATAAAAGTTACTTAAGGTGCTATAAGCTGAATCAAATACTACCCTAGCCTTCACAGTAGTTCACGGTAGAACTCATTTACCACTTACACCTTTATATGAGAGTTACGAAGGTCATTCTGCCACTCCCAGCTGCACAGTAGTTTCCATTGTAACTTGTATAGGTTATAGTTATAGTAACCACTATTATACTACTATAAGTTTCATTATAGAAATAATAGAAACTCTTATGCATACTATAGTTACAAAAAAATCATCAGTGTAACTAAGGCCTTTAGTAGCAATAGTCATTCCTTGCAGGCTCAATCCATTCGCCGTTTTACAGCCGCTTTTGTAACTATTATAAAACATTTAATAAAATGGATGCTAAACGAATAAGTACGTAACTAGATCTTATAACCTCAAAAACAGGAAAATAGGAGCTTTTTGTGGCTGTGAGTTGCACTAGGGGAACAAAAATCACTGGAAGCGTTAGAAGGGTGAAAATTAGCGCTATGATTCTCAAAAGGGAGTTATTAGAGCTCAAACTGCAGGTTATGACTACAATACAATGACGCCATGATTTTTTAAGAAAACTTATATTCACTTGCAAAATTGAGTTGATATACATTGGTTTTCCAGTTAAATGTGCATTGAATGTACCGGTAAACAATCGGCCACTTGCGAATAGTAAGTTATCGACACGTAAAAATACGGAAATAAAATTTATTCTGTATAACAAATAAAAAATATCACATATCTTTTGTTAATTTTTTAAATATCATAAAAGCGCGTTAAAAGTACTCGAAAATTATCTTATATATCTACAGTAAACTGGACAGCGTTTTAAGTATCTTTATATATCTTGCTAATACAGAATACAAACATTTACTTCTTTTTGTTTTATTTTCATGATGGCGACGAAAACACTTTACCAAAATATTACAAACAATGTCAACTGAAGATATACAATAAAGAACGATAATCAATTCATTCGTTCAAAGTAGTTCAAAATCATTCAAAAGTAGCGCTACGAGAGCTTTAGTATAGCGTTAATAAATCGTTATAGCTATTAAGGAACCTTTATGCAACCGTTGTGCAGGTTAAATGGAACTTTAGGTTGCATAAAATGGCGCCCAAATAGCGCTAAAGCGGCTGCTTTAAGTCTGCAGTAGACGCTCTAGCGCTTACGTCTATTACCATAAGTAATAATCGGATACGCTCCAAAGCTCTAATGCAGCCCATTTGTGCTAGTTGGGAAGCATTCAAGCATAAGCCATAACGAAAAGGAAAAAATGGAATAGTACCAATTTAATTTATTTTCTGTCTTCTTCATCACATTCATAGCAATATCTTTGTAACGATAAGGACTAGACGTAAGTTTTATACGAATTTGCAAACCTTATTAAATGTACAAGTTTTTAAAAGTTTTTTTTACAGGAGAAATTTTTCAATTTTGGTCCTAACATCGTAAAGAAAAAACTTTTCAACTCAAGATTTTTTTTCTAAGGCCAATAAAACGGTATTAAAAAAAATGGTACCTTATAACATTAGTAAGCTATTCAGAAATGTTAGATAAAAATCATACCTAAAAATGTCATCATTTGCAGCAACAGCATTAAAAAAACTTAATTCTGGAAGACAAAATGGTAAAATTCGAAAAAAAAATAATATCTTGGTTACTGTAACGGTTTTTTTTTAATATTCAAATTAGTTGTTGGAAATTAGGTAAGCTACCTACCCGTTACGTTTGATCCATTATTTACGGGACACCCTGTATAATGATATTTTAAGTAAAATTTTAACTAGGTAACATTTTGTTAATCTGTGTTTGCCTAATTAATCTCACTATCAATCAAAATGTACCAGTACAATCATAGTTTTAATTATTAAATTCTTAATGTAGCATCATAAATCTAAAAGAGTTTTAATTATTTTCCAAATATGAAAAAAGGCTGTCCTGAGTATCAGAATTGTCGGTATAATTAGAATGGCTAGTGGAAAGACGTACACTTTCAGGTGTCGAAGTGGTAAAATATCCTTGAGCTGCCGCCACCCTGGAAGGTCTTGAGTAAACGCCCATTTCAGCCTGATAAATTATATTATTAATATGATGTTGTACTGTAGATATTGTTATGGGATCCATTTTTCGTATTTTATTTGCTATGTGTTCTCCGAATACCGAGGCATCGTCGCGAGCAGATGACGAAGCTGACATATTTTTTAAAACTTGTAGAGCTTCGGCAATATCACTGTCTCCATCAGTACCGCATCTCCTTTTCCGGGAACTAGTCGCTGTTGCATTATCTTGATGACTGTACTCCGAATGCGTCTGTAAATAGAAGGAAATAATATGATTTTTTTATCATGGGAGGTATTTAATATTTATACTAATATTATAAATAAATAAATTATAGGGGGTAATCTTCGGAACTACTGAACCAATTTATATTGATTAAGAACTGATCACCTCTTCTTAAGATCCTGGTTTGCCGTCTTAATACAAAATTATAACAAAAGTACAACATTGCAGGTACAACAAAAAAAAAGCTTTTATCTCGGGAATGGAGCACCGATGAATTTTGAAATTTTAATCATTTCTAACGTTAGCACAGCTGGCTCATGTGGAATCCCTAATAACTTTTAAAAGCGAGACTTTTTTCTTTGCGACTAATTATCGAATTAATCCTGGCATAATTAAAAATCTCAAATTCCATTGTGGGCCAGCGTCCGGGGACCTTGAGTCGCCGCACGAAAGAGCATGCTCTTTGCCAACCATGGTTGACACACCAGTATTTTTAAAATTCAATTCAATTTTAATCTTTATTGCATTCTTGTATATTTAAGGGTCTTAAATATCGAAATGAAAATGTATAAACAAATATACAACATGACCTTATCTAATATAATATCATTATTTTGCTCATACATTATTTACGTTTTACGTTCTTTATATTTTATGCAACACATTTAACAAGTATAATTTAATTGTATTTAACCTTTTTATGAGGTAAGACTTTATACAACATTATTACTTATTTATTGTGGATCTAGGTATTGTAGCTATTTTTATTCGATTGTCCCTACAGCCATATTTACAACAATATACGCTGGGTGTGATTGTTTAAATTAATAAATACCACGCTTTAGTCGCGTCGCATAGCCCCCGCGCTCGCCCGGGCACGCACACAGCCATGAGTCCGCGACTCACTTTTTGTGTACACATGCAAGTGTCGCGTCTTCACTTTAGTATATGTTCTGTGACCGCGAGTAGTTAGTCTGTGATAAAATAAAGAAAAATAGGAAACATAAATACTTACATCATTCTCACTATTTACTGTGGGTAGTGGTTTATTTTTGTATCGCAAAAAGTTCAATGCCTTGTAAGCAAACCACTTTGGTTCCTGTACATCGTCTGTGCTTGCACCAGATTTGTACAACTGTTCAACCTTCTTTTTTTTCCGAAAATAATGAGAGGTTAAATTTTTTAACTTTCTCTCTACTTTGCCTTTATCAATGTCAAATACATTTGCAATTATATTCAAGGCGTCCATTCGTTTGTTCCTATTCTTATAGTCTGCATTTCTGAGATTCCATAATATATCATTTTCATGAATTTTTTCAATTAATAGCAACACAGTTTCGTCGTCCCTATGAAACGACATTTTAATTTGTTGAATACACACAAACCGCACACCACTACCGCTCGAATGCCAGGCACGAACTGACGCCGACAAGCCGCGTAACCCGCCGCCCAGATAACAATTTAAACTTGTTTCAGACTTGCGACAAGTTTGATACATCAAAAAAGAAGACTTGCTGTAAGTTTGCCATGCAACTCTACAAACTTGCGGCAAGTTTAAATCAAACTTTCTAGTTGCCCTGCGACAAACTCGCATGAAGTTTGTTTTCCAAAAGAATATACAAACTTGGTATAACAAACTTGCTGCAAAGTTTGATTTGACAAACTAGCTACAATTTTGTTACGACAAACTTAGATTATGGTGTTTGGCCACGAACTAGTGCCCAAATCATCAGGTTTCATTAAAATCTACAATTCGACAATTTCTTACATATATAAGATATTGTCGAATTGTACATTTTAATGAAACCAGATGATTTGGGCACTGTTCGTGGCCAAACACCATAATGTAGTAAGTCTTCACAGAAAATATATATTATTGATGTGACTTCGTGAATACAACAACGTGAATAAAAATACAATACAATTTTTAATCATATAAATGACATTTATTTACTAATAATCAGTCAAGTCATTATATAGTAATAACTAATTTCAAACTGTTAAAACTTATTTAGAAAAAAAAAAAAAACAAATCAATAATCGGTGGTAATAAATATTTCCCTAGGTTAAAATTTCTAAAACGTTTAAGGTTTATGAGACCTTAAACATTCTGGCCAAGCAAAATTATTATCACCACCGTAACAAGGTACAACAATTTACAATTCGACAATTCTTACATATATAAATGTAAATAAATTTATTAGATTTTTATGAAACCTGGCGATTTGGACACTAGTTCGTGGCCAAACAACATATTGAAGTCTTCACAGAAAATATTATTGCTGTGACTTCGTGAATACAACAACGTGAATAAAAAATACAATACAATTTTTAATTATACAACTATTTATTTATTATGCTGGGGCCACACTAATGGAATATGCCATTGATTATGGCGATAATTGACGTTTGTACTAAAATTTAACGTCCACAAACGTGCATTTATTTTCAAAATCAATGGCATTTCCATGAGTGTGGCCCCAGCATTAATAATCAGTCAAGTCATTAGTAATAGCTAATTTAAAAAAGTTAAAACTTATTTAGAAAATAACAAATAAAAAATCGGTGGTAATAATAATTTCCCTCGGTTAAAATTTCTAAAAGGTTTAAGATTTATGAGACCTTAAACATATTTTAATCAACATACAACCTAGCACTGGCCAGCAAATTGCAAAAAACGTAAGCAAATTTGAATTTCGCGGGTTACCCTGGAGCATCAACTACGCCTCTAAAATCTACATTGCCTACTAAATTTCTGAGTCAGCCACAATCAACACATGTCTAAATAATACTATATCTTAGCCACTATAATAGTTATCTTCTATTGGCTCTTCGCGCGGTCGCGCGTGCGTGTGGACATGTCTCATTTAAAATCATTGTCTAAAATGATTAATTAAAACCCAGATTATACCCGCTAGCTTCAGATTCCGATGCTTTCTTTTGTCTATCAGCTCTGAAACAAATAAAAAAAATTGTTATAAATTCTTACATAAATTGTTGTTAACTCTTATTGTATGAACAGAATTGAACTATGCTATTAAAAGGGGCAAAAAGATGTTAAAGTAACAATCTTGCAATAAAACCTAAAACTATATAGTCATGTACACATGGTGCATGGACATGGAAAGTTATAGGAAGCAATTTGATATGTGATTCAAATTAAAAAATCAATGCCTACCTAGAAAATAGAAAATTATAAATAAAATAAATAAATATCGCTGGACATTACACACAGCGCCATCTAGTGCCACACTAAGCAACGAGGCTTGTGTCGTGGACACCAGATAGTTGATATACTACATAGATACTTTTTGTTTGTAAATACATACTTATTATACATATAAACATCCATGACTCGGAAACAAAGGTCCATGCTAATCACACAAACATTTGCTCCTACCGGGATTCGAACCCGGGACCCTAAGAACGTAAGGCAGCCTCAGTATTACTGCGCCATTCGGGTTGTCGTAATCTAAATTATGTTTATTATATTTCAGAACCTTACCTCCTTCTTATTCTAACTTTTGCTTGATTCAGCCAGTCACTAGTAATTGCCTTAAGAACTTCATCCGTTGCATCATCGTAGATTTTTTTTCAGATTTCTGAAAAAAATAAATAAAAATAATAATTTATTTATTTTTATTTTTTTCATAACAGTTCAGTTTAACAGGTATAAATATCGGCACGTAACTTGGCAAGAGATAGAGAGAGATGGGAGATACAAACGCTTTTTCATGGTCAAGCGACTTGTGCGCATCTCCCATCTCTATAAATCCTTGCCAAGTTATTTGCCGGGTACTATAAGTAGGTAGGTAATCCAAAGAAAAGGGGTAACCCCTACAGCTGGGTCAGTTTTATTTTCATTGCGAGGTTGTAAGGCACTGGCTCAGTATGGGAGCAGACAATGCATTACATGCTTATTATATCACAATATGGTTTTTTATGATGTCATACATGTTTGAATTTATAAATGATAAATAATAAATATTAACCAAATATTATTTTACATGTTTCTGTTGTCAGATGTGACTTTTTGTTTGAAAAATTCATTTGTTTTCCTGTTAATGAATATAATTCTGCTACTTCATCAAGCAATATTCTTCTAAGAATGTTCGTAGTAAGGCTACGAGCATTTCTGCCGCCAATCCCAGCCAAGAATTTCATCTAAAATGTGATAAATCATTAACATTATTAAGAAAAAAATATATAATATATATTAAAATAACTTGGTAATTTAGAAAAGGAGAGTGGAAGTCAGCGCTGTTTTTAATTGCTCACACACTGTCAGCAGTTAATTGGCAAATTCGAGAGCATTATTAATAATTTTGTCAATTAAGTTTTGTGTCCTTACTAGCATGTTTGTGCAAGCCCAAAGCAAGTAATTAAAATTGTGTTGCCTTCCTTTTTTTTAAACTTTAAATAATGTATATTATACCTACCATAGATTGTTTCTTGTGGCTATTCTTCAACTGCTCATTTAAATGACAAAAGCTTGTGTCATCCTGTACTGGAAGATTTGTCAGAAAGTCAGGAACTGTAAAAGTATCTTCTGTATGTAAAGTATCAGATGACCGTCCTAATAGCAAGTCCAGTTTTCTATTCACTTCAGTCATCTGAACAGATAAGTCTTTGACCACCTGGATAATATGGCTTTGTTTTATTAAAAACTGTTCAACTGCTCATTTAAATGACAAAAGCTTGTGTCATCCTGTACTGGAAGATTTGTCAGAAAGTCAGGAACTGTAAAAGTATCTTCTGTATGTAAAGTATCAGATGACCGTCCTAATAGCAAGTCCAGTTTTCTATTCACTTCAGTCATCTGAACAGATAAGTCTTTGACCACCTGGATAATATGGCTTTGTTTTATTAAAAACTGCTTGCTCAGAATACAGCCTGTAATAAAAAGCAAGTTACATCTGAATGGCCCATGTAAAAGAAAATATTAAAAAAATTTAGTTAAAATCTTTACCAGATGGACAATTTATTCTAAAGGTACCCCAAACATTTTGTTTTTGTAGTAAATAAATACGCTAAAATAGGATCGTTCCGTAAACTTGCAATATTGACTTATCTAATTATGAAATATTTCAAAATAACCACAAAATGATTGATTTCTTACAAAAAAAAATTACGATAATCTAACCTAAAAACTATTTTCAGCCATAATTCCAGGTTAAATCTCACTACCGTATTTGAATCACCTTTATTCCTGCTCGGCGAATGGCAAACCACAGAACATATTGGCGTGTCCCATGTTTAACAAGATGCAGTGCCGCCGACGCCTGGCGTGTCTCCTATGGGCGGCATCGCTTGAACTCCAAAAAAATTGTGGTGGCAGTGAACGTGTTAAACATGGACTTTTCTATGTGAATACAGCTAGTGCTACAAAAAATATAAAAAAGACTTACCTCAATTCCAGCAAAACAAAAAGTGGATAATAATATAAGTATTTCACAAGCACAAACTGATCGGGTGCAAGCTGAACTTTGTTAATGTAAGAATTAAGCTATCAGCTAATTAAAAAAGAACAAAATCGTAATAATTTAAGATAATTATTAAAACTCGAAGAAAATTAATTAGTAAAACAAAATGTCAATTGTCAACTGAACGGATCAATCATCCAACCACAGACTTTTTTTTTATTCGTTCCTCTCAGAACAGGCTAAGGTCTGTAGTCCATGCTGCCTAGTCTTCAGTGGCATTTTTCTTGAGTTGGGTAGATCCAGTTCAATTCACCAGTATGTAAATCCATAATAAATAGTTTATATGACTTATCCTTAAGTAACTAATTCCAATTTAAGTCATAGTATTTTAAACATTAAAGGTATCAACCACAGACTACAAAGTACATAGACACTGGATCAGTGTTGCCAACAGTTAAACTGGCTCTCCACCAGATTGACCTATCAAAACCACCAGAAAACCATTAATAAAAATGGTCCTGTATTAAAAATCGTAAAATTTTCCACTAAACATAATTTTTACGAAAGAATACATAGTTTAAAAGATAATAATTACTTTTATTACTATGCCACCATTAGTTTTACATTGATATGATTTGTTGTATGAAGTCTAGTGGAATTTAATATTCCAAATATGAATTTATAGACCACCAGAAAGATCCACTAGCGCCTTAACGCAATATTACGCCCCCCTAATGGGGAGTTCAAACCAGCACTTTTAGTGGAAAATCTACTAAGTTGTTAACACTGCACTGGATAATCAAATAGGCGGCCCGAGTATTGCGCGCGCGTGAGTGTTGCAGCAATGTTGCCACAAACTTGAAACATCATCTTTGTCATAACAATATTCGAGCAATATTGTCGCAAACTTGAATACTTGATATTTAACTTAACAATATTGCAGCTATATTGATACAAACTTGCCTCGTCATATTTGACGCAGTAATTTAAAATCAAAGAAAAATCAAATTTGACGCAAGTTTGCTTGTTATCTGGGCGGCACACCCCGGCGGCCATGCCGGTGGCTTCTTTGTGCGGCAAAGCCGGCGGCTTTGTATGCCGCCGGGTGCACGGCGGCTTACCCGGCGGCCCTGCCGCCGGCACTGTGTGTAGGAGCCTTTAGGCTAAGTATTCTTTTTGCCCGCCCTATCCTTCTTGCCCGTCCGTCCCCTATGCAAGTCATTGTTTTGTTTTTTATTACAAACCTGGCGGGGTTTTATCCATTCAGACACAATGTTTCATATTTGCACTTCTCTTTCAGATATCTCTGGTCTGAGGACCAGTCTGCTTCTGATTCTAAAAATAGATCTTCCACACGCAGCACACACATTAAAATGTCCAATTTGCTGTTGGGCGTTATATTCAGGGTCTCATTTGGGTTATGATTTATCAACTCCCATCAGGAATGACAAATAAAGTCGTCTTCAGTCATCTAAAAATAATTATGGCCATGGTTTTAGAGGTATCAAATACACCAAATTAATGTTATAATCATATCAGTGGTTCATTCAAGAATGTGACCACTTCTTATCGTCCTGCGGGTGATGGTTACTTTTAAGTTCCATGTAATAGAGGGCGGGGAGAGGGCGAGTCTTACCATCAAATGGAAACGAAACCACGCCACAGGATGCTACTGAAATAAATGAGCTTAGTTAACCAATTTATGTATAAGTTTTAAAATCAATGACGTATTATATCTTTGTTTACAATACTTACATCACACGGATAAACCCATCTCTGAATCTCTGAACTACCTGAGCACTTTCGTCGGACAAACGATCTCTCCGTAATCGAGCAATGCGCTATTGACAATTCACACAACGCATTTTAACTGGTAACTAAGTCCAAACCACTTGCAACGCGGAACCCAAAGGTAAAACCGGTTGTCTAATGCCCGGTTCCTATATTTAACGGACCGTCTTAGTATAACAGCTACGTCCAGTTTCCGTCTTACCAGTAACGAGTAGTTACGTAGTGTTTCACAAAATTTTTTACTCGCTTACCAACTACGAACATCTGTCCGCTAATGGTTTACCAACGGTCCTCTTTGCGTTTCGTTCTTACAAAAAATATACGATTGTGGTTTATAAAACTGTAAGTATTTGCAAAATAATAATGTGTTTTATGAACTATATAGTTATAGAACCTTGTTAAATTTATATTTACTATAGTTTCTCAATCGACAAATGTACTGTAGTAAATTTTTGGTGTTTATTGTCACACATCGCAATGGATTGCTACAGAGTTAACGAAACGCCGCGCTACCGACTCACACACACTGCGTTCGTTGTTTTAGAATCTTATAACATGGAATTTACACAAGTAAGTAATAAACTAATAATAACGTATAGTGAAATATGTGTTCTGAATATTGTTTGAATGTGTAGGAATATATGTATTTTTATTTGTTTTATAGAAAATGAAGAAGGCCATGACCAAAGACGAGGTTGCTTTGTTGATTGACCTTATACAAAGCACTCCAATCTTGACCAGCAAAGAAACGAACGCTACAACAAATAGGTCAAAAGATGATGCGTGGACTTCTCTCGTAGGAGTATTCAATGCCAAGAGTGGCTCTGTACAAAGATCAAAATATCAATTGAAATTAAAATGGGATAATTTAAAAAAAGCAGCCCGTAAAAGAGCCCAGCAAATAAGGATGAACAATTTAAAGGTATAGAATATATTTTTTATTTAAATGAAACATCAATAAATGATGTACCTAATTATATTAATATATTTTTTTTTTATCTAGACTGGCGGTGGTAAACCTGACTTCATACCACATGATGAAATTTTGGAAAAGGTAACTGGCCTTTTGGGGTCCACTTGTACAGGGTTTGATGTGCCATGGTGGTGGTGATGGTACTGGTGGTGGTAGTATGGTGCTGGATGTAGGTGGTGTAGCAGAAGTTAGGGTGCCAGGTGGTGGTAGTATGGTGCTGGATGAAGGTGGTGTAGCAGAAGTTAGGGTGCCAGATATTGCCTGTGAAAATGTGGCACTGAATGGTGCAACTAATAAAAGTTATGGCCCAGAAGTTACTGAAGTAGAAGTGGCAGTTGAAACACCATGTAGAGGTATTATTTTGAATATCTTCCCGCTACCGATTTTTGTATTAATTAATTTGTTTGTAAATGTTAAATCATTGTTTTTCAGACATACAAGCAAAAAGAAGGAAAATAGATTTATGGGAAGGCAACTGTTCCAGTGCAGAGAGCTCAAAATATTTCTTTGGCATGCCTATGTCTAAGCAATTATCCACCTATAAGAAAGGTACATAATTAAAATTATTGTTATATATATATCTGTTTAACACAGCATATTTTTTGTTAATTTATAGTAACTATTTTTGTCATATTGTAACACTGGATTTGTAAATTACAGTACATCTATGTGAACCCTGAAGAAATAAAATATTTTAATTTATTTCAGGAAAAAAGAAAGCAGACAGAGAGGCTGATATTCAGATGTCAACAATAACCCGTAACTTGGCTATAGCGGGCTATTATGATAAGAAGAAGGCAAAATTAGAATTAGAAATTAAACTTTTAAAGTTAGAAATAGCTCAAAAAGAAAATAATGTTCCACATAATGATGGTTAGATTTAGTACCTAGTGGTAGCCCTCCAAAGTCAAATTTTCTTGTATTTTTTGCAATTTGCAAGTCAGTATCAAGTTGTAACTTGATCAAAATAGTGTTTGCGAGAATGACATGTATTTACATAGCACAATAATAATATTGCTCTAACTTAGTATTGGTACCCCATAGATAGATTTCGAACTAATGGGGTACCCACTACCAATACTAAGTTAGAGCGATGTATTGATTATTCTTATGTTTATAATCATGTAAGTACATACTTGTTTTTCTCGCAAACCACATTTTGATTAAGTTACAACCTGACACTGACCTGCAAATTGCAAAAAGGACAAGAAAATTTGAATTTCGCAGGCTACCACTGCATCCACCTGTTTTAATTTCTTCCAAGTAGTTCAGTGCCATTATAATTTAGAATAAACTTGTATTAAGAAAAACTATAATTAAGATAAATAAAGGTTTATTTCAATACATTTGTGTGTCTTTCAATACACAATACACACTAACATCCTGTAGAACTCGCAGCCAGTGTGCTTCATCAACAATCATTTCTTCATTGATTTTGTTTTGTATGTACTATTCATGTGATGATAAACTGAAACAAGATATCAGTAATGATTAAACAATGTCAGTGCACCATAATATAGACTAGGTTTCAAACTTGACACATCAGCTAAGCATTATATACATTGCTATCACCCACTTGTTAAAAAAACTTGAAATACGCATTTCTCTTTCTGTGTAATTTGGTTCTTCAGCATTATTTGGAACAGGAACTACCTCTGCAGTAGGAACTTCTACTTCTGGTGGAACATCAGCTATACTGTTTAATCGACAGATATTATGCAACACAGCAGTAGCTATGATAACTGCATTGGCTCGTAATAGACTCAAACGCAATGTCAAAGCTACTACTGGAAATCTTCTTTTCCACACTGCAAAACACCTGCAATAAAAAATACATAGTTATCCTTAGTGAAATGAAAATAAAATGTAACTGATTTCTCCGCACTAGTGAATTAAGAAAAGCTGTGATAAACATACCTTTCAATACAGTTTCTAGTTCGAATGTGGGCTTCATTATACAGCTGTTCACCTCTCGTTTGAGGGTTTAACAAAGGAGTTAATAAATATGGTTTTAAGGGATAGGCACTGTCTGCAAGCAGCCATTTGTTTCCATACAACCCATTTTCACACTGAGCTGAAAAAATTAGTTAGGTATAGATACTGAACACAATTATGTGGTCACACATCTCACTTTATAATGCTGTTATATAATATTACTGTTACCTCTTAGTTCAGAGTTATTAAATATAGTGGCATCATGGGCTGAACCTGGCCAGCGGGCTACCACATTCATAAATAATAAATTTGCATCACACATAGCTTGGACATTAAGAGAAAAGTAGCCCTTCCGATTTCTGAATTCTTCTCCAGTCTTTGAACCTATGAAAAAGGATTGAGTTGTGTTAACAAAATAAAAAACAAAATCCTGACTTGACTGATCACCTACTAAATAACACATGTGTGTTGGAATTCTCATAGCATATTATTTATGAATAAGAAAAAAAATTACATGGTGATTGAATTCTGATGTGTGTACCATCAAGTGCGCCAAGAACTCGTGGGAAGCAGGCAACTTCATAAAAATCTGGCTCAGTGTTAGGGCGCATGTATATGTATTTGTTGTATAACCGTGCTATAGTACAGCTTACATCAAATACTATACGGCAAGCCGATGATTTGGAAACTCCAGCAAAGTCAGCCACTGATAATAGCATTGTCCCTAATGCGTAAAATCGTAGAGTCAATAGGAGTTGGTGAAGAGGGTGTATACCATGGTTCCTAAAACAAAGATAGATATTAGCTATAGAGATTAATGTTTAGGGTAAGACGACCCACTGACCAAAGAATACTTAATGAATTATTGTTGTTTTCGTTGTTTCAAAATAAATAGTTGAAGCTAGTTTGGTTCATATATAATTATAATACATACCTGGCTCCCTTCACTCTTAGATGTGGATAAATTTCGACTAGTAAACTTTGTACAGACGGTTTATCTAGCCGAAATCTAATTTGGAATTCGCTATTATCCAATAAATTAAAATGGTCGACTCTCGTTTTGTAATTCCTTCTAGAGCTACTTCCTTCCTCAGATTCAGAGTTACTCCAGTCAGATAACCTTTCTAAATCACTAAAGTCACTATCTGAACTAGACATTTTATAATTGTTCACAGTAAATAACGCACAATATGAACACATGTACAGACAACCGACCGATATCGAGCGGTAAAATATTTCGTAACCACTCGTAACTTTGACAGCTCGTTGACATTTCTTTTTTTTTATAGGCACGCCGTAACCCGACATCTGCATACATTTCGCCTACTATCCGTAATTCAAAACCCTCCCATCCGTAGGTAGCAAGTTATCGGTAACTTTACTTACGAAACGTTTTTTATAGGCACGATTTTGACTCACGCCTCGTATAAAATACTACTATCCGTAAGCAAAACGAATCGTTTCTTATTTATAGGCACCGGGCATAAGACGGTATGTAGAATAGTCAGTCGAAAGGTAAAGCTAAGTCGTCAAAAATCCACAAAATCGCATAGAAAATAATAGATACCCCACGTTAGCCGCTGAAAACAAACAATGGAATAACAATAACAAACATTGAGATAGGAAAAGTATCTACCTATGGAGATGGCATATTCTACTATAATATGAAGAATACTAACTAATACTAATACTAATAACTATCCAATCGACACAAACAAGTCAAAAAGCATTCTGTCTCTTTTTTTTTCGAACGGACGCGCGCAGTAAACGATATTTGTACCTATCTCATTAGTTAACGAGCTTATTGTTCTCGAGCGTCGTGTTTGACTTCGAGGGTCAATTAGCGCTTTTTACCTAATATAATGTGTAGTGGAATCTTTGTTTACAATGGAGGATGATAACGAATTCTTTAACGATCCTGTTGAAAGTAGAAGTGTTTTGAATAGCAGTAACAATTCTATAGTGGACCAAGAAGTGATGGAGCAATTTAATATGGATGTGGTACCAAAGGAAGTTTCGATTAAACCGCTCAAACGCGGCAGAGAAGAGGACGTGGTGGGTTGGACACTAATACAAAACAAAGAGAAAAAGGTCAAAGAAAGCAGTGTAGAGATATATATCTCATCGAAAGAAAAGCTACCAAGACAATTTGCATTAGCAAGATTATTTAAAGAAAAAGGTATTAACGATATAACGAAGGTAAAATACATAAATAATTACAGGGTGCGCATTGATTGCAAAAATGAGGTGAGCGCAAATAAATTAGAAACTTGTAAAGACTTGATAGATATGGACTGGAGATTTAGTAGACCAGATCACAAAAGCTACTCATACGGTGTTATCAAAGACGTAGATTTAGTCCTAACTGACGAGGAGCTTAGGAGTTGTATTACTTGCCCTGAGTCATTTGAATTAGTTTCATTGAAACGACTAATGAGGCGTAATATTAATGAATCCCCGGAACATTTATGGGTTATGAGTGAAGCAGTTCGGTTGTGCTTTAAGGGAGATATGTTGCCATCATATGTTTATGCAGAAGGTTTAAGGATTAAGGTGGCCCCATTTGTGTTCCCCGTGTCACAATGCTCACGGTGTTGGAAATTCGGACATATAGCAAGAGTGTGCCCATCGAACAAAATATTATGCCCAAAATGTGATAGTAATCATCCAAACTGCGATATACAAAATTTCAAATGTCTAAACTGTGGCGGACCACACATGGCACTTGCTAAAAGTTGCCCTGCTTATTTAAAAGAGAAGAAACTCAAAGATCTCATGGCAGAGTTCAATTGTACCTATAGGAAGGCTTTGTTGTTATACGTAGCACCTTCACCACGCCGAGAAGATACGGAACCTGTTAGTGCCACAAACGCAGGTTATATATACCCTGAACATAATATCGACCTTACAGTGAGATCAAACTCCCCTTTATATGCAGAAGTGGTCAAAACTAAAGCCCTAGTTCATAATCCTCTCACTCATAAAGATCAAAAAAGTGTTAATAAGCACGAAAAGACACGAGATGATAATGATTATTGGGCTACCTATCTACCAACAGAAACGGAGGAAGCAAAAGAATCGAACCATGACCCGGAAGAGTCTGGAAAAAGAGAGGTGCATTTTGAAGAGCTCATAGCTAGATTAAAGGAGATAATATTTTTTAAGAAGTGTACGGTAGCGGAAAAAATTAAATTGGTGATCCAGTGTTGTATACAATGGTTGATTCTAGTGGTTGTAGATAATGTGTCAGATTGGCAAATGATGAAAAAATTGCTTGATTTCCTTAATGGATAACAACAAAACTAGTCTCAAACTAAACATCTTACAATGGAATGCTCAAAGTTTGAAACCTAAACTTGTTCTATTAGAACAGTTGTTATGTCAAGAACACATACATATTGCGGCGATAAGTGAGATGTGGCTAGATACAGAAAGTTATATGAGGCTGAGCAATTATACAATTTATCGGAAGGACAGGTTTGATGGTTACGGAGGAGTAGCAATTCTTACCCACAAATCTATAAAATCTCAACTGTGTGAAGTCCAACTCAGTAATCAAGGTATAGAATTAGTTTGCGTAAAAGTATATAACTGTGGTATGGTAGAAAATATTATTTCTATTTATTGTCCCCCCTCGATTAGAACTTCTCAAAATGATTGGGATAATTTACTATCCATTTTTTCAAAAAATACAGTAATTCTCGGAGATTTTAATGGGCACCATTCTAATTGGTCATATAAAACGGATAGTAAGGGTGTCCAAATTTTCGATGCATTGTTGGATAATCACTTTGTTATTTTAAATAATGGCAACCATACGCGGTTAAAAATGGTCAATTCCGAATGTCAAAAGTCATCTCCCGACATTTCTTTGGTATCGTCCGACATAGCATTGCTGTTCAACTGGTCAGTAATGAATGAGACATTAGGCAGTGATCATAGGGCTATAAAAGTTACGTCAAATGTCCAGGCTTGTCCTCCGACAATGTTACGAAAAAATTTTAAAAATGCTGATTGGACTTCATACAAGGAGCTACTCAACACCCTCTTTTGTGAATTTACATTTTCTGGAGACTTGCAGGCTGATTACGATACTTTCATTGATTATATAAACTTAGCTTCCGATGTTTGTATCCCTTTATTTAAAATTAATCCGAACCCAAAGAGTAAATTTTTACCTAAACCTTATTGGAAACCGGAATTATCTAAATGTGTAGCTGAACGTCGGCTGGCGTTGTCCAAATTCAGGCGTAATCCAAATCCTCAAAATTATGAAATATTGCAAAATAAGATTTCCAAATCTCAGAAAATGATTCGCATAGCTAAAAGTAAGGCGTGGGGTGATTTTTGTTCTTCACTAGATTATTCAACGTCTAAATCAACCGTATGGCAAAAAATGAAATGGCTGAAGGGATACAAATATTCGAATAATTACATAGATAAACATAAGGCTACTGAGCTGCTTCTCAGTTTAACGCCGGACTTTGTTCCCCGCGTGACATGTCTTTCGACACAAATAACCCCGAACTTGATATTATGATTACGTGCTCAGAACTCCAGAAATGCATACGATCAAAAGATACTGCACCTGGAAGTGACAATATTTCTTACTCTATGATTAAGAAGCTACCACAAAACTGTCTAAAAGTGTTAATTCAGTTGTATAATAAGATCTTCATATCGGGTTTTGTTCCTAAACAATGGCGTGATATTGTAATTGTGCCAATCCCTAAACCGGGACGTGATTCCCAAAGTTTTTCTGCCCTTCGACCCATTTCAATGATTTCATGTATTTGCAAAGTTTTTCATAACATTTTAATGAATAGATTAGAGTGGTTTATCGAAAAACAAAAGCTTTTGTCAAACAACACTACGGGTTTTAGAAAATGTCGCTCAACCGTAGACAACTTAGCCGTTTTAGTATCACGTATTCAAATAGGTTTTTCCAAGAAATTAATTACGGTGGCAGTTTTCATAGACATAAGCAATGCTTATAATTATTTGGACATTAATAGTTTACTAAAAATCATGCAACAAATCGGAGTAGGGTCTAGGATATGTAGGTACATCTGGAACTTTCTTAAAATGAGAAACCTTAAAATCACAATAGATAACCGCGACATAAAACGTACGTCCAGTCGGGGATTGGCACAAGGCGATCCGTTGTCACCCCTACTTTTTAATATAGCAACTATGCACGTTTGTCGTAATCGTGGGGGGGACGTATATATGTCGCAGTATGCGGATGATTTTGTTTTGTACACCACTTGCAGTAATGTCTCATTGGCCCAACAACGTTTACAACCGGCTTTAAATAAAATTACGAAACTTCTTGTAAAACTAGGTCTTGAAATATCTCCCACAAAAAGCAAAGCCTGTATTTTTAAAAATGGTGTAGCAAGAGAGAATGTAACTTTAAAAATTAATCAAACATTACTGCCAGTGGTAGACAATGTAAAGTATTTGGGTGTCTGGCTTGACCGATCCCTCAGGTGGGCTAAACATATTAATGAAACCCGAGAAAAGACGTTAAAGCTAATAAATCTTTTAAAAATTCTGTCTGGGTCTGGGTGGGGAATACATCCCAAGCATCTGAGACGGTTATATATCTCAATCATTCGAAGTAGAATCGACTACGCGTGTTTCCTCTACGACAGTAGCTGTGAAACCCACCTAAGTAAGTTAGACAGAGTCCAAAACGTTTGCATGAGGGTCATCGGAGGCTTTATAAGAACTACACCCATGCACGTTATGGAAAATGAATTAAACCTCCAACCGTTGAAGATTCGCAGATATTTTTTAGCGGGTAAATACTGGCTCAAAGTAAAGTCATACGAGGATAATAATACTACTACTGTCTTAGAGGAACTGCGAGTAGTTTGTCAACAAACCCACTGGAAAAGAAAAGTACCGTTATTAACCAAAGTTCACGAGTCTCTAGTTTTACTACCTGTCTACATAAGCCCAAAGTTTGAAATGTTCTCTATGGATACTTGGGTTCACAGGATTGACCTATCTGAAATTGTAATTCCAGAAATAAATTGTTTGGTTGAGGCTAAAAAATGCTACAAGAATACTAAATTGAGCGAGTTGTGCACTATGTTTTTAAATAACACTTATTCGGAATTCTACAAAATATATACTGATGGATCTAAAAACAAACTAGGTTCTGGAGCAGCATTTTTTGATCCACAAACTAACACTTCAGTGAAATTAAAACTAAATTTAAAACTTAATATAATGTATACAGAACTTATTGCAATAGACGAAGCATTATCTTACATTGACTCACTTGAAACTGGTAATTATGTTATTCTTAGTGATTCAAAGAGCGCACTGCAACATTTAATTCGTTGTACCATGAATTTTCGGGGAACTCCTATTGCATATAGTATAATTAAATCTTTGTGTAATCTCATTTCTAAGAAAAAGAATATTGTACTTCAGTGGATACCGGCTCATGTTGGCTTGGAAGACAATGAAATAGTGGATCGATTAGCTAAGGATGCATGTGATGATGGTTTGGTTTGTCAACACCTTCCCGTGCACAGTGATTTATTGTATGCAGTTAAAGAAGAATGCATTAAAATGTGGCATGAACACTTCGACCAGAGGTCGCTTAGCAAGCGGATCTGGTATCGGACAATCCAACCAACTCTTTCTCGTTGTCCATGGTTCGACCAGGCAAACATGAGTCGATCAGAAATTGTTATGGCTCTTCGGCTTCGATCAGGACACATACCAATGAATAGTTTTGCCTACCTTATGGGTAAAGTTGCATCACCAAATTGTCCGGAGTGTAGTATTGTGGAAGACACTTACCATATACTGATGGAGTGCGTCCGGAACGAGGCCGAAAGAATTTTCATTCTACCCTTATCTATGGACGTTGGGAGATGTAACAGTATTCTTGCATCACCCTTGTCAAAGGATGCAAGAATTCTGTATAAATTAGCAAAAATAGGATTTAGAACATAAGGAATTTGTTTGTACCGATGAGGGTGGCATAATCATTTTCTGATTAAACCCTCAATAAAATAAATAAAGAAAAAAAAAAAAAAAAAAAAAACCAACCAAAAGATGCATATGAAAGAGAGACATCTAAATGTTTGTGAAGTACAATTTTGGCATCACTTTTATCTGACGTCAAAATCATGTCTATGCGTGACCGGTCGCCATATTGAGTGCCCAAAGTACTCTGTGGTTTCGGGGTAGTTGTGCTGTCAAACAGTTGCTTGCTCAAGATATTTTTGTTGTTGTATAGAAAAATACGTATATAAGAAAAATATTTCGGTGTTCTGAGTTTAGACAACAATAAGAAAATCATGCCCTCGTGGTGTATAAAACAGTGTGGTGCGAGAAAAAACAAAAATCAGCCTAATTAGACTCTGCAAAGGTTAGTAACCAGTTTTCACTAATCCAGTCGAATATTTAGAATTATTATACGTAATTTATTGTTACTAGATGATCTTTTTGAATATTATTTCAACCGGAGTCATGTTTGTATGGTTTATAACGTTATTATTTTCGTTATTCGTTGCATTGTTTACATACTATAATTCTTTGTATGCAAGGCTAGTGATGTGCGATGTTCGCGCGGATAAATTTCGATAATATTGATACAATGTGTGAAATACATTGGAATGATATTTTTTTTAATCCACAGGTTTCCTGGAAACGAAATATGAAAGAAGAAATGGATAGGAACTAAAAATATAAACCCTATACATAAAATGTGGCATATCTGCTCCATGCACTTTGACGCATCTTGTTTTAACAGAACCCTCGATGTGATAAGGTTACATGACGGTGTAGTGCCCACTTCGACTATTCTGGTATGTTTTTAAACATAAATTGCATAGCATAGTAATTTTAATATGAACATCTTGTTAAATACTTATTGTATTGGCAGTATTTCGAATATCAATAAATTTTGCCGAAAATGTGCCACCTGCAAAGGTAAACTGACTAGTTTTTTTTCCTTAAAAACTGATAATTATATTGATTTGTGATTTTTTTCTCTTAGTTCCCAACTGACTATATTCACATACAACTAAATCTTGTATTTTAAAGTCAAGGAACAGTAATAGCTGCTTAGTCAAAATAGTTTGTAATTTATCTTTTTTTAGTAAATAGTGTTCACGCATGATGTTGACGACGTGCTTATTGCCATTGCTAAACAGTAGGCGGCCGTCGTTTTGAGACACCTACCTACACGTCATGAGTTCATGACTCAAAAACTAGCACATCATCCTCGGATTGTCGGACAGCCAATGAGAGGAACCCTAGGGACGCTATCGAAGAAGCACCAATAGCAGCAGTCTACGAAGACTTCCGAACTCCTCTCCGTGTAACGGGAACCGCTCGGCGTGTCTGCAA
Source organism: Tholera decimalis (assembly GCA_943138885.2). Lineage (NCBI taxonomy): Eukaryota > Metazoa > Arthropoda > Insecta > Lepidoptera > Noctuidae > Tholera > Tholera decimalis. The sequence goes on from OW964551.2 coordinate 14,602,785, forward strand.
TACTAACGACATTCAGACCTCATCCTTGCTCTGTATAGCTTCATCTTCAAACATTTAAATCAAGAACGACTTTTTCCTGCTGTACATACTAACTCTCATTACAATAAACCATTTTATATATTGGAGAAACCAAGAAGTATCATTTCTTCTGATCCACAATCACAAATTGAAAAGGAAGGCGCCTAACGCAGAAACATAATTTTGTGGACCTTCGTGCCGTATAAAACAAACCAGTCCAGAGAAGCAGAGAATCAGACGTGGACACGAACGAGAGACGCGCAACTCGGTAATACGTGCCAGCCAAGACTTTTCCTCTTTCCTTGTGTTAATAGTGTTTCTCCTCTCAAATTCTAGTGCATCATACTTACTCGCGAGATCGGGCAGCACCGCAGTGGCTACAGCTTCTACGCTCCAGGCGCTGAAATCGTTTTCGCAAAACGTGAGTACTCCAGGTTTCTATATCTACCAGAATGGCGGAGTCAGGTTCTACTCATCTAACGGCTGCTCCTAAATCACCTCTTAAATCTCCGTTAATCACACAAATTAACGCCCTCACACGCAGAAGGGGAGTAATTAAGGGTCGATTGTCTAATTTGCAAAAATATGTTGAGTCATTCCAACAGCCGTTAGAAGCTAACAGAATTCTAGAATTCAAATTACGCATAGATAGTGCTACCTCCCTGTTATCTGAATTTAACGACCTTCAGTCGCAAATCGAAGAAATGTGTGATAATTTGGATGAACATCTGGAATATAGGGAACAGTTCGAACAAAGGTTTTTTAGTGTCATCGCGCAAGCTAAGTCTTTGTTGTCTGAGGATAGCAAAACACCTAAAAGTTTCAATAACTCTGAGGCAGTACAACCAGTGAAGTTACCTACAATTCAATTACCAACTTTTGACGGTTCCTATGAGAATTGGTTAGAGTTTAGAGACACCTTTTTATCCTTAGTGCATAACTCCACACAAATAAGTCCTATTCAGAAGTTCCACTATTTAAAATCAGCTTTGAAGGGTAGCGCTGAATTAGTAATAAACTCACTGGAATTATCAGCCAATAATTACAGTGTTGCATGGGAGTTACTCACTAATAGGTTCAATAACAGCCGTCTATTAATACACAATCATGTAAAAGCTCTTTTCTCCACACAAGCTTTAACTAAAGAGTCACCCGTGTTATTGCGAAAGCTCGTAGATACGATGTTAAAACATCTACGCGCACTAAAAGTACTCGGTGAGCCGACCGATTTCTGGGATACACTCATAATTTACATGATTACGTGGAAGGCGGACCCTGTTACCGAGCGGGAGTGGGAAGAGTATGTACTCGCACAAATGATAAAATGTCCTGACGATGCGAAGCTTAAGTTGAAGGTAGAGGATTTAATTCGTTTTATCGGGCGGAGAGCGGATATGCTAGATAAATTATTAGGTACGCATAGTAAAGGCACACACGATAACAAACACACCAATGCGACCACTTCTAAAGTACACTGTAACGCTTCTTCGTCCGACACTACGAAACCACTGTCGCACAAAACACAGTACAAACCTTGCCCTATGTGTAAGGAAAAACATCCGTTATTCTCACTCTCACAAATTCCTTGATCTGTCCGTAGCGGACAAACATAATTTTGTCACACAAAACAAATTATGTACAAACTGTTTGCGCTCAGGACACAAAGCGAACGACTGTCCGCTTGGACCGTGTAGGAAATGTTGTAAGAAACATAACACACTACTATATCGTAACGAGTCAGAGGATAACACGCAAAATCCGCCTCTCTCATTAGTGACAGTAGGACAAATATCGCAACCCGCATTAAAATCACACACACATAATGCGAATTGCGACGGCAGCCCCACCACGCAAGGGCCAGTTGCCAAACCAGTTCTGTTGTCTACCGTGCTAGTCGAGATAGCCGATATTCATAATAACTATCACACGGTGCGCGCGCTGCTCGATAACGGTAGTACACGATGTTTTATCACAGATGCGTTATGCAACAAATTAAACTCACAAAAAATACAGTCCACTTACAATATAACAGGTGTAGGTAACTCAGTTTCCCAGTGCACACAGACCTGTAATGTTACAATTAGGTCCCTGGTAGGTTTCTACACTACACACATTCATTGTTTAATTTTACCCTCAATAACTGCACAATTACCAGCAGTGTCTTTATCTAAAGATGGTTTTAACATTCCTGTAAACATTCAGTTAGCCGATCCCTATTTCTTCGAGTCTCAACCCATAGATATATTGATTGGTGCTGACCACTTCTGGGATCTCCTCGAAAATGGAAGATTCCGGTTGAAAGGTGGTCCATACTTACAAAATACAAAATTAGGGTGGATAATTTCAGGGCCTTTGAATACTCTCGCACATAGTCATAGCGTTTCATGTAACGTCACATCATCACTTGATGAACAATTGAGGAAATTTTGGGAGCTCGAGGAGATAGGCAGATCGACTGATGTCCGCAGTAATGAGGAGCAGGCTTGTGAGGATCATTTTATAAAGACAACCACACGTGACACTGATGGCAGGTTTTGCGTTTCCATGCCTTTGAAGGAGCCCTCTGACGCATTGGGTGACTCATTTCTTCAGGCTGAACGTCGGTTCTACGCACTAGAGAAACGTCTGCAACCCACACCGGCCTATAAACAGTTATACATGCAATTCATCCATGAATACATAGAAATGGGTCACATGTCACGTATCCGTACGTACAGCACACCACACTACTTTCTACCACACCACGGTGTATTCCGCGAGCACAGTACTACCACGAAACTGCGAGTTGTATTCGATGCAAGCGCCAAAACCACGACTGGAAAATCACTCAACGATATACAACGCGTAGGCCCAGCAATACAGGGTGACTTGTTTGCTATTTTGCTCCGGTTTAGACAACACAGATGGGTAGGGTGTGCAGACGTCGAGAAAATGTTTCGCCAAATCCTAAAGGATCCGAGTCAGCGAAATTTACTTTTATTCCTATGGCGTGACAATCCCACAGACCCATTAGAAATTTACAGGCTCAATACTGTCACCTACGGAACCGCGTCCGCACCGTTTACTAGCGTACGCTGTTTAAAACAGCTGGCATTGGAATGTTCTGACTCATTGATTCGTACATCATTCAGGATGATTTTTTTGTCGATGACCTGGTGACCGGTGCTGACAGTATTGAGTCGGTAAAACATATAGCAAAGGAAACAACTAAAGTCTTAAAGGGTGGTTGTTTCCCACTTCGAAAATGGATCTTCAATTTTAATCATGATCTACAAGAGTTTCCGTCTCATTCTAAGGAACTTTCACTTGATGAAAACGCCCATCACAAAACCCTAGGATTAGGGTGGTATAATCAATCTGACACTTTGCATTTCCACACAGAACACACAGATGACAGTCGGCAACTAACGAAACGCATCATATTGTCGGAGGTCTCTAAAATTTACGATCCGTTAGGATTACTTAGTCCTTATGTAATGACTGCAAAGGTTCTACTTCAAAGGCTATGGCTATTGAAATTAGATTGGGACGATATATTACCTAGTGACGTCACACGTAGTTGGGCACAATTCGTAAACGGTATAACATTGCTAAGTACATTACGAATACTGCGGCACGCAATAGGTATTGATGCTACTCGCGTAGAACTACACTTATTTACCGATGCTTCACAAACAGCTTACGGCGCGTGTGCTTACATTCGTTCCATAACAGACAATGGCATAGTTACAACGAGGTTACTGTGCGCTAAAGGAAAGGTCGCACCCTTAAAACCCGTCAGTATACCACGGTTAGAATTGTGCGGCGCCCTATTAGGAGCCCAGTTACATGACAAAATCACAAAGTCACTTCGTTGTATCTTTGACGGTGTCACATTTTGGACAGATTCCACTATTGTGATCGGTTGGTTACGCATGAATCCTAACTCTTTAAAGCCTTTTGTACAAAATAGGGTCGCGGAGCTACAAGAATTAACAAAGGGGATGTCCTGGAACCACGTTTCTGGTAGGGAAAACCCAGCTGATCTAGTATCACGCGGTGTGACTCTGGACGTACTTAGTTCATGCACGTGTGAGATTAAGTATATAAAATAGATGTATATACATAGTATATGTATAAAGAATGTTGTCATTTTTTAAAAGTAATTAATTATCAATATCAATTTATATGTATTCACCGATTAATTATCAATTAATCGATATTACCATGATTGTCAGCTATATTATAGAAATAATTTAGCCATTTGTATAGCAACATCAATTTATTCATTTACCACACGGTTCGGAAAGGGTTGTTTTCTGTGGAGAAGAACCGGCAAGAAACTCCACAGTTACTCTTTTCAAAACATAGTTCATTTTCACATAAACATCAATTCACTATATGTACTTTACAATATTACCACAATGTGATTACTATCGTTATAACTTTAGCTTTATTTACTTGTGTATCTACTATTTCATTACTCCATTACATATTATATAAGTCAAGTTATTTATAGAATTAATACCAAATGTTCATTAATTTATCACACAATTATCAATTAATAACACTGTCACATTAAAGTAACAAATACAAAATAATTAATTTATATTCAAATACAATAGCAATACGATAGGATTTTTATACCAATTCTACACATAAAAATATTAATAAAAGTTAGAAACAACACAAGTTCACTTAACTTAGGTCCGTTCGGTGTGACTGCTCCAGAGCGACTGTGAGTGACTGTCTAGAACGACTGAGCGGCGGCTTTTATACACAGTGGTAAACAAGTGACGTCACATCGTACGATTTTAAAACAGATTTGTTAACCTTTGTATTTTAACATTAAGCTATGATTAAATGATATAAAAATACAGTAGATATGTTGAAATTAATTAGTTCAATTACTTATTAGTTTTACGATGACAGAATTAGTAAACAAGCAACGTTATTTTTTAAATAACGTTTAAATATTCTGTTATACAAGACAACAATGAAAGAACAGTTTAAACTCTTATCTTATAAATAGGTTTCGTAATAGTGTTTACAATGTTTTGATAATAAATGGTTAAATTTTGTGTATCACATGTTAAAAAGGTTATAATTATTATAGTGATATTTTAATTTGTGTTCAATTAAAGAAACAAACTTGAGTTAATGTAATAAACCAACTGAAATTATTTGAATAATCCATCACGGCCAAACTGACCTGTACTTCGCTCTCGAAGTACCAACTAATTATAATCAATACAATAGCCCCTGGCCTTGACATACCAGTCCTATCACCTGCGGCGCATGAGTTTCAGAAAGGTATCAGGGCAGGGCTGCCAAGCAGTCTACATATGGCCGCCGGCCTTGACATACCAGTCCTACCACCTGCTGCGCATGGATTTCAGAAAGGTATCAGGGCAGGGCCTCAGCAGTCTACAACAGCCTCTGGCCTTGACATACCAGTCCTATCACCTGCTGTGCATGAATTTCAGAAAGGTATCAGGGCAGGGCCTAAGCAGTCTATAATAACCTCTATATTTTTTATAAGATTATATTCAATAATTTCAAACAAACATCGTTAATTGAACACAAATTAGAAACAAGGTATATAGTTTCAACACTTATTTCATTATACGTCTGTAGCGTTGTAGTCGATTAAACTAGAAGTCGACTACCACACTAATCTCTAATGTCTATGGTTTCACGAAGTGACAACACTTATGCGGTGACCGGCTATAAATTCTAACCTCCGGTTGGCTGAGCTTCTTTTTCACCTGCTTTCTATTACAAGTAACTAATATGGAAACCCCTCTGTGCCCAAGGGTAAGTGCTCGTCGTATCTGCCATTTTCTCTCCATCTTGCCAAATCGTAATCCTCTTATTTCACCATAATCTGCAGCGTTTGTAAATTAATATAATTGCCCGGTTGTCAAGATGGCTTCCGTCTGGAACATAACTGTTATTTCATCGTCATCGGTTTCCCACTAGTGTTTCTAAATTTATGAAGCGTAAGCATGTCGCAGCATCCCTTTCCTGCTGTGTCATAGCAGCTACGAGCTTAAACGCTTTGTCACGCGGTTATCTTTTATATCGTTGCACGCGGCATGCTTGCGCTTATCTATAATCTTTGTGAACCGCCGCGATGGTGAGTTTTCCATCCGTTTCCCGGGTACTGTTCTTTGGGTTCACGGCTGGGAGACGCACGCATCGCTGGCGCTCGCGATTCCTGGCACCACGTTTACGGAAGCACCCTTCGTGTTGATTCCAGGGTTTTTTTTCTTCTCTCTTCACCTCTACTATCAACTACCTCTACGTCCGCCGCTCGACGGGTGTCACGCTGCCTCTGCGCCTGTCTGCGTGCTATTGCGTGGCCTGCCCGCATAACAACTACGCCGTCTGTGCGCTGACGCGTGGCCTGCCGGCATAACCTCGGCGCCTACCACGTGCGAGCTGCCTGCTACGGGGTCGGCCTGCCGGCCTGCGTGCGTCGCGGCCTGAGCCCAGGGCAGTACCTTCCTTAAACCATCGACCAGTGGAGGATCTTAGTGAACTGAACCCACCCCCCTTGTTCAAATAAATGCTGTAAACCTGTGGTCTAAGTTTCATTCCTCTACCACCTAAACCTCAACGCCACAGTCATTAACGATTTTGGTCTTGAAGTACAAAGAATTGTTAAATGTGATTTATAATATTTTCTTACCTCAACGTATTTTCATTTCATTCTTATTTTCTATGTTTTAACTATGAGTTTGTTTATGTTTTGCCAATTGCATAGATGTGTCATGCCCCCTCCACCCGCTGCTAGTGGGATAGGCAAGCACCGAACAAAAGAGCGACCAGTGGAAACATCTAACTATCATTTAACTCATTGTGTTCCAATTATGGTTATTAGAAATATATTAATAATCACATACAACATTACAAACAAACTATAATGACTTATGATTATAATAAAGATTTAAAAACAAAAATCATGGTTACCTCAACAATACAAACTTTGATCCTCTATTTAAATTAATTTTCACGTAACCTCTGGGGAAATTATGAATTAAAAAAAAAATCCTTCCCTATTCCTTGTTTACAATAAAAAGGGAACCTCTGTGCAAAATCTCAGCTGTTAGGTCCAAGGGTTCGGGCTAGGCGTTGATGAGTCAGTCAGTAAGGACTTCTCTTTTTGTTTATATAGATATTTTTATTTCCCAGGAAACCATAGTAACCATTTATATTTAATTATTTAACTACAATCCAATTTTATGTTATTATATTTTATATTACTATATTTTATTTCATTTTTTTTAATATTATGATAGAATTATAAGAAATAATTTAATTAATATGAACACTAATTTTATTGATTTTATTGTTATTATTGAATTTATTTACTTTTGCTAACTTTACTAATTCGTAAAGCTTATCGTTTCTCCGGTAATAAGTGATAAACAAATAATAATGATAACAAAATAATATGCATTATTAAGTAAGTAATATTGTTTTGTATAATATAGCACACTTTAGTTAGAAAAAAATAAACATTTTAAAATTTATGCCACGTCCCTAATATATAATTTGTGGATAACGGTGTGGGAGCTAAAAATGTGTTACTTTAATTTAAAACTAACTTTAATAAATTAAATTAAATTAAATTAAATTCATTCTAATTCAGCAATATCTAAACCAGCTTACTCCATACTTTGAGGAATATATTTACTAGTTGATAATCCAAAAAGGCTTTAGAAAAAAAAAATCTATTGATGTAGCCATATACGATTTCTTGCAAACAGCAGCAGAGTCGATAAAATAACTACCAACTCTAGCGCTTTACATGGATATGTCAAAAGCTTTTGATCGCGTAGATCATAAAATACTAGTAAATAAACTTAATGAATATGGAACAAAAGGAAACGTATTAAATTTAATCGAATCTTATTTTAGTAATAGGCAGCAAATAACTGTAGTAGTCAGGAGTAGTGAAAAAAAAAACAGATATATTTTTCAAATCTGACCAGAGAACTGTAACGTTTGGTTACATTAATGACTTTTCAACAGCTTCCATTTATCCAATGACTAGTTTGGAGACGATAGTACTTTACTTTTTAATAGTGATGAATTAAGTGCACTAGAGACGGATATTGATTCTAGCATAAAATCGGATGTAAATTGGCTACAGAATAATAATTTTGGTAATAAATCTAGACAAGACAGTTATAATGAATTTCCAACAGAGGCTTTTCCGGAATCTGAACTTCAATTAGTTACGATGACAAAACTATTAATGAGACCAAAAAGACGAAATTTCTCGGATTAAATATAGAAAGCACATTAAAATGGCATAAACATATTGACAATGTGTGTACTAAATTAAAGAAAAATTAATATGCCTTGCATATGTTAAGTAAAATAACAAATCAAACAACAGTCTTAACAGCATATCACGGGCTGGTTACCTCAACATTGAGATACGGAATTATATTTTGGGGTAATGCAACAGATAAAGATACGGTATTTAAGTTCCAAAAAAGATGCATTATAGCGATTTGTAATTTAAAGAGTACAGACAGTTGCAAAATACTCTTTAAAGATACTAAAATATTAACAGTTCCCTCATTATATATATATACGAAATATACATATTCGTCAAAAATAATTTACATAATTTTTCTAGAGTAAATAGAAAACGTCGTTGTGACCAGTTACAAATAGTTTAATGGCTCCAAAACTATATTTTACATTGCCAAAGGGTGAAGAAGAAGAAGAATGAGGGAAACGTCAGCCATTTTAAGCGTAAATTCACTTTTATTTCTAGTTGAAAAGACATAAGTATTAATGAATTTTATGACCGACAGTATTTATTTATTTTATTACTAGCTTTTGCCCGCGACTTCGTCCGCGTGGAATAGTTACTTTGGGCTAACGTTAAATTTAACCCCGATTTTGAAGCATTCTTCATTGGCGCTCCGCTCCTATTGGCCTTAGCGTAATGATACAATATAGCTGTGCCCGCGACTCCGTCAGCGTAAGTTAATGTATTGGTAATATTGTTAAGATCACGTTCACATGAGGCTTAAGTACCTAGAGAACGCTTCGACCGCGAGACGCGTCGAGCGCGGCGACCGATTCTCAAAAATAATCCTTATAGCATGATTCAGTATTCACGCGCGATGGCTTATTATTATAAGCGTATTTCATGTATAACTTTGGTGTTTCTATACCGATTTATATGATTCTTTTTACGGTTTCGTAGCCAAATGGCAAAAAACGGAATCTTTATAGTTTCGACATGTCTGTCCGTCTGTCTGTCTGTCTGTCTGTCCGTCCGTCCGTCTGTCTGTCTGTCTGTCCGTCCGTCCGTCTGTCACAGCAATTTTATTCCGAAACTATTAGGACTATACATGTGAAACTTGATAGGTAGATGTATTCTGTGAACCGCTTTACGATTTTGAGAAAAAAATTAAAAAATATTTAAAATAAAGGGGGGCTCCCCATACATGGAACTAAACCTGAAAATATTTTTTTTCATGAAATCGATGCATGTGTGGTATCTATAGACAGTTCTTTAAAAACGACATCGGGGTTTCTAAAACCACTTTTCCATAAAGTCAATCGTTTAAAAGATATAAGCTTCCAAAGTGGTAAAATGTGTGTGTGGCGGACACAACCTCTAACTTCTATAATAATGGAGTGAAAAATCTAAAAAAATGTCTGTAGATCTTAATATAAACTTTCAACCAAAATTAGTTTGAACGAAATCAGTTCAGCAGTTTTTGAGATACAGCATATTTTCTAAAACCGCAAATATAACTTTGTAATTCATACAAACACTATGAAAAACAAATTTATTCGGCGCAGTTGTAAAAAATGTAAAAAAGCCAGTTTTAAGAAATTTGTAAGGTTAATTTTTCAAAACAAATTTATTTGGCGCAGGTGTAAAAAATGTAAATAAGCTAGTTTTAAGAAATTTGTAAGGTTTTTTTTTCGTCAAATAAATTTGCATATTATATTATAGTTACTACGGAACCCTTCATGGGCGAGTCTGACTCGCACTTGGACAATTTTTTTATGGAATAGTTAATAATGTTAACTTTTTCAATTAGAGGTGACTGAGAGTGTTATAAACGTAAGAGTAGACAAATATTATAATCAGAAAGCTTCGAACTGCTAAGCTATCGGGAGTTACACGTGTTATTGTGAGTCAACCATAAAGGTTAGACATATGCTGTCGTGGGATATTTTTTATATAATTTTAAGGATAACATTTCCGTCATGAAATGATTTGTGTAGCTTTAACCATTAAGGTTGCACACGCGACGGAAGCTTAAAAAATGGAGTAACTTCTCCCGTTTTCCCAACATTTTTCTTCACTGCTCTGCTCCTATTGATTGTAGCGTGATGAAAAGTATACTATAACCCGCTCAGGAGTATGAAAAATAATTGTACCAAGTTTCGTTAAAATCCGTTGAGTAGTTTTTGTTTCTATAACGGTTATACAGACAGACAGACAAAAATTTACCTGATTGCATTTTTGGCATGAGTATCGATCCTTAATCACCCCCTGATAGTTATTTTGGAAATATATTTCATGTACAGAATTGACCTCTCTACAGATTTATTATAAGTATAGATATTAATTAATTTATTGTATTTATTTATTGTATTTAGTTTAATTTATTTACAGTATTTTTTAATTTATTGTATTTATTTATTTTAATTCGTATAATATAATTTATTTAGATTTAATTTATTAAGATTTAATTTAATTAGATTTAATTTAATTTAATTTATTTAGATTTAATTTAATTTAATTTATTGAGATTTAATTTAATTCATGTTAATTCAGTTCAATTTCAAATTCAGTTCAATTTCAAATTCAGTTCAATTTCAAATTCAGTTCAATTTCAAATTCAGTTCAATTTCAAATTCAGTTCAATTTCAAATTCAGTTCAATTTCAAATTCAGTTCAATTTCAAATTCAGTTTGTCATAATGAAATGAATTTCATTTTTATTAACGGATCTGGACAGCAGGTATCTGCTTTAATACACAACTGCCTCATCCAAATCAAATTATCGAGAGAAAAAAAAGTGACGTTATTAAGTTTTTTTTTTAACATGTTTTAGAACAGAGACTTGGTAGTAGCAAAATAAAGGTTACTTATTATTTAACATGATTTGGTTTACGCAAAGGAGAGAAAACGGTAAATGTTTGTATCATTGTGATAACGAATCCTTGAATTATCCATAGACCGTTCGGCCAATCTGACTATTCAGCAAGCATACTACAAAACATACTAAGGCATTTAGTTACAGTGAATACATATCGTTCTACTTGTGATACGCTTAAAAATAACCTAATTTGACTACTGCTAAAATTGGTTCAAACTTATTTAATTGTTTTTTTTTCTTACTTGACTCCCGTTATCATTGGCTTTTGCAACTGTTTTCATGCTGGTCCATCAAGGTTATTCACAAGGTTCCTCGATGTTATGGCACCATCAGGCTGAATTGCTGTCATTGGCTACTGGATCAAGGTCCGGAAGCACCAAATCATCATCTGAACGGCGGCAATAGCCCGAGACAGCATCACGGATGAAGAGGCCTTCCAATATTGCGGGATCCATTCTGAAACTTTTCATACAATGCATTAGAATTAGGGCAATAGTGACATATATGTACCCTCTGCTTGAAATAACATCAAGGCCTAAAACAAATGTACAGTTAACCAAAACTAGAACTGAAAAGAGTAACTAGAAAACAATCGGACAATCGTGACCTATATTCAATTACGAGGGTACTTGAATATTTTATTCTTAAAATAAAATCACATGGACTATGAACCAAGACTCAATAAACCGAAACAAAATAAGTGGGCTGTGAACAATCCCACTTCTGATGTGTGATTAAGTATATAAAATAGATGTATATATATAGTATATGTATAAAGAATGTTGTCATTTTTTAAAAGTAATTAATTATCAATATCAATTTATATGTATTCACCGATTAATTATCAATTAATCGATATTACCATGATTGTCAGGTATATTATAGAAATAATTTAGCCATTTGTATAGCAATATCAATTTATTCATTTACCACACGGTTCGGAAAGGGTTGTTTTCTGTGGAGAAGAACTGGCAAGAAACTCCACAGTTACTCTTTTCAAAACATAGTTCATTTTCACATAAACATCCATTCACTATATGTAGTTTACAATATTACCACAATGTGATTACTATCGTTATAACTTTAGCTTTATTTACTTGTGTATCTACTATTTCATTACTCCATTACATATTATATAAGTCAAGTTATTTATAGAATTAATACCAAATGTTCATGAATTTATCACACAATTATCAATTAATAACACTGTCACATTAAAGTAACAAATACAAAATAATTAATTTATATTCAAACACAATAGCAATACGATAGGATTTTTATACCAATTCTACACATAAAAATATTAATAAAAGTTAGAAACAACACAAGTTCACTTAACTTAGGTCCGTTCGGTGTGACTGCTCCAGAGCGACTGTGAGTGACTGTCTAGAACGACTGAGCGGCGGCTTTTATACACAGTGGTAAACAAGTGACGTCACATCGTACGATTTTAAAACAGATTTGTTAACCTTTGTATTTTAACATTAAGCTATGATTAAATGATATAAAAATACAGTAGATATGTTGAAATTAATTAGTTCAATTACTTATTAGTTTTACGATGACAGAATTAGTAAACAAGCAACGTTATTTTTTAAATAACGTTTAAATATTCTGTTATACAAGACAACAATGAAAGAACAGTTTAAACTCTTATCTTATAAATAGGTTTCGTAATAGTGTTTACAATGTTTTGATAATAAATGGTTAAATTTTGTGTATCACATGTTAAAAAGGTTATAATTATTATAGTGATATTTTAATTTGTGTTCAATTAAAGAAACAAACTTGAGTTAATGTAATAAACCAACTGAAATTATTTGAATAATCCATCACACGCTTTGGTGGGAAGGGCCGTCTTTCCTTTCAGATCCGTCATTTAATATAGCCAATAAAAATAGCTCTGACCACTTAAACGATACAACACTTGATTTACCTGAGATTAGGTCTCAAACACACACTCATCAAATCTCGGATACGGATAGTTGGTTCCCGTTTCATCGTTTCACTCGATTCAATCACATGAAACGTGTTTGTGCCTATATGTTACGTTTTGTATACAATGTGCGAAACAAAGTTGCAAGGCGTACTGGCTCATTGAACGTAACCGAGTTAAATGAAGCACTAACTATTCTCACAAAGGCGTCACAGTCACAATCATTCCCCGACCTTTTAGATAGTTTAATTAAACACAAACCGTTAAAACACTCACACAATTTAGTAAAATTAAATCCATTCATCGATAAACAAAATGTAATTAGAGTCGGGGGACGTTTGTGCATTTCACCAGAGTTTTCGTATAGCAAGAAGCATCCAATATTATTATGCAGCAAGCACACATTCAGACGGCTGTTGTTTAGCGCTGAGCATGAGCGACTAATGCACGCCGCGCCGCAGGCCCTCTTGTACACACTCAGAGAAACGTGGTGGCCGGTGGGTGGGAGAAATCTCGCTAAACAAGTTGTACATAGTTGAGTTCGATGCGCTAGGTTCCGTGCTAAGCCGATTGCACCTATTATGGGTAACTTACCTGCACAACGCTTGTCTCCAGGGTTTCCTTTTATGACCACTGGTGTGGACTATGCCGGACCGGTTCTCATATTGAACCGTAAAGGTAGGGGTGCTAGAAGAACTGTGAAGGCATACATTTGCATATTTATATGTTTCATTACACGCGCGGTTAACTTGGAACTTGTAGGTGATTTGACAACAGACGCCTATCTATTAGCTCTCAAGCGCTTTGTCTCACGCAGAGGCAAACTGTCACACATTTTTTCAGACAACGGAAAGAATTTCGTTGGCTTAATGAATTTATTTTTAAAATTCCTTTTCTCATGTTCACAAAATATAATAGATTACGCTACTTCACAAGATATCAAATTCAGTTGTATTCCCCCTTACGCTCCGCATTTTGGTGGATTATGGGAAGCTGGGGTAAAATCATGTCAATATCATTTACGCCGTGTTGTAGGGAATTGGCAATTAACGTATGAGGAGTTCAATACTGTTTTAACACAAGTGGAAGTAGTCCTGAACTCCCGTCCGCTTAGTCCTATGTCCACAGATCCCCATGATTATCAACCCCTATGCCCAGCTCACTTCTTGGTTGGCCGTCCGCTGACAGCGCCGGTCTGTGAGGACCTGATCGACAAATCTCCACACAGTCTGTCACGCTACCAGCGAGTGGAGCAGATTCGTCAACATTTTTGGAGCAGGTGGTCCACAGAGTACATTTCTAAGATGCAGACCAGGACAAAGTGGAAGTCAAGGCAAGCTGATCTGAAGCCAGACACACTGGTACTTATAAAGGACGATCACGCACCGCCACTGAAGTGGTGTCTTGGCCGTATCATCAGCACCATTCCAGGCAGCGACGGAGTTGCACGAGTGGCGGATATCCAGACCGAAAAGGGCATCATAAGAAGGGCATTTTCTAAGATTTGTCCACTGTGGGAGAATGAAGCTGAGTGAACACGTTGAAAGACCATCTTTCAAGGCCGGGAGGATGTTCACGCATGATGTTGACGACGTGCTTATTGCCATTGCTAAACAGTAGGCGCCCGTCGTTTTGAGACACCTACCTACACGTCATGAGTTCATGACTCAAAAACTAGCACATCATCCTCGGATTGTCGGACAGCTAATGAGAGGAACCCTAGGGACGCTACCGAAGAAGCACCAATAGCAGCAGTCTACGAAGACTTCCGAACTCCTCTCCGTGTAACGGGAACCGCTCGGCGTGTCTGCAATACTAACGACTAAGGACTCTAAACAAGCATAATATATCAAATTCAGTTGTATTCCCCCTTACGCTCCGCATTTTGGTGGATTATGGGAAGCTGGGGTAAAATCATGTCAATATCATTTACGCCGTGTTGTAGGGAATTGGCAATTAACGTATGAGGAGTTCAATACTGTTTTAACACAAGTGGAAGTAGTCCTGAACTCCCGTCCGCTTAGTCCTATGTCCACAGATCCCCATGATTATCAACCCCTATGCCCAGCTCACTTCTTGGTTGGCCGTCCGCTGACAGCGCCGGTCTGTGAGGACCTGATCGACAAATCTCCACACAGTCTGTAACGCTACCAGCGAGTGGAGCAGATTCGTCAACATTTTTGGAGCAGGTGGTCCACAGAGTACATTTCTAAGATGCAGACCAGGACAAAGTGGAAGTCAAGGCAAGCTGATCTGAAGCCAGACACACTGGTACTTATAAAGGACGATCACGCACCGCCACTGAAGTGGTGTCTTGGCCGTATCATCAGCACCATTCCAGGCAGCGACGGAGTTGCACGAGTGGCGGATATCCAGACCGAAAAGGGCATCATAAGAAGGGCATTTTCTAAGATTTGTCCACTGTGGGAGAATGAAGCTGAGTGAACACGTTGAAAGACCATCTTTCAAGGCCGGGAGGATGTTCACGCATGATGTTGACGACGTGCTTATTGCCATTGCTAAACAGTAGGCGCCCGTCGTTTTGAGACACCTACCTACACTTCATGAGTTCATGACTCAAAAACTAGCACATCATCCTCGGATTGTCGGACAGCCAATGAGAGGAACCCTAGGGACGCTACCGAAGAAGCACCAATAGCAGCAGTCTACGAAGACTTCCGAACTCCTCTCCGTGTAACGGGAACCGCTCGGCGTGTCTGCAATACTAACGACTAAGGACTCTAAACAAGCATAATCGACACTTGCACCAGGTTTTATACTAATGTTTAATTGATTAATTTGATCAACAAAAGATTCAAATCGATCTCGAATGTCATCAATTGTCTCTGATTCAGTCATAAAACTTTCATTTTTCCTTGAATCGAACGACGATATATTTGTTGATAAATCATACAATCGATTAATGCGTTTAAATAACAATCCTTTCTTTTCATGAAGAATAGTTAAAAAATCTTCCGGCTTTAGTTGTTTATCCGTCATTTCGATAAATAACAAACGAAGACAATAACAGAAAAATACCTACCTGACGGTTTGCAATATTATCGCACCTACCAACTATGAGTGTGTATCTCTCTAATTATTATTACGCACAAAGCCGAGATGCGTTGGTAACAACCTACTTATTTTATTAATAACAAAGCGAATTTTTAAATGCGGATATCTACATAGAATGAACTTTACCAATAAATACGTAATGTCGTTCTATGTAAACCAACAAATAATTGAACAGATTTACCAACAATTACGTAAAATCTATTGTCAATGCTGCGTTATCTAAGGCAATAATTTACCAATGGTTTATGTAAACTAAATACCTATTGTGCGTTATTGAAGCTATACGATTTTCACCAAACAATTACGCAAAAATCTCGGTAACGGGTATTAATCCGGTATCCGAAGGACCAAAAATTATGGTGAGGCGTGTAAATAGCCTGCACCTTTGTGAAAGGTTTTATAAAAATTTAAACTAAGAACCTATGTTTTATATGTAATGGTGGACCTCAATGGTCATTCAATTTCCCTATTGATGAATCCTCGACAAACCAATACCAGAGAATTATTAGCAGCAAAACATGCCCACGTACCTTGGCAATCCAGAGATCTCACTCAGAACCAGGAAGATGTGTTGATACCTCGTTCATGTGCGCGGGATCACTTGCAGGTATGGGCTGCCGGCCGGCGAGCTAAATCTTCTTAAATCCACCGGTGGGATGGTTGAAACTCCAAAAATGCACTATAAGTTCCGAATAAGGCACCGGTGCAGGTCTATTTATTTTACAAGTATCGTCAAGATTTCACCAAAAAAAGGAATTTTCAGAGCGGAACGCTGAGCGCACACGCCGTCATCTTCGGACGGCTGTAGCAAGCTGTCTTTCTCACTAACGCCATCTATTGGCCTTTGCGAGAAAACTCAAGAAAGTTTAGAAACATGGGCGCTGCGTCAATATAGATAGTGCGAGGATACATCAATTGAGAAGTTTAATTATTTAATTTGAAATACTAACATATTCTATTATATGGAGAAATCCCAAATTATTATTATTTTTATTTTTTTATTTTGAAAGAAAGCACTGACGCTTCACCAATTATCTTGTGACATTTATAATAAGAATAGAATAGAAAAGAAAATACCTTATTGTACACCAAAATTTACTATAAAATTTACTATTAACACAAATATTTAACATTATTTCTTAAATCTATGGTTACAGTTATTTTCATTATGTTTTTCTTATTTGACTTTAATAAAAGAATAAAATTTATAATTATCATAGAGAGTTTTATTTACTTGAACTCTATCTGGAAACAAATATTAAAGGCAACATCTACAGTAACAAAAAAATAATAAAATTTACAATTAATCTACAATAACATAATCTTAATTTCTATGGCCTAAATATTCTCTAAGCATTTCAGACAGCTGTACCAGGGCAGCCCTGATGCCTGTGAGCTCGGTGCCCAACATGGTTTCAAGCCGTGACAGGGCAGCCCTGATGCCTGCAAGCTCGGTGTTTCTGACTGTTTCTCTTCCTACACGCCCCTTTTCATATTGGTACAATCTGTTTCTGACATAAGAGCCAGCAGCCGATTGTCTCCTTCTGGGACGTGTAGGTCGTGAGGCTGCAAACCAACATTCCAATTTAAATAAGTACTTAACAAAAAATGCTGAAGACACTTGAATGGGTTCAGTGAATATTGTTATCTAAATGGACATTATTTTAATGTGTCAAAGTAAATATTGAAATATTAGTAAAGGCATTTCAGTAAGTATTAGTAATAATAGTTTATTTTTCTAGTACAATATTAAATAAACTCACAAAATAAGTAATGTTATATCATGTACCTAATATTCTTTTTTATGATAGCGTTACTGAAAATACCACAATAACAAAGACATATACTTATAAAGTGTGGAAGTCAGGGATTCTCGTGACACCGGTGATTGAGGTTCTACAAGCAGTCTGTCTTCTTGGCTGGGTTCAACGTACTCCACAACAACCTCATGCAAAAAATGACTCAGTGGTTGGCTTGTCTGACTGAAGGTAGATGGAGTTGGTTCATTGGTCTGAAAATAAAACATTTAAAAAATATGTAATAGAATAATTAAATATTTTAATTAAATAATTCATAGAGACACATAAAATACTGTTTGGTGATAAAAACAAATATTGTTGAAAAAATATTTGAACACAAATAAGATTGTGCATAATTGAGAATTAAAAGAATGACTACCTCACTATAGGCCGAGTTCACCGACTTTTAAAACAGCTGTTTATCACTAAACAACTGATTAAATCATGTTTAATGTTCACCACTCCTTAACCAGTGTTTACAGCCCTTAAACAGCCGATTATTTTAACCGAGCCCAACAGCATCGTTTAACCGTTCATTAATACCACATTTTGACATTTGCTGTGACTTTACAACAGTTGCGATATTCCGTTATTAAGTTAGTATTTAGATTTTTCGCTGGTTTTGAGAATAGATAAACATGCAGTCAGTGTTCAATGTACTAATTGATAACTATCAAGATCACTACCTAAGCCTTCTTGAAAATCTGGAAGCTATAGAGACCACAACAAGGCGACCTAGAGTATTTCAAGTGCGTCGTAATTATTACGAAGAATATGATGAGGAAGCACTTAAAATTAGATTCCGTTTGTCAAAACCTTCTGCACTGAACGTACTACAACTAATAGAGAATAAATTAGAATTCCCAAGCGATAAGTAAGTACCAACAATTAGATAAATGTAACCAATCTTTATTATAAAGAACTTTATCTGTGTGTTTGTATCTACGTTGGGGCAAAGACAGATCCAGTTTTAAAAGTTCTTTTAACTCAAAGCTACATTATCCCTGATTATCATAGATTACCTACCTATACTTATTCATTTAAGTTCAATATTGCAAAAGCCAGGAATTCAAAAAAAGAAAAAGTGCCTGCTTAGGTTGGTGTGCATTTACCAAATAATAAAGTACTAAATGCTACTTTTTTAAATTTCATCGCAAACCTGCAATTTTTGTTAATTTTAATTGTGTACGTACCTATGTATTGAAACCTTTTACTTTATTGTAGGAATAATTCCCTGGCACCTATAAATCAGTTACTATTAACTTTACGGTACTACGCAACTGGATGTCATCAACTGACCATGGGTGATTTCTCTGGAGTGAGTCGACCAACAGCTAATCGTGTCATCCACCGAGTAACTGCAGCAATAGCCTCCCTGAGCAGTGATTACATCAAGTAACAAGTGTGACATTTGACAGTGAGCGCTCTATGACGTTATTACCCATCCAAATTGGACACTACAGGCTAGCTTAATGATCCTAATGCGTTCTCGAACTTCTCAAGTTGAAAGCGTTTTAATTTATGCTACTAAATATAGATGTCACCAAAACTCGTGTTGACTAAATGTAACGACGTGACTTTGCTAATGAGTACACTTATAGCATTTGTCCATTCACTCTGAGCGAATGGTGATTGCCCGATTTACTAATCACGGTTAAAATATTCGTGGTGAGCAGTGAATACTTAACCGGCTGCTTAAACGATGTTTAGGAATTCATCGGGCGATTACTCAAACATTGGTTAAATGACAGTCCGTGAACTTGGCCCTAAAGGCTGGCACTCTGGCTCCAGTTTGGCGGTCACCAAACCCATCTCCCATTATGGACAGTATCTTTAACTGTGATTGGGAGAGTGGGGGTGCCATTGATGGACCACCTCCAGTCGCTGAAGCCAACCTCCTAGTATCAGCAGCAGCTTTCTTTGTTAAATGTTTTCTATCAAACCATACCTGCAAAAAATAAAAGCATGAGATATTTATATCATAATATAATTATGTTATTTAATATTAATACAACACTAGGTGCCTTTTGCCACTGCTGAACTGTTTCAGTGCAACCGCCCATGGAATTGAGCATATTACACAATTCTTCCCACAGTCTCTGTGCATGAGCATTTCCATCACCACCCATCAATCTCCCGCGGGCTAGATCCCTATGCTCTTCCAAGAAATTGAGAAGGGTGTCGATTTGCTCGGGAGTAGCCGAACCCGTATGTGGAGCCATTTTAAACTGAAAATATATAAAAATGGTTATTATTAAAAAGAGGCGAGTCTTTTAGTGTTAGTAAACAAATATTATACAAATTGATATTTACTTACAAAGTTTTTGTAACCAAAACTAAACTTGTGGAGACCCAAATGCAGACTGCGACAGTACAACAACTTATAACTTTCATAGGGAATGAAACATGATTTATTAACACAACACGTGAGAAACAAACTTTAGAAAACTTTTCGAAAAGTTCAACTAAAAATCTTAAGTTGACATCTTATTGTTATGATTAGATTGCGTGTGATTATACAGTTATTTTTGGTCGTCATACATTACCAACTCATCGTTGGCATGAAATAGTACTCTTCAAATTAGTCGGTTAACAATGTTTATCAAATTAACCGTGAAAGGGTATTTTATAGTGTCTCGGTGAATTTCGACAAAAATAGAATTTTTATCTGTATATTTATATTTTCTGCATGGAATATTACAAGAAATTTTTAATAAACCACATGCTTATTGTAGAATTTCTAGATACATCGAAAGAGTTTGTAGTTTGTAAGTTAAAGTAAAAACCGTAATTTACTTTAAGTGACATCAAAAAAGACCTTTAAGATATTGTTAATTCAATTCGTTCACGAAAATTGTCTATGGATCCGAACTTCGTGTGCTTGTCCGAAAATGAAACAGAGTAGAGTCTTTAACGAAATTTCGTTTAAATGACATGGACAAAAAAGTACATTCCATGTACACATACATAGTAAATAATATTGTATATTAAAAATAGAAAAATGATTTAATACGTAATTCTTAACCTCTCTGATCTCGTCAGTGTTTATTTCAAAATAATTAGTAATCAATATGAATTCAAAGTACCATTTGTCAACGTTCGCCATAATGGACCATAGAGTAAGATAAATATAATAAGTTCCACATCAAGCATACTACTTGCATATATCACATAGACGTGTGATATGGACGACAAAACGCTATTATTAAAAACATTTTATTTATACGAAACTGTCTTCGTTGGTATTTTTGGCATTTAATAAAATTATCTTTTCATAATGTTGATGCGTAAGACAGTTTTTAAATATTTCACACAAAAAAAAATCGGAAAACGGAACGCGTTACTTGTTTGACAATGTGTCATTGTCTATGTCAAATGTCAATATTATGTTATTGCAGAATCAGATCATAGATGATACATATTAATTGCAGATTCTACATTGCGTCCTGTGTTTGTTTTTGCGATTATTTTCTATTTAATTTTTATTTGACCCCTGCTTATTTCAATGTACTGATACCTTCTACCACCCGATTACCTTGCTATTAATACTGGACTCTGATTTACATTGCGTTGTGGATCAATATGAGGTGCATCAACTGCGGAATAGCCATGCAAAGGTTGCAGAGGCATCTCATATCCTCGCTTTCTGCACACAATCAAACAAGACTCGCGTTGGATAACCAATGCCCAACCCAGGTAAGAAGTTGGACTAGAAAAAACTTAACCTGATTTATTTTTATATAGTTCTGGTATGCGAAATCTTACAGTGCATCTTATTTGCAGTTGCCTCTTGATACATTTATTTGTCATCCATGCTTATTATTATTAAACACCGAAACTGGTGAACAAGAGAGACTACTGGGGCATAACATGGTTTTCCGTTGCTGGCTGTTCTATTATCACAAAATACTAATTTTGTGGTAAGCATTTTGTTTTTCATTATTATAAATACCTAGTTGTATTCATCTATAAAAAATGAGCTTTCATACTATGTATGTATGATTGTTATATCTGTGTTTTATGTATTTTTCATCTTTAACATAATGTACTTGCCTAAAGTAGGCATGTGTAACATAGTACCGCTCATTTTACTATAACATAGTACTTGTAAACATAAAGAGATATTTAAAAAGATACCCTTGTTACTAAAAATTATATAAACATAAGAATTATCTGATGATTGAATTAATTTATTACTGTGTTTATTCTAACTGTGGTTTATTTTCAGCCTTCAAGAAACAACTATGTTTGCCATGTGTGTTGGATGCGAGCAAATAGACAGGCAGTGCATGACTCATCACGAGACATGCAAGAATTGGCTTTGGATAATGTTAGCCAAGTTGTTAGCCCACCAGAGCCACCACCGTTGCCGCCTGTTCAAAGAGGGCCATGGGAAAGTAATACCATATCATTACCTAATTACAAGCGAGCTTCGATTACATCTGTTCACAGTATATTTCAATAATGCAGAAACAGAATGGTACATTTGGTCCCGCAATCCCTCAAAAGAATGCTTTTGCAGGAACATAGTTTCTATGTTCCTCGCAGCTGTAGAGTGTGTGAAACACATTTGTACAGCGATCAATAGCATTTATTACCTCAAATGAATGAGACACATTCTACATTTAGTGCTATCCATATAGAAGACAATTAATATTATGAAGTCAAAAGCTAATATTTTGAACTTTGAAAATGTCTCAGAAATTCTCTCACGGAACAGTAATCACAATTATAAAATAATAATAAATAAATCTATGATTGTATTTTTTTAACAAGTCTGGTTATGTTTAAAGCAGTTATTTATGTAATTACTGAAGCCCTATATTTACACTTAATCCAGGTTAGTGTATTGGTGAAATAAAAATGCTCTGTTCTATCCAAGCTGGTTGATTGACCTCCCTAGGTCTCTTTATTAACACTATCGCTGCATTGCTCTAATGTATATTATCTTCGTAAGCATTTAAGATATAATAATTATAATATGTCAAAATATTTTTGTTTATTTTCTCTAATAAGTAAATAAATAATAATTTTTAATCCTTTGTTGTATTCTGTGTTTCCCTCGTTGGTCTAATGGTCGCAAGCGCTACTGCTGAGCATGAGGTCCTGAGTTCGATTCCCAGGTCGAGCAAAGTGATATTGGGTTTATTCATCAGGAATTTCTCAGTAGCAGCCCGGAGTCTAGATTTGTGCCTGGTTAATAGAAACAGACTCGCCCCCTATTAAATGGTACTCAAAATAACTGGTGAAATCTGGGTGTACTATAGGTACACCTCTGCCCAACCCTTCGGGGAATACAGGCGCGATGTTATGTTAATGTTTGTTATTATTGTCACATTTTTTGAGACTATTACCCAGTTTAATAAAATGTTAGTCAATATTCATTTTAAAATCCTTACTTTGTTTATTAGTTAAATACTAAAACTATATCAGTTATACGCAATAATTCACAACTGTTCACTATTTTAAAGCGCCTTTAAGTGTTTAATAGCGAAATTATAATCTAAACACCTTATTGCTAGCGATCTGATTAAAAGGTTTACTGTAACTGTTTTTTGTCTAGTCTGGTGTAATGCCAAGATTTCTGAGTTTTTTATTTATAGCAATTTAATGAGTCAATATTCACGAATATAAAACACCAAAAATCATTGGTGTACACTAAATTCGATAACGATGCCGACGTCCATAGTAAAATTAGCCATGTCCTTCGTTTGGGAGAAACAGAGTAGACCTCCAGTTCTCATTTTCATTAAAAGAGCACCTAAACCCAAAATATCTCGATGTGTTTCAATAACACGTGGAATTTCATACAACAATAATTCAAATTGTCGTTTTCGTAGACCTAGCCAATAATGGAATAAGTGTTCGTCTATTCTTTCTACACTTTCCATGCTTGAAAAATCCAGGAATGTGTTAAAAGAATTTAAAAACGAAAATATATGTTCAATTTGTTCAGTTGTAAATGTGCTAATACTGTTTTCTGAATGAAACAACATATCCCAACTATTACTAAATGTATGTTCTACACAGATTCGAGAATTTTTAGGCAAGTAATATCTATGTTGGGATAGTGTTGTTGATCTCACTGGGTCTGATATTCTACACAAATCAACATTCTGACAACCATAAAATATACAATGTGATGCAGTATTAGCTGCTCGTCTATAATTAGGTAGATTAATCACTCCAGGTACTTCGTAAGCTTGCTCGTCATGGTCAGAATTTATAGAGCCCATAGCTTCTTGAGGTTGTGGCTCAGGCCCTTCTTGTGGCTCAGGCTCTGCCTGCAGCTCAGGCTCTGCCCGTAGCTCAGGTTGTGCTAGCTGCTCAGGATCTGCGTGTGACTCAGGCAGTGCCTGCTGCTCATAATTGTCTCGCAATACAGATCTCTTAAGTCTCAGAAAATTTGAATTTTACCGCGCCTCCTTTCATTATGTCACATTTCGTGTGATATTTGCGCGCGCTTTGTTTCGACTAACGTCTAGTTAGACCTAATCTCAATCGGAACGACTAATCTTTAGTAATAAAGTACTTACTGAGTTATAAACTTTAAAATTTCATTAAGGTGGTAATAGTGTTCTAAAAATTGTAACGTGTTTCAGGAAAAGACGTAAAAAAAATTGATTTTGTTATTTAAATATAGGTATTTTTAAGTACAGTACCTACATTTATTAATAAAAATACCTACTTTTTATCTTGTATCTATCATTATCCAAATTAAATTATAACTTGTGACTTTTGTGACTTGACCACGACTATGTGACACCCCCCCCCCCCCCCCCCCGGCGCCAAAGCTGGATCCACCCGTGTCCGAAGAGGCCTAATCCATCTAGACTACATCTATGTACCTACCTACATACATTATGCTACCCTTTTCTGAAACCAAAGTAGCCTAATTACATTAAAATATATTTGAGTAATATTAATAAATAAACTGTAATGTGTAATCTAAATAATATAGTATATACCAATATAATGAAAAATTAAAACAAATTATATAAAAACGCTCATTAAATAGCAATGTCAACATGATTTAATTATTAACTTAATTGATTTGCCTAAGAAGATCAGAGATAAACAGTTTTAGACTTATACAGCAGCTCTAAATTTAAATTTTTACTGATTTATATTGAACTAGCTTCCGCCCACGACTTCGTCCGCGTGGAAAAAAAATCCCCCGATTTTGAAACGTTCTTCATTAGTGCTCCGCTCCTATTGGTCATAGCATGATGATATATAGCCTATAGCCTTCCTCGATAAATGGACTATCTAACACTGAAAGAATTTTTCAAATCAGAACCGTAGTTCCTGAGATTAGCGCGTTCAAGCAAACAAACAAACAAACAAACTCTTCAGCTTTATAATATTAGTATAGATTTACATTAATTAATTTATAGGAGCTCCGGTATTATTACATTTTTCGCGTACGGTTTGCCATCTAAAACCCGATCTTTGTGAATTAAAGTTTTTATGTATTCTTTTTTGGTTACTCGACGTAGCGCAACAATTGCCCGTGACTAAACATATCCGACCTAAGATCTACTCCGACCCGGCTCAGGGTTTGGCCCTGGCTTTTGTGAATAGTCATCGCGTAAGACAACTGGTAAAGGAAATTGACGGCGGCACATTTCGAATGGACTTTTGGAATCAATAGGACCCTTAAAAATAATACGCGGAATTAAGTATTCATCCGTACCTGACGATTTTTGAACGGTAATTAGTCGCGGCGACGTACCTGTTACAATTAATTTAGTTCCGTTTACCAATCCGTCGTTAAAAGTGAGATTACGCTTGATCATACAAATACATCCTATTTTGAGCTTAAGATCGTTCTCTGGAATACCTCTTGGTTGCATTCTGTTAAGTGCGGCCCTAAAAATAATTCGTCTGCATTTTCATTTTCGACTTTATCGATGGAGTAGAAATGCAGTGCTTCTCCATCTAACCGATCGAGTATTAAGTTATTTATTTCTCGAACGGCGTCGTTTCGTGTGCATAAAATTGCTCTATTTATGCTAGCACAGGGTTCTATATTTAGAATGGGGAAAACAAAGTCAATCAAGTCATCTAATTCTGATACAATTTCAATACCACCTAAATCAACTAAATTTTGAATATTTTTGCCAATTCGAAATGGATGAGATGGTAATTTATTTGAGCCTAAATTTAATAAAAAATCTGCAAACTCTACGTCATCCCTGCATCTTTGCGAAGTAGCTAGGGAGAAAGGTTTTATACTTTGCCAGATGCGTGATGTTTTTACTGATGAATTTAATATATCTGAATTAGTTTTTGCATTTGTAACTACAGGGGGAATTTATCTAAAATCCCCTGCAAAGATAATAATTTTGCCTCCAAAAATTTTATTATTACGCATGAGATCACGCAACGACCTATCCAGTAGATGAATCAAAAATTTATGTGCTATAGGGGCTTCATCGTATATTATAACGTCCGCGTGTGATATTAATTCCGCTCTTTGCGTGCCGTTTGTGATATTCCAGAAGTCATTGTCGTCTACCAGATCTATGGGGAATTTAAACATGCTATGCGCCGTGGTCCCTCCTTCGTAGTTTTGCGCTGCAATGGCAGAACTCGCAGTACATAGAAGAACTCCGTTTAAGTTACCGCGTACGTAAGCAGAAATAACTTTTAACAATAACGTTTTACTGGTATCCGCGGGACCATCAACGAAAATCGCGGTATCATTAACGTCACGCAAGTCAGTATCGTTACAAAGTTTTACAACGTAATCAAAAATATTATTTTGCTCTCGAGACAAGCGAGGAATCCATTCGTCTGCAAAATGCTCCAATGATTCGCGGTTGTGTTCTACGCGTTCCCTGCCCAACTCGGTAGTGGTATCTTCGATTTCTGGCAAACCGTGTTGTTTTAAGGTGGATCCGTGTTTCCGAAGCAACCTATTTATTTGAATGAGACACAAAGTGTGTACTCTTTCGATGTCCGCATCACCACCTAACCTATGTGAAATATCTTCACTGAGTTGATTTTTAAAAGTGTCCCATAAAGACGCGACTGGGACACCGTTTACAGCCAAACAAACGAAGAAACTACGCAGGCGTGGTCCCGTTAAAAAGTTTGAAGCTTCCAACATAGCTCTTTCGTATTCGACTTCGTCATCGGCAAGTTCCTGAAAAGGTTTACAATCGGGACCACCAAGAGATTTAAAATCGGTGTAACTACGACACGAGAATGTTTTTAATAGAATTCTAAGATAAAACTGTTCACCTCTGTTAGGTGCGACCCAAAATAGACGCGCGACAAGCTCCCCCCTTTGTTTTTTTGTAATGAATTTATGATTGAATGTTTCAAAAATTTCAGTATTTTTGGTCGAGGGACGCTTGGAATGGACAATGTATTGTTCGTAAAAGTCGCAAGTAGGTCAATGAGTCAAATTCGTTACTTAAGGGGCGGTTAAAATAGGTAATAAGGTCCGAACCAGCTTGTTGCGCGGCTTCTACTTCAGTGCCTGGTTTAAAATAAACGGTTTGTTGATATTCTAAATGCACTGAGAGTTGTTTGACGTTGGGTTCGCGCGCGGTCACATCGAATTCTAACGTCCTCCAAGCGGCGTCGCTGGAGCCTATATAACGTTTTGTGACATACTGCTCTATTTCGTCATTTTCATGTTCTTCCGGTATGACAGCTACGCGCGACTCGTCAGGACCCTTCGAGATATATTTAAACAAATACTTAACAACCGTGCGTTGTGAGGAGCCTTCCACGTTGATGTGAGCATCGTATTTTAAAAGAAGACTTGCGTTATAAGGGACTACCCAAGTATCATTTACAATTACATCTTTACCGCGATATTTTATAATTGCTTCGTTTTTACTGTATCTACACAAGTTAATACTTTTTTAACAGTATAATTGGTGGCTGTCTCACGTTTTGGAAAAAAAATTAAACATTTACTTTTCTCACTATCCCAACAAGGTAAATTAGTTCTGTGCGAGGGACCGCAAGGACCGTGAATCATGTGATTCAAAACAGCTTTTCGTAATCTTCCCTCTGCCTCTGATGCATCATACTGCGGCCACACATTGGGTATATTTGCACCAATGTTACGTATTGGGTCCAACACACCAATGTGTGGATCAGTCTTGTATACAATGTGAACATTGCGTCCAATCACAATCGAATGTCCAACACCGACCCGTCGTTGAGTCGGTTTTTGAAGTAAGTTCAAAGGCGAGGGGTATGAAGGGGGAGCGCGCGCGGGCATCATGGACAAAATGCCGCTTGCGCACCACACATTGGTTTGTTCATTCGTCGCGAGTAGTGCTGTTGTTCGTACGTGTTACTTGGTTGTGTAGGTACGTAATTATTTTCGAAATGACAACGCCGCCAATTGACTGGTCAAATGAACATGTTTTGGAGTTTATTGAATTATACCAAGGGGAACCAGCGTTATGGGATTCAACTAATAAATTCCATAAAAACAGAAATGTTTTAGCAGATGCATGGGAAAGAATACGCTCCTCGTTTAGTTTAAGTGGTGTTACCATTGCCGAAATGAAAAGAGAAAAGGAGTCGTTGATGACAACATATAGATACAACATATAGATATCATTGGAATAAAAGAAAGAGATCGATTAAATCAGGTGCCGGTCAAAATGAAATTTATCAAACAAATTGGTTTGCGTTCCAGGTCATGCATTCTTTTTTGGGTCAAAATTATGAGTGCAAGCCTACACAGGACACGGAGGTTAGTACTCATAGTAAATTAAATACTTTTATTGTTTTTTAATGGATATATATTTCAAGGACAAAATTATAAGTAATTCAATTATTGAATAAAAAAATTTGCTAATTCCTCTCTTACATTTAAAGCACTAATCGGTGGCCTAATAGGAAGTCTCCCAAGTGGTCTGAATGCATCAGCATGTTGGTCCTGTTGTCTCCAAGCTCCTTCATGTAATTCACCATTTTCTATAATATCAAAAGTTCCTTCTGGGGCATAAAGAGACCTAGAGGATCGGCTCTTTCTTAGAAAATTATGTAAATAGATACAAGTCAAAGTGATAACTTTAGCTTGCTCGGGCTGTAGTAACAGTGGTACTCTAAAAACTCGAAATACCGACGACATGATTCCGAAAGCATTTTCAACTACAACTCGAGCACGAGATAGCCTTTTATTAAATACTCTTTTCTTGCTGCCTTGTGGTGGATTCCCAGGATACGGTTTCATTATCCTATTAGACAGCGCAAATGCGCTGTCACCAACAAATACAAAAGGGCAGTTTTCTAAACGTCCAGGCAGACAAGTATCATTAGGAAAACTTGTGTTATCACCATATATTTTTTCCATCAAAGCGCTGTTATTAAAAACACCTCCATCGCTAATCCTTCCCTGACATCCAACATCAGCAAACATAAAATTGTAGTTGCTGTCTACAACCGCTAGCAAAACGATACTGAAATATTGCTTATAGTTATAATAATCGGATCCACTGTGAACGGGTGATTGCATTCGGATGTGCTTTCCATCTATACTTAGGCAGTACCTAGGCAGTGCGGGAATTGCCAACGTTCTTGAAACTGTGATGCTATCCATTGCCACTGTTCTGCTGTGGTGGGCCACTGAAATAAAAATATATTATTTATATGTATTTCTTTTAGTATTAAATAATGTACAGTCAGCCACAGCAACGGTGATGCACTTTTGAATCTTATGCTTATAGCGATATGGACGAAAAGTGGATCGCCGCCGCTGTGGCCGACCCCACCTAAATTGTGTAACTAAATGTGCTTCTTTTTTTAGTCATCAGAAACCCAGATAGAAGAGTCGGTTCGTTCTCCATGTCAAACAACCGTGGCACAAGAAACGGTTGCAGAAACAACTACTAAAGTAAGACCAGGCCCGTCGTACGTGCAGAAAAAAATATACCTTCTGATATTAAAGAGGTGAAAAACCATATGGATGAGGCTTTCAAAGCCATAACTGTCGCTTCAAGACGCCAGCAAGATTACGACGTCACCGACTTTTTTTGCCAAATGCTGGCAAAAAAAATAAAAAAATGGATGAAAAGAAACGCGACAAATTGATGTACGACATTCACACACTTTTGTATAATTCAAACTATAACGAGTACCAATCATCTCCTACAACCACATACAGTGACTGATCGCGACGATAGGTCGTGGTGAGCAAGAAATGAAAGTAAGAATAGTGGACTGTATAACATGTAATAAGTAAAAAGGTGATTGATTACAAAACGGTACGGTTGGTTAAAATACGTGGACAAAGGTTACGGAAATACAATATGCGCGAGCGCAGCCGTGCTTAGAGGCGTGCAACAGCTGACTGTGTGGCGTGGGGGCGCGCGCACGGCCGTCGACCGCCGCGGTGCGAGCCGTTGCCCCGCACCTCTTTTTCACTGCCGCCGGCGCGCGGCGATGTTGAGACGGGTGGACTCAACATACTCCCCCCGTTGAAGAGTCTTCAACCGTAGCTACTGGCAGCGGGCAGATGGTGTTGAAGGCGTGCCGGATGACACCCTTTCTTGTGTGGATGTCGGCGACCCTCGCGACGCCGTCTCTGCCTGGGAGAACATGTGTGATGCGTCCTAGAAGCCACATAAGAGGAGGTAAGGTTTTGTCTTTAATGACGACTAACGTTCCTTCCTTGAGCTCGCCAGACGACCGGCACCATTTGGTTTTCTCTTGGAGCCACAGAACGTAATCATGTGAGAAACGAGCCCAGAAGTGTTGCTTCAGGTATTCGATACGGCGAAATCGTTTTAGGCTGTTGATGTTGGCGTTCTGGATCTGTGGATGAGGCAGCATGATTAGAGAACGACCAATAAGGAAATGTGCTGGGGTTAAAGGAACGAGGTCGGAAGGATCATTGGATAGTGGAGTTAAGGGCCTTGAATTCAAGGTAGCTTCAACCTGAATTAAACAGGTAGCCATTTCTTCGAAGGTCAGGTTTGTTAAACCCAAAATGCGTCGTAGATGATGTTTAGTGGATTTAACTGCAGACTCCCATAAGCCTCCGAAGTGTGGTGTATATGCAGGTATGAAGGAAAAGTTTATACCAGGGTCGATGTTGTTTAGGTTTAGGTCTTGCGAAAGCAGTCTGGCCAACTCATTGAAAGCGCCGACAAAGGTTGTATCGTTATCGGACAAGATGTTACGGGGTTTTTCCTTCGAGCAATAAAGCGGTTTAATGCAGCTAAGAAAGCTTCCTTTGTAAGGTCCGACACAAGCTCGAGGTGGATGGCTCTCGTAGCTAGAAACACAAACACACAAATTTAAGCATTTGATGAGCCTGCATCCTCTACCTTTCCGGGTAGCTAACATGATGGGACCGGCGTAGTTTACCCCTGTGTCTAAAAACGGAAACTCTAAATGTAGACGCTGCTCTGGGAGATTACCCATGACAAGTTGAATGGTGTTGGCCTTGCTCCTGCAACATTTTACACATTGGTGTGTGGTCTTTTTAGCCAAGTTCCTCCCTCTAATGGGATAGTAACAACAAGTGATGACGAACAGTGGCCAATAAAAGCTGTGGCCGAGCATGCAAGAGCCGTAAATGAAACATGTTAAACAAAAGAATGCAAACCGCATGACGTATGCCGTCACACGTTGTAATGTATTAAGGTTTGAGAATTTTGAAAATAACGCAGCAATAGG
The DNA here is from genome assembly GCA_943138885.2 of Tholera decimalis. Lineage (NCBI taxonomy): Eukaryota > Metazoa > Arthropoda > Insecta > Lepidoptera > Noctuidae > Tholera > Tholera decimalis. Next base: position 14,634,403 of record OW964551.2, read on the forward strand.
ATTTTCAATAATGTGACTAGAAACATGACAAGAAGCGACTGTTTCTAGTAAGCGAGAATGATTATGATGTGATTCAGGGAACTGAGGCCATGAAGAGATATCTTTGCTAAGAAATTGTGGTCCTGACCACCACAATAAAGACGACAACAGCCTGTCAGTACTAAGTCCACGCGAAGCGAGGTCTGCGGGGTTTTCTGCTGACGGAACACAGTGCCAAGCCTCTCCTCCTACAGTTTCCTGAATTTAGAAAACGTTGCTTAGCCATCATGTATGACTCACCCAATTGGTCGAGTGACTCTTTAAAAGGAATACTTACCACAAATCGCCCATCAGGAGTACGATATGTGGTATCTTTAACATTTTGTTCACAGGATCTCTCTTCACCAGAATGATTATGTATGGACGACACAGAATCTAACTCCCAAAACCGATCTAAATCTACTTAAGTTATTAGTATGCATACAAACATGTGAAGAGGAATCCGACTGATGATATGCACCCGAAATGAGCCAACCTAATTTTGACTCAAGTAAAGTGGGCTTATGAGTACCTAATGCGATACGGCCAGTGCCTATGATACCCCAAAAGACTTCCGCGCCAACAAGGATGTCGATCGAAGACGGAAGGTAATAAGTGGGGTCAGCAAGACGGACGTTCGTAGGTATACGTATGTTGCTAGTATCAACATAAGTATGAGGAACTGATGCTGATACTTTCGGCAATACGAGGCAGTCAATGTTCAGTTCGTACTCACTGTCATGAGTTGATTTTAATGACACTGAACATCCCTGAGTACAACTAGAAGTATGTAAATTAATACCTGTTACCTTGGATTTAGTAACGTAGGTAGGAATATGTAGCTTACGTACAAAGTCCTCCGAAATGAAATTCGTAGTACTTCCGCTGTCCAGCAAGACTCGTGCTATATGGTGATTACCGTCAGCGTCGGTCACCCTCACGAGCACTGTGGAAAGTAAAATTACTCGAGATGTAGACGATTGACTAGCTGATAATGCAGTGTTATGTGCACTAGGAAGAACATTGTCACTGTCGATGTGTAGCAAAGTGTTGTGTTTTTGACGACAATATTTACAATGATCCAACTTGCATTTGGAAACATCATGACCTGGACGAAGACAATTCATGCATACATTTGAACCCTGAGCCTTTTTAATACGAGCCTGAACTGTGAGACTTTTAAACTGCTCGCATGCAAAAATAAAATGATCCCGACGACACATGGGACATGACAAAGGTTTTAATGACTTCTCAGGCATAGCACTGCTTTTAGGTTTGGTTACAGGTGTGGTGAGTTCGCTACTAGTTGTTGCTATAGGCTTAGACTCCTCAAATGTCTCCAGTAAGTCAGCTCTGCTACCAATGAAATTAGTGAATGCAGATAATGTAGGAGGTTCGGAAAAAGTGTTCCTGTGCTCTTCCCACTGACGATTTGTAACGTGGTCGAGCTTACTGGTCATTATGTAAATGACAAGTACATCAACGAAGGCGTTTTGAACTGGTTGACCAAGAGCTGCTCTAAGATTTTTATTTGTAGTGTCAATTATGTAACGTAGTGACTTACTTGACTCTCTATCAATAGGCTGGACGTTAAAGAGTGCTTGCACATGATTGTTGACAAGCAATCTTTTGTTGTCATACCTCTCACAAAGTAACTTCCAAGCAGCGTCGTAGTTTTCTGATTTAAAGTCAAGGTTATCAATAACAAGAGAAGCACTCCCCTTTAAGGAAGCACGTAGATAGTGTAACTTATTAACGTTATCTAAGGTATTGTTCTTATGTACTATAGAAACAAACGTATCTCTAAATTCCAGCCAATCATGATAGCCACCTGAAAATTTAGGTAAATCAATTTTGGGTAAACGAATTGAATTGTGTTTGTGTGTACTAGTACTACCAGAATCCACCTCGCCTGCGGAGTTCCCCTCAAGAAGCCTTCTTGCGCCGCTGATCAGCTGGCGTGCAGAAGCCACCAAGCCGTAGTACAGCTTTTCAAATTCTTCGCGTTCCGCATATTGCTCGCTGGGGTCATCCACCAACGCCTCCAATTCATCCTGTAACGCATCATATTTCTCATATAAGCTTTCAAATATATTAAGTCGATACTCGATTTCAATGACTTGCACCTCACTCAACTTTTGGCAAGACTTAGAAACATTTAAATATGAATTAAATTGCGTAAGCTTGGCCTTAATTGAAGCACGCTTCTTAACAATGCTTTTCGTGTCAGCCATGACAATGAAAACTTAGCAGTTGTAGTAAACAAGAGAAGATAAAAGAAGAATAAAAATAATTAAGTACTGTATAGCGTTAAGCGTTTACTGTAATAAAACGATTAGCAACAAGTCATGAAGTGTATACGCGAGCTATAAGCAGTAAGAAATGAGATTGCTATTACAAAAGCGCTAGGCGTTTGCGATCGAACCTGCTGAGTAATGTTAAGCGAATGATGCAATATTTCCTTTACACTAAACAAAATAAATTCAACTCAATTCAAAGAAATAATGCAAAATATATCGTTTAATATTATAATAAATATGATTTAGAATGAACTATGACAAAAATAACGGATTAAATTGTGATTGTTATGTACCTACCTACAATGAATGAAATATTACAATCACTAAACAAATGGATTATTTAAAAACTTGTATTGTACCTATTAAATAATGGAAACTGTTTAAACAAGTTGATAGGCTGAAGATTATGGATTGGTTGAATTATGAGGTAACTATTAAATACGTTAAACAAGGTAAAATGATTAGGCAAAATGATGGAACAAAGGAATTGGAACGTTCTCACGGTTTTATGCTGTCAACCTCTTATGACGAGCTGACGACTGTGGCTTCGATGAGTAAATTCTTCTTGTCCCGAAGTCCTGACGATTTTTTCTTGCGCTGCCCGTTGGTTTGAACTCGATGAAGACGACTGTTGCCGTATCGACGTTCACGATGACTCAATGCAGACGATGACGCGCAGAAAAATGAAGACCTCTTGCGAAACTTGAACCCGAAGATGAAATCCTTTGTTCTCCAACCGACGAACCGTTGTATTTTTGCTTTTTTAAAAAATCCGTTGTTTTCTTCGTTTGGTTCAAACGTTAACGGTAGAAGGACCAATGATCGCGACGATAGGTCGTGGTGAGCAAGAAATGAAAGTAAGAATAGTGAGTGGACTGTATAACATGTAATAAGTAAAAAGGTGATTGATTACAAAACGGTACGGTTGGTTAAAATACGTGGACAAAGGTTACGGGAATACAATATGCGCGAGCGCAGCCGTGCTTAGAGGCGTGCAACAGCTGACTGTGTGACGTGGGGGCGCGCGCTCGGCCGTCGACCGCCGCGGTGCGAGCCGTTGCCCCGCACCCCTTTTTCACTGCCACCGGCGCGCGGCGATGTTGAGACGGGTGGACTCAACAGTGACTCTAGTGTAGAGTACATGTGCCCCCGAATCCAGTTGCAGGCTATTCCTACAATCAAGCTTCAGCTCAGGTGTATGCAGTTCCTACTCCTACAGCCACGAACGAACCTGTGTATACTTCCCAGCCGTCGAGGAAAATTATAATAAATTCACAAGAAATCATACAGAAAGCGTTTGAAATGAGCAGTGAAGGTGACACAAACGAAAAATAAGTGATCAATATTATGATTATTACTACATAAATATAATAAATAGATGTAAATTATTGTTTTTATTTAATTACCTTGACTTCATCTTGGAGAATATTAATAATCGCCTTACATACTTCAGGTACAATTTTTGATTTTATTTGGCTTGATATTTTAAACAGAAAATGAAGAGATTTGTATGTGTTGCCTGTTGCAAGAAATCTTAAAGTTACTGCCAGACGGACTTTAGCTGGGATGGCCTTTCTCCAGAGGGTATCTTTCTTTGCTATTAATAGGCCGATTTTTTCTAGCAGATATTCAAAATCTGATGATGACATTCTGCAGAAATTCTCAAAATGTCCCGAAGGTTCATGAAGCATCTCCGCCAGTAAATTATTTCCGTATCTATAAAAAAAAACAGTTGAAATGTATTTCTCTGGGTAGGAATAGACTTTTCTATTTATTTGTCTAGTAATAATAATATATAACTTACTTTATTCCTGAAGAGTGCAATTTAATCACCCACCACCGCCTTTTTTTCGTTTTTTCTTGTACGATGCAAATAATAAGCATATGTACCTAATCCATATGCATAAGCTGCTAGTGCAAATAAGTTTTCGTCCATCGTCTTGTCACTCTGCGACTACAACTGAGACGGGTCCAATGTTTGATCTATTTCCAGTATTTGGCTACAAAGTACATATTGAAGCCAATGTGTGGTGCAGTAGTTGGGTTCAATACTGGGCCCGAATTGCGGTAATCTTTATCAAATGAAACGCAAATGAAACACGAACGAAGTTCAAACGTTACACGATTTCGTATCGCGGTGTCGTTTTGACAATTAGTTCAAACGAACTTGGAACGCAGACGGAACGCAAGTGCGCGTTTGTGGAACAGTTGAAATAAAGCTACTTTTTCTCAAACGTTGCTCGAACGTTTCACGGTGTTTTCGTGTGATATTTGTTTGTTTTATTGTGTTTGCTGTAAGAATGTTATATTTAGACCTACTAGAATGTGCTTACGCGGACGACGTAGCCGTAGCTCGTGCTGAGGCAAGGCGGCTGAACGTATTGGCGAGGAAGAGTGATCCGGCTTTCGATCTAAGTGATCGAAAATTTGTAAAAAGATACCGGTTGTCCAAGGACCTTACTCGGGAGCTGATTTCCGAGTTAACTCCTCACCTTTTACCTACAGTACGTTCAGATGCTTTGGACGTGGAAACTAAGGTAAGAAACCATGTATTTGATGTAAGGAATGCTCCTCATAGAGACGAAAAGAGTTAGGTTAGGTTTTTTTAATCCACTTAGATATGATACTAAAACTCAATTACCTACATAAATATTTTTGTTTTAGGTTTTGGTTGCACTAGCATTCTTTGCTTCTGGGTCTTATCAGACTCTTGTAGGAGATAACCGGAATCACTGTGTTTCTCAAGCCAGTGTTTCCAAAGCAATCCGGCAGGTGGTAATGGCTTTAAACAAGCCCTCTATTCTTAACAAATATGTTTGTTTTCCCTTTCAACACCAAGAAAGGGAATAAGTTATGAGAGAGTAAGTATAAATAATACCTACATTGAATTTATTTACTGAATTGTTGATAGGTACCTTTTGAAGGAAAATATTGAATTTTTTTTTCAGGTTTTACAGGCGTTATAAAATGCCGGGACTGCTGGCCTGTGTTGATGGGACCCATGTGGCCATAGTGTGCCCTCACAATAATGAAGAGAGATTCATGAATAGAAAAGGGTACCACTCTCTAAATGTTTTAATAGTGAGTAATGTAAATAAACTATTAAATGAAAGATTATCGACATTTCTATAAGTATTTTTAAATATTAGGCTCAGCTTAATATCTCTCATAATTCTTTTGTAGTAAATTTTTTTTTTTTTCATATGTGTGACTCAAATTTAAATATATTATGTGTAGATTCCAGTTTTCCTGGTTCTACTCATGATAGTGTTATATGGGCTCAACACTCCTTAAATGCATATCTTGATAGGCTTCACAGGATTACTGGGGAAGATGTTTATGTTTTAGGTATGTATTACTTACCCAAATTAATTATCCATTTTATTTTTATGTTGCTTGTAACTTCATACTGTGTTTAATTAATTTTTAAAAACTAGAAACTTTTCAATTACAGGAGACTCAGGGTATGCCTTGAGGCCTAATACTATGATACCTGTGACAGACCCAGCTCCGGATACACCTGAGGAGTATTATCAGGATTTGCATTTATCTGCCAGAAATGTAGTGGAGCGTTGTATAGGAGTATTAAAGGCTAGATTTAGGTATGTACAACCTAGGCTAACATACATACAATTTTTAATACTATGAATAATTCTTAATAGTAGGTATATCTTATAATTCTAATATTATCTTTTGCAGATGCCTATTGGTGGACCGAAAGCTGCATTATTCCCCGGGCATAGCAGCAAAAATAACAAATGCCTGCTGTGTGCTACATAATATAGCACACAGGGCTAGACTCCCCTACATTCGCCTAACACCGGCCGAGGCGGCACGAGAGCGCGAGTTGACAGAGGGCGCGAGCTACCTGGCGCCGCCGCCACAGGGACAACGTAGGCGCGGCGGCGGCGGCGCCAGCCTCCTATCGGAGTTGGAGCTAGGCCGCGCGCGCCGCCATGCCCTTGTACAACGTTTGTGGGCAGATAGACATATATAGCTTTACATTTTATTTACATTTCGATTAGTATTTCTTAGGTCATTTATTTATATATTTTTTACTGTTTTATAAAAAAGCAAATTAATGTTCTAGACAAATAAGATTTATTGACATTATAAAATTGATTTCAAATTATCAAATGTATTAATTATTAATAACCAAGTGCACCCAATTAAAATTAAAAATAAAAGTAACAAAGTAGTGTTTATTTTTCCCATTAAATGTATATTTATCTTGTTTGTTTGCTAATCAAGTATCCCAATCAAAATGCCCAATGTTTTATACTGTGGAAAAAAATATTTCATTGATGATTTTTCTTCCTTTATTTGGTAATGATGAATAGTTTCAAATAAAATATCAACAACTACAATTACTACGTATAACAAACCATTACGAAATTATACTAAACTTTCACCTACATAAAAAAGTATGTACTTAAACAAAAAAAAATTAAAGCTACTGTGTGACTATGTAAAAACAAAAGAACATAATTAAGTCCAATTAAAATGATTTATTTATAGGTATAGCAAACCATTAAGAAATTATACTTAACTTACACCTACACAAAGAAAATACTTACACACAAAAAAGTACTGTATATATAATGACAATGACAATTTTAAATAAAAACAAAATAACATAAGTAATTAAAGTAATTATATCCTATTCTGGCTGCAGCTGAATTTGTTGTGATGCACAGTACTGAAAAAAAAGAAACATTTCTGTTGTATTTATTACTTACTTCAAGGGACAACAGCTTTAAGTTAAAGGGGTAGACTACTGCTTAAGCCCCCTAAATAAATTAACTAAAATTACCTGTCGACTCATTCTGTCTATACTCTCAGCAATTAATTTAAAACTTTGTGCCATAGTATTAATTGCCACTGCAGTTTCTTGTGCAGCTTGAGCATTTCTGTTGGCAGCCTGTGCATTTTCTAAAGCAGTTTGTGCTTTTAGCTCTTCTATCTTTATTACCATCTGCCTCGATTCATCTAGAGCACTTCTGGCTGCCAAAATTAAAACATTGTTAATTATTTAATAATCTCTTAATAATAATAATATTCTTATACTTAGGTCTTATTAGATTGGGTAGTTGACTAGGTGTTAAGTGAATATTTAGATTTAATTTTAGTATTTTGATTACTGAAGTAAACAATATGAAAGTCCTTATACTCATTTTTTTACGGTTATAGAATTTAAAGGTTTAGCTTACATTGTACTTGAGGTGCTGGTGGAATCTGATGGGAGAGCGATGGCTGTGCTGTAGGAGCCCGAGAAGCACGCACTGTTCGTCTACGCTCCCGTGTTCTTCTCACTCTGTCTGTAGAAACATCAACAACGATAAAAACAATAAATTAACTAACTAACAATTCTTTCTTTGGTAGTTTTATATAATTATTTTGTACCTGCTGCTGGTGTGGCCTGGGGTTCCAATTGAGATTGAAGGGGCTCTATTACCTCCTGAAGCAAAGGCACTTCTACTTCATTCTCATGCTCTGCAGCTTCCATATTCAGTCTGTAACAATAAAAATAAATATAATAAACATTTATAAATTGGTAAATATTCAAAACTAAAGTAACTGTCTTTTTAAGAAATTGAGAAAAAACACTTACACTAATGGTGAAATATTTCCACCTTCTACCAGCATTTCCTCAATATTTTCACCATCTACATTGATTTGTACAATGTCCTGTGATTCATTCAGAGTATCACCCTGGAGTAGAATAAAAAATATTAAAATACAAATGGTGAAAACCTGATCATATTATAAAATATAGGTTTACTAACTTCATTCATGGCAAAATGGTCCTGCGCTACATTTGGTAGGGGACCAACATCTCTGCCTATAATATTGGCCACTTTATCCTCCAGCAGGGTCAATGTGGGAGCATTGCTGGGTCCACCTCCTGTAGCACGTTGGCTGGCATTAATTTTTACCAACTTCGCCCTGACTCTCGTTTTTTGGTCATTCCATGCCTGAAAGATTAGAAAATATATAATAACATAACTCATTTGTTTACATTAGGTACCTATCTATTTTCCACCACATCATCAATACAGAATAATAAAAATAATACACAGTTTTGATTAATTATGAAAGAGCGAGGTTCAAGCATTATAATTCAATTCAATTCTAATTTGATGTAAAAGAGTAGTTACATACCCTTGACCATTCTTTTGCTGTTCTTGCAGGCCCTAAGCCATTAAGTAATTCAGCGCACTCTCGCCAGAGCCGCTGGGCAACAGCTCTTGCCTCCATGGATCTCACCCGACCGAGGGCGAGGTCTCGATGTCCTTCCAAGAACTCGAGCATTACCTCTAGCTGCCGGACTGTGGTGCACCTGCGTCGCTCTTCCATTTCCTGAAGAAAAATCATAGTTACCCGATCTAACCTACGAATGTTTCCGTTTAACTTTTTAGACAAAGAATTCGGGTTAAAGATTGAACATAGGTTCACTTACCAAATTTGTTGAAATCCTCTATACAACTGGCGTCTGGCACAAAATTCTTTCACTAGATTCCTCATCGTTAAAACCACTTGAATTACTTCCACTTGAAATCAACTCTACAAGTAGGATATAAATTTAAACACTCGCATACTTTTGGGTTGCATACAAAAAACAAAAACAAACAAAAAAATATCGATCGAGAAGCATCTGTCATAACTCAAACTGTCAAAATGCAGTAGAGCTAACCCATAAATCTTCAAATCGACGGTCGAATACACTTAAAAAGCATACTATTCATCAATACTAAAGTCACATCTCTAAACATTTTATATTTGCTCACAGTCCAATTGCGTTCCAGCTTTGTTTCATCTTTGTTAGCACGTGAACTTTACCGTGATACCAAACTCCGCACCGACTGGACTGCTACTGCAACGCAAGCAGAGATGAAACGCGCACGCAACGCGCACGTATTAAACATTTTCAAATTACCGCAATCGGGACCCTGGTCATTTGAAATTTGAGTCCAGCTTGGACGCAAAGTTGAATCCAATGTGTAGCCGCGCTATCAGGAATGTCTACTCTAACAAATTTATCAACTGTGAGCAATAAACAAATGTGAGCGTGTGGTAAACCTCGCTTTTGAAATTCTATTACGTGCATCATATAAATACGTTTGCCAAACCAATTACCACCTCGGATATCTCTTAATAATTCTGTTAGCTTTAAATTAAAAACTCCAGCACACACAGAAGGATTTACATGGCTACTTTGAGTGGATCCTTGAATTTCACTTGAACATCAAGAAAAATGATGGGTTCCTTAATCTGCTTACTATTGCAATAGCATCACTATATTTTCCTTTCATATATCGCGGCCCGCCCGTAAAAGTGCTGGGCAAATAAACGCGACCTGGTACGAATCCCTCTCCCTGAATCGTTTCATCCTGACGAATTTGACGCGTGACTTCGATGCTCATTTCAACTTCTTGAAGTGGAGCGGACCTCAGTGCACTGTTCGAGTTATGTTTTTGTAAACTTGTTAAAAACGTAGGCGTTCTTATATAATTCGGCAATGCATGTCTACTAACCATTCTTCCGATAGCCTACCTATTTCAGAAAATCGTGGTTCCGACAATAAAAAGCAGCGAACGTATTTTGCTTGAGTTAATTTATTTCCGTTATTATCTACTTTGTTCGGGTACCAACCCGCATTACCTTCAGGATAAAGTAATAGATACTGAAAACTTTCATATAACGGATGCATTATATCTACAGTGTGTGGTTTCCAATCACCGATTTTCCAAACTGCTATGCAATGAGGTATAAAATTTTCGCGTTCTGTACTAATAATGGCCGCGACTTCTTTACCAACAGGTAAATCTCCTAAAATGTTACCGTGGGTTGAGCGAGACGTTTGTTGAAATTTAATAAAGGCCTGATCGGATGGTTCCCTACTTAATCGTTTAAAACATTCGATAAACGGATTGACGTTATGTAAAAAGTTAGTTATGCAACTAATTACCTGCCTATCAAGCTTCATATTTGCGGCTATTTGTTCGCGTTCGTTTGTATCGTTAATGTATAGTCCTAAATTATTTACGCTACCAGTGTAAGCTAAATCAAAAACTCTATGATAAACTCGACCTTGAATTTTAAGAAAAGATATTCCCGTTGGTTGTTGGTACCCGTGAGAAACGCCTAAGGCACTGAAGGCAGATAAGTTATTGTACGCTCGCGGCCTACTCAGAAACGACGGGTGAGAGTAAAACTCCTCGGTTAACGGCATGATATTTTGTATGTTGTAGGCGCCCGATCCACAACACCATTGTTTTCTAGATTTTTCTTCTTCAAACAGACGCGCATTACAAGTTGGACACCTAAAAGTGTCTGAAGAAGGTAAGGACGTCTTTTTTAAAGAAAATAATTTTATTACGTAGCCGTCGTATTGACATACGTAGCGGTATGTCAATACGACGGCTGTTTTTATTATATTTGTCAGTGGCTATTTGATTTATTTCAGGGTTCTGCTTGGTATAACGGTGTACAGCATCGCGATGAATTTCTGGATTTTTTGTTGTATATTTTTTTACGGCATCGCGATGAATTTCTGGATTTTCTTTTGTATATTTTTTAACGGCATCGCGATTAATTTCTGGATTTTCTGTTGCATATTTTTTAACGGCATCGCGATGAATTTCTGGATTTTCTTTTGTATATTTTTTAACGGCATCGCGATTAATTTCTGGATTTTCTTTTGTATATTTTTTAACGGCATCGCGATTAATTTCTGGATTTTCTTTTGTATATTTTTTAACGGCATCGCGATTAATTTCTGGATTTTTCTTGGTATATTTTTAACGGCATCGCGATTTATTTGTGGTTTTTTTTTATTATATTTTTTAACCGCATCCAAGTGGGCGTTTATTTTAGTACATTTCCTGCCACGTTTTAACTTTTTGGGTCGACCTGTCTTTGTTGACGCCACATGGGTGTCAACATTATCCACGATCAGTTCTGAAAACATGTTTTGTAGAATGACAACTGGTTTTTTGTCTGTTGCCACAGCCACCGGTATTTCATTAAACTTGGTTATTTCTGTAGTTTTGATTTTCGTGACTTCAGATTTAGTGGTGTCTGCGACAAGAAACGTTTCTACTACCGGTTCAAGGGTTTTTTGAAATCCAAGCAATGTAGATTGTGATTCTGATAATTGACTATCTGTTGATGGGCATTCGTAGTCGATTATGGACTCGAAAGACGATGATCCTACAACTAAATTTCTCGTTGTATGATGATTGATTACGCGTAGTCTTACCGGTTCAGGGTTTTTTTGAAATCCAAGCAATGTAGATTGTGATTCTGATAATTGACTATCTGTTGATGGGCATTCGTAGTTGATTATGGACTCGATAGACGATGATCCGACAACTAAATTTTCCGTTGTATGATGATTGATTATGCGTAGTCTATGTATTGAATACTCACCTATTCCTATATTTCGCCTAAACAGCAATCTGGCTAATTCGCGAACGGTATTGCATTTAAACAAACGTGCTACTCCGTATTTAGAATCTAATTTGTTAGTTTCATCTACTGCATGACTATTAAATAAATAGTATGCACCATCGAATCTCCAAAAAGAAACCGTATAGGCTTGCCCGGTAAATATAATGCTATCTGTCTCATCTTGTGGTTTGCGTCGAAAACATTGGTTTCAATTATGTTAGCAAGTGTTAAAATGCCGTATTCATTTTGTGAAATTTGAGGATATACTCTGTTTATAATCCAATTGTCGTTCATATTTTCAATTTGAGCTCTATTGTTTCCGACGACAATCTCCGTAGGCAATTCCTCGGGGTTCAAATGTATTTTACCCTCCGGTAGAAATGGTTTAAGTAACATATATAACGTGTCTCCACTTTGGAGAATGACATCGATATCATGACAAGTCAGATTTCGATGTCTGCAAACTGACAATACTGATGCGCAAACGGATATTGCCACGCATTGAGCGTTATTACCCTCATAATGAGTACTCCCTTGGTGTGTAGTTCCTAAAACATTAACAAAAATACAAGGTCAAGTGCAAGATAGAAGAGGCAGAAAATTTTGTAATAACAAAAATCGTCTACACCAAAACATTTTAAACACCACATTTGAAAAATATCGTGTTTTTTGTCCCCATTGATTGGATTAATTAGTTACAGACAGCCTACTGACAGACAGATGAAAATAGGCAAAAAACACGTATATTTAGGGGTGCATCCTCCAATTTTTATTATTTGTTATTATATTTCAACAGTCTTCCAATGATCATGAGCACGCTAACAGACAGATAAAACAACAGAATAAGGTTTGTTGTTTTTTTCCTTCAGGTACAGCACCTTAAAAATAATGTTTGTATGTTTTACCTCTAAACTTTCTTAAACAATTGATTAGGTTGTGAAGAAACTGGTGGGATTTTAGAACGCGAGGGTTTCTGGCACAAAACAAGGTCTATCATTTTTTTTTTTTAAATGTTTATTTCCCTCTTTTAATTTTTTTGCGCATAGATAAGTACATTAATGAACAGGATGACATGAACTGCTGATCAATTCCACTGCAAAATGAGCTCAAAGGTCTGCAAGGTAAATAATATGGTGTCTCTTTTACGCATTATTTATAATGATCAGTACCTATGTACATACTTGGTCAGTTTTCTAAAACAAACAACATTCAAAACAACAACAAAAAAATGAAATAGCTATCTCATGATGAAACTGTTTTAAGTATAACTTGTTAATTGATATGTACTTACCTACTCAGATAATCCAAACATTAATTTGAGATAGCATATAATTATTTGATGAAGGTTTGAGATCATTACTTCATTAATATATGCTTTTACAAAATCTCTTTTAATACATATGGGAAAAAATAGAGAACATGGTTCAATAAAAATAATTGATTTACTCGTAACTGAAACTGAGACTATATAAGCCTTATTTTGAAGTTACTATTTTTCATGAGAACTCGTAAGTAAGGCTACAAACAAACGTGTAAAAAGGTAGGTAGGGTAGGTAGGGTAGCTTGGGTAGCTAGGAGCGGTACCAAGCTGTATGTACCAGGGTATTATAGCTTATGTGAGTGTAGGTATTGGTTGTCCGGATGGTAGGATAGGTAGGAGCGATACCAGGCTGTGCGTACCAGGGTATTATAGCTTATGTGAGTGTAAACATCGGATACTTTTTATCCCGGTAGTAAGATCCCATGGGACAATTATCAAACTTCATGCGGGCGAAGCCGCTGGCAGAAGCTAGTATACAATATACAAATGTTTGAATCTTGTCAACCCATCTTCAAATCACAGAACCATTTAACTAAAAGGAATACAAGAGAATTTCTATTATATTTTTGAATTGTCCAAACCTGATGTGTGAAATGAAACTCTTTGAAAATAGAAATAGGTAACTCAAACATGTGTAAAGTCATTTGTAGAATTACCATACACAGAATCTAAATAATTTATAATACTCTACCTAGGGAAACGGCATGAGAAGTTCCTCAAAAATATTCATCAAGAATTTCATGTTAGTATTTTAAAAATTGATAATTTTGTTTTGTTTGAAGAAAGTATTTGTGTATATTATTGATTTTTTGTACTTCAAGCAGTCGGTTGAAATTTGGTTGTAAAATGTTTTGGTGATAATGATTGCAATAGGTACATAGGTACCTAAGTACATATCTTTTAATCAGTTTTAACAGTATTATTTTGTATTGTGTATTATTTATTATGTCTTGTCTAAAATTTTTACATGTATATAATAAGGAGATCTACTGTCATTTGTAATTTTCATGCCATTGTACCTATTACAAGTTTTATGGAATGTGTTCTGCAGTGAAATAACTCACTATAAACTTCACATTTTATGCAAATAAAGATACATAGGTACATACAACCTTCATTACATGTTTTATACATTTACTTTTCAACAGTACTTATCTAAATTTTAAAATATGTGAGTGAACATTGGAAAATTGGAATTGCATTTTGTTTTTTTTGTTATTTTTTTAATCAAATGTATATGAAAGTATGTGTGTGTATTATCTTAATTGGATTTAGGCATGTAACTCTTTACGGAACCGACTCACTGATCCGGATCATTGAAGTAATTCAAAAGATTGGTAAGTTTCAAACGTATCATTTGGATCTGAAACATTACGTTGCTTTTTTAGGGTTCCGTACCCAAAGGGTAAAAACGGGGCCCTATTACTAAGCCTCCGCCGTCCGTCTGTCACCAGGCTGTATCTCATGAACCGTGATAGCTAGACAGTTGAAATTTTCACAGATGATGCGATGATATTTCTGTTGCTGCTATAACAAATACTAAAAACAGAATAAAATTAATATTTAAGGGGGGCTCCCATACAACAAACGTGTTTTTGTTGCCGTTTTGATAATGGTACGGAACCCTTCGTGCGCGAGTCCGACTCGCACTTGGTCGGTTTTCTCACTCCGCGCGACCCGTCGCTCGCGAGGCAATTGAGCAATGAGCGAGCAAGAGAGGGAGACTGAGATACACTGAGTTACCAGTACGATTCACGAAAGATGACCACTGCAGAAGGCGTATTTTAGGTGCGGGGTGAGGCGCGACAGTTGAAAATAGATATCGAATAAAGTTGTTTCATTTTATTTAAATGAATCCTCTTCCTACCAATGAAATGATTATAAGCGACGCATAGTCACACATACATTCGGAATCAACAAGAAGGATAAGTTAATCATTATTCAATAATAAACTTACCAGAAATAAGACATTCTGAATATTCCACAGCCCTGCCTCTGCGACCCGGAACAGTTGATAACTTTTCAGTACTTGCTCGTTTCATGTTGAATATTAATTAACAATCAACTTGCAACAGCCAAAACGAAAAGAAAGTCAAGACCGAGTAGATCGACGCTAAGTTTGCCGCGCTTTTCAGTTTTTTTTTAATTCACTGCCAAGTTATCAATGGTCTAGGCTAGTTGACTCTTTTTTTAAATAGGTCGTAAATTATTAATAATTCCTCGATTATTTAAAAAAATATGGGTGTTATTTAAATATAGTATAGTATTATTATTTATATATGTTATAGTATTCGTATTTTTGGGAACAGAAACTACCTGTCCAATTAATTTCTTGACATAGCATTTATCATTGTAATATTGTTACTACTTCAGATTGTTCAAAATCACAGCTCGCAACACAAAACTAAAGGCGGAAACATACTTACGTGTCGTGGCGTGTCGTGACGCTTACTGTCGTGACGGTGAGTGTGCACACTAAAGTGTCGTGTCGTGGCGTACTCTGGCGTTATTTCTGAACAGTACTTGACGAACCTTTGCAGCGTTCAAACATAAATAATGTTTTCTTCTGATTCGGATAGTGATTTTGATGAAGACCTTCAATTTCTCTTAGCAATGAAACATCTTAAGAGCAAAAAAAAGAAAAGAAGATACTGGGTTCACCCTATAAACACAGGGAGACAAGACAAAGGTGAATTTCATCGTCTTGTTAAAGAACTGGAGAGTGACGATGAGAAATTTCATCAGTACTTTAGGATGAACAAAGCACAATATGAGGAAGTCCATTCGCTGATTGAAGGAGACATAAAAAAAGTACATACGAAATTTCGTGAACCCATAGGCACTAAAGAAAGACTTGCGTTATGTTTAAGGTAAGTTTTATTTACTTTGAAAAATATAATTGACTGTGCTGTTGCACGAATTAGGTTAACAATCATTTATCATGAAACTAACTTATATGAAATCAACATTTAAGTAATTACAACCTGCTGTCTTATTTATTATTTAAATTCATCTTCAAAATTTATACTGTCATAGTATACTTTCAAGTTATCTGAAACAACAGGTTTTGAGTGTGATCCGGATGGAAATGATGATGACTGGATATAAGTGGGTGACTGAGCGTGTATAGGTGACTGGGTGTATGTTGGTGATTGATGAACGTCTGCAGTAGTTTGGATGTATGTTGAAGAATCAGCATGATTTTGTGCGCGAGATGTAGTAGGAATTAATAACTCGATATATGTGGGTGACTGATCGTGTGAGGGTGACTGGTTGTATGTTGGTAATTCAGCGTTTGCAGTAGTTTGGATGTATGTTGAGGACTGATGTTGTGGAGTTGATTGGATGAATCTTTGAGTTGTTATTTTTGTAGGCGTTTTTAAAATTTTGTCTCTGTGTTCCAATTGCCGTATTAATGCTTGGGAAATAGCGGTGTGCAAGTCTAATTTTATTTTTGTTTGTTCAAGTTTTGGCAGCGCTTTTAATTCTTTACTCATACTAAGGAAAAATAGATCAGTTTCGTCCATGTCTTGTCTAAAATTTTGCTTCTGACGTCTTAAATCTTGGGAAGATTTCATCAAATCGTACAACTCTTGTAATTTGGGTTCTTTATTAGGTTTTCCACGTGAGAAACTGCATTGTGATTGACTGCGTGAAGTACTGGGACTTTCTGGAAGACTTTCGTCGGGAGACTCTTCTGTGGGTGGTGATTCTGGTGTAGTTGTCACATTTGTTTTTGTGCTCCTACATTCCATATAAGGAAGAAGAAAATTCATGTTCTCTTCATATTTCCAGGGCACTAACGCCGCCGCAGCCTGCCCACTTTTCTTATTCCTTCGTCGCTTCAAAGCGCTGGCGAAAGCATTCCTTAGTTTTGCCCAGTCATCCTTGCATTTATTTACTGTAACAAATAATAATAATTGTTTATTTCTTTTCAGATTTTTAGCTACTGGAAACACTTTTCGATCATTGGCCTTCAACTATCGAATGGGATTTTCTACTGTGAGAGTTATAGTACAAGAAGTGTGTGAAGCCATTTGGAAAAATATGGCACCTATTGTAATGCCTACACCTTCTGAACAAATGTGGAAAGATATTGCAAATAACTTTAAACAATTTTGGCATTTTCCAAATTGTATTGGAGCATTAGATGGCAAACACGTTAACATAATTTGTCCTATAAACGCAGGTTCTACTTTCTATAACTATAAACAAGAACACTCCATAGTTTTACTTGCATTAGTTGATGCTCAATACAAATTTATCATGATTGACGTAGGTGCGTATGGTCGAAACAGTGACGGTGGCATATACGAGAAATCTTTGATGGGAAAATTATTTGAGCAGAAAGCATTAAATGTACCACAGGATGAACCACTGAGTGTAAACTCACAACCTATGCCATACACTATTGTTGCTGATGCAGCATTCCCGTTGAAACCATATTTGTTAAAACCTTATCACAAAGACAAGCTAGTTAACAATGATGCAAATAAAATATTTAATTATCGCTTATCACGTGCACGCCGGTGTGTAGAAAATGCGTTTGGTATTTTACGGGCTCGATTTCGTGTATTTCATGGACCTATGCAAGTCCAACCGGACATGGTAGACAAGATTGTGCTAGCTGCCTGCTGCTTACATAATTTTTTAAGAACAGAAACATTGCTCCCTGAAGAAAATTTGATGGATTCTACTGACCATAGCAGCAACATCGACTGTCTAATTAATATTGAATCTTTACCAAGAAACCCATCAAAAAACGCTGTTTATGTCAGAGAGAAATACAAAGAGTATTTTATTAGTCCAGAAGGGAGAGTACCATGGCAAATAGAAATGATTCGCCGAGGTAGACAAAATTCTTAAATAGTATTAATTGTTAATTTTTTATAATTATTCATTAATCTCTTTTCAAATAAATAATAAAGTAAAATACAACTTTATTGACTTACCTGGTTGTTCTAAGATTTCAGCGATTTCTTCCCAAGCAGCATTTCTCATGAAATGATCCTTGTAATCTTTACACTTAGAATCATATATAACTTTTCTTTGACGTACGAGTTCTATGAGATCGTCAGTCATTTTTAAAATTAAAATTTAATTCCCGCTAAATGTTTGCGCCACGAGCCACGCGCCAGTATAGAAACACATTTTTGTCTGTTGTGCCGTGTCGCGCCATAACCCCCACCACCGCTCTGGCGCAATCGGTGGCGAGCAGTCCGCGCCACGACAGAACGCGTTGCGTCACGACACGACACGCAAATATGTCCCTAACCATATTAAATGTATGAAACCGATATGCTCCTGGCGCGCCACGACACGCCACGACACGTAAATATGTTTCCGCCTTAAGTTAGATATAGGTACTTTTGCACAAAACACTTGAATTTGTACTTGAGCGAAACATTTTTGGGTTTACTTTGATATTATAACCAACATTTTTTTCTGTAGACGCATCTGCATTTAATCTCAATGAGACCTTTATTGGTGATTTTACCCGATTTTGTGTTGGTGTCTTGCTAGCATTTTAGCATACTTTATGTTTTCATCATTGAAAAAGTCTTTGATTTTTGATAAAAAGCCTTGACAAATTTGAGTCTATAAACACATTTATTAGGTAATGCAAAGATAATAATGTCTTAATGTCCCTATAATCTTCAATATGCTTTCTTCGTACTTTCGTTTAAGTTCTGATAGTTCACTTGTATCTGGTACAGGATCTTGAGGTTTTCATTTGCACATATATTTTGAGTACAGCATCGCGATGAATTTCTGGATTTTCTATTGTATATTTTTTTACGGCATCGCGATGAATTTCTGGATTTTCTTTTGTATATTTTTTAACGGCATCGCGACTAATTTCTGGATTTTCTGTTGAATATTTTTTAACGGCATCGCGATGAATTTCTGGATTTTTCTTGGTATATTTTTTAACGGCATCGCGATTTATTTGTGTTTTTTTTATTATATTTTTTAACCGCATCTAAGTGGGCGTTTATTTTAGTACATTTCCTGCCACGTTTTAACTTTTTGGGTCGACCTGTCTTTGTTGACGCCACATGGGTGTCAACATTATCCACGATCAGTTCTGATAACATGTTTTGTAGAATGACAACTGGTTTTTCGTCTGTTGCCACAGCCACCGGTATTTCATTAAACTTGGTTATTTTTACTATTATTTTTACTTGGTTACTTTCGTTTAAGTTCTGACAGTTCACTTGTATCTGGTACAGGATCTTGAGGTTTTCATTTGCACATATATTTTGAGGTTATTATTTTTAATGTTGATCCAACTTTGGCAAGATTGATTTTTTCCAGTAGCACTCCACTAATGTACAAGCTCGCTTTTCGCTGCGACGGTGCAACCACATTAAAAATGCATGCAATACATGTTTGCATCCTCCAGCGGCCGCAGGATAATCTTCACAGAGAGCGCTTGTAACTTTTTCTTCTTCATCTACCAGTACCGACACTGTATACTGCTTAGAGCGTACTCTGTGCTCTGGGAATATTTTACATTTAACAGTTCAAATTTTACCATCTCTTTTAAGTTGAACGTAACTTGGCATCGTCGCCATATCGTTTGCCGGTCTGAAAGTAAGAAATAAAATATTAGTTACAAGCAGTCAGAGGGTAAAGAGATAGGTTTGAACGACTTCTCTACAATTAGTCCATCTATTTAGGTTTATCATTATTTTGTATTAAATGTAGGTACTTACTTAGAAGTCTTGACATTCCTCAGCTCACCTCAGCAGAGCAGAATTCTGGGTTCAAGGCAAAGAGATTACCGACCATTAGTCTTTCGATTCTTGGCTTTGTGCTTTCTGCTTTTACGATTCCAAATCCATGTTGCTTTTACCAACAAAACAATAACACGTTAATTATGGCATTTTGAAAATATTCAATATTGTAAGAAACATACCACGATCACAACGATTTAGTCCACCAAATGACATTGACAATGACAATTGTCAACTGATGTCTGACATTTACATCGATGGCATCGATTTACTTACAAAATCCGTGCAGCAGAATAGTCGACATCGGCTTTACTTGCCATTAAATAAAAATAGAATAGAGTAAGGTATCTGATCATGGCCGGTAGCGTTTTCAAATTATTAAAATTAACATTTTTTTAATTGAAATAATGCAGACGTTATTTGCTTTATGTTTCATGTCTTCCATTTTCTTTTCATCTTTTACTCGCTTATTATTAATTGAAATCAGTGTAATAAAATACTAATAATGCGTCAAATTTGATGAGTTAAGTAGTATATTGTTTGATTGCTCTGTTTGTTTGATTATTGTATACTATAAAAAACCAGCCAAGAGCGTGTCGTACTCGCGCACAGAGGGTTCCGTACAAACTTTTTAAAGGACAGACTTAACTTTGCTGTTCGATCCCCAGAAATGTCTATTGCACCAACCGCAAATAATAAATTTGTAATAGTAAAATGGCTTTTTTTGTTGTTAATAAACTACATATTTACGGTTTTCGAATTTTTCCCTTTAAGTACATGTGCTATAATATGAACTTGCATATTACCAAATTTTGTGATTCTAGGTCATCGGGAGCTACCTTAGAGGTGTTCAACCCAAAACCTATAGGGTTGTTGCAATTTTGGTTAAGATGGATGCTCCAGGGACGCCCGCGAAATTCAAATGTTCTTAGGTATATTGCAACTTGCAGGCCAGTGCTAAGTTGTATGTTGATTAAAATATGGTTCGCTACTAAATATTTACGGTTTTCAGATTTTTCCCTTTACATGTGCTGTTAAGACATTGCTTCTCGCCTAATTTTGTGATTCTAGGTCAACGGGAACTTTACTACCATATAGGTTTTCGACCCATAACCTATAGGGTACTTCCGCTTGACCTAGAATTGTCTATTTTGGTTAAAAGCAAGTGTTCAGTCCTGCAAATGGCCAGTGCAACGGTAACTGGACGGTCTGAACTTGTCCACGGTTCGTGGAGCTATAAACGTTGCTTTCAACAACAAAGTACTTACAAAAGGCTCTTCGGCCTACAACCATATATATAAATAGTTACAAATAACACTCACCTGAGCTGTAGACGGCAACCAGGGTCTGTTTGATCACGTCCAAAGTGTTTGTGTGTATAATGAGGTGAGTAATTGAAACGTGTGATGTAAGTTACGTGTTCTAGGACGTTCACAAGGCGTCAATCTCCAAATGGCGCGGTCCAGATCAGCATCACACCCAACTCACACCGGATTGAAGTTAATTTTCACTACTTATTTCCACCAAATGCGCGTGCCACGAGGTGGCCACCAACCGGCGAGGAATCCCAAAATATCCCGGGGTTTTCGTCAAACGGGGATTACAAATTCAACCAATTGATAATCGCGACCCAATTATCGGTTGCACCAGGCGATTCCAAAAGATATTTTAATTACAATTACAATTACAATTACAAGAAGGTCCCGACGACCGGCATTTTTTCCAAGCAAAGTCTATCTGTCAAGTTCAAGTAATGTCAAGAACAAATTTCCTTATGTCAAAAGGGTGCGTTCGGAAACATTTGGTACTAAACATCTACCCCCCCCGGACGGGCCTACCCGTCCGCTAATCAATTGTCAAGTCTTGACAAGGTTGCAAATTTAACACAGCTTCAATGCGGCCAAATACCGTAGCTAGTTACTCAAAGGTGAGAACGGTGTCTCCCAACAATCTCCGCCAGCGTCCTTTTGCCGCTTTCACCGCGGCCCCAAAAATACCCCCCCAATGGGGGGCAGGCTGGCGGGTCAAACAACCAAGTGACCCCTCGGCGAGCCAAACTATTACCAATGTCAACCTGGCTCTCATTAGGAAGGCGTGTACCTCCTTCAAATAGTTACTTGTACCCTTGTAATTCGTACCGCAATCAGACCTAATCAAAGAAGGTAACCACGGCGAGACACAAATCTTTCCAAAGTGGCCTCAAAGGCCTCTGTCGAGAGGGAGGTTACCAGCTCCAAATGTACTGCCTTGGTTGACAGGCAGACAAACACACAAATAAGCCTTAACAATCTTACTATTACGAAGGGTGGACGTCTTCAACAAAAGGGGACCAACAAGTCCGTTACGACGCCAGCAAAGGGCCTCGCCTCGTTGACGCGATCAGCCGAAAAAATCCAAATTTCTCGCTGCAGAATGGCCAACAGCGCATTGCAACCGGCATGCGAGTTCTTAGTGTGACGATCAGTCACCAACAATTGTACCAAGTGGCCCTCCTTGGGCAACAAAAGGGGGTGACGGGCCCCATAAGGAAGGCTAGAGTGCCTCAACCGTCCTCCAACAGGGTTTCCCGTGGTAGCTCGTCCCAACCAAGTTCAGTTATAACAAGGGCAGGAGCACCAATTTTAGGGTACGGACAACTCACAAGGGTGAGCCGCTCGCCATCACTGGAGGGGCATATCCCACCGGATGCCCGAATGGCGGAGGGCGCGACTCCAGCCGGGGACGTTCCGCCAACGGAGGGGAAAGGCAGCGGCGCCGACCCGGCCACTGCTGCCTAGCAGCCAATGCGCGTTCTCCCTGACGAGGGAAGACCAAATGGCGCTCGCGGGGCTCCCGTTCAACTTGCGCGGGGGGTGGAGTGCGGCGTACAGAATCGCGGGTCTCAGCCCGGTGCTCGTCTCCGGGGTACCCCCCCCTGCGCGAACCCTCCTCAGAAGATGGTCTGCTGGAGCGGTTCGCGTTGGCGCACAAAATCTCCAAGTGGGACCCCTTACAAATTCTACACGGCCGGGGGTCGGGGCAGTCCCGATGAAAGTGGGCCCCCAAGCACGAGAAGCACAAACGGCGTGCGTTGACAATGCGGTGGCGGGCACTTACGTGCAAATTCAAAAAGGCCGGGCAACGCGCCATGGCATGCCCTGTTGCCTTACAAAAGTCACAATGATGCGGACTCCGGGCGCCAGCAAAACGGGGGGCGGGGGGAACATCAAAAGGCCCCCTAGCCCGAGGACTCCGGGCGCCAGCCAAACGGGGGGCGGGGCGATCATCAACAGGCCCCCTAGCCCGAGGACTCCGGGCGCTAGCAAAACGGCGGGCGGGGCGAACATCAACAGGCCCCCGAGCCCTAGTCCGTCCCTGGTCTCTAGGGTGAGAAGGTAGTGGGGGTGACCCCGTGGCGCCACGAGTGTTATCCGAAAACCGACACTCGTCTTCCAAAAATTTGAGGAGGTCGTCAAAGGGGGGAAGATGGGTGGCACTATCCCCACCATACTTCTGCTCAAAACGTGACCTCAACTCCGCGGGGAGCAACTGCAGCACTATGTGCACCAACAAGTAGGACCAATGTTCTACCGGTAACTCCAGGCGTCTCAAAGCGTTGGTCGCTGAGACCAACGGGTTCAGCAAGTCAGTGCGCAACGTCGACGTGCTGGCAATGGCCGGTAGTCCCAAAATCTGGTCGATGTGCACATCAGCCAGGCAGCGCTTGTTCTGATACCGTCGGCAGAGAAGCTCCAGAGCGGTCGGGTAAGAGGAATCCGTCACCGGCAAGTGCTGCACCAAGGCTCTGGCTTCGCCCTCCAGGACAGACAATAAATAGGCCAGCTTCTGGGCAGGTCCGAGGTCCGAGCGTGCATCCACAAGACTTAAAAAGATTTAGGAAGCCCAGCCAGTGGTCCAAGCGACCGTCAAAATGTGGCAGCTCCAGGGTGGGCAGCCTACTCAATAGTCCAGGGCCTGCAACAACAGGGGTCTGCAGCTTGGCCGCATCAGGCACCCGACTCTTCAAAATTTCCCGCGCTCGTAGACATATGACATCCCCCAGGTGGACAATCTAGTCACAGTCACCCAAAATCTTATCGCGGGCTGTCTGATCCATCACCCCCAAATCCACGTCCATGATGTACTCGTTGAAGCGCGTGAGCGCAGCATCAGCTGACTTGATCCTCTCAATCACTTGCCCATACCGAGCAAGGGTGAGCTCTTCCAATTCCACACGCTCAACCGTTGCAGCTGCCGATGTGAACCATCTCAACTGTGAGGTCAATCCGGCAGCAGCCTCCCTGACTGCCCTTAATGAGGCCATTGCAACAATCAAATATTAATACAAAACACCAATCAACAACCAACAATCAAATATTAAACAAACAGCAATGACTTGTTAGCCGACCAAATAATCTCAACAAAATAAAAATTCAAATTCAATTATTTCAAGTCGAAATCCGACCCTGTACTTATTCCAAGTATGAATCTAGCTTGGTACAGATGGCTAGTTACAAAATAAATAACAATTCAATGTATATATTGTGCAGGATCACACCAATAAACATCAATAAGCACAACAATTGTCTGTATAATATTGAGCCGGAGAATCACTATCAACACAGTCCAATAACTACTATAAACAACAACCAATACACACAATTCAAGTCCTATTATGTTAGACTATGTGTAATTATTATTTAGATAACCTTTCAAATTCAGATCAGTAACATTCAATTATTAATTGCAACAAATACCAAATTATGTACCAAATTATACCAATAATTCCTAATTTCACAAATAAATCTTACTTGTCAATTCAACAAAGGGCTACAGTACAAATTACAAATACAACTTCAATTGATTCAACTTCAATTAGATAGCCCGGATGACATGGTAATATATTCAAAACTTATTAAGTTATAAGTTGTGTTAAGTAATCAAACCAAAGTTACTTTCAAAACTTCCAATTAAACCAGTGGATCTTATATTATAAGAGCCACGCCTGCTACCAGAATGTACTATGTGGATTTTATATTAAAAACCACGCTCTGCTACCAAAATGTTCAGTCCTGCAATTGGCCAGTGCAACGGTAACTGGACGGTCTGAACTTGTCCACGGTTCGTGGAGCTATAAACGTTGCTTTCAACAACAAAGTACTTACAAAAGGCTCTTCGGCCTACAACCATATATATAAATAGTTACAAATAACACTCACCTGAGCTGTAGACGGCAACCAGGGTCTGTTTGATCACGTCCAAAGTGTTTGTGTGTATAATGGCGCGGTCCAGATCAGCATCACACCCAACTCACACCGGATTGAAGTTAATTTTCACTACTTATTTCCACCAAATGCGCGTGTCACGAGGTGGCCACCAACCGGCGAGGAATCCCAAAATTTCCCGGGGTTTTCGTCAAACGGGGATTACAAATTCAACCAATTGATAATCGCGACCCAATTATCGGTTGCACCAGGCGATTCCAAAAGATATTTTAATTACAATTACAATTACAAGAAGGTCCCGACGACCGGCATTTTTTCCAAGCAAAGTCTATCTGTCAAGTTCAAGTAATGTCAAGAACAAATTTCCTTATGTCAAAAGGGTGCGTTCGGAAACATTTGGTACTAAACAGCAAGGTCTTACAGCACAGTATAGGGAAAATTCCGAAAAATAAAAAAAGATGAAAATTAGGGTAAATATTGGTACAAGTTTTCGCGAAAATCTAAATTTGCCCATATCTTTTTATCGTGTTGACAGCTCAGGTCCTTGATTTTTATAAACTTTTAGGGAGACCTACCTACCACCGGAAAGCTATTCCCAAAATACGATGGGGGAGAGGGGGGGGGTTTGAAAAATAATTTTGATTAATATTGGGCCCCTTAAAAAGAATCTGAAAAAAAAAAATGATGTGGGGCGAGGGGAGAAGGGGGAGTTTTGAAAAATAATTTCTTAAGTTTGCTTGTCGTCGCCGCTGAGTTACGCTTCACCCACTAGGCCCTACGTACCACCGGACAGGTTTCGACGCCTACTATAATATTTGTTCAAACACCTAATGGCTATCTCTAACCGTTATGAAGTTACAGCCTTTTTAATTTTAGGGGAGGGCATGGCATAAAAATTTGAAGGCCCGTTTATAGTTAAAAGTAAGAATCAACAGCTTTTTCAGTAGTAAAAATCAAAATGGGGGGGGGAAGATGGGGGAGGGGTTGCAAAATTATTTTGACTAAAGCATTGCCCCTCTAAATAAATCTGAAAAAAAATGTTCCAAGTCTCTTAATTTCCGAGATCCGCTTAAAGGGGGTGAGAAGGGGGGCAAGGGGAGCGACTTTGAAAAATGGTTTTTACTTTACCGAGCCTCCTCTATACGAATCCGTAAAAAAAAATAACGGTCTCGTAGTTTCCGAGATACGATAGGGAGGGGGGAGAAGGGGGGAGGTTTGGCACTTTTCCCGTAGCTTTGAGAGTTAGTTGTTTATGAATCTGTCAAAATATACCCACCTCCCCATCCACCATCTGGGAGAACAATTATAAATAAAATAAAATAAAATAAAATAAATGCTGCTTTATTTCAGGCAAAACACCCATATACAAAATAAAAACAGTGAGAACAAAATTTAAAAGAATAAAACTAGAATCTAAAACTTTGAGGTATGTATAGGTACCCATAGTCATAAAATACATCATATTGCATAGAAATTGCATATTCATCCTAATTATTACGTCATTTTTTGTTCTCGTTCAGGTGAACAGAAATCCAATGCGTATATATGGGACATAGTAAATTGCACGAGACAGCCCTCAGGATGCTGTTGCTGGAACGTCTCAAACCTTCCCAAAAAGACGCAACACGTGACCTCATGATTGCATAGAAGTCCGGGACCCTCGCTTCTGCAAACATGCTCGAGGCACTGCAGTATCTCGGTAGTTTCATAAGAGTTCGGTAAGCATTATTGTACTGAACTCTTAATGAACTGTACATCTTTTTTGTGAAGTTGCACCAAAGTTGACAAGTGTACATTGACGGACAATAAGCTCTGAAAAGAGTGTTCTTGACATCATTGGTGCAACTCGCAAATCTTCGTGCGAGCATGTTACTCCTCACTGAGAGGGCCCTTCGCTCTCTTTCTATATCTGTGTCATCATGCAGTCTTTCTGTCAGTATGTGCCCCAGATATTTAAACTGTTTTACTACCTTAATGGCGGACCCGTTCAAATTAAGACTGGGTATGTTCTCCGGACCAGCTCCAGATCTGAAGACCATAGTTTCCGTCTTGAGAACATTATATTTCAATCCGTGAGCATTAGCATAATGCTCACAAACTGACAGCAGCCTTCTTAACCCTTTAATCGAAGGACTCAGAAGAACCATATCGTCAGCGTAGCTCAAGCTGTTCACACATACGTTACCCAGGTGACAGCCAACTCCGGTTCCTCTGAGTTCCTCGATCAGCCCGTTCACGTATAGGTTAAATAGGTCCGGAGAAGTCAGCCCCCCTTGGCGCACGCCACAATCTAGCCTGTAACTACTAGATAGGGTGTCACCCCACTTCACTTGATTTGTTTGGTTTTCGTACCAGTATCTCAACAGATCTACAACATGCTGAGACACTTGTGACCGTCTTAGTTTGTCCCAGAGAATTTTATAATTCACTAGGTCAAATGCTTTGCTAAGGTCTAGAAAGCAAGCGTAAACAGAAGTTTTTCTGCAGGTGTAGTATGCTATCGTGCTCTTAAGACTCATAACAGCAGAGTCTGTTGAGAGCCCGGGTCGAAAACCAAACTGAGCATCGTCAATTTTAATATTCCTCTGCAGTTCGGGCAGTACGAGACGTTCCAGGACTTTACCTATGACAGTACCAAGTGAGATAGGCCGGTAGTTGCTGGATGCACTCAAATCGCTTGTCTTGTTTTTGACGACAGGCACTACAACCGTTTTCATCAAGGATTCAGGTAAGTAGGCGTGCTGCACACACAGATTAAAAAATACATGCAGATGGTGGTATAAATAGCCACTACCCCAGATTAGGTGCTCAACGCTGAGACCGTCATGTCCTGGTGACTTACCACGCTTCATATTTCTCACCGCGGAGATTACATCTTCGAGCGTAAATGAGCATGGCAGAGACTCATTAACGACGGTATCAGCGCCGAGCTGGCAATCCGTAGGCAGAGGGTTCACCTTAAATTTACTAGCAAACAAGTCAGCCACCCGGCGTGCCCCCTGCAACCCATCAACAGACACTGGTAGGCTCTGTTTAAAATTTAACTTTTTAGTAGCATTCCAGAATTTAACAAAATTTTTCTCTCTTCTATGCAAAGCCAAAATATTCATTTTTATACTGTCTTCGTTTTTCTGACACCATTTGATTTTATTTTTAAATAAAGCACGACTACTACGCATTTTATCGAAAATCGGTCCTTGTATAGGCCTACCAGCCTCCACCCATACCTTGAAATGGAGCCTAGCAGTCTGGTGATAGTCCCGCACGTGGTGATTCCACCCTATTACCTTTTTGCAATGCTTCTGTTCACCTGCACGAGAACTAAGTGTAGCAGCGGCCTGTAATGTATTAACAATGTGATTATAATATAAACTAATCGATTCACAATATTTGCCATAATGCTCACAAACTTTGTTTGTTGTACAATTACACTTAAAAACGCTAAAATCATTACATAATTTGTCAGCACAATACTTTTGGTATAACTTTATCTGGTCTGTGGTACGTTTGCCCCATTTAATACATTTGAGGTGGTCACGGCAGCCGGTAAAGGCTGTCTCAATATTCATGCACTTTATATCGCAAACAATACGTAAGGGATAATGATCAGACCACGTGACGTCATATATGACGTCCGCCGCTATCACAGTATCCCATGCCGCCTTTGTTGTGATGCAGTGATCCAGCCAACGCCGACTCCCATGTGACTCACTCATAAACGTGAAAGTGTCTGAATTTAAGCCAAGTAAATTAAAATCCACACATTCCCACTCCATCTCTGTACAGAATTTTATTAATTCATTTCCAAACTTCGCGGTGGGATGAGCATTAAAATCACCTAGAACATAAACACATTGTGCATCGCCTTCTTCTATAATTGCGTTAATTGAGCCCAAGCAATCAATGAACTCGGTCAAATTATCGGTGTTGTCCACAGGCATATACACATTTATAATTATAATACAACCCACATCAGTTGTTATTCGCACCGCCGCTAACCGGTCGCTAATACAGTTAATAGGTGACACATATGGAAGCTTTGTTTTGTTCCACATAATGGCTAAGCCTCCGTATGGCCTCCCTCTTAATATGCCTGCTGATGTATCGACAGAAGACTTGCCTACACATCCAAATTCCTCATTTATTTCATTTATAAAATCTAAGTCATGGGGAAGCAACCAAGTCTCCTGCAGAAGGACAATATCGTTTGTTTTAGTAAGCTCACGCACACATTGCTGTGACCTCTTAATTGATTTACAGTTGTATGATATTATAGATAGCTTACAATCCATAGTTAGTTATTATTATTCTTAATTACTCTCGCCGCATACTCACGGAACCGCCTAAATCTGACACCCTCAGGCCAAAAGTTAACACTTAAGAATCTTTCCAGTTTATTCCTATACACGGTAACTTTATAAGACGTAAACTCAGTCTCATGTTTCTGCGTAAGGAGTTCCACCTTAACACAGCTTTCACTTTCACCCATTTCACTAATGTATGCCCGAATATCATCTATTGTGGTTGATTTGTTTAATCGAGACACGTAGATAGCTGACGATAGCTGTGCAACCTGTAGCTTATTCGAGCCTTGACCCGTACCACTCATGTTTGCAAACTTCTTCCGTCTCTTTTTCTCTACTAAGGTAAAGGTATCATCCTCAATTTTTGGTTTACCGGCAGTATCTGTTTGCATTGTGCTTATCAACATATCTCTGTATAGAGGAGTATGTGAGTCAGCTGTTGTTTTTCGATCGAGCGGCCTTGAACTCACGCTCATTAACGGTTCTGTCGTAGGAATATTCGGCTGATTGGGTTTTGCAGTAAGTGTGAGCGAGATCGGGGATATCGTGTTTACTTGTTCACGTCCATTCTGCGCAATGTAGTTTACTGCTACCTCCTGCGTTTGTTTACTTTTTTGTACCTTAAGTTCTGTCACCATACGTTTTAAATCGTCAATTTCCGATTTTAAAATCTCCATATCCGAGGATGGGGTGGTCAAATCAGTCACCCGTTTACTATTAGCTTTAATGGACGCCACGTCGGTTTTCAATATAGCCATTTCTTTTAGAAATGCAGTCACGTCGACATAGTCAAACGACACCGGTGGCAGCTTATTGAGATTTTTTGCGACAAACGCTGGGAGGTGATCCGGTTCAAATTCTGTTCAAATTATGTCAATGAGTCAGTGAGTCAGTCAGTGTTAATTTAGCTTTATATAGTATAACTAGTATTTGCGTGTTGCGCGAGGTGTAAGCACCTCGTGTGCGGGTGGTGGTGGATTGTTCACTTTTAAAACCCCTAAATGTAGTAAAATGTCAAACATAACCATAACAGAGCAGTCTGAAAAAAAATTCCTGGGGGCGAGTGGTGAAGGGGGGGGGGAGAAGGGGGAGTTTTGAAAAATGATTCTCAAGGTTTGCACAATTATTTTGACTAAAGCATTGCCCCTCTAAAAAAACCTGAAAAAAAAAATGTTCCAAGTCTCTTGATTTCCGAGATCCGCCTAAAGGGGGTGAGAAGGGGGGCAAGGAGGGCGACTTTGAAAAATGGTTTTTACTTTACCGAGCCTCCTCTATACGAATCCGTAAAAAAAAATACGGGTCTCGTAGTTTCCGAGATACGATAGGGAGGGGGGAGTAGGGGGGTGAAAAGGGGAGGTTTGGCACTTTTCCCGTAGGTTTGAGAGTTAGTTGTTTATGAATCTGTCAAAATATACCCACCTCCCCATCCACCATCTGGGAGAACAATTATGTCAGTGAGTCAGTGAGTCAGTCAGTGGTTATTTAGCTTTATATAGTATAACTAGTATTTGCGTGTTGCGCGAGGTGCAAGCACTTCGTGTGCTGATGGTGGTGGATTGTTCACTTTTAAAACCCCTAAATGTAGTAAAATGTCAAACACAACCCTAACAGAGCAGTCTGAAAAAAAATTCTTGTGGGCGAGGTGTGAAGGGGGGGGGGGGGAGAAGGGGGAGTTTTGAAAAATGATTCCTAAGGTTTGCTATTCGCTCCACTTCGGACCTACCTACCACCAGAAAGCTATTCCCAAAATACGATGGGGGGGAGAGGGGGGAGTTTTGAAAAATAATTTTGATTAACATTGGGCCCCTTAAACAGAATCTGAAAAAAAAATGATGGGGGCGAGGGATGAAGGGGGGGAGAAGGGGGAGTTTCGAAAAATAATTTCTTAAGTTTGCTTGTCGTCGCCGCTGAGTTACGCTTCACCCACTCAACCTTCGTTACGCTCCACTCAGGCCCTACGTACCACCGGACAGGTTACGAAGCCTACTATAATATTTGTTCAAACACCTAATGGCTATCTCTAACCGTTATGAAGTTACAGCCTTTTCAATTTTAGGGGAGGTTGGGAGGGGAGGGCATGGCATAAAAAATTTGAAGGCCCGTTTATAGTTAAAAGTAAGAATCAACAGTTTTTTCAGTAGTAAAAATCAAAATGGAGGGGGGAGATGGGGGGGGTTTGCACAATTATTTTGACTAAAGCATTGCCCCTCTAAATGAATCTGAAAAAAAAATGTTCCAAGTCTCTTAATTTCGGGCACGCCGCAATTGCGGCGGTAAGACCCCTCTTTGAGGAGTGGCTAGATCGGCGTCACGGCGTCCTGACCTACCGCATGACGCAGGTCCTCACCGGACACGGAAGTTTCGGGAGGTACCTGTGTCTGATGGGAAAGGAGGAAACGCCTGGGTGTCACCACTGCGAGGGTCGCCCTGAGGACACAGTCGAGCACACGGTGCAGGACTGCCCCGCTTGGGCAGAGCACCGACGTGTCCTCACGGCGGCAATAGGCGGAGACCTCTCGCGCCCGACATTGGTCGAGGCCATGCTGCGGAGCGAGAGGGAGTGGGAAGCGGTCGCATCCTTCTGCGAAGCAGTCATGCTTCCGAAGGAGGAGGCGGGCCGCGAGAGGGAGAGGATGGCGTCCTCCCTCCAGCCCAGCCGCTGTGGTAGACGCCCACGGCGTCGGACGTCGGCCGACGATCTCCGGCCACCGTAGGCGCGGGCATGCGGACAGCGAGTAAAGGGCAACTCGCTGTCCGACCATGGACCATGCCCGGGTCGACGGCGCGTCGTGTTCCACGCGCGCCTCAAAGAGCGTCAGCAATATGACGAGGCCCCCCCGTAGAGGGCCGAAGCCTGCCGGGGTCGTGGGACTCATCCCGTTACCGTGACCCCGGTACGTAAAGGGTTATTGAAGGAACACCGTGGATTTTAGTCAGTAAAAGTCTGACAGTCCCTCCCACCCTGCCCGGGGTGGGAGGACTTATTTGATAATTTTACCACGATAAAAAAAAAAAGCCCTCGTCACACGTGTTCTTTTCTTTGCCCACATCACTCTACTTAAGTCGATATACTTACGAATCATGGAGTCTGAAGACAGCCTTCTTGCTCTGACGGTTAACAATGCATCATTGTTAATCATTTATCAACTTTTAAAAAAACGCCAAAGACCCCGACGTTGGTAGCGCACAGAATTATATAAACGGAGAGAAGGCAGAGAACTGCTTACAGATATGAATTTCCAGCATATAAGTGGCCAATACAAAAGTTTTACGAGGATGACGCCAATAGACTTTGAAAATGTACTCGCGATAGTCGCACCAAGAATAAGTCGAAAATATTCAAATTTAAGAGCTCCAATTTCAGCCCTAGATAGACTAGCGATTACTCTTCGATTTTTAAACTCCGGGGACTCTTATACAAGTCTACAGTATACATTTAGAGTATCTAAACAATCTATAAGTGGAATTGTTCCTGAAGTGTGCTCTGCTATAATTGAGGAATTAAAAGAAAACATTAAGGTACGTATAATCATGTACGGTGAACCGCACATCATAGCATTTAATTGCATTTTACCAAATCATCACTTTGCGTGTCTACGCCAAACAATCAAAATTATTAATTAAGCAAATCAGTACGTGATCAGATCGCCTTAAAGGACGTCGCGCGTGCTCCCTCGCTCTATCAACCAACATATATTATTTGTAGCATTTTAACAATACAATTTTAGTGAACATTCCTATCTATTATTTATGTCTGTAAGAGATTGCCCTGTGCGATAAGACCGCCCATTGTACACTAATTAATTATTTGTATCCTTAAGTGTATTGTAAGGTGTACAATAAAGTATATAATAAATAAATAATAAATAATAAATCCGAGTATTAACCTTTACATGGTCCTTCGTGCTATCGGGCGGGACCTCGCGAGTTTTTGATAGTCCTCCGTGCGGAAGGAGTAGACTAGTGTCAAAGCAGACCAAAAATTAGTGAGGACACTCGTTCGGTGAACTAGCAACATTGTGGAACAGTAGTCCGCATCGAAACTACAAACATTAGCAAGACGTCAGCAGCAGGACGTCGCCAGCAGCAAGGGAACAGGATCAACAGCAGAACTGTTTCCACCAACATCAACATCTAACAAACAGCCGTAAGCAACGGAAAACTCAAGTAAGATCTTTCCTTTTATTTAACATAGCATAAATTACTTTCCACCAGCAAAATGGAAGGTCTTTACGACTCACAACTGGAGATTAGGGAAGCAATGAAAAAAATGAAAATTAACATAAAAAAGGACGGAGCCGAAAGAAAGACTGAAGACTATTTAAGACGTCGTTCGGAATTACTTGAGAGTTACTGGTTAGATTACCAGAACAATCATATGCGTATCTGTGCGAGTGGGGTCAGAGACCATCAATATTTCCTCAATTCGGAGCACGAGCAAACAAGTCAGTTATACACCAGCATTAAAGCATTAATCGCCGAGCAGAATTTAGGATTAGCAGTGCGAATTCCTCCATCACCAAACAAATGATCTCAACCTGAACACGAAGATCGTAAACAACAGCAAGCGGAAGGAGGTCCGAGTACCAGCCAGGTAGTTATGTCAAAGGGTTCAACTAGCAAACTCGATGACATGGTTCGCAGACTGTCGGCAAATATCAAGGCCTTCAAGAGGGTCGTGAGCAACATCGACTTGGAAGATCTCAATGAGAAATGGGAGTTAGAAGACGCCCTAAAAACATTACAATCAAAATGGAAACAGGTGGATGAGCTGTACTGGGAAATTGACGGTGAAATGTGTGGCGCAGATGAAGAGTATGGCATAGTCTACAATGACAACGAGAAAACATTCATCAATCTCAAACGTCACTCAATAAGAAACTCTGGTCCGTGTCTCATCGAGAACATAGCACTCCTCAAATGGATATTTCTGTCTTTACAGGCAAATATCACCAATGGTACTCATTTAAAGATCTGTTTAATGAGACCATACACAACAATCGATCATTATCAAGCGCACAAAAGATGCAATTTTTGAAAGGAAAGTTGCGAGGTGACGCAGAAAAAATTTTACAGCATCTTCCAATAAGCAGTGAAAACTACAACACATGCTGGGAGTTGTTAAACCATCGCTACAACAACAAAAAGCTTATTTTTAACTCTATTGTCAACTCTTAACTCGGTTTAGCTAACATGCAACAGCAATCTTTGAGTCAAATCAAAAAATTGCACGACGTCAC
This sequence comes from Tholera decimalis, assembly GCA_943138885.2. Lineage (NCBI taxonomy): Eukaryota > Metazoa > Arthropoda > Insecta > Lepidoptera > Noctuidae > Tholera > Tholera decimalis. The sequence goes on from OW964551.2 coordinate 14,668,983, forward strand.
CCTAGAAAGCATACACGGCATAAAAAATCTAGGTGTCGATACTAACACATGGGATCCGCTCCTTGTGAACTTATTGTCACAGAAATTGGATCAAGAAACATATGGAGATTACGTTGATTCCTTGAAAAACGCACGAGAGCTACCAGTACTGCAAGAGTTTCTCGACTTCTTAGAGAGCAAGTTTACAAGTTTGGAATCTTCACGTAGGAAACATGAAAGTTTTCCACAAAAGTCCAATTCAGATACAAGAACTGCGGGTGGAAAAAATCATCGTGGTGTCCATAACAATCAGCATATTAACAACAATAAATCATTTTCCAAAGCATTACACGTGTCGACTCAATATAAATGTCCACTTTGCGGTCATCAACACGGCTTATATAAATGTAAGAGGTTTCTAGATTTGACAACGAAAACAAGCTAAAAACAGTTTCGAAATTGAAAACATGCATTAATTGCTTATTCGATCATAATGGTCAACAATGCATTTCTACCAAACGGTGTCGCAATTGCAATGAAATGCACAATTCAATTATGCATGATGCATGCACAAAATCTAGATCGCAATCTACGAACAGTGCAGCTGTTGCCAACTGTCCGCAAAATAACGAAAACCCAATAGTGTCTGTTTCATCACATGCCATTGGGAATAACCAGATCAATGAGGTAATGTTAGCCACCACATTAGTCAAGGTTGAAGCCATTGATGGGTCTCATCAAGTCTTAAGGGCCTTGATAGATCCGGGTTCACAAGTGTCCCTTATCAAAGAGGAGGCAGTGAAAAGGTTAGGCTTACAAAAGTCGCGATGCAAAGGAATCATAATGGGTATAGGAGAACAGCATAAAAAAATGTAAAGGCAAACAAACTATTCACTGCTCATCAACCCATAACAACTTTTCATTTAGTACAGACGTGCTAATTATGGACAACTTACTAGGGAACTTACCTATCAAAACATTTGATCCCAGTTGGTGTCACATAGAAAACATAAAGCTAGCAGATCCCGAATTCAACTCAAGCAGGCCAGTGGACTTATTACTTAATGCCAACGTCCATGGCATTATATTACTTTCGGGATTGATCAGAGGAGAAAACCCTTCCCAACCGGTAATACAACAAACCCAACTGGGATGGATTATATACGGAGGTGGTGAAGAAACGACATCATACCGATGCAATGTCGTACTAAGGAATACCCAAGACATTCAAAGATTTTGGGAGATTGAAGATATCAGTGAGGAAACGCAAGTATCGTCAGAGGATCAAGAATGTATTGACTATTATTTGGCAACAACGAAACGACTTGCAGATTGGCGTTACGAAGTTAGACTACCTTTGAAATCAGACACTGAGGGAAGGTTAGGGTCTTCGAAACAAATGGCCATAGCTCAGTTCCAAAATCTGGAGCGGAAATTTCAAAAACAACCAAACTTAGCAGAGCAATACAAATCGTTCATACGCGAATACCAAACTTTAGGTCATATGCTGCCTAGTAACAACAACAATCAAACAATATCGTGTTACCTGCCACACCACGCAGTACTACGAGCTGAGTGAACGACAACAAAATTGCGTGTCGTATTCAACGCGTCTGCCAGGACGTCTAGTGGGTACAGTGTCAATGACCTAATGTTGAAGGGTCCTAAACTGCAACAGGACCTTCAAAAACTAATCATCAAATGGCGTCAATACCGGTACGCATTTACCGCTGATATCGAAAAAATGTACCGACAAATAATGGTGAATGAAGCAGATCGTCGATATCAGCAGATAGTGTGGAGAGATTCGCCATACAAAACCATTCAAACATATCAACTAGCAACAGTAACATACGGTACAAAGTCAGCGCCTTTCTTAGCAATGATGACCTTGCGACAATTAGCAAAGGATGAGGAGCAGAAATATCCGGAAGCTTCCAAGGTCTTAACAGATTCGTTTTACGTGGATGACTTGATCCATGGGTGTCATTCAAAACAGGATGGGACACAACTTATAACAGATCTGAACAGACTACTAAAATCAGGAGGTTTTCAATTACGAAAATGGTCAGCAAATAACCCGGAACTCTTGGTGAACATTGATAACAATCAGAGCGAAGGAGAAATTATATTTAATTTCAAAACAGAAAACACATCAAAAACATTAGGATTGCGATGGAGTGCCACAGATGATCAGTTTACATTCAAACACACTTTAACAAAACATAACACAACATTAACGAAGCGAATCCTTTTGGGTGAAATATCCAAACTATTTGATCCTTTAGGGTGGATATCACCGGTGACAACGAAGTTGAAAATTCTATCCCAGAAACTATGGGTAAACAACCAGGACTGGGATGAAAAAGTCCCAAAAAACATCAAAAACGAATGGAATATGTTACAAACAGACATATTAAACATTAATGAATATAAAATATCGCGATGGATCGGGTATCAACCTGATGACATCATCGAACTGCACGGCTATTGCGATGCGTCGACAAAAGCGTATGCGGCAGTTATTTATGCGCGTATCAAAAAACGTAAATCTTCCGTAATACTAGTCGTGGCGAAATCTCGACTAGTTCCGGTTTCGAAAAGTGTATCTGTACCGAAGTTGGAGTTATCAGGAGCACATTTATTAGGAAGATTAATGAACAAAGTCGTCAGCTGTTTAGGAGACCAAAATATGCGGATATATGGATGGACAGACTCGATGGTCGTCTTGGGCTGGTTGCAAGGCGATCCTGGACGCTGGAAACCGTTTGTAGCAAACAGAACAAGAAGCATTATTGAAGTAATAAAACCAGATTTTTGGCGATACATTAAGTCAGAAGAGAATCCAGCGGACGCAGCAATCAGGGGCCTCTTGCCATCTCAGCTAAAACATTATAGTCTGTGGTGGGAAGGACCGGGTACCTTGAAAACTTTCGAAGCAGAATCATCAAAACCAACCGTCTGTACAACAGACCAAGAACTTAAAACAAAATATATTCAACACCAAAAAACGAATGCGTTGATAACTCAGCATCAAAATACAGATACAGATAGCATCATCATAAAACTATTGGATAAATATAGCTCTTTTACAAAAATTGTCAGAGTACTTGCATGGATATTACGCGCTACGAAATCAATGCAATTACATAATAACGCTACGTCAATTAAACACAGTTCATTACCATCGTATCTCACGTTACTTGAAATGCGAAACGCCAAGTTATTGATTGTTAAACATATACAAAGAACAGTATTTTTAGAAGATATAGAACACTTGAAAAAACAGTAAATTAAGCAACAAGAGTAGTCTACTAAAATTAGATCCGTTTATCGATCGAGAGGGAATCCTTCGGGTAGGCGGTCGCCTTAGAAAAGCAGACATTGGAATGGAGATGAAACATCCAGCAATACTACCCACCCATAGCCGCTTAACAACACTTTTTATCAATCAAGCTCATCTATTAACTTACCATGGTGGGCCACGCTTAACACTAGCGAATATCAGACAGAAGTACTGGATAATCGGAGGTAACAGAGCGGTCAAGAAAGAAGTTAGAAATTGCGTCATTTGCAGAAAACATTCACCAAGAATGCAGTATCAGTTGATGGGAGATTTACCAGAATCTCGAAGCAAACCCGCTCCCCCTTTCTATCATACTGGTGTAGATTACACTGGCTATGTTGAGGTAAAAAGCAACAAAGGAAGGGGGATAAAGACAACAAAGGGCTACATAGCATTATTCGTGTGTATGGTGACCAGGGCTGTTCATCTGGAACTAGTGTCCGATTTAACTAGCTCTGCGTTTTTAGCTGCACTACAACGAATGGCGGCCAGAAGAGGGGCTCCTTGTCACATATACAGCGACAATGGAACCAACTTCGTTGGGGCGAACAGAGCTCTACAAGAACAATTCCATGACCTACAAAGCATGTTCAACAACAACTTATTAGCAGAATTAACAGACTTACAAATGCAATGGCATTTCAACGCGCCATCGTGGCCAAGTGCCGGTGGATTATGGGAAAGAGCCGTTAGAAGTCTAAAACATCACCTTAAAAGAGTAGTTGGCGAGCAGAAGCTAACTTTTGAGGAATACACAACCGTCTTAGCAAAACTAGAGTCATGTTTGAACTCTAGACCGCTGTGTGCGTTATCCGAAAACATAGATGACTTGGAAGTACTGACTCTAGCTCATTTCCTAACTGGGAGGCCAGAAACATCAATTATTGAAACAGAACATGATGCGCGCACCAGGTGGACTCTATCTGCCAAAATTGCACATGACATCTGGAAGAGATGGAAAACAGAATATTTAGCACAACAGTCAATGCGTCCTAAATGGACAAACACTCAACAAAACATAGAAATAGGTCAATTGGTAACTATACAGGACGATAATCTCCCAACGGGGAAATGGATGATGGGCAGAGTGATAAAACTCCACCCTGGACAGGATGGTCTCGTTCGAGTAGTATCTCTCAAAACAAAAAATGGTATCATCAAACGACCTATAGTCAAATTATCTACTCTACCGATCTCGTCAAGTGAACAGGAAGAGAATAAAAACAAACAAAACAGTAATAACTACGCGGTAGGAGAAACTAAGACCAATATATCTAAACAAAACCCATTGTTTACATCAATGGCGATTGCCTTGATATTTTTTATGTCATTGATAACAACATCACAAACAACAGAAATCATATCGCCATTACCCAACAATATCTCGTTATATTTTGACTCTATTAATAACATGCAACTTATACGAGACAAATGGACCCTCATTGTCTATTACAATATGTCTCCATATTGGGAAGGCATGACAACAGCAAGAACGTTCCTAAACTATTTAGATAAAACATGCAGTTCATTAACCGAAACAAGTCGCTGCGGCATGCTACTACTCCAATTACATCACGAGTACTCAGAATTACAACACTACAACCGACTCCTACTGAATCAGCATTTTGACGCGTACGCCAGACGGCGTCGCGGCCTTATCAATGGAATAGGTAACATTGCAAACGCGCTGTTTGGAGTATTAGATGAGAACTTCGCAGAACAATATAAAAGGGACATCCAACTCATAAAACAAAATGAGCATCATCTCACAAACTTACTTAAAAACCAAACATCTATCGTTGAGGCTGAATACAATGTGCTAAAACGGACAGAACAACATATGCAACTGCAACATAAATCAATAAACAAGCATTTAAACGAGCTAGATCGAGCAACTAACATAATCAAAGAAAACATGGACAAGTTACGTGACAGTCAGGATTTCACTTTGTCAGCACTGACAGCAGTCAATTTACTTCACAATCTGAAAGCAATCCAGGACACTCTAATAGATACCATAACAGACGTGTATCATGGCAAATTCAACACTCACTTATTAACCCCTGATCAATTAAGGAATGAATTACAGTTTATATCTGGTCAGCTGACCAAAGACGTGACCTTACCAGTGGACAACATACAGTCAGACCTTAGATCAGTCTATAGCATGCTGAGAGTAAAAGCCAGAGTAATGTCAGACTATGTCATATTCGAAATAACATTTCCATTGTCCAGCAGAGATAGTTTATTTATTTACACTTTATGCACATAGGTACAAAGGCGGACTTAATGCCGTAAGCATTCTCTACCAGTCAACCATGAGTGGTGAAGAGATAGTGTGGGAGGTGCAATATGAACGTGTGATGTAAAATTAGAAAAAATATATATATAATAAAAGTAATAACACAAAAACCCTAGTATCATTAAAAAATAGAAATCTACATAAATAATATATATAAATAAATACTTATATATATATATACATATACAAATATATATATATAATGAAGAAGCAAATGAAATCGTCTCCGTTCCTCATCAATTCGGTACTAACATGCTTAGCGTACTTCCTATCACAGAGTACGTAGCAATAAACTTGAAAAAGGATGCTTATGTAACAATATCATTTACTGAGCTTCAGCTATGTCAACATAATGAAAATTCATACTTATGTACAATCGACAAACCAGTCAACTATCTTCCCATTGACGAGAAGTTCTGCGAGATTAATCACGACATTAATCAATGCGCAGTAAGCAAATCTCCTTGCAGCGATATGTGGATTGAGCTGAACGGCCCATCAAAGTATTTATACTTTTGCTGCAATACTTATCCAATCAGGATTATCTGTCAAGATCAGGTTACCCACAAGCAAATCAGTGAAGATGGTATAATTAGTTTGGAGCCCAAGTGCATAATCAAAGGCAAAGACTTTGCTCTGTACTCTCGTTCCCATTCAGGAAACAGCATAAAAACTGGCCCTGAAATAGAAACTCCACAGATAACAGAATTCCATCACTTAGTAAACATTTCACTCTCGGACTACACAGAATCCGCAGATCCGCTAAATCAAACCTTAAAAAATCTCGACAAACAGATCAAACAATTGAAAACGGATACAACTAACACTGCCAACGAAATCGATCGAAATCACCAGGCCCTGTCAACAAATGACATTCACCTATATGTCATCTCTTACGGATTGTTGTGCGCGGCCATTGTAGTAGCAGCGGTGTTCCTGTGGTGCAGGAGGAAGGCGTCTACCAGGATCCTCATGCAGGTGGAACCAACAGTGACATTTTCGCGAAACATCAATTCAAGTTCTAGTAAAGTGAATCAAGTGAGACATCCGCGAAAGCAGAGCATAATGGCTGACCGTCAGCCTAGTGAAGTGAAAGTGATAGCTAGTAATGCTAATGTAAACACGGCACTTGACCAAGCTACATCCCCTAGACCACAAAAACGGAACTTTTACATTAGGGATGATATTGTTTAATATTTTATGAAACTTAGTACCATAAGTTTTTGTAACATTTTCGCCCGGGAGCATGTACGGTGAACCGCACATCATAGCATTTAATTGCATTTTACCAAATCATCACTTTGCGCGTCTACGCCAAATAATCAAAATTATTAATTAAGCAAATCAGTACGTGATCAGATCCCCTTAAAGGACGTCCCTCGCTCTATCAACCAACATATATTATTTGTAGCATTTTAACAATACAATTTTAGTGAACATTCCTATCTATTATTTAACATCCGAGTATTAACCTTTACAATCAAAATCTTTATTTTTCTTTGTTAACTAAATTAAATCAGTAAAATCATCTATAGAAGAGTGCTGTGAGTCCTGTGAAAAGACCGACAAAGGCTGCTGGTTGATTGAGTAGTTAGCAGCGTCTACATTTTCTGCTGTGGTATAACCGTAGGATACTGAAGTTGAGGGACGATTGGAGTATGGTTCTGTATATGCATTTGGTTGACGTTGCCAAGATTCATAATATCCCCTGTCGGCTTTCATAATAATTTCAAATATTGCGTGTTCAACCGAAGTCCTAGTCTGAGAGGAATAGTTACTCATTACTCACAACAAAACTTTTTGTTAAGTCAGGAATGCTTGATGAACTGTCCAATTTCTGTGCAGTTGTTTTCAATATCCCCACTACATCGGTAAGAACATTGTTTTCGTCTCTTCTTGATCGTTTCGCTTCCTGTAGACCATGCTCATTTGGTGGTGCTGGAGGGGTGAACTCATGTTGCGTGGCTTCGGTGGCATTGTTTTTGGAGACTGAGCGTTGAATGGACTCCTGGAAATAATTATAATGATTTAAGTATTTTTTAAGGTACCCACGACTGCCAACGCCTGATTGAAGATAAGCAAGGAGTTTGAAGACCGGTGGAACTTCCCACACTGTATAGGGGCATTGGACGGGAAGCACGTTTTACTTCAAGCCCTTATTAAAAGCGGAACCGAGTTTTATAATTGAACCACCAATTGGAAGAAGGGAATAAACGCCACTTTTTGACAAAATAAGTTTTCTACATTTTTACATTGTTTAGACTCTAAACAATGTAAAAATGTAGAAAACTGATTAACTACTACTACCTAACTACTATTAATTGATAATAACTAAAAAAATATATTTTAGTATTTAGAACAATCCGTTTCCAGTATGATGTCTGTTTGTGAGGTTGATGTTGAAGGTTCTAAAAAAATAAAAAGATATATTATCAAAATATGGCTCTTCATCATACACAAGAAATATATTGACATATCCGTTAAAACAAGTAAACTATCAACGAGCGCAACGCTTGTTGTCATACGTATCGACTTGCACTGTGAATAATTATAAACTCAGTTGCAATTAGAACGTGATATTGGAAAGTGCTTGCATCTTTTATTAGTTATTTAAGAAGTTTATATTCACGAGTTTGTATTTTTTGTGGTGATTATATTTTAATTACCTTGGATAATGCCTCGTGGTAAACAATTAAGTGATATAGAAAAACAAAGAATTATCGATTTGAGAAGCTGTGGTAAAACTCAAAGACAAATAGCCGACATGATTGGTAGATCACAGAGTGTGGTAAAGAACTTTTTGAAGCTAGGAATTGAAAATTATGACAAAAGTAAACGATCTGGCCGACCTCCTAAGTTTTCTTCTACCGTGAAACGCGCCGTTCTAAGGGAATGTCGAACATTGGAGATCGTCATCGGCGCTGGTGCACAGATATAACTTAGATTGTGATCCGAGTCTTATTAGGAAGTGGGCAAAAGCATCCGGATATTTGAAATATCGGAAATAATATAATAATAATAATAATATAATAATAATAATAATATTCCACAACTTTCACACAACGCCATCTAGTCCCAAACTAAGCAGAGCTTGTGGTATGAGTACTAGACAACTGATAAACTTACATATATATTTCTAAATACATACATATTATAGATAAATTACACCCAGACAAAGAACAAATGATCGTGCTCATCACACAAACATTTGTCCTAGGTGGGAATCGAACCCACGACCTTGCGCATAGCAGTCAGGGCCACTGACCACTATACCAACGGGCCTGTCAAATATCTTAGTAAACCTGCCTTGAAAGAGCAACACATTGTAGACGAACTTAAATTCGCAGAAAAATATTTAAAAATAGGACAAGATTTTTGGCAACACGTTATTTTTTGTGATGAAAAGAAGTTTAATTTTGATGGTCCTGACGGTTTCAAATATTATTGTCATGATTTAAGACACGACACAAAGATAATGTCACCTCGAGCACGCGGAGGTGGATCAGTCATGGTATGGGGCGGCATCACTGGCCATCTAAACACAGAATTGGCGTTTTGTCATAGTCGAATGAACGATGCTAATTATCAAGATCTGCTACATGATTACCTTTTACCTTTCATAACCCTGACTGAAGACGAGAATATTATTTTTCAACAAGATAACGCTCCGATACATGTTGCTGAAAGTACAAAAAAGTGGTTGTATGACTTTGGTATATCGATATTACAATGGCCAGCGTGTAGTGCGGACTTAAATCCGATGGAAAATGTGTGGGGGATTCTAGCAAGGAGAATTTACGATAGAGAAAAGCCTCCTATAAATGATATTGAACAACTCAAACAGAGACTGCAATCTTCTTGGTCTGAAGTTTCACCCACTGTAATTAAGAAGTTAATTGATAGCGTACCTAACAGATTAATAGACGTTATTAAAAATAAGCGTAAATGGACAAATTATTAGCTAAATATAACATGCTTTATGTACGCTGAGTTTATAATTTTTCACAACGAACATCCATTGAATTTTTTTATTATTTGGTTTTTTCTTTATCACACAAAAATATAAAAATGATCTATTTATATAAAGAGAGTAATGATTTTGTAGCATTTACTGAATGAAACGATATTTAATAATTGGTACTTATTTTATAATAAAAAATGAAAATATTGTTGAGTCTATATTTTTTCACAGCTCTGTAATTACAAAGGGTTTTAACAAGTTTTTATACTTGTGTAAGCTGTAAGTCCTTTTTTGAAATAAAAAGATTTTGCTTTTCTGTACATACAGGGTGTGGCGTAAATAGTGGTCCACCGTTAAGGATTCGATAAACCATATAATTAACTATAACATATCACAATTTTAACCATTTTTACCCAAGGGTTCCGAAAATATTTCCTTTTTATCTTTTATTTACGAAAATTCTAGCTTTTATTACAAATTTGGTTGTAGTTTCAACCAAAACCATTATTTTTTTCATTTTGATTTCTGTTAATTACTGCTAAATACTAGAGCTATCACGAGAAGTAATGATTTTTTTACGTACATTTAGATCTTTTGAAGAAAAAGTTGGTTTTTCTCTATTTTAACTGTAATTTTTAAGATACCATCCAAATTCAAGTGCGATTTTTGTAAAAAAACACGTACTGCACTGTCAGTGCCCATTCATTTAATGATATGCCTACTAAATACCGATTTCAAAATGGCATCACTGTAACAGATCCTATTATTTAACAAAAAGATATACAATTTTAATTGAAGAAAAGAAGATTTTCATTATACTATTTTTTTAAACTTTGTATGTATATTATGCAGAACACAGCACGCATTCACTATTCTCCCAGCTGTTACTGGAGTGTAATGCAGCTTTCTATCAACCAATAAGCACCTGCAAGGACAAATCCTTTTATTATCAACCAGTATAACAATGGTATGATATTCAAGGTATACCTAAAGCGAGCTTTTAAATCACCTATACAGCGTTCAACATTTCTGGCGGTCAAGTGCAGGCCTTTGTAATATTGTTCTGGAGTGCCTGGCCTCGGCTCTGAGATGGGTGTCATCATTGTCGGTCTCAAAGGGTACCCTGAATCTCCTGCAATAACCAAAAAAGTATTAAAAGTTAATTACACAATGTATCAGAAGATTGGAACATAAATTATACTCAATTTAAATATACCCAAAAGATGCAAATCTTCTCCATGATTTATGTGGAGTCTCTCTATATAACCATTCAATGGATGGTTGGCCCAAACAACACTATCATGTGCGGACCCAGGGTAACTCGCATCCACACACAATATATTTAAATTAGAATCACATATCTGAAAAAAAAAAATAATGATATGAACTAGCACTGGCAAGAAAGAATAAAATTATAACAATAGATACTCACTATCATAACATTTAACGAATGTATCCTTTTCTATTAAAAAATCGTTCTTCATGTTTAGCAGGACATACAATTGCCACATGGGTCCCATCAATACAACTCAGAGCTGGTATTTTGAACTTATGGTAGAAATTGAAAATAGTTATATTGTATATTATATACAATTATGTACTTAAAAATTTGAACATGGGTTCATTTTAGAATATCTAAAATGAAGACTATATGCTACTTACTCTCTTTTAAATTGTTCCCTCTCACATTGTTTGAATGGAAATGCTAGGTATATATTCATTTAAACTGCCGGATTGTTCAAGGCTGTTATTACTTGCCGGATAGCTTTTGAAATGCTGGCCTGGGAAATAAAATGGTTACTGCTGTCTCCAATAATGGTCTGATAGGATCCAGAAGCATAAACGGCCAATGCAACCAAAACCTAAAACAAATTCAGGTTATCTTTTGATTGACCTATGCACACATAGTTTTAACTTTATTAGTTGGTTGATTTGTGGTTATTTTTATACAAGAAAAAAGACTTTTAGTAAAGGCGATAATGCTGTTGATCACCTACAGAGGAATCATCACATCTGCCCTTACGCTCCTTACCTTGGTTTCAACATCGAAAGCATCTGAACGGAGAATGGGTGGCATGTGAGGAGTCAACTTGCAAATTAATTCACGGGTTAATTCTTTTGTAAGTCTATATGTCTTCACAAACTGACGATCACTGTAAGAGTCACACTTAAGTCTAGCTTTTAAGTTTTTCCTTTTGATTTCGGCTCTAGCCACCGCTACATCGTATTCATGAGATATCTCCAGTAAATCTATGTAGCCGTACATGGTAATGTTTGCTTTTTCAAGATTTTCACTCGGAAGCACTTCACAACAAAAACAAAACAATCCAACGATGCGCCAACACAAACGTAATACCAAAATAATTTGTAAATCAAACATATTCGGTCTTTACTCCGATTGGAATACAGAATATCTAGGTTCCCAAATACATAAGTATATATTTTGAATGGACACTGATTTAAACAAGTTATGAGAAACATAAGTTTTCTATAGAAATTTTAAATTCCTCATATCTCGTCTTTACCAATAATTTTGGTATTACGTTTGTTAGAACTACGCATCCATCGCCGGCCTCTCTTATGCCTTTGTAACATGAGGTATAAAATCAAACTTGCGGCTCGAAGTCAAGTACCTACCTACGCGTGATATTAGTAACGAAGCTCCGCTTTCACCTCTAAAAGCTAAAAACTATATTTTCGGCATACCTTTGGCTACTTTTTATATAAGATCGCTTTATTTACAAGAAAACAGCTGTTTTAGCAAAAGAAAGTGAAGAATTATAGATAAGTAAAATTGGACAGGCAGACAGACAGAGAGATATTGACATAGGATATTTTTCATGCCAAGAAAAATTTTATGAATTTCGAGTGAATAGTAAATACCTATGTATTCAACGCGCATAAAGTATGCGTGCAAAACCTAGCCCTTCAGACGAAAGATAGTAAATTGCGTAACTTACTTAGCTGTTGTGTAAGTGAATCAGTACTACACGCAGCGACAGACGATGTTTCACTACCAATTCCTGTTGGTGATGATACATGATCATCTCGATATATGATCTGTGCTCTCCGAATATCTTGAGGTGTCAATGTGCGATCTAATATCTGGATAAAAGATCTGGCTCATCGGCGAACCGTTGCTTGCCTGTCGGTTTTCTATAGATTGTACTTTGGGGAGTGTGCGCAGGAGCTCCATGACCTGATTCCTCGATCTCCATTTCACTACCGGTCTACCAGACGCACGGCTGGGTACCATCCATATTTGGTTGATATACTGTCTTGTCGTACCAAGCGCTTCTCCTCCACATTTATTCTGCGCACAGCCAAGTTGTGGAATTTGCCGGCTTCTGTGTTCCCGGCCACTTATGACCTTTCAGCCTTTAAAGCAAAAGTAAATAAGCATCTTCTGGGCTCGCTCGTCACATCGCAGACCTCATCTATTGCTTACCATCAGGCGACATAGAGGTCAAGAGCGGGCTCATCCGTAATAAAAAAAAGGTAGAAGTAAAGTTTGAACTGGTTCTGTTATTGTTCGGGTATTGTTGACCAACTTCCAACCTATTTGTCTAGTATTTAGATAAAAGTGTCTGGGAGAAACCATTAATAAAAAATCATGAATAGTCACGTTTTTACTGCTACGATTCTCCCACTCCTATGATAGTTACACTTATCAGCAGTAGACCAAAATAATATATGATTTTTTTTTAATAACTATATACACTTGAGAGCAATAAAATCGCACACCTTGACTTTTCTTTGTTAAGGCAGTTTTTTTTATGAATCTGAATAAATATTTTAAAAAACACACACACTAATTGAAAGTCTACCTCATTACCTTTCTAATGATATCAAATACAGTGTAAAAAATACCCTTAAGAGGTTTTACGGCACAAAACCCAACAAACGGGTAAAATTACCCAATTTCGATTAAGAAATAATGAAAATCAAACTCAAAATTCTTAAAGGTGTATTCCCTCCCCTAGCCTTAATTACAGCTCTTAATCGGTTTTTCATGGACCGTATTAATTTTACCATGAAATCTTGTGGTATAGCGTCCCACTCCTCTTCAATGGCAAGTTGAAGCTCACGGAGGCGCGTAGGAGCAGGGCTTCTTGCTCGAACTCTTCCTTTTAGCTCATCCCAGACATGCTCAATCGGATTGAGATCAGGACTACAAGCTGGCCACTCTGTCGCGGTGATTCCAACGTCTTCCATGTATTCGCAAACTGTTCTAGCGACATGCGGTCTCGCGTTGTCGTGCATTAGGAGAAAATCTTCTCCCATAAGCCACGCAAGCGGCCTCACATGTCCTTCGAGCACTTCTTCGACGTATCGTGTAGCCGTCAAACCTCTCGATCTCGGGCCGGTATTCGCTCTAGTGATGAATACAATGTCAGTTTTAGTGTCCAACATTATGCCACCCCAAAACATACACGATCCACCGCCAAAAGCCACACGTTCGCTTATGCAGCATTGTGAAAATCGCTCTGATGACCTTCTGTAGACTCTAGAGCGTCCATCATGACCATGTAATGTCATTCTGCACTCATCAGAGAACATAACAGACCGCCATTGGTCATACATCAAATTTAAATGTTCCCTGGCAAATTGTAGTCGGGCTTGTCGGTGAGCTGTGGTCAATTTGGGACCATTTGCTGGGCGATGTGAAGTCAGTCCTGCTTCACCAAGTCTTCTTCTGACTGTCCACCGACTTATACTGACATTGCGAACTTCTCGAAGCTCTTGTCCCAGTTGAACCGCATTCAGTTGCTGATTTCTTAAAAGACCTCGACACAAGAAAGCGGTCATCACGCTCTGATGTTCTTCGTCGCCGGCCAGATCCTGGTCGCCGAATGTGGCCACAGGTCTCTTGAAACCTCTGGTACACACGACGAACAGAGTAGCGGCTCAAATTTAGTCGTCTAGCAACTGCACTTTGATTAAGGCCTGCTTCGAGCAAGGCAATAACTTGAGCGGCTTCTGCGGGCGTGGTATCCATATTTTTCCGTATGCTTTCAGTAGAGATGTTATCACGTTGACCTTTGGTATGCAACTGATTAGAATTCCATTTTTTTTTTTTTTTTAGGTAGGGCCACTCGTAGATCAGCTCAGTAAGGCTGTGCGTCTACTTAACCGGTCTGTCCTGTGGTGACCTCTAATAAATTAAAGGCCCCCAGCCAGGGCTTACAAACTAAAATATACTTACAAGCTAATGACCGCACGCTAAGGGCACTCCCTGTGGAGTACGGGCCTCGGCATAGCGGGGTCATTTTTGGAGGGCAGCAAAGGGACAGGCTGGGTCATATTATTATTTACGGGAGTATTTATTGCTACTGGCTCAGCATCGCGGGCTGGCTCGTTTGGCAAAGGTCGGGGAGGATTTCCATTACAAGTACGCGGACGTCGCGATGGGCCTCGTCGGCGAGGCCGGAATACGGAACGCGTTTTGTATTTGTATTTTCTAAGAGTGCTGGTTTCCCTACTGCTCTCTTGTCGGATGGTGGTGGGGTCGTCAGGCTCGTCTAGGACGTTACGCGGGCGACGAACCCGAGAAATCTTGGAGGGTCTGTATCGGGCGGCCGATACGATCAGGGGGTTAGTGTGGGTATCAGCAGAGGTGAAGTAACGCACTGACATGCGTTTCAACACTTGCTTTATGGTCGGGAGTTTGAGGTCTACGTGGAGATCCTCATTCCTCAAGAACCAGGGCGCGCCCGTGGCCTTTCGGAGAAAACGGTTTTGAATGATTTGCATCCTATGGATCTGGTTGGGACTGGCATGAGCAAACACCGGACAGGCGTACGTCATGATAGGACGTATGCATGTCGTGTAGATTCGGATTTTACATCTAAGGGAGAGCTTACTGTGTTTATTCAGCAAGGCGTGGAGCCTACCGAGAGCGAAAGCGGCTCGCGAGCGAACCGACTTTATGTGCTCACTGAAGTTAAGGAACTGGTCGAGGATCACACCTAAGTATTTGGCTCGCTTCTCCCAAGGGATTGGCTTGCCAAACATAGTGATCGGGCGGGGGGCGGTGAAGTGTCTATGTTGGCGAGCCCTGCGAAACAGGACTGCTTGACTTTTGTCGGGATTTACCTCAATCCTCCATTTCCTAAACCAATCGCCTAATGCGTTGGCTGAGGTCTGGAGGGTATGAGCGATGCTATCGGGACTATGTCCCGAGTAATAGATGGCCGTGTCGTCGGCAAATAGGGATAACTCTACTGGGGGCTTTTTGGGGATATCGCTTGTGAATAGCGTGAAGAGTGGGGGAGAGAGCACGGCGCCCTGAGGGACGCCGGCTCTGATAGGGCGGGGAGTGGAAAGCGCTCCTTCGATACGATATCTGAAGGAGCGGTTCGACAGAAAGTCTCGAATGATGAGCACAAGACGGTCCGGCACACCTAGTTGGTAAAGCTTATAAATTAAGCCATTGTGCCAGACTGTCGAAAGCCTTCGCTATATCAAAGAATAGGGCCTCCGTCACCAGACCGCGTTGAAAACGGCCGCTAATGTGCTCTACGATGCGGTGGGCTTGGTGGACACTGGAATGATGGGCTCTAAAGCCAAACTGCTCGTTAGGGATTAGGCTCTTTGCCTCGACAAAGTCCTTGAGCCGATTAAGAATAATCCGCTCGTAGACCTTGCCGAGGGCGCTGAGCAGACTAATGGGTCTATAACTAGTCGGGAGGGACTTGGGCTTTTTGGGTTTTGGGATACCTATCACTATAGCCTCTTTCCAAGCTTGTGGAAACAAGTTGTTGGACAAGGCGCCATTGAAGATGGCAGCCAGTAGGACTATGATCGTACGTGGGAGGAGTTTAAGTGCCCTAGTGGTCAGTCTGTCAGTCCCGGGAGCTTTCCTAGGTTTGAGTTTCTTGATGATCTCCTCCACCTCGTCTTCCGTGACGGGTAGGAGGGGAGCATCAGGGTCCTCGACAGGGGGTAGGGCAGATCTACGTTCGACCTCAGCATCCACGTGGGCAAGGTGGGCTGGATCGACTGGTTGGGAGCTGGGAGAGCACTGGGCCTCCAGGCTATCGGCTAGGCATTCGGCTTTGTCTTCGTCGTCGAAGGCAATGCTTTTGACCGGGCGGATAAGGGGAGGCATTGAGGCAACCTCAGTGGCGCGCATTTTCCTCTGAAGTTGCCAGAAGGCATGGTGGGTGGGTTCCAGTTCGCTCAGGGTCTGGTCCCAGCCGGCTTCACGCCACTCTCTAATGCTGTTACTTACTTTGCGCTGTAAGTACCGCATGAAAGTTTTGTTATTCTGGCAGGGGAAAGCTCTGTAGGCACGGACTGCTGCGTTCTTCTTAGTCAGCAGGGCCCGTACATCGTCCGGGAGTTTCCGGCGCCAGTGCTCTGACACCGGAATCTCCTTTGAACAGTCGTTCAAGACAGATTGTACGTGCTCTGTGAGTGAGTCGATCGCAGCCGTCGTGTCGGCGGCGGACTGGATGTGGTCGGGGATCTTGTCCAGGTGAGGTGACGTGTTGGATTTCAGCAATTCGCCTACTTTCCTCCAGTCAGTGATCACCTGTGTGGGAGGGGGGCGGTTAGGGTCACAGGGACCCGATCTCGGAGTTAACTCCAAGATCACCGGTCTATGGTCAGAGTCAAGTACGTCTACCGTTTCTAAAGAGTGCAAACGTAAGTTCACATTCTTCAGGAGGGCAATGTCGAGTACGTCGGGCAAGTGGGATAGCTCGAACGGGTAATGAGTAGGCCGCATAGGACCTATGATATCTATGTGGAGAGGTGTGCAAAGGTCGTATAGTACCTTCCCACGGGGGTTGGTAATACGACTACACCATGCGGGATGTTTGGCATTGAGATCCCCCGCCATAAGGACGGAGTCACTCATGTCAAGAAGGGCGGTAAGGTCGCTTCGAAGTAAGGCGTTTATCGATGAATTTACATCTACTACGTTGGACGGTGAGAGATACGCGGATACTATTGTGATAGAGGGATGGCCCGTCATGCCTAGCCGGCAAACGGATACCTCTAAGTGGGCAAGGGGCGGCGGATCCATAGGGATGCAGTGCAGGGAGTTCCTATAATATATTAGAGTGCCACCTCTGTGGCATCTAGTCCTATCGTTCCTAACTAGCCGGTAGTTGGCTATCTTGGGATCCCTAAGGTGGGGTTTGAGGAAGATCTCTTGGGCCAGAAGGATGTCGAGACTATGATCGCGAAGGAAAGTCGCGATCTCGTCCCGTTGGTTGCTGATGCCATTTGCATTGAAGTAACCTAGCTTTAGGGATCGGGGCTTTAATCTCTTACTAGCCGTGTTATACATTATGGCTGTTTAAAACGGTTGGCAAAATGGCTTTTGACATCAGGATACTTACAGTATACCTGAAACAGGGATTCAATAAATCTGAAAGACATTAAATCTGGACAATTTTAAAAAAGAATTATTAAGAATTTTGATAAACAAATGCTATTATTACTCAGTAAAGGAATATTTGGACGATAATTCTATAATTACTGCTTCAGAAAATTGTACATAAACTTAGACGATTTTGATTTATATTTGACATTAGCATTAATATGACATGTGTAGCGAAGGAAACAAAAACTAAAATAGGTACGGAACCATCGCGCTGACATCAAGTCGACAGGCTTACAACGGCGCGCATTTTCGTTAACGGTCGACCCCTCCCGCCACGGCGCCGGCACACGCCGCCCGCGCAAACAGTCGGTCTACAGCCGCCGTGAGAGCTACCCGTTAGAAATTGCGCCCAACTCGTGGCACGCGCTTCGACGCGATCGCGAACGAACGTAACCACGCCCGTATTTTTACCTACTGTGCCGTGTCATCGTTATTAATTATCATATTGGTACGCCGCCGAGCACCCCGGCGAGAAGATGCCGCCGAAAACACGCCGGCATGCATCCAAGGATAATCACGATGTTTCCAGTAGTGACGAAGAAAACCACGCGGTAGTAAACCCCGCGAGTACGAGCTCTGCCATGACGCCCACACCCACGACGAGTGGTAACACGATATCTATGTCCGAAGAACAACTCACGCGACTACTATCCAACGTGATGAGAAGCGTCATGTCGCCGACGCCGAGCTCGCCAACCGGCGAACCACCAGGATCGACTCAGCCCACCGCTACACACACAGGAGCGCCTGCGCTATCCCTGCACAGTAACTTCACACGGTGCACGGCCCGCTTCGACGGAGCTGCACGTGGCGCGGAAGCCCTAGAAGCGTTCATCGAGAGTGTACTCGTATATAAGGAGTGCGCAAACGTGTCCGACGAACATGCTCTTCGAGGATTCCCTATGCTGCTGACAGGAGAGGCCGCCGTGTGGTGGCAAGGAATCAAGACAACGGTGGAGACATGGGACGACGCAGTACGACGGCTCCGGTTCATGTTCGGCGCCCCTCGCCCCGCCCACCGGATCCTACGAGATATCTTCGAAAAAGAACAATGTGATAGTGATAGTGTAGATTCGTATATTTCGCGAGTGCGTGCAAACATGTCGCGTTTACCATATGTAGTACCAGATATAATGCAAATAGATATAGTGTACGGACTTTTACATCGTAAATTCCGGAAAAGAATTCCACGTGATTCTGTAAGTAGCATCGACTGTTTGCTCGAGCGAGCGAGGTATGTGGAGGAGTCACTGAACGAAGTAAGTCTTTGTAAAAAATCTTATTTACCTCGGGATAATAATTCGAATCACACAAATGACCTTGAAAGTTCTACGAGATCTCGCGAATCACACGTAAACATTAACCCTACAACGACGAACGTGGTTCAAAACACTTCGTCGCCTACCACACCCCATTCTAGTTCGAATAATAATAATAGTAGCGATGTGAATTTAAAACGTGTTAGACCACGCTGCGCTTTTTGTAAAAAGTTTGGCCATTCGATAGACGGGTGTAGGATTAAAACGAAATCGAGTGATCGTAATGTTGATAACGCGCCATTGTCTTGTTACGGCTGCGGTCAATTAGGGGTAATACGGTCTAGGTGTCCGACATGTAAAGGTACGTCTTCCGCCGATAAAGCGAGTTTCCAAAGTGCCATAACTCATGAATCTGACCTTTCACACCCGACTGTAAAAGTAGGAGTTGCTTCTTTAGTTGGTGTCGCAGTGTTGGATACTGGTGCCACCGAGAGTCTTGCTAGTCCTGGATTATATAAAATTCTCCTCGACAGCGGCACCACCTTCACACCAACTCGCCGTAATCTCAGCCTCGCCGACGGAACGCAGCAGGTACGTGAATTATTATCATGCTTAACAGATGTCACAATTCAGAACCGCGTTATCCCCACTACTTTCTTAGTGATACCAGAAGCGAATAATAGGACGCTTCTAGGACAAGATTTTATCACAAAATCAGGTATATTGTTAGACCTAAAACATAAATGTTGGCATTTTAGTGATGCTCCTGAGCAGAAGTTTGCTTTTGTGCAATCGTACAGCCTCACATCCACGAGCGACACAGGACTGATGCGAGTCGACACCACCAGTCTGGCACTGAGAGACGATGAAGGTACGAAGCTGTCACCTGCCCAGAGAACGCAGCTTAACCAGCTGATCATTAGTAGAGCCGAGCGCTTCGCCACCGAGGGACCCCCAACCACGTATGCTACTCATCACATTCGGGTTGACGAGAAGCAGGAGCCTACCGCTTCACCACCCTATAGAATGTCACAAGGTAAGAAACAGCTGTTGGACGGTGAGCTTGAGAAGCTGCTACGCGCAGACGTGATAGAGGAGTGTGAATCGCCTTGGGCAGCCAACGTAGTCTTAGTCGCGAAGAAGGACGGTGGAGTCCGCCTATGTGTGGACTACCGGAAGTTAAACGCGGTGACAGAACCCGATCGTTACCCGCTCCCACGCATAGAAGACGTGCTTCATGCGGCCAAGACAACCAGCTATATGACTACGCTTGATCTCCACTCCGGCTACTTCCAGGTATGTGTTGCAGAAGAAGATCGCGATAAAACCGCTTTCGTGACACCCTCCGGCACTTATAGGTTTAAGAGGATGCCGATGGGCCTACGTAACTCGGGGGCCACTTTTCAAAGATTAATAGATCGTTTCAAATCCAACTTGTTTGTGCCTGCTCGAGAACATAATGTCAATGTCTGTTCTGATATATGCCCAGACCCTCAAGGAAACAGACCAGTGGCTATCTTAGGATACCTAGATGACCTGATTATTCTTTCGCAGACCTTCGAGAGTCACATCGAAGATCTTGTAGCGGTTTTTGACAGGCTCGCAAAGTTTAACTTACGCGTCAACCGCAAGAAGAGCTGTTTCGCCCGGGACTCAGTTAAGTTCCTCGGCCACATTATCGTCCCTGGCGGTCTGCAAGTTGACCCAGGTAAGACTTCAGCTATCGCTGACATGCCTTCCCCAAAGACTGTAAGGCAGCTTAAAGGATTTCTAGCAACGTCCAGCTGGTTTCGACGTTTCATACCAAACTATGCCGCTATAGCCAAGCCTTTGACTGACCTCCTTAAGAAGAACAGTACCTGGAGATGGTGTGAAGAACAGCAAGCTGCTTTCGTACGTATTAAAGAACTCCTGGTCATTGCTCCCATTTTACGCCAAGCTGACGAAAGTAAGCCCTACTCCCTCCGGACAGATAGCAGCGGTTACTGTCTAGGCGCAGTTTTGATGCAGGGGGAGGGCCCTGACGAAAGACCGATAGAATACGCTAGCCGTCTACTGGAGCCAGCTGAGCGCAACTATACGACCACTGAACGAGAGGCCCTCGCCGTCGTATGGGCGATTACAAAGTTCAGGGGTTATGTGGAAGGATCCAAGGTAGTAGTTAAGTCAGATCATCAACCCTTACGTTGGCTGATGAGCTTGAAGTCTCCCACGGGCCGTCTTGCTAGATGGGCCCTAACTCTCCAAGCTTATGACCTACAGATAGAATACACTCCCGGAAAGGTGAACGTGATTGCTGATACACTAAGCCGCCCAGCCTGTTGCGAAGAAAATCCAGGTGGTTGCGAGGTATGCTTAGTGATAGTAGATGTACCACACAGGAAACCTGATGATGTGCGCGCTAACCAGTTCAAAGATCCTGAACTGAGGAATATTATAGAAGATTTGGAGACAACCGATGATCCCTTTAGGGGGAGAGGCTGGTCAGAGAGAGGATACCTGATATCAGATGGTGTGTTATATAGGTGTGCACCTGAATCTGAAGACGTTGATTCCGCTTGTCTCGTAGTACCCGCACATGAGAGAGATTATGTCCTGGCAGAATTCCACGACGCTCCTACAGCAGGTCATTTCGGCGTGGAAAGGACCCTGCAACGCGTTAGAACCAGATATTTTTGGCCAGGTATGAGATCTTTTGTTACCGATTATATCAAGCGCTGCACTGCGTGTCAGCGATACAAAATTGACAACCGGAAGCCCGCAGGACTGCTTCAGACTCCGGCACCAACCCGGCGATTCGAAGTGGTGGCTGTCGACTTATTCGGCCCACTACCGAGAACTTCGAAAGGTAACCGTTGGATTCTGATACTAGAAGAGACTTGCTCCCATTGGGTCGAGCTATTCGCGTTAGAGAACGCCACCAGCGTGGAATGCGCTGAAGTATTAGTTTCTGAGGTCTTCATGAGGTTTGGAGTCCCACGCAGGATGATAAGCGACAACGGAGTCCAGTTCGTTGCTGAAGTGATGCAACAGGTGTGTCATGTGATGGGTATCAAACAGTCACTGACGCCATTATATCACCCCGAAGCGAACCCTGTGGAGAGAAAAAACCGCGACCTAAAGCCTCAGCTAGCTATATTGGTGGGGAAAGATCACTCATCTTGGGATACCCATCTCGCAGCCATAAGGTTTGCGATGAACTCCGCTGTTACTGCAAGTACTGGTTTTTCACCAGCTTTCCTGACTTTCGGGAGAGAGCTACGCGCACCTTCAGACGTCGTGGCAGATATGAAAGTCATCGTGGACAATGACAATTTCGTGCCGAACATCACCCCTTACCTCCGTAAGTTGTCGACAGTGTTGCTAGACGCCAGGGATGTTCACGAACGCACCCAGTCCATACAGAAGAAGTATGCGGACGAAGGGAGACGCCCACCTCCCGATTATAAGGTAGGTGACCTTGTTTTGCTAAAGACGCAAGGGCTGAATGACGTCAGCCCCGGACAGACTGCGAAGTTTATACCTCGTAGGGATGGTCCGTATCGTATACGAGAGGTAGTGAGTCCCACTACATATGTGGTGGCAGGAACAGCCAGAGGTGAGCATATAGGACGTTACCATGTCTCTGATTTGACCCCGTTCGTCGGAGAAGTTGAGACTCCGGTTAGAGAAAAGCGCAAACGTGGTCGGCCCCGTAGGTATGATTGCTAGCCCGAACGCGAGGACGCCGTGTTCGAACTAGAGGGGGAGTGTGTAGCGAAGGAAATAAAAACTAAAATAGGTACGGAACCATCGCGCTGACATCAAGTCGACAGGCTTACAACGGCGCGCATTTTCGTTAACGGTCGACCCCTCCCGCCACGGCGCCGGCACACGCCGCCCGCGCAAACAGTCGGTCTACAGCCGCCGTGAGAGCTACCCGTTAGACATGTAATCAAATTTATTTGACATTTATTAAAATTGATTATAATTTTTTATATTGCTATACATGTTTCTATAAAAATATTGACTTGTTGACTATTAAAATTGTACATCACCTTAGACGACTTTGTATTTTAGACATTATAATTATGACATGTAAAATAATCTATTTGAATTGACTTAATTTAAAAATTATTAATATGCATGTACTAGATTAATACCGTAAAAGTCTGCATAGATACCTTACGTTGACAATGTCAATTAAATCATATTTGTACGCTTCTAGGCAGAACATATACATGTAGGGTGATGGATGACCGAAATAATACACCTTGCTTCGTAATTCTTCTTTTATTAATTTTAAAACACGAAAAAAAAATGGAGTACGTCTTTACCTCTTTTCGCTCACACACATACCTCCCGTTCCTTCATCGCTGCGTTCATAATACTCACTTTATTTAAATTTAGCTGCGTTCCGAATTAACATCCTACAACTCGGCCATTCTGCTTGCAGTCTGCCCTCAGACTGACTCTATTACAATAAGATAAACTAAGTTGAATAAAGGTTACACACAAACTAGGTTTTAACAATCTATAAGGTTTAGAACTAAATTAACAACACATATTCCTGAATAAAATAAACAAATAAACTCAACATTATATCACTCCTTACTTATCAATATAATACACTGAAGCAGTCATTCACTCCTTTAACAATGCTCCAGCATTTAAGTATTATCAAGTACAATCTAAAATCTTACTTACTACTTAAATGTTTAGGTACATTTGTTACACCGAATCACTATTATGGTTAGTTACAAGGTAGGTATTTTATTTCTTTGTTTATTAAATTACAGATACCTAAGCGTAAGCATATTAAGTTACACTTCCTTACACCTTATTTTACACAGAATTACAGACATTATGTAGTTTATTAGTACTCATTTACATCTTATAAGGATATAAAATAAATGATACCATTTAATTAATTTGCTAGTTATGATACAACAACCTATCAACATTACTCATCCTATTAACACAATAGCATGGCAAGTCAGCTGTGTTCAACGGTAAGTATGAAATATTATTAAGTATAGTTTTTGTTCTATTTTATGAATAAATAAATTGAAATGTTAAAAGAAGATATCTTTGAATTAAGGCCATCTTTTCATGAAGTCTACTCCTGTAGTGGTGTGTTTTGGTCCCTCCTTACTATTATCCAATTTTATTACTTCGTACCTATCTTTTCCTAAATCTTTTACTACTTTATAGGGTCCAAAGAATTTTTGTTTTAGTTTTAATGCATTTCCAAATTGCATTCTTTGTATTGCTATGATATCCCCTATTTTATATTTCTGTCCTTCCTTCCTTTTACTATTAAAAGTTCTTCTGTTTTCTTCTTGAATTTTTAATATCTGGGCTTTTGCTTCTTTTCTTAAATCATCTCTTTTGTCGATGAATTCTCTTCTATTTTCTTCTTCTAAATATTCTAAAATTTTCATGTCTTCTTTAAGCCTAATTTTAGTCCCTGTTAATAATTCAAAAGGTGATGTTTGGATGGATCTTTGGTATGAACTATTGATTACCCTCTGAACTTTACTGACATGTTTGTACCAGAATGCAGGTTCTTCAATACACATCTTGGTCAATACAGATATAATGATTCGATTCATTCTTTCAGCTTGACCATTTCCACGAGGTATTCCTGTTGTTATCGTAATATGCTCTATCTCCTCTTCCTGACAATAATCTTCAAACTCTTTCCCGGTGAATGCTGTTCCTCTGTCAGTCACTATACGTCTGGGGTTTCCATAATCCTTTTGATGTAATTTTAATTTATCAACCGTTTCCTTTGCTGTTACAGTCTTAACAGGGTATATCCATACAAACTTTGTATAACCATCTATGACGGTTAAAATATAGTTATACATCTTCTTGGTAGCATCCAAAGGTCCTAAATGATCACAATGAAGTGTATCTAATGGCAGTTCTCCCTTTGGTATCGGGTTTAAATATCCTTCCTTCTTCTCTGTGTTCCTGCTAGCTAGTATACAGGGCACACATGTAGATATTACCTTTTCAATTTTATTATCTAACTTAGAAATGTAATAATCTTGTTCTACTATGTCTCTTATTTTCTTTTTTCCAAAATGTCCAAAACTGTGAGCTCTTCTAATAATTTCAAGATCCATTACTTCTGGAACAACCAATTTCTTTTCTTCACCTTTATAGATAACATCGTTTTCAAGCACATAGTCTTCATACTTATTTTTCCTGAGAACTTCTTTAATTGCCTTCAATCCTGCATCTTCTTCTTGAGCATTCTGTATACGCAAATGGAGTTCATTTTGAATAACGCATATATTTCGACTTAAAGCGTCGACATGTTGCATTTTCTCACCAGGTCTGTGCATAATAGTATAGTTAAAATCTTGCAGATACATAATCCATCGGGCTACTTTAGCTGAAACATCTTTTTTTGTTAAAGTCTTCTGGAAAGCTTGACAATCAGTAATTATGGTAAATGGAATTCCTATAAGGTATCTACGAAACTTTTTCACGCCTTCTATCACTGCCAGTGCTTCCAGTTCATAACTGCACCACCTTTGCTGAGTTTCACCAGTCTTTCTGCTCATGTAATGAACGGGGTGCATGCTACCATCTGTAGAATCCTTTTGCATCAGCACTGCAGCATATCCGTACTTGCAAGCATCTGTATGTAGCTCCGTTTTTAATTGTGGGTCAAATATCTTTAAAACAGGTTCACAACATAGAAATTGTTTTAATTTCAAAAATGCAATTTCTTGGTCTTCTTCAAAATAAAATTCTTTCTTCTTTAACAGGTCACTCAGAGGTCTCGCTACCATAGCATAATTAGGAACAAATTTTCGAAAGTATGAGGTTAATCCAATGAAGCTTTGAATTTCTTTAAGATTTTTAGGCACAGGGAACTTTTGCACTGCTTCAGTTTTCTCCTTTGAAGGCTGCACTGTTCCATTGCATACCACATGACCAAGATATTCTACCGATCTTTGTAGTAACTGTGTCTTCTTCCAGTTGATCTCAAGACCATATTCTGCAGCTACCTTCAGGACCTCTTGAAGTCTTTGAATTGCCTGGTGTTCATCTTCAGCCAGGATAATAAGGTCATCAATGAAAATGAGTAGAACTCCTCTTCTTACAAAGTCGGTGAAAATAATGTTGATATATCTGGTAAAGAATTTAGGACAAATTGCTAAACCAAAAGGTGCTCGTAGGAATTCAAACTGACCTTCTGGGTTGCTGGTCACAAACGCAGTATATTTTATTGAGTCCTCATCTACTGGTAAATGGAAAAATCCATTCTTTAAATCTAAAGTGCTAAAGACCCTAGCTGTACACAATTTATCTATGTGATCATTGATTACAGGCAAGGGATATTCGTCTCTCACCATCTTCTGATTTATCTTCCTATAATCTACACAGATTCTTGTACTTCCATCTTTCTTCTTCACCAAAACGAGGGGACTGGCATATTCCGAATAGCTGGGACGTATGATGCCATTAGCCAACCACTCCTCTATTTGATATTTTACAATATCCTCCTCTTGCAAAGCTAAACGCCGTGGACGCTGTACTACTGGTATGTCATCTTTCAATACTATTTTTAATTTTATTGGAGCTTCTTTTATCTTTAAGGGCTTGTAATTATCTACTATATTTTTAACTTGGATTGGTATTTCACTTTCATTAGTATAACTGGAAAGTAAACACTGTAAATACGAACTATCATAACACTGAGGCCTTATCTCAATGATACCTTTGTTAATCATAGTAATAGTATTAACCAGGAAAGTCTGCCCAAGAATAACTGCGTACGGAATGACACCTTTAGGCACTACATGAAAACAAACCTCATAACAATGACCATCTATTATCAAATTGATTTTAAACTTACCCATTGAATACACCTTACTCGAACCTAGACCAGTTAACATCATCGTTTCAGCTTCACATTTAACTGACAGCATCACGTACACATCGTGAGATATTAAATTTAGGTCGCTGCCCGTATCTATTAAACAATTTACTGTGATACCGCCTATAATAACACTTTTAACTGATTTATTCACTGCACTTTTATTGTTTACATTCAGTACACTAAGGTTATTATTTTGACATTGACATTGACAACGACTGTCTTTCCCGTTTGACATCAGCGTGCCATCTCGTTCACTCTCCGTTCCGTTATCCAGTGATTGATTCTGAGCGAACATGGAACGTGCCTTGAAGTTAGCTCCACCTCCGCCATCATTCCGACTCGTCGATGGTTCGCCCTTCCATTTTCCGCTTCCGCCTTCTTGTTGACATTCGGTACCAATGTGGCCGAATTGGTTACATTTGAAGCACTTGGTACCTTTTTTGCATGAACTCGCCAAATGACCTCTTTCCCCGCACTTGAAACAACGATACACTTTATCACTTGCATTTTCCTTTCTATTAGAGTCGTCTGCTTTAGCTTGCTTTGAGGGTTCGCGACACTCGCGCTGCTTATCCACCGTACCGCGCGAATTTCCTCGTTTCAACATCTTCTGCTTCATAGCTTCATATTGTGCCAACTTCTCCTTAAGAACTGCATACGTTGTAACACCATATAAACCAATTTTATTCTGCTCGTAATCGGCAATCCCGTCTATTATATACTGAATAGAAACGTAATCAGCGAACTTAGCTCTTTTGCCGAGCTCTTTCATGGTGAGCATATATTGGTAATAGCTCTCATTGTTACGTTTTTTACGAGCCGCCATGATTTCATGCATTTGCTTGGTATTTACCGAATCTGGAAATTCCTTTAGCAGAGCGTTTTTCAAATCTTCATAAGTTCTGAATGGTTTTTCCGTTCGTAACCATAATTCAGCAGTTCCGGTAAGCGATCTTCTGGCTATGATGAGTTTTTGTTGAGCCGTCCAACTGAAGATTTCAGCATTGTCTTCAATGTCTTGTGACCACTTCGAAGACGAGTAGGTCATGTCTTCACCATCGAATTTAATTATGGTGTCCACCATACCATAATGTAAGGGTTGAATTCCTTCTTCCATGGTATCGTCTTTTCCCATGATATCTTCCTTCGTGAAATACTATCCTCTTAAAATATAATATTTTTCCACCGGCGCGAGCACTTGTTTTTTTTCGTAATGGCCGCCGTCTTAGTACCGGTGTGATTTTTTCTTCTTAATTTTTTCGTGTTATTACACCTTTATTATTACGGTCGATCCCGGACGAGGCTGTAGGGTGATGGATGACCGAAATAATACACCTTGCTTCGTAATTCTTCTTTTATTAATTTTAAAACACGAAAAAAAAATGAAGTACGTCTTTACCTCTTTTCGCTCACACACATACCTCCCGTTCCTTCATCGCTGCGTTCATAATACTCATTTTATATAAATTTAGCTGCGTTCCGAATTAACATCCTACATACATATATCTGACATTGATTTTGACATTATTATTATTTTAATTTATTTTATATTTAACTTAGAGTTGACAATTTATGTAACTTAACTATTTTTTTTTAATTTATCTATTTTGCATTGTATACTATTGTCACATCATAATATTATAATTAATGCATAACTTAAATTCATAATAATATATTTGCACGCCATATTTGGCAAACATGATTGAATCTAATTTTTATTATGTTACCTTGCATGCACGTTTTTTTTATTCTTGTATGTATACACATGTTTATGCAAATAAATGAATCTGAATCTGAATCTGAAGAATTTGGATGGCGCGGGGGGACTGGAAGAAATTGAACGTTTTCGCTAGGATGAGGAACGGATCGAGTTCCGGCTCAACCGAGCGAGGGGGTGACTGGGGAGGAGGTGAAGGCTGAGAAGCCACAACGACCGGAGCGGGGGGCGTGATGGGTTGATCCATCAGCCCTGGGACTTTCGGCCTTAGTGCCGGGAAGTTTTGGGCGTGATTCGCCGCCGTCCAAGGAGTTGGACGCTGGGGACTGAGGGTCTGGGGGAGCTCAGACGAGAGTGTAGGACACTCTCGTCCCTGGCGTGCGCTAGCGCGCGTTGCCAGTTTTGGGGCGGAGGTTTTCGGGGCTTTCGGACAGCCTCGGTAATTTGCAGGGTGGCCAGATTGCCCGCACAGCACGCAGCTGGGCGGGTCTGGGCACTGGGACCTATCTTTGGGGCGATTGCACTCGGCGGTGCCGTGATCGCCCAGGCACTTTACGCACCGGGGTTTGCCGAAGCGATTCCGTTGCGCGTGCCCGTAGAGCTGACAACGGTGGCATTGGCCTACCATGCCACTCTTGTGTGGCTTCTCTATGAGGATGCCTGACAGACTGCATACAGTCTTCAGCGCAAAGATGGGGGGGGGACCTTCGGAGGTGGGATGACTAATGACAAGGACGTTGTTAGACGCCTTGCCTCCTCTGCCGTGCATACGGTGCACCTCAATCACCGGGATATTTTGGGACTCTAGGTCGCAGACGATCTCGGTGGTGGGGATCTCGCTAGGGATCCAGCAGAGGACCACACGTACAGGTTTGCTCTCATGGAGCGTGTACGTGTGGTGGGGGATATTTCGAGCTTTGAGTAGCTTCGAAAGCGCGCGGTGGTCGTTAGCTGTTGCTAACCCTACTTTTATGCCGTTCTGAACGGCGCGGGCATTCGTGTAGACGATGCGTTGCTCGCCACACGCTTTGGACACGTTTGTCCAAGCCCCCTTATCATGGATGAAGATGGGTGGGGGAGGGATGGTCTTGCGCACTGAGGCACTGACGACTGGGGTAGGGGTAGGGCTGGGCCTAGTGGCCGAGGAAGTAGAAGTAGAGGGCTGGCTTTGCACTAAGCGTGCTGGCTCGGGAGGGGAGGGTTTCTTGGCCTTAGGGGCCTGGGTGGAGGACGAGGCCTGCGACCTCTTCTTCCTCTTTCCCTCGACGAGGATAAACTCGTCGGAGGAAGAGGTTTGTTCGGAGGAGGAGTGCTCGGACTCCGCTCGCTCTGAGCGCTCAGAGTGTATGCTCTCTGCGCGCTCCGAGCGCTCGCCTTCCGAGTTTTCTTTTTCTTGTTCCTCCTCCTCAGAGTCCATTTCGACGTCTGGGGGGGAGGGGGACCTATCTGCGATGGGCGCGGGGGTGGGGCCTATCTCCAACGCCAACGCGGGGGGGTGTATGAGACGGGGATTGTCTTTTATGGAGTCAATCTCCGCTTCATACTCCTTTTGTAGGGCGGGGTT
This sequence comes from Tholera decimalis, assembly GCA_943138885.2. Taxonomy (NCBI): domain Eukaryota; kingdom Metazoa; phylum Arthropoda; class Insecta; order Lepidoptera; family Noctuidae; genus Tholera; species Tholera decimalis. Next base: position 14,699,388 of record OW964551.2, read on the forward strand.
ATTATATAGAATATTTCCTAGTATCTCGGTGGTTTGGTTTAACCTTATCTGAAGGGAGTCTACCTTAGCGGATAGAGTCTCCACTATGGCCTTCATGTCCTCCATGTTGGAGGCGTAGATGGGGGCATCCTATTCTCCTAAACCTAACATATGAGCCTCGAGGAGACACGTCAAACGTGAGCTCCCCGAGCAGACGGTCAGAGCCCTGCCCCGGAGTTTCTCCTAACACAATGTTACCGAGAAGAGAAACCCAGACAAACTCGGTAACTGTGTTGCCGTCTGATGTGGCCTGAAGGGCCCTATTTGCCTACCCCTCCGGGCGGGAATGACCCGGAGGTGAGTACGCTCCCTGCGGGGATAGCAGGGAGGTGTGTGCCTAATGGTGTGCCCTAAGCTTGTAACCGGTCGCCAGTCTTAATGTGCGAACCGGGCCCTATTGGGTCTAGTGCGAAGGGGTAGATACACCCAACCGACACTAGGTGTGTAAGCTGTGAAGAGAACTCAGTAACTAGGTTTGACTAGGAGATCCCCCAAGGCCAAAACCTAGCACTCGACTCCAATTGACTGCTTCACCCTGAAGGGGATCAGCGGTTGCGTCGGGTCAGCACCCCCTTGGTATTGTTGACACCGTGAGGTTTCCAACCAAGGACCACGAAACTGTGGTTTTACCCTGAAGGGGCCAAACCAAATTGTTTTTGACGATTCTCTGTTAGAGAAACACGATATCCTTCACCGCCTCGAAAAAGGCGGATCCGGACCAGGCGTCGTAGTCGGCGACTACGAGTGACGTCACGGCGGGCGTGACGAAGCGGAGCGATGACTCAGGCACGGAACGATCTAGAGCGCGGAGCGGCACGACTGTCGCGGGCGAGCGTCGGAAGCGGAATGAATAAAGAAGAAAGGAATGAATAAGGAATGAATAAAGAAGGAAGCGGAAAGAATTCCTTTTTTTTTTTTTTAGGTAGGGCCACTCGTAGATCAGCTCAGTAAGGCTGTGCGTCTACTTAACCGGTCTGTCCTGTGGTGACCTTTAATAAATTAAAGGCCCCCAGCCAGGGCTTACAAACTAAAATATACTTACAAGCTAATGACCGCACGCTAAGGGCACTCCCTGTGGAGTACGTGCCTCGGCATAGCGGGGTCATTTTGGGAGGGCAGCAAAGGGACAGGCTGGGTCATATTATTATTTACGGGAGTATTTATTGCTACTGGCTCAGCATCGCGGGCTGGCTCGTTTGGCAAAGGTCGGGGAGGATTTCCATTACAAGTACGCGGACGTCGCGATGGGCCTCGTCGGCGAGGCCGGAATACGGAACGCGTTTTGTATTTGTATTTTCTAAGAGTGCTGGTTTCCCTACTGCTCTCTTGTCGGATGGTGGTGGGGTCGTCAGGCTCGTCTAGGACGTTACGCGGGCGACGAACCCGAGAAATCTTGGAGGGTCTGTATCGGGCGGCCGACACGATCAGGGGGTTAGTGTGGGTATCAGCAGAGGTGAAGTAACGCACTGACATGCGTTTCAACACTTGCTTTATGGTCGGGAGTTTGAGGTCTACGTGGGGATCCTCATTCCTCAAGAACCAGGGCGCGCCCGTGGCCTTTCGGAGAAAACGGTTTTGAATGACTTGCATCCTATGGATCTGGTTGGGACTGGCATGAGCAAACACCGGACAGGCGTACGTCATGATAGGACGTATGCATGTCGTGTAGATTCGGATTTTACATCTAAGGGAGAGCTTACTGTGTTTATTCAGCAAGGCGTGGAGCCTACCGAGAGCGAAAGCGGCTCGCGAGCGAACCGATTTTATGTGCTCACTGAAGTTAAGGAACTGGTCGAGGATCACACCTAAGTATTTGGCTCGCTTCTCCCAAGGGATTGGCTTGCCAAACATAGTGATCGGGCGGGGGGCGGTGAAGTGTCTATGTTGGCGAGCCCTGCGAAACAGGACTGCTTGACTTTTGTCGGGATTTACCTCAATCCTCCATTTCCTAAACCAATCGCCTAATGCGTTGGCTGAGGTCTGGAGTGTATGAGCGATGCTATCGGGACTATGTCCCGAGTAATAGATGGCCGTGTCGTTGGCAAATAGGGATAACTCTACTGGGGGCTTTTTGGGGATATCGCTTGTGAATAGCGTGAAGAGTGGGGGAGAGAGCACGGCGCCCTGAGGGACGCCGGCTCTGATAGGGCGGGGAGTGGAAAGCGCTCCTTCGATACGATATCTGAAGGAGCGGTTCGACAGAAAGTCTCGAATGATGAGCACGAGACGGTCCGGCACACCTAGTTGGTAAAGCTTATAAATTAAGCCATTGTGCCAGACTGTCGAAAGCCTTCGCTATATCAAAGAATAGGGCCCCCGTCACCAGACCGCGTTGAAAACGGCCGCTAATGTGCTCTACGATGCGGTGGGCTTGGTGGACACTGGAATGATGGGCTCTAAAGCCAAACTGCTCGTTAGGGATTAGGCTCTTTGCCTCGACAAAGTCCTTGAGCCGATTAAGAATAATCCGCTCGTAGACCTTGCCGAGGGCGCTGAGCAGACTAATGGGTCTATAACTAGTCGGGAGGGACTTGGGCTTTTTGGGTTTTGGGATACCTATCACTATAGCCTCTTTCCAAGCTTGTGGAAACAAGTTGTTGGACAAGGCGCCATTGAAGATGGCAGCCAGTAGGACTATGATCGTACGTGGGAGGAGTTTAAGTGCCCTAGTGGTCAGTCTGTCAGTCCCGGGAGCTTTCCTAGGTTTGAGTTTCTTGATGATCTCCTCCACCTCGTCTTCCGTGACGGGTAGGAGGGGAGCATCAGGGTCCTCGACAGGGGGTAGGGCAGATTCGACCTCAGCATCCACGTGGGCAAGGTGGGCTGGATCGACTGGTGGGAGCTGGGAGAGCACTGGGCCTCCAGGCTATCGGCTAGGCATTCGGCTTTGTCTTCGTCGTCGAAGGCAATGCTTTTGTCCGGGCGGATAAGGGGAGGCATTGAGGCAACCTCAGTGGCGCGCATATTCCTCTGAAGTTGCCAGAAGGCATGGTGGGTGGGTTCCAGTTCGCTCAGGGTCTTGTCCCATGATTAGAATTCCAAAAAAACCGACCCTTTTATACCTGCGGGTAAGGGGTGCAAGTAGTGACAATGCTAACGGGTGAATTTGGGGAATTTGGTGTACGGCTGGTTTCTGTGAGTTACGTGAAGGTCAATGATTTTAATTTTGAGCTTTTTTAAAGCTAAGCTTGTATTCTTTATTTTGCCTAATGATTTGTACCCAATATCTTTAGTTTTAAGAAAAAAAAACAGTTATAAACCAAATTACAAGAGATGTGCGATTTTATTGCTCTCAAGTGTAGTACCAAACTAAAAAATGACGAAAATGGAGTTATCAGGTTTCTCCCAAACTCCACAGATATATGCCACGATATTTACAAAATATCCCATACATGACCTAATAGCTAATATTTCAGACGGTGATACACACACCGGCAAAATTAGAGGAACACAAAAAAAATACATTAGTTTTTGAGATTTAATGTCTTTTATTTATTATTTTAGCTTTATTTAATTTTGTTTATCTATTTTATGTAAGAAAAACACAAATTTTAGATTTTATTAGGGGTTTATTTAAGAAAAATACAATAAAAATAGTCTTAACTGAAAAATTTTGATGTGTAAGAATAGAGTAAAATTAAAAAAAAAAATCCGGGTTGCACTCCGGGAGTGCCGGCAGAAGTGAAAACTTGAATATTAACGTTGTGCATTTTTGATATTTTGGAATGGTTAGGGAATAATTTTGCACGATTTGCTTTAATTATCAGTTTAAATGTACTATCATTTATGTGGTAGAACACAATATTTATTTATTGCGCTATCGTACACAAACATGACAATTAATATTACATTAAAAAGTTTATCTCTTAGAAACATCAACTTTCATGTTAACACACACACGAACATTCGCGCAAGCGTCCTTCGCCGCCTAAACAAAACAGCAGGCGCAGGCATACATTTTCGCCGCGCCGTAGAACGAGAGGGGGATACTTCCTCTCCTACGCCACGCCGGCTGTCTACTCTCCGTCCGTCTTACGAATTTTCGATCAGGTCACGTGCCCTGACGCGAGTTTAACATTTTTTACCCATTACAAAAAAGTGCACAACGCCGCTAAAGAAGGTTTGACTTCAAAAAAACCTTCAAAAATTTACGAAATTTCAAAGGTATACGTCTGCCCTGGTTTGCCCATATAAAATTTCCACGACATAAGAAACACTGTATAATGCTCCCTATCTTATTTTCTCCCACGTTAAATCTTATGAATTTATATGTCTGTCTCTTTTACTGTTGCTTTTTCGTTTCATAAAATTTCAAATCACAAAGACGCTAAAGAAGATTTCACTTCAAACAAAATCCTTCAAAAATTTACGAAATTTCAAACAAATTTCCACGACATAAGAAACACTGCATAATGCTCCCTATCTCATTTTCTCCCACGTTAAATCTTATGAATTTATGTGTCTGTCTCTATTTACTGTCGCTTTTTCGTTTCATAAAATTTCAAATCACAACGACGCTAAAGAAGTTTTCACTTCAAAAAACCTTGTTTCTTGCTGCTATTCAAGGCTAATATTTAAATGAGTTTCCCGTTTTATTAAGTTAAATAAAATATAACTTAATTTTAATTACTTTTGTAATAGAATTTACTTAATTAACAATCCACATTATCAATTATCTATACTAATAATATTATAAAGCGGAAAAGTTTGTTTGTTTGCTTGAACGCGCTAATCTTCAAAAGTACTGGGTGGATTTGGATGCAATTTGGTATGGAAGTAGCTTGAAGCTTGAGGAAGGTTATATATAGGCTTTTTACGCGACTGCAAAAAAGGAGAGTTATGTTTATACCGTGAAAGAATCCACGGGAGCGAAGCCCCGCGAGAATACTAGTATTAAATAAATCGCTTAAATCCCGACTTGGCGTTTCATTTGAAATTTCGGAATTCTGTTTACATTATATAACTGTAACATTTTTGGAGATGGAGACAGATGAAGTAAACGTAACGCAAGATCTATCATCACGTTTCGTGTCATCATCAAACTTAACAGCATTTCAAGGGACAATCGGTGTCGTAATTTGTTTTTCAGTATATGATATATCGAAAAAGCGCGTTCAATTTTAAAATGGTACAGTCATGAATGCAAGTGCAGGTTTGGAAATATTTTCAAGACGCTTATTAAATGCCTACTAGCGTCACAATTATCAAATACTTCCGAATACTGCCTAGTACTAGTAGGTACCTACATAGATATACTACTTCCTAATACTAGTACATAGATAATCTGTAATAGGCCGCTGACGGCCGCGCGCCCCGCGGGCATATATGTGATGCTTGTAAATGTATGTATGCCCCTAAAAATAGCCCTACTTATTTTTGGGCCCAAACAAATCCCAATAAGCTTTATTTTACAAGTTTAATCCTGGATAAAAATCCCCCTCAACTCACCCCTCAACTCACCCAACTCGCCCCTCAACTCGCCCCTCAACTCAACCCTCAACTCACCCCTCAACTCCCCCCTCCTCTCAACTCACCCCTCAACTCATCCCTCAACTCATCCCGCAACTCATCCCGCAACTCATACCGCACCTCATCCCGCAACTCACCCCGCAACTCATCCCGCAACTCATCCCTCAACTCATCCCTAAACTCATTCCTCAACTTATCCCTAAACTCATCCCACAACTCATCACTCAACTCATCCCTAAACTCATCCCGCAACTCATCCCTCAACTCATCCCGCAACTCATCCCGCACCTCATCCCGCAGCTCATCCCGCACCTCATCCCGCACCTCATCTCGCAACTCATCCCGCAACTCATCCCGCAACTCATTCCTCAACTCCCGACGAGACCCCCCTCCCCCCACCCCGGCCCCACACGGGACCCCCTTACCCCTCACCTCCCTGAACTCCCCACGAAACCCCCCCGCCCCCCTCTCAGGGATACCTCAACCTCCGCGACCTAACTTCTAGGTCTAGGTCTAGGTCCCAACAGATAGATACTGTCGTTTTTTCGTTTCATTAACTTTCAAATCACAACGATGCTAAAGAAGTTTTCACTTAAAAAAAAGTCTTACGATTTTTGATCAGTCACGTGACCCTGACGCGAGTTTAACAGTTTTTACCCATACAAAAAGTCAGCGCCGCACATAGGGGTATTTTACTTAAAGAACCGGCCATAAGTCCAAATTACAAAATTTATGATAAGCGTTACCTTTGTTATTATAAGACAATATGACTCTCCCACCCAAACGATAACGAACTAACTACGCTTCTACCGCATGCCACGCGCTGTCCATCTCAATCGGAATTATCTGTTATACCAGTTACTCGTTATTTTCTCGGCGCATACAATTTTATCATCGCTGTTCTGTGCATTGCCATTCTGCTGTGTTTAGTGCAAAACAAAAAAAATACTATGGATTCTTCTGATGAAGGTATGTAATTTAGTTTAAATATATTACTGACTAAAATATCATTTATTTTCACTTAAAAAAAATATTTCAAAGACGTGGTAATTTTTCTGACAATTTTATATTTATTTTTTAGTTTACGATGTTAATTTAAGTATGAGTTAAACAGAGTTAAGCTTAAATTCTTATGTGGACATATTCTATGAACCTTCTACATAAATTATTAAAAAAAAAATGTTCCGCAAGTTTCCGCCCGTTCTGTAAAAAGCCTTAAGAAATGACGAGGTAGTAAAGAAAAAATATTATATGTTTTTGAACGTTTTGAAATTAACACTAGATTTTGTTTGTTCACAGGTTGTAGTGTTGAATCGCCAATTAATATCTCAAGAGAAGATATGTTTAACATAATTAAGCAGTGTGACTTCGACTTTATTAAGAGGCTTAAAGTAATTCTGGAAGTGCTGGCAAGCGGGTTTGAAATTGAGACAGAAAAGTTGTCATCGTTTCTGCAATCCACAGCAGAACTATACGTCAGTTTGTATAGCTGGTACCCAATGACGCCCACTCTTCATAAAATTTTGACACATGGCGCTTTAGTTATTAAACATGCTCTACTCCCAATCGGGCAGTTATCGGAGAAAGCAGCAGAGGCGCGCAACAAACACCTATACCGGCAAAATTTTGCGCGAAAATTTTCGCGAAGAAAGTGCAATGAAGACGTGATGAATCGATTGCTCTTGACATCTGGTGTCTACTTAAATTGTAGTCGAATGAAAATTGGCAAGAATCGAAAACCTTTTTCTACTGCAGCCTTGGAGTTTTTAAAACAGGACGAAGGAGTTTCCACGATTTCACGTGAATATGATGATGAAGTTGATGGAGATGACGACGAGGATAGCGAATCAGATTTTTAACAATATATATTTTTTATAAATTGACTATTTGTATTATTTTAACAACATATAAAATTAGTTACTTAAGAATGTTTGGCTGAAGTAATTTACAAGTCCTAATATCTTCACCTAAAAACTTCTAAGTAATTTGAAGTATGTTCTGATGAGATGAAATTACATTTAGACACTAGATAGTTATTAAAACACCAATAAATAATTTTGGCCGGCTTTTTAAGTCAAATACCCGTATGTGCGCCGCTAAAGAAGTTTTCACTTCAAAAATTAAATAAAAAGAATTAATAGCGCGTGTTGCTTCCTCGAGCCCTTATTAGGGCTTGGATACGTCTACCCGTGCTTCTAATGACACCGTCAATCATTTCCTGAGGCAGTGTCCCATTCTTCAACCAGCGCCAATTTCAGCTCTTCAACATTCGATCCTTCGTCCAATCATGTCCCAGACGTGTTCTATTGGATTCATATCCGGCGATCGTGCTGGCCAGTCCATTTGAGTTATACCGATGTCATTAAGGTAATCACGCACTATGTGCGCAGTGTGGGGTCGTGCGTTATCGTGCATAAACACATTAAATCTGAGCCTATGAATGGGGCAAAAGGCATAACATGGGGCTCTAGGATCTCTGTGCCTGTGTACCTGTGTGCAGTCAGAGAACCGCCATCAATGATGACCAGGGCGGTGCGTGCCGTCAAAGTTATACCACCCCACACTATAACAGACCCTCCACCGTAAGATGTTGTTTCCGAAAAAATTGCTTGATGGTAACGTTCTCCCCGATATCTCCACATCTTCTCCCTTCCGTCGATAAAATTCACACCTTTAGGGTCTGTCCTTCCACGGCGACGTCTTGCAGAAGGTGCTTGTTCTGCGCCTTGAGGAGATCTACTATCTCCCAGTCGCCGTAGCTGGACAGAACCCTTATTATGCAGACCAGGGGGTTTTGCGGTTTGGGCTCCTGGACCTTGAGGCCTGCGTTTGACTTGAACTGATCTCTGATCAGGTTCAAGTCGGTCTTGCTGGCGCACCTCAAGAGGACCTCTTGGTTTCGTACCTTACGCACTGTGTCGACTCGGGCGCCGCTTTTTTTAAGGTCGAGGGCGGTCCTGATTCTCTCAATGACATTGTCTCCCGTATGCTTGGGGTCTGTCGACGAGACAATCAGGGTGTGGTTTGGCTTGGGGTCTTGTTGTGGTGGTTTTGGTGTACTGGCAACCTGGGCAAAGGTTTTTGGGCCCTGTTGTTGTGGCGGTCTGTCCGCTTTGCCCAGGTCTGCGACCCCTTTCTCTATGTTCTGGAGGGTCTTCTTCACCTCGCTGACTGCGAGCTCTGCTTCTAGGTTCATCCCCGGAGTCGACTGGACCGGTGGCTCCTTGTCTCGCAGAATTCGGATGTCGGCAGATACCACCTCCAGTCTTTCCGCTATGGGTTGCAGGTGTTGGGTGATGTTGATGGGTGTTGGTTGTGGTGGGGGTGATATAATTGGCCGGTTGGCGATGTTTTTGATCTCCAATCTTAATTGAGATATCTCCTCCTCAAATTTGGTGGTCGTGAGTAGATGGTCCGTGTCACCGACGTTTTGGGTGCTCCAATCCGAGAGTGTTTCTTTCGGCTGGGCGAGGTCCTCTTTAAGCCTGTCCAGAGTCTTCCTCAGCTGGTCCAGCTGGTTCGATATGCTCGTCACGTTCGTGTCGAGACGAGAAAGTCCAGTCCCCATTGTGTCCCATTTGGGCTCACCTGGGGCCCTTGCACTTTCTCTTCTCGTCACCTCGTGCTCTTTGAGGCTCTGGTGGCTCGCTTTCTTTACCTCCTCTTTGACCTCTTTGATGCCGTTTAAGGCTTCAAGGGTCTCATGTCCCAGCCACTCCCGGATGTCCTTCGTCACCTTCTTTGTGTCCGTAACGTCCGTCCGCATCAATGACAGCTCCACCTTCATGGCCATCAGTTCCCTGGTGTGAGCTTTTTCGTGTCGGGCGCGCTCCTTTTCTAGGTTGTACTTGTGACGACCTCTGGAGTCTGCCAGTGACAAGCAGACCTCGTACAGACCCTGTAGGCTCTCGTGACACGTGGCCTTGCACTCCCTCTTCATGTTCCCCGCTGACTCCAACGCGTCTTTGCCCTTCTGCAGAAGCTCGTTGGCCTCCCTGGTTGCCAGGTCCATCGTCATCCGAGTTTATCGGGTGGAGAGGGGGGGGGGGAGACGCCACACTGTTCCCAGTCTATGGCCTGGCCGGAGGTGACTGTCCCCCTCCGGCGTGAAGAACTCCAGATTCGGCTCTTCTGGCATCGTCGACACAGATTGTGTTTCTACGTCTGGTTCCGACGCTGTCCTGCTCGCCAGTGGCTGACTCGATGGACGCGCCGCCTTTTCCGAGACCACGGACTTTGCTGTGTTTTTGAAGACCTTTTCCCTCACCTTCCTTGGTCACTTTTGCCGCATCCGTGGTCATCTTGCGAGAGGTGTTGGAGTTGGATGACTGTTTTGAAGACATTTTCTTTGTTCTTAATATACTTTACACTATAATTTACAATATGAGAATTTTCTTATTCTAATTTGTTTATGTACCTTGTGATATTTTGATGTGATGATGATATCGGCTTTTGTCAGAGAATAAAACTCGACTCCACTCATCGGACCAATTTTGATGCTGACGTGCGAACGCTAATCTGGTTACTCGATGGCTCACCTTAAGTTTTGGCGCTTTTGTTGGGACATACGACTTTAAACCAACTTCATTGAGTCTTCTCCTCACTGTTCATTCACTAACACGCACATTTCGCACTTCTTTCAAAAGATTTTGGGTCTGAACAGCCGTTTGACGACGATTTCTCAAAGTTTGCACCCTTATAAAACGGTCGTCGTTGCACGTTTTCGGCCTTGGCCCCGCCTGCGCACGTAAGATCCCGTCTGTCTGTATCGTTGCACATTACGGTGGATCACAGATACTGATACACCCAACGTTCGACTGACTGAACGGTAGGTGTGACCTTCCTCGATCATTGTTACAGACCTGGCGACTTCAGTTGCAGGCAAATTACTCATTCTGTATGCAATATAATGTTAACTCTCGGAATAAAACAAACATAATGAGCTAGGGCCACCATTGACTGCTTAAACGAACTTTCTTATCAAAAACACTCTGAAGCGTTAATTGTCAACAAACACTTAAGAGGCTATAATTTATGTTAGAATGTTGAAAACAGTCAAAAATCCCCATAATATTGTACGAAAAAAAGGTAATCATTTAAATAACAAAACCACTTGTCGAAATATCCACAACTTTGTAAAAAAAGTCATCTTTTTTGTGTTTCTCTAATTTTGCCGGTGTGTGTATTTAAGTCGTCTTACAAAAATGCAAGATAATGGGACTTACTCTCATTAGTCCGGTCAAATTGGTCCAAAAAATAAAACAGAAGGTTCTGTCTCTTAAAGCACTAATTTAATTTCTTTGCTTTAACTTGGAGTCTATCCTCATCATCATCTACGATTCTTTTCCCAGCTATTATTTGGTTAATATTTTTAAAATAATTAAAAATTAAACAACGAATCACAATATTAATTAAATAATCAATCAACTCATTTCGATGGATATTACATTTAATATATTTAAAAGTAACTAATGATGTTATTGCTAGTTTTATTCCAGTCTTTAATTTATCGTTTTCTATATTTTCTTTCATAATTTTATGTACAATATCTTGAATTAGAGAAATAGTTTCAATCATTTCATTACTGGGAATGCATAGCCACCTTCGACCTGCATACTCTCTATATTTAATATATTCTAATTCATTTTTTGCTGTCAAAGCTGAATTGCAATCTTTACAAGATTTAAAAATTTAGATTATTTTTTTTTAAGAAGTACCCACTGACATATTGTATAGGACCAATTTTACGGGGATCACGTTTTTTTTTCTTGCACTGGGGTAAAACTACAATCAGTGATCCCTACAAAATCGTGTGTGCAGGTCGAAGTAGCTTCTGGATTTTCGTTGATGATGAGAGTGTATAATGCATCGTATAGATCTCCTTCACAATTACCTCGGGTGTGGAGTGTTTTGTTAATTAAATGTGTGGCAAAAGCCGACTCAAAATGGGCACATGTCGGATTGACGTTGCGACACCCATGGCTTCTTATTGCCCCAAAGAAATTTTCAAGGGGTCCTGGTTTAAGTGTCGCATCCAAACAGAGGATACACCAAAATCCTCTTTTAATTTTTTTAATAAAATTTGCAAACTCACCCAATTTTCTATGGAAGGTACATATTCTTTTTGTCTCCCTGATGTTACAAATTCCATTGTTTTAAATATTTTTTTGTCTTCCAGCCATGTTTTGTTGTGTACTGAATTAGGCGTCGCTGGGCCTAGTAACGGTTTGGCATTTTTATTTTTTGAGTTGCTCCCATTCACAGAGTCGAACATTTTGTCCATAAAAAATAAAAAATCTGCAGTTTCCCTGCATTCAGGTGGAAGAATTCCTTTATCTGAAAATCAATTATTTTAATGGTACTTTTGTATAATGGTAGTTTGTCACTTACTAATATCATGACCGTTTACTTCAGTTGGCAATATATAATTCAGGAATAAAACTAGTTCTAATCAGTCAAATGACACAGAATTGGATGGAGCAGTTATTTGAAGATTAATTTAATTAAAAGGAATAGTTTAATTTGTACTGTATTATGTAGTCAATTCCAGAGTACCAATACAACTAATTGCAATAGGTGCTACAAAATGAGGAGGTAGAGACACAAAATAACAAATGAGATAAGTACCTGATAAATATCCCATATTCGATGCTACAGATTGGCAAAATATTTGTGAGGCGAATTTCACTTTCATTTTATTCATTTTTTCAGGATTAACATGGTTTTCCGTTAATTTTGGGATCAGTCTAATTAATGCCTTTATACCCAGGGTTTTCATTATATAAAAGTTTTTTATGTGCCGATTTAGCAATTTTTGTCACACCTTCTTTTGTAACATATTTTAAGTCTTTAGTAAGGAGGTTATTTCTAATTCCTTTAAGAAGGTGTGGTGGGCCATACAGAGGTATTATTTCTTTTTCATTTATTAATATAGTATTTTCTTTAGGCTCTTGGCCTCTTCTCAAATAGACCCCTCTACTCTCATTACATAATAATTTAATAGCCTGTCTCTTGTTGGTACCCTGATCACAGACTGTTGCTACCACCATCAACCCTGTTTCTTGCACTGCGGTTATAACATCTTTGATTTGTCTCGCCAATTCTGGGCCTTTACTCGCACTCGTCGAAAAAGTATATGAACGAAAACTTGAGCATGATCTGCAAATTCCGGCTTTCGTCAGAGTCCATTATCAACAAGACCAATAACTTTATCCTTTCTCTCTTGAAATGTTAGACTAGCTTTTAAAGACATTTCATCAAATAATATGATGCACAGCTTCTCTAAATTATTCATATTTTTCGCTTTATTTTTTAGCTGAGAAAAAATATTTTTGTTTAAACCTGCTGACAAATTACACAATTGAATTAATTTAATCAAAGTCTGCTGAGCAGGTAAATTAAAAAATTTCCTAAGAAATCGGTATCCTTTCGGACTTCGCTTCATGATTGCTAAAGCAGCAATTTTCTCCTGTAGGTTAAATCTTCGTCCTTTTCCTTTTTTTTTGCTCTCCCGCAGTTGCATGTTTATTAATATTTTTGCAGTGTCTGAGCAATTTTCAATTGTATCCAATATATTTTTATTTGATATTGTTTTATTTGCAGCTTTAATGTGAGCGGACTGTTTTTTTTTAAATGTTCTTGATTTTGCTCAGTTTTACTCGTGTAGAAATTAGTTTTTTTTTAAGGTCCTTTTCAGCTTGGTTGGGTAAGGAATTGTCCGAACTTGGGACATAGGGTGCTTATATCTAAGTAAAACTGTTGTAGTTGATGCTCTTAACTTGTTTAATTACGTATCGATATTCAAGTACATTTTTGAATTTATAGCAGATTGAGAAGATTCTAGATGATTCAGGTTTGCAAACGTAAGTAGGTACTTGGTGGGTGAATGCGCGCGCGCGCATTGCGTTGATATCGAAGTGTCAAAATAATCTTCACGTTTTTTCCAGTTGAACGCAGCTTGGCTACCGAGGATTTTTGCTCTTGCGGCGCTATATGGCGCGAACAGGAATACTTTTTTAAGGCTCCTTGTGCCCTTTGTTACTGTAAAATAAAATAAAAGAAACATAAATAACCTGTATATACAGGGTCCGGCAGAAAAACCTCCCCTTTAAGGAAAGCTAATAAAAACAAAACCAAATAAGGTAGAACAATTTTATTTATACTAAATAAAAGTACATATTATGCCATTTTAGAAAATACTCTTATTGTCTTACTTTTTAAATAAAACATCCCTTAAATGGCTTCCTGCACTGTCGACACACTGATTGAGTCTTTCCCTGAAGTTATTCATTACTCTTTGAGTCATTTCAGGTGGAATAGCTTCAACCTCTTGTGTAATTGCTTCTTTCAGGGCTCGTAAAGATTGTGGACGTTGTTCATAAACTTTTGCTTTTAAATAGCCCCAAAGAAAGAAATCACAGGGCGTTAAGTCCGGCGACCGTGGGGGCCAGCCAACGTCTCCACGCAACGAGATCACATGTCCAGGAAACATTTCCTTCACCAATGCCAGTGACTGCCGCGCTGTGTGGGCTGTAGCACCATCTTGCTGGAACCACACGTTCTCTATTTCACCAAAAAGCTCCCTTAGTTGCGGTTGGAGAAAGTCGCGGAGCATGGCACAATAGCGTTGAGTATTAATAGGCGATTCGCCATTTCGAATAAAATCTTCCACTACGAAGGCACGATGTTCACCAGACCACGCCATGGCGTACACTGAAAACGGCACGTAGGCAGCTACTTAACGACGCGCCCCCCACCACTCTGCTCCTTCTACTGTCCGCTGCACGTTACTTTGTAATCGGGGAGTTTTTTATGCCGGACCCTGTACAATAATGACTATTTTAATAATTTAATTATTTTAATGTTTCCTGATAGCTTTAACCGGGGAATCTTTAAATCAAGAGTGAATAGGTTACTTCTAGGCAAGCGTGCTTCATCTTCGACCACATCCTCGCTTAACATTATGGTTATCAAACGTAAGCCTATCAGTTAACATTTTTTCAGAAAAGTACATATAGTCCAGAACATAAATAAATATAAAATATACTACTTACAACGTGTTTTTTTGATATCCCATAACTCTAGGGTATGATTGAAGCCATATCAAAGAATCAACTGGCATATGAGTTATGTTCCAATCCTTCGTTATTATTTTTTTAATTTTTCATACAAAATAATTCGGCAAAGTCACGATTATTAATGTAAAACACCCTTACGTGAAATATGACTACGTCGCATTTTCTTAGCTTTAAATATGAATGATTGGTTTGAATAAAAATGAATTACTTGTATTTATCAATGAATCTTAGATACCTAGACACATCGAGGGTCTATTTTGTACGGTAAGCAAACAAAATTAGGTAGGTGAACTTCAGCTTTTAGTGTTTTTAACGGACGCAACTAAGACAACGCTAGGATGATGGATAGGATAATTTGAAACAAGTTAAGCGAAAACAAACTGGCCTAAATTTTATCACTTCATTGTTTAATTAAGTTTTAGAAACTTATGAAACCTGGGACTTTTGGCAATTTGGTATAGCACTGGCTTTATTTTTCTCAACTTTTAAACTAAACTGATAATTTTTACCTGCCTATCCAAATATGTCAAAATATGCCATCGTTAGATATTGAGTTGAAAATTGATTCCGGGGATTTGACAGATTTGGGTAAGTTGATGTGTTGTGTGTGTGTTTTATGGGTTTAGGGTATGATAAATAAAACAAGTTTTGTTAAAGTAATCCATTTAATTTAAATGATTTTCAAAGTGTCCGCCATGGTATTCCAAGCACACATTTAGCCTGATGCGAATCTGCCTATTTAAATAAACATTGTTTTGGCGCATTTCATTAGCTGCTTCTTCAATTCGCCTAAGTAAATGGTCTCTTGATAAAATTTTTGTTTCATACACCTTACTTTTTAATGTACCCTACACGTAAAAATCTAGTGGGTGATCGCGCCGGCCACGCTATAGTCGGGCTTCCACGCCCGATCCAACGTTCTAGGTATTGTTCGTTTAGGTATTCCCGTACCTGTGTCCCATAATGGGCAGGCGTGCCATCGTGTTGGATCCACATTGTGCGTACACTCGCAGAGAGACAACACCGAAAAACGGTCCGTACGCGAAATTCAGATACAGTTTTAAAAATAATGATTCCATATTTACCGATATATTTCTTTTAGTTAATTTATATGGATTACTTATAATAACACTTTTTTATATATAGCTTATTGGTCCAATGTTATTTAGTAGTTTTTTTTTTTCTTACTTGACTCCCGTTATGATGTTGGTCCATCAAATTTCTTTGCAAAGTTTTTTGATTCCATAGCACCATCAGGCTGCACCGCTGTCACTGGACTGGAAGCGCCGCATAATCATCTGAACGGCGGCAATAGCTCGAGATAGCATCACGGATGAAGAGGCCCTCCAATATTGCAGGATTCATTCTGAAACTTTCACTCCAATGCATTAGTATTTGAGCAAGAGCGATATACATACATGTACCTTCTACTTGAAATAAATGCCTAAAACAAATGTACAGCTAACCAAAACTAACTTGCAAGAAAAGTAACTGCAAAACAATCTGACAATAGTGACGTTTAAAAAAAAAAAAAATCACATGG
This sequence comes from Tholera decimalis, assembly GCA_943138885.2. NCBI lineage: Eukaryota > Metazoa > Arthropoda > Insecta > Lepidoptera > Noctuidae > Tholera > Tholera decimalis. The sequence continues at coordinate 14,715,516 of OW964551.2, forward strand.
GCTATGAATCTAACCTCAATACCGAAACAAAATAAGTGGGCTGTGAACTATCCCACTTCTGATGTCAGAAATGGAAGATATATAGATATAAAGATATATAGAGAATGTTGTTATTTAAAGAATTAATTAATTATCAATATCGATTTATTACGTATTTACCGATTAATTACCTATTAATCGGTATTACCATGATTACTAGGTGTTTTATAGAAATAATTAGTAGTCTGTATAGCAATATCAGTTTATTAATTTACCACCGGTTCGGAAGGTAGTTATCTATGGAGAAGAACCGACAAGAAACTCCACAGTTACTCTTTTCAAAACATCGTCACTTTCACATAATTTCAAGTAAAAATTAACACAATATTATTAGGACACCGATACAACAACATAATTCTATATATAAAAATAAATCGTACCTTAAGATGTTTACACTGTGGCTGTCCGAGAGAGACTGTGTCTAGAACGACTGAGCGGCAGCTTTTATACGACAGTGTAAACAAGTGACGTCACATCATACGATTTTAAAACAGATTTGTTAACCTTTGTATTTTAACATTAAGCTATGATTAAATGATATAAAAATACAGTAGATATGTTGAAATTAATTAGTTCAATTACATTAGTGTTTTATACAATAAAGTTATTAGATTAATGTGAATATCTTTAGCAAAATATAATATTAATTATATAACATAATAATCAGTTACTATTATCTAACACGGCCATACTGACATGTACTTCGTTCTCGAAGTACAATTATAATATTCTAACACGATCATTTCAACGTACAATTTAGGTACATATTATTAGAATAAACCAATAAGTAAGAAAAAATAAATTAGCAACATCTGCAATGCTACAATATTTCGTAATCATTATTACTTCACAACGTCTATCAATAAGTCATAATCACATTAAAAATCTATAATAGACAAGGTCTGTCTATTATAGATTTTTAATGTGATTATGACTTGACTTGTGCGACAAACACCCGCAGTTGGTGAAGCTAAATCACCCGCGTTCAGAGAATGTCAGACAACAGTTAAGGCATTTCATCGGTCATAATAATTACGAAATATTCATAATACAATTCACCTGAAATAATAATAACAGCATAACAAAAACAGTAGTGTTATCACTTAACTTTTCATACAATTTTCTTTACATTATCGTGTTTACATCATCTCATCTTACTGTGCCTCATCAAACACCCGCCATCAGTGAAGCTCAATTACCTGCGGTCATGAATGGCAGACAACAGTCAAGATAAAGATCTCTTTCATCATACAATATTTCGTTTTCATCATACAATATTTCATCAGTATTTCATCGTACAATAATCCATCAGTATTTCATCATACAATAATCCATCAGTATTTCATCATACAATAATATACATAAATTCTATAATTAAAGTCTTTCATTATACAATTATTTTTCTTCATTTATATCTAAACAGTATACATTATATAGAGATTTTATAAAAGAAAACAGTACCATTCAAATATAAAAAAATACATATCAAACAAGTTTAAAGTGATAATAACCCACATTCAATGTAAAAATAATTAATAGTACAATAAAACAAATAATCAAATAAAAAGGAAAATCGAAAACCATATTGGTATGAAAAGATCAACATCAGAGATTTATGAAAATCTTAATTTAAAAAAAAAATAGCAAATAAAATAATAAAAAAAAATGTGTAAAAATATTAACAATATGTCGTCTAATTGTAAAATAAAATGTCAAAGATAAAATCTATAATTATACTAGAGATAATATGTCATTTAATAATATATGAGTAATACAATAATAAAACAAAATGTCATAAAAATATCAATATATAAAAAGAAAAAAAGAATCCAATTTAGAACAATAATTTAAATGTCTTCAACATCTAAAATTTAGCCATCGTTATTATTATTTATCACTATTACTAATCAAGTTTGTATGGGTGGAATTAACGAATGGTAGCCTCACTACGGTCAAAAATCAATTGCTGAATTACAGTATTCATGGATAGTTGAACTTTCCACGCACCGCTCGGCCAGTCTGACACATCAGTACAAGAAGTGTTTATCATATTTGTAATCGTGGACACATTGTTTTACTTTTCCATTACTTTTAGGGCTTCCTGAAGTTATTAAGTGGTAATGTCCGTATTACAGTACCTACGTGACTCAGGTTCAGTACCAAATTTTTAAGAATAAAATATATGTATTGTACAGTTTCACTACAGAAATTAATTTTTAAGAATTTGTAAGAGCAAATTCTTGAAGGTAAGTGGTATTAAGGATTTTTTTCTAGCATATGAAAATATAGCAAGAGTAACTTGTTTTTGGGACGGAGTGGATCCTAAATAATATCTATGACAGTGCTGTTATAAATTGCTCACTGATTATATACTTAATAGTATTCAAATAAATATTGGAAAAAAATATCAATAGATATATTAAAAGAAAACATAGTTATAGTTAAAAAAAAAATTTTTAACAAGTTTTGGTAAATATATGGCGGTAGGATTACAAATTGTAAATTGTACCACATCTTGTGAAAATACCTAAACTAACTTAACTTATTAGCAAAATTGTATGGGATGCTGAAGTTCTGTTCTTCTATTCAAATCATCATTGGAAAAAATAATTATTGTAATCAATTTAAGTTAGGAATCACGGGATTCATCTAGTAACTGAAAATGGCAATAATTGCGGAACTAAGTTTAATGAATCTGTACTTGAGGAACATTCTAAAATTGAATCTCGACTCAAAACTAGTTATAAATAATGAATTTTGTTTTCAATTGTGATAAGTGTAAGTTTCAAAAATTCAAATTGAATATTCTCTATACAAATCGTGTCGCATTACTACCTCACTAATTCGTCAACAAGTGAACAGACATCAAGTTTTCTAAATGATATAAATTATCATCATTCTGAAATTTATTTGCGATTTCTGTATAAAAATGAGTTACAAATGGTGTACATTATCAAAACGTATAAATACTTCAGTAAAAACCACACAAAATTTATTTAATAAAAACAAACCGGTTTCGGATTTACACTTCTCACAATCAACGAGAAATCAAGCAAATATCCAGAAAAAATATCTTGGACTTTGGCTGAACGATAGGCTCAATTGGAAAGTACACATTGATCGTGTTAAAACAAAATTAAAAACATTGATAGGAGCGTTATGCAAATTTACAGAATATCGAAAACAAAGAAGAGCCTGATTCTTAAAATTTAATGTTGAATACTTAATCGAGACATAGGGATCAGCTTGTAAACCTAATCTTAACCCCCTACAAAGAACACAAAAAAAAATCAGAAAATCCTTATTTCACTATCAGTATCTTCATCCAACATAGAAAAATCATTAACAACATCACCATTAATTCATTACAACTGAATATTAATAAGTTGCAGCTAATGACTAACAAGTGCATAGACTAATTACGGGAAAAATACTATATTGTTTGTGTACGGCTGTACTTTGGTCTGCCGGAGGATTTGAAGCGAACTAATAGCGTCCATAAAAAAATAAACTGAAGAAGCATGTTCGAACAAAGTAACATATCGCCTCCAACTTTTTCAAGAGTGAACACTACTTTATAATTATTATTCAAATATATACAATACTTTGTATCTGATTTTAAGTGAATCATAATGTTCTTATGAGACGTATATGACATACCTACACAGGTTCCAAAGAACTTTCCAAGAAACTTTCTCAGAGAAATTGTGATGATATAAAGCCGAATACAATTTTTTTTTCATATTTATGTCAAGACTACCATTATTTGAACAACCCATGACAAAATTTAAGTTAGTTAGTAATTGTACTTAGTTGGAAGTATATTTAATTAATTAATATTTAATATTTTTCAGCTCAGGAGCATAAAAATCTAAATTATTTTTGAAACATACACATATCATTATGGAGTCAATTTTAGGCATATTTTTACCGTGTGCTTTGACAAAATTAGTATCCGTTATCATAGATCTCTATCGAGTACAGTGTACAATTGTAATAAACCCTTTAACACATTGCGAAAAGTTAACGAAAATAAACACCAAACAGTAGTAACGAAGTGACATTGAAAAGTAGGGTTTGGAGAAAGAGAAAAAAAAAATATCGATATTCTTTTATAAAATAATCGACTATATAGAAAAAGAAATTTAAATCTCAATGAATCTATAGTCAATTTTTAAACAAGAATATGCATAAAACTTGACGAAAACAAAAAAAAATATCGATACTTATTACATTTCCTCGATAATAATCGTTACAGTTTTAAAAATAATGATTCCATATTTACCGATATATTTCTTTTAGTTAATTTATATGGATTACTTATAATAACACTTTTTTATATATAGCTTATTGGTCCAATGTTATTTAGTAGTTTTTTTTTTTTCTTACTTGACTCCCGTTATGATGTTGGTCCATCAAATTTCTTTGCAAAGTTTTTTGATTCCATAGCACCATCAGGCTGCACCGCTGTCACTGGACTGGAAGCGCCGCATAATCATCTGAACGGTGGCAATAGCTCGAGATAGTATCACGGATGAAGAGGCCTTCCAATATTGCAGGATTCATTCTGAAACTTTCACTCCAATGCATTAGTATTTACGTAGTAGTACATTCGACATGGAGAAATAGATGTGGAAGATTTTGTTACGGGGGCTGTTATTCCAGGTACTTGGAGAAATGAGTCAATGTTGTTAGGTATTGAGCATACTCGAGCTGGAAATAGTGCTACTCTAGAAAAACAAGTAAGAGATGATTTTTGTGAATATTTTAATACAACGGGCGCTGTTCCATGGCAAAACAAATGTTTAGAGTAATTTTTTATGTTATCCACACGGCTACACATCAAGCTATACAAAACCAGTTTTAGCTGACCTCGCATTGTATATGCTTTTCGTACAATCAGAAGTCAGCTTATACTGGTTAAGTATAGCTTGATGTGTAGCTGTGTGTACGTGTAAAAAATACAATATAATAAACAGTACTACTATTACCTCTTGTTCTATTATTGTGCTAATTCCTGATTCTCCCTCCATTTGATGTTGCAGAAATTCTAAATCTTTGTAGTACCATAATGATGGTACATATAGATCATCTGTACCAGAACCAGAAAGCATAGACTTTTTGACTTTGTTGTTTTCACGCTTGAAACTCGTACGTAGAATATTAATGTTTTTCTTCACGTCTTCCTCCGTAATGTTCCGGCGACACATCTTCAGTAAATTTGTCATTTTTTTATTGCTGTGCTTCTCTTGTTCTTGAAAGAGCGTCAGCAACATGACGAGCCCCCCCCCCCCCGAACCCCCTCTGCAGAGGGCCGAAGCCTGCCGGGGTCGTGGGTCTCATCCCGTTACCGTGGCCCCGGTATGTAAAGGGTTATTGAAGGAACACCGTGGATTTTAGTCAGTAAAAGTCTGACAGTCCCTCCCACCCTGCCCGTGGGTGGGAGGACTTATTTGATAATTTTACCACGTTAAAAAAAAAAATGCATATATTATTGTGTTGTTTAAACATGTTTAAACCAATACAAACCTACCGACTCATACAAAAAAAGCTCAAAATCTAATTTAGAAGATTGGATTTGACCTAATTTGATAACAAAGTGTGGATTTGTCTTAGTTTGATAACGAGGTTTGCGGATTTGACTGCTTTTGAATGTTAACTGTAAGGATTTGGCTTGTTATGAAAATAGCGGTAAGGAAAGCAGGGGTTGACAATTTACCTTTGGGAGTATAGTGTAGATAAATTCTATAGGTTATAAAATTAAACAAAAGTATAATTTTGCATTTAATCTTAACTAAAATAAAATTAAGCAAATAAAGAAAAGATTAAACAATCAAAGTAGGCAGTTCGACCTCCGGCTCACATGTTTCTTCTCTTTGAATGACATTGCCATCAGCTCTTTCAAAAACATTTTTGAAATAATTTAGTTCTCCCAAAAGTTCCCACTCTTCCCCATAATGGGCTATTAGTAATTTCTTTACATCGTCCAATTTTTCTTTTTTAACTGCCACGTTCATGGGCACAAGAGTTGGGTTTATTTGACTAGCAGTTTTCTGCTTTTTGCAAATATTTTTAAATGCACCTAATGTGTTTCGATAGGATCCTTCTGCTCGCACTACGACATTGTTTTTCTGCTTGCTTGTTCCGCCTAATAAAAAATCTTTTGCATTCTTTAATAGAAAAATGCATCCCGCTTGTAGTTTTCAGCACGTTAGCGCTCGCTGTTTTCCAATCAAAAACCTCTGCATCTGTTCCTAATTTTATAACAGTCCCGTGCTCTTTAAAATATTCCAGGTAACTTTCAGGGTTAGGCATTACCTCTGTTTTTTTAATTTTTTTTTCAATCTGGGCGAATACGCGGTCTGCTGGCAAAAACGAGTGACCAACGACTGGAAACAGCAATTCAACAGTCTTTATTTGCTGTGGTGCATAATCTTTAATATATTTGCAGAATATTCCTAGAACTGATGTGTTTTTGTTTTGCCCACTGCACCCGTCAGCTACCAGTCGGATGGTAGTTACCTTCTCATATTTTTCGTAATTTGAGCACAGGCAGTGAAAAACAGCACTGGCAATTTGGTTTGACGCTTTTGGCATCTCATCTTCGGTCCATGTGTAAATGAAGACATTGTCAGGAGTCAACTTATTTTTAGAACTACCTAACACGATTGTAAAATTATAGATGTACAATTGACGTGAATAGTAGGCGCTTTGGTCAGGAACTTTCGGCATGGGTTGGTTTTTTTGACAATCAAAACTCATAGTCAGTAGCTCTTCTTTTCGTTCCTTTAACAGACTGTAAAATGCCTCAGCTCTTAAATCGTGCACTCTTTTTTGGATTATAAGCTCATTTTTCTTGCTAACATCTTTTTCATGTTTAATTTTTTCTTTCAACGTCAAGCACGTTGAGCAAGCGTCTGTTGCCGGACATCCGAAACCAATATTGAATGAAGTGTTAAAAATTCTTCTGAAATAAGATGCCTTGACGCATTTGAACTGATCTTCAGCTTGTGAGATATACATTCCGTAAAGTTTATTGATGTTTAAATTTGACGCAAGGTACTGCCTTTTGCTTCGACAGTAGTGAATTTCAAGCGGCGCTAACTTTTTAATAAAATCTTTTATTGATTTTCTTTGTCCTGCAAAAGCTTTCTCTTTACGATTTCCTCCTCTATTTTCGGATGCTGATGCCCCATTATTCTTAGAATTGCGCAAAATCACACCATTCACTCTACCCTTCTTCAACCCTAAAATCGTTAAAAACGTTTTTCTGCATACGGGTATCATGCAGTTTCTTCTGCGCGCATAGTAAATAACGCTAACATTTTTCTTATTCCCTGTTCCAGTCTTTAAACGCCGACGCTGTATGGGAGATATTTTAGTGTATTGCAGTATGAAATTGTCCTGTTGAATTTTGTTTGGGGTTTTAAAAAAGGCGTTATTAAACTTTATTATGTCATTTTTTGTTAGCGAAGTACATCTGTAAGCTTTTGTGTAATGTTGGCACGGCACTATGATGTTTGGCGGTGCTTTAGGTGAATATCTGAAATGAAAATATTATTTTGAGATAACAAAAAAAAAATAAAACCAATTCACTACTAACACATGCGAAATTTGATTTCAAATACTACAATAATACTAAATAAAATTAACCATATTTTGAATCGGAAAAGATATCCACACTAATTATTGAATACTGCAGATCATTAACTGTAACAGTTGTACTACGAAAACCAAACATGTTTTATTTGAAACATTTCCACATGTAACGCTTGATGTGCTGTCGGTAGCACAAAAAATACCTACATACTTATTTCTTTTGAAAAGTTGCTCAGAAAACAAGAACTGTTAAAAATTTCGATTTCATTACGCAGAAATTCTATTTGCAATCAGACAAATTCTTGGGTTGAGAACCCCTGATAATGAAACCAGCATGGCTGTTCATCAAATTTTCACTTACCTAGAAACCTTGGCTCTGTTGCTCTCTGCACTTCCATGAATATTTTTGCTGCAAAGACTTCCTGGATAAGTTAGGAGGTGTTTCAACTATTTGGTTTGGGTTTTCTTCCATTTTTTTCACACAATTTTGATTAAAAACTCACAGAAATCACGTTGCCTTGGTCATGGACTAAACGACACTAAAATCAACATGGCTGACTCGCCATAGAGAATACTCGAATCTGATTGGTCGAATCGGATTTGACTAAATTTGAATGTTAGCAGTGTTGGATTTGCCTTATTTTGATACTACAGCCGCTTTTTACAACAGTTTTTCTATAGTAAAAACATGGATTTGACTACTTTTGATATTCTCTAGTTTTAGATCAGACTTCGAAGAATATTGCTACATAAAAAAAATAAAAATGCTAAATTTTGGATTTGACCAATATTGATTCTCATCGACTCAATTACCTGCATCTGCAGAGTACGAGTAGCGAGCGAGTAGCTACAACTAAATGCGCAACTACGAAAACATTAGAAACCAAAACCGATGATAACCAACCGACAACTGGCAACCATGCCTTCCCTCTCACTTAACCGATAATTAGGTACAAGAAACAGAAGATGCGATTATCGTTTTGTTGACATGCAATGGTTATCATGGGCAAATTCTTTCATAAGGAAAGAAATTTTCATAAGGAAAAAATATGTTATACACCAATTGCTGGTCTAATGATGAACAGTTTTGATGTGTTTGTCGGTTATCACAGATATTTTTGCTAACTAGAAATACTTTTAGAACTAAAGTTATTAAGGAACTGAATATATTAGATACCAGTCATTTTGAAGTTGCTGACTAATTTGAAAATTTGTAGTGTTATAAAAATATAATAGTTTACTTGAATGTGAATAATACCTATGTAATAACTAGCTTGACTCCTCATCACAGCATACCTCTTAGCTAATATGTGAAAAATGTTGTTGTGATTAGATAGATTTTTTTTGTTATAACTTACTTATTATTATTATGTTTAATGTAATGTTTTTACCCCAAATAAAATAAAAATATAATAACGCGTAGGTGGCCAACATGTTTCTATGTGTGTCTGTTTCAAATTATTGAGTGAATTATTCGTGTACCATGTCGGCTGACGGTTTTCTTGTCGGTTATTTGAAAAACTTGTTGTTTTATGATTTCTGTTTTTGGATTTGAGACAATTTATTACTTTCTGAGAAGAGACTATTCAAATTCTTTAGTGTATAAAAGTTAAGTGCGCAATAGTAGTTGGTTGTGTAAAGGAAGTCGGCGAAATTAGGCCCACTAGCAGTGTTAAATATCGGACACAAATGAAATATATATTTAAAAAAAGCTTTTGTTTAATAGTTATTTATCGTAATTTTTATACGACTTTTAATCATGGGGTAATGAAAAACACAATGAAAAGAAGATATAGCGGAAATCACTGTGAATAAATTATCTGTCAGCCATGACGTCTGCATTTCCTAATACCAGGGTTGCTAGGGGGTTAAATAGTACAATATTGTATGTAGAGGGGTCATGATTTCTCATTATTTTGTACATTATTATTAAAAATAGATCAATTTTGAAAGTCTAAATATATCAGTTAACGCATTACGTAAATATTTTTGTTAATTACAACGTTTTTGATCCATAATAACTGTGGCTTTGAGTTGATTTCGATAGTGGATAAAAATGCTAGAAACCAAAAAACTCAAGAAACGTCAAATGAGCTAAAAAAGCCAAACAATGTCATTCACTCCGCGAAAGCGCGAACTCGTATAGACTCATGCGTTTATACTCTTACGCCGCTGTGAATACTCCTACTTTTTAGATTATTTATTAATTATTTATGAAAATTAATAAAAAAGAGCTTAATTCAAACTACTTTTATTTGAATTAAATTCTTTTTTATTCTATTTCGGTTTTATTTCTCAATGACCTTAAATGTTTATACTTTTCATAACCTAAAAAACGTTTTTGTTATCTCTCTGTTATCTCGGTAGTCCCATGATCAATATTCATATTGATGTTTTTATAGTAAATAGTGTTTATTACCAGTCAATTCAGTATTCATATTATTATTGTCTTTTGAGTTGAAAAAGTGGGCCGGACGAAGTATGGGTCGTCGCCAGAGTCCTTCAAGTGTGTAAATAGACAAAGCAAACACAGTTTAGTAATAGTTTTTAGTGCTAGGTATATTTGTGTAGACATAAACTGACTTATAAAAATGAATTGTATAAATAATAATGACACTCGTTAAATCGAGTGTCGTTCAATTGCCTGAAGTTTAGCTTGTCTTTCATATAACGGTTCACTCTATAATTATTTCACCCAGTTTCAATAACGACAACAATTAAATAATAAAAAGTACATACTTTTTTAAGTTGCCGAAATTAGTAAAAACTGCGGAGCTGTGTATGTTCTGTCACTTTATTATCCTAGTCCGTAATAAACTCGACTGTCGGCATCATAAATACTGAACTTTCTACTTCTACTACATCTGTTCTTTTATTTACAAATTGCACGTGTAGACGGTTATTAGTAGGACTCATGGATAATAAAGTATATAGTAAATAAATAAATTGTCTATAATTATTTTACCATATTCTTAGTTGCTCACAAACCAAAAAATACAATAAAAATACTGGTGCAGAATAACACTGGTCTAAAATATTTCTTTTTCATTTTCTAATACAGTTTTTTTTCCTATCATGTCAAAATATGCAGTCCCTTGGGTGAAGTTACATAGAGTTTACACTGTAATAATATGATGATGTTCATAATTGTGTAAATATACAGGATTATTGGAAATATGTCCCGATCCTGTTAAGGGCGTGTAGATGAGGTCATTAACTAACAAATCAACCCTAAGTTTCTAGGCCTAAAGTATACCATTATCGAGATTTTTTTTTAATATTAAAATAAAATCCCATAAAAAACAATACTTGTCAAAAACCCAAGTCTCGCAACTTAGTTGTTCTACCGTAAAAAGTTGTGAGATCCATGTAATACCAAGTCGGTTATTAATTTATTCAGTCCCTACTTAAGGGACCTTCTGTCTTAAGTTGTTACGTAATTATCTAACCTAACGACATCTTATAGTGACCATATCAATATTAAAAATCATTACCGATTTAAATAAATAGATTGACTCGGCCATCTCATGAAAACACAATATATCTCACAAGTAATACATATATAAATTAAATTGTTTATTGCGATTGCCAAGTCAATCTATTTATTTAAAACGGTAAAGATTTTTTGGCGAGTCGATTTCGGGCCACCGTAGGCGCGGGCCTGCGGATGGCGAGCAGGGGTCGCTCACCGTCCGGTAAGGACCAGGCCTGGGTCGGCGGCGCGTTGTGTTCCACGCGCGCCTTAAAAGCTGTTAATACCAGTGACGGGGCCTCATAGGGCCATTGCCTGTCGGGGTTTATGGGAAAGTGCCATCGAGATACCGCGGCCCCGGAACTTTTTTAGGGCTTACGAAGGAACAGCGTGGGTTTTTAGTCAGTAGAATTCTGATACACCCGAGTGGAAGAAGTCATTCGATGATATTTTTCACCAAAAAAAAAGTACCCATCTACATACATCTATTATTTCATTATATTACACAGGTACACTGATTAATTAACTGCAAATGTAACTTTGTAATCCTTTATATTTATATGGGATTACAAAGTTATTTATGCAGTTGATGTATCTAGAAAACTGGAACGAAATTGAAAAATATTATAGTTTTTCCTTGATTCATATACTAAACACTAATTGTATTCTAAATTTGAAGCTTCTATGTCTGCTAGAAGTGCTTTAGACTTTTGATGATCGGTCAGTCAGTGAGTGACAAAATTTACAAAATTAAGGAACTTCTCGTTATAATTCTTAAACTACTGGTTCAAATTGAATGATATTTGAAATATACCGTGTTTATACAATGCCTGTTTGGTTACTGAAAATTCAGGCTTCTAGTTTTATCCACAACGAAGTTATAGGGGGTCGAAAATTGCCTGAGTTGCTTCGAGAAAAGAATGGTACGGCCGTGCCGCTTTTTTGCTCAACTTGGCGGGGGCACTGCCGTGCACCCAGATAGGAATTTATCTCTTTTAAAAATTTATAAAAAAAAACGATAACTCGTTTTAGCAATCTTATTTATTAAATAGCTAAAGAATTAAGTTGCGCATAATAAAAAAAACATAAAACAATTAAAAATCTCCGTACTTTTGAAAAAAGAGATCCAATACTTATTTTATTTTTATGATTTTTGCAACGTCTTATGAAATAAATATTTTTTTCTCCTAAAAATCACTAATCTATTTTGACGGCGGAACATTTTATTTGTTAGTTAATGACCTCATCTACACGCCCTTAACAGGATCGGGACGTATTTCCAATAACCCTGTATATGATGATACTAGCTTCTGCCCGCGACTTCATTGGCGTGGGAGGTTTTTCCCGCGTAAATCCCGATTCCGTGGGAACGCCGGGATCAAAAGTAGCCTATGTATTATTCCAGTATCTCAACTATCTACTTAAAAATTTCATTGAAATCAGTTCTGTAGTATTTACTTGAAAGAGCAACAAGCATACTCACAAACTTTCACATTTATAATAATACTAGTATTTGCGTGTTGCGCGAGGTGCAAGCACCTCGCGTGCTTGAGAAATAAAAAAAAAAAGGGGGGCGTGATGGGGGGAGATGGGGGGGTTTAGTACTTGCGTGTTGCGCGAGGTGCAAGCACCTCGCGTGCTAGTGAAAAAAAATGGGGGGGTTTAGTATTTGCGTGTTGCGCGAGGTGCAAACACCTCGCGTGCTTGTGAAAAAAAAAAAAAAAGGGGGGGGTGGTTGCAGAAGTATTTCGACTAAAGCATTGCCCCTCTAAATGAATCTGAAAAAAAAAATGTTCCAAGTCTCTTAGATTCCGAGATCCGCCTAAAGGGGGGAGAAGGGGGGGGGGGACTTTGAAAAATGGTTTTTACTTTACCGAGCCTCCTCTATACGAATCCGTAAAAAGAAAAAAATACGGGTCTCGTAGTTTCCGAGATACGATAGGGAAGGGGGAAAAGGGGAGGTTTGGCACTTTTCCCGTAGGTTTGAGAGTTACTTGTTTACGAATCTGTCAAAATATACCCACCTCCCCATCCACCATCTGGTAGAACAATTATGTCAATGAGTCAGTCAGTGAGTGAGTCAGTGAGTGGTAATTTAGCTTTATATAATACAATAGTTGGATTGATTAATTGACCATTGTGTAAAAACTATATGATGATAGTAATTATTAGGTGAAGGTGAGTTAACGAGCCATGTTATTTTAATCAGTCAATGTAAATATGATTGTTAAATGCGCCGCATTTTTTGTATATTTTTCATATAAAAAATGTGCTAGTCCTAAGCCTAGAAGAAAGCTATGAAGGGAAATTACCAGTACCGTTATAATCCCTTGACTCCACTCCTTGTTATATCCATACTGTGATTATTTAGCTATCCAGTTGTTGTAATATATAGCAATATAACAACTGAATAATTATTTAATTTTAATAAAATATAAACTGAATTATATTAACTGCAATTGTGATACCGTTATTCAACAACCGTTATCAATAATGTTATTGCCACTAAATATCGATTATATAGCGGTTATCAAAAATAACTAATAACGCCCATGTCTAGAATGTGTCAGTGGTGACAACAAAATCAGTGTAGCAATAAAAAAAAAACATCAAATAAATTAAAACATTTTCATGTATTATTTTAATCAAAAATTCATAAAGTTTATAAATATTACACAGCAAAATAGATAAGTCATATAAAATAAATTAAAAACCATCAACAAATGTAAATTTTTTATGATAGAAAATCTAACGTATCTATTTAAATTAATTTTAACGCCATTCACGTCAAAATTGATACAGAGCTGCCATCTGTAGTCAGTAGTTGTAAATACATCCGAATATTAACCGGCAAAGTTAAAAAAGCACACAAAAATACGAAACTAAAAGCTATTGTCATAATCATAATCATAATCATTTATTTGTCTGAACATGGTACATTGTAAGGTCTTAAAATTATTATTTAATAACTTCTTCACATTCTGCCATATGTGGCGTGCAAATATTGGTATTTACATAATTCATTTATATAATTGAAATGGCTAAGTTCATGCTTAGCATTAATGACAAAAAATTAACATTAAAATATATTTCAGTGGATAATAATAACAATACAATTGAATAGATGTCAAGATTTTATACAATGTCAGAGTAAATTATGTCAAAATATGTAAAAAATACAATTTAATTAGGATGTCAAAGTACAACGTCAGAGTAAATTATGTCCAAAAATATAAAATAATACAATTTAATTAGGATGTTAAGGTATCATTCAGATAATCATTTAAACTGTAATAACATTTATTGCACAAGAATTCCTTAAGCTTGTTTTTAAATCTTAATAAGTTTGATTCTTTAATTGATTTTGGAATCTTGTTGTACACTTGAGGAGCTATGCAGAATATGCTTTTCCTCATCAGAGCAGTATTGGCTCTCCGTCCCCGTAACATTTCATTACGCCTGTTACGTTTAACAACATCAGATATTTGAGGAAACAAGTGTAAATTTGACTTAACAAATAAGGCAGTTTCATAAATATACAAGGCCGGTAGTGTCAGTATTTTATGCTTTTTGAAAATAGGTTCACAACTGTCCGTTATTTGAAGCCTGAACATGGCCCTGATGCATCGCTTTTGCGCTTTGAATGCAGTTTCTCTGTTAGTAGAGTTTCCCCAAAAAATTATGCCGTATTTTAGTACAGATGCAACAAGACCGTGATAAGCCATGAGTAGTGCGTCTGTGTTTACTGTTGGTGCAAGTTTATATAAAGCATAAGACGAACTACTTATTCTCTTACATAGCACCTCAATGTGTTCCTTCCAGTTAAGTTGCCTGTCAATTAACAAACCTAGAAACTTTGCACTATCGACAGCATTAATTTTGTTATTTTGGTATTGAATAAGCATTTTAATGTGAGTTTTTTTTTTGGCCAAAGTGCATTAATTGAGTTTTTCCGAGATTTATCTTTAAGTTATTATTATTAAGCCAAGATATTATTGAATTTAACGCGTTATTCACATCAGCTTCATATAATTCTTGTTTATGACAAGGTATTGTTACTGTGCTATCGTCAGCAAATAGCGTTATGGGGAAGTCTATGGCCTTGGGCAAGTCATTTATGTAAATTAAGAACAGTAAAGGACCCAATACACTACCCTGTGGGACGCCAAAATACACTGTGCGCCCGTTGGACAGGTATATTACTTCTTCTTTGGTTTTAAAATTGAAGTCTGTTAGTGTAGTAAATTGTTTTCTGTTAAAAAGGTAGCTACTTAGCAAGTCCAGAATGTTACCTCGTATACCATACGCGTCGAGCTTTTTTTTTAAAATATTATGGTCAACACAGTCAAATGCTTGCGTCATATCACAATACACCGCACAGACTGGTGTTTTGCTATCAATATTAGTCATGATTTTGTTTAAAAAGTCATAGATGGCCATATTTATTGTCATATTTCTTCGAAAGCCTTTTTGCTCATTACAAAGAATATTTTGTTTGTTTAAGTAGTTGTATAGTTCGTTATATATATATTTTTCAAATATTTTGGCAAAAATTGGCAAAAGAGCAATGGGCCTATAGTTTTGCATAAGTTGTTTATTCCCTTTTTTAAATATAGGTTTTATAATGGATATCTTCAGATGTTCAGGAAAAACACCCTGACTGATACACAGGTTTAAAATATGACTCAAATGTTTAGATATTATATCGGCGACCTGTTTTATGATCTTAGTTGAAATCTCGTCATGCCCTACGCTATTGGTGTTTTTGAGACCTTTTATAATGTTGAATATATCTATTGGTTGACAAGGGGCCATGAACATAGATTTTTGTTTGTTTAATATATTTACGGTCGGTTTTTTACCTGCTCCTGGTATGGACACAATTTTTTCAATGAAGTAGTCATTAAATTTGTCAACAATTAATTGAGGTTTTTTTATTGTTTTATTATTATCTATAAGTATTGTATTTATTGAGTCATTGGGTAGATGTAATTTAGGGTTCTTTATTATTTTCCATGTCATTTTGCTTTTATTATTAGAAGTCTTAATATTGTAGTTATTTTGAGATTTTTTTTGTCAGTTGAATTATTTTTTTAAGCAAGTTTGAGTACTTTGAATATTTTGTTTTATTTATTTGAGTAGGTTGAAGTCTAGATGCCCATAATAATTGCCTCTTTTTGTAACTACATAGTTTCAGGCCTCGTGATATCCATTTGGGTTTTCTGTTAGTTGGAATTTTTATACGTCTATGTGGGAAACACAAGTCATAAAATAATTTAGATTGTTCAATAAATGAGTTAAATGCATCATTTGGATCATCATTTTCATAGATTTCAGAGAAAGATAATTTATCAAGGCAGGTTCTAAACTTAATAATATTATCTGGACTGAAGTCCCGTTGTAATTTATACCAATATCTCAGAACACAGTTCATTCGTACAGGACACCTTAGCAACTGCGCAGTGTGATCCGATAAGCCAAATTCTAACACTTCCGTCTTACATTTTTTCTCGAAATTGTGGGCAAAATTATCAATACAAGTCTGGCTTTGCAGTCTAGTTGGTTTTTCTATTGCTAATGTCATGTTAAAACTTTGTAAAATACATTTTAGTTCAAAGGTCATATTATTATTTTTCAATACGTCTATGTTTATGTCACCTGCTATAATAATATTCCTACATTTTCTTCTTGAGATTAATATTAACAACTGCTCTAGTTTGTTATAAAATACATTCAAATTCCCTGTTTTTGGTACTCTATATATACATACTATGACAATTTTATAGCTTGTCAGTTCCACTGCACAGCACTCTACTACATTAGATAATGAGAGTTCAGAGACCTCTGGTAACTCTTTCCATAAGTGTCCAGACCGAACGAGAATACAAGAGCCGCCTCTTTTACTATTTGGTCTGCTGAAACATGCAGCCAATCTATAATTTGGTACTACAAGGTGGTCTCTTGGCCTGACACCATAAAATGCTCCGTTATGCATATTACATCCACAGACTGGCCCTTTTCAGACAGTTCATTAAGACATATTGAGAGGTTGTCAGATTTGTTAAGCAGACTCGCTATATTTTGGTGTAGAACATTTAGGTATTTAGTCACGAAAAAAGTCGCTGCAATCCGAATTATCTTCCAATGGTTGATTGACACTACTAGATGGGTTATTACTACACAATTGTTCTTGTATCTCTCCAGTCTTTATTTTATTGTTATAGTTTGCAAAGTCAGTTTGTACAGATTTATCAAGATATTTATTTTTATTTTGTATGGTTAATAATTTTTTATATTCTTGTGATTTGTACTTGTAGTCCAAGTGCAAGATTTCCCTTAGTAAAGATCTGCATAGGCTAAGTCTAAAATGTGTTCTCCGCGGCCTATGTCTAGTGCAATACAAATCCATAAAAACAACATTGTCATACTTTCCACAAACAAACCTTAGCATATAGTTGAGTTTTGCTTCATTGAGGTACTTATTTGTTGGAACTTCACTTATAATTATATTTGTGTTCGAAACGGATGATAGCCATGTATGTAGGCACATTTCTGTATCATACGGGTTGCGTTCATGTCATGCTTCTTAACGTAATAAATGCTCTGAATTACCCGAATGAATGTTCTGAGTTTGAACGACCTGGTCGAAGCTAATCGGGTTTGTTGTATTAACAACTAATTAACAATGAGAACCAGTAAAAATTAGCAATGAAAATTGTTACTAAACATGTAATAAATTATAAATCAAGGTGATAAACTACATTAAATATCAGGATTCATAATACAAATGTAGTTAAAGCTATGTACGATAGGTACATAACTTTATCACGTTGAACGCCAGTGCATTTTTTTCGTTTTTCCATTTGGGCCATGGGCCGTTGGAGCCGCTGGGGACAACATGTGACCGCAAGCTGGAGTTGATTTCAAACGTGTCTATGGAGCCGTCGGACAAATGTTCTAAGCAAATTTCGGTATAACGTGACCCCCATGGCCCTGCAGACTAATGCAGTTCAGTTGGTTTTTATGTAAACATAATACCTAAAAAATTTGTCAAGTTTTCTAAGCCATATTTGCAATGTAGTGAGAATATAAGTGTGTATGATAGTATTGCGTTCAATTATGCTATAACGCCGAAATCAGTTTGGGTAAATTTTGATTACAAATAGGATATGTAGGTAGGAATCTGTGTACTAAATAAAAAACAAAATAGTATTAGTTAATATTTATTTATATGAGGAACACATGCAAAATCAGACTTAATTTGAGATCATTGCCAGGTAAACTTAAACTTACATCACAAAATTATTCTAATGAGCTTGATGAAAACAGTCGTAACAGAGATATGGTTTATTTGGGCAAGTTTCACAAAATGTAACCATCTTTTTCGTCTTGTTTTTTGCCAAAGGCCTTCCCATTATCTTAACGTTATGTTTATAACAATTTTGACATGTACGACGATTATTTTTGGCGGTGCCTTCTTTTTTCGTGAGCTTGTGCTTTATACGTCTTGGCCTCAAGGTTTCTATTGGTTATTCTTCCTTTTTTGACAATAAACCCTTCAATATCTCTTTCCTGAATTCAATTACTTGCATGTTTTTCCCAGTAACAGTCTTGTACAATATTAAAGCATTAACAACGGCCGTGTTTAGAAGCAAATTTATGGCCACGTTTTTTATACCATTTGACGGATTTTCTCAAAGGTGTCGAATATGCGGCCATCTGGTCAGATAAATCGACGGCTCCTTTCGCCTTGTTGTAATCTAGTACGATTTTGGGCTTCAAAGTAGCGTTCGTGACGGATTGGAAGTGGGTGAAATGCTTTGTAGAAAGAACGTAAACGTCCCTTTTGTCTTTCCATTTTAATAGAGTTATTCCATCAGTACTCTCCATGGCAATATATTCGCCTCGTTTCAATTTAGCATTGATTACTTCTTTAGGAAGATTTTTCCTGTTTTTACGAATTGTACCGACGAGGTGCGTTTCATTTTGCAAAAGGTTTCTAGCCAAACTGACACTTGTGTACCAATTATCAGTGTATAATGTGTGCCCTTTGTTTAAAAGATCACTGCACAACGACATCACAACGTTTTCAGGCGTAGTATTGATTTGATCATTTTGTTTGCCCGCATAAATACTGATTTTGTAGGTATAGCCAGGTAACGTGCATAGTTTAAATTCCTTTACACCATATTTATGTCGTTTCTGTTTATTGTACTGTCTGAAAATTATTTTTCCCCGAAATGGTACGACACTCTCGTCAATGCACATATCTTCGCCAGGAGTGTAATGATTCTTGAAAGTTTCGTTCATTAGGCCTAGAAGGGTTCGAATGCGATGTAATCGATCAGTCTTGTGAGCGTCATCATCTTTAGAAAAATGCAACATTTGTAATAACAGCTCAAACCTGTTCCGAGACATTATTTTTCGTGCAAAAGCATGTCCTATTATTTCGTCCTTGGACCAATAGTCACTCATTTTTGGAAGCTTCACCAATCCCATAAATAATATCAAACCAAGAAAGTTTTTAATTTCATCAACATTAGTGGGCGACCAATTGCGTATGCGTGCTGACTTTGAAGCTTCTCGTGCAGCTATGTTGTGTATAGCAAACTCGTTAGTATCATACACTATTTTCTCAAAAATTTCGTCTGACACCAAAAGGCTGTAAAAATTTTATGGCGATTTGTTAATCATAGCAGAGCGGATATTAAAAGGCAAACCAGGAATCTCAGTGAAAGCAATAATTTGTCGCTGATTACATGCTGGTTGCGTCCATGTACGTGCAGATGTCGACGGAGTACTACACTACGGAGTACAAAGTAATAAGTAGCCGGTCCAACTCACTTTCATCACTTTCAAAAATCATTACACGGCGACGACCACGGCAAACTGGTTGATCGTCCAGATCTTCCTCTTCCGAGCTTACGAGAAAACTGTTGTTGAGTAAATTTATTTCTAAATTGTCTATGTGTGATAAGTCTTCTTGACTTATCTCAAAATCTCCGAAAACATCCATTTTTAACACGCTTTTATTATAATATGAACGCAGTATGAATAAATAAAATTAGCAAAAACCAAATAGCGTTGTGAGCGTATCGCGTTCAATGGGACACTAAACACGCACTAAAAACACTCTAAACTCATGGGTGCGGGCGCGCGGGCGGCGGTGCTCGACACCGTGACCCGCGCGGCCCCCGCTAACGGACATGCGATTTTCTCTTCTCATAGGCCACGGGGGACGACATATTCATATTATATTCATTCATATTCATTTATTTGCATACCATAATGTTTTTTAGGTCTTAAAATTGGCTTAAAGCTAAGGTAGAATTATGGACCCAGTAAGGGCACACCAACAATTATTGTAAGAAGGACAAAATTAAAACTAAATACAAGTTAAAAAATAAATCAAATTAAAGTAAAATTAAAAATAATAAAACTATGAATTAATCAACAGCATTTAAAATTTTAATCGTTAAAATTCATATTAAATATACTTTACATCTCTCATATTCGGTAAGTAGGTCCTTATTACCCCCAAATGGGGCTTGTAGGTAACCAATTAGCGCTCTAGGGTAATAATGTCGGGCACGCCGCAATTGCGGCGGTAAGACCCCTCTTTGAGGAGTGGCTAGATCGGAGTCACGGCGTCCTGACCTACCGCATGACGCAGGTCCTCACCGGACACGGAAGTTTCGGGAGGTACCTGTGTCTGATGGGAAAGGAGGAAACGCCTGGGTGTCACCACTGCGAGGGTCGCCCTGAGGACACCGTAGAGCACACGGTGCAAGACTGCCCCGCCTGGGCAGGGCACCGACGTGTCCTCACGGCGGCGATAGGCGGAGACCTCTCGCGCCCGGCATTGGTCGAGGCCATGCTGCGGGGCGAGAGGGAGTGGGAAGCGGTCGCCTCCTTCTGCGAAGCAGTCATGCTTCCGAAGGAGGAGGCGGGCCGCGTGAGGGAGAGGATGGCGTCCTCCCTCCAGCCCAGCCGCAGTGGTAGACGCCCACGGCGTCAGACGTCGGCCGACGATCTCCGGCCAACGTAGGCGCGGGCATGCGGACAGCGAGTAAAGGGCAACTCGCTATCCGACCATGGACCATGCCCGGGTCGACGGCACGTTGTGTTCCACGCGCGCCTCAAAGAGCGTCAGCAACATGACGAGGCCCCCTCTGCAGAGGGCCGAAGCCTGCCGGGGTTGTGGGACTTATCCCATTACCGTGACCCCGGTACGTAAAGGGTTATTGAAGGAACACCGTGGAGTTTAGTCAGTAAAAGTCTGACAATCCCTCCCACCCTGCCCGGGGTGGAAGGACTTATTTGATAATTTTACCACGTTAAAAAAAAAGAAAAAAAAAAGGGTAATAATGTAGCTAGAAAAGCCCTAGGGCGGTAAGTAATTAAAAAAAAATCTCTTCACTCTTTCAAAAAGTTCGCGTACATCTAACCAGACATCATGCATTCAGCCCAATTACAAAAGAGGTCGCTTCGCTATTCAGCCTTGTCTTCGTATGAGTATAATAGTCATCAATTTTAAATATCGAACGGCGAAGCTCAATTTCGTTCTTGAAAAAAATAAATTAAAAAACAAAGATGAAAAAAGGCGGGAATAGAAAACTTTTACTTTAAATATTGTTTGTTTTTGGATTTTTTTTATAATTACGTGCTAATTAGGAAAAAAAGAGTTCTGCAAGTGATGAAGATATAAGCTGCACTCCCGATTCAATGAAAATGGAAGCTGAAGCAGCAATTAACAATATTTTATTCTTGTGATGCCGGTATTTTTCTACTTACCTCACAATCGAGATGTAAAGCAGAGTAGTTAGCTCGGGTGTAAGCATCAATTGCACCCTCGAACTATAGGCGCACGAGCGCAGCGAGGGCGCCTAAATATCTCGGGCTGCAATTGATGCCTTACAGGCCTTGGCTACTAATCTACTATAAATAACAAATTATATCATTATAAAATATTAAATATTGAGATCACTTCTGCATTTATTAATTATAAATAAGAGATAATTATACCAATGTTTATTTTAGTGTATGTTCGCAAAATGTCATATTAATTTGAATCAAATATTTAATTACAATAGCAGTCACAGTTTATCATTCATATATTCATTTATATATTTTTTCTTTTATTTAATAGAAATAGATTCAATTTATTACTAAAGATACTATATTTATTTATATTCTTAATTTATTCTGGTAGTTTATTATATATTTTTATTGACATTACATATGTACTTGATGAATGCATTTTAAGTCGTGATGTTGGAATGTTTAGTCTGTTTTTGTGTCTCAAAGTAAATCTATTCTGTATGTCTTCTCTTTTGGTGTAGGATTCGGGGTATTTACGCACAAATTTACAAATTTCAAGTATATAAAGACAAGGCAAAGTCAAAATCTTCAGTTCCCTAAAGTGAGGTTGACAACATGACCCGCGCAGTTTTGAAGTCTGTAGTTTTTTTAATTTCCCGGAATGCATATATGAATTTGGATAACTTTGTTCTTAATCTTTGGATATGTGACTTCCAATCGACGTGTGAGTCTATGTCTAAGCCTAATAAAGTGAAACTGCTAACGACTTCCAGTTTCGAGTCATTGTAACTAAAAGAACAATGGCAGCCACCCATACATTAAATTAGCTGAGATTAAATTTTTGCGTCTTTAAATGAAAAATATCTTGTTTAACTCGGCGTCAACTTCTGAATTAGTTTGTGCAAGAATTTTTGTTCGAGAAGTCCGAGAATAATAGAAATTCAGTCATGAACTTTTGTAGGTTATGTCCAGGTCAAGTGAAAATTAAAGAAAACGGAAAACAATCGACAGCAACACAAACCACAATGTGTAAGCGTCTGTGACATGAACATTTTTTTTTAAGTAGATTAGTTCCTGACGGAATAGGCTAAGGTCTTAGACCATGCTGCCTCGTAATCAGTTAACCATAGATTATACAAATAAATATTGATATGAACAATCAACAGTTGTCAAACCAAGTTATATTTTTTTTTACCCGACTGCGCCAGAAGGAGGGTTATGTTTTTCGAGAGTATGTATGTATGTATAATTGTTTGGCACGCTCTGTGGCCTGAACGGCTCGACGGATTTTAGCTTGAGAGGTATCGTTAGATTCGTATTGACTGTGAAAGTGACACTGGGTATATCAAAATGAAAAAAAAAACCATAATGGCGGATTTTTGGCGCCATATTATGCCTTCAAAAGAGTTTATTTTCCCAAAATCTATCGAGTGGGATATCAAAATAAAGGGTTTTAAAAGGTGATTACAAACATATAAACAACTTATATGGTTAAAAGTAATTCAAAGTGACAAATCGTAAAAAACACGTATCAAGAACTAAATCGTCTGCGAAATCTTTCACATTTGTAAACTAAAAAGCTGGAAATAAAAACATAATTAAAAAAATTAAAAGCCCCGACTGCAACCTTATACTAAAACTAACTGAAAAGCTAATAAAAACAAGCCCATTTTAAATTAAATAAAAGTTGGAAGCAGGCGGGACCCATTTGACTTTGAAACTATAATAATGGTATGGGCCCCGCCTGCTTCCAACTTTTATTTAATTTAAAATGGGCTTGTTTTTATTAGCTTTTCAGTTAGTTTTAGTATAAGGTTGCAGTCGAGGCTTTTAATTTTTTTAATTACGTTTTTTATTGACTTGGGATAATAGTCTTTTTGCCAATCATTAATTGAAAGTAATTCATTTATTTTACACTTCAATATTTTTACCTCCCTACAAAGAACACTTCCACTTATAAATAAACATTATTGTTAATTCATTTACTCCTTTTTGTTACAATAACCAACTAAAACTGATTTTATTACAATAATATTGCACTTACTGTCACTTGGCGGAATAAATACAAAATGGCATCACTAAAAAAACAACTTTCATTTAAAATATTTTTTTTATCCGGACATAATTAGGTAATATGATACTTTGAAAAAACGTAGAAAAATAATAGAACTGCCTTCATATATAAGTCTCTTTTAGACGCCCAAATTAAAGTCAGCTAAGCTTTCGCCATTGTTCTTTATGTCTAACGGTGTTTTTGGTGGGGGTGGAACGTCATTATTTTGGTTTTATTGAAATTTATTTCCGGATTATGTTCTATCATCCAATTTATAATTTCTTTAAATATGGAGTTTAATTTATTATTTAGGTTAATATGGGAGTCACATGAGGCAACTATTGATATGTCATCCGCGAACAAAACGCAGAATTCTTTTATATGGTTAGGAAGGTCATTGATGTATATAAAAATAAAAGACAGCCAATTACGGTTCCTTGTGGGATTGAGGCTTTGATTGGGATGTTAATGGACCGGAATAGTTCTATTTCTTTTGATTTATGGTTGTAATATTCTATTTCTACCAGTTGTTCTCTATTTTGTAAACCATTCGTGACATTTGCCGCGGATTCCTATGCTAAATAGTTTATTTAATAATACACACATCAAAAGTGTCTAGGGATCAAGCATTTTTATGCGGATTTCTTGAGATTGAGATGTGGCTTTGTAATAAATTTATGATTTTATAAATTTATATGGATCCTTTTTGGTGCATTTCATAATTTGAAACAGGAACTGTTAATCAAATTCGAGTAAAAGATGAAAATCAGCTGTCAATATTTTCCCTATAAAAACATACAACGCATTGAAGACATTAGTAGTGCTACTGTTTCCCTACTACTGATTAGAACCAACGTTATTATGGAGCGGCGACGTCATTTAAGCAGGGAAGAAATGCTCAGAGCCGTGGGAATGATAGAAGCTGGTTCCCGGCAACGTACTGTGGCTTTAGCTCTGAATACAAGTCAGAGTGTTATCAGTCGACTTTGGACACGTTACCGAAGCACTGGTACCGTGGCTGAGCGCCATGGAGGACGGTATCGCTGCACCACACGGAGACAAGACCGATACATTCAAATCTTAACTCGAAGAGCTCCAACAATAACCGCCATGATGTTAGCCGTGAGGCTTCATCACTCTTCAGGGAACTTAATTAGCGACCAAACAGTCAGAAACCGCTTGCATGAAGTGAACCTTCATTCCCGAAGACCGCTACGGGTACCACCTATAGCAATGCACAATCGTAGGATTCGATATCAATGGGCTCTTGAACACAGAAATTGGGTAGAAGAACAATGGCGTTTCGTGTGCTTTTCTGATGAGTCTCGTTTTGGTATGAGACCGGATACAAGACGTATACGTTACTGGAGAACCCCTGGACGCCAACAGCGATTAAAATCCTGCCAGGAAGTCCATCCTTATAGTGGTGGAACCATCATGGTATGGGCGGGTATTTGGATCGGCGGAAGAACTGAGTTGATTTGGATCAGAGGCAACCTCAACGCTCAAATTTATGCTGAGACGATTGTATCTGACGTCATCGTTCCTCTACAAGTGCAAATCGGTCCCTTATTTCAGTTAATGCATGATAATGCACGACCGCACACCGCAAGAGTTGTAAGACAGACTCTCGCCGCAGCTAACATCAATGTCCTGCTCTGGCCTGCTCAGTCGCCAGACTTGAACCCGATTGAGCATGCATGGGATATGCTACAGAGAAGAGCTCTGCCGAATATGGAGGGTATCCAGTCGCAAGAAGACCTTTTTTTGTTGTTGCAACGAACATGGGCGGCCATTCCACAGCGTGATTTGGATGAACTCATTTTGAGTATGCCAAACCGATGTTCTTGTGTTGTTAGTGTTCGCGGTAGAAACACGGATTATTAATTGTTTAAGTTACCCAATAAAATTTTAAAGAAAACTGTTATTTCAGTCTTTTTTTCGAACTTTAATGTTAGTGGTTCAAATGTCAAAAATCCCTTTATTAGGAAAATGGCAAATTTCTTTATTAATGCAAAGGTGACTTGGTTTATCGTTACTGTGACAAACGAAAACACTTTATTTGATGAATCCTTAAAGAAGATTTTAATTAATATCAATCAGGAGAAAAGTTATTGCAAAAATATATGTTGATCCCTAGACACTTTTGATGTGTGTATTTGAAATTGTACTTTGTCGTAAGCTTTTGTCATATCCAGCAATATACCTATAGCGTATTTTTTATTGTTAATAATATTGAGGGCTTTTTGTATGTACTTATAGACTGCTAAGATAGTGGATCGGTTTTTTCGGAAACCGTTCGGATCGGAACCGAAACCGACAATCATTAAATATGTTAAATTTTTCACAAAACGCGTAGACTCTATTGCACATGGCTTTTTCGAATATTTTAGAAGCTGTTGGTAAGAGGGCAATCGGACGATAATTATTTGTGTTAGTTTTTGAGTTTTTCTTGTGAATTGGTTTAATGAGAGCTTTTTTAAGCGGTCAGAAAATGCACCATCTTCAAACGATTGGTTTATTAGCTTGAAAATGGTAGGGTAAATTCATTTGCATATTGTTTCAGTAAGATTGGTGGAAGTTCATCAATACCATAGCTAGATTTATTTTTTAAGTTTCTTATTATTATATTACATAAAATTCTAAATGCACAACTCAGGCTGAGTAAATGCATATACTGCGTAGCCTTTAATTTACCCTTTAACACAATTGTCCCAAGTAACGTAAAGACTGCCTAAATTCAGTGGCTTTCCATCTATCACTATCAGAAAGAGGCCTTGGTAATTCTGCAAAATCTTTATAGCTTAAGTGATTCCTCATATCTAGGAGTGTTTTGTTAACATCATCTAAGTCATTGGTCATCATTCGTACAGACATATTATATTACCTTTACAACAAAATGAAATCAATCTGTTCATTACGCCCAGGCACACCAAGTGCATATAATCCAATGGAATATTTTTAATCAAATCAATTTCTAGCTGTAACAACGGGGTTGTGTTCACATGATAATCTTCACCATAAAACCCAGTACGAAAATGGCTATCTGTTCGTAAGGCTGCATTTAAGTCACCATAACACTCTTATTTAAATCTTATTTAAATAATTGCCTTCAGTGGTACATTTTGTGCCCCCAAAATAAGAATTGTGACCTTTTGTACACAGTACGAACGATTGAGCACATATTATCTTAAACAAAGAAATATCTTTGTTTTGATTGTTAAGCAATATGCCAGTTTCTTTTAAAACTAAATATTCTGTTATAAACGGGCCCAATATTTCATGAAGATGCTTAGGTTTTTTTATAACCATGCCAGACACCTATAAGGAATGGTTTTTTGCTTGAACAGATACTACCTAGTAACGGCTAAAATTGGCAACCAGAACTTTTTGTCAGTTGTAAACCATCAATATTTAAATCAAAGCATATTACTTGATCAATCAATGTTTTATCATTTCGCATTGTATTACATATTCCTTTTGCTAATCCAAAATGGTAAAAGTTACCCGAACTAGTAGTAACAATATTACTTGTTTTATCAACTTTTAAAATTGTTCGACAATCAGAAGATAGATTGATTAGTTCCTCTACAACAATAACTTTTTTTTAATTGTTAAGAGATTATTGAAAACGTTGTGAGTAACTTTATTTTCAAAAGCCCATTGTTTTTAATCTTGTTTTAAATCTGCTACATCAGTATCTGTAGGTGCCCTAATAGCATTTATTGTTGGCAGGTGGTCACATTAACCTCGTTAGTTAGACAACGGTTAGATTTAGCCACCTTTTTGAGGTAAGTAAGGCCTAAACCTAAGGGCCATTGTAGAAATTCCAACTGAGGGCTATTGTTTTTGCAATGTTGGGCCATATGGCACAATATATACAATTATTCTACAGTAGGCAAATAGTTGGGTCTGGTTATAATAGAATTAATGAATTAAAAACGTTATTAAAGAAAAAAAAAACTGTTTTATTAAATATTGGAAATGGTAACATATTCATTGCAAATACGCTCGCAGTATCACAAGTATAGTATAAGGGGTTATTCCCATCCTTCCCACTACGGAATCACGTATTTTGTTATTGGGGAGAAAGGCAATAATAAAAAACGTATTCTTTATTTCCCCACTACGCAATATGTGAAATATTGTCCATACTAAATTTATAAATGAACTGTGTGTTGTATTTTTATACATTTTTATGTATTTATTTGCATAAAACCACTATTGTGCACAAGAGCAAAACACACGTTCCAGAACTCTTCTTGTAATTGTGCTAGTTCCTTTGCCACCAATAAAGCTCAAATTGCTTATCTGCAACAAAAAGTACAAGACTCATAAGTATTATGACTATTAAATGCAAATATATTATGAAGGATCAAGTCATACAGTTAAGTAAAAGCTTCTAAGTATTTTTAATTGTAAACAAAAAAAGAAGCAATTTTTCTTTGTTTTGTTCTGCATCAAGCCAATTCTGAATGTTTTTAAGATCGTCAAAAGATTTCAACGGCAAATCTATCTCAATTGGTAAATTGGCTAGAGTAGTTGGCAAAGGAGATGATATTTTCAATAAAATAGCATTCTGAGTTTCCTTAAGTTCCTCAATTTCTGTTTTCATATATCCAAGATGGTCGGCAATGACATCTAAAACAACAGTAAACTAATTAGTGTCTTAAACGTAGAAACCAACTGATTAAAAACTACCAAATTCACTACAGTTATCCATCCATATAATGCTGTCTAAGATGTAAAGAAAAATATGTATGCTTGTATTATTTTTTACCTAAAGAAGAACTAATTTTTTCCAAGACTGAATTTTGTGTAAGTTTTGACTGTAGTGTCGTCAGTGTCAATGATAAATTATAAATTTCCTCATTAATCGGGTGACGTGAAGATATGGGAGAATCTTAAAAATAAAAAAAATATTATTTTAAAAGCTTCACCAGAAGTAGTATATAATTGGGGATTCTGGATCACTTCGCTTTGCTCACTCCGCGATCCAGAATGCCCCAATTAAACACTACTTGTATCTATTCAAATTATATCACTTTTCATCTGATTTTTAATTGAAATGTCTTTTAACCTGATTTAAATAAAAGGAATTTCATTCCTCAGTAGAATCTGGTAGCATGTCTTCTGAATCAGGTATAACTCGATATCATGCATAATGTTCCTCATTGCTGATGTCTAAACACTGCTGAACCTGCTTTTAAATTTTGAAAACCAACCTGCATATCGTTAACTCGGGAAAATGTTAGCTTTCTATTACCACTTTTGAGAACAAGTTCTTGAAATCCTGAATTTAATGCTTCATACATTTTTTGATAGAATAAATCTTCTTGCGTTATAACTCTGATCTGCGGCTTTAATGAATATTGGCTCGATTTTTTATGAGCGGGCTGCATATCACGGACATATATAACTTTACCATTAGCATTCCAAATAATAATTTTACAAACGCCTTCAGATGAATATTTCACTGATTCTTGCATTGCTAGCTAATATACTTTATTAAATTGATATGTTAATTATTTTAATTCAGTGTATGACCATTTAACTACATTTGTAGGAATCGTTTAAAATCTCTGTAAGTTATTTATACCTGAGGCTCTATTGCTATATTGTTTCTTTATAAATCTATTTTATAAAGAAACAATATAGCGTTTTGATTTGTCAACATAATCTGTTCCTTTTACAGAATTTAAATAAAAGCAATCAGGAAAAAATATTGCATGTTGCATCCAAGGATCATCGTAATACTCCCAATCTTCGATCACACGAAAAACATAACTTTATCTTTTAAACCACTTCCACAGCAAAAAAAACCAGCATCAGCCATTTCCATCACCAATCTTCGTTTTGAATCTACTGTAGCCCCATCGTGTCTGAATGAACATAATCGAACTTTATATTCATTATACATTTCATAACGTGGGCTGGAATAATTTTGAAACATTTTACGAGTCCTTATACTGGTATGTATGCAAGTAAAATGAACTCTTGTATCCGGTGTTGTCAATTTATCATGATGTGCTACGAGTCTTACCTTAACTTACCTATTGATGTTTTCTGCTATCTTTAGAATATTATAGCACAGTTCACTGTGGTATTCTGTATCTTGTGTATTTGTTTTGAAATAAAACAAGAAAATATTTACTCAAAATCCTTTATTTTCATTATATTGTTATGATATAAACAGGTATAATTATTTTTTTCAAAGCAGTCCTTTATTTTCTAAATTACTGTTAAAATTTCATTATCAACCCACTTTTTTAAACAAGAAACATTTTTTAGAGCACATACATTCGAATGATATACACAGCTAAATATATTACTAGACATTCCATAATTGTCAAATAATTTTTGTAAACTAGGACAGTGCTTATCTTCTAAATTGTATATTCTATCATGTTTTACAATGTTTCTTAACCACTACACTTTTTCAAATCTTTTAACATAAATGTTTTTATCTTTCAGACAAGGTTCAATGTATTTCTGTAAGTTTAATTATGGTATAAATCCCTCTTTCCAGAAAATGTTTCTATTTCGCTCTCCAATTGACTTGTATTCTTTATTTTTTGGTGAGATTGTTAAATGGGTATGGTGGTTTGATTAACAATACCATAATTTGATTTCCGCATGCTATTGCTATTTCTTTCACGATAAATTCGTTACTTTCCGTCTTAAAACCTTGCACATCGACTATGGTGTTCATAACAATTTCCTTACAATACTACTTAGAGGTTTATATTCAATCAGACGATCGTTGATGTCATCAACGATCGTCTGATTGAATATAAACCTCTGACAATAGGTAGATGTATTTTCTGGTATATCTTCAGAACTTTCTATTTCCAGTCTCACATCTACAGCTCCAGTTTTCAAGTTAGATGGGTCCATGCCTCAGTGCCTACATCAGTTTGATTTTTTACAGTAATTAGAGCATGCTGCCATCTGTTTACTGGTAAAACCTTGTCTATATCATCACACTTGTAGACTTTGACCTCCACATATTGTGAACCAGTTTTCTTAGGATGAGTTTGTTTAGAATAGCCGTTTGCAATTTTACTACTTATGTAAGATAAGAGATGTGTTTTTTTTTACCATATGAAGCTGAAGAAGTGCGCGGCTGTTCTTCATCCTCGCTGTCGCTGCGGAATAATTCAGCAGCAGTAGGTAGATCCGGCAGCATAACCGCGTTGATCTTCTATTTCTTAGCTCTCGATGGCTTGGCTGACGTTGAAGCCGAGTTTGAGAGCTTGCTCCGCTTTTTCTTAGCTTGCAAATCAGCCTCCTCAAGGACTCCCACACTCGAACACTCGTCCTCTGATAGGAAGAGACCCTCTACTAGCTGAACTGTTAAAGACCTGAAATCAAAACAATATTTGATTAAGTAAAGGTATTTTTTAAGAAGTTGCTTTTTTGAGGAAACTTTAATACCATTTATTTCACTCAGACGAGCTAAAATAGCTTTTGGCTTTAAGTGAAATGCTTATTAATTTCGTCCTTTGTCTCTTGGGTTATGCCATAATCATTTTTGGTCCCAATAATCTCATGATCATGATCGCTGCTTGTGCGGTACAGTAAGACAGCATCGGAGTTCGATTCAAAAAGCAAATAAATTCGTGCTGCACACTGAGGGCCTCGGTATTTAACTTTGTTGCAACGGTAATACTGTTTTTTACCTTCTTCTGTCGTGTGAGTAAATTTAGCAGTCCAAATCTTTTCATCTCGAAGAAATTGTTGTGCTTCGTCAAAATTTACGAACTTTTTGACAAATATCCAGTCTAGGCCACCTTTTCTCGTTCGTTTGGTACATGGCTCCTCTTGTGACTCGGGTTCACTGTCCGAACAATACACAGGAACATCACTTTGTTGTTGTATATTACTTGATGTCGGAAATTCCATGGTATATCATCAGTTTAAATTAACATTAGATAAACTCAAAAGTCAAATGCACACTAATTACACACAAATATTGCAATTATTGTTTTTATAAGCTTCACCTTTGTAAGAAATTCTTCTCTATGCTATCTACAGAACTACATTCCTGGTGCGGATGCGGGGAGATAATAGCGGTAGCTTCTCGAAGGACCAATGGCGGGGATATAATTTGGCGGTGAAATATTGACCACACACAGTAATGAGCTGACCAGGGTAGGAAAAGGACTTACTTGATATTCTCTGGATGTAGCACGTGGCTGTCTGGACAGCTTGAGAAGATCTTGCACGCGTGCTGAATCTCTTCCTTCTTAGTTGCTGAGCACTTTCACTTTGGTCTTTATTTTGTCACACGTGTGTGGCCAACACGGATAGTTGATAGTTTTTATATTTATAGATATATTAGTGGTTTAATTATCTCGGTGCGGCGATTGTAACTTGCATAGCGGGCGGTGGTTTCTTTATGAAGACTCAGAGACACAAAATGGCGGAAGTAATTATACTTTTTTCTTGCGAATCACAGCGTCTGAGCGATGATTGGTTGGCAATGAATGCGCCAATCAGTGGCGCGTGCGGTGAACATTTCTTCTCTCTCTGGTTTATGGGAATTGGATAGGAGGAAAGGAGATATGGTCAGCTCAAAAACCGCGGTCAAATAGGAATCTGTATTCTAATATGTAAGATGCGTTCGGAAATATGATGATAACAATAATTATACCATTAGAGGCGCGTTCCGAAATGTGACAGTAGAAAATTATAAATTAAATAAAACTTGCGCAAGCATCCTGCCCGGCTTTGAGGATATGCAATATTCTCAAAAGGAGAGAAATATAATAATATATTAAAGCGTACTAAGAAAATAAAATATTTTAAGTATGTTAACTACAGCTAAATTTGGTTTATTACGCGGTGATGTTATTGAGAAGGTAAAGTACATAGTTTGACAACGGGTCTCTTGAAAGAGCCACTGCATGTCTTTACCATAGCAACGCGGGTTGTCCCATCCTTGCCGGGAAAAACTTCGGTGATTACACCCATTGGCCAACGTAAAGGAGGGACATCATCCTGATGTATGAGAACCACTGTACCAATCTTAATATTGTCTGCGCTATTCAACCATTTTTGTCTAACTTGAAGATTATGTAAATATTCTATGCGCCATCTCCAGAAACTACAAATCATCTGGTCAAGCAATTTTTTGCGGCAAGTTAGAGACTTCGTCGTTTCGGGAACATTAATGACAGGCAACGAAGTCAACGGAGAAGCCATTATAAAATGAGCGGGAGTAAGCGGTTCTGGGTACGGATCCTCATTCAGGACACAAAGCGGTCTGGAATTTAGAACTGCCTCAATTTCAGTGAGAACAGTCGAAAGCTCCTCATAGGTAAGAAGTTGAGAACCGATAACACGGTATAAATGCGTTTTAATAGCTTTAATATTTGATTCCCACAGCCCTCCAAAGTGGGGAGCGCGGGGTGGAATCATTTTCCACTCCATGCGGTAACGGTTAGCAAGTAGTTCTTGCAACTGAGCCTTGGTTCCAACGAAATTGGTTCCGTTATCGGAATATAAATAAGAGACGGGTCCTCTGCGGGAAATAATTTTTTTAAAAGCGGAAATAAAAGTGTCCGAAGACACATCGGTAACCAACTCAATATGAACTGCTTTGGTAACGAAACAAATGAATAAACATATGTAAGCCTTCTGACTTCTTTGACCTCGGCGTCTACATAATGTTACTTTAATGGGACCAGCGTAGTCCACACCCGTATGAACGAAAGCTTTAGTCTCCTGTACGCGACACGCGGGTAAATCAGCCATCTTTGGGCTAGGGTGAGAAGGAGAAACTTTAAAACAAAAGTTACAAGCATGTAATCTTGGTCTGATTACACCTCTAGAAGAGAGGATCCAATATTTTTGGCGCAACAGAGAACTAACAAGGCTTACATCGGCATGACAATAAATGCGATGATAATAATCTATTAGAACATGTGTAAAATTGTCATGTTTAGGTAAAAGAGCGGGATGCTGAGCTTCATAAGGAAGGTTCGCATTTGACAATCTGCCGCCGATTCTAATTATATTATGCTCGTCTATGAAGAGATCGAGTTTTTTATATTGTAAGCGAAGCTTTTTACTTTTAATTTCGTCATAAATATCTTTAAAATGAAATTGTTGAATACAACGAATTAAATAAATTTCAGCGGTAGCTAATTCACGGACAGTAATTGTTTTGTGTAATTTATCATAAGGAATAATCCGCAAAAATCTCAGAATGTATACAATTTGCGCAATATTTTATTTAATGATGCAAATTTTTGAGAAAGACTATATATTAAGTTAAGTTCTAATGCGGTAGATACCAATGTTAGAGATTTATTATTAAATTCAGGCAATTGTTCGTTGCATGAAGAAACAAAAGGAGTGATAGGCCACTCAGCAGTTGGGCGCAGAAGCCACTCAGGGCCATGCCACCATAAATCGTGGTTTAGTAACTGTTCGGGTAGGAGACCTCGAGACAGACAATCACTAGGATTTTCCTTTCCGTTAATATGATAAAAATGCTTAGGATCAAGATTTTCTTGACATTTAGCGACGCGGTTACTAACAAAAATGTTCCATTTGTGTGGTGAGGAATGAATCCATGAAAGCGTAATTGTAGAATCGGAAAAGGCAAATATATTATTAATAGCGGTACGAGAGCGGTAAGTGTCATAAACTAGTTTAATTAATTTAGACAAAAGAACAGCGGCACAGAGCTCTAGACGAGCTAGAGATACGACCTTAACAGGTGCAACTTTGGATGTAGCCCACATCAAATTTACGTGTGTGTGTTACCATTTGTATCAGTGACATGTAAGTATATGACGCAGCCATATGCATTCAAGCTGGCATCAGCAAAACCTATATTTGTCACGCAACCCATAGAAACGGCTACATGACGAGGTAATTTTAAAGAAGAAAGTAAAGGTTTTTTAAATTTTTGAAAGAGAAGTACAATCGAATCGGGTGGCGTTTCATCCCAATCTGTATTTAATTTCCATAATTCCTTTATAAGTAATTTCGCGAATAAAAGTACAGGAGCCACAAGACCGAGAACATCCCACAGACGGGCAATAGTAGAAAGTATGGAGCGTTTAGTACAACTTTTATCCAAATTAGAAGTGGTAAAGGTGAAACAGTCTTCAGAAGGAATCCATTTGAGTCCAAGAATCTTTAAATTATCCCCATCAGAGAAATTAATAGAAGAGCGGTTGGAATGTGGAATGGCCTCTAGTAGTTCCGAGGAATTAATTTAATTAAGTAATTCCCATTTAGTAAGGTCAAAGCCCCCAGCCTTAAATAAGGCGATAAGTTCAGTGGAAAGAACCTTGGCTTCTTCCAGAGAAGGGATCGAAGTAGCCAAGTCGTCCATGTATAGCTCCTGAGAAGCAACAATGGATGCTCGTGGGAAGCGATGTTTTTCCTCTTCTGATAGCTGTCGCACAGTGCGCATGGCTAGAAAGGGACTGGACTTGAGACCAAATGCAACTCGGTTAAATTGAAATTCGCGAATAGGTTCAGCGGTATTAAATCGAAACAATATTGTTTGGTATTTTCGATGCTCATCAATAACAGCAATTCGAAGATACATCTGTTTTATGTCAGCTGTAACTGCAATAGGGAACAAACGGAATTTTAAAAGTAATAAAAATATGTCGGCCTGTAAATTCGGCCCTATGTGTAACAAGTCATTCAATGACACGCCATTATGAGACTTTTCGCTCGCGTCAAGAACGATGCGAACTTTAGTGGTTTGTTTATCATTCCTAATAACAGGGTGATGTGGTATGTAATAACCTACAGTCTGATCAACAGAACTAGGCGTAATTTCAGTTAAATAATTTTGATCGATATACTCTTGGATTATTTCATTATAACTAGCGCGCAAAGCAGAGTCGCGAAGCTTAGTTTTTTCCAAATTGATTAGACGTCGATAAGCGACAGCATAAGAATATTCAAGTGAATCTGGATTCTTACAGAATGGTAACGCGGTACAATAGGTACCTACCACTGGAGTCACGCGACACAGTAGAAGCGTACAGCTGTTCACACTCCAGTTCCGCAGGGCTCATAAAAGATTTTGAAGGTATTTCTTCGATATTCCAAAATTTGTGTAAAGATTCGTCTAAAGACAGAAAACAATGAGAATTATCTATATTTAGCGCGGTAGAAAAATATGAAGCGGTATTTAATTCAGCGGGACTTTAATTATTATTAGATAAACTAGCGGGTACCTCACCCATAAGAATGTAACCAAACACGGTTTCAATAGCGGACGGAGCGGTAGGTGAGATAATTTTATTGTGAAGTAATAAATACGGGAACAGTTTTGCCCCTAGAAGCAATTCGACTTCACCAGGTACATGCCATAGTGCGTCTGCGAGCGGTAAATCAAACAAATGTTGCACTGCAGAAGTGTCAACAAGGTGAGATGGTAAGTTGTCCGTGATACAATCGACAACAAGAGCGGTAATTTTAAAAGAATTAATTTTATTGTTAGCAGTAACTGTAATCTCAACGTAACCTATGATAGGCCGCGAAGAACTTCCGAATTTTTTTTATTTTTATAAACGAGTTTGAAAGCGGTAGAATGTTTAATTGTAGTTTTTTACAACAGGCGGAAGTAATTATATTATTTTGCGAAGCGTTATCTATTAAACATCTCACAGAAACGTGTTTACAATATTTGTTATCAACGTAGACTCTCGCAGTTGATAGAAGCAGGGACTAAATAACCCAAAAATTACTCTATCTTTAAATTGCGGTATGACGTCATACCGAAAAATAACGGTTGTCGCTTTATTTCGATATCCAAATTGACTTCGGTACCGAAACTTTTTGTGTATAAATACAAAAAGGTATATTTCGGTAGCGGTACTAAAACCTTAATTAATAAAGATATGATAGAGACGGATATTGACCGCCCCTGGCCCTAGTTCGGGAGCGCGAGTTTCTCATCAAATTGCATTAGTTTGGCTTGTTCTCGAGGCACGAAGTCACATGCGCCACGCATAATTTCTTGTGGATAACAATGTCAAATAGCACACGAAAAGTTATAATTACAGAAAAAGGTAAGTAATAAATACGTATGTGGATACTTATACTGTAATAAAGTGTCTTTGTAACCTGAAAATAAATGATTAAATAAAAATAAAATACCCAGGAAACCTTCTGTTACTCACACGAATCGAATTTCCGGATTCTCAACCTTTTGATGATTTCATATATTCGAGAAAAATCGATAAAAATATCCATAAGGCAACTCACACCTTTGATTTACATAAGGACCTGCGTGATTATCAAACTAATGATGATTTATCCAACTCTGGAGAAATGTATACCCATAAAGATAACACTATTACAACAACAAGAGAAATTGGTACTATGACGGAATACGAAGGCTACAACTTGAGTACAGAAAAAGAAACTGAATGTAACGAGTTCTTTGTGAAAATAGTAGCATTAGAGATGTCTAAGTTTCACGGAAACATGCGTTACAATAAGATGAAGGAAATATTGGATATACTGAAGAAAAGTGACACTTAAAAAAATATATATTCTTATTAATTAACGGCTGATTAAATTGTACCTAAGCCACATGATTGTCTCCTACCTAGGATTATTTGGTAAATTTAATAAAACAAATATTGAAATTGAATCATTTATTTCTTTTAATCATTATTTATTTTAACCATCTAGTATATGAACCAATGATTAACCATAGATAAGATAATTTTGGTAATAATCCCGAAGGGGGTTAACGTACTCATCATAATTAACAACTTTTACTATAAACAAACTTTGGAATTGCGAAAAAAAAGTCAGCTGTTCTATACAAGTTTCGAATGTAGGCATTGAACTTTGTATAGAACAGCTGACTTTTTTCGCGTTTCCAGAGTAGGTTTATAGTAAAAGTTGTTCATTATGATGAGTAGGTTAACCCCATATACGTATTAACAAACATCCTGTATAAGACAATACAGAAAACTTTACACAGAGTCAATTATACTATTCAACATTGTGTCAGGTATAGTATAACATAAATTTTTTCTTCTAAGTCTTAAAATTTCAACATAATAAATTATATTAGTTAAAATCCTAATCAGTCGCTTTTACTACAAATCACAGGTGGATGCTCAAAAAAAGTTATTATGAATCATAAAAATTAAATGCCTTTTAATCATACTCTACTTTTGCAACATTGCTCCACTATTGACATACTATTTAAAAACGTAATAAAAAAGTCAAATGCTCTATTTAACACAAATGTCTTAAACAAAGGTTTAATCATTAAAAAGAGAAAGAGTTGTCAATATATTTTTAAATAGCAATATTTAACTGTTGTTTCTTAAAATTAAAATGTCCTAGACTATGTTGTTATTTAAATTATAACGCAAATCACTTAATATAAATTTTAACGATGAAAATAAGCGTTCTACGCTAACTTGTGTGGCTGGGGTAGCTAGAACTGTACTTGCCAAGCGATACAATTGCAGCTCGCTCAATGCTTCACTTTTCCAAAATTGTATTATATTTTGTTTAGTTGGTAGTCGTGGATGAGCAGAAAAGTTCTCTAAAATAGCTGTTATATTTGCACGAGTTTGGATATAGTGCTCACGCTGAGAACATCTTTTCAAGTGTTCGGTTTGAGATAGAATCAATTCCATTTCGTCTACAACAACGGAAACCGGTTGAGATGTATCTTGATTATCAGTTTCTGTTGTCAGGACATCTGCCTCTACTTTTAATATTCGCAACCAAGACAAGATGTCTGATGGCTAAAAGTTCTTCCTCGACTGAAAGCACGACCTGAAATCTAGGATCTAGATATAAAGCGCCCACGAAGGTGGAGTTGAGCATAAGTTGCTTTTCTCTTATTTTCATGTGACTGCATATCAGTTGCGCTAGCGGTACCTGCACGTGCGATATCTCTAAATAACATCTGGACCAGTGGTAGTAAAAGTCTCCAAGAGTTAATTGCTCTTCTTGTAATAATTTGGTCAACACTTTAGCTGGTTTCAGTGCATTAATCAGGTCAAGTAAAGCATCCCAAGTGGTTGGAGTGACAAATAAAATTTCACCGGGGTTACTTGAACAATACTCTCTTTATTCAATTAATCTTTCTATCATATCTAATGTTGAATGCCAACGCGTAGTTATGTCCAGAATAGGTTTATTTTTTGTTGCTATTTGGAGAATATTTTTCATTGTAGGGGTTCGAAGTTTCCGCACAATAGCACGAGCTTCTTCCAGTATACATATGGATTCATCTTCTTTTATAGCATCGTTAACAGCAAGCTGCAAGGTGTGTGCTGCGCATCGAACCGACGTTATACAGTATCCCCGCTCTGTATCATCAGAGTCACTTTGTAGTGATATTTGTATGGGTTCCATTTCCATATCCTGGTTAAACTCTTCATCTGAGCCCGAGTCATTTAATTCATCGTTCAACAGTTGGACCATTTTGACCATATTCGCACCATTGTCTGTCGTGATCGAGTAAATTTGTTCTATATTAATTTTATACTTTCTTAGAACATAAAGTAGTTTTTCTTTTAAATATTCTGCAGTGCTCCTGGCATGCAACTCTACAACACCTAAATGTTTTATGTGTATAGAACCATCTGCAATATATTGAGCATTCACTGCAAAAAATAATCGATCTAACCGATTGGCGCTGTCAACTTTTATTGAAATCATTCGCCCTCTAATATCTGCAGCTATATAAGCTCTTTTCTTTTCTGCTATCTGCGAGACAAATTGCTTTATAGAATGAGAATTTAAAGATTGGGCTTCTCTCGAATTGATGGGAGTCATAGAAATAATGTTTCTAAAAGCTAAATCGTCAATAATTGAGAATGGTCTTCCATGGACTGTCACCAAATTGACACATTGATTTTTAAATAAATAATTTTACTGCTAGAAGAAGGAGCAGTAACACCACCTGTGCTCGTACTGGCTACCGCGTCAGTAATACTATTTTCTTTATTTGTAATATCTTTCAGCAAACGGTTCCGCTCAGTAACTATTGCGTATTCAGTGGGATGGTTGGATGACAAATGATACATTAGATTTGTTCCATGGTCACCCTGAAAATAAATAATATCATGTTAAATATCCATATCCATACTAATATTATAAATGTGAAAGTATGTTTGTTTGTTTGTCCTTCTTTCACGTCGCAACGGAGCGATATTATGGTATGATTAAAGCGCTTAGTTATAAAGTTAAGTAAGTTATTTTATTTTATAGGTTATTTTATATTATTTTATTTTATATGGGTCTTGGACCTGAAAAATAAATAAAAGATTTTTTTTTTATGATAAATGTTTTTTAAGTTTTTTCTTAAAATCAGAAAGAGGTTTACAGAATACATCTACCTACTAGGTTTCACATGTATGGTCCTAATAGTTTCGGAATAAAACGGCTGTGACATACGGACGGACGGACGGACGGACAGACGGACAGACAGACATACAGACAGACGGACAGACATGTCGAAACTATAAGGGTTCCGTTTTTTGCCATTCGGCTACGGAACCCTAAAAAAACTTATGTAACAAATATTAATTTGCAACATAAAAACTAGGAATTGTCGTAACTATTTGTAGTTTTAATCTAATAGATATAATACAAAGATAGAAGAGATTAAAAGATTTTTTTAAATAAATATCGCGCAGAATCGAACCCGGCCGAATATTCGGTTCGGTACATGTTGGACCGAATATTCGGCCGAACAGTCGTATTCGGTTGAACCTACATTCGGCGCATCTCTGTATACATTTATATGTTTTATTAAGAGGCTCAAAGAAACAGAAGAGAAACACATTTAATAGATTTTTCAATTTAATAGATGACATCATCAATCCGTTTCATGTTTGCAACCTCTGCTTCTTTAGATCATTCATGATGTAAACCTTTGACACAGTATAGAGAATTAAGTTTTGTATCAACTTTTAGTGTTAAATTTTTCTTTAAAATACAAGCTGTTATCTCTCTCCAAATAATCGTCCAACAGTCCAACTGAACTGTTCAAGAAGATTGTTCGTTTGAGTTCGTACAAGTTTAAACGTAATTATTGTGTTGTTGTTGCGCGATCGCTCCGATGATGGCGGTTGGATGGCGGTAAATCCTAAGCAGATCAAAGAAGTTGGTCAGCCACACGAACGGACCCTCCACACATCGTTAGTTTGTGTTGGAATGTTGGACAATTGTTTGGAGCCAGCATTATAGGTCTATCTTTGGGTTGAGCATTATATATAATTAGGTGTATCTTTCAAGTATTGTTTAGTGCTATAGTAAAAATCAAAACACTACAAAGCCAAAAATAATTTTAATTTCGGTAGTCGGTGTTATTGGTTTTGTATTTTCTTTTTTTTTTCACACCGCCTTCCGAAATTAAAATTATTTTTGGCTTTGTAGTGTTTTGATTTGGAAGTCGGTTTTATTTTTTGCAAAAAAGTTTTTATTTTCGTGCTTTTTAGTGGGTCAGTGAATTTTCCAATCCAAGCGAACAAAAAACGCAATGCAGAGTAAACGAAAAGATCATCAACGTAAATATTTTTTTAGACTTTTGTTGATTTTTCAGAAACGGCTTGTCCGATTTCGATAAAATTTTCATGGGACCATTTGGGAAGTATACCTTTTCTAACAAGATAAGAATTTTTCAAATCGGTTGGCAAGCGACGGAGTTATGTGCGGACAAACATTAAAAAAAAAATACAAACATCCGAATTGAGAACCTCCTCCTTTTTTAGAAGTCGGTTAAAAAAAGTATGGGTAGGTAGGTCTTTTTATCTGCGAAAAAATAAAAAGTAGCATGTCAATCACTGACCGGTAGATATTGAGTATGTATGTATTGTATAAAATAATCAGATACGAACTTACTTTTAGTACGGCTGAGCATCCAAGCACTTGGCAGGTAGAAGAATTATTTTCCTTTGAAAATGAAAAAAACGCATAAACTGCGTTTTTACGTTTTCGTCCCATAATTATTTTCTAAATAACACGACACACACAACACAACTTTTATTGACAGAGTATTAGTGGTCACTGTGTGCGAGCGTCCGGCGACAAGCGACAAAAGCAGGTTTTAACAGGGTAGCCGGCGCGCACGCCTGTGCTTTGCCCACCCTTGCCGGTGCCTCACAACCGTCGTCCCACGTCCTGCAACGGTAAATTCTATGTTTTTCGGTACCGATATCGCATAAAGGTTAAATAACGGTATAGCCTTACCTTTATTTTATTAAGGTACATTTATTTTATACAGGTATCGTAACCGTATACCGTAACCGCTTTCAGTCCCTGGATAGAAGTACTGTAGTACGTTGCGTGTTGGTACCTATGCGAGAGCACGCACACAGCGCCACCTGTTGCGAATTCGCGGAGCTAGTGACAGCGACATTTGAAACCGACCGCGGCGTCTGACAGCTGTTTTCTAGATGTAGAAGAGAATGATGCCTTTTTTACACGTTCTACAATTATGAATAGATTTACACTGTGGAGCAGTGTGCGTTAAACTAAGGCAGTTTACACATACACGTTTGTTTTTAATAAAGTCCAAACGCGAATTTGCTGAGAGTGATTGAAAGGTTGGACAAGTGTAAAGTTTACAATGATCACCTTTATTGCAATTCAAACAAGTTTGGTTATTATCACAAGCAACAAAACTATGTACTGTACTATTACGTGACTGATTGCGAGAGGAATTATTATTTTTATTAGGGTTGTTACTCACTAACGCGGTGCGAGATGATACAGTTCGATCTAATATCTTAACTTGCGATTTTATAAATTCCACGAAATCCGTATAAGTAGGAATTTCCTCATCTCTTTTATGCATTTCGAATAAATGTACGGTAGCGGGGTCCAACTTTCTCAAAGCTAAATTTAATAGAATGAAATCCTTTAAATCGTTAATTTGTAATTGTTCTAAAGCAGAAACAGACGCGTGAAGACTTTCTATGAAACTATTTAAAGATGCGGAATTATTAATTGCGGGTTTAATATTTAATATGTTAGACATGTAATGTGAGCCTAATGCTCCTTTATCCTGATACTTTTAACTAAACTGTCCCAGATAGCGGTATAATTATCACCTGATGGAATAATTCCGGCGGTAATTTGCAATGCATTTCCCTTTAGGTTACCGATCAGATACTGCTGATACGTTGAGAATCCGTAAGGTTTAAATTACTATGGATATTTGATTTAAATGATTCATAGAAAACAGGCCAGTTATCAATCCTACCATCAAAGGACGGAATTTGAATCGGTGGGAGCTTGACCACACCTTTATATTGTTTTACGTTATCATGCGACGTTGACTCGGTCGATGACCTTGAATATTGCGTGGCAATGAGAGAACGCACTCGTTATACGCGCATGTAAACACCGTCGAAAGATGTAAGACTGTTATAATCAATTTTATGATCAGAATTTAATTGCAAAGAATAGGTATTTATTTTATCTAAATTGGAACTAAATTCTTGACGACTAACTGAGAGAATCTCTGTGTCTGCCATTAATGTTTCTGCGGATCGAAGCTCAATACTAGACGTATTTACTTTTTTAGAAGTTTCATATAATGACTATAAACGTTCAAAGATTGCTTGATTTTTAGCCTGAAGTAATTTGACTTTTATTTTAAGATCTTCCATGTTGGAATATTAACAGAAAATATTGGATATTAATATTAAGTATAGCGGGTAGATTCAG
Source organism: Tholera decimalis (assembly GCA_943138885.2). Taxonomy (NCBI): domain Eukaryota; kingdom Metazoa; phylum Arthropoda; class Insecta; order Lepidoptera; family Noctuidae; genus Tholera; species Tholera decimalis. Next base: position 14,759,198 of record OW964551.2, read on the forward strand.
AATAATATTATTTTAAGCGGGTATAACCAAAGGAATGCGGTTGAATATAAGTTGTAGTTAAGTTAGCCCAGATAACTCACGATAATAAGCGGTTAGAATATTTACCTATGCTATTTCAATGCAATAGGAGAAATATTAAGTTGATACAGTAATTCTCAATGAATTATGTATTTAGCGGGAAGTAAGTACGAACTACTGAACTTTATGTACGCGTCCAATATGGCGTTTTTACAAAGTTTGTATTTTAGGTATTTTGACCTAAATCCTAGGTATGAGACTTATAATTATGTTGCGGTAAACTTATAAAAAGTATAGAAGATCGCTGATTCTTTGAATCCGGGTCGTTTGGACCAAAGTTATGATCTCAACGTAACCTATGATAGGCCGCGAAGAAATCGTAGCGGGAATGTAATTTGGCGGTGAAATATTGACCACACACAGTAATGAGCTGACCAGGGTAAGAAAAGGACTTACTTGATATTCTCTGGATGTAGCATGTGATGTCTGGACAGCTTGAGAAGATCTTGCATGCGTGCTGAATCTCTTCCTTCTTAGTTGCTGAGCACTTTCACTTTGGTCTTTATTTTGTCACACGTGTGTGGCCAACACGGATAGTTGATAGTTTTTATATTTATAGATATATTAGCGGTTTAATTATCTCGGCGCGGCGATTGTAACTTGCTTAGCGGGCGGTGGTTTCTTTACAAAGACTCAGAGACACAATATGGCGGAAGTAATTATACTTTTTTCTTGCGAATCACAGCGTCTGAGCGACGATTGGTTGGCGATGAATGCGCCAATCAGTGGCGCGTGCGGTGAACATTTCTTCTCTCTCTGGTTTATGGGAATTGGATAGGAGGGAAGGAGATATGGTCAGCACAAAAACCGCGGTCAAATAGGAATCTGTATTCTAATATGTAAGATGCGTTCGGAAATATGATGATAACAACATAATTATACCATTAGAGGCGTGTTCCGAAATGTAACAGTAGAAAATTATAAATTAAATAAAACTTGCAATACCTAGCAATACCTATTAGAAAACATTTTTGATGATGTTGATGGTATGAAGGAAACACAATTGTGATCGGTAGTTTTTATTAGTTAAATCATAAGAATGCAATAGTGATTGAAAATGATGATTAAAGAATGAAGAAATGCAATCTTGATAATAAAATACAAATTAATCACTACCTACCTAGTTAAATCACCCATTTCGGCTAAAAACAATGTCTCATTAATAATTTTTTCTGCAATAATTCTCTGCTGTTTTGGTAATTCTTGTAATTTCATGCCTACACTTCGTCCATATACTTCAAAACGATTTTCCGGAAACCTCGGACGTTTAAAATGCTCATTCACACTTCGAAGTGCCTCTTCATACGCATTCTTCGTGGATTTTGAACGATTTGGTCGTAGCGTGCCTCTTTCAGCATCAGATTGGCCTGGTGTTGGTGTATCTCTTTCGACATCAGATCGGCCTGGTGTTGGTGTATCTCTTTCGACATCAGACCGGCCTGGGGTTGATGTATCTCTTTCGACATCAGATCGGCCTGGGGTTGGTGTATCTCTTTCAACATCAGATTTGCAGGGGGTTGGTGTATCTATTTCGACATCAGATCGGCCTGGGGTTGGTGGGTCTTGTTTTAAGTTAGAATAGTTGTAATGCGATGAGAAGTGTTCCTGTAAAAAACAAATACAGGGTTTGGTATTCTCTTAGTAAATAGGCAAGGCAATAGTCAATAAATTATTCATTTTATACATTAAATAATTAACACTTGAACATATATAACACTAGGCCGCCTTTCGTACATTCTTTATTTATTTATGTTCTCTTTCTATCTTTGTCTTTTTCTTATGTGCAATAAAGAATATTGTATTGTATATATTATATATATTATGTATATATAAATGTTAATAATAAATCTGCCATTTTTGTTTCAGGTACCACAAACAGAAGGCGAATGGAAAACAATAGCACGGAAATTCCATGAAAGATGGAACTTCCCTCACTGTTTAGGTGCCATTGATGGCAAGCACGTTGAAATCGTGCCTCCGCATAACAGTGGTTCTTATTATTTCATCTACAAAAATAGACATAGCAATTGCAATTGCAATTTCCTCAGTGCAATTGTTGATGCTAAATACAAATTCTTGCTATCATCATATAGTATCAGCATATCATAAAGTATCAGATGGAGGAGTGTTCTTGAATACGAAGTTTTACGAAAAGTTGGAAAATAATGATTTAAAAATTCCTGAACAAGAGACATTGAGTGATAGATCACGAACGCTACCGTATGTTTTCGTAGCTGACGACGCGTTTCCTCTTAGAAAAGATATAATGAAACCATTTCGACAAAATGATTTGGATAGTAGAGCGAAGGAGATTTACAATTACCGAACATCACGAGCACGCCGCATAGTTGAAAACGCATTTGGCATACTAGCAGCAAGGCTTAGAATTTACAGAACACATTAATATGTCAACTAAAAACATTGCATTCTGTTGAACTGTTCGAAACTTCGACCAGTCAGAAAGTAAACTTCATTTGGATCCATGGTTTCTATATTTTCAAAATCCACCCTTCCCTCTTGCGGCATAGTTTTCAAAATCTGCATCATGTCCATGATGTGAGCTTCGTTAAAGTCATGACTTACATTTCTGGCTGACAATAAAATCTCAAAATCATTTAAAAGCAAATGTTCTTCACAAACGCGTGCAAAAGGTGGTGCGTAGTAGTTAAAATCTTTCAACAAACGAATTTTCATGTGCTTTGGTATTCGATGCCTTGTCTCGCCTGTACATCCGAATAAAATGCAAGAGTTTGAAGTATTCGGTGCCCAACTAATATGTGGTAACTGTATAATAGAATGTTGAATATCTTGTTCGTCAACTACTGCTCCACGTTGATCACCAGCATGCGGTACGACAGCTTGATCTGGTTGTACCTTGGCTTGATCTGGTTCAAATAGTTTCAGATACAATTACACATCACACATACACATCTTTTTAACACAAATCCCCTTTCAACAAGATAATAAATAAATCTTTGAAGTACCCAAAACCAAATCCAAAGACAAACGGAAAGACGAGGCAGCCGCCTTCATCCTGAGTCGAAATTAACATTGGTCCTGTCGAAACGGATCTTCGCATCGCATCGAGGATCAGCAAGAAACGGTCAGGTCGGTCGTTCCTGTTTTCCCATCCTATTTTGCATTGTCTAACACAGTACTGTGATTGTGAAATTCCAGTTAACGTACATCGCGCAAAGTTTGCAACACGAGTCGCTATCTTGTTCAGCTGTTGGTGTTTAACCGTAAGTAGCCTGTCCTTCATAAGCCGTTAAGATGAGTGACAACGATTACAGTGGAGCTGATCATATTTCGAATATAGGGGATCTTAAAAAGCAAAGGGGTGCACTAAAAGGTCGACTAACTTTATTCGAAAACTATATTGCCAAATATGAAAACGTTGAGATATCTGAACGACAGCAGGCAGAACTTCTCTTACGCATGGAGTCTGTCTCCAGTGTGCTAATCGCGTTTACCAAGTTTCAAGACAAAATCGAACAAATATTAGATGACAGTGAGTTAGATAAACAACTAGAGTATAGGGCATCTTTTAAGGATCAATATTTTAGCATCATGTCCATTGCAAATTGCTTAAGCGATGTTGTAAAAGGAAGAGATGCGAGTGATAGTGTTAAATTATAGTAATTTTAGTACGATTAAATTACCGCAGATTACACTCCCTTCTTTCGACGGTTCATATGATCACTGGTTCGAATATAAAAATTCCTATTTATCTATGATTCATAAACGAAGTGATTTAGACACAATGCAGAAGTTTGTTTAGGTTATGAGCACTCCGGGTTATAAGCGCATTAGAGTTTAGCGCCGCTAATTATACCCACGCATGGGAGTTGTTGAAGAATAGGTATCATAATAATCGTCTGTTAATCCACAACCATGTGAAGTCTTTGTTTACTGCACAATCCATTAGCAAAGAATCCCCTTCGTTAATCAGAGAATTGATTGATGTAGTATTACGTAATCTACGAGCGATCCCTTGACGAGCCCACCGATACGTGGGATACTTTAGTTATTCACATTATAGTATCAAAGCTAGATTCTTCTACTGCGCGTGAGTGGGAGAATTACTTAGGCTCGATATCTTATATTCTACTGATATCCATAAAACCAAAACAAAATTAGATTTTTTTGTTGTGTTTTTTACGTAATTGTGCCGATATGTTAGATATGGTTCATACTGAAAGTACACAGGAGAATAAACCTAACAATAGGTCTGATAATAAAAGGCATACGACTCAATACGAGTGCTGCAGTACACCAATCACACAGCTACGTGTCAACGCGTAAAAATACCGTTACATCTAAAACATCAAAACAGCCTTGTTTTTTTTGCGGGCAAAATCACCCGTTATTTATTTGTTTTAAATTCCTATACTTAGCAGTTCCGGAAAGAATTAAATTAATTGATATTGCCAAGAAAGTGTGTCGTAATTGTTTACGTATAGGTCACCTAATTACCGAGTGCATATACATACGGGTCGTGCAAACAGTGCCAGGAAAAAACACAATACCTTACTACATAACGAAAATAACAATGTTATGGCAAACATACCGGTATCGCCAGCGGCGAGTGCGGATGAAAAACCTGTCTCTATCGTATCATTTGCGAATAATTTGTTAATCGATAATGCGTTTTTCGTACCGTTACCACAGGTATTGCTATCCACTGCACTAGTCGAAGTCATGGATAGAAATAGTAAATATCATACAGCTCGAGCTCTGATAGATAGTTGTAGCCAAAATTGCCTTATTTCTGAAAAGCTTTGTAAACGTTTAAACGTATCTGTAATACAGTCCACTATACGAATATCAGGCGTGGGACAATCGGTCTCACAATCGAATAAATTATGCGATATCAAAATGCGATCAAAAACTAGCAACTTTAATATTGATCTTAGATGTTTTATTTTACCGTGCATTACGATGAGTTCATCCATATCCCGGACGACGTACGTCTTGCGGACAACATACCATCAGAGATCGATTTACTGATTGGTGCGGACGTGTTTCGGGATTTGCTGGATGTGGATCGCATTCGACTATCCAATGGTCCATACCTACGGAATTCGAAAGTAGGTTGGTTAATTTCAGGATCCGTTCATAATATATCAAACGTTAATAATATTCAGTGTAATTTTGTACAGAAGTCGAGTATAGATACACAACTACGTAATTTTTGGGAGCTAGAAGAACTTGTAAGTTCAGGTTCTATTCTTACCGAAGAAGATCGTAAGTGTGAAGAATCTTTTGTTAAGACCTACGCGGTATTCGCTACCGTCTGCGGCAGAGAAAACCCAGTGGGTATGCGGTAATATTACTGTTCACACCAAAACGGATTTCGCTATCCTTGTGGGTAGAATAACGCGCGGTAGTCGAGTTTCGCTCAGAGAGGTAAGAAATTTTCGCCAGTTAGACATTTCTGAGTCCCCAAAGAATATACACCTCAGTCACGTTGTAATTTCTGCAGAGCATTTGATTTTAGTGATGGATATTGATGAAGAGGAAGTTTTACTTTTATTAGCCTTAATTGACTCACCAGTTAAGAAAAGAATTTGGATCCATGACATCAACAGACAACACCGAATTCATGGGGAACTCCACACTTTATATCCAAGATTAAGATTGGATGAAGATCGGTTTTTTAATGCATTCAGAATGACGACTGAGAACTTCGATGAAATATTAAATGATAAAGAAAAATATCAGCAAATCATTCACTAACTATCGAGAACCCATATGCCCTGAAGAACGCTTAGCAATAACGTTGAGGTAAGGAAAACAAATTTGAATATTAATTGACGAAAATCTTTATTTTAGATAACTAGGAAGGAGCTTTGGTTTTTTACAATATTAACACAACTTTTATCTTAACCTAAAACCTTCATATTAGATTTCTGGTTGTTTCTGTTGGTCGTAATCTATTTCGTGTTCGTAATCGAGACCTTCTCCAGTCAGTGAAGGTGTCTTGAATACAACGCAGAGCAGACTGCAGTTCAGAATCATTAGTAGACTGGGGACTACGAGAATAACATGTTTGTTGAGACATACAACGATCATTTTGGCTTGTGTTAGGCTCACTACGAGAATAACAAGATTGTTGAGACATACAACGATCATTTTGGCTTGTGTTAGGCTCAGTGGTGTAGTAAGATCGCAGTGTTGTTTCTCGTTGTAGACTACGTTCTTATTTATTTATTTTATTATTTATGTTCACACAGTAAAATACAATAAGACAACATAATTATAATATTTGAGTACAAAGTTACTGCTTATTTCTTAAGAAATTTCTTCCAGCAGACCTGCGAAAGGAGAAGTGAAAAAGAAATGTAGACAATAGTGTGTGAGAACAAGAAGAGAAATAAAAATTAATATGTGAAGTCTAAAACTAAAATATTAAATAACACATACTTATAATGCAATAAATATAACATATACTTACTTATAATGCAATAAAAATAACATATACTTAAATAAATACATAATGTTAGAATATATAAACATATAAATATATACATAAATAATTAACACAGTTAAGAGGAAAGGTAATGCCGCTTCCATCATAACTTGAGCTATTTTCATTTTTATTATAAATTTACGTCGCTCCGAAAAACTGTCAATTGTTTTTGCATATCCAAGAATAACATGTTCAATCGACGATAATTTATCTGCTTTTGTATTCAAGTACGTAATCACTTTATCGACAGGATGTTCGTTAACAGAAGTCCTTTTTCTGGAACACGAACGTGAAGTATAGCGTTCGGATGATGCTACTGAACTTGACGGTTGTGTTGAATTTTCATTATTAGATTCGGGTTCAGTAATATTTTAAACACTGTTCTCAAAACAACTTACACAAGATACCGAAATTTTTGTAATCGGCTTATCAATAAACTCAAACGTTCGTATGAAAAATATCAATTTACTAAAGCGCAAAAAAATTGTAAAGAAACTTGGAAGGTCGTCAAAAATATTACCTATACAGAGAAAAACAATCAAAGAGCTACGAATCTCTTAACATTATCATCGGACCCCTTGTCCTCTGTTAACTTAATTAACAAATATTTTGCAAATATAGGAAAGACGTTGGCATCTAAAATAATTACCTTTTCCACTGGCAGTGATGTGTCAACCAAGAACAGTACGCTGAACTCGATTGCGCTTCTCCCGGTTAGTGCAAGTGATGTCGAGATAATTATAAAAAACCTTAGGGATGATTGTGCGACAGGGTGGGACAACATACCAGCCAAATTAATCAAAATGGCTCGGAACGTTCTTGTGCCTCCAATCACACATATTTGCAACCTTGCCATATCACAAGGGGTATTCCCGAGGGCCTTTAAAATGGCGTTAGTCACCCCTGTATACAAAACTGGAGATAAAGATCTGATCTCCAACTATCGCCCCATCTCCGTCTTGAGCGCTTTATCTAAAATCATGGAACGAGTTCTTAACAACTGCCTTACTAATTATTTAACTAAATTTAACATTCTCACCAATAACCAATATGGTTTCCGACATGGCATTTCTACGGAAGATGCTGTGGTTGATCTTGTACAGTCAGTTGCTGACAAACTTGATAAAAAACTGAAATGCTATGGCATTTTCCTAGATCTCAGTAAAGCATTCGACACCGTCTGTATTTCTAATTTAGTAGAGAAAATGGAAAATGTGGGTATACGAGGTCTAGCTCTCGATATCTTTAAAGACTATCTTTCTAACCGTAGGCAATGCGTCAGAATAGATAATATAATAAGCGCAGAGGAACAGATAATCTTCGGAGTTCCCCAGGGAAGTATTTTGGGTCCCACCCTTTTCTTAATTTATATAAATGACCTTTGTAATCTGCCTCTCGTCAACTGTGATATTTTCACTTACGCAGACGACACTGCACTAGTGGCATATGGTAAAAATTGGGATGATGCCAAATTACACTCAGAAGATGCATTACGGAGAGTAATGCATTGGTTAGCAAAAAATATGTTAACCTTAAATGTCAAAAAGACCCAATTCTTACGCTTCATTCTACCGCACACATCAAAACCGGTTGTAGAAACCGAAAACCTAAAAGCCCATACCTGTCCGCAAAACACTGAAGCCTGTGCCTGTCTGTCGTTGACGATGGTAGAATCCATAAAATATCTCGGAGTATTCATTGACGAGAAACTAGACTGGACTACTCAATTAGAGTCATTAACATCTCGCACCAGAAGACTCATTTTTATATTCAAAAACCTAAGATTTTCAGCGGATAAAGATACTCTCCGAATGGTTTACCTGGCTCTGTGTCAATCTATTCTGACGTACTGTATCCCGGTCTGGGGAGGAACTCATAAAACTGAGCTGTTGAAGCTTGAAAGAGCTCAAAGGGCTGTGTTAAAAGTAATTCACTGTAAACCACGTGACTACCCTACGTACATGTTATATTCAGAATGCAATGTACTAACTGTTAGAAAATTATATATCTTAAGTTCCATCATCCGCCAACACTCTATGATTTCCTTCGATAAGCAGCTTGTCAGTCAGCGGCGACGTGGCTTTCCTTTATGTCCAACTGTCTCCTGCAGGACTGCTTTCGCAAGACGACAGTTTAGTGGCCTAAGTGCTAGGCTCTATAATAAAGCCCACAAGCAATTAAATATCTACACCTTAACTAAGTGTAAGGTAAAACACGTGCTTTATTCTTGGCTGCAGAAATTAACATATTGTGATGCCGAGGAGCTTATAACCGTTGTACAGTAAAGTCAAATAGGTTTACACACACACAATAGACTTTAAAACAATCAATCAAACACACACACGCAAATTCACTCTCCCATAAACACACACAAACAAATTCACTCTAACACCCACACACACATACACACACACGTATACACGCGCGCGCGCGCGCGCTTTCAAACTGACACACACACGCACACACAAATATCAGACGCACACACCGAGTGACATATATACATACATTGCTTTTTTTTTAATTTTATTATTTAATGTATCAGTGTACTTAATTCGCCCATTGCACGCACCGATATTTTTGTGTAACACCAATTAGACCCATTATAAGGGCTCTCTTTCCTAAGATACAGACAGTTTTTCTGCCTAGTTTAGGAAAGGGAGGCCAATGACTCATCTTATTATTTTCTATATGATTTCTAAGTATAAGACAACTCTGTACTTACATTGATCATAAATGTATATATATAATTTGCACGCTTGTTACAAGCAAAACATGTTGTACCAATTTAGAATTTTTGTATCACCTATTATACCTACCATGTTTTTAGCAAATAAATATTATTATTATTAAAAAAAAAATATATTATTAAAAAATATTATTATTATTATTATTTTGGGTATCAGATACGCTTTCTTCTTTTGCCACATTAGTATCAGTTGGAGCAAATCCTGTGATCTTTTAAAAAATCCATTGAAGATGCCCACTGCCATTTGCTGTAACGACTGTAAGATTTAAACGCACTTTGGCCTGTAGTGGTTTTTGTAGTTTTTAAATATTTACCATAAGTGTCACGTAGATTTTTTCCATTTCACTTTGGCTTAATCGCCTGTAAAAAATATTTTTTATTTATAATCTATTCAATTACTTTTATTCGTTAGTTATACAGGGTGGGCCAGAAAGAATTGCGAATTTGAAAAAATCATTTAAAAAAAAAAAACACGTACAATTCACATACAAATTTTTATTTCTACAAAAATTTACATCTGGGAAATTCATTTCTTAAAAATAACATCATCCAGATGTGCACCATCGCGCTGCAAACATTCTTCGAATCTGAACCTCAAATTGGTGAAAACTCCCTGGCACATTGCACGGGGAATATCTGCCATTTCTTTCCGGATATTGGTCTTCAACTGGTCAATTGTGGCTGGGTTATTGGAGTAGACTCTACTTTTTAGGTATTCCCACAAAAAAAAAGTCCAGTGGTGTAAGATCCGGACTTCTAGGAGGCCATTCAATGTCACCTCGGCGTGATATCAGTTTCTCAGCAAACATCTCGTTTACGACCGCCAAAGAGGCATTAGCTGTGTGGCATGTCGCGCCATCTTGTTGAAACCATGTCGCACGATTATAGGCTTCAAATTGTTGCAGTTGTGGAAAGAAAAAATCCTTTAACATGGCTATGTATCGGTCAGAATTTACAGTGACAGATTGGCCTTGTCGATTTTCGAAGAAGTGGGGTCCAATAATTCCTTGCGCTGACATGGCCGCCCAAACGGTTACTTTCGGCGAATGTAGAGGCTTTTGATGTTTTGCACGTGGGTTCTCTGCAGCCCAGTAACGGCAATTCTGTTTATTCACATGCCCATTTATGTGAAAATGGGCTTCGTCGGAGAACAGAATATTGTTGAAACTCCGAAAGCGTTCCAGCATCGTTTCAACAAAAGCTCGTCGTAAAATTGGATCATTTGGCTGTAATTCCTGTACAAGTTGAATTTTATACGGGTGCAATTTCAGATCTTTCAACAAAATGCAACGCAAAGACGTTCTGGACACCACAAGTTCGGCTGAACGCTTTCGAGTCGATAGAGCAGGATTACGTTGAACTGAAGCTCTAACTTGTTCGATTGTGTCTTCCGTTCTTGTTGACCTTGGGCGTCCCGCAGGCTTCTGTTTGAGAGTTGAACCAGTACCTTCGAACTTTCTGACCCACGATCGAATCACGCTTTCCTTCGGACACTGATTTAGGTCATGTAATCCAAACTCCCGTCGAAATAAACGCCGAACAATAGCGCACGAATCGTGATTTTTATAATAATGTTTAACGCAGAATGCGCGTTGCGCTCCGGTGAAGTGATCCATCGCGACTAAATTTCCGAGAACCGAGCTACTTAACTCCACCACCCGCGCAGTCCCCTCTTTAAAGCTTCAAACGCAAGAGTGTTTTTAAAATCGTAGTCCTTTCTGGCCCACCCTGTACTTAGACTAGTTTAAAACCCTGAATTTGTTAAGGTTAGTAAGGTGATAAATACTCAGGAATCTTAGAAACCAAATTTATAGTAAAAATGGCTTAGACCTTGTGTAAAAAAGCTTACTAAATATTTTTTTGCAAATTTTTAGCAAGTGGTAGTAGTTAATTTCGCTGTATTGCAAACAGTTATAGAGTGGGTTGATCAACTGTCGCAGAAATTGTTGATGAAGTTTGTGATGTTATTTGGACTACATTACAACCCATATACATGAAGCCTCCTACAGAAGAAATGTGGAACTTAACATCTGAAGAGTTTTATAATATGTGGCAATTCCCCAATTGCCTCGGCAGTATTGATGGAAAACAAGTCACTATCGTCTGTCCGCCTAATTCAGGCAGCAATTATTTTTGCTGCCTCAAAAAAAATCTGTCGTCCTTATGGCAATAGTAGGACCACACTACAATTTTTTATGTATCGATGTTGGAGGTTTTGGAAAAAATAGCGACGGTGGAATTTTTGAAAAATGTCATGGGAAGGAGGTTTAATAATGGGACTATGAATGTTCCAAGGCCTAATCTATTGCTGAGAACTAATGACGTCACACCTCATGTGTTAATAGGAGATGAGGCATTCCGATTGCAAGCACATGTAATGAAACCATTCAATCAAAGAGTTTCTAGGGTTGATAGAAGAAGGGAAAAATACAATAAGCGCCTATGTTGCTAAGCTAGACGCGTTGTTGAGAATGCATTTGGATTACTGGCTCAAAAATGGCGAATATATTTCAAACCCATGCACCTAAGTGCTAAAAAAGTGATAAAAGCAACATGCGTACTCCATAATTATTTACGCTCTAAAACTTGCAATACGAGGTATTGCTTTGCAAAATATGTATTTTACTACTCAACAAAATAATGCAATGAACAATGAATATCAAAATTTTGAAACTTTGCAACTTTCAGGCGATAGGGTACGTACACAATTTGTCAACTTCTTTAATGGTGGTAGTCGTATTTAGTACCCAATTGAAAGATAATATAATAATATATTAAAAAATAAAAACTTACCACTTATGTTACATTTTTCTCCTATCTCATCCCATATTTTATTTTTCATAAATATATTTTTATAATCCGTAAGTGACATATCATATAAAACTGGATTGCACTTCACCATCTCAATAAATGTATCATTCGTTTCGATGACGACATGTTGCAAACGCGTCCTTTCGCTAAGGAATATCGTGCGTAACTGTTGTCATGTTAAACCCGCTTGCGGAGTGAGGGGCGGGATGCATGCCGCTGCTTCCGCGCGGGATGTACCTCTACCCACAGCGGCAGCGAATATCGCTCAGGTCGCTCTAGCCGCGGTACTTGATACTAAATACCTGAGCGAAACCCGCGCGGTATGTACCTCTACCCACAGCGGCAGCGAATATCGCTCAGGTTTGAATAGGCCTTTAGTACTACTTACACGAGATAGCAGTGGTAGGTTCTCAGTGAGAATTCCATTGAAGGAATCAGCTGACGCGCTCGGTGATTCATACGAAAATGCAAAATCTCGTTTCATATCATTAGAACGCAAATTAGATCAATTTTCTGCGTATAAAAGGTGTAGTGTTTGATGCTAGTGCCACAACTACTTCAAATAAGTCATTGAACGATATACAGATGATAAGACCTCCTCTTCAAAACGATATTTTTTTTATTTTACTTTGGTTTCGGCAATATAAGTAAGTCGCTTGCGCTGACGTGGAGAATATGTACAGGCAAGTATTGGTGTATCACGATCACCGCAACCTTTAGTTAATATTATGGCGAGAAAATGCATCGGATGAATTAAATATATACCGACTCAACACGGTTACCTATGGAACCGCGTCGGCTCCATACCTAAGTATGCGTTGTTTACGTCAACTCGCATATGAAACGGAAGATAAGGTCATTGCCAAGGTCATAAACGAAGATTTCTTTGTCGATGATTTGATTACTGGTGATAACGATCCCCAAGTTTTGTTACATACATGCGAAAAAACTTCGGAGGTTCTAAAATCGGCCTGCTTTCCTTTGCGGAAGTGGACATTCAGTTATTACGTAAACATTAAAGCATCTAAAGAGTTAGCTATGGGGGAATATTGCCAAAATTTAACTCTCGGTTTAGGTCGGCTAGTCGATAAAGACGAACTTTATTTCACCACCAACTTAGATGATGTCGGTTATTTCACAAATCACCCGCTAGGGATTTTGTCGCCGACAGTAATTATAGAAAAAATAATGCTTCAAAAACAGGCTATGTAAAATCGATTGGGATGATTCGGTTCCTAACGATATCGAATGCGATATTGAATGACAGGCCTGTTGGTCTAGTGGTCAGTGGCCCTGATTGCTATGCGTAAGGTTGTGGGTTCGATTCCCACCCAGGACAAATGGTTGTGTGATGAGCACAATCATTTGTTCTTTGTCTGGGTGTAATTTATCTATAATAAACTCTTTTGCAAAAAAAACGGGCACTAGATTTTTTTCTCTACTTCAATGAAGAAGAACAAGAAATAGGTTTTATTAATTTGACCATGTATTGGCATGTTATTTGAAGCATCCTGGCATGATTCTTTACGTTCCAAATTTAAAATTTGAAATTAATAAAAGAAAAATAATGATTATTGTGGATTATTCTAAAATTGCTTTACTAATGGCGCGAATTGCTAAAACGATTTTTAACTGATTACGATATTTTAAAACTTTTTGGATATTTTCTGCAAATTAAACAATTTAATCTTTCTTTTTACATTAAATACCACTTTTTGATATGAGTGATAAAGCGATAAGGGCCGGTAAAATTATAGCCCTACTTGAAGAAGGTTGTTCGCAAACTTACGTGTCTCAGCGGCTAAATGTGAGTCGTTCAACTGTCCAGAGGACTAGGCAATGGTATCAAGAGACCGGTTCGGTCAAAAGAAGACCCGGTTTGGGAAGAAAACGATGTACAGAACCAAGAAATGACCGCTTTTTGGTGAGTCAGGCGTTGCGGAATCGTAAAGCGTCAAGTGTGGACCTGAAGAAGAGCCTTGAAGAAGTAAGAGGAGTAGAAGTTAGCTTGTGGACGGTCAGGAGGAGGCTTTTGGCTGCCAATATCAGGAGTTACCGCCCAGCTTGGGGCCCTAAATTACTCCGTGAGCACCGTGTTGCTCGACTTCAGTTTACTCAGAACTGTGCTTCATGGACTCTGGAGGACTGGAATAAAGTATTGTTTTCTGATGAAGCTAGAATCTCTTTGTGTGGAGAGGACCGACGCCGGCGAGTGCTGCGAAGACCACGGGAACGCTATGCGGAAGTGTGTTTCGTAGAAATCACTCCTTATGGCGGAGGCTCCGTTATGTTTTGGGCAGCAATTAATTCGAAGGAGCGTACGAAGTTAGTTTTCATAGAAAATGGAACATTAAATGCACACCGGTACATAATGGAAGTCCTAATTCCATATGCACAACCCACATTGACTGCACTTGGGGAAGATTCCATTTTTATGGACGACTTTGCTCGCCCGCACCGTTCTGGCGACGTGGAAGCGTACATGCAAGAAGTTGGGATCCGTCGTTTAGATTGGCCAGCTCGAAGTCTTAACCTCAATCCAATTGAGCATGTCTAGGATGTTCTAAAGAGACGGGTAAGATCAGTGCAACCTGCTCCACAAAACATCAGGGAGCTAAAAAGAGTCATTGCAGAAGAGTGGGAACGTATTCCTCAAAACGTTATTAAAAACATCGTGGAAAGCATGCCCAGAAGGATTTAAGCTGTGATTTTGGCAAGAGGAGGTCATACTCGTTATTAGGTTTTTACATTTGTAACTTTATTTAATTTAAAAAAAGTAAAAAAAAAATCTTGTCTTTATTGCCGACCACTTCTTATTGTTTGGGCGTGTACATCGGTTTTAAAGAATCCGTCGTTTTTTTTTCTTTTAATTGCCCGAATTCACTTCACGCGCATTAATTTACACGATTATAAGTATACAGACTACGTCAAAGCAATAAATTTCATTTAATTAACTCAAATCGACCTTAGAACGTAAATTTCCTTAGGTGCCCGTTTTTTTTGCAAAAGAGTATGTATTTAGAAAGTATATATGTATGTTTATCAGTTGTCTGGTACTCATAGCACAAGCTCTGCTTAGTTGGTTTATTCCCATCTCGGCGCACATGAATTTATTTATCTTGTCTACGAAAAATTCCCATTTCGGCACCCTCTCATGAATGATTTTAAGGTACACAAAAAGAAACGGAAACACAGTATCAGTATAGTAAGTAAATCAACTTTATTATTTATTAAATCATTTTTGTTTCTTTTTAAATTACCACTTTTACAGACAAGCCCTTGAATCGCTTTTTAGAGGCTCCATTATCTCTGCCTTGGCAGTAACATAACAAATTTTAAAATATATGAAAAATTCACGGTTCGTAGGAATAATTGTTTTAAAATCTTTCCAGCAATTATGTAAAAACATATTACAAAAATCAACAGTTATTATGTACAATTAACGTTTAATCAGTATAACAGGGACGTAGGCAAAAGGGCGTCCATACTTTGAGGACTTTCATACTGGTACTAAATGATACTAGTAGGCTTGATTACGCGTTCACTGTACAGTCATAGCAATTAGCTGATCCCCCTTTGCAATTCTTTTATATTTTATTTACTTCGCTCAAGTAAATAAAATATAAAATAATTGCATAGGGGGTCAGCTAATTGCTATAACTCGCTGTACATTCATTTTCAGTCTTAATTTTCTCATAAATCGGAATTGTATATTTTTATACCTACATAATAGGTAAAAATTCTAAATATAAAAAAATATTAGTATTAAAAATATCTGAAATAATAAAATCACCGCAAGTTGTTACTCTTCATACAAAAAACAAACTAATAAAAAAATATTACACTAATCAACAGTTGTAAGTAGACAATTTTTTAATCTTCTATATCACAGAGAAATCAACATTGTACATAATTTTCTTACAATAATAGCAATAATTTTAAACATTACTTATCAAAAATAAATAAAATCACAGTTACTTTGTCGTCGTCCACGAAACAAATATGGCAATTATTGCAGACAGTTGTTCTATGCAGCTTATTAAATTTATCGAACCATTTTCATAATTTGCTACAATTTGGTTGATTTCGACATAGGACTTTACGTATTTCTCTTTTTTTTTTGGAAATAGGAATGTTTCACGACACTTAAATATTTGATTAAAGTAGCTCTTTTGCCGACACGCCTATTTAATCTCCCATTCCAACCTTCTACGCTATTGGTGGTACGGTGTCTCTCGCCGTAACAACACCATTTAGCCATCCATTCTCTTGCTTTGTTTGGAGGTCCATTTTCCAGCCATTGTTGAACCATGTAATCGTTGAATTTGGTGTAGTTAGGATCATCATAACTGAAAGGAAATAAAAGTAATAAATAAATCAAAAATACGAATGATGTACCTAGCATGTCAAAATTAATAGAGATAAGTGCCAAAATTAAGCATACCTGTCTTCCATAATCAGTATGAATTCCTCTGCTATTGCCGGCTGAGGAAGTAGCGCCAGCGCCACACATTTTTTTACGTGGTTTACGGATTCATCATGATTGGTTAAATAAAGGGATTGCGCTTTACGTAGTAAGCACCGTGTGTAGTGTACAAAGCATCCTTTTATAGTCGCCCTTGGAAAAACTTTTTCTGCAGCCTTGATCGCCGCAACTTCGTAATCAAATGTCATTTTATTCGGCTTCATCTTTGGAAAGACACTACGAATCAACTCAAACATTATTTCGTAGGTTTTCATGTTTTTGCTGATTAATAGGCAATATAAAAGAAGCACTATATTCGTATGTCGCTCTGAACTGCCCAGATCACCCGATATGACATATAATTGTTTAAAAGGACTTGGACAAACATTTGAAAGTGCCATCAAGAAAGAAATGTTTTACCCGGTAAATGCATTTCCGGGTTTGTCGACTTGAGAATATTAAAATTCTGTCTTCATCATCACTATAGTCAGCGGTCAAACATTCTTTATAGTCCGGTGGAATGACTACCTGACTCGCAATATCACATTGAGTTTTTGAAACTTTTAAATTTTTATTCCGATGCCTGTACAGTCTTGATTTAATATTTTCAAGATCTGGTAACACTTTTGCAACACGAACGCTGCGGTTTTTTTTACAGGCGACTTTCGTATATTTGAGACACGGACGACATATCGTCGCACACTTGTTGTTCACAGTGATATATGATATCTTTAACTTCATTTTTTTTTTCAAAGTTTGGCACACACTCGGGTGAATGTCTGTTTTCATTTAGCACTATGTCACCTTGTACAGTCATACGCCCTTAACACCCGTTTTTTATTTATGAGTTCACGCATCGCCGCCTTGTAGAGTCCTTATTTTGCTTTTGTACATAGTATTGATGACCTGCGTGTAGAAGTAACTTTTGGCCATGTTGGGACTTCACATAATTTAGCACTGATCTCCCATTACTTGGTCCTGCACTCATTATTATTTCGTAACTCACTTGAACTTAAAACGTGACGATCCGTTTATCTCTAAAAAACTAGAAATACTGTAAACACATGCATAACGAATGTAATTGTACATTAAACTGGCTTGGCACCGGCCGCATTGCTAATTGTCTCTATCTCGCTCTTTCTTTTGTTAGTTTGCGCTATTGTCTTATTATACTATCTGGACTGAGCACTTCTAATTCAGTATTACACAAAAATGAACCATAATGAGCAGTCTTTAGGTTTACTTTGGTTTGACTGTCTTAACCGAGGCGAAAGAGATAGCCAGAAAATATGACACTTACTTGCTTACTTATTACTTGCGTATTTTTTTTAAGTCCCATGAAAATATATTTTACTTTGTCCACTAAACACTAAAAATTTAAAATTAAACTTATTTTATAGGTACTTTTTTACATTTTTTAGTTTCGAGTCAATTTGATGTACTCACTATGCTGATACAGTTTATCCATTTTTTGATGACTGTACTTAGCAACGACTAATGACGGAGTGCCGAGATGGGAATTTTTCGTAAAGATGATAAATTAATTCATGGGTGCCGAGATGGGACTAAACCTTACTGGGCACACGGTTATATCACAAAATTATACATTCATTGAGACTAACGTTCCCTAAAGTAGTTTTCTGGACTGATTCCACCATAGTCATGGGCTGGATCAGAATGTCACCTCATAGTTTAAAAACGTTTGTTCAGAATCGTGTCTCACAAATAAACGAGCTTACAGGTGATGCAATTTGGTTGCATGTTAACGGTAAAGCTAACCCGGCTGATATTGTGTCGAGAGGTCTACCTTTAAACGAGCTTAAAACCAATAATATGTGGTGGCACGGGCCAGCCTTTCTACGACAGCATAAATTCGATTATTCAAGCGATATTTCCATAGATATAGATCAGTTGCCCGAATTAAAGACAACATGTTAGTATTGTGTGTAGTAATTCAAACAATAATGCTAGTCTTATAGATTTTAACAAATTTTCCTCATTTAATCGGTTACGGCGAGCGACAGCCTATGTACTGCGTTTTATAGGTAACACACGTGCGAGTAAAAAACATCGCAAAACCGGTTCGTTATGTGTTGTAGAGTTAGACGCGTTGATGTGTTGTAATGCACGCACGGCTCGCGCAGATGCAGTCATTTTACAATGAATATAATGATTTAACTAAGCGATCGGTAGTAAAATCTAAAAGAATAATTGGTTTAAATGTTTTTCTTGATCAATTTAAATTAATACGCGTCGGCGGAATATTAACTCGTCATATTTTGATAATAATAAAAAACATCCAGTGCTATTGTGTAGTAAGCATAGATTCATAGTGTTGTTGTTTTTACATGAACATAAACAATTGATGCATAGTTGACCCCAACTCCTGCTGGCTTGTGTGCGTGAGGCTTGGTGGCCGCTCGTAGGACGAAACCTAGCGAGGAAAACGGTACACGACTGTGTCACGGGCACACGCATCAAAGAATATACGGCCTCTCATGGGTAACTTGCCAGCTGAACGCCTGGAACCTGACTTCCCTTTTATGTGCTGCAGCGTTGACTACGCCGGGCCGGTGATGATTTTGAATCGTAGGGGCAGGGGGGGGCAGGTCTCGCTAAAGGTTACATGTGTTTATTTGTTTGATTAAGTTCCATTCATCTCGAATTAGTTACAAATCTTTCAACAAATGATTACATACTCGCATTGAAACGTTTCATATCACGTAGGCGTAAGCCAGCCGAGATAATTTCAGACAACGGTAAGAATTTTGTGGGGGCCGAAAAAGAATTTGTTTCTTTCATTGAAAAAAATCATAAGAATACTAGTGACTTCGCTTCAAATAACAATATTAAATTCAGCTTCATTCCTCTGTACGCTCCTAATTTTGGCGGTTTGTGGGAAGCAGGGGTGAAATCGTGTAAGCACCACCTGCGACGAGTAGTGGGTGGCAGTAATCTCACTTACGAGGAATTCAGTACGGTGTTAGCACAAACTGAAGCTATTCTGAATTCCCGTCCCTTAATAGCTCTGTCCACAGATCCTAACGACCTACAACCCCTTACCCCTGCCCATTTCCTTATCGGCCACTGACCGCCCCAGTCTACCAAGACTTGACTGCTACACCGAGTCATCGCCTACAGTGCTATGACATGATCGAGCAGATTAGGCAAAGCTTCTGGAAGCGATGGGCAATAGAATATGTGTCGGAGTTGTAGAACCGGACTAAATGGAAGACTCATCAAGATTACGTTACGCTCAATCAAAGACGACAACCTGCCTCCACTCAGACGGAAACTAGGAAGGATTATACGAATTCATCCAGGTGCTGATGGAATCTCAAGAGTGGCGGGCCGCGTCACACGCAGAGCGTTTTCAAAAATATGCCCGCTGCCAGTGCTGCTGTCAGTATCTGATGCGTCATCCTGCTGATCCTGTTGGTACCTGCTACTTCCAAGGCCTATGTTACCGCCGACACTATCTATCGGCATAAAAAATGAAGATGGCGACTTGACGTTGCCGCTGACGATGTGTTTGCGAGGTAACATCGTCCAATTAGCGTCAAGCATGTCGGCCAATCATCGCACAGCGTCTCCCACCTACTTCAGATGGTTATTTTTTTCTTAAGGTCGTGTACCTCACGCGCCACTTATTATTATAAAACGATTTGCTCATACGATTGTACTTACCTGATCAATGTGTAACAATAAATTCTTGAAGTACCCAAAACGAAATCCAATAACGAACGGGATGACGAGGCAGCCGCCTTCATCCTGAGTCGAGTATCGAAATTAACAATCTTTAACATTTAATTTAACATTTTAAACATTAAGAACAGTTTAGAATATAGTAATAAACAGTAGTCACATAAAACATTCTTTTTCTCCGTAAAAACACCGCCACCTTGCGACGTACCCCGACAAAGTTTATTATCTAGTTTTTAGCTAGTTTACATTTAGTTTTTATTTGTTATCAAAATAAATTAATGTGTTTATATTGTTAAATATAAATTCTATGTTTTATTTTCTTAATTTATTAAAGTAGTTACTTTTTTATAAAACCGGCCTGTAAGAAGCCCACAGCTGGGCATAGGCCTCCATATAGGGAAGAAAAGAGCATTGATCAAGTGTAAGTCCCTCACAACCTTTCTTCATACCCCTGGTCAGCTCATTACTGTGTGTGGTCAATATTTCACCCCTAAGTTACTTTCCCGCCACGGTCCAAAGACAAATTAAATGCAAAGCATTTAGGGCTCACTACTGAAAATAGCCCCATCTTTGTGAGTGAGCAACTGACCGCAAAGGGAGCACGCCTGCATTTCCTCGCTCGCGACCTGATTAAATCCAAAAGCTATAAGTACTGTTGGACAGCATTTGGCCAAGTATATGTCAGAAAGGATGATAACTCCCCTAAAATAACGATTAAAAGTGAAATACAAGTGAATAAACTTATGCAGCAAGTATGACTACTTCTAATAGATGACCTTGCGGAATGTATAACGTATATGCACATTGCTGAATGTAACTGTAATAAGTCATGCTCAATTAGATTAAGTATTACACTAACACTTAAGTTAAATTTAAGTAGGATAAGGTTGTCATTTTATGTAATGTTTACGCACGCACACACACACAAAATACATATAGATATAGAGCCTTTGCAAGTCAGCCTCTTTTATTCTATCCATATAAATACACACTCATACCGAATCTCCCACATTATTATGACTTTAAGTATACTTAAAAACAATAATTATGGCTAACATACTAGAAACTATAGCCGAAATAGACAACACAGAAATAGCTCAAGCGGCAAACTACACATTGCATACCATTAACACAGCAATACGAATCAAAAATAGCGACTTCACGATTATCTCACAAAACATAAGAAGTATCTACACTAATTTTAATGACCTAGAAGTAAACCTAGCACATCTTAATTTTAATCCTGACCTTCTCGTTCTCAGTGAATGTAGGCTGAACTCTAATAAAAATGTTCCTCAAATGCATAATTACTCATCGGCTCAGACTACAAAACACCTAAACAAAGCTGACGGAGTAGCTGTCTATGTAAACAACAAGCATAAGTATCAAATTAAAGAAATAAAATTAATTCACGCCTCATGCCTACAAGTTTATATTAAGCCAGACCTCATAGTTATTGGTATCTATAGATCTCCATCAAAAACAAATGCTGATGATTTCATAAACTCTAACTAACTAAACCTAGCCACTATTACAAACAAAAATATAATAATAACCGGTGATATAAATATCAACTTAATACACAGAGAACAAGAGCAATCGTACGAGCGCTCTAACAGGCTTAATTATTTAAATATGTTAGCGACGCACGGCCTGCTTCCTGGACACTCGCTTCCCACTAGAGGTCATAGCTGTTTAGACCACTTCATTGTTAAGCTTAGGCCTAATAAAAAGTCTGCATTTATAGGGATTATCGACACCACTATCACTGACCACTCTACGATTTTCTTAAAACTAACTGATTTGACCAAAGTACATGAAGTAACTAAAACAAAAACAAATTTAAACTTAAATAAAGCAATCGAACATTTAAAAACTAAAAACTTTCAGGAATTATTAAACTTGACTAACCCTAATATATTAACAAATAACTTTATCAGTTTAATTCAAGAATGTATTATCACTAATACTGTCGTTATAAACATCCCCGTAAAAAATAGATTGCTCAAACCTTGGATGACCATAGGCTTATTGCGCTGCATACAGAATCGAAACAATATGCAGGCAAAGTTAAAACTAGACCCACACAATGAGGTACTGAAAATCACATTTAGGAGATACCGGAATTACTGCAATTGCATAATTAAAAAACAAAAACGAATATACGACCGCGAGCAACTAGACAAGACACAAAAATCCAAAAAAAATATGGCAAACAATTAATAAAATAACCCATCGAAAACCACCCAAATCCCAAAATTCCGAATTACTGGAGTCTGCCACATCTCCTAAGGAGTCCGTTAACAAAATAAACAAATACTTCTCCACTATAGGTCAAACACTAGCCGAAGATATATTAAAAAAGACTGCAGCAAAAGCTTTCGACGACTCTGTCATATCTCCAAAAAACTCGAATCCGCCGGTCTCGTCCTTTGCACCAATTAATTCAGACCCTGAGGAAGTTTCAGACGTTATTAGGAGCCTCAAATCTGATAGCGCAGCTGGATGGGACCGAATCCCTATATGCTTTTTAAAAGCTGCTCATTTAATTGTTTCGCCAATTATCTCACACCTTGTCAATCTTTGTTTTGAACAGGGTACCTTTCCTACTGCCTTGAAACATGCTGTAATAACGTCTGTGTATAAGGGTGGGGACAGAGCTGACCCGTCTAACTACAGGCCGATATCTGTCCTTCCTTCCTTGTCTAAGATAGTTGAAAGAATATTAAACCACAGGCTGATTAAATATTTAAATAAAAACAAAATAATCTCTTCCTCGCAATTTGGCTTTAGACAGGGAATGTCTACGGAAAACGCAGTTCTGGCTCTTACATCAATGGTCACCAAAGAAGTTGACAGTGGAAGTAAGTGCCTAGCAGTTTTCCTGGACATCAAAAAGGCCTTTGACACAGTCTCTGTCCCCACACTTCTACACAGACTAGAAGACATTGGTGTGAGAGGAGTACCTCTGAAACTATTCAGGGAATATCTTAACGAACGCAGCTATGTAGTTAAGATAGGACAAGTAGTTAGTTCTGTTGAAACCGTCACATATGGGGTAGGACAAGGTAGTGTACTTGGGCCGACGCTTTTCCTCATTTACATAAACAGTTTATGCAACATGAGTATTCAACGTGCTCAAATATTCTCCTATGCTGATGATACAGCAATAGTATTTTCGGAAAAAACATGGGACAGCGTCGGCCGGACTGCAGAACTTGGCCTGTTGAAGATAGCCTCTTGGCTAGACCGCAATCTTTATCTGTTTCTCCATATCTAACCGCTCTCAGCCATTACAAGATCTCCAAATTAAAATCCACACCTGCGGTAACTCATCAAACGCCAAATGTTCTTGTCTGAAAATTGCGCAAGTTAGTAGCACTAAGTACCTTGGGGTTTTAGTAGACCAACGACTATCATGGCATTTGCACCTGGAACTTATTATGAACAGAGTTAGGAAATTAATATGGACTTTCAAATCATTACGGTACGTGGCTACAAAGACTCTAATGCAACAAATTTATGTCTCGCTGGGTCAATCTATAATGACGAACTGTCTACCAATATGAGGAGGTGCAACTAAAACAAAATTTCTAGAGCTAGAGAGGGCATAGAGGGCGCTGCTAAAAGTCATGTTTTTTAAACCACGTAGGTTCCCCACTGAAAGCCTGTACTCAAGCTCAAATCTTTTGTCGGTTAGGAAGTTGTACATACTTCAAACGGTTCTGACCAAACACAAAAACCTTCCCTTTGTCCGGTCGATTGCTCAAAAAAGGCGAATGTATAACGTAGCTCCAGAAACTCCAGTCAAAACTACATTTGCTACCAGGCAGTACACTAAGCAATCAGCCCACATGTACAATGTTTTAAACAAAGAGCTTAACATCTATCCGCTGACATTCCGTGACTGTAAAAAGACACTCATGCAATGGTTAACAACTAAAAACTACGATGAAACTGAGTCTATATTACACTCTAAGGTAACATAGTCAGGGAGTAACACACACACACACACACACAAGCACACACACACATACACACGCGTGCACAGTTTTGTTTTATATCTCGAGTTTTAATTAATTAGTTTTAATTAATCAATTCTGTTATTATAATAAGTTTCCTTTTCTCTTTGGTTTATATGTATTTAGTTTAGTTTACATATATTTTTATTTAATTTTATTTTCCCTTGTGGTTCAGTTTACTGTTTACTTTTCGAATCAAAATATTGTCAACGATCACTGGAAGAGCGGAACTACCTATCACAAGCCAATTATGGCTTAAAAGGTTTTTTCCTAACATGGATATTGTATAATTCATAGTTTGATGAAATAAATTTTACTTTACTTTACTTTACTTTACTCCTTCGAGAACTTACCGCACCATAACTTTGACCAAAATGTCGTATAACCGCTATAAATTACAACTAAGCTGAGTAACTATTACCTATAGTTCATGTCATGTTCACAGTTCATGTCAAATGTTTTAAACTTAATACTAGTTGCTATTTACATCGTATATACATTATATACGATGCCATATTATAAAAAACTCGATCTCTTCATAGACGAGCATAATATAATTAGAATCGGCGGCAGATTGTCAAATGCGAACCTTCCTTATGAAGCTCAGCATCCCGCTCTTTTACCTAAACATGATAATTTTACGCATGTACTAATAGATTATTATCATCGCATTTATTGTCGTGCCGGTGTAAGCCTTCTTAGTTCTCTGTTGCGCCAAAAATATTGGATCCTCCCTTCTAGAGGTGTAATCAGACAAAGATTACATGCTTGTAACTTTTGTTTTAAAGTTTCTCCTTCTCACCCTAGCCCAAAGATGGCTGATTTGCCTGCGTGTCGCGTACAGGAGACTAAAGCTTTCGTGCATACGGGTGTGGACTACGCTGATCCCATTAAAGTAACATTATGTAGACGCCGAGGTCAAAGAAGTCAGAAGGCTTACATATGTTTATTCATTTCTTTCGTTACCAAAACAGTTCATATTGAGTTGGTTACCGACGTGTCTTCGGACACTTTTATTTCCGCTTTCAAAAGATTTATTTCGCGCAGAGGACCCGTATCTTATTTATATTCCGATAACG
This sequence comes from Tholera decimalis, assembly GCA_943138885.2. Classification (NCBI taxonomy): domain Eukaryota; kingdom Metazoa; phylum Arthropoda; class Insecta; order Lepidoptera; family Noctuidae; genus Tholera; species Tholera decimalis. The sequence goes on from OW964551.2 coordinate 14,784,576, forward strand.
GAACCAATTTCGTTGGAGCCAAGGCTCAGTTGCAAGAACTACTTGCTAACCGCTACCGCATAGAGTGGAAAATGATTCCGCATTTATATTCCGATAACGGAACCAATTTCGTTGGAGCCAAGGCTCAGTTGCAAGAACTACTTGCTAACCGCTACCGCATAGAGTGGAAAATGATTCCACCCCGCGCTCCCCACTTTGGAGGGCTGTGGGAATCAAATATTAAAGCTATTAAAACGCATTTATACCGTGTTATCGGTTCTCAACTCCTTACCTATGAGAAGCTTGCGACTGTTCTCACTGAAATTGAGGCAGTTCTAAATTCCAGACCGCTTTGTGTCCTGAATGATGATCCGTACCCAGAACCGCTTACTCCCGCTCATTTTATAATGGCTTCTCCGTTGACTTCGTTGCCTGTCATGAATGTTCCCGAAACGACGAAGTCTCTACCTTGCCGCAAAAATTGCTTGACCAGATGATTTGTAGTTTCTTGAGGAGATGGCGCATAGAATATTTACATAATCTTCAAGTTAGACAAAAATGGTTGAATGCCGCAGACAATATTAAGATTGGTACAATGGTTCTCATACATCAGGATGGTGTCCCTCCTTTACGTTGGCCAATGGGTGTAATCACCGAAGTTTTTCCCGGCAAGGATGGGACAACCCGGGTTGCTATGGTGAAGACATGCAGTGGCTCTTTCAAGAGACCCGTTGTCAAACTATGTCCTTTACCTTCTCAATAACATCATTGCGTAATAACCCAAATTTAGCTGTAGTTAACATATTTAAAATATTTTTTTCTTAGTACGCTTTACTATATTATTATATTTCTCTCCTTTTGAGAATATTACATATCCTCAAAGCCGGGCAGGATGCTTGCGCAAGTTGTTTAGTTTGTAACTTTCTACTAACATATATCCAAACGTATCACATATTAGAATACAGATTCTTTCTTGACCGCGGTTTTTTGAGTTGACCAATCATATTCCTTCCTTCCAATACAATTCCCACAAATGAGAGAGGAGATGTTCGCCGCAAGCGCCGCTTATAGGCGGATTCAACGCCGACCAATCACCGTACATATGCTGTGTTTCGGAGGGGTATAATTACTTCCGCAATACTCGGAGTCTTCCAGAAGAAACCATCGTGAAGTTATCACCCCGTGCCTTGCCCGCTAAGCAAGTTATCACCCCGCGTCGAGCTGAGATTAACTAAATACCGCTAATATAAGTTCAATATAAGTTCAGCTAAGTCAGCTTTAGCTTCCCTACGCTATTCCCTTAAAATCTGCATGTCTAAATTGTGCTTTTCAGTGGCCTGCACAGATCGATCCTTGTACTCCTGTTGTATAACTTTATTTTTGAGTTGAAGTGTTCGGGTGTTAGTGGATCGTGGAGGTGACTCACTTCTTGAAGGTGGTATGGTTATTTACTGATGTTGTTATTTATTAGTTATGTGTGTATATCGTCTTGAGCACTAACTCCACTCCAGTAGGTGCGTTTAGGTTCAGTGAATGAAACTCAAAAGTCTAATACATAAAGTGGTATATAATATACGTACGCATTCATACTATACATATGTTATTATAATAAAGGGAAACACTAGCGTTACGCGCGGTCTCGAGGAACGACTGGCTCAGTGCCGTGTGGTCATACGATTTTTGCTGACAATTACAATGTGTCCCTACAGTTATAATGGAGGGTTGGGATATTTGTGATGTGGAAGGCTTTGGGGACTCAGGTTGTACACAGGTATCCACTACATTGATTTCGTGGGAGATGATGGAAGTCTGAGATAGAGGTGGTAAAACAGTTATATCCTCTATTTCTATTGTGGCGTGTTTGAGGAGTGTTTGACTTCAGAGAATCTAAAAGTTAGTTCAGTTAATTATAATCAAGATACAAGACAATTTTTAACATGAAAAACCATAAATACTTTCAACTGCCTCGGAATCAATAGCATTATCAATTCCCACAATAAGAGCTGGGGCCATCTTGGACACATCAGGGTCAATGTCAGCATCGCTTATAGATGGCCCTCCTCCAGTAGCTAGTCTATGTTGGCATTCTTTGGTCAAGGCCTCTCTTTGAAGTTGCTTTGTGTTGATCCACAAGCATCGTAGTTGTTTCGTTGTTGCCTAAAATGAATAAACGATATGAATACACCCACTGTTACATTTAGTCAAGGTCGTGATTATAAGTATGATATGTATACAATGTGGATCTGGAATTACGACATTAAATTAAAACGAGCACAGTACTAGTCCATCAAAACATTTTAAAACACGAAGATTAGTAGTTAATGTAAAATTAAAAAAATGCAATTTTCAAACAAAATAAATAGCAGAATCAACTGCATAAAAAGTAAACACGCTTTATCTACGAAAAGTCACTGACCTATTGCGCGGCGTGGTGCGGGGTGCAGCGGGCAGCGGCGGTGCTGGGCGTAGGTACTTTAGTCGGAGAACAACAATAGCGGCGTCAGCGGCATAAACTCACTAAGTTGCGAGTTGTTAATTAATAAAAGATCACTGATTGAATAATTAATCACATAAATCACATCACAATCAAAATTTAAATTATCTCTAGTCAAATTTTTAAATTTTTAAAGTGTCCCCCGTTGTTCATTATGCACAAACGACATCGTCTTATTAAATTTTCACGGACTCGTCTTAACAAGTCCCCATCTGCCATTCTTTTAAGTTTGTCGAAGGCATTAATTATTTTAATTTTTAAATCGTCCACAGTGTTCACTTCTCGTGCATACACTTCGTTTTTTACGCCCCCCCACAAAAAGAAATCCAGTGGTGTCAGGTCCGGTGACCGTGCTGGCCATCGAACAGGTCCAAAACGGCCAATCCACTGACTTTGAAACATTTCCGTTAGTCGCTGTCTAACAGGCACTACGGAATGGGCGGGCGCACCGTCCAATTGATACCACAGTCGTCCATACACGTCCAAAGGTAAAGCGTCCGTATAGTCTGACACTGGGCCACTAAGAAGTTCTAAATATTTCTCTGCATTTAACATTCCATCAATAAACACTGGATCTATTGTTTTGTTCCTATGAATTCCAGCCCAGACATTTAGTGAAAACCGGTACTGGAATGAAGACTCTCGACTTAGGCGCGGGTTTTCGTTACTAAGACTCTCGACTTAGGCGCGGGTTTTCGTTACTCCAATATCTTAGGTTTTGTCTATTCCAAACTCTATTTCTTGTAAAAGTGCTCTCATCTGTCCACATAATATTAGATATGAAGTCAGGGTCGTTTGATATTTTGTCGTGAAGCCATCGGCAAAATAACACTCTGACTGGCATATCTCTGGATAACAGTTGTTGAACTTTTCTGAACTTGTAAGGTCGCCGTGCATGCCGTTTCAAAATTCTATGAACAGTTCTGTGACTCACTTGAAACCGCCGCGCTGCGTTCCGGAGGCTACAAGTCGGGTTGTTTTCAAAATGTTGTAATATCCGGTCTTCGTTACTTGAGTTTGAAGACACGCCCTCTCCTTGAGGAACCAAAGGCCGATTTTCTCGTAACCTCTGAACGGCCAGGGTAAAAACACGGCTGTTGGTAGGGCACGTTCTTGTATTACCATATCTCTCTCGATATGTACGCAATGCTAAAGCCGCGTTTTGGCGACATTCTCCGTACATAAGTACCATGTCAGTGTACTCGGCAGCTGTGTACCTTATTTGAGGCATAATTAAACTAAAAAACTTACAAACCTAACCTAAATCACAAAACTAGCTACCTAATAAATGCCTAAATAACTAACTAATATTACATTAACACTTAACAATAAGTCACACTAACCTATGCACTAATCCAACTATCATAAATCGTCTTTAATCACAATAACAACTAAAACTTCATAAAATCACGACAATGCGCGCGCGGCTCGTCTTGTGATAAAAAAAGTAGGCGTGTGCTCTCCTCAAAGGGCGCCGCTATGCACTGACAGTTACCGAGTAACTGAGTCAAGAACTTTTTGCTGAAAAAAATCCGCTCACACACACACTCGCAATTTTCTATGCACCACTAATGCATTATTCGCGTAAGTAATATTTCTTATTCTTTCTAATTGTAGTATTTTGGGGGAGTGCGCGGGGCGCGTCAGAGTGGGATCGTATGACACCTTTCTCTGTCTTTCAAGCATATTGAGACGTAGAGAATAGAACCGTACGTTTTTGCACAGGTTCCTGACCTTACAATGTTTACCTATTATTACGGACTCAGATCTACATCATGTTGAAAAATAAGAAAATGAAAAATAATTTCCTGTGGCTAAAGTATTCATTGGATTTGATTGATTTTTTGTATACGGGTAAAGAGCATACAGTCTACGTTCCAATTTTATTTTTCGCGTTACACATTACGAAAGTTCTACATAGTTTTTTGTAAATGAAAGAAACTACTTTTTGTACCAATGATTTATTGAAAAAAAAAAATACCTGTTTATCGCACAAAATTGAACCGAATATTCGTATTCGGTTGAACCTACATTCGGCGCATCTTTAGTATATACAATCACATATACACAATAACCTAAGGGTCTGCGCCATAAGTCGACTCTTCTGATAAACAAAGGATAAAAACATGATTATATGTAAAGTAATGAATAAGTATGTCGCAGAATCAACAAAGAGGCACAATTATTAGAATCGCTATTTATTCATTAACGTTAATTTAGAACAACGCCATCTATTATCGTTTGTCGGACACGTCAAGCAGTGTGCTTGGGTGAGGTCGGTACGGGGCGTGGCATGTTTGACGGCTGTCAACTATCAGCTGTCAGTTGTCATTCGTTTTTGACATTGGACGCATTGGATTTGAGAGACGCAAGGAACTTATATCCAACCTGGAATGCGCACAGGCTACCGATACGCGGTCCGAGCGAGATAGCTTCGCGAGAGCCCTCTGTCCCTTTCATTAGGGTGACCAAACAATATGATGTAGGTAGATACTAACATAATAGGATATAATAAATTAACCAATAATTTTATTTCATAAAATAATAATAATTAAGCTTTAAGGATGGATTAAAGTAAAACGCATTATGGAGAATATTTACTCAGAAAACATTTATTCAGTAGATATTTACAGTAAGGTTCACACGTTACTAAATAAAACAGTTTTATGCAATTTCTGTCTTAAAGTTGATTTGTGACCTATAATTTTCAATGTTTGAGTTTTACCGTGGCTCATCATACGGGCGGTAAGATAATGAGACGCAATCCTTTTAATAAGTTGCATTTCATGTGAATCTTCACATTGAAATGATTGAACAGGATGTGGCGGATCAAAATAATTTCTCAGAATACTATAAAAGTTTTGCAAAACAAATAATATGTCGGAGTTGGTTGTCAATTACAATTAGTTATTGTGGGTATTCATCATATTTTGTTAAGAGTTGATTTTCTTGTTATGAATTTAAGTGATCTTTCAGTATCAATTACTGTCTGATAAATCGAAACATAATTTATTAAGTACTTAGTGTACGCACTAATTGGTTTTTGGCAACTTATTTCGATAAGTGTGACTGATAGTTTTGATCAAAACAATGGATGACATGTTGCTTTAATTTAAACTTTGCGATATCTCCATTGTTTATTAACGATAATTACTCTTGCATTATTTGATTATTTTATAACATAAGTCTCATAAGATTTAGTACGTTTTGTATCAAGTAAACACGTGACGCACTTCCTCGCGCCAATGGACAGAGTTGGAGGGAATTCAATGTGCAGGTATCGTCTTATAAAAGACCGTGCACTTGGTAAGCTCAGCAGTCTGTCTTAGGATCTGACTCAATAAAGAGCTCCCCTGCTCCTGACAAAACTGTCGGTTTATTTGGTACAGCGCTGCTGTATATTTACAATAGCTGTATTACCCTGCTATTAGCAAGCGGATACACTTTGTAATTGGGTGGTTTGACCACTATACGAACTGTGACCTTAAAAGGGTCTGTTCGCCTAACTGTATTCTTTCTTTGTAATTTGCTTTATCTTTTACCTAGATTGTATGGACTTTAAAAGAGACGTTGACCTCTGAGTTTGTTTCAGTGTTTCTTCTCAGAGTAGTCAGTTAGGAAACACTGGCCTCATCTAGTTTTCAAAATAAACATCATTATTTCATTATTAGTAAACTCAGTAAATAAACATCTGTATTTGCTTATACCAGCGTATTTATTTCAATAAAATCGGGACTCCAAACCCTAATGCTGTACCTCTCGGCACTCCTCCTGACTCCTACATCAGAAGTGGGATAGCCTCTGGGATAGCGTGGGTCTCGAACACATTGCTGTTTCTACTATACTAGCCCATGTTTCCAAATTTGATTCCCGTGCTCATTGACTAGCATTTACTACCGAAGCTAGTTGCAAACCAGGCATAAACTTGAACAAGAACTGAGTGTCCTGTCCCACCTTAAAAGAAAGTCTCAGATCTCTTCTGACCAGCAAGATAGTCTTTCACACCCACTGGGATAGTCTTTCACACCCACTGGAATAGTCTTTCACACCCACTGGGATGGCCTTTCACACCCACTGGAATAGTTCTTTCCACCCACTGGGATAGTTCTTTCACGCACTGGGATAGTTCTTTCACAGCACACTTATTTTATTTCTGTTAATTGAGTTTTTGGTTCATAGTCCATGTGATTTTATTTTAAGAGGGTACTTGAATGTAGGTCACGATTGTCAGATTGTTTTGCAAGTACTTTTCTCGCTAGCTAGTTTTGGTTAGCTGTACGTTTGTTTTTGGTCTTGATATTATTTTTAAGTAGAGGGTACGTGTATGTAGAAACCATTGTCGGATTGTTTTGCAGTTATTTATGTCGTAAGCTAGTGTCGCCTGTTTATTATGAAAATCAAAAGTCCGCGCTCTCGTTCTAGATCACGGCTACGTTATTTAGAACCTAGTTCTAACAGAGCACCGGAACATTCTACGGTAGCCGATCGTATTGTTGACGCCATCCGTTCGATTAATTATGCGGGTGGATCGAATCAATATTTTAGTATTTCAAGATTTTACATAATGTCGATGATTGGTGTGCGGAGGTAGATCGTGCAAAATCCATTAATAACTGAAGTGATTAGTGTCTTTCGCGTATCGGTAATTGTCTGAAAGGTGACGCTCGATCGTGGTTAAACGAGTGGGTATCTAGCGAGGAGTAATTTTAAGAGAATACGAGTCACTTTTTGTAACGCATAGGTCCGAACCTTGTTCTTTAAGAAACTGGGTCAAAAAGTCGACAATTGTTTTGTCAAACAAAGATATGAATCGGCAAACAAGGACACAGTTGGTTAATTGTCGTAATGTTTTAGTAACTTCAAGAAATGTAATGAGGTAGTAGTAGTAGCGACCATTATTCAAGACGTGTTAACTGATAGTGGTCCCACTTTTAATGTTTTCGTCTTTGTTAAAACATTTTTGCTGTTAGGTAGTCAAGAAGTAGAAAGTACCTCTAATGTTACATTGCCTGTTTAGTTTCATGGATTGAGTCTCGATGTAGATTTATTCGTGGTGTCGTGCTATTATACCTACATGAACATCTGATAATTGTAGGTACGACTATTTTGAATACAGAATAGTTATCCGAATAGGGTAGTAAGATAATTGAAACTTGGATTCCAATCATGACATTCTAGATTTTAAAATCTAGTAAAACTGTAGATCTCATTTTATTGCGTTACAGTTTTAATAAAAACCAGCTTTAGGGTTTTTCAATAAATCTTTAGATGTGTTCATTTTTGGCATTGAGATTGAGTAGTAGTACTTCTTCATCATGTATTACTGCGTGTTTGGAACAACAGGCTACCCGAAAGTTCAGCGTAGAATGGTTTACTTATTGTTTGTTTGTTACCAAATAATGTAGATTGTTTCAGAGTATTAACTTTCATAGTATGGTCAAGTATGGATATGGGTTGCGATACACATCTGATGACATCCGAGAAGGCAAATCAGATGGCAACTCCACTCACTCGAAGTCAGGTACAAGACGTCGCTATGGAAAACTCCAGTCCAAACAGAGAAACTCTTCGTGAGATGAGTCGGCAGAGGATGTCTGAACGACTTCGTTCAAGTCAAGAGGACCAGGAAACCGATGTCAAACGAGGTTGCAAGGCGCCTCGTACCGTTTTAAATTCTTTGCCTTTTGTTTTAGAAATCTGGCACAGTCGACAAGGAAGCTGGACTCCTGCATGTGAGAGCTATCATGTGGTGAAAGTACTCCCACGTGGTCGTTACGAGCTTCAGTGTTTTGCCGGCTCGCATTGGAAGTCAACACAAGCAACCCTGAGTATAACTAAAAATGTCGAATACCATAAAGCACGTTACGATAAGACTAAAGCTGTTTTGAAAAAGTTCCAAGTAGACTTTGTACTAATTGCTAATGAGGAACGAATCCAAACTAAATTAGACCCTAAATATAAAGGTCCTTGTAGATTTTTAGAAGTATTAGATGGTGATAGAAACTTGTTGAAAGCTTTGAGTAAAAATAGATTTTACAAATATCCCCATGATCGTGTACGAAAAATGCCTGAATGTCCAGTTACTGTTAGTAATGATGTCAATACTGACACTGATGATGACTCATCTGCTGCTGACATAGCATTGCTGAGTTGGCAAGTTGTCTATGATGACTCTTCTCTGGGCTTGGAGGTTGATCTTGACGCCTATGCGGGTTGTTCTATCTTGACGCTTATGCGGGTTGTTCTATTTGACCTTATTCGTCGAATCCCATTGTGTGATTTCGGCTGGGAGACTATGTCTCTAGTAAAGCTATGTGTTGTCAGTAACAGTTTAGTAATTTTGAATGTTGCGATGCAACTGCTGTTGATAATGATAATTTTATTTGACAAACTCAGGACTTTTCGTTCCACAATACTTTTTGAAGGCTTTTGAATGGTTGCGATGCAACTGCTATTGATGATAATAATTTTATTTGATAAACACGGGATTTTTAGTTTCACCATACTTCTTGTTAAGGCTTTTAATTGTCAGAAAGGCCGATCGATATTTACATGAGATTTTCTTTTTCAGGATCACACGAGGTCGTGTAGAACGTCAGTTCTGGCCGTGTCGGAGTTGGTTGTCAATTACAATTAGTTATTGTGGGTATTCATCATATTTTGTTAAGAGTTGATTTTCTTGTTATGAATTTAAGTGATCTTTCAGTATCAATTACTGTCTGATAAATCGAAACATAATTTATTAAGTACTTAGTGTACGCACTAATTGTTTTTTGGCAACTTATTTCGATAAGTGTGACTGATAGTTTTGATCAAAACAATGGATGACATGTTGCTTTAATTTAAACTTTGCGATATCTCCATTGTTTATTAACGATAATTACTCTTTGTATTATTTGATTATTTTATAACATAAGTCTCATAAGATTTAGTACGTTTTGTATCAAGTAAACACGTGACGCACTTCCTCGCGCCAATGGACAGAGTTGGAGGGAATTCACTGTGCAGGTATCGTCTTATAAAAGACCGTGCACTTGGTAAGCTCAGCAGTCTGTCTTAGGATCTGACTCAATAAAGAGCTCCCCTGCTCCTGACAAAACTGTCGGTTTATTTGGTACAGCGCTGCTGTATATTTACAATAGCTGTATAACCCTGCTATTAGCAAGCGGATACACTTTGTAATTGGGTGGTTTGACCACTATACGAACTGTGACCTTAAAAGGGTCTGTTCGCCTAACTGTATTCTTTCTTTGTAATTTGCTTTATCTTTTACCTAGATTGTATGGACTTTAAAAGAGACGTTGACCTCTGAGTTTGTTTCAGTGTTTCTTCTCAGAGTAGTCAGTTAGGAAACACTGGCCTCATCTAGTTTTCAAAATAAACATCATTATTTGATTATTAGTAAACTCAGTAAATAAACATCTGTGTTTGCTTATACCAGCGTATTTATTTCAATAAAATCGGGACTCCAAACCCTAATGCTGTACCTCTCGGCACTCCTCCTGACTAATTTTTACTGTATTTACCTTGTTTAATGACTGAGCTATGAAATTTGAATATTTTTTCTGTGTACAGAATGATTTGAAAAACAAATTTAGAAACATATTTTAATTTCCCTCTGTCTATGAATGACGTGAAGGATGAAACTGCACACATCAATGGAATGATCATGGTCATGATCATCATGTTCCTTATTAATAAACAAGGCAGCAAGCCAATGTTTGTAGATTAATTTTTGCGAATTTTTTTTGACAGCTTCCAGCCATGTAGTAAGGTATATTGTTTTTGTAATATGAAAATTCTTCATTGTCTACATAAAACAGTAAATCGAGTAGTTGTTGGTCCTCGCTAGCCTCGGCATTTTGTATAATTGCTCGTTTGGGATGTCTGAATTCCAAAACTGGAGTCATTTCAAAATCATCCTCAGTGCCACAATTAGCGTTAACACTGGGTTCTACGCTATTGCGAAATAAAAGTTTTCGCAACGTGTACCGAAATTGAAGCGAACTCGCGTTGTCGTTTAAGGCACCACACCTTCTAACACAAGAAGAAAATATTTCAAGATTATCCTGCGAACACATCAAGACACAAGTTTGCAAAGCTAAATGTATCAATAATAAATCCAAGAGCAGGAGTTTTACGTCGGTGTTCAAGGATATTTGTATCATTGATTTTTAAATTCATCAAATAGTTTCTAGTTTCAGTGAGCGCATTCATCCAAAGTTCAGTATTTTGCAAACGTAATGGTGACTTAAAGCCTTACCGAAGGGATTTTCTGAATTGAATATATCAAATATTCTATCCAAAACTCGAATATACTCGGCAGTAGCTTCGCTTCCTTCAAAACCCTTATCGCCACTTTTTGCTAAGAATTCAATTGCATCGGCAACTGAATTTCTCAACACTTGTGCTACTAATTTAACTTTCATCTTTTTACCAGAAAAATCAACGTGATTACTAGTAAGTTTGTTCGCTAATTTGAGCCCTTCCTCTTCTTGTATTGCATCTAATTGTTTTATAAAATTGAATTGTATGTCACCTTTCACAGAAGTCATATTTGTTTCTGCAAAAACATTTTTGGATAGCTCAAGTACATGGGGAGGATCTAAAATGCAGTGGATTTGACAGTCTTTTGTTGGGTGCTTGAAACTTGTCGTCATTTCAGGCAATGTGAACCTGCAACCCAAAATCTCATAAGTTTTGTCATTAACACAAGTACCATCACACGTTAAGGATCTTACTGTAATATTTGCTTCTGATAACATCCTAATAGCTGTTAATATTAACTGTGATTGAAGCTCAGCTGACATTTTGTTAATAAAAAAGTAAGCTATAGGACGTTTAATCTTTTTGTGTAAGATACAATCATGAAAACAAGAACCTTAGAAGCTAAGGTTTCAGATTCATTTGGTATTATTCCTCCATAATCTACATAGCCCAAATATTTATCGGTTTTTTTATCGTATCATAGTTCTGTTCTAATTGCCATAGAATCAAAAAGAAGGGCTACATTTTTAAGAGAGGTGTCTTTGGCTGAAGTTTCTTTTAATAACATGATAATTTCCTGTATGAAACCAACACTACAGTCACGTGTAGCCAAAAGTCTTCTCAATGTAGCTGGATGAGGGAGACACACTAAAAAAAGATACGCTTTTGGGCTGTAGAAGTGCAAAGTTAGAGCAAAAGATTTCAATTCTTCACTATACCTTACTTTTTTGTTATTAATAGCATACTTAAACTGCTCATGAATACGCACAAAATTCATTTTTATGACGCTTTTAATTTCTTCTGGGTTTTAATCACATTTAATAAAGATTTAAGGTTATCGATTCTTAAGTCTCTTCTTTTTACGCGTTGCTTCAGAACTTTCACTTCTCGTTTCAAACCTTCAATTACTTCACATTCATAGCGAATTTTTTTCGTAGGAGGTTCCTTGGAGATGCTAGGCATAGGGCTGACTGAAATATTCGCGGGTTTCTCAATAGACACTTCTGCTTCACTTGTTACTAGGGCAGCTTGAACAATCATATTGCTTAGAATAGCTATCTTTTTTTTCTGGTGGAACAATGTACAAATTAAAAACGCCTATTTATTTTGGCACTATGAAAAATGTAGCATCGAGGGCAAATTAGAATAAAAACCATCTAACATCCGTAAATCCAGATAGATATTACCTTATAATAAACGATTTAGGTGATATACAGACTATTACAGTTAGTACTGACAGTTCATCATTAAACATAAATCTATAAATCAAGTTACGCTACCAGAAATCAGTTTTATTTGCAATACTAATTGTTTACTATTTTTTACCCACCTTAGGAAAAATAGTTGGAACAGCATCGGATTTCAGTTTTGAAACTGAACTATGTTTTATTATATCCTGGGGCCTGAAGTGAAGACTGCAAATAACGGAATAATTTTTGATATTTGAATGAGTTGGAATGCCATCAAGCCATTTTTTCCTCCATGATTCTTCTCCAGGCAATCTGAAGTTATATTTTATTTAATTTAAAATATTCGAAGTGACACACCTAAACCAGTGATTAATATGGGAAGTTAAAACTTTTTGCCATTTCCCTACAATGTTCCACGGGAAATGTGAAATTTAATGATCACGTCTATTAAGTATTCGGCCTATACCTACAACAGACATGCGTAATTATGCTTACGTTGAAGTGTACCTCCTATTTATATGCTGGATTGTGTGAATAATCTTATGATTTCGTTCGTTATGGGCACCCTACTTCAAGAATTGAAATATATTTACTTAAACAAAGAAACACCGCATCCTGCATAGGATTCGCTTTTGCAACCTTGAATCGCACACGTTTTAACGATCTTTATTACGTCCGAATAAAGAAATTGATTGTTATAACATTGAATAGCGGTTAAATTAAATATTACCAAGTTGATCACCATTAATATGGCTGACGGGCTGCCAGTCTAAATTATGTATATATTCTACTAATAATCTTTTCTTTTTTAATTACATTTCAATACAATGTCCAAATTATTGCTAAAAAATGTTCATATTCTAACAGATAATTGAAAAATATTGGAAATATATCAGAACGAAAATTAATGTTTTTTTAATAAGACATGACAATATTATTTTTTCCTACCATTCCTACTAAATTCGAGAATAATCCTCCTTGCAACACTGTAGAAAAGGACACAGGGTTCTCGAAGCGCTTTCTCTTTCGGACCGGGTTTCTCTTTGACCAAGTGATTGTTTGTAATAGAACTTAGGTTTATATGCATAGGGTTTCTTTTTATATTGGTATCAAATTGACAATGCACATTCCAGGTTGGATATAAGTTCCTTAGAGAGACGCCACTTTTGAGTTGGACACGAGGGCGAGAGGTCGTTCTGCCAGCCTGTACCGAACTTACCGCGTTTCCGTAGTTTAATCCATTTCCATCGCCTTTGATCATTTGAGATTTTGTTGATTTGTTATCGAGAGTGAATTAATAGACGATTGTAATTAGTGTTGAGACTATTATTTCATACCTACACCATGTCGAACTTGGAATCTGATGACGAGGTACCCCAAATGAGTTAACTACCTTCGTTAAGTATATAATTTTATGAATAGAATAGTCACTTACATATCTCGTAGCGAGAGGATTTGCTTTATATTTGGCGGTAATACGAATCCAAGCTTCGTTTTTATTACGCAGTGAAGCTCCGTCTGTGTCCTTATTTTCTATAATATTGCTATAGTTTTTTAATATAAGTATCTAAAAAGTGTTTTCCTTCTGTCGGGCTAAATACATGTTTTTTTTTATTCCATTTTATACAAATACACGGTTAAATTTTGATCGTTTTAATCCTTTGAACCGGTGGTTTCACTTACAAAATACTATTTATTCATCAAAAGCTTTTACAGCAATGCAACTGTTAAAATAAAAAAAGCAAGTGATAAGGTAAAATGCATGAAATAAGTAGTAGTGCCACGAGATAGTTACCTACGCAACGACCGACGCGACGTACCCACACTGCGCGATCAAGTTAAACTCGTTCAGCTGATGTTCACGTAAACGAATTAATTCCTAATTTTCTTCATACTTTTAGGACCGACATAACTGCTTTGTGCCTAAGACATACCTAATAAAATAATTATGCTAAAAGCGGTAGGTACCTACATTTAAAAATCAATCTCGATAGGCCTGCTAGTTATGGCGTATTAAAAATGTGGAATCAAAATTATGTACAATGATTTAAAAAATAAAAAGTTCTAATTGCATGATTAAAAAACAATCTGTTACATACCTAAATCACCTTTGCATTTTTATTTGTTTAACACTTGTTCATAAAAATTTGTAGGTAAGCACCTAATCAAAATTATTTACAACCATTTAAAAAGAGTTCTCTTATAAACCTAATAATTAACCACCTCTGAATCATCATTAGTTAGACTTCACGATATCGTAATAATTGTTCAAAGTGCATACCATTCCTTTGGATACATAATCCTGCACGTTTAATTAAATTAACTTTAATTTAATTGACGTGTCCCTGTCACTTTTTAAAACATCGAATGCGTCCTGTATTGCACTTTTCATTTGTTCACGAGTTTGATGCTCGTTTCTGTAAACTATTCGCTTCACTTCACTTCACAAATAAAAATCCAGTGGGGTAAGGTCCGAACTCCTTGCCGGCCACGCAATTGGACCGCCCCGTCCAATCCAATGATCTCCAAACACGGAATTTAAGTGATTACGTACATTACGCTCGTAATGTGCTGGACAACCGTCATGTTGATAGTACAAATTATTATTATTTAAATACGCCACTGGAATATCATCCATGAATTCTGGAATTACACTTTGCAGCATGTTTAGGTATGTCCCACCGGATAAATTTCCTTCGACAAAATACGGGTTGATAATTGTATTTATGCCAGCCCACACATTAACGCTGAAACGCACTTGATGTCTACACTCACTAATCACGTGTGGATTATTAAGTGCCCAAAAATGTTCATTTCTTTGATTGAATAGTCCTACCCGCGTAAAAGTCGATTCGTCAGTCCACAGAATATTAACTTCGCGATTATTTAATATCCACTGGCAAAATGCGATTCGAGCCGTCCCGTCGTTCTCACGCAAGGCGTGCATTTTTCTAAAGTGGTACGGGTGGAGTTCTTCTGCGTTTAACAGCTTCCAGACGTAGTACTGACTTACGTTAAAGCTAATTGCAGCCATATTTGTACTACGCCTAGGATCTCGTTCAAAATACTCGAGAATTTCTTCGTCTAGTTCAGGTGTGTACGTGTGTAGGCTGGTTGGTGACCGCGGCCCTGAGCATGTGAAGGTGTCTGGAATTGTCCGTGGTCTAACAAACGCTGCGTAGCCGCTACAATAGTTTGCCCAGACGGAATTTTCGGGTTGGGTATACCACGCAGTCGCAAAGATTGCAAGTGGTTTGGCTCACTGTATAGGCGTTGAGCTGCCTGCGCATCAAAACCCGCGAATGCGTAAAATTGCACCATGGCAACGAACTCTAAGTTGGAGTACACGTAATTGCGAGACGCCATTATTTTCGCACGACGACACACCGATGGCGTCTTAGAGAAACTGAATTTTTATGTCATGACGTGTCACTCCTGTGCTGTACTTAGCGCGCGGGGTGCGCGGGGCGCTCGGGGTGTGCGGGACGCTCGGGGAGCGTGGGGCGCGCGGAGTACGCGGGGGCGCGCGGAGTACGCGGGGCGCGCACCTTTCGTATTGCTAATCAAATGAGGATTGGGGGCGGGGTATGGTCTAGGATTGGCTATTTTTTGTGAGTCCACGTTGGCTAGGCGAACGCGTCATTGTTGTTATAATATTATAATCAAATGGTGTCTACTAACGGTTCGCATTATTTATTCACTCAGGCGTAAATTAATTCGAGTTATTAAAAAAAAAAACTTTACTTTTTAATTTTATCTTTACAAATCGATAGTGTTTCATGCACCGGTTCGATCCTCAACGGGATTAAAACGCTCAAAATTTAACCGTGTATTCAGATAAATTTAAATACAGGGTGTCTCATAACGACCCAACTACTTTAGTTAGAAAAAAAAAATACATTTAACTTATTTTTGTATGCATTTATTGTTATGAATTAAAAGATAAGGAACAAAATTTTACTTTTTAAACACGACGTTATTTAAATGACGGCCATCACGTTGACGGCACTCCTCAAACCGTTTGCGTACACTTTCAAAAACCTTTTGAAGAAGTGGTCGAGTAATACTCCTGACTTTTTCTTCAATATTGTTTCTTAAATCTGTCAAATTTCGTGGATTATTCTCGTAAACTACGCTCTTAAGATAACCCCATAAGAAAAAATCAGGTGGGGTCAAGTCAGGGCTCCGAGGTGGCCATTCAATATCACCTCTTCGTGAAATCACCTTTTCTCGGAACAACTCGTGCAATGCAGCTAAAGAGTTGTTAGTGGTGTGCGACGTGGCCCCATCCTGTTGAAACCATGTCAGCCGGTTATAATGCTCACATTGTTGTAGTTGGGGCCCGAAAAAATTGCGTATCATGTTGACATAGCGTGCAGAAGTTACAGTCACTGCATGTCCTCTGTTATCTTCATAAAAGTACGGCCCAATAATGCAGTTCGCCGACATAGCGACCCACAAGGTCACTTTGGGGCTATGCAACGGGCGTTTATGTAATGTCTGTGGATTCGTTTCTCCCCAAAAACGACAATTTTGACGATTAACGTATCCGTCCAAATGAAAATGTGCCTCATCGCTGAAGAACATGTTGTTGAAATTGTTAAATCTCCCTAACATTACATTCACAAAATTCAGTCTTGTAACGTAATCATTTTCATGAAGAGCTTGCACAATCTGAATTTTATAGGCCTTTAGGTGTAAATCAGATCGCATTATGCGGTGAATTGTCGCTCTCGATAATCCCAGCTGAGACTCACGCTTTCTAACGCTGAGTCGAGGCTGTCGGCTTACAGAATCTGCAACTGACTGAATGTTTCCAGGCGTTCTTGCTGTCCTTGGACGGCCGTGATGGATTTTGCCAATAGTGTTTCCAGTAGTATTAAATGTCTGGATCCAAGCTAAAATTGTTGCATTGCTTGGAGTTTCCACAATGTTGCGCAGTCGATAATGAAACCGATACATCCGTCGAACTCGAATGAGTGATCGATTGTTCTCGAAATACGCGCGCACGCAAAACGAGCGTTGCTCTCCCGTGTACGGCATGATGGCAACTAAAAATTTAAGGAACGCTCTAGTAAACGACGCCCGCGCCACCCCTACCCAGCGCCTTGTTTGCTTCTCGCTCACTCTTGAAATAGTTGGGTCGTTTTGAGACACCCTGTACATATAGTAAGTTTACAAGAACAATCACATATTGTAATGATGTGACGCGTAATAAGTAGGCGCATGCGTTTTATTGACTTGTAAAATTGAATACTTTTTCAAAATATTGTGCTTTTTAGGGTTCCGTAGCCGAATGGCAAAAAACGGAACCCTTATAGTTTCGTCATGTCTGTCTGTCCGTCCGTCTGTTCGTTCCTATGTCACAGCCATTTTATTCCGAAACTATGAAGACTATACATGTCAAACTTGGCAGGTAGATGTATTCTGTGAACTCCTTTCCGATTTAGAGAAAAAAAAAATTAAAAATTAAGGGCTTCCCATTCTCCACTTGGAACTCAAACTGAATTTTTTTTTTTCATGAATCCTATACGTGTGTGGTATCTATAGACAGCTTTGTAAAATGACACTGAGGTTTCTTTAACCACTTTTTCATAAAGTAAACCGTTGAAAAGATATAAGCTTCCAGTGGTAAAATATGTCCCCCCCTCTAACTTTTTTAATAATGATGTGAAAAATCTAAAAAAATATATGCTATAGATCTTAATGGAAACTTTCAAGGAAAATTGGTTTGAACGAGACCGGATCAACAGTGAGATGTAGCATATTTTCTAAAACCGCAAATATAACTATGTAATTCAAACAAACATTATGAGATCAAAGATAAGATATCAAAGTTATTTGGCGTAGTTACACTTGGTCAATTTTTTCTAGTGTATAAAGATCAAACGTATGAATTATAAACATGTGATTAGTTTCTAAAAAGATAATCGATATAATCTGAAAAATAAATTATATTCGCGCACACACAGAGTTGAACATTATACTTCTACAAAGCAAGTACTAAGCGTAATATCAACATAAGATGAAATAGTTCGTTCACTGTGACGTAGCACTGTAAGTCAGGATCTCAGGATTTCATTGAGTGTAGAATTACGAATCCAAAGATCGTGGTCTTATACTCGGTATCATCTGAGATGCTGTTGATATGGGTTTTATTAATTAGCGTCGACATTAAGATGCTGGTCCCATCTTGAGTACTTATTAACTGATGATCACGATTGAGACCTATCTATTAATACGGGCCTAGTGTCCAAGATAGGCAACTTCTAGCGAACCTCAATCGAGCAATCCGGTGCTCACGGAGTAACTTGGGGGCCCGCGCTGGTCGTCGACTGCGTATATCAGCCGCTAAAAGCCTCTTCACTGTCCATAGGCTAACTTCTGGTCCCCGTATCTCTTCAAGGTTTCTTTTGAGGTCTATGTAACTGCATTTGCGGTCCTTCAGTACCTGAGTTACTAAAAAGTGGTCGTCTCGTGGTTGTGTGCAATGTTTTCTCCCAGAACCATGCCTTCTCTGAACCGAACCTGTCTCCTGGTATCGAGTCCAGGTTCTTTGGACGGTTGAACGACTCACGTTTAACCGCTGTGAGACGTAACATTGACTACACCTCTCTTCCAGCATCGCTATAATTTTACTAAGTCTTATTGCTTTTTCTGTCATTACAATCGACACAAAAATATCTGTTTTAGTCACAACAAGGCAGGATTATGCCAATAACATAAATTATTCTACTAAAAGTTGCCTGATAACATTTTAATCGCAAATCCGCGAAAAGTAAGTAAAAAGTCACAAATTGAAAAACGGATTATTATTAAAAAAAAAAAACAAAAGTTTTGAATTTGTAATATAGCCCTGAAACGAGAGCCCTCTTACGTGATAAAATTGCAAACCTATTTGACAATACGCCATCTATAAATTGGCCCCAAACTAATCACATACCCACACACCTACACGCACATAGATATTTATATGCATGATAACATGTCTAATGGAACGTTTTGTCCTATCTCTGTAATATGTTCTAGTAGAACATGCTACAGAAATAGGACGAAAGAAAATACTCTCAAGGGATGGTAAAAGGTAGAAAGAAAACAAAGAATTATTATACAGGGTTAAAGGTTAAGTCGACCTAGATCGCAACAATCCCAAAAGATAGCCCAACGTCCTTGAGCATTGAACGTGAAACAAGCGGCCAGTGCTGACCACCCTGCGCGTCCGTGCACTCCCCCGAACGTCAAAGAGTATCACCGGTCGCAGATGCGTTCGAAGCATTTTTGTCGCTACCTATTAGCTTTTATATCATCATAAATCGATTGAATATAGGCGGACTCAGAACATTTGCAATGCTTGTTTTGAGAACAAAATATTCTTTAGTGAGTACAGTTATTGTAGTTACAGTGAATCAAAATACAAAAAATATGAATTTGTTTTTGTGAAAATAAATAATAACGCTTTTATTAATGTACTAATAAAAAACTGTCCAAGTGCGAGTCGGACTCGCCCATGAAGGGTTCCGTAGTAGCAAGCAATGTTTTGCTTTTAACTTTGGTTTTCATAGTGTTAATAAAAATATATATATACACTCGCGAGCAACCAAACCGACTCAACCCATACGTGCGCATAAATATATGTATTTTTCGAAAAATCCATTAATTATTTTAAAAATTATTATAGCGTTCGAAAGCTTGAGACCTTAGCTTTAATATGGTACCACTTTTCTTATCATTTATTTAAGACTTTTAAAATTAATGGTATCTGGGTGTAAGTAGAGGTAAAATGGGAACTTAGAAAAATGCGTGGTGGTCAATTATTTTAAAAATAAAACAAAAACTGTTAAAAAAACAACAATTTATTATATCAATATTTGGTATTGCTCCCCTAGCTCTAATGACAGCTTGCAGTCGATTTTTCATCGACCTGATCAATTTTTTGGCGGTGTCGTGAGGAATTCCATCCCACTCCTCTAATTATGCCGCCTTTAGTTCCTCTATGGTCGAAGGGACTGGATTTCTGGCCCTGACCCTTCTTTTGAGCTCGTCCAATAAGTGCTCGATGGGATTCATATCTGGACTGAGTGCAGGCCAGTCCATTGTCTGTATATTCACTTCGTCCAGGAACTGCCGAGTGATACGCGACGTGTGACACCGGACATTATCATGTATTAAGACGAAGTTCTCGCCGACAAATCCTGCGTAGGGAACAACGTGGTCCTAAAGTATGTCGGTAATATACCGGTCAGCTGTCAGCCCTCCTCCTCGGCCTCCCCCGGGCACGAAAACAACCTCGGTTTTTCCGTCTAAAGAGATAGCAGCCCACATCATGCAGGAGCCGTCGCCGTATGCAACCGTTTCAGCAAAACAGCACAGCGCAAATCGCTGGCCCGGACGCCTGTAGACCCGGCCTCTTCTATCACTGCCGTGCAGACACATTCTGCACTCGTCAGTGAACAAGACCGACTGCCATTGCTCGACGCTCCAATTGAGATGCTCTCGAGCAATTTGAAGGCGCACTTGTTGGTGGCCTGCATTTAATTTTGGGCCCATGGCAGGCCGTTTTGTAGTGAGATTGTCTTTCCTCAAGCGTCTTCTTACCGTCCACTCGCTGACAGCCATCCCTCGAACACGCCTCAATTCCTGCATCACATCAACACCCGTCAGGTGCCGATTCCGCAGCGCTGTTGCAACGATGAAACGGTCGTCTCTCTCTGAAGTGCACCGGTGGCGGCTGGGTCTTGGTTTCCGATTAAAGGCACGTCTCTTGAAATCTTCTGTATACCATTGATACAGCAGACTGGCTCAAGTGAAGCTGGGCAGCGACAGTTCGCTGACTGAGTCCTTGTTGCAACAAAGCAACAACTTGAGCAGCTTCTTCAGGCGTAGTATCCATAGTTTCTTCAAAACAATGAGTGCAATTTGCGGAGATGTGTACAGGTCAACTTCTGATTAGCGACTGATGAATTAATTTTTTTTTTTGTGAGTGGCATCTCGCAGGTCAACCTCTGAGGTTGTCGGCTGCTTAACCGGGCTTGCCTTTGGTTGCCTTAATTAATAAATTAATTAAAGCCTCCAGCCAGGGCTTATTAAAAAACTTACAAACTAGGCGACTACACGCTAAGGGCACCCCCTGTGGGGTACGGACCTCCGCTTAGGGCGTCGCAGGGGGAGGGCAGCTAGGGACAGGCTGGATCATATCATTATTTTTATTAATAAGGGAACTTAAAGCTACTGGCTCAGCGTCGCGGGCTGGCTCTGGCAAGGGTCGGGGCGGACTATTACGGGGACGTCGCGGCGGGCCTTGGCGGCGAGGACGGAAAGACGGTCGATTTTTGTTTTTGTAAACTGTGCTGGTTTCCTTACGGCTCTCTTGGAGCAGGGTGAGTGCGTCATCGGGAGTGACTAGGGTATGCCTTGGTCGGCGAATCTTAGAGATACGCGAGGGTTCGTATTGGGCGGCCGATACGATAAGGGGATTCCTATTGTGGCGTAGTGGTTTAGGTGGTGAAATAATAAAGACAGAAGACCACAGGTTTACAGCATTTATTTTGAAGGGGGGTGGGTTCGGTTCACACTGGGTTCCCTCACTGGTCGAAGGTATAGAATGGTACTGCCCTGAGCTCAGGCCGCGACGCACGCAGACCGGCGGGCAGATCCCGAAGCAGGCAGCTCGCGCGCAGACGGGCGCAGAGGTTATGCGGGCAGGCCACACAATAGCGCGCAGACGGGCGCAGAGGTTATTCGGGCAGGCCACGCAATAGCACGCAGACAGTCACAGAGGCAGCGTGACACCCGTCGAGCGGCGGACGTAGAGGTGGTTGATAGTAGAAATCCAAGGCAGTAGAAACGAAGGAGAAGGAAAAAAAACCCTGGAATCCAAAAAGGGTGCTTCCGTAAGCGTGGTGCAGGAATCGTGAGCGCCAGCGATGCGTGCGTCTCCCAGCCGTAAGCCCCACGGAACAGTACCCGGGAAAATGGATGGGAAACTCACCATCGCGGCGGTTCACAAAGGTTAAATAGAGATAAGCGTGCGCATACCGCGTGCAACTATATAAAAAGTAACCGCGTGCAAGGCGTTTAAGCTCGTAGCTGCTATGGCACAGCAGGAAAACAATGCTGCGGCTTGCGTACGCTTCACAAATTTAGAACACTAGTGGAAAGCAGATGACAATGAAATATCACAGTTATGTTCCAGCAGGAAGCCATCTTGACAACCGGGCAATTATATAAACTTACAAACGCTGCAGATTATGGCGAAATAAAAGGATTACAATTTGGCAAGATGGAGAGAAAATGGCAGACACAATGAGCACTTACCCTTGGCACAGAGGGGTTTCTATATAAGTTACTTGCAACAGTAGGCGGCGAGAAAAGAACTAAGCCAACCGGAGGTTAGAATTTATAGCCAGACGGTCACTGCATAAGTGTTGTCACTCCGTGAAACCATAGACATTAGAGATTAGTGTGGTAGTCGACTTCTAGTTTAATCGACTACAACGCTACAGTACCCCGCCTGTTAGCGAAGGATTTTCCCTAGGATAAATCCGCTAGAAGGCCTAAACCACTATTACTGACTACCTATACGTTCATACATCCCATTCATGTGCTTCCATACTATTAATCATTCATCCATCCATTCTAAGTCCATCCCTGACTTGGAAGTAGTCCTAAGTCAGTGACGTACAATTACATACGAGAGGTAAGCTAATTATAGAGTAGTTTAACTCGAGACAGTCAGTAGGAAAAACAGCAAGATAAAGCAAGTGTAGCTCCATAGGGTTAGGTAACCTTAGTGGACTGTTGCAGGCTATAGGTAATGTTAGGTTTCAAAGCAAGAAGTAAGTTCATCGTTGAATATTAAATCATCAAAGTTCCAACAACAATTTAATAATAAGTTAAGGTTCTATTTTATGTTTAGGTTTAAAATTAAATTTTGTTAAAGTTCAAAGCTAAGAGTATTTTAAAAAAAAATTAAAATAAATTTTTTTTTGAAACGTAAAAAAAATTTTTGTTAAAGTTAAAAGCTAAGAGTATTTAAAATGAAAATTTAAAAAAAAATTTTTTTGAAAAGGTAAAAAAAATTTGTTAAAGCTAAAAAATTTTTTTTTTTTTGTGATGGTCCATGTATATGTTCAAATTGGTTTAAGTTTCATTACTGGAATACGCATCATATGTAGAAGTCCATTCGAGTGAGTTTCCGAACGTGAGTGTAATTTATAAAAAATAAATCAAGTCCATATTCATACTGTTGCGAGAATATCCGCACGTTATAGACGAAGTTCTAAAAGACAAGTATCCAAGGTTGGCAACTACGTCGAGATGTCAAAGTCAGTACGTAAACGTCAAAAATATAATATGTCAATGATCTTAAATTAAATAGGTTATGTTATGAATCACGCGGAAATATTTTTTAAGAGAATTAATTAATTTAATTAGGGCAGGTTGAATCTAAGTGATATTCAGGATAGGTTTGTTCAATACTAAAAGGTGTTATGAAGTTAAAGTTAGGTTTCTAGTTTAGTGTTTAGGTAAAAGAAATTAGATAAGTTTGTAGACTAAATGTTGTTAGAATATTTCATGTAGATTCTATTATTATACGATTGATGATGTGCCAGTTAGGTTCGGGTTTAGTGCTTAGATTAAGGTTAGATTTGTTACTAGGGTAGACTGGAATATAGTTTAACTGTGGGGCAGATCACCAACAGTTTACTTGAATCAGAAAAACAATACAATGGACTATGCTATATATTGTTTTATGAATAGTTTTAAGGTTAGTAGTGAGAAAGTTTTACAGTTATAATTAAACTATAAGGTTATAGACTACTATGCAAGTAGTTAATGGGTAGGTACGGTATTTGTATAGAAATTTACCGGCTTGAAGTTGTTTTCAGAACAGTAGGTTAGGAATTAATATAGATTAACTAGTGTGCGGACACCCATGTTTCAGGGGGCCGTCTTTAAGACATCCATGAGGACATAATAACATAAATAAAAGTTAACGGTAGTGTACTATGGAGACTACTCTGCCATGATACTAAAGAATCGCCCTGAGGGCCCACTATGTAGTTTCTCATAGTCACGCCGTAAAGTGAAATAATAAAAGAAATTAGGTGTGTAGTGTACATATGTGTGTGTGTGTGTGTGTTCAGCAGAAAGGTGGTAATGGAACTGAAGTTATGTTGGCTTATTGCCATGCAGTCAAGGTATTTAGTTCTATTAAAAGACAAATAAATATAGTTAATTTTAGAATAATAGTTTAGAAACTTTAGTCAGTAGGTTTTAATTAGGATTACCACACTGCAGGTGGGTGTGAAATATGACACTAGGATAACTAATAGTTAGCTATAACCAGAGTTATAGTTAACTTAGGTAGTTAGGTACAAGTCGACCCTCCACGACCAGTATGTTAGGCGGTCGTGGGTGTGTGTTCCCTTGGCATCGTGTGACCCTGTATGGGGTCAAACACTAGTAGTTAGCTAGGCCTACGGGAGTTAGGGTGGGCTGTTTCGCCTTAAATCCTTAGCGTGCCACTCACCCAAAGGCTTTCCTTGCATGTCTACCAACTCATAAACTATAGGGGAGAGTTTGGCAGATACTTTACATTTAGTAAATTTAGGAGCTAATTTTTTACTGAAATACTTTTCCTTATCACTCTGGTAGTAAGTACGTTTCCAGACCACATCACCTACATTGAATTCTACCTTCTTGCGTCGTAAGTTGTAGTCTGTAGCATTTCTAGAATGTGCTCGTAGTAGGGCAGACTGTACTTGGTCAAAAATGTTAGAAAGGCAACCTAAGTTTTCTGCATACTGGTCTCTAGGTTGGAATATTATTTCCTTTAAGTCAGTTTTTTGGTAGATGGATCCATCAGCTACCAATTCCCTACCAAATATAAGGAATGCAGGAGTGAAACCAGTAACTTCACTAGTTGAGCTATTTAGTGCAAATTGTACAGCGGGGATATGTAGATCCCAAGAGCGTTGGTCATTATTAATGTAAGTAGAAAATATAGTAATTACCCACTACTTACCGCCACGATGTGTGAGTCAGGTAAATAGCGACCAGTGAAGAAAACCTTGTGAACCTTACCGAGTGGGCGCCACTGTGGCGTAGTGGTTTAGGTGGTGAAATAATAAAGACAGAAGACCACAGGTTTACAGCATTTATTTTGAAGGGGGGTGGGTACGGTTCACACTGGGTTCCCTCACTGGTCCAAGGTATAGAATGGTACTGCCCTGGGCTCAGGCCGCGACGCACGCAGACCGGCGGGCAGATCCCGAAGCAGGCAGCTCGCGCGCAGACGGGCGCAGAGGTTATGCGGGCAGGCCACACAATAGCGCGCAGACGGGCGCAGAGGTTATTCGGGCAGGCCACGCAATAGCACGCAGACAGTCACAGAGGCAGCGTGACACCCGTCGAGCGGCGGACGTAGAGGTGGTTGATAGTAGAAATCCAAGGCAGTAGAAACGAAGGAGAAGGAAAAAAAACCCTAGAATCCAAAAAGGGTGCTTCCGTAAGCGTGGTGCAGGAATCGTGAGCGCCAGCGATGCGTGCGTCTCCCAGCCGTAAGCCCCACGGAACAGTACCCGGGAAAATGGATGGGAAACTCACCATCGCGGCGGGTCACAAAGGTTAAATAGAGAAAGCGTGCGCATACCGCGTGCAACTATATAAAAAGTAACCGCGTGCAAGGCGTTTAAGCTCGTAGCTGCTATGGCACAGCAGGAAAACAATGCTGCGGCTTGCGTACGCTTCACAAATTTAGAACACTAGTGGAAAGCAGATGACAATGAAATATCACAGTTATGTTCCAGCAGGAAGCCATCTTGACAACCGGGCAATTATATAAACTTACAAACGCTGCAGATTATGGCGAAATAAAAGGATTACAATTTGGCAAGATGGAGAGAAAATGGCAGACACAATGAGCACTTACCCTTGGCACAGAGGGGTTTCTATATAAGTTACTTGCAACAGTAGGCGGCGAGAAAAGAACTAAGCCAACCGGAGGTTAGAATTTATAGCCAGACGGTCACTGCATAAGTGTTGTCACTCCGTGAAACCATAGACATTAGAGATTAGTGTGGTAGTCGACTTCTAGTTTAATCGACTACAACGCTACACTATGTTGGATTGCAGTATCAAAGAAACGCTTGGAGACATGTTTCATGAACTGCTGGATGGTGGGCATCTTGAGGTATACGTGAAGAAGCTCATTTCGAACATAAAAGGGGGCTCCCGTGACTCTACGGAGGAATCGGTTTTGAAGGGTCTGCATCTTATGGAGGAGGTAGGGCTTTGCGTGTGCGAAAACAACGCAGGCGTAGGTCATGATGGGACGGATGACCGCGGTGAAAATACGCAGCTTGCACCTGAGTGATAACTTGCTGCGGGAGCTAAGAATGAAGTGGAGCCTACCTAGAGCGAAAGCGGCGCGCGAACGTGCCTGCTTTATGTGCTCAGCGAAGGAAAGGTGTTTATCGAGGACCACGCCTAAGTATTTGGCTTGCTTTTCCCAGGGGATCGGCTTGCCGTACATGGTAATCGGACGGGGGGAGGGTGGGTTTATCCGCCTCTTAGAAAAGAGGACTGCCTGGCTTTTGTCTGGATTGACTTCGATTCTCCATTTCCGGAACCACTTGGCCAGAGTGTTTGCGGAAGTTTGGAGAGTGCGAGCGATGCCATCGGGTTTAAGACCGGTATAATAGATAGCCGTATCGTCGGCAAATAGGGCTAGCTGAGTATTTTTATGCTTGGGGATATCGCTAGTGAATAGCGTGAAAACGACGGGGGATAGTACGGAGCCTTGAGGAACTCCTGCGCGAATGGGATGGGGGGAGGAAAGCTCCCCCTCAATTCGGTAACGAAAGGTGCGATTCGATAAAAAGTCCCGTAGGATGAGCACGAGACGGTCAGGCACGCCGAGTTGGTATAGCTTATAGATTAACTCTTTGCTTCGGCAAAATCTTTGAGCCGCTTATATATAAGCCTTTCATAGATTTTACCGAGGACGTTGAGTAAGCTAATGGGACGGTAGCTAGACGGGTCAGACTTGGGCTTGCCTGGTTTGGGAATACCTATGACGGTGGCCTGTTTCCAGGTTGCGGGGAACATATTATTGCTCAATGCGCCATTGAAGATGGCAGTCATTAGCACTATAAGCTGGGCGGGGAAAAGTTTGAAAACCCTATTGGTGATGCCGTCGGAGCCAGGGGCTTTTCGCGGTTGGAGACTTTTAATGATATCCTAGACCTCATCAGGAGTGATGGGGGCCAATGGATTATCGGGATCTTCGAAGGGCGGAAGGGAAGTTCTACGTTCGACTTCGGCGTTCACCATATCGAGGTGGGCTTGGTCTACTGGTTGAGAGCTGGGAGAACACTGGGACTCTAGGCTGTCGGCTAGGCATTCTGCTTTTTCAGAGTTAGCGAAGGCGACACTCTTATCGGGACGAATGAGAGGAGGCATTGTGGCCTCTTCAGTGGATCGTAACTTCCTCTGAAGCTGCCAGAAGGCAAGATGGGTGGGCTCAAGTTCGCTCAGCATCTTGTCCCAGCTCGCATTACGCTGCTTGGCAATGCGTTTACTTACAGCACGCTGTAAGTTGCGCATGTGAGCTTTGTTTGCGGCGCAGGGAAAAGCGCTGTACGCACGGATGGCTGCGTTCTTCTCGGTTATCAGATTCCGTACATCGTCCGGGAGTTTCCAGCGGTGGTCTACCGCTACAGGAACTTCCCTTGAACAATCGTTCAGGACGGATTGTACGTGATCTGTAATGCCCGGGATACACGAGGCTAGTTTTTCAAGCTAGGGTAGCAAGCTAGTTCTTTTTTAAAACTGTGTCGGCTAGCTGACCTGGCTTGGAATATGCTAGTTCTGTTTACATGAGGCTATATTATTTTAAGCTAGTATTATTGCTGTGACCAAGGTGACCACACGTCCAAAATGAACTGCACGCGAAAAAAAAACACTATTCGACTGAAACAGTTACTTCGAAAACTGTGCCAATTCGCACTAGACGAACTAGAAGATGAATTACAAAAACGGGTGTGGACAAGACCGTGGATTTTAAGGAGAGAAGAACGTGGATCATCTGCTTTACTTTTGGAAGAATTTCGCAACGAAGATTTAGGCGAATATAAGAGTATTTTGCGAATGACGCCTGATTTGTTTGATATTCTGTTGAGTCTTGTGACGCCAAAAATACAACGAATGGATACAATTATGAGAGAGTCCCTACCAGCAAAAGTAAAACTGGAGATCACACTAGATTTTCTATCGTCCGGCATTAGTTACAGGAGGCTCAGTCACTTTTATCAAGTAGCAAGATATTCCATATCAAAATTTATACCAGAAGTCTGTGTTGAACTCTACAAGGCATTGAAAAAATACAATGAGGTTTGTATTACGTTTATTATACCTAATATCAAGCATCATCATTAGACAAGTAACACGTAAGCAAAATGAAAATTCTTATTCAAAGAGGCCAATCGGCATAATTAAGCATTTTTGAATGCTGTGGTAATCATATCAAAGTCATCCGCAGAAGCTTCTTGTGCGTCATATTCGGTTGTTGTAAAATTCGTGTTATTTTGAACTGTTTGTATACTACTACCAATTGTCGTGTTTGAAGAGTCTTCGTGACTAGGTGTCTGGTAAGAAAATGTTGTATTACTCAAATTTAAATCTGCCATTCGACAACGAGATAATACACTATTGATTCCGTCCCGAGCAATAATAGCCTGTAGAGGTGATAATATTTTAAGTTGGCTAGCTACAAATGCTCCAAAAATATCATTCTCATTTTGTTGTGACACTGAACCACATGTGGGTGCACTATTTAAATCATTCGTGATCGACCGAATTTCGTTGACCAATGTTGCTACTTGGGTAATTTTTTTCTTTTTTGGAGCTGGTGCACTAGATATTTCGGTAGACAGTTTTGCCGATGGTGCTGTAGTTTTTGCGGATATTGCCTCAGACTCGTTGCGTTGCATCATATCATTTGATGTAGTCGTAGATGGTTGTGTTGATAAATCAGAATTTTCAACATTATCATCATTGTTAACGTTATCAATATTCTCTTTATTGTTGTCAATAATATCACCAGTATTTTCAGTATTGGTTTGTTCTTCTGATTCTTGACTGTCCTAAAAGAAAATAACAATCATTTGACTTATTATATAAACAACATATTTTTATTTTTTAATTATTTATATATTATTACAGGTCCCGACTAATGATGAAGACTGGAGGAAAATAGAAAATGGATTTAAAAACAGATGGAACTTTCCATTTTGCTACGGTGCCATTGATGGCAAGCATATTCAAGTTGTAGCACCTGGTAACAGTGGAACTATGTATTTCAATTATAAAAAAGTATTCAGTATTGTGCTTATGGCAATAGTGGATCACGACTATTGCTTTCGATACATAGATGTCGGAGCTTGTGGAATGTCATCAGATGGAAGTGTATTTAGAAATTGCTCCATGTACAATAAACTGGAAAATAACCTTTTACCACATGGTGGAGTCATTGTTGCTGATGCCGCATTTCCTTTAAAACCGTACCTTTTAAAACCTTATCCAGGTGACAATTTAGAATGGTCCCAGAAAGTCTTCAATTACCGACTATCTAGAGCCAGACGTGTAGTGGAGAATGCCTTTGGGATATAACCGCGAACAATCGCGCGAAGCGCATGATTATGTTCATGCTGGTTGTTGTGGCTGGTGAGGGAGTGTATGTTGAATGTTCAACGAACCTTCAAGTTATATAAACCTTTACGGTGAGAGTCTCAGAGATAGTGGCGCCATCTAGATAATGATTAATAAAATTTGTATATAAATAGAAGTAACGTTATAAAAGTAGTCATGACGCCTGGAAGAGGCATTCATAAAGGTCAACAAAGATACGGTTCTTTGCAAAAAGCATACGGTGAAGCATGGAGAAGACTATCTGCTGCTGAAAAATCGCAATTCGCAAGTTACAACGCCTGGAAAGTTAGTAATGCTGGAAGAGAAGTTAAACGACAATTTGATATTAATTGGCAACGACAAAATCGATCCAATACCACCGATACCGGACGTAACACCGAACCCAGTGCCGGACCATCCAGGATCATTGATTTTGATACAACCGATTTCGATTTGGACGATTTATTCAACGAGCCTATTGATAGTAGTGAGTTCTCTGCTGCTATGGCAGATATACAAAATAATGTCCCTTCGTTGCCGTCTTCGTCATCGGTCGCTGCGGGCGGTTCTAATCCGGAGCCTATGGACACCACGGGATTGGGATCAAATAGCGGAGGACCAGGAGGAAGTGCTCTTGCTACGTCGTCAGGCGGCAGGGGTCTAGCAACTATCATGCCTAATCCTAAATTAAAAGTTATGCACTTAAGCATATCAAAAAAATGGTACCATTACACATATGGATATGCACATACTAATATTGATCATTCTGTGCTAGTGCGTGTATTAACGCCATACGCATATTATCCAGTAGATTGGGTACCGTGGTATTTATCACCTCAAGAATTTACAAGTCTACCATTTAATTCAAAGATTGTCAATGTAAAAACAGATATACATATTATTGGTACACGAACGGCTTTTGATCATGGTACTACTTTATCAGGAACTGCTACTACAGAATACGTTCCCATTATTAAATGGTGTGTTGGATTAAATAATAAAGTTTACATTGACAATCGTCCATTAAAATCAGATTCTACTGAACCTATGAAGCCAACTGGTGTTAAAGATAAATCATTACAAGAGCAATTTGAGACTATGTACAAAAATGGAGGCTCAAACGAGGTGCCCAGGCATCTGAATTGGTATGCCGGGGTCATACACAATAAGAAAAAAGGCGAGTATGACGCCATCACGGACTATGTTAATTATAGAATGGACAAGGTCTTAAAAACTGGTCTGGCAAACAAAATGATGGACCAACCGATTGTGAACTATTCTTATCAGCCAGCAAATGGATATATTAAACCTACAAAAAAAATTGTTATACCTATGTATAACAAAACTGATGGATTTGCAGATGATATTTCTTATAAACAGGTGTATTATAAGCATCAAATACCTCATACATTGAAGTTAACTTCATTAACTGATGGCACCGTGCAAGCATCTCAAGAATTAACGAAAACAGATTACAACTATGTAAATCGTACTTCTTACAACTACTACCAATCTGTAGAAGGATATACATATGTGCATGTGCATTCTGGCGAGCACTCTTCATTCCGTAATCAACCGCAAGTGCACTTGGGTTTACTCGCTACACCTGCGCTTAATCCAGCTACTGAGAACACTAATTTTTTAAATAGTTCTTTGTATACTGTTAGTTATGCATCCTGTGATATTGAGTTTGATATGGAATCTATGTGTACTTCGGGTGATCCTTATGATTGGCCTGAAGATGTTAAATTTTTCATTAATAAGGAAAAAGGTTTTCAAGGATATGGAGCGCAAATTATGGGCCAATCTGCTACTATTGCTAGTCGTCTTGAAACAAGTTCAAGCGTCGGACGAGATGGATCTATCAAATTTCCAAGAGCAGTACACCCGAGCAGTGGAAACGGAACCAAGTCTTCGTCACTTCGTACCAGTATCGGCAGAGGACGGGATGTCAATAATTCCAGAACAAATAAGTACGGAAAAATCGACAAGCTTTCTAGAACACTCAGGAACATCAATGTTACACGAGTTGATGTTGGAGATGGGGAACGACACGTACCAGAAATGCCAAATTCATGCGAGTCAGACCCTGATGTCGATATTCACTCCTATGAATCAATTGACGGATTCGACTCTACCTGAACATAAACTATCATTTCAAAATTGTATTTTAAGTGAAAAGTGGGTGAAAGAAGTACCTACAAATAGTATATATGCTCGTCGTACATTTCAAGAAGTGTATAGAGAGTTTCTACAGTTTAATCGTGTGCTAGATTCTAAGAATAGTTTTGCCCAGGATTGTTGGTATCGTTCTAGAAAAAATGTAAAATTAACTCCTGCTTTTGATTGTTATTGGTCCAATGCCAAACCGAGTCGTCAACTCGAATTTTGGAACTGGTGGAATTTTAATGGACCAGATATATTATATACTTACGATTATATTTTACATAATGAGCATTTTCCTGATGATCGTGTTAATAGGATTTGGTATTTACTTGGCTATTTAAAATTAATTGCTATGGAAATTGATAATCCAATGACTATTGTGCAACAAATTAAAGAATTTTATATGTATAAAAAATTATTTGAAAAGCTTAAAATAGAATTGTTCATTTAGATAAACAGTTGAAAACAATTGACGATAAGCTATCGATGTTTTCATTGTTAGAGTCACGTAACAAGCAAATGTCACGTACTCCGCCTTCAAACAATGCCAATCCTGATAACATGGTAATTGCTACTACCGATAAGGTGTATATTAATGGAAATATTGTTATTAGTCATAAGAATAATGAAAGTGTAAATGTGGAGTATGAGAAAAACAAGAATATAAAAATTAAACCTTTATTTTCGTTTTATTACATCCAATTCCCAATTTTCAAACTTATAATTATTTTTAGACAAAATATTATATTTTAACATTAAATAAAACATAGATAAGGGATGCGGTTTTTTAATTAAGTATTTTAAAAAACCCGCTTCTTTCCAATGATATTTCCATACACGACTCGTGAATGTACTATCATTTGGAATGATATCCCTATTAGTTAATACAATAATAGGTGTGCGAAGAATACACGCATCACCTTCATATTTAATTCTAGCAGGACAAGTGTCTCCGCCAAATAATAATTTTAACACCTCTTCCGAACCAGGTTCAAAATTTGGTTCATTCCATAATAAGACTCTTCTTTGTAGAGCATCTTGAAGAGGAAATCTATCATACTTATTGAAATTACCTATTTGTCCAAAATTAATACAACTATGAATAAAACAATCAAAAAAATAATTTTTACCACTACACGAAGGTCCCACTACACAAATACAATTCTTTTTGGGTACCTTCTTATCAACTAAATAATACAAATTCTTAAGAAAAGTGTAAACATCATCATTATCGTTACTACATTGGAAATTCAACAATTCCTCAAGTATGTTAACACTATCGTATATATCGTAATAATAATTACTGACATCATTCCATGGAGCGACATAAATTAATTTATTCATAGATATCACTCGCGATTTCAAAAATAATTCACGATACGACATATCACATATTTGTTGTTGAATATTGTGGAAACACGTAGTTAGTAGCTGTTTATTTTTCGGCATGTACTTGTACGGTCCATCAGTCCAGTGTCCTGTATATATGATGTTCTTCATAGGTGTTATGATGAAACTATTCAGCCACTTCTCCAACCTGTTACACTTTTCTTTTCCGTTTTTACTCCTTTTATTTTCATGATGTCTTTCGTTATTTGAGTCCTTAACGCCATCATCATTTTGTAGGCAGTCGATTCCGGACCAGAGAGCACTGCGAGTGAACTGAAGTTTCGCTTCGTCCAATACTGATTTTTCTGTAGCTTCACACAATCTTTGAATGGGTATAGCTCTAATTTCATAAGCATATACCCACGCTCTCCCGGCGACGTTATATTGATATATGCGTCTTCGTCCTTTAAGGAAATAGTTTGTGAGATTCTTCCAGTACTCTGTACCAAGGAGTGAGCTTGCGCAAGATTTGCGAGCATGGAGACGTAACCCTCTTCTGTAGTAATCTCGTCCTGATCCGAATTGTCCTCTTGTTCCGATATTTTCCTCTTTAATATCTTCTTTGCTGCGCTCTTTTTCGGTTGAATATCCACATCTGGCTCGCTTTCCTCTTCCACACTGTTCTGACTCGACATAAACAGTGTCCCTGGCTGGTACTCCTCCTCTTCCATTTCTTCTTCGTTGATACTCGATAGCTTCTGCTTCTTCAATGGTGACTTCTCCTTCTGGAACGTAACTGTTTTTGTCCCATGAATAATTTTCTTCTTCTTCTGTTGCATCTGTTGTGTAGTCCCGGAGTCTTTGGATGTGGACGCAACGGCAGGTTGATCCGGCATATGCACAGTCGTGGACGACGTGCAAGTGTTTTTCGTGTTCTGCAATGATGAAAATTCCATTTCTTCCATTTCGTCTAATTCGGCTCGCCGTTTCGCCAACTCCATTATCGCATCCGAATAGTGGGTGAATAATAATTCGTTCAAAGCGTCGTCCCAGGCCATCGCTTGGAGCTTCCCAAACGTCGTGGAGAATCCTTCTTCGCAGGCCCACTCCTCGAAGATGCCGAATCCACAATTCGTCAATGTCAATTTGTTTTCTTTGAGGAAGCTTATAAACTCCTTCATAATTCTCTGTATCTTTTGACCCACATGGTAGAGCGTCATGTTGTGATTTTCTAATGCGCTTCGGTTCACTAGAGTCAGCCATGGTTTCATCGCCGGAATCGTGACGTCGCTTTGCCACGAATTTTCTAACCATTTCCACATAGGATGTTTCTTCATTGAATTGATTTGTTTCTTCTTCTGAGTCAGAAGTTGTTTCCCCTTGTTTGGCTTCTTTTTCGGTGTCTTTGAACATCCAACACATACTGGGTATTCGTCAGTTCCGGTAAATTTTCCGTCGTTTCCTCCGCTTGCTCGTTCAAGGCCACAATTTTGACACAGCCTTCTTCTTCTTCCAATGAAATCGGTGATTCTGGTCTGTCCATCTTTGAAAATTAAAAACTCACGTAGAGAATCAATGTTGTAGTACGATGTAGAACTTCTACTAAGACGTGTTGCCTCGATGAGAATATCAGTGCGACTGTGCTTGAGACTCTCACCGTAAAGGTTTATATAACTTGAAGGTTCGTTGAACATTCAACATACACTCCCTCACCAGCCACAACAACCAGCATGAACATAATCATGCGCTTCGCGCGATTGTTCGCGGTAATAATATCACCAGTATTTTCAGTATTGGTTTGTTCTTCTGATTCTTGACTGTCCTAAAAGAAAATAACAATCATTTGACTTATTATATAAACAACATATTTTTATTTTTTAATTATTTATATATTATTACAGGTCCCGACTAATGATGAAGACTGGAGGAAAATAGAAAATGGATTTAAAAACAGATGGAACTTTCCATTTTGCTACGGTGCCATTGATGGCAAGCATATTCAAGTTGTAGCACCTGGTAACAGTGGAACTATGTATTTCAATTATAAAAAAGTATTCAGTATTGTGCTTATGGCAATAGTGGATCACGACTATTGCTTTCGATACATAGATGTCGGAGCTTGTGGAATGTCATCAGATGGAAGTGTATTTAGAAATTGCTCCATGTACAATAAACTGGAAAATAACCTTTTACCACAGGAGTCATTGTTGCTGATGCCGCATTTCCTTTAAAACCGTACCTTTTAAAACCTTATCCAGGTGACAATTTAGAATGGTCCCAGAAAGTCTTCAATTACCGACTATCTAGAGCCAGACGTGTAGTGGAGAATGCCTTTGGGATATTGGCTAGCCGATTTCGCGTATTTCAAAAACCAATAGCAGCTAACGTAAATACAGTGGATAAAGTTGTATTAGCAACATGTGCTTTGCATGGTTGAGAAGTGAAAATCGAAAAACTTATATAACCAGCTCTGATATAGACCGTGAAGATATCGAAACAGGAAATGTCTATTCTGGTTCCTGTAGAACAGAAACTAGAGGTTTACAAAGTTTATGTCACCAAGGAAGTAACCATTCTTCGGTTTCAGCAATCCAGAAACGAGAAACCCTTAAGAACTACTTTAACAATGAAGGTGCTGTGCCTTGGCAATCGAGAATGATTTCATAATTACTGCAAGTCTTCTGAATGTTGGGATCTTAATACAAATGTAGTAAAAACCAGTTTTATACTTTAAAAAAACGGACAGACAGACTGACGCGGACGGATCATAGACACGCACACACACACGCGGTACTTTTTTTAATTAGGTACCTACCTACTTAAATATAAAAGAAAAATGTAGGTACCTACTTCTAAAAGTAATTGTATGTACCTACATTTTTATTTTATATTCATATGTAAATATTTTTTACAGCGGTGACACCATTGCATTGTTTACATTAATATTTTCTTATTCGAAACTTAAAACTATATAATAAACGATTGCAAATATCTTACCGTTGTTTTTCTCTTCATGGGTACATTTTTAATAAAACTGTGCATTTCCTGGAACCAATGCAGCTTCGACTTATATTCTTCTTGAGAACCTGCTCCAGACCGGGTTGATTTATCAATTTTTGTCAGTTCTTGAGAATACGTTGCTCTTAAATTTTTAATTTTACTTTTGACCTCTTTGGTAGTCATATCAATACCAATTGTCTTTAATTCGACACACATTTTTTGTAGCGCTGAATCACGTTTACACTTGTCTTTATAACTTGGAAGGGTGGAGTTCCACAGACATTCATGGTCACGGTACAGTTGTACGAACTTTAAATTAATCTCCGTACTTAGTTTGGGCATCTTAAATCTCAAAAACACGTCGCGGAGAAAAACAAACGCGTGGTTACTGCTTACGAGTCAACTGAAAACTAGCTTCGCCGGCCACATGAAGCTAGTACACAAGCCAGGATAGTAAAATCAGTGGTGGGGGGCGCTACTTACCTAAAAATAGAACTCCATCCTATTAAAAACTGTCCTGGCTTGTCAACTAGCTTACTAGTTTACTAGCTTAGAAATGAAGCTAGTTTTGTCTACACGAAGCCAGAAGTACTAGCTTGCTAGCTTACTGACACTAGCTTGCTATCCTAGCTTGAAAAACTAGCCTCGTGTAGCTCGGGCATAAGCGAGTCGATCGCCGCCGTCGTGTCAGCGACTGAGACTATGTGGTCAGGAATGGTGTCCAAGTGAGGCGACGTGGTGGATTTCAGTTTTTCACTTACTTTCCTCCAGTCGGTGATCAATTGGGTCGGAGGAGGTTGGGTAGGATCATGGTTACCCGAGCGGGAACCTAGGTGTAGGATAACGGGACGGTGATCCGAGTTGAGTTCGTGAAGCGCTTCTATGGAGTGTAAATGGAGGTTTACATTCTTTAGGAGCGCCACATCGAGGACATCGGGCCTATGGTTGTGGTCGTGTGGGTAGTGGGTGGGAGTCATCGGAGTGATGACGTCATAGTTTAGGGTCGCGCCTAGGTTATACACGATTCTGCCTCTGGCATTTGTCGTGTTGCTGTTCCAAGCGGGGTGTTTGGCGTTGAGATCGCCCGCTAGTAAGACGGAGTCACTCAGGCCAAAAAGAGTCGTGAGATCGCTGGTGAGCGCGATAGGATCGTCTGAAGCAAGAGACGCGACCGATGGTGGGGGATGGTAGGCAGAGATGATGGTTATCGGACGATGACCAGTCATGCCTAGTCGACAGGCAGAGTACTCTAGGTGAGAGAGAGGCGCGGGTGG
This sequence comes from Tholera decimalis, assembly GCA_943138885.2. Classification (NCBI taxonomy): domain Eukaryota; kingdom Metazoa; phylum Arthropoda; class Insecta; order Lepidoptera; family Noctuidae; genus Tholera; species Tholera decimalis. The sequence goes on from OW964551.2 coordinate 14,822,186, forward strand.
GGTCAGAGGGATGCAGTATAACTCTTTCCTATAATAAATAAGGGTACCGGCGCCGTGGCAGCGTGTTCTGTCATTGCGAACTAGACGGTAATTCGCAATTTTGGGGTCAGCGCGGTGGGGTTTCAAAAGGGTCTCCTGTATAAGGAGGACGTCTAATTGGTGGTCGCGGAGGAATTTAGTTATTTCGGCGCGTTGGTTGAAAATGCCATCGGCGTTGAAAAAACCTAATTTGAGGGATCGAGGCTGTGGCGTAGCGGTTTAGGTGGTAGAGGAATGAAACTTAGACCACAGGTTTACAGCATTTATTTGAAAAAGGGGGTGGGTTCAGTTCACTAAGATCCTCCACTAGTCGATGGTTTAAGGAAGGTACTGCCCTGGGCTCAGGCCGCGACGCACGCAGGCCGGCGGGCCGACCCCGTAGCAGGCAGCTCGCACGTGGTAGGCGCCGAGGTTATGCCGGCAGGCCACGCGTCAGCGCACAGACAGGCGCAGAGGTTTTGCTGGCAGGCCAGGCAACAGCGCGCAGACGGCGTAGTTGTTATGTGGGCAGGCCACGCAATAGCACGCAGACAGGCGCAGAGGCAGCGTGACACCCGTCGAGCGGCGGACGTAGAGGTAGTTGATAGTAGAGGTGAAGAGAGAAGAAAAAAAACCCTGGAATCAACACGAAGGGTGCTTCCGTAAGCGTGGTGCCAGGAATCGCGAGCGCCAGCGATGCGTGCGTCTCCCAGCCGTGAACCCAAAGAACAGTACCCGGGAAACGGATGGAAAACTCACCATCGCGGCGGTTCACAAAGATTATAGATAAGCGCAAGCATGCCGCGTGCAACGATATAAAAGATAACCGCGTGACAAAGCGTTTAAGCTCGTAGCTGCTATGACACAGCAGGAAAGGGATGCTGCGGCCTGCTTACGCTTCACAAATTTAGCAACACTAGTGGAAAACAGATGACAATGAAATAACACAGTTATGTTCCAGACGGAAGCCATCTTGACAACCGGGCAATTATATTAATTTACAAACGCTGCAGATTATGGTGAAATAAGCGGATTACGATTTGGCAAGATGGAGAGAAAATGGCAGATACGACGAGCACTTACCCTTGGGCACAGAGGGGTTTCTATATTAGTTACTTGCAACTGTAGGCGATGAAATAGAACTCAGCGAACCGGAGGTTAGAATTTATAGCCGGTCACTGCATAAGTGTTGTCACTCCGTGAAACCATAGACATTAGAGATTAGTGTGGTAGTCGACTTCTAGTTTAATCGACTACAACGCTACAAGGCCTAGTGTGGTTTGTGCGTTGGAATCCATTGGATCAGTCCATCGCATCCATCTGGTCGAGGCCTAGCACGACATCACTGTGTGTGCTGAATATTTGGCTGTACATTGCCGTCGTAATTTTGCCGTTATTCTGCTGCTCGGCAGCCAGAAGGGCATCGCGGAGAGACCTAGCTTGGCGGGTCATAAATATTCTATAACTGATGAATTAAATCGGTTGCGAGGGTTTTTATAGGAGTGGATCGTAACACAAGTCGTGTGTACCGTAGAGAGTGAATTTTCCTATACACCCGTTTAAATTGCTTAAATAAAAATGTACTGAATATTTTTTTATGAGAGTGGTATTAACGTAATGCTAAAGTCTCAAGCTTTTAATGGACATATTTTTTTTTCTGAATAAAATATGTATTTTCCGAAAAATAAAGATATGTATGCGTGCTTATGGGTTGAGTCGATTTAGTTACTCGCCAGTGTATCAAATCAAATCATTTATTCAAATTTTGTTACAACTAGATGTATACTCAAGGACATGCTTAACTTAAGGTAATTAAATACATGTGCCTGAACTAGGTAAACCTGTGTTTCAGGCGATATGTGCCAATATTATCTTAAATATTCACCTTATAATAATACATTAATCTCTAATTGTGTGTAACGTTAATCATAAAATATAATTATAAATAAAACAAAACACTGGCTATAACTATAAAATAATTAGATAACTAGGTACATAATTATGAAGTCTAATAATTACATGATTTTAATAAAATTCTTAATAGCTATTTTAGCACAATTAATAACTTTTCTGTATCTTCGTAGGACAAACTTTGGAGGGCAGACTTTACAGCTTTCTTACATTTATTATATTCAAGAGGATATATGTTCGAAATTGCATTTAGTCTATTGTAGAGAAGCGGTCCCAGATACACAAAAAAATTCGATGTAAAAGCACACTTTGTGCTCGTTTTTTCCGTGCAAGCGATATCTTTCCGTCTTTTATTACAAATTTCACTATTATAGGGAAGGGCTGCGTGCTGTTTTAGTACTGTGCTCATTATGAATAGCTGTCGAACCGTTAGTACACCACATGATTTGTAGAGGAGGTTGGTTGGAAAAAGGAAAGTACGGAAGGTTGACACCTTGAGAATTGCTCTTTGGGCTCTTTCAATGGTAAGTAGCAGTGTTTTACCCACCCCACCCCATGTAGTAATACAGTATGTTAGTATGGACTGACACAGAGCAAAATAAACTTGACGAATTGTTTTAGGTTCCGTAATGTAACGCAGTTTTTTGAAAACAAATATCAGCTTGCGAATTCTCTTGTTTACAGCTTCAATATGGTGTTTAAAGGAAAGATTTTCATCTAATATAATTCCCAGGTATTTCACTTTGTTTGTGATTTTAATATTGGGACAATTACATTGGTTACTATCGGCAACACGACAATGATGAGCATATAATGTGCAGTTAGTTTGGGATGTTAGTTTGCGCATTGAGAATTTCATGAAATTTGTCTTGTCTGCATTTAGTGTTAGTAAATTATGCTGAAGCCATTTATTAACAATATTGAATCCGAGTTGTGCATGTCTATATACTTCTATATCTGAGTCAGCCGAAAACAGTAGAGCGGTATCGTCGGCATATGATATAATTATGCCGTTGTCTATTTTTAGATTACAAAGATCGTTTATATATATCAAAAACAGAGTACTTCCTAATATACTTCCTTTAGGGATTCCGAAGGATGTATTTTCTCGATCATCACTGAGAACATTACCAATCCTTACGCATTGGGTACGTTCCTCTAAATAGTTTTGAAAGAGTTTCAGCTGGGTTCCTCTTATTCCTATGGCTTCCATCTTCCGCAATAAAATAGGAATGGAGATAGTATCAAATGCTTTGGCAAGGTCCAGGAAGATCCCTATAGTGTGTTTACCTCTATCAAGCTTTTGTGCTAGATAGTCAGTCAGATGATGAACAGCGTCGGCAGTTGATATTTTAGGTCTAAATCCAAACTGCATGTTAGACAATATTGATTTCTCCTCCAAATATTTGACCAGCCTATTATTTATAAGTTTTTCTAATATCTTAGACATACAGGTTAGTAATGAAATAGGTCTATAGTTAGTTACTTGATCTTTACTTCCAGATTTATGTACAGGGACTACAACTGCTTTTTTCAGACACTTTGGAAAATGACCCGCGGCTAAACAACTGCGAAAAATATGGGTTAATGGAGAAACTAAAATATTTTTGAAACGTTTAACAATTTTGTTAGATATGTCATCCCATCTAACTGCACAATCGTCTTTTAAACCAAGGATTATGTTTTCAATCTCGGACTCATCCGTGTCCAACAGTGCAAAAGATGTTAGTGAACTGCTACGTATTACAGGCTTTCTAGTTAGGCAGTGTGACTGTTCCTGAAGTTTTTCTGCTAGACGCTTTCCCACATTTACAAAGAAATCATTCGCAATGTTAGCAGATGTCAACTGTGATGAATTTGCTTGAAATAATCCTGAGGAAGACTCCTGTTGCTTAGGCGTATATGTTACCGTTTTTATAAAATTCCAGAGCTGTTTACTATTTGTTCCGGCCTTCTGCAATGCAATTTTATCGTAGTTTATTTTCACCTTTCTTAGTAGGTCATTACAAAAATTCCGATATCGTTTGTACGATAATTGCAGTATTGAATTATCTGGGTTAGCTTTGGCTTTCGTGTGCAATTTATCTCTATTCCTCATACAGCGAATCAAACCTGATGTAATCTAAGGTATTATATTATAATTTTTGTTATTTAGCCGATATTTGTTCGTGTTTTCTTGAATTGCATTTTGCACCTTTGTTATTAAATATGACATACAAAACTGCGGGTCAGCAGAGTTATAGACTGGGTCATATTCGATGTTGCTTAAGTCTTCTTCAAGTTTATTTATGTTTAATTTAGTAACTATACGAGTGCTGCCTGTTTTAGTTATTTTACAATTTAAGGTTAGTAGGGTAGCTTTATGATCGGTTATTGTTGAGTTCATAACGAGTGCGAGTGAGCCGTAATCCGATTTCAGTATAATGTGGTCCAAACAGGAACCGCTTTGATGGGTAGGAAGCGTATGAGCGGGAAGCAAGCCATGAAAGGCGCATAGGTTGAGGTAGTCATGCGTATTTGTATCAGTATTGTCGGGACGAATATTGATATTAATGTCACCAGTTAAAATTATATTTCTACAGGGTGATAGCTTTTGCAATATGTCATTTAATGATCCGATGAAATTATTTGTATTTCTGAAAGATGGCGGTCTGTATATAGCTAGTATTGCATAATCTGATCCAATCTTAACTAATAATCTATTACAGTCCTGCATAATAGGTTCCTCGACCGTGGTATTTAGGTGATTTTTTGCATAAACTATTACTCCGTCGTTTTGATTATAATTTACACCACTACTAAACATGCTGTAACCTGGTATTAGTGGGATGTTATATTGTTTGGAAGATATTCTCAGTTGTATTGGAGTTGATCTTTACAAAATTGGAATGGGATGATCTTGGACTTAACGTCGACGGAGAAAAATTAAGTCATTTGAGATTTGCTGACGATTTAATACTGTTCTCGCAAAGCCCTAAGATCCTCGAGAATATGCTGCAGCAACTATCGAACGAAAGTGCGAATGCAGGTCTCTCGATGAACCTCACGAAGACCAAGATAATGACCAATTACCCACGAAAAGACGTTATAAGGGAATGAACCGTTAGAATATGTAAGTGAGTACATTTACTTAGGTCAACTAGTATCACCAACTGAGACAATGCAGAAAGAAATCGAAAGAAGAATAGTCAACACCTGGAAGAAATTTTGGTCACTAAGCGAAATAATGAAGAATAAAGAGATGCCAATGTCAGAAAAACGGAAAGTTTTTGATGTATGCATTTTGCCTTGCTTAATATACGGATGCCAAACATGGGCGCTAACAGAACAGCAACAACACAAAATTAAGATGTGTCAGAATGGAATAGAGAGAAGCGTGTTGGGCATAAGAAGAAGAGACAAAGAACGATTAGAGAATATTAAAGAAAAAACAAAATTCAAAAAAGTAGAAAAAGTATGGAGACAATTAAAATGGCGTTGGACAGGACATATGTTGAGAGATAACAAAGAAAAGTGGATAAAAATAATTACGGAATGGTATCCTAGAGAGAACAAAAGAAATAGAGGGAGACAGTTCATGCGATGGGAGGACGATTTGAGGAAGGTAGCAGGTCCCGAGTGGATACGGGTAGCTAAACACAGGGACAAGTGGAAAGCCTTGGAGGAGGCCTTTGTCGAAAGACAAACTGGGAAGAGGAAGAGAAATTCAGATACCGATGTATTAATTAGATAATTATTATAAGAGCAAGTATATAAAATTAATAGATATAAAATGTTTGCATGATAATGCATGTATGAGGAAAGATATTGCTTGCATTGTTCAACTTCACAAACTTTAGACTCGGGTACAGAAAAATCATCTATGTCATTAATTATGTCACTAATCATTTTAAAATGAACTAAAATAAAAAATAGAGAAAATAAAATACAAAATAAAGGTCACAGAAAACAATAAATGGCGCTCTTAGGCGCCTTCATAATCTATAGAATTGATGTACCTCTTTTCAGCCATGATTTTCGCAGGACAGTCTACAGCGCCCGTAATATGATTGTGCGGCTTCTTGAATTGGAGACACGTAGCACATTTTGGCTCCTCTGCCTTTCTTGTGCATTCCTTCATTGAGTGTCCCTGACCTCCACAATGACCACAGGTGTTGGATGACTCCCGGCAGAACTTAGCCGCGTGACCATACTGCTGACACTTGTAGCAGCGTGTAACCAAAGTAAAGTCTCTCACAGGGCAAGACGACCAATTGATAAATACTCATACTTCTATAATATAGTTGCAAGTGTCGGCGTCCTTCTTACCAGACTTATGGCTTAATTTAATTGACAGTGGGAACGACTCAGGGTTAGTATCTTGAAGTTTCTCGGCTAGATTTTGGTGAAACAAGCAGGTCAATACTTCTTTTTCTTGCATAGACGTAGGCACTCCGATAACTACCACTCTCGGCTTCCGTTTATGCGGTTCATCAATTGTCAGGCCTGAATTCGTAAGCTGCACCGATTGCTTTAACTTATTGATGTCGTCCTTCGTGTCAGTGCTTATAATTACACCACCATTCTTCGTCTTGCGCAGGCCTCTCACATGGAGTTTCATCTGTTCCGGGGAAATTATTTTCTGGACAAGGGATTTAGTGTCCTCGCTTGATTGAAGTTTATTGTTTGGGTAAATGGCCACTGAACTTAGATTTATCGGCTTAATGAAAGTGTTGGTACCTTTCTTAACCATGTCGGCAAAGGATGTTCCCACGGCAGGTTTAACTGTTTCATCAATACTCTGCTTAAGATCCTGTAGCTTCTGTGACAGATCCAGTTGTTCTCGTAGTGTTTGGATAGAAGTGTAGGCCTGAATGGATTTTAGTTTGAGGGACTGGTACTGCACTGCCATCTGGGATGTGCCATGACCAACATTTCTGCATAAATTAGCAATGCGCAATTTCTGCTCCGTGTTCAATTTTCCATCCGCTGCAATAGTGCACACCTCTTTTAACCACTGCTCGATGGAGGACATTCAGTTCTGTATTTCCGCCGTGCTGATAAATTCTACGTTATCTGCCCCTTGGTTCGGTGCATTAGAACGAGATGCGGGCGCGGGCACTGGAGTAGGCGGCGGGGAGCGAGCAGTCCTGCTGCTCCTGTTGAAGGGACTGCCTTCCATGGTATATCCAAGTTTTATTGCTTATAAATCACTGAACATTTTCTCAATTATTTATACACGCATGCTATAACTTTACGAATGACACAGTTAGCGATACTGCCGGTTACTCACAAATCTAGGTCACGATTCAGCGCGACTTAGGTGAATATTTGTTTAATGCAATATTATTATACGATGCGACTATACTCAACGAGCGACTAAAGTGTAATCAATCAAACGAACGATATGCATGCCGAACGAGCTGTGGGCCCGTAAAGCTCAAGATTGGTGCCCTGAAACAGGGACACTAGGTCGCGGCAGACCACGAAGGAGATGGTGGAACGAACTTGATGTCTTCCTTGAGAATAAGAAAGAATTTGCGCACAACCGGGACCGCTGGAAGGAATGAAGGGAGGCCTTTGCCCAGCAGTGGGACAGTGCAGGTTAAATAATAATAATATTTCAAACAATTGACTTTTATTTATTGATTTTAATTACTCTTATTGGAGAAAAAATGGTTTGTGTCATTTGGCTACGAAACAATAAAAAACTAAAATATCAAAATAATATCTTTATTTATTTACTTACATTTAGTTCGGACCATTTAAAAAAAATTTAACGTACTGTCAAATCTCGTTAAATTGCATTTCCCTAACAAACGTAGATTCTAAATGCATAGTTTCAAATGTATTGCTTTCATTGGAGTTTGACTTCAATATAATATCTTCATTTCTTTTTTCTTCTGTATTGCTATCATTAGAATTTAATTTCCATGTATTTTCGTTTTCTTCTGTATTACTTTCGTTAGAGCTTGATTACACTTCTTCATTTTCTTTTTCTATAGATTTTTGTTTTTTTTTTTTGTGGCTAGCTAGATTTCTCTTCATTTTCAATACTCATATATTTTCGCATTTCTTTGAGAGTGTTTTCTTCGATCGCACCTTGAATAAATTTGGAATCTCGTATTTTCTAATTTCGTGGGAACCTGGGATCAACCAGTTCAGGAAGCAGACATTTTGTGTAAAATATGCGCAATTTTTCTTCCATTATTTATTAATTTTATAGAATGTGATTTTTTTATTCTCTACAGCTTCTCTGACACTTTTATTGAATGCTGTTATATGGCATTAAATTTCCACTATAGTATTGGCTCCAATCAAGCCATCCGGTGTGGCTCTAAGATAATGGATAACTTCGTCTATAAAAAGTCCACACGGTTCAATTTGTACATAGCCCTAAGAGTCTCTTGGAACCAGGCAATGTATTGGGCACGTGTCATTCTTAGTCCCTCTAGGGTTGCTACATTAGGAAGTCTTAGATATATTACTTGATTATCTCCTTGGCCAGTTAATGTTGCTATGGTTCCGCAGGTCCACGAGGCTATTAAGATCAACAACAGGGTTGATCCACGCTTCCGGTCCGTGTATGCATCGAGGACCATTTTCTGGCAGATTGTATATACCTTGCCGGGGAGGACAAAACCAGTCTTGGAATAGGAGAATAGATACAAGATGAAATTTTTGAGTGTAAGTTGTCTACCCCCAATAATCTGTCAAGTTTTTCAAACAACGGGGTCACACCCTCATACCGGAAGCTGGTACACCAGCTTGAAAAATCCATGGAAATAAAAACTGCACCTCTTTCATCAGTAGATGAAGTCTCAGATATTTTGAGAAGATGCTTAAAGAGGTCATCTTCAGACTTGGTCGTGGTTTGATGAGGTATAAACTTGAAGACGTGTTTTTTGTTGTTTTCTGTCGCAACTTGAAACAACCTCATCTTTAATGTCAATTTTCCAAAGAACCTAGCCTTCCTTTTCTTCATCTCTCTCTCTCTTTGGCCACTCCCACTGTAACTTTCCAATTGTTGGGCACCTCTCCCCTAGACACAGTGCCAATAATCTCTCTGACATTGACTTCCTCTCTTTCAATATAGATAGATATACTCTTTATTGTACACCATAACAGAATTAAATACGGACTTAAAAAACCACAAAGGGTGTTACAATGGGCGGTCTTATCGCTAAAAGCGATCTTTTACGGACAACCTTTGGATGGATTTGACACAGCAGGAGAAAATAAATACGCGGGTAGTCCATGGTGTACTATTCACTTATATACAATAAATAAGTAATAACCTACATACTCAATACACATATACATATATATATACATAAAAAGAACAAAGCTGAGTTATGTAAAAATTAGTAACAAATTAAAGAGAGAGATAGAGATCTTTTACCATGTTTTTGAAAAAAGAAAGGGTTTATGCTTGTCTTACTGACACGGGAAGAGTATTCCACAGTCGTACTGCTTGAGCTGCGAACGACTTATCAAAGAAATTGGTGGAGTGACTCGTTACCTCTAGCCTCAAGTTTTCCGATGACCTGAGAAATTTGGCATGTGTGTCATGGAGGAACTTAAAACGTTCTTTAAGATAAGAGGGGGTCTTAGGAATGAACAGAATACTGTAAAGCAGAGACAAGATGTGTAAGATCCGGCGAAGACGTATAGGAAGTTTCGTACGAAATTCGGATACGTGATCATATTTGCGCAAACCAAATATAAATCTTATGCAAAAATTTTGAAGTCGTTCAAGTTTATCAAGTTGTGCCTCTGTGAGATCAAGATAACTGACATCAGCGTAGTCTAGGATAGGATGTAAAAGAGACTGTGCTAGCGCAATTTTAGTGGCAGTTGGCAGAAAGTTACGCAATCGTCTTAGGGAACTGGCAGAAGCAAATAATTTGCGACTCACCTCTTGTAATTGGGGACCCCACGAAAGATATTTGTCCAACCAAACCCCAAGGTTCGTAACTTTCTCGCTTAGTGGAATAGCTGTGCCGTTGAAAATAACCTAAGGAAGCTGGGACCAGTTTACCTTAGATGCCAACCTGGAGCTGCCGACTACAATGACCTGGGTCTTTAACGGGTTAACCTGCAAACCATGTGCCTCATTCCATTCGAAAACTGAAGCCAAGTCCTGGTTTATCATATTTATTGCAGCATCTAAATCAGTATAAGGCGCTTGTCTGTAAATTTGCAAGTCATCAGCATAAAGGTGGTAGGAGGATTGAAGTTTTTTGGAAATAGAATTTATGAATATTGCGAAGAGTAAAGGAGATAACACGCCACCCTGAGGAACACCGGCTGCAGTACTACACCATGAAGAGCAGGACTCATCTATGCAAATACGTTCCCGGCGGCCATACAGGTAACTACGAAACCAGTCAATTGCTGTTGGAGATATGTTAATAGAGCGAAGTATGCTGAGCAGAATATCGAAATCGACGGTATTAAAAGCGTTACTAAAATCAGATATACTGCATGATGACATTATTATTCTGCCTGGGAGGTAATCTCCCATGATTGGTCCGGTGAACTTGAGAGTCATATTCATGTGGCTTTAGAAAAGTTGGACCTTCCCACCAAAGGGAAACACTTGCAAGTTCCACCGGAGATATCCCGCGTGAAGCACAATCAGCAGGATTTTGTGTCAATGCTACATGGGCCCAATGATGGGTATCGAAATCGCTCAAAATGTCGGAAACTCTATTACCAACAAACGTCTTCCAGCGACTCACTCGGATGACTATTCAACCACGCTAATACCACTTCGCTATCTGTGAAGGCATGAATATTTTCCTTTTGTATATTCATAACTTCGGCCACTTCCAGAATAAGCTTGGTCATAAGAACTGCCCCGCAAATTTTAAGTCTTGGAATGGAGACTTGCTTTATAGGTGACACCTTCGTTTTGGCAGCCACTAAAGAAATGTGAATATTCCGCATCTCGTCTACTGCTCTATGGTATATATATAACTGCTGCATATGCGACCTTCGAGGCGTCCGAAAACCCGTATAACTCTTGGTTTGTTTTCTTACTCGTATTTAACCAGTGCGGTATTTTTAACCGACTTCAAAAAAAAGGAGGTTCTCAATTCGTCTTGAACTTTTTTTTATGTATATGGCAAAAAAGAATTTTTGAAATCAGTCCGATTTCAAAAATTCTTTTTTTGTTTGAAAGGGTATACTTTCTAGTTGGTCCCATTGTCGTCATGTTTGGATCTGATGATGGGATCATGGAGAAATCGAGGGAACTCTTCAAATATTATAGGCACACCCATAGCATTTTGGGTATTTCTTATAGTACCTTGTGCAGTTGCTCTCGAAAAGCACCAGTTGAGGAAGTGGAACTGATGATGAAGACCCCAGATGGCCACCGAAACTACTCAATAATAAGTATTTCGTAGATTGCGATTAAATTACTTGAATATAGATGTTAAGCACTTTATGCTCGTCACAATGCATATAGTGAAGTAGAGCTGATGGTGATGTACCAGGAGAACTCCTCAAAAATTAACGGCTCTTGTGACATTTTGGATTTTGTAACTAGATAAATTACAAACCGACCCACGAAACAGCGTGAAAAAAATTTTTTTGCAAAAAAATAGAACCGACTTCTATATAAAAACACTACAAAGGCAAAAATAACTTTAATTTCGGAAGGCGGTGTCAAAAAAAAAGATAATACAAAACAAATGACACCGACTACCGAAATTAAAGTTATTTTTGCCTTTGTAGTGTTTTTATATAGAAGTCGGTTCTATTTTTTTGCCAAAATTTTTTTTTAGGTCAGCTAAGGATGCTCAATTTTGACGGTAAGTTATCCATTCCTTTACTAAATGGTTTGGAACTTCTTCATTCCATTGCAACCCGGCTAACCACAGCTTTTGTATTAACACCTTTGCTATGATTATGCTTGGTGCTAGCCACCCTTATGGATCGAATAACCTTGCAATATTAGATATAATTTTTCTTTTCGTTACAGGACCAGTTATCGGCTTAAGTACCAAAAAGTATTGGAAGCAATCGTCGCGCGAATTCCAGGTAAGTCCTAATATTTTTGTTATATCGTCTATTTTTATCTGTAATGCTTTATTATTCCCATCTCTAATACTATTTAATAATTCTTCGCTATCGCTTTTCCATTTTTGTAGTTGAAATCCGCCTTTAGTTAGCACCTTTGTTATCTCCGTGTAAATTTTTAACGCATCTTCTTCAGTTTCAGCTCCTGACATCAAATCGTCCATATAAAACTCAGTCACGCTTATTTTAGCGATATCTGCATTATCCCCGCATTCGTCAACTGCAAGCTGTTGAAGAGCCCTTACAGCTAAGTATGGTGCCGAGGCTGTCCCGTATGTAACGGTTATCAATTCGTACACCTTTATTTCACCTTCAGGACTATCTCGCCAAAGGATTCTTTGCATGGGAGTATCTAGCCTATTTACTAGAACTTAATTAATTAATTAAATAACATAAGTAATTGTATAATTTAATTTTAATTGTCTGTTAGCTATAATTACTATAATTGTTAAATAATTTATTTGAAATGTTCAATGCATGATGTGGTCTCCTATAACTGAAGAAGCACACTGTTATAAAAATCTGTATATTTATTGTTTTAGCTTGTAAGGTGTATTCTTTGTTGGAGATCCAAATTAAATAAATAAATAAATAAACTTGCCGGTACATTTTTATAATATCAGCCACTATACAAATCTTTTGCACCCTCCAGCGTATAATAATATGACGAAGTTCGTCTTGCAAAGACGGACCCACCATTAGTTCATCGTTAAGTGACCTCCCGTTGCTGCGCTTGCAGGACGCATCGAAGGCAAAACGCACTTTGGTTGTGTCCTTATCCTCCCGAACGACAGCATGATGCGGTAAGTAAACACCCCTTTTATTATCTTTATCCCTTCTAATTCTACCATGTGGTCAAGAGTTAAATATTCCTGTATGACTTTAGCATAGTCCGCCTTTAATTTATCATCTTTTGCTAACCTTATTTCTAACCCTTTAAGTCTTTTTTCAGCTATCCCTTTGGATTCACCGCCACATCCAACCAGGTTTGTATCCCATGACGGCAATCTTACTATATATCTGCCGTCTTTATTTCTTGTCGTTGTAGTTTTAAACAATTCTTCACATTTCGTTTTCTCCTCTGTAAGCATCCTTTTTGTTCCAGATGTTTCTTCCAGTTCCCAGAATTTTCTCAATAAATCATCATCTTGGACGCTGGTATGCATTACAGTTATTTTTGAGGGAGAACTTATACCTTGGTCAACTTCTAAGCTTCTTTTTTCTTTTAACTTGTAAGCTGAAACCGAGCTCTGTTTGAAATGGGTGATAATGCTTCTACAATTTGTGAGTAATGCCGCTAAATCTGGGGATATTGCATCGTGAACTGTTAAGTTTATAGTGTGGGCTACGCAGGGATGGTGGTGTTTGCAAAAGTCCTCAGACAACGCTTTCTTCATGTTTGCGGCGTTGTCAGTAACTACTGTCACCACTTTTCCATAAGCATTCCATTTTTCCAAACTGTCAGTTATAACCGCAGCGTGTGCGATCCGGTTACTTCTTGTGCCGCCAGTGTTTTGAAGCTATCTTATCATTATGGATATAATACGCAGTAAGGCTGAGGAAAGTCTTGTCATTGCTGGCCTTCCAGTAGGCGGATGTTAGCGCCATATGCTCAACATCTTCGAGAATGTTTCCAAGAGTTTGTGGAGGGCAGTGTGTAACTAGGCTTTAGTTAGCGTATTAAGTTACGAAAACCTGAGTCCTCGACTATAGTAAGGGGCTGGTAATCTTTCACTATCATTTCCACCACAGCTTCATCAAAAAATGCTATTTGTGCTGGTGTTAGATCTGCATCTTTTGCAAATAAACGCAGCTTTGTTGCTTAGTAACTGTTTGTTCACCTTGTGTCACGTTTTCGTTTTGAAAATTTTCATTTTGTGTAGAGGTAACTCTATTTTCAGGACCTTTTTTTTACCTAACTGGTTTCAAAACTTGCAGATGTAGATGGTGTTGCATTTGGTGGATTTTAACTCACTGGCCCAGCACGTCGGTCTTCTTCAGCACGAAACTGAATAGGGTGAATTCGTTTTAAGTGGTCCTTAGAGTTTGATGTATTACTGTAATTGGATACGATTTTTTGCACGGCTTACAAGTGTTGGTCTTATTATCTGCAGCCACATAAAAAAATGCCCACACAATTGACCGTTTTGCGGTTGGTCGAGGCATTCCATATCAGTACGAAAACAAAGTCAAGTAACACATTTTTTTTTGCTTTCAGAAAAAGCAATAAAACAAAAACAAAAATGAGTTCACGCACTTTTACATAATTATCACAGTTTTTTTGGTTACCGTCTGTCAACTATTATCGCAAAAATAAAAGTTCAGTTACGTGCTTTTGCATTTGCATCCACAATGTTTACGAAAAAACGGTTGTCTGTAAAGTCGGTTTACTAACGATAGTTGAACGTGACAACGTCATAAGAAAATACTGATGGAATCGTTGCCTTTTTCAAAACAAAATTTTAATTTTATTTGTTTGATAGATATTTTGTATGGATATAGAGAAGGAGGTAAATGGAAATCACTATTGAATTGATCAATTTACATTTATTTGTACGCATTAATACAATTATGTCATTTTTTTTAACAATGTACATATTTTTTACAAGTATGAATGTGCTTTGAGCAATTGTTTTACAATTTTTATTTACAACTTTTAAACATGATATTTAACTTCTTACAATTTGTGTTATTCTGTTGAGAGATAGGACGATGATAGGAAAAGTAGGAAATAAAAGGGAGTGTTTCGAGTGTCTTTCATAAATTTGAGAAATGTTTCGTCATTTTTCACGTTTGTGTTGAAGTCGCCACAAAGAAGAATTGGTACATCGGTATCAACTTCCATGATGGGATGTACATACTGGCTGTTGTAAACATACGGAAATAGTGCTTGATGCAGCAGAACACTGATGTTAGAGATACTTGCTCCAGGATGAATATAAACTGCGCCAAGAACCATTTTAAACGTGGTATCAGCGGTGAAGCATGTAACTTCTGCCAAGCATACGTCACCAGTGTTTCTAATAAGGCGGGTTGTATTCGACAGTTCAACGTTGAGAATTTTGGCCGTGGATGTCGATGATAAGTTTCTATAAATTGCCACTCCACCTGCTGCGTTTGTTTCAGAATATGATCGATTATTCTGCCGGGTTACACATGCAAAATTTTCAATTGAAATTGGATCACAATTATCACGCATCCACGTTTCAGTCAAAATCAAATAATCAGACCTTGGAATCACTGTCTTTTTCAATATCTGCAAAGTGAGCAGGCAAACTGTGAATTAAGGTTCGTTATTAAATTTTGTCCTGCATTGTTTGAATCATTACAGAATTTTACTGCATTATCAGTAATTGATCGAAGTGTGTGTCCACGAAGTCGAATGTATTCATTACGGATATCTCTTGTTGTCTGTGAATCGTTTCCCTCCCGTCAGTGTTTAAAGCGAAATGGAGCATCTTTTTCGGTGATAATATGCAAGCCTTATATACTTGTTACCCGACTCAGCGCCACGTACACCAACTGTTGCAGTTGCTTGGATGAGTATTTATAAACAATGACAGCAAACGTCCCACCTTGAGACTTGTGAATAGTGATGGCACAAGCAGGAACGCAAGGAAACTGTTTTCGTTTGCATTTTATAGTTTTTGTTACTGTAATGTTTACTATTTTCTTATAAACTGGTACCCAGTTTGTAGACAAAGTGTTTGGCTTGCTTTGCACGTGAGGTCGACATTTAACTTTTGCTCTGGTTCCTGTTGTTTCTTCTGGAAACTCGAACCATAAAGTAACAATTTCTTCTCTAGCTGCTGGCGAAGTTGTACTGGTCCTACTTCTGCAGAATTGTCATCTACATTTGACTGCTGACGTTCGATATGTCGCAAGACGCCAATAGCTCTATTTACCAAACCATCAGCGACATCTATGTTAGAAGTTATTATGTAGAGATATCCTTCTGCCAATGGCAGCAGGTACGGTAATCCATCGGTTTCTGCCACTGTCATCTTGTGTAGTTTACCTTGGTACTGTCTCTTCTCTTGTTCACTTAAATAACCAAGTATAATATCATGTGCGAGACAGTTGTACGCATTTAGAATTGCGCTTCGATTGTACGAATCCACTTCATTGTTACTATAATACAGCCTGACAGCATCAGGCACGTTTTCCTTGCACCAAGCCTGAGTTTTATGTCTGGACTCAATAAGGGAGATATTATCGTTGCTTAGTTAAAGTCCATCGCCGATTTTTGTTAGAACCGTTGAAAACCGCTCATCGGTTTGTCGCACAACACGAACCAGTGGGAAGTAATCAATGTTGTGCCAAAGAATCAGACCTCCTAATTGGTTGATCGGCATAGTATAACATGGAGTTGTTCGTACAGGTGGAAGCTGTCTGAAATTTCTACATAATATAACATGAATGTCTCCGAAAGGTTTGTCGTATATGCCAGTAATCTGCTGCAATCGGTAGTTAATTTGTTGAAGAATAGCTGAACTTAACATGCTAATCTCGTCGATGAAAACAGCTTTGACGCCTATGAACATGTTTCTGTAAGCTTGCAAATTTTCTGTGGATAAGAGTTTCGTCACGCGAGAAGTTGTGAGAGGAAACGCTGAATGAACTGTAGTGCCACCAAGAGGTACAGCGGCTTTACCTGTGCTTGCACAGGCAATGTAGGCGTTGTTCATTGAGTTGTGCTCCTGAGTGTAGCGGTTGTATGTCACCATGAGGCACTTTAACGTGTAAGTTTTTCCACAGCCTGCAAGACCCGTGAAGAAAATTTGAACTGCTTCAGAAGTGTAATCTCCACAACCATGCAATCGATGTATAACCTCAAGGATGATCTGCCGTTGTTCCGGATTAGTTGTTCGTACAAGTTCACAATACTGCTGCTTTGACATTACATTGCTGCGTTTCTTTACAATTGAGAATCGTTGTCGTGGGACGATTTGGTGAACATCATCGACGTTTTCGGCAACATCCTCTCCTAACAACTGTTAAACAAAGGTTGTTCCGGATTCTTCTTCCCGCAAATCACTGTTGTTTTCGTTTCGCTGCCGAACGCGGAGGCCGATTGTGCCTCTTTGTCGCTCGTTCCGCGCTCTCGCTTGCACTTCAAGCCTTAAATGGAACGCCTCAGAGCGATGGAATGCCTCAGAGCGAGGTAACGCCGCATGAGTCATGTATTTTCGTGCGTGCAGCCAGCTTCATCGAATTATAAGACGTTGTCACGTCAAAAGTTAGCCACCACCAGTTTTTTCTTAATTTAATTGCTAGTTTAATTAAGTTAAATATTCTTAGTAAATAACGAAAGATATACCAGTTTACTTTGTTTATCTTGTAATTAAGCACACTAAATTAATTAATATTACCATTTATAAACAATGCACGTGCATTCGTGTCTACTAGCCTTGACCTTCTTTCACATTCGTCCGGTCCTTGTTATGGTGTGCACCTGTGACCTGTACACATATCTAAATAATCTTATTATAACTGTGTGTGTGCGCGATTTGTAG
This sequence comes from Tholera decimalis, assembly GCA_943138885.2. Classification (NCBI taxonomy): domain Eukaryota; kingdom Metazoa; phylum Arthropoda; class Insecta; order Lepidoptera; family Noctuidae; genus Tholera; species Tholera decimalis. The sequence continues at coordinate 14,839,699 of OW964551.2, forward strand.
AAAAGGCAAAGACAACATTTTTGACACTTTCTGAAGTACCTGCCTACTCGGAAATTAGTCATATCTAATTATTGCTATCAACTAAAAGTAATCTTTATAGTACAAGAAAAACGCTCAAAGTATGGCAAACTGAATGAATGAACTAGCGGTTCGTAAATCAACTTATTTTTTTTTTTTTTTTTTTTTTTATTTAGAATAGGTTCGCGTTTGACCACCATCTCACCTGATGGTAAGTGATGATGTAATTATTACTACGAATATCAATTAAAAGTAGACTTTATTAAACTACGAAACATACCAATTTTGTATGGCAAAGTAAATGAATTAACTAGCAGTTTTATTCGAATTTGCGACTAGCGATCGATTGTTTTTGTATTCCAATGTTAATATTAGTAGTATCAAACCATTCGATTATTGGAATCAGTAACAATCGCCCATCGCTAGTATTGAATATGTTGGGTGCTACCACTCAAACGGAAAAAGATGTAGAAGAAATTTTAAAAATAAATTTGTCGGCAAGGAACTATCCACTGTTCCATAAGTAAAGAGACGCTTCGTGATGTATGAAATAAATAAAATAATCGACCACAGAAGTAAATAATTGACAATAGTAATAATTTTGAATTCTCATCACAAACATTACAATCACAAATAAAAAATTATAATAATGAATGGTCTTTACTTTTTCTTTTGTTTGCATGAACGTATGGTATGTTGTTTTGTTTGCATGAACGTATGGTGTGCCCTGGTTCTTTATAACGCCCACAGGTAGTATCTTTCCTGGGTTTTTTTGCGGAAGGTCCTGGCTGATCCACTTTAGCCATCTGGCTTGTAGGTTTCGCTTCTTGTGGTTGGGCATGTCAGGTTAGCTGCGTCTTTCGAAGTGCAAGGAGGTGCTATTTCTTCGAATAAATACCATTGTCTTGCAACTGAAAGCCCTGGGGTCCTAGACAAAATCCATTTTCTGTAAGTGTTAACGCCAACGGAAAAATTAAATTGTATAGAGTTGACATTTGCTAACCAGATGTCACGTGACTGCTGGTTAATTGGTAGACGAAGTCATTATTCCTCATGCGGAAAGGAACGTCGAAGTGAGCGTGACACGCAAACGACAAAATGTTCATCAAAATGGTAGACAAGTGCCACTTTTGACAAACGAGTAAACAGTGATATTTTTGTGTGTGTTTTATTCAAATTAAATAGTGAAAATGCATACTTTGAGACTATTATGGGCAGCTAATAATGAAGCAGCATTGCAAAGACGTCAAACGGGAATAAATCGTCGTAAAATGGAGAAAATTGTGGAGATTGAGGAATTGGAATTTGTTCATCGCTTTAGGTTAGATAAACAAAGTTTTTGGCGTCTTTGTGATGATCTTCGGCGTTTAACCTCATTGAAAGGTACCCGGAATATGAGTTTACAAATCAACGTAAGTTTTGTACCTACTTCTAACCTTACATCTTATCTTAACATAGTATAAAGCAAAGTCGCTTCTCTGTGTCTGTCCATATGTACGCTTAAATCTTTAAAACTACGCAACGGATTTTGATGCAGTTTCTTTCAATAAAAAGAGTGATTCAATAGAAAGGTTTTTAAGTATATAACATGCATAATATAGTAGAGGAACACTGATAATTTTTGAGGTTTCTAATGTGATGTTGCAAATAAACACATTTTTTTGCGCTTGCTTTGCAAACGCTGGCTGAACCCTACGAGATAGATCAAAATAATGTACTACAGTATTGTACACCTTAAAAAGCAAAAAAGTCCTCGATGGCATCTGTCTATCTCTTATAGATAACCCACAACAACCATTTTTATCCTTTACTTTTTACGAGAAATACGAGGATATTTTCCGAAGCGATTTTAAGCAATACAGCATTAATCCTTATCCAATTCAGTACCATAAGTACATTGTGCATTTAATATAAATCAATATTGCCCGTTACAGAACATAATTTAAATAAATAGTTTCGAAGATATTACAGTTTTAAAATGCAAGGACATAGCGGTTGCGGCGTGGTGCCGGCGGAGGCACGGCGCGCGTGCTTATGTTGCTTAGATTTGAGCGTTGAATGTTTTTCCCATGGTAAATTATGTGTCGCACTTTCAAGAGTAATTACTAAAGAGAACATGTATGTCGAATGGCTGTCAACGATGTATTTAAAGACATTCTATAGTATATTTAATATAAACATTGCACCCGTGCGAAGCCGGGGCGGGTCGCTAGTATAATATAAAGTTAGGTACCTACCTATTGTAATTTCAGTTTTTGTGTACTCTTAGCTTTTTAGCTACGGGTTTATATCAGTGCATTGTTGGACTATCGCAGCATTTCGTACAAAGAACAACTAGTAGGTGTATACGTCAAATTGTTGAAGCATATAGCCATCCAGCCATTATAAATAAATGAATTCTGTTTCCGAGGTCGCAACAACAACGAGCCCAAATAAGACTTGAGTAAATTATGATATGACAAAAGTATCTAAATACATAAATACTTTTTATTAGTAGCATATTCCTGATGTACTTTACACTAAACAATATACCTTCTTTAAAGCCAATAGGTACTTAGAAAATGCCTCATGGAGTCTTGTATGCACACTAAGTTCAATATACTAGTAAAAATCTGTCCTTTTCTAAACTAAAATAGTAAGTATTCCAATTTACAAAACTACAGGTTTCAGAGGCGGTTTAGACTCCCTGGTATAGTTGGATGCATAGACTGTACCCATGTGGCAATAGTCAAGCCGGATGAAGAACATTTATTTTTTAATCGAAAAGGTTATCATTCATTGAATGTACAAATGGGTAAGTTTACATTTGTTTGTGGCTCAACTATGTAAAAATATCTATAAATAGTAATTACAGAAACATATTCATAGGATTATTATATGCACCATATTTTTTTACCTGTCTACAGGTATGCGACAGTAATTTAATAATTACTAATGTTAATTCTAAGTTTGGCAGAGCTACCCATGACTCATTCATATGGGCCTAGCAGATTGGAAACATTTATGAGAGAATTGCACCAAAATGGAGAACAAGTGTGGTTATTAGGTAGGTTAATAAATAATATGGTATATTTTTAAAAGGAACTAATTTTTTGAGCTGTTATTTATAGATATGTTATTTCGAAATATGTTATTATGATCAGTTGAAAAACATATTGAGCAGTTATATAATTAAATGGCGGTTGATTAATTATTGCGACAGTAAAACATGGACAGTAATAAAAAATCAATGAGTCGGTTTTTTTATCATACAATGTCAATTCTAAAAATAATTGAACAGTCCAATAACTGAATGGGCGGTAAAAATGATGGCCTCATAATAAATACCTGCGTCAAATCCCCTCTATGGTTGGTGAATCATGTGGGTTAGGTTACGTTAGAACCATGACCATCAGCCAGATCCCTTCTATTGTTGGTGAATCATTTGAGTTAGATAAGGTTAGAATGAGATTTCTTACCGACAAATTCAGATTTATTACTGCCCACACGTAACCGCTCGTTCAATAATTTTTACCGCCTATTTAATTATTTTCCTGCTCAATTATACAACGAAATAAGAATAAAATAATAAAAAAAATAAGAAAGGACTGAAGACAACATCTGGTATGGAGTCTCTATGCACAGTTTCAGCACAAAATAAGTGACTCAAAGAATTGATACCAAATTATCGGTTTCATATATTTCTTGAATACCAATCATAATAAACGTGTCACAGCACTACGAGGGTCAATAACTTTCCACGTCACTTGCCAATAACACGAAAATTCTCTTCGTTCTTCTTAATTTGAAAAATTCGGTCTCTGGCATCAATGTATTGAAATTTGTAATAAGTTCCACATATGTAGACTTAGGATTGTAAAACCCTTGCCATATCGTTTGTTATCATCCAAAGAAGCCATGCACTTGGTATGTATATACCCTTTAAATTACACGTTGTATATTCACTGATCCATTTCGTTATTTTTTATTACTCATTTTTGTTTACTTTACTGCTTAGTTTTAACTGCTGGGGCCATACTGTAACGTGTTAAAGCGTGAGTCGTTCGAGCGAGAAAAAGAGATGGAGCTATATAGCGTGCATAGCTTCATCCCTCTTTCTCGCTCGAATGACTCTCGCTTTAACACGTCATGGTATGGCCCCTGAACTAGTTATTAAACGTGCCATTTATAATTTTTAACTTACCAAAACCGCTATTTACAACTGCCTCTTTAAATGAGTGCCATTTTTAAATAACTTTTTAGTTGAAAACACATTCACAAAGAATGAAATTATTGTTGTGTAGCAAATAATTATTACCTAATGCAAATATTTATTTATGTATTTTTAGGTGATTCTGGATATCCTCAGCGGCCGTAGCTGATGACTTCTATATTCAATGCAGTTCCTGGCTCTGTTGAAGATACATATACTCAGCGACATGTACAAGCAAGGAACCGTATAGAGCGCTGTTTTGGATTGCTAAAGTCACGTTGGAGGTGTTTATTAAGACACAGGACCTTGCATTATCATCCTGTGGTTGCTGGGAAAATTGTACTTGCCTGTTGTGTGTTACACAATATGGCTTTAGATGCCAATTTACCTCCTCCATCTATTATGGAAGTAGAAGATGATGCTCAACCTGACAATGCATCTGATAGTGTTGGTGCTGCTAGTAGTCAAAGTGAGCTACTCCAAGGCAGGGCAGTACTGAATAACTTTTTATCCAGACTTTAATACAAGAGTATAGTTTTTAGTAGTTGTAATAGTTAAGTATTTCTTAGTTGTTAGTGTGTAATGGTATTTGTAAAGTGATTTTGTGAAAGCAATGTAACAAAACCTCATTTCCAAGTTGAAGGTATATCAAAATGTAAACTTCTTATTTTCTGTAAAATATGTTTCATTAATAAAATTATACACTATGCGAATTTTACTGTTCAATTATTTTATTTTGGTATGTAGTTATAATTTTGTTTTTGTTTATGTACTATCACGGTCTTTTCTGCCTGATCAGTTAAAAATATTTTCGCCTAAATCATGCTGAGGCGCCGAGCCACGCCCCTTTAAAGTGTGGGCCTATTATTCCTAATAGGCCCACACTTTAAAGCTTTAAAGTTGAAGCTTTCCAGCTTCAACGTAATTAGTTGCAATCTGCACTGCGCAGCTTAGTGACGTATCCTGTGTACACCTTTTTGTGAATTTTACGGACGAATTTTGGCGCGCTTACCGGACATTTCGAATATTGACCATTGCTTTGTTTACCTGACTTTTGATTGCATAAACGTTAACCTGTGCGATATATTGGACTCCTGTGAACCTGTGCTAGAATATTTTGTGCATAATGTCTTCCAGAAATCTCATACGAGAACGAAATGAAATTATCATTTTGCATGGACAAGGATTTAACATCAGTCAAAACCCTGAGCAGTTGCATATGAGCGTAAGTAATAAATTATTTTAATTATTGTTATGATCAATTTTGTTATTTTCAATTACCCTAATTTACCTATAAATAAAACTTCATGCAAATAATTATCATCTTGTGTAAATAATTAGATACTTTTTAGCTTGTCATATACAAGAATAAAAGTTTTTGATAAATATAATTAAACTAGAAACAAGCAGAAAAAATATTCTGTTATTGGTTTCAAAGTTTCAAATCTTTGCCAAGGTGTATCGTATAAAAGTATTTTATTCATTAATATCACAATTTCGTTTAACACTTTTGGTGCCAAGCACGATCTAGCTCGAACAATCATTCCTACGTGAGCCCACAACCCCCCTCCCGAGTCGTCGTTATACGTAGCTCTAGATGATTTGTGCTCATGCCCAGGGGCTAAGATGACCGATTTGGCAGAACCATAATCGGATACTATGATATGAATCACGTTAATAAAATTCTTAAAATACTCATAAATGCAGTTAATATTATGAACTGTCACTAAGTGACCATTTTACGAATTGTAATGTAATTAATATTATTATCCTATTATGATTCAGCTAAAGCGGCGATTTTAGGCCCCCAGGACACAACTAGCGAGACTAAATAAAAAACGAAAAAAGGTCGGTCGTCTTTTTAGGGTTCCGTAGCTGAATGGCAAAAAATATAGTTTCGTCATGTCTGTCTATTTGTCTGTTCATCCATCCGTATGTCACAGCCATTTTATTCCGAAACTATTAGGACTATACATGTGAAACTTGGTAGGTAGACGTATTCTGTGAACCGCTTTCCGATTAAAAAAAAAAATCTGAGCTGAAACTGAAAATTTTCATTTTCATGAAACTTATGCGTGTGTGGTATCTATAGACAGGTCTTTAAAAACGACATTGAGGTTTTTAAAACCACGATTTCATAAAGTTAATCGTTTAAAAGATATACGCCTCCAAAGTGGTAAAATGTCTCTAACTTCTATAATAATGTAGTTAAATTTTTAAAAATATATGTGCTGTAGATCTTAATGTAAACTTTCCACCAAAATTGGATTGAACGAGATCGGGTTAACAGTTTTTGAAATACAGCATATTTTCTAAAACCACAAATATAACTTTGTAATTCATACAAACACTGAAAAAGAAAGTTATTTGGCGTAGTTACTACGGAACCCTTCTTGGGCGAGTCTGACCCGCACTTGGTCAATTTTTATTTTCATTTTTCAATGCCACTTAAAAGTCATCTCTTTCGTTCCAAAAAGATCATTCATCGTATCTTGAATTTATTTATTTATTTAAGGGCAACCAAGCATTTAAGCATACACCAATAAACAAGTTACAATATTGTTACAAACAATAGTGTAGCCATAAAAAGCCACGGCATGCACAATAAGCGTGAAAGTAGAGATAAAACAAAACAAAAATTACTAACATTGCAATTGAATTACGAGTGAGCTTCAGATTAGTTTGAATGCAAAACGATATAGTAATAATTTCTTAGACAAACCCGAAATACTATTTTAAGTTACCTCAGTATAACAAAGCAATAATTAGCATTATTATGTTTGTAGTTTTAATTCTTTGCCAAAAAATGCAAAGGGTGCCCGCCCTTAACTATTTTCTTTGTTTCAAATTGCACGCCGAAGTAAAAACATGCTTTGTTCTATAATATCTCTAATATGACAAAAAATCGGGCCCAAGCCGCAGTTTTATTATCTAAACATAAATAACACCAATGAGAATTAAATAGGTGTAAATAAAGGGCAAAATAGATATTTTTTTCTGATTAAAAACAGGTTAACATTGGAAACTGGTATCTGTGACTTATGAGGTTGTTTATAGTTTTTAGAGTAACACTGTGCGGCTGTGGATCAGACGCCATGAAGAAGAGGGTGTCTTAGAGGATAGACCGCGGGCAACACGTCCATATCTGATATCAGAAGAAAACGTCCAACGTATGGTGAACACCTATCAACAAGATAACGCGTTCACGCCGACGAGTGTTCTAGTGATTTTGTTTATAATTTCCTTGACTTTTTTGCCACCGACCGACCGAAAGTTATTGTAGAACACGACAGTGATCTAAATCAACAAACAGGATTAAACTATTACATCTACTAGATTAAGGCAAGCATGGCTTCGGTATGATATGTACGCGGTTAAAACATTACGAGACTAGTTTACACTACTGTCATGGAAGCGAACTTAAGGACTACTGAACTGAGAAACAAAATGTGGGCGGAAAAAGCTTACATACATTCTAACTTCCGGCTTCCAGAAATTTCGAGATTATTCTAGGTTGTACTACAGTGCTTCCTCTGGTGTCGAGAGGCGATATCTTCAATATTCATTCATAATTTATACAACCTCCATGCATAATCCACCATCCATCCGATAATCATTCAAAACTAGAAAATGTTTCATAGAAGCTGTTGCCATCTTTTAGCCGGTGGCGCAAACAGAAAGGTACCATATTCTCGCTTTGCGACAACAGAAGGTGCTACTATGCACATCAGTCACATTTCTCCCGCCGTGTACATAAAATGTATATAATAGTACCATTCGTGTGACTGGTGTACCCTTTACAGAGAACAATTATAACAATATAGTTACTCTAAACCTTAATCTAACAAGTGTTCTGAACAGTAAGCACTTGAACTGAAATTTATAAATAACTTAGCCTAGGTATATATATATATATATATATATATATATATATATATATATATATATATAAGTTAAGGGTAGTCACTGCAAGGTCCCTGCTCTGCTATATATTTATTAATGAATAAAAAAAAAACTCCTTACAGCATGCCCCTGCAGCGACGCCAAGAAAAGATACAATGATTTGGTCTATACCACTAGTTACAAATACAATACATGAGAGGTCAGCTAAGTTTATTCTACTGGTATGACGACGAGACGTTTAACAGGACGACGTATTACACCACTCTTGGTTTTGACGTCGACGATTCTTACAACACCATCCGCGCCTGGGTACATGCGTTCGACTCTCCCCTTTGGCCATACATATGTTCCTTGGTAAGTTCGAGTCTACTATAACAACCAAATCGCCTATCTTAACTGTGTCATCTCATCCATGCGGCTCCCGCCGGCTTTGAAGTGTAGGTAGTACCTCACGCACCCATCGTTGCCAAAACAGGTCTGCTAGTATTTGCGATGCTCTCCAGTGTGAATGGCGTAGTTCATCCGGTCTTGTGAAAATCCCTGGCAGCGGGACTTTAGAAGGCGCGCCAAGCAAAAAGTGGTTAGGCGTCAAAGTTTCCTCGTCGTCTGGGTTCACTGACACATGGGTCATGAATTAACCGTGTGTTCTACCTCTGTCAGAAGTGTGTGAAGTACGACTTTACACGGATGCTGCTCGATGAGCGTGTTCTTATTATGTTGTGTTCGTCGACTGTCAGAGATAGTCGATTCAAGCGGCTGTTAGATGGTACAGCTCTCCCGCCGGTCACGTGACGCAATTCCTTCGCGAACCTTTCTTCTTGTATAGCGCGCGTACACAGGATCTTGGCTCGACATGTGTACTGTGTACCGAGGGGTATGTAGACCGTCGTCGTTGTTATGCTGAGGTCGCGACTCCGCGCTCCGGATTGTGTTCTCGTAGTCTCCTGTTTCTTTACCGTCCAGTTCGAATCGTCAGCAGTGACGCGTCTATTGCGTTTGCGCGTGGCGGTTGTGGTGTGGACTTGACATCGGTCTATAAATGGAAGAACACGAGCTGTTGCCCGTACGAGTCGTAGCCAGGGAGAGAAACGTGTGACATCAGGTAGCGCCTCTTATGGTTGACCGTTCGGCAGCAGAGCTCATGGTACCACGCTCTTCTCCCGTGTCGATGTGTGGGCTCGAATCTGTCTCCTGCGGCCATGAGTTTTCATCTTCGTACAGAAACGAGGGGCCGATGTACCGGCGGTGGTTCGCAGTGAAATGAGTAGGTACCTCGCGAGTAGAGTCGTCAGCGACATTGTGAGCGGTGGGAACCCAGCGCCATTCGCTTCGTTCGGTGGTTTCTTCTAGTTCTGCTACTCGGTGTGCGACGAACGGCTTGAAGGCGCGCGCCCCGGCACGCAACCAAGCCAGTACTGTGCGCGAGTCGGACCAGAACACTCGGCGGTCGGCGCGACGGTCGTGTTCTTGCTCCACGCAACGCGCCAGTCGCCCGCCAAGGACGGCAGCCTATAATTCAAGTCTAGGTATAGATGTGATCTTAAGGGGCGCAACGCGCCCTTTCGCTGACGCGAGTGACATATTAACTTCACCTATGCCGTTCACTGAACACCAATATTCTGCTGCGGTATAGGCCCGTTCGCTCGCGTCCACGAATACGTGCAATTCTACTCTCGTCGATTAATTATATTCCGGATAACATCGTGGGATTCGAACGCCTTTCAAAATGTGAAGAGCAATTAACCAGTCGTGCCATTTACGCTCTAGTTCTTTAGGTAGGCGCTCATCCCAACCGATATTTAAATGCCAGGCGTCTTGCAATATGCACTTTGCTTGTGTCGTAACCGGCGCGGCTAGACCCAGCGGGTCATACAAGGACATCGCTGTTTTTAATAACTGACGTTTTGTAACCTGCTTGTCTAAATAAGATGGGTCTACTTTCCTGAAGTTAAATCCTAAAGTGTCATTGTGGTGTCGCCAGACAAGGCCGAGAATTTTCTCTTCCTTGTTTAGCGGAGTGTCTTCCTTTGCTGGCTCGGTCGCGAGATCTGCTACGGCAGCCGCTTCGTTAGACACCCACTTCTGCAGCACGAAGTTACCTCGCCGATGCATGGCGTCAACTGCTTTGGACACTCGATTCGCTTCTTCCGCGTCGTCAAAACTCTGTAAATAATCGTTTATATAGTGATTTCGAACTATACTTGCATGACTGCAGCGTTCTCTGATCTGTGGCACTACATGTACTTTCGTCATACTGCAGGTTGGACCATGTAAAACCCAGCCGAGCGGTGTACGTGACGCTACTGGTTGACCCTTTGAACCTACTCGCACTTTAGAGGCGAGCAGGAGCGCCCAGTTGTCCTGGCCTATCAAGATAGTTGGCACACCTGCGTCATATGAAATTTGCTCGACTATAGGTGTCAGATGCTCGCAGCCAGTGAGGTCCTTTGCGTGTATTGACTGGCTTGATAGGTCGAGCTTGTCGATGGTTCTGGCTACGATGTCTATGCCTTCGGTTGCGTATTTGCCTCGTATATTTATCTTGACTCGGCATGAGCTCATAGCGTCAATGCGTGTGCCCGCTACGGATTCGATGTAGAATGGCTCATTTGGGCCTTCTGCTCCTATCTGCTGCGCGACGGCAGTAGTAAGTAATGTTATTGTCGATCCGTCGTCCAACAAAGCAAATGAATCTACTTTACCGTTTGGGCCCGATAGTGTTACTTGTACTACTTTCAGCAAAGCTTGGGCGTAGGCGCGCAGCGTGCTCGTGTTGCTAATAACGGCGTGCGGCGCGATGTCAGCGCGTGGCGCTGTTTCGGCGCGCGACGTGACGTGCTCGGCCGCTGCGACACGAGGACGCTCTTCGGAGTCGTGTGCGGTGCGCAGCCCGCGTCTACTGTCACTATGCAGTAGATAATGCTCGCAGTCTTGCACTTCACACTGCTTACTTTTACATCTGTGATTCCAGGTCCGTCGTTGTAGGCACCTGAAACATAATTTATTTTTACGTGCAGTTTCCCATTTATCATTTATTGACATTTTTCTAAAGTTGGTACAGACTGCCACGCTAATACAATTGCCATTACATATTACACGGTGTTTTATCAGTTTCGGTCATTTTAAATGTCTTGTGTGCCGATCTTTGTGAACGTTCTCGTTTATAGTCCACCTCTGCCGAGGCGTGACGCGCATTGAGGTCGACTTCTCTATCGAGAAATCGTCCCAACACTACTAGGCCGGGCTCTGCGTCACCAGCAGCCATCTCATAATCTTACCACCGGCTCCTAAGCGTAACTGATAACTTTTCTGTTATTACTGAAATCATTTCCGGACTATATAAAAATTCAGTTCTTTTCAACGCTTGAACCGCGGCAATGGCATTCGTGACCTTTGATGCAAAGACACATATATCTGTAGGGTTGTCTGTTAGTTTAGGTAATTGACGTAATTTATTTAATTCGTAAGTTATTAATGCGTTTGGTCGTCCAAACCGAGATTCTAACCTTTGCATAATTTGAGCGGCCGAGGCTCCTAAGAATAGGCATTTGACCGCCTCCATCGCGGGCCCTCTCAAAGATTTTCTGAGCCGGGCCAAATTCCCTGCCTCTGTATGAGCCGACGCAGACTCATCATATGCCGCTTTAAAATGCAACCATTCGACTGAGTGGCCATTAAAAATAGGTAACTCAAATTCATACCTGCTGGCAGCGGGGTTACCCCGAGCTACCTCTAACAATGCCTGAGTAAGTCCTTTCAGCAGGTTTCCTTTGTCGCAGTGTAGCGGTGAGGGCGGCGGCGTTCCGTCAGGCGCCGTCGCCCGTGTGTCGTCGCGTCGCAGCGAGGTTGGCGGCCCCTGATGAGGCGATATGGGTCGCGACTGCGGCGAGCGGGTGTAGTCGCGGTGTTCGTCGTGCATGTCCGCGGTGTCCCTCTGACGTGTCGCAGTCGGGCTTCCCGCCAATAACTCTTCATCTGCTGACTCTGCTTCCAAGAGCGCTAGCCTAGCCGCGGCGAGCTCCGATCTCGCCCGGGCCAACGCCTTCCTCCTACTGACTGTCTTGTCCAGTGGTTTTCGTCGGTATGGCCCGCATCTGTGACGGAATCGTTGGGTGCGCCAGTCGGGGCACCCCCAATCGCCGATTCCGTGGAGACGGGATCATCCCCCACCATTGCCTATGTGACGGGTTCTAGCATACCGCGTGTCTTCGCCATGTCGCTGGTACACTATCCTACCACACTACCACTCACGCGTAGGTACTCGACAAACCGAGACTATACCTGCTCAATCCGGTTCCGAAAGACCAATATAGATCGTGACGCGGATATAAATCAACGGGATTAAACTATTACATCTACTGGATTAAGGCAAGCATGGCTTCGGATTGATATGTACGCGGTTAAAACATTACGAGACTAGTTTACACTACTGTCATGGAAGCGAACTTAAGGACTACTGAACTGAGAAACAAAATGTGGGCGGAAAAAGCTTACATATGTACATTCTAAGTTCCGGCTTCCAGACATTTCGAGATTATTCTAGGTTGTACTAGAGTGCTTCCTCTGGTGTCGAGAGGCGATATCTTCAATATTCATTCGTAATTTATACAACCTCCATTCATAAATCCACCCCCTGGCGTCGCAAAGCGGAATCATTTAGTCGATATTCATTCAAAATTAGCAAATGGTAACTAATAATAAAAAAAAACTCGCTCTACGAGCGCACAGAGCGGACGTGTTACTGTTTATTTTAATAAATTCAATTTAAAAGGTCCTTAGCCAATTACGAACTGTATGACAACTAATTACAACAACTTTTTGCAAAATCGAGCGCGAGTGACATACGTCGTAACTGTTTTGAGCTTCGAGTAAAGAACGCGGCATCGACGCGGTAACCGCTCCTCACCCCCCCTGGGTAACAAGGACGGAACACCTGTCACCATATTTCTGCACCGTACGTAACACGTGAGTAATTTCGTACATAGATCTACAATGAGCACACCACGCTCACCGCCTGGAGGTGGCATGCGTGCGGGACGCAGCGGATCTTATCCGAATTTGTCTGAGTCGCATAAAGAAACTACGCCACAGATTACTCTTCGTAATAAACGAAAATTACCCGACGATAATGAAGCTACCAAGTCTGACATTGCTGAAATAAAAAAGCAGATGTCTGAAATTATTAAAATCCTCCAAGAATGAACAAACTGAAAGTATAAATAAACTCTCTGTAAATATTGCTGCGATAAAAGCCGATGTCGGTAGTATTAGCACTACTATGCAAAATATTGTCGTGGAAAATAAAAAAAATAAAGACCAACTCTCAAAATTATCTATTGCTGCTGAAAATACAGAAAAGAAAGTGAAGGTTCTTGAGGCCGACGTCAATAACTTAAAAAATATGCCACCTTCATCTTCTAACCAAACCACTACCACACATGATGAAATCTTCACCGAAATCGAAGAACGAAACCTTAGAGCCAAAAATATTATAGTTGTTGGAATTCCTGAATCCCAGAACGATTCTGCAACCAGTCGGCAAGATTACGATAAGGCAGAAATACTACGAATAACTTAATTAATACATAATGGCTGCCCTAAACCTACTGCAATATTTCGTCTTGGAAAATATAAATCAGGGAAAGCTCGTACAATAAAAGTATGTTACAATCTCATCACTCATCTGAAGACACAGCAAAAAACATACTACGTAATAGGAATAAGATTGACAAGGAACACATCAAAATATTTTCGGATCAAACTCCATATCAACGAAAATACCTTCAAAATTTAAAAGAAGAGCTTCAGCAACGCACCTCAAATGGAGAAAGTGGTCTTAACATTAAGTATATAAAAGGCACACCCAAAATAGTCACACCTAAAGAAAAACAGAAAACAACAGCAAAGGAAACTCCAAAAAACTAACGTCGTACAAAGATAAAATAACTTACCAAATAACCAATAATTACTCAGATGTTATTTTTACAAAAAAATCCCTGAAATTTTTCTATGCCAACTCTCGCAGTATTGTCAAACCTGGAAAATTAGATGAGCTTAGATGTATTATCGCTTCCCTACAAGTAACTGTACGTATTATTATACTGTCGGAAACTTGAATTAAGAGTGAAGATGAGGCAAAAATGCTCCAGATACCATCCTATACCCATTACTATAAATATAGACAAAATAAAAGAGGAGGTGGCGTGTCAATATTTGTGCACAATAACCTCAAACATCACCTTGTTGAAGATCAATGCGTGGATGACACTCATTATCTCTGGGTATACGTAAAAAAAATTTCTCTAAATATCGGCGCTATCTATAAGCCCAATAAAATGAATATGGACAACTTTCTCGACATATATTCACAACAGTTACACAAATTAAAACGATCAATAGTTTTTGGCGATTACAACCTAGACTTACTTTATCCGGACTTAGCGACACGCAAGTATAAGAACACCTTAAAGGAGAACAACTACAAAATCCTGAACAAAATAAGTTTAAAACACTGTACTCGCGAAACAACCTCAACCCAGACAATATTAGACCATGTTTCTTGCAACTTAAGTGAAAATAATCTTCATTTTGTCACTATGGAATCTTCAATGTCTGACCACAAACACTTTTAGAGATAAAGCAATACCAACCGCCACCTATCATAAAACAGAAATACAACGCAATAGACTTCAATAAACTTTATCGGTGCCTGGATGAATATCCTAAAAACCATTAAGACGTGGAGTATAATACATTGGCAGACAAATTGCAATCCTGTTTAAATAAGTGCAAAATTACAAAATTTAAACTTTTGAATCCTCCGCGGCAATACTGGATCAAAAAAGAAATATTAGAAGAGATAAATAACAAAAACATACTATGGCAGAGATGTAAAACAAATGCGTTAGACACGGAATTAAAAGCAGAGTATAAAAATATAAAAGCCAGAGTATCACAAAACATAAGAAAAGCGAAAAGTGATTATTATGATGGCTCAACCCTAGCAAATATGATTTCTGAAAAATCAAAAGTAAATAAAATTTTAGAAGAATGTAGAGTAACTGATAAAACAGAACTGCAATTCCTAAAACCAGTAACTACAAAGGAAATTATTACCATAATTAAAAATTTGGATTGTAATACTGCATCTGGCATTGATGGTATTAGCACAAAATCAATTAAATGCGTAAATGAAATTATTACCAAGGAACTAACAGTTTGCATTAACTACCATTTGGCACGAGGTATTTTTCCCAACGAGTTAAAAGTTGCAAAAGTTGTACCAATTCATAAATCTGGAAGTAAATTTGATTCATGCAATTACCGCCCTATATCAGTTCTGCCGGTGATTTCCAAAGTTTTTGAGAAAGTCCTTCATAACCGATTAGAGTCATTCTTTAATTCAAAAGATTTCTTTTACCGCAAACAGTATGGATTTAGAGCTCAATCAAATACTCTCGCTGCTACAATTGATCTCATTACCAATATTAAAAACAAAATTGATAAAAAACAAGTTGCCTTAGGTATATTTATTGATCTTAAGAAAGCCTTTGACACCATTAGTCATGACAAATTATTACAGAAACTGGAACTATCCGGTGTTACAGTCAAAGCACTTGAAATATTTAAATCTTATATGGAGAACCGTAAACAAATAGTAAAAGTAGGTAAAAATGAAAGCAATCCCAGTGTCCTGAATTTTGGCGTTCCCCAGGTATCAATTCTGGGGTCCCTCATGTTCCTTATTTATATTAACAGTATCAGTGAATTGGATCTCAAAGGAGACATCTCCCTTTATGCAGACGACACAAGGCTCTTTTACTTTGGACACTCAGTCGAAGCTATAATAGCCGACGCTCAAAATGATCTCAATCTTTTAAATGAGTGGTTTCAGTCAAATCTTTTAACTATTAATGTTACAAAAACAAATTATGTAATGTTTGCGGCAAAAAATAAAAAACATCATGATAATTTTGAACTTAAAATAGACGGCCAGCTACTTGAACGAAAACCTAAAGAAAAATATCTCGGACTTATCTTAGATAGTAACTTAACTTGGAAGCCTCACCTAGAAAAAATTAAACTAAAACTAACTCCACTCACAGGGGTACTACGCAATATAACACATTGTCTGCCTCAAAAAGTGCGATATCTTATCTATAATTCTCTGGTGAAGCCTCATATCGACTATCTCATTGAAATCTGGGGTACTGTAGCAAAGACTAATATAGATCCAATTCAACGAGTTCAGAATAGATTAATTAAAATTTTATTTAACTATAAATTTCGGACACCAACTAAAAGAATATGCGAGGAAACAAAAATAATGAATATAAAACAAACGTACATATACTATACATGTATTTTAATACGTAAAATATTAAATAAGGAAATCCATTCCAATATAAAATTTGTAACAAAACAACAAACACGAAAGATAAACTTAAGACGTGCTAGTTACTTAGTGACCCGTCCTCCTAGAACTAACTACGGAAGAAGAAATTTGGAGTATGAGGGTGTTACAATTTATAATAAATTACCATCAGTAATAAAAGAAGAACAAAGTTATGCCCGGTTCAAAAGGCTACTAAAAACTCACACAATTAATACACACAAATAAGTGAAGAACAAAAAAAAACAAAAAAACAAATACATATATACACAACTGAAATACATAGAAACTAATATACACATATATATATATATATATAAACTAAATAAAATATATATGAACATTTATAAAACACACACATGTTATAGTATACACTATTAAGTAAAGTGCAAGCATGCACCGACCTCGATAGAGCATGTAGCAATAGCCTTACACGAGTAACGGAAACCGCTGACAACGCTGGCGCCGCCGCGCTCGTCACCCGATGCCCCTGTTTACTGGATGTGTCTTTTACGAAATAATCATAAAATATTAATTGTTCATTCTGTATCTAATATCGATCGGAATAGGATTCTTTTATTGTAATATTTTTACCTTGTAACTTTACTTTAATTAAAGTTAGTTTAAAATCATTTTGGTTTTTTTTGGGTCCTCCGACAGCGACGTACATATTTGGCGCAGTCGGTAGGATACTCGAGGCGTCTCGAGCTAGCTAGATAGGCTATTCTAATATCGAAACCGTCTCGCTAAATTCGCTACCGCCGTCGCGAGCGAACGCGTTCGCCGAGTATCCTGTAAGAAGAACCTGTCGTCCTGCGCGGAGGAGAAATCCAGACATCGATCCCAGAGGTACCAAAATGCAGTTGATGTAAGTACACTGAAAATCGTTTCTGTGAGTTGCTTTCAATCCCCTTTTCCTTATAGTTAGTTTATTAAGTCGTAATCATTTTTCACCCTAAACAATCCACCCCTAAAGGGCCAGAGCCCTCAAGACAAGCACGTAGGCTAAATATTGATTTAAATAGAGATATTACGAGTAGTTTAGATTTAGATACAACGGCTGATACCTTGGAGGATTCATTGCGGTCAGAGACTCCTGAACCCGCCACAACGAGTAGTGCCGATTTGATTTATAAAACTCTACGTTTAGTGCCAGATTTCGATGGCAATTCGCATATTTTACCAAGGTTTATACACCTTTGTGACCAAATTGTTACGGAGTATATCGAAGCAAACCCTAACGATGTTTTAGCTAGACTTTGCTTAATAAACGGTATTTTGAACAAAATAACTGGACCAGCCGCTCGTATTATTAACTCGAACGGCGTACCTGAGGATTGGGATAGTATAAAAAAATCGCTAATTAACAACTTTGCAGACCAGAGAGATGAGACCACTCTTTACAATGACCTTATGCTAGCAACTCAGGGGAACAATTCACCGCAAGAATTTTATGACCATTGCGTTAATTTATTTAGCACTATCATGACATATGTCACCCTGCATGAGAACGTTAAGACAACCGTAGAAGCCAAGCGTACCCTTTACAGGAAGTTAACTATGCAAGCTTTTGTTCGCGGTTTAAAAGAGCCCTTAGGCTCTCTCATACGTTGCATGCGTCCTGATAGTGTTGAAAAAGCGCTCGAATTTGTGCAGGAAGAATTGAACGTTATATATTTGCAAAATCGCCATGATCCGTTAACTGATAAGAAGTTGAACAGTAATTCCCATAAGCCTTTGCCATTAGCATCTTCAGCTCATGTCACTAATCCTATGCTTACGCCTAAACAGTTCAATTTGTCCGCACGAAGCGACCCTGCTACCAATTTTCAGCCTCAGCAGATGAATTTGATGAGGATGCCTTCGCATACTCAACAAATGTTCCGCGCGCCGATGTTTAACACTCAACCGATGTTCCGAGCGCCAATGTCGCATACGCAGCAAATGTTCCGCGCGGCACCGCCTAACTATAATAGACCTAACTATAATTTCCAGTTGCCACCAAGACAAGTGCCACAAAATACTGGCCCCAAGCCTATGAGCGGCGTTAGCCCATATGTAGTTAGGGAAAAGCCTTCTTTCGGTCAACCATCAGGTCACGATTGGCGT
Source organism: Tholera decimalis (assembly GCA_943138885.2). Taxonomy (NCBI): domain Eukaryota; kingdom Metazoa; phylum Arthropoda; class Insecta; order Lepidoptera; family Noctuidae; genus Tholera; species Tholera decimalis. The sequence continues at coordinate 14,858,313 of OW964551.2, forward strand.
AGAAGTGGCAACCCGCCTCCATCAAATTACTTTAAGACTAAGGAGATGAACATGAATGTGTGCGCTGACTACGCTGATCAGTTTTATTATCCGGTTTATTATTGCGAACCCAATTATAACTACTATGCGGATAATACCGAGTACTATAACATAGAAACCGATTATTACGTGGGTAACGGCCCCTACTACGATAACTTAGCTTTAGATTACTCGCCACCAGTAGCAGACGATCCTCAGCCCAGCACTAGTTCTACTAGTGCCAGTAGTAGTCACGCTGGTGCCAGTACGACTTCCGTTAGCGAACAGGATTTTCAGAAGAACGGGAGATCAGACAAATTAAAATAGAAATTAACCTTCAGACGCAAAGACAGCTTCCATTTATTCAAATTTCACAACCACCCTTAAAATTTCTAATTGACACGGGCGCTAACCAGTCATTCATTAGCCCAGAAGCTGTGGATACATTTTACAATAACTTTCCCTTAAATATTGATCCCTTCGAGGTTACAAACGTACATGCTACGACCAAAAATAATTATTCCATAACGATTCCTACATTTAATGAATTCCAGGAGTCTGAAGATATTAAATTATTCATTTATAAGTTCCACAATTATTTTGATGGGCTTATAGGACTTGATTTATTAGAAAAATGGGAGGCAAAAATTGACCTTAAGGATAGACAACTTATTACTCGAAATTCTGTCAATAAAATTAATATGTACAATTCACGAAATGTTAATTTGTATGAAAGTGTTATACCAGCTAATTCAACGAAGTTACTTAGGGTACCAATTAACTTACAGGATGGAGATGCAATAATTCCTGAACAGACCATATCTAATTGTGTCATTAGGGACTGTCTAACTACAGTGACAAACAATCGCGGATTTTTGGAAGTTGCTAACCCTACTCCGCATGATTTAATATTTTCAATGGATTATGCAGTTCAGGCAGAGACCTATAATATTCAGTGCACGAGTACCGAGAATTTGCTTCACGATTCTCAGTTTCCTGTAATCGAACCAGCCCGCGTGAAAGAAGTTATTTCGCGTTTGCGTACGGACCACCTTAATAAAGAAGAACGCATTAACTTAGAGACTTTATGTGGCAAATATGCCGATATCTTTTACATAGAAGGAGAAGCGTTAACATTTACAAATAAAATCAAACACCGAATTCGAACAACGGATGAAGTCCCGGTTTATTCAAAGAGTTACCGCTACCCTTATATACATAGAAACGAAGTCAAAGACCAGATAGGAAAAATGCTAAGTCAGGGAATCATTCGCCCGTCAGAGTCCGCCTGGAGCTCACCTATTTGGGTTGTCCCAAAGAAAGCTGATGCTTCTGGAAAAACTAAGTGGCGTTTAGTTGTCGACTTCAGGAGACTAAATGAAAAAACACATGACGACAAATACCCCATTCCCAACATCAATGATGTTTTAGACAAGTTGGGGAACTGTCAGTATTTCACCACTTTAGATCTGGCAAGCGGGTTCTACCAAGTAGAAATGGACCCTGCTTACATCCCTAAAACAGCCTTTAACGTAGAAAACGGTCATTACGAGTTTCTGCGCATGCCTATGGGATTAAAAAATTCCCCTTCTACCTTTCAGCGTGTTATGGACAATGTCCTCAAAGACCTCCAGAATACCATCTGCTTGGTATATTTAGATGATATCGTTGTATTTAGCACGTCGCTCCAAGAGCACATGACCAACCTCGAGAAGGTATTCCAAAAATTACGAGACTCCAATTTTAAAATACAATTAGATAAGTCCGAATTTCTCAAACTGGAAACTTCGTACTTAGGGCACGTTATAACAAAGGATGGGATAAAACCCAATCCAGACAAAATTATTGCAATTCAAAATTACCCGATTCCAACTACCCCTAAAGAAATCAAACAATTCCTTGGGTTGGTTGGTTATTACCGTAAATTCATACCGGACTTCGCACGAGTAACAAAACCACTCACACAATGCTTAAAAAAGGGAAGAAAGGTTGTAATAAATTCTGATTATACCGAAAGTTTCGAAAAATGTAAAGCTCTTATAATTAACGATCCAATTCTACAATACCCCGATTTTAGCAAAGATTTTATTTTGACAACCGATGCCTCTAACTTCGCGCTAGGTGCTATTTTATCACAAGGGTCAGTAGGCGCAGATAAACCCGTATGTTACGCATCTCGTACACTAAACGAGAGCGAGATAAATTACAGTACTATCGAGAAAGAACTCCTTGCCATAGTTTGGGCAACAAAATATTTTCGGCCGTACTTGTTCGGTAGAAAGTTTAAGATCATCACAGATCATAAGCCACTCCAGTGGGTTATGAGCTTAAAAGAGCCTAACTCTAGATTAACCAGATGGAAGCTCAAATTATCGGAATACGATTTTACGGTAATTTATAAAAAGGGCTCCAGTAACACAAACGCTGATGCCCTTTCCCGCATTTCAAATTAATAACGAAGAAACGAGTTCTATGGTAGCTAACGCATCTGAGCGTCCACCTTCTAGAAGTAACTCAAACACGGTTTCTGCTCACACCGGCCAGGAAAATCCAATCCTTGAAATCCCGATAGTCGATGAACCATTAAATAAATTCCATAGACAAATTCATATTACTATGGTTGGTGATATAAAAAAAACGCCCCACAGCATCTAAGCCTTTTGAAACCCATACAAGAACAAGCGTGCAAGTTTCCAGCTCAAATCTGGAAACCGATATTATAAATGTTATAAAGGAATACGTTAACCCTAAAGTCAAAACAGCATTGTTAATAAATCCCCCGCTGGCTATGTACGATATAATACCCATTATCCAGGATAAGTTTAAAAGCTCTTAAATCTAGTTTTAGCTAAAAGAGAAGTCGAAAATGTTAAGGAGTACTTGAGGCAACAAGAAGTAATAAAACACTACCACGATGGAAAAACCAACCATCGTGGAATAAATGAATGCTACCTAGCTCTCTCTCAGCGTTATTATTGGCCAAAAATGAGAGACGAGATCACGAAATACGTTAACAATTGCACTGTATGTGGCCAGGCGAAGTATGATAGTCATCCAATAAACCAACAATTTAAAATAGTACCCACAGCCAGCAGGCCATTTGAAATTGTCCATATAGACTTGCTAACAATCCAGACAGAGAAATACTTAACTATCGTGGATGTGTTCTCCAAGTACGCACAAGCCTATCATATACGAGATGGTACAGCCATTAGTATTGTACAGGCATTGTTAAAATTCTGCACGCACCATGGTTTACCCCTTACCATCGTATCAGATAATGGAACAGAATTCACCAACCAGCTGTTCAGTGAATTTATTAATATGCATAAAATAACACCATAAAACACTGCCCCATGCTCCAAACGACAATGGAATTGTGGAACGCTTCCATTCAACCTTGTTGGAACACCTACGTATTTTAAAGTTAACCCATAAAGGGGAAGACATAGTAAATCTTGTCCCCTATGGCATTTTGGCGTACAATAGTGCAATCCATAGTTTCACGAAATATCAACCGATCGACATCGTAACTGGGCACTTTGATCCGAGAGACCCATTTGAAGTAGATTTAAGTAACCATCTTATGCAGCAATACACACAAAATCATAGGGATAGAATGAAATTAGTTTATGACGCAATAAACGAGTCTTCTTTGGCAGATCGTACTAATATTATAGAAAACCGTAATAAGTCTCGCGAGCCTGAAGTTGAATACCAACCTGAGCAACGCGTTTTTGTTAAAAATCCTTTAGCTAGTCGCCAGAAGACAGCTCCCAGATACACCCAAGACACCGTGTTAGCAGACTTACCCATCCATATTTACACCTCAAAAAAACGTGGTCCTGTAGCTAAAAGTCGATTAAAAAGAGTACCTAAAAGTGCTCAATTGTTACAGGGCGCTACTGGTCCTGACTTCTCATTTGATAGCGGCCCAGGATGTAAACCAGGAGATAACACTTGAGAGCCTCGGCGATGGCCCAGGAGTACTCCCTTTTCGGCTTGGCGCAACAAAACTCATAACCCATCATCATACTTTCTTACAATATATCCAGATAAAAGATATCGAAAAAAAGATTAGAGTACTGCAAGACCAACTAGATAATTATAGGCAAAACCTAAATAACGATACATACATGTTATACGAAGTACAATTAAATTATCTTACTGACAAAATGCTTAGTGTCATACACCATTTAGATACTCTTAAACCCGGCCGTGTAAAGCGAGGTCTCATTGATGGTTTAGGATCTGTAATTAAAAGCGTCACAGGGAATTTAGATTATTCAGATGCAGTTAAATATGATAATACTATCAAAATTATACAAGATAATAACCTTGAAATTACCGAAGAGTTAAATAATCATATTAGTATCAGTAAAGAGTGGATGGTCCAGCATTCTGAAATAATCACGAAATTGGTCTCAAATCAAGCTAAGATAAATGAAACATTACAATTAATATTAGACAAAGACTTCTATAAGGACACTAACATCGTTAGATATGCACAATTTGGTCAGCAATTAACTATACTAACCGAAAATCTAGATGAGATCTTAAATGAACTAATAAGAATTGAGAACATCTTAGCTTTTATCCATAGTTCTAGTTCGCATCATTCTATGATTAGCATCGAAGTTCTACGCCATATGATCGAGAAGTTAGTTAAACTCTATGGTAGGGATAAGATATTAGACTTAGAGCTTAGGCAATATTACGATATAATAAAATCAGGTTATTATTATACTGGCAATCAGATAGTAATTATATTTAAGGTACCAATATTTGCCATAGAAAATTACGATCTTTACAAGTTGTCAGTAGCCCCCAATAAGTTTAGACAGGCCCTTATCCCTCCTTATCCATTGATTGCAACGAGCAGGAAAGGTTATGTGTACATAGAGGCTGAATGCCCGAAGTACAACACCTGGTACATCTGCGGAGATAAGATGAATCATCAGCTGCGGCAACATCCCGATTGTATCCAGAATCTAATCATGAATCAAACTCTCGACAAGACCTGCGAAATCACGACAATATCTTTAACAAGAGTAGCCATGGAGGAATTGGACGAGAAGCATTACATTATATCATTTCCTAACGTAACAAGAATACACACCTCATGTGGTCGAGAAGATTACAACATACTAAACGGCAGTTATCTTGCAACTATTCCTGTGAACTGCTACCTGGACACTCCTGAATTCACAATCACTAATCTCAACGATCATGTGGAGGGTCAGCCAGTGAAGATAACGCACCTAGATAACTACCACACCAACATCCAGCCGGGAGCAACACAAGTCAAACTGAATTCGATTGATCTTACAAGACTGCATGATGCCCAATATAAAGTCATGGCGCAGCACCCGCTACAACTACAATCTGTACAACCAGGATACCTTTACCATACAACGATCCCGTTTTACATCATGCTATTCACTATACTGGCACTTGCTACATTCATGGTCTTGAAACGATACAAGATATTCAAGCGAGAAGACAAAAGGAAATCTACAGAAGATAACACATATGCGGAGCCTGGACAATCTGGAGCAACGAAGACACAGCCAGCAATATTTCATCAGTTCAAACTTCAGAAATAGTTGCTGATCTGGCGGTGGAGGTGTTATAGTATACACTATTAAGTAAAGTGCAAGCATGCACCGACCTCGATAGAGCATGTAGCAACAGCCTTACACGAGTAACGGAAACCGCTGACAACGCTGGCGCCGCCGCGCTCGTCACCCGATGCCCCTGTTTACTGGATGTGTCTTTTACGAAATAATCATAAAATATTAATTGTTCATTCTGTATCTAATATCGATCGGAATAGGATTCTTTTATTGTAATATTTTTACCTTGTAACTTTACTTTAATTAAAGTTAGTTTAAAATCATTTTGGTTTTTTTTGGGTCCTCCGACAGCGACGTACATATTTCACATTATATAGATTAAATAAAAATATACTGGTTGCGCTGATATACGATTCTTTTCGTTTATATTTTTAATTATTGGCAACACGCATAATCGCTAATTGGTTAGACATTCCCCTTCCGCATATTATCCTTTCTCCCTTGCACTAGACCTTCGTCTATTCGAGAGTGAGGGAGAGAGACTATACCGCTCTAGAAAAATCGATCGCGTCTGGATCTTTCGATGGACAGGATCGGACCTTCAATGGCTGTCGAGTCGCGTTAGAGCACAAACGCATCGAATCGCATTCGAACGGTCGCGTCGTTTTGTGCGACCAATTCGTAGCAGAAGAACGGTTATACTGTGGTGGTGAACTGTGATCAGAGTGCTGGCAGTCCTGAATATCCTGGATTATCAAGGTTAGTGCTCCCTTTCCTATACGACGCTGGACTCTTATCTTTTGTTCCAACCAGCGTCGGTTCCCGTCAATTGTGTAACCGAAAACTTCTAAGTCGCATACGTTGCATTACCGCCCATCCATTTAATGGTCCTTCCCGAGTCGGATAATAATCAGCACAGCCATTCCCTAGAATTCGCTAGGTATATCGTAGTTTCGTATTCGTATTTCGTAGTCAACCCCGCATAGATACTTATTTGCCAACGCGTGGCAAGTAAGTACATCGTAATTCATTACGTCGTTTTCGTGTCTTCCTAGCTAATAATCGATTAGTAAGGAATTTCGCAAACCCGCTTAGTAGTTAATTATCGTTACTTGTAAAGTAAAATACCAATCGGTCGAGTCAAGGTTACCAGAGACCGAGTCGCGCACCCGGCCGTTATTTCGCAAAACGGTGGGTAGTTACTAAATATTTCTTATAATAATTAGTTTGATTCATAGCTCATAAATATGGCACCGACCGATATTACTAATATTACTCTTAAAAGATTCTTAAAAGAGAGATCGTATCTTTGCTCGCATGCAGAGTATTGCAGATAAAATAAAACACATTCATTCGGATGAAAGCATTAAGGAATCATTTTTGTGCGACATCTCGTTAGTACAATCACTACGTGTGGATTTTGAAAGTGCTTTGGATGAAATTGTTATTCATGAGCTAAAATTAAACCCTGAATATGTTGTAGATTATCAATCGCTTTCTGCGTTCGAAGACCTTTTAGGGCGCATTTTACGGGCTGAGAAGAACCTGACGGCTCACTCTCATAGTGAGGTCCAAAGGTCACCTCGATTGCCGCCAATTGAAATACCCGAATTCAACGGAGATATTAAGAATTGGCCATTATTCGTCGCTAGTTATCGTAATGTCGTGCATAATAATGTTTCTCTAACAGACTGTGAGAAATTATATTATTTATTAGGTAAATTAACACATAAAGCTCGTACAATTTTCGCTGGTATTACCCCGTCTGCGGATAATTACCCACTCATTTTCGATTTGCTTTGTAAAAAATATGAAGATAGTCGACAATCGGCAACTTCATACTTAACTCAAATATTTGAATTTAAATCTATTACATCAGGTACCCCTAGTAGTTTAGAATTATTTATTGATAAGTTCGCTTCGTCGGTAGTTGCTTTAAAACATACAAAAGTCAGTGACCTGGCTGATTTTATATTATTGCATGTCGCGCTTAAAAAACTGGACCCAGACACCGTTCGTACTATTATACGAGAGTTCGGAACTTGCTTTTTAAAAAAAAAACTATTTTATAACTGGAAACAGAGTTTTATTATATTATTGATTAATATAGAATTAGCACAGAAATAGGAATTGGATATAGTAGAGTTTTAACAGACTTCCGACCCGTGCCGAGATTCAGACCGAACTGAGGCTGCAAGGCAGTGAATGAAACGTCTAAGTTGCTTAAATGCTGATCATCCAGATTGAAGGGATGGTCAGCCATTCTGCTAGCATGGGTAAGGTATAACAGCCCCCCCCAGAAGACTGAAATTCGGGGATTAAAGGGCGAAATTTCAGTAAGTTATACAATTTCTCGTAATCTAGGTAGTGGGATTGAAATGTTTTCAGGTTCGACGTTATTGACGTCATCAATCGCGTCATCGGTATGGGTCGTCGTTTTACAAAATTTAGATTTATATTTAAGAATTACTTTACATAACTTAAATAGTATAAAGGAACTTACAACTATTAAAATACACAAAGTTAATACAGAGTAGTGTGTCCCATATTTTACTAGGAACGGTTTTTCGTCAATAATTTGATTTAAGTCTGAAAGCATCTTATCATTACGTTTACTTAAAGTTAAATCATCTAGATCGATGTTTTGAAATAGAACAGAGGGTATATTATTATCTGAAATAGTTTTAGTAGTTATTTTACAGCATGAATCATTAATGATGCTAAAATCTAAATTAGGGTTAGGAATATCTATATTTATTTCATCCTTAGATGATACAAGTCTCGCACTTTTAGTGTAAACAGTACATCGTTTCGGAGTCTGTAAGATACCAGTTCCGGATACTATTATTTCGCGTAATTCAGAGTTTTCACAATCAATTGACACTTTGTTTGAATGGGATTGCACGAAAATCCATTGGTTATTCACAAGTGGTTTCCAAATGTCTAATTCACCACCAAAAGTTTTAGTCTCACATTGCACGGGGATAGCACTGATTGTTTTAGTTAATAATTCACTTTCACACGTAGGGTTTCCGTTTGTCAATAATACCATAGGTATCTCACACAGAAAGAACTCAGAGCTTATAGTTTTACACTTATCTAAATTATCTAGGTTACAGAAACTTAACTTATCCTTAGAGATAGCAATATAAGAATTAGAGGGTAAGATCAAACTAAACATATTCGGATTACTTGATCCGTGAGGAATAGGTAATGCTAGATTATGATATAAATTGAATTCTTCATTAGTAACTAAAGGAATTTGTAAAACAAATACAAGTTTATTCTTATAATAATAACATGCGACTTTGGAAATACTTAAAATTAAATGTATATTATCAAGACTTAGTGTTATAGGAATTTCAGTGTTTCCGGGTAAGAAACGGTCATTGTCAACAAGCTCTTTATATAACTGACCCGGGCTCAGGATGTTTGGATGTAGAATGTTTTGACTACTTATTATAATAGCATTAGTTAAGTCTTCGAGCTGAAACGACAATGTTAGTAAAGAGCTTTCAAGGCTGGCTAAAAGTGAATGAATTTGCGTTTCAGATATTAAAATTGTGGAAGTTTGCGTGATATTATTTATTTGTAATACAAGTCGACTTAATGCACTTTTAAGTGAGTCTTCATAAGTTTTTAGTTTATTAATTGTTTGTTTGTATGATTCTAGAGAAGAAGTCGTGATTAAAATATTTTCTTTCACTAATTCCGCGAGCTTTTTCTCGTGATTTTGAATGGCTTCTATTGCGGAATCGTATTTTGATGCATCGTCTTCGTCTAAGGTACCGAAAACATGTTTGAAAACAGTGCCAATTCCACCGAACCATGCTGAACGTTTACTACGTTTTAATAATAAGTGTGAGATTGAATCATACTCGCGTTTGATATCGTTGTAACGGACCGTAAGGGGAGATAGTATGTTTTCGCATTGAAGGTTGCTTGCCTTTTGGCATGTTATCTTAGTAATATTTAATATTTCATCGATATTAACAAGATGAGGCTTTACAAAGGAAATATCTACGTGACTAACAATATTTAATTGTCCTTTGATTATTTTAAGTTTTCCTAGGCTATCGAAGTATATGCCGGAGCTAGAAGGAAGTGGCTTGATAAAGTCTTGATGCGCATTGATTGAAGCGCTGAAATAAAATGAATAAAATTTATTAGACTATGCTATTGACTTATTAGTAAGTATTTAATCTAAAATGATTTTACTCTTAACCTGGAGTTATATGGATTTTTATAATATAGGATGACTGACTTCAGCGGGTTTCATTTGGTCAAAATGATGAGCCACGTGACGTCTATTAATAAGGAGCGTAGCAGTATGGTTATCATGGACCTTAATTATTTTATAGGGCTTTTTCTCTGGTATATTTGAATTTGTGTTGTAGCATTTTAATATAATCGGAATATGTAGTACTAGATTCTCTTTCATATATAGAGTTAGGAATGAAGGGTTTGTGTCCGAATATTAATTCGTAAGGAGTGAATTTTGTAGTGGAGTGCGTGGTCGTATTATATGTAAGCATAGCTGTGTATACATAAGTAGGCCAATTATCTTGATTTTCATTAACGAATGATTTAAGGTATTCCTTAAGGGTTGAATGGCTACGTTCTAAAGCGCCTTGTGTCTGTGGATGGTAAGGTGACGACCATAATTGCTTGATTTTAAGGAACTGGCAAGTAGTTTTGAAGAGGTCGGAAGTGAAGTTAGTTCCTTGATCAGTAAGGATAGATTTTGGAATTCCAAAAAGAGATATAAAATGGATTAGACAATCGCTAGTTTCTTCAGCGGTTGTACTACGTATAGGGTATGCAATGGAGTATTTTGTTAAATCATCTTGTAAGGTAAGAATATATTTTAATTTGCCAGAGCCGGATTCAGGTAAGGGTCCTACTATATCTAATGCTACTCTTTGAAATGGTGCCGTAGACGTAGTGGTGATCTCCATAGGAGCTTTATTTAATTTTCTTAGAGCTTTATTTTCTTGGCATAGTTTACATTTCTTGACGTATTCTTCTATATCACTTCTCATCCCTTTCCAGTAAAACTGTTCTCGGATTCTAGTGTACATTCGTGACGAACCTAAATGTCCAGCTGTAGGGATGTCGTGGTTTTCGCGCATAATCTTAGGTCTTTCACTCAGGGTAGGGTAGATTGTTTTATTTAAATACACGTGAATTTCAATTTTAGTGTTATTAAAAATGTAGGCTAAGATATTATAGATTTTAGTATAGGAGTGTTGGTCAAAAGGATTTTTAAAGTCGGAAATAGCAATGTTTGTTACTTGTTCGGATTCTAGAATTTCGTTTCTTATTTGTTTCAGGGTATCATAGATAGCGGGGTAGGATGATTCGTCGAAGTGGTGAACTTTAGTGAAGATGAAGTAAACAGTTTTATCTTCGTATTTAATTTTCAGGAAACGGTGAAGTTCTTTTTCAGAGTTTAAGATTTCGTCTTGATTTTCAGCGTTTGATAGTATTTCAGACACGTAGGGATTTGACTCGTCTAGGTCTATGGATGTGGGAATTAATATTGTTTTACAGGTCGTTTTTAGGAGGTTTTCGTTATGTTCTCTGATTATAGTATTGCTAACGATTTCCTTTTTAGGAATTGATTTTAGAAATTGAGGATAAGTGTCGTTATTTGGATTTGTTTGTGTGTTAGGCGAAGGAATTTGTAACGAATCGAAGTCAAGGTTAAGGTTTGCGCTATCAGGGCTAATATCGAGATAAGGTGTGTCTACCTGTAGATCTATAAGATCTGGGGGCAATGTTGGTTCGGCTTGTGGTATAGGATTAGACATTGCATTAGAATCGGTGTTAATATCCGGGTTTAGTAAGTCATCGTTATCGAATGAGAATGGAATATGTGGCGGTAGATTTAATAGAGGGTCTTCTAAGGGGTCATTAAATTCGTTGTCGAGATTTGGTAGGAAAGAGTCAGATGTGGTTGGAAGTTCGTCTTCAATAGGGTTGACTGGAAATCGGGATAGTGCATCGGCGTTAGTGTTTGTTTTGCCCTTTTTGTGTGTGATTTTGTAATCAAATTCTTCTAATTTGAGTCGCCATCGAACTAGCCTAGATCCGGGATCTTTACAGTTAAATAGCCACTGTAAAGGTTTATGGTCTGTGACTATGGTAAATTGATTTCCGTAGAGATAGGGACGAAACGCTTTGGTTCCAAAAACGATGGCTAAGCATTCCTTTTCGGTAACGCTATAATTGCATTCAGCCTTATTAAGCGTGCGAGATGCATATGCGATTGGACGGTCCTTTCCTATCGGGCCTTGAGAGAGAATAGCAGAGATGGCAAAGTTAGAAGCGTCACAGGTAAGGATGAAGGGTTGTGTGAAATCAGGATATGCTAGGACTGGTGAAGTTATTAATTTTCCTTTTAGGTTTTCGAAGGCAAGTTGCTGTTCGTTTTTCCAGTTGAATGGGGTGTCCTTTTTAAGGAGGGAAGTTAATGGTTTTGCTAATTTTGAAAAATCGGGAATAAAACGTCTGTAATAAGACACGAGTCCAAGGAAAGATTTTACATCTTTTGGGCATTTTGGTATTGGAAAGTCAACTACGCATTTCACTTTATTAGGATTTGGTTGCACACCGTCTTTACTGATAAGGTGACCAAGATAAGCGACTTCTTTGCATAGAAACTCGCATTTATCAGGTTGGAGTTTTAGATTGTATTTTCTGAGTCTGTCAAATACAGCAGATAGGTTTTGCATATGGCTAGATAGGTCTGGAGAGTAAACTACTATGTCATCTAAATAGACGAAACAGCGCGATCCTTGTAGTCCACACAGGCATGTGTTCATTAGTTTTTGAAAGGTAGAAGGAGCGTTTTTCAGCCCAAATGGCATTCTTGTGAATTGGAAGTGACCTTGGGGTACAGAAAACGCGGTTTTAGCGGCGTCTTCTTTTGATACTCGAATTTGATGGAAACCTGAGGCTAAGTCTAACGTTGTGAAGTACTGGCTTTTCCCAAGTTGGTCTAGAATTTCTGTTATTTGAGGAATAGGATAGGTTTCTCCAATAGTGATATCATTGAGTTTTCTGTAGTCGATGACAATTCTCCATTTTCGTTGTCCCGAGGCGTCTTGTTTTTTAGGGACAACCCAAATGGGTGAGGACCAGGGTGAATTTGAAGGAACTACTATCTTTTGTTCTAACATTTTGTTAACTTGATCCTCGACTTCCTTTTTGTGGCATTCCGGAAATCTATAAGACTTAGTTTGAATAGGGATATCTGAATTTGTTCTAATATTATGTTCGGCGGCTGTAGTATAATAAAGTTGGTCATCCGGGAGATAGAAGATATCGGAAAAGTCTGTACAGACTTGCAATAGGGCATTGGATTCCTCTTCGTTAAGGTGAGAGATTCTAAGTTGCTTAAGAACTTTATTAGTTCTTATAGAGGCATTAGAAGGAGACAGTGATTCATGAGGGTTTAGATAAGCTTCAGTGTCTAGAGGTTCTATAGTAAGATTAAGGTTGGATTGAAGTATGACGGGCTCTTCAGAGATATTGACAACTGTAATATTGATACGATTATTTTGTTTCACAGTAACAATGCAATTTGCGACTAATAATGCAGGAGAGATGCGTTGATCTAGTATTATTCCTTCTTTGAGGTTAGGGTTATTAACAGTGCATTCAATAACGGTTTCAGAGCGAGGTGGAATATTATATAATGGTTCAGCGAATTCTAAGTTGATGCGATCTTTACCCATTAGCAACACTTCCTGCTCATAGTCAATTTGACAGTTAAATTTTTTGAGGAAGTCATTACCTAATATACCGTCGAAACTAAGACTGATATTGTTTTTGACAACATGGAATTCGTGTTTATAGGGTTCATTTGGTTTGGATTTTTGGAATACTTCCATGTCGAAACTGCCTAGGGTTGGTGTTGTTTCGTTTCCAGGGTCGATTCCCTTGATGATTATTATGTTATCGCTTAACTCTGGGATTCTGGACATGCACTCTAGTTTCAGCAGGCTTATACTAGAGCCGGTGTCGACTAAGAGTGACAATGGTTTATCTGCGAGGGTGGTTTGTATTGTTACATGAGGTAAGTATCTTTTTTCTGCATTTTTGTTTATTGTATGTATCTTAATATTTTCTTTATGTTGCAGGTTTTGCAGGTTATCTCGAGCTAGGATACGTGAGTTTGCAGCTGAATTAGAATCAATGAATTTTGTACTGAATTTTAGAAATTCACAGGGTTTAGTATGTAGTTTTGTAGAATCAGTATTTGATTTAGTGGGTATAGTATTTGATTTCGTTGATGTAGTAGATTTAGTAGGAATAGGAGATTTTGTAGATGTAGTATTTGATTTTGTCAATGTAGTAGGTTTAGGAGATTTTATTGATATAGGAGATTTAGTAGGTATGGTATTTGATTTCGTAGATATAGTAGATTTAGTAGACATAGTATTTGATTTTGGAGATATAGTAGATTTAGTAGATATAGGAGATTTAGTAGATATAGTATTTGTTTTTGTAGATTTAGTAGATATAGGAGATTTAGTAGATATAGTAATTGTTTTTGTCGATATAGTAGATTTAGGAGATTTTGTTGATATAGGAGATTTAGTAGGTATAGTATTTGATTTTGTCGATATAGTAGATTTAGTAGATATAGGAGATTTAGTAGATATGGTATTTGATTTTGTAGATATAGTAGATTTAGGAGATTTAGTAGATTTAGGAGATTTAGTAGATATATTACGTGATTCAGGGGAAACAGTGAGGACAGGGGCATCGGCTTTGATATAGTAGGGATAATTTCCCGGGCGACGCCGATCGGGAAATTTTACTCGTTTAAATCGTTATGGTCGACTTCATCGACTCCTTCGTCATCCTGGTTTATAGTAAAAACCTTCCGGGCTGGATTAGTAGGAGGTGTTTGTGTAGGATATAGTTGACGTCCATATGAATTAGAAGCGTTATGTTGGTTTCTGCTGTTGTTGTATTGCCTTTTGCGGCAATTTTCGATAGTGTGACCGATGTTTTTGCAATATCGACATATCATATTATTGGTATTTACTGTGTTAGGACGATCGAGGCGATAGTTTCGTGGACTTGTTTGGAATTCGCGACGATAGTTCAAATTTTTGGATCTATCATAAGTATTAGGTGTTGATTTTCTATTGATGCTGGAAATTATTTTTTGTTCTTCGACTGCAAAGCTTATAGCGGAATTTAGCGAATCTGGATTGCGACATCTAACGACTTGCGATATTCGCGGCTGCAGCCCTATAATAAAAGTGTGAAGGGCAAGGTCTTGCATTGCAGCGACACGTCCTGCAAGTTCCGTCTTCTTTCTTGTCGGGATCGAAATATTTATTTCCGTAAGTAGTTTCGCTAAGCATGTTTCGATTCTTAATGAAAATTGGTCAACTGTTTCAGAGAAGCCTTGCTTACAGTCTTGGAGTTCAGTGAGCAGGTGAGCGTAATGTTTCCTTTCACCAAACTGTTGTTTAAGGAAATCGATAAATTGTTCAAAGGATTCGAACTCTTTGAGGCTACATGTAGTTTCAGCTCTATCAGTTAATTGGCTTTGGATATAATGAAAAAGAATAGGTTTTTGATTTTTGGAAGCTAAATTGTAAGCATTCTGACAATGTGTGATAAAGGGATTTAATTTATCCCTAGAGCCGTCGAATGGTTTGATGAATTTGAATAGAACACCGAGTTCTATTTTTTCTTCGACTTCGAACTTAGTATCTGCCTTGGAAGTCATGATGAACTTTTACAATAATAATTAATATTCAATTTTAATACAATTTACAGTTCAAATAAAACTATACCGAAATTAAACTATGACTACAACACAGGCTTAAGTATGAAACGGCGACAATCACTTATTGTTATCGCGTCCGGGACGCGTAGTCTAAACAATCTTACAATGTATGTACATATACAGAGGCGACGATAAGTAGGAATGGAATGCGGCTCTGAGTTAATTCTGGTATTCGTTTATAGTAGTTTTTACTCACAGGAACGCCGTGATTATCAGGATGCTCAGCGTCATAGTGACCGCTTTATCAGCGATATCAGCGATGGATGTGGATGTAGTGGAACAGCAGGTCCACTGGAGTAGCTGGTCTCGCTTTGCAACATACGAGACAGGAACAGAGACAGGAACAGGCACTTGTATTCACAATTTAATACACTTTTGGCACTTTTATAGCTTTAGATTTATGATTTTAGCACTTCTGAAGACGTATTACAGAAACAGGAACAGGCACTTGTATTCACAATTTAATATACTTTTGGCACTTTTATAGTTTTTAGTTTTATTTAGTTTTAGCACTTCTGAAGACGTATTCGGGTAGGGGATTTTCGTATCCCACCGCTGCCACCAAATATTATACGAGAGTTCGGAACTTGCTTTTTAAAAAAAAAACTATTTTATAACTGGAAACAGAGTTTTATTATATTATTGATTAATATAGAATTAGCACAGAAATAGGAATTGGATATAGTAGAGTTTTAACAGACTTCCGACCCGTGCCGAGATTCAGACCGAACTGAGGCTGCAAGGCAGTGAATGAAACGTCTAAGTTGCTTAAATGCTGATCATCCAGATTGAAGGGATGGTCAGCCATTCTGCTAGCATGGGTAAGGTATAACAGTACGTTCGAATCCAATTATCAATTAAAGTCGAATGGATCCGAAATCCCATTGTTTTCCGATTTAGTTAATTTCGTTAGTGATCATATAAAGGTTTTAGAACGAACTTCGATACCTGTTGCTCGAGTCAATACTAATAAAAGGCCTTTAGATCGTAAATCAAGTAACGCATATGTGTCCAGTTCTCAACCAGTCGCTTGTAGTTTGTGTAAGGAAAACCATGACTACATTTATAAGTGTACGGTTTTTAAGAGTTATAACCCCGATCAACGTTTTAAATTCGTTAAGTCAAACAACTTGTGTATAAATTGCTTAAGTAGTGGTCATCGCGTGTCTGCGTGTGAGTCGACGTCTACATGTAAAAAATGTAGGTACAAACATCATACATTGCTATGTTTTGGAAATAGGCCTGCGTCAAATATGTCGCCGTCACGCTCAGTCGAAGAGCCGAGCGCGGGTTCGATTCCCGCGAACTCGGATGTAGCATTATGCTCAAGTGCAGTCGGCCCTTATAAAGGCTCTAGAACTGTGTTGTTGGGTACCGCACGTATCGTTATTCTAGATTCTCGTGGTCACGAACATTGCGTTCGTGCATTGTTGGACAGCGCGTCTCAGAGTAGCTTTATTACTCGCGATTGCTGTCAACGTTTAGGATTAAACATAAATAATAGACCTACTTGTTCCACTGTTAGGGGTATAGGAGGTTCGAGTAAACCCATTCAAGGTTCCGTACAATTTAAAATTCATTCTCGTTTCGATCATAATATAACTTATGATATTGAGTCGTTGGTAATAGATAGGATTACCGAACGTCTGCCAACCGCGACAGTCGACACTTCGCGACTGTCTAACTTCGAAGACTTACCGTTGGCAGACGATACATATTATTCATCAGGCCCGATTCACGTATTGATCGGCGCTTCGATTTTTCCGCACCTGCTTTTGTCGAACAGAGTTCAAGGATCGACTTCGAATTTATCGCCGCTCGCCTTAGAAACGGTCCTTGGCTATGTGATCGTAGGTGACGCACCAGCATGTACTGACGGTAATTCGACCGTATCGCATTGCTGTATCGCGGACACATTAGACTCTGCTGTCCGGAAATTCTGGGAATTAGAGGAAGTGAGTGTTCCCCCGGTATTCAGCCCGGACGACCAATTGTGTGAGGAATTTTACACCCGCACTACCACTCGGGATAGTGAGGGACGTTACGTAGTAGCTTTGCCTTTCAAGGCTGATGTCGAATCCCTTGGCAATTCGCGCCAAGCAAGTGAACGGCGGTTTTACTGCTTGGAAAGGAAGATGCAAGCTTCTCCACAATTAAGGGTCGCGTATGACAGTGTCATCCGGGAATATTTAGAAAAGGGCTACATTTCATCTACGAATCCTGATTCGGCGGGAAGTTCGTATTTTATTCCGCATCATGGTGTGATCCGAGATGATAAGGTCACAACCAAACTTCGTGTCGTTCTCGATGGTAGTTGTAAAACTACTACCCGCATCTCGCTTAATGATCTCTTGTATGGTGGACAGAACCTACAAGGGAACTTGTTCAATATTATTATTGGTTTTCGTTTGTTTTCGATAGCGCTTTCCGCAGACATTCGTCAGATGTTTCTCAGCATTGGAGTCCGAGAATCTGATCGGCGTTTCCAACGCATTTTGTATCGCTTTTCCCCGCAAGAACCTTTACAGGTTTATGAATTTAATCGTGTCGTTTTTGGGCTTAAGTCTAGCCCCTTTCATGCACTTCGAACTATTAAGCAGTTGGCTGAGGATGAGGGTGACTCCTACCCTCAGGCCAAAGATATTGTCGCTGCGGGGTTGTATATGGACGACTACGTCCATTCCGTTCGCACGGAAGACGAGGGCATTTCCACCGCTTCGGAAATGATAGGTCTCATGAAGGCTGGTCAATTTGAGCTAGTTAAGTGGACCAGTAATTCCCAAGTCGTATTAGATTCGATCCCACCCTCGCACCGCCTGCCAGTTGTCAAGGAATTCGATGAGTCCGACCAACATAAAGTACTGGGCTTGTGTTGGTCACCTACGTCGGACAACTTCGGCATGAAAATTAATACTCCCGCTCAGATTTGTACTAAGCGTACAATATTGTCGTGTGTCGCTAAAATATGGGACGTCATGGGATTTGTCGCACCTGTTGTCCTGTACGCTAAACTTCTAATCAAGCAGCTTTGGCTGTCTGATTGTGACTGGGATGATACTCCACCTGAAGATATAGTCAGGCTGTGGATTCGCTTCAAAGAAGAGCTTCCCTTGCTCTGTAATATAAGGATCCCACGTCACGTTGGTATCGTCGGCGATAGTGTGGTTACTATATTGGCTTTCGCGGACGCCAGTGAGAAAGCATACGGGGGGGTTATTTACTTCCACGTTCAAAATAGTGATGGCAATATCGTTAGGTTGTTGACCGCTAAGTCGAAGGTCTCCCCTAAAAAGGTCGTTTCTCTTGCTCGTCTGGAGCTGTGCGCTATTCTTGTGCTAGCTCAACTCATAAAAAATGTCGTAGTCGCTTGTCAAAACCGCATTATATTTCGCAACATATTCGCATTTTCGGATTCAACAGTCGCTCTCTGTTGGGTACATTCGTCGCCCCATCGGTGGAACACCTTCGTGGCCAACAGAGTCTCGAAAATACAGGACGACTTATCGCCACAAAACCTGTATCACGTGTCCGGTACGGACAATCCCGCAGATTGTCTGTCACGTGGGCTCACACCTTCCCAAATCATTGATCATCCGCTTTGGTTCAGTGGTCCTCCGTGGGCCAGCTTAGACGTTTCAAAGTGGCCTGTCGTCACCTTCAATCCCTCTTCGGTATGCGAAGTGCCTGAAGAGAAGAAACATTCGTTGCTCTCCGCTACACCAACCGAAAGATCTACTATTCTTTCTTTGGTCGATCGTATCTCGTCTTGGAGTAAATTACTTCGAGTAGTAATTTACATTTGTCGTTTCGCTAAACTATTGCCTATTGGTTACCGCATGGCGGCAGCGGATTACAACTTCGCTGAATTGCTCATACTTCGCGAGCTTCAACGCTTTTATTTCTCCACTGAGTTGGTTAAACTCAGGAAAGGCAAACATTGTAGTCCTGCTTTTCGACACTTAAAACCGTTTCTCGAAGACGGACTCATTAGAGTCGGAGGCCGTTTAAGAAACTCGGATTTAAGTTATGATGGGAAACATCCCATTCTGCTTCCAAGCAAGGACCTCGTTTTGAATTTGTTAGTCGATTATCATCATAAATTGAACTGTCACGCAGGTCCCGACCTGCTAATGTCGCTCTTGCGTCAGAAGTATTGGATCCTTTCTGCACGCAATTTAATTAGGAATAGGATCCATAAGTGCCTTCCCTGCTTTCGGCTGCGCCCTAAGCAGAGCTTTCCTGAGATGGCCGATCATCGCTCTTGTCGTATCGTTCAAACCGCTAAGCCATTCGTCCACACGGGCACGGACTACGCCGGTCCGTTTAAGGTTACGATGTCTCGCGGTCGAGGTGTTCGCTCCACCAAGGCCTACGTGTGTCTGTTCGTCTGCATGACTACACGCGCGGTGCACATAGAGCTCGCTGGGGATCTTAGCACAGCTAGTTTTATGGGCGCCTTTAAACGGTTCCTGTCAAGGCGTGGCCCGGTTAGTAGAATTTATTCCGATAACGGGACTAATTACATAGGCGCTAAACGGAAACTCTCGGAACTTCACGCATTTCTTTGTTCGAAGTACCATAATTCGGAATATGGTCATACATTAGCTATAAATCGAATAGATTGGTCACTCAATGTCCCGACGGCTAGTCACTTTGACGGCAATTGGGAAGCTAATATTAAAAGTTTTAAAGTCACACCTATATCGGGTCATAGGCGATACTATTCTGTCGTTTGAAGAATTAAGTACCGTTCTTATTCAAATAGAATCGGTAATGAACACTAGACCTCTTTGTAGGACACTCTCTAGTGATCCTTCAGAGCCGCTCGCATTGACTCCAGCGCACTTTTTGAATCTCACGCCTCTGAGATACTTGCCTGCCGAGGAAATAGACGAGAGAACTCTTACTGCTAGACACGAGCTACTAGATAAGTTAGTACAGTCGTTTTGGGCTTGGGTCGGCTATTGCCGGCCCAAGCCCACCCAACCGCAACTTAATTCCGCAGGAGGTTCAGGCGAGGTAGCTACCAAAAAACACCAATCCGCAGGGAACGATCAGGTAGCGGCTAAGCGAGCTCTCAACGAGAGTTTAACACCTCGGGGTAAGCATAAGCGGCCGTGTCTTGATCAGTCCAAACGGATTGACACCAAAAGCTACGCCCAGGCTGCTAGCGAGTCTCTTAACGTCGCGATTACCTGTGGACGGACGGGATTCATCAGCCAGGAAGTATCCAAACAGGTTTTAGCGGCGATTCACGAGCAGTTAATGCTTGCGGCCTTCGCCTCTTCACAGGGCGCTCCAGGGCTTACCTTTCACGCTAAGCCCGTCTTCGCCGGAGGTGTCCTCAAACTGTGGTGCGGCAACGACCACACCTTGGAATGGCTGAGGAAGACAGTCTCGGGGCTGACTCTCCCGGCTAGCACCTCGCTAGTCGTCAAGAGTCAATCGGAGATCGAGAAACGCGTGCGTTGCGGTATTGCAATCCCTGACGACATGGATCTGTACAAGGACCCGACCTACATCGGGCGAGCCCTCTGGTTCCAGAACCAGTGGGTCGACGTCAGGAGGTGGGTTCTTCTGCACGCCGAAAAACAAGCAGCATGCTGGTTCGTGGTGCTGGCCATTCCGGAGGAGCAGGTACCGATCCTGATGGTGCATGATCGCCGACTCTCAATTGGTCTAGGGTCGGTATACATCAAGTATCAGGGCGCAAATGGTAGGTATACCGACATCCCTCCAGGATGGGACCAAACCGCACCACCACTAGGTGCGCAAGACAACCCGGCTACAACCACGGCGGACCCAGCTACTAAAGCAGAACCAGCCAATGTGGACGCCGTCCTTGCATCGGGAGGGGAGTTGGATGACATCACACTGTCGCCAGCCTCTCTCCCGGGTGGGGGTGACTTCGACGACTTGCTAGCCGGGCTACGACTGGGGGTGGACGACGAGGGTTCCGTCAAAGATGGCTCCCAATTCGTCCAACTGTAAAGTCGTGCAGGCGAACCTCCACCACAGCCAGACCGCGACGGCTCAACTTCGCAAGTGGCTGGAGGTTCAACATACGGCCATTGCCCTGATCCAGGAGCCGTGGGTCAGAGGAGGCCACGTACAAGGACTCTCCAATCTCGGAGGTAAGCTTCTTGTTAACACGAACCATGACAAACCGAGGGCGTGCATCTACGTCACAGGTAATATTAAAACACAGTTCTTATACGACTTTTGTTGCAGAGATGTCTCTGCAGCAAAGATGACCATACAGCAGGGGCAAGCGGAGAAAGCGATCGTCTTTGTCTCGGCTTACATGCCTGAGGCGGAGGCACCGCCCCCTCGGGAACTGGCCCGCCTCGTGACCCACTGTGAATGCAGGGGGGATGAGGTCGTCATCGGGACTGACGCTAATGCACATCACCCCTTATGGGGCATGGATACACAAAACGAACGGGGTAAGGCTTTAGTAGAATTTTTGTTCACAACTAACCTATCCCTTCTGAATACAGGCTCCGAACCAACTTTCGTAACCAAACGCAGTCGAACAATCATTGACCTAACACTGGCAACGGAGGGTGCAGCGGAACTCATCAATGGGTGGCAGGTATCTGACGAGGCTTCTTGTTCTGACCATAGGTGGATCCGTTTCGACATCCAGGTCTGTGTTACTCCTAGACTTCCACGACGTAACCCGCGAAATACGGATAGAGTGGCATACACACGCAGCCTTGTTACAAGGCTTGTACACACAAGCGACCTGGTGACACTGGTTGACGCGAATCAAATAGACGCGTATGTAGGCCAGCTCACCGAATCACTGATCAGCAGCTACCACTCTGCATGCCCAGAAACCATACCGCGCGACACACCGGGTAAACAGCCCTGGTGGGGCGCGGATCTGGAGCGCAAACGCAAGAAGGTAAGAAAGGCATTTAATAGAGCCATGAATACATGTAGGGAGGATGACTGGGAAGTTTACTATGCCGCCAAATCCGCCTACAAAAAAAGCATCAGATTCAGACGAACCACTGGGTGGCGAAAATTCTGTGGTGAAATTGAATCATGCCAACAAGCAAACAGGGTAAGGAAGATACTGGCACAGCAGACCACTTCTGGGCCAGATTCACTTCGTAAACCGGACAACACACTGTCCACATCACCGGAAGAAACGAGGCGCATCCTAATCGAAACACACTTCCCAGGTAGCGTCCTCGCACAGGTAACCGAATGGACGGACGTAACCCGAACGCCATCGGACGAAGATTGGCAATACGCTCGCAAGATGATCACGCTGGAGAAACTCCAGTGGGCCATCCGAAGCTTCCAACCTTTTAAGGCGCCAGGCCCCGACGGAGTCTTCCCGGCCTTACTTCAATGGGGGGGCAACTCTGTTGTGACGAGACTGGTGCCCCTAATGAGAGCGTGCCTGGCATTTAGATACGTTCCAAAGGTATGGAGGGAAGTGAAAGTCATATTTATCCCAAAGCCAGGTAAGAGTGACTACACGAACGCAAGATCATACCGCCCAATCAGCTTGACCTCCTTTTTGTTGAAAACAATGGAGAGAGTGTGTGAAAGGGAGCTACGAGACGGCGCTCTAAAAACAGTACCACTGCATGGCAACCAACACGCGTACAGCGCTGGTAAGTCGACCGAATCCGCTCTTCACCAGGTAGTCACCGTGATTGAAGAATCGATTAACCAAAAGGGTTCCTGCCTGGGTACGTTCATAGACATCGAAGGAGCCTTCGACAAAACAAACTTCTCCAGCATAAGCGCCGCACTCTCCAGACATGGGGTACAGCAGGTACTTATTGATTGGATTACAAATATGCTAAGCAAACGTGTGGTTCGCCTTGAGGAAGACCAGCAGGTAGCCTTAATAGCCAGAGGCTGTCCACAGGGCGGCGTGCTATCACCTCTCCTCTGGAATTTAGTGATCAATGACCTCATCACACAACTCAACGCTCACCGTTATTACACAATAGGCTATGCAGACGACCTCGCAATCCTCGTGCCTGGGAAGGTAACAGGAACCATCTGTAACCTCACCCAGCAAGCGCTACGCATCGTGGAGCGATGGTGCAGGGAGTATGATTTGTCGGTAAACCCCACTAAAACCGAATTAATCTTATTCACCCATAAACGAACTCTAGGCCTTCATCGCCTACCTAAGCTGTTCAATACAGAACTCCAGTTGTCTAGTGAGGTTAAATACCTGGGGGTCATTCTGGACTGTAAACTAAACTGGAGCAACCATCTAGACTACAAATTAAACAGGGCATGCATCACCTTCTGGCAATGCAAGAAAATGATAGGTAAGAAGTGGGGCTTATCCCCAAAAAACACAATGTGGTTGTACAATGCTGTAATTCGGCCGATGATTACCTACGGGGCCGTGGTGTGGTGGCCCCGCACCAAGCTTGTCACAGCCGTAAACAAACTGCAACGCATGCAAAGGCTGGCCTGCGTGGCGATAACGGGCTGCATGAGAACTACCCCGACAGCAGCTGTGGAGGCGATGCTGGGGCTCCCGCCGCTCCATCTGTTCATACAACAGGAAGCGACGATGGCAGCAGTGCGTCTTAAAACACTGGACCTCTGGGGTAAGAAAGAAACACAGCACACTGCTCTGCTTGAGGAACTCAACAACGAGCTCCCCATAACGAAGGCAGTTAATGACAGGGTGCCCAAACAAATCGTCTTTGACAAAAAATACAGAATCCAACTGTACGAGGATCACCGCTGTGAGGGGTTGTGTCCCTCTGAGGTGCGTGTCTTCACTGATGGTTCCAAAACAGGTACTGGTACGGGTGCAGGAGTCTTTTCGGAGGATCTCAACATTCGTATAGCCAGACCTTTGGGGGTCTACAACACAGTGTTCCAGGCCGAATGCCTGGGCATCTCACTGGCAGCTTCGGCCATCATAAACAGGGAAGTTAAGGACCACTCAATACGTATACTTTCGGACAGCATGGCGGTCCTGCAAGCACTGAACAGCCACATAGTTAACTCCGGGCTGATCTTGGAGTGTCACAATCTCCTTAACCAGGTTGGTAGACACAACAATATAACCATTCAATGGATCAAAGGACACAGCGACTCCCGAGGCAACGATGCAGCGGACGAACTCGCTAGAAGGGCGTCGAGTATGGCGATTATGGGACCCGAACCCATTGCACCACTCCCCTTCGGTTATCTGCGTCACCTGGTAAGGAAACGCACCAGAGACCTACACCACAAACTATGGGTGGACCATGGTGAGTGCAGGCAGGCCAAAGAGGCTCTCCCGACCCTTGATGGCCGCTTGTCGAAACAGGTCCTTAGACTATCTAAACCGCAAATGCGGCTGGTGACAGCCGCCCTAACCGGTCATGGATCATTTAATAAACACCTCTATTTAATAGGAGTCACAGACAGCCCACTCTGCAGAGCCTGCATGGAGGAGGACGAAACAGCAGCACACCTGCTACTAAGCTGCCCTGTAGTAGCGGATTACAGGACTAAATACTTCGGCAACCCAGGTACCCTCCGAGAAATGGTAAGCAAAACAAGGGCGTTGCTCGCCTTCCTGGAGGAACTGGCATGGATTGAGTGAAGAGAAATCTTACCCCTCACGCAAAATACGCGCATGGTCGTGGAGTTGCGGACACCTGCCCGACATACATACATACATACATACATACAGTCGTTTTGGAAGCGCTGGAGAACTGGATATCTCCATACTTTGCAATCTCGCCGCAAATGGAACACGCCGGTCGATCCGGTCTCTGTCGGCACGGTCGTGATTCTTATATCCGACAACTCGCCCCCACTACACTGGCCTTTGGGTGTCGTGGAGGAAATTTTCCCTGACTCAACCGGAGTCACTCGTATCGTTCGGGTTAAGACAACCACTGGATCCTACTTGCGTCCCGTGGTGCGTCTTTGCCCATTGCCTAACCAGTAGTTTATTTAATTCGTCTTTAAGGTTAGGTTAATATTACTTATTAGGTATTTAGTTTCGTAGTTATAGGATAGTAATTATCGAATAGATTAGTTTTCTTGTGGTTTGCCTCACTCTTGAAGGCATCCCTTCAAGCCCGGGGGAATGGTTGCGCTGATATACGATTCTTTTCGTTTATATTTTTAATTATTGGCAACACGCATAATCGCTAATTGGTTAGACATTCCCCTTCCGCATATTATCCTTTCTCCCTTGCACTAGACCTTCGTCTATTCGAGAGTGAGGGAGAGAGACTATACCGCTCTAGAAAAATCGATCGCGTCTGGATCTTTCGATGGACAGGATCGGACCTTCAATGGCTGTCGAGTCGCGTTAGAGCACAAACGCATCGAATCGCATTCGAACGGTCGCGTCGTTTTGTGCGACCAATTCGTAGCAGAAGAACGGTTATACTGTGGTGGTGAACTGTGATCAGAGTGCTGGCAGTCCTGAATATCCTGGATTATCAAGGTTAGTGCTGCCTTTCCTATACGACGCTGGACTCTTATCTTTTGTTCCAACCAGCGTCGGTTCCCGTCAATTGTGTAACCGAAAACTTCTAAGTCGCATACGTTGCATTACCGCCCATCCATATACACTAGAAATTACTTAAATTAAATAAAAACAAAACAAATCCAATACTATTTCTTTTTATTTTTTATTTAATATATACCATTAGTACAAGTACCTAAAATATATATACGAAATAATAAACTAAAATAAAATAGTCTTATAATAACAAACGTGCTAATAACAGACTGTGCCATCAATGCCACATCTAGTAAAAATCAAATCAGACATCCATATTGTGCTTAGTTAACTTACTTACGATCGAGTTAATGTTATCTGTTTAACCACATTTGTTTTTTTTTTTTTACTTTGCTATTATGTTTTGTTATTTTATATGTACGTACTCATCTGTGCGCTCTAATTGTTAATTTTAGTATTAGATATTGTTCTCAGTAAGTGAATTATGTATGCAATTCTTATGAGAAATAAAGTTATTCTTAAACCTTAAATGTTTCATAGAAGCTGTTGCCATCTTTTAGCCGGTGGCGCAAACAGAAAGGTACCATATTCTCGCTTTGCGACAACAGAAGGCGCTACTATGCACATCAGTCACAGTTATTTTACACTTTTTTTGTTTGTTTTAGAAGTCGGTTTTTTTTTAATTTTTTAAACGTTTTATTAAGACTGAGTGGTCATTGAGTGATTATTGTGATAACCTTGTATTTATTAAGGTATAGTAAAAAGTAATTGTTATTTACCGACTGTTTATTTAATTTTAGAGAAGATATTGTTTATTGTGTATTTTTATTATTTTTTTGTGTTTATTTTGATTTATTGAATCATTTTAAATAGAAAGTATAATTTTAATAATAGCGAAAATGAAAATGAAATAATTATGTATGCATGGATATTATTGTTTTGTTGTTCGAGGCGAACTCGAATACTTTCTAACTTACTCACGCACTATCTGTTTCATTTTCTTAGGTAGGTTTTAAAGAAAAAATGCTTGCCACCTGTATATCAGTATTAACTTAAAAGATATTTACAAGTACAGGGTCTTTCATTAAGCGTGTCCTATCTTTAAATTTAAATAAAACAAAGTGTGTGTGAGATATTATCGAAATTATTTATTTATTTGAAAGATGTAGTGATGCCATTATGTGTGGAATATGACATCATTCAAGTGTCCGCCACGGCTTCTCTGGGTGGAGCGCATGCGAGATATCCAATTTTCCATGACTTTTGCGCATAAATCAGGCTGAATTCGACCTATGGCATAGGTTATGTTAGCTTTGAGGGCCGCTGTGGTTTGTGGTTTATTTGCATAGACCTGCGTCTTAAGAAAACCCCACAAGAAAAAGTCTAGCGGGGTTAAGTCACAAGATTACGAATTTTCTGTGAAAATTACGGTCAGTTGTTAACTGCTCCAGTGCCCACTCAGCGAACCCACGTCGTTGTCTATGGTCGTTTACCTTCAATTCCTGGGTGAGTTGAATTTTATACGGGTGCAGGCCCAAGTCACGACGCAAAATTCGCCAAGTTGCGGTCTGTGAAAGACCGAGTTCTTGTGAGCGACACGAAATCGACTGCCTCGGATTCTCCTGCACACTCTCACGGACAGCGGCGATGTTTTCGGCAGACCTTGCGCTTCGTTGACGTACGGGTGTAGGTCGATCATTTATCGAACCAGTGGACTCAAATTTATCCACCACACGATGAATGGTCCTCTCGGTAGGACGATTATGGCGACCGTAAAATGGGCGAAGCGCGCGGTGCGTTGCCCGAACAGAACACTCATTTTGATAAAACAATTTTATAATTTGCACGTGTTGTTGAATGCTATAGCTATCCATGATGATTTGGCAAAACAGAATGAATAAATGACAACCAATTTGACAGATGTAGCTTCAACAAGATGGCCGCTACTAACTGTCAAAGTTCGGACGTGCCTATTGGAAGACCCGTTAGTTATAGTTTAGGGTTGACTGAAATTCTGTTTTAAATGGAGCTTCTTTTTACGGGAATTACTGATTTAGCTACCTTGTTTTTAATATTTAAAAGGCATTAGAAAAAATATAATTTACCGACTGTTTTAATTCTAGCAAAGTTTTTGTTTATGTTTTCTTTTTTATTATATTTTTTTAATGCTTACTTACAGATAATTTTGATGTTTTCGCATATACAACGTGTAACGGAAGCCCCATATCTATCCAAAAGGACTGAAGACAACATCTGGTATGGAGCCTCTATGCAAAGTTTCAGCTCAAAATAAGTGACTCACAGAATTGACCCCAAATTATTGGTTTCATATGTTTCTTGAATACCAGTAATAATAACCGTATCACAGCACTATGAGGGTCATCACTTTCCTCGTCACTTGCCAATAAAACGATAATTCTCTTCGTTCTTCTTAATTTGAAAAATTCGGCCTCTGGTATCAATGTATTGAAATTTCTAATATGCTCCACACATGTAGACATAGGATTAGAAAGCCCTTGCCATATCGTTTGTTATCATCCAAAGAAGCCATGCACTCGGTATGTATATGCCCTTTAAATTACACGTTGTATAGCAAAATATTTAAGTATAAGTTCTGATTTTGTTTGATTTGTGGCTAGAGATATTTTTGATTACTTAAAAGAATATTTCTTTTTTTAATAAGAATCAGCAAAAAGCCAATTATTTTGCATATTTGTTTATTATCACAGCTTTTATTTACTTTTCAAATTTTATTGTTTCATATTTGAATCTACCACTAACATTAGATCGTAATTTTGTAACGAATTACACCAATCGAATAACTGTTGTTTATTAAAAAAGGTTTTGTATTTCTTTAAACGGTAAACTATTTGAAGTTCGTTCTATTACTTATTATTTGATTTTTAGTGTTATACCTATTTACTGATCCAATTTCTATATTGGATCTATTAAATATTTTATGAATATCTGTTTGTTTTATTTACTTTGGGTAGTAAGATTGATAAACCTTTAAATATTATTTTACTTTTTAATAAATGTCTAAACGATAATAGAATTTAACAAATCAAAGTTCTAGTAAGAATAGTTTAAGTTAATCTGGGCGACCGAGCTCCGCTTAGGACAAATATTAACACGCAATGAATTTTTCCACAGATGAGATCTAGCTAGATCAACTTTTCACTTCCTAAAGCCCCATTATATTATTAAAATTTTATCGAAATCGTTAAAGCCGATTTAGAGAACGCGCTTACAGACTCTCGCTAGCTTACCTATTGCCTGTTAGTGGTATAGGATTTTATAAGATTCCTATAGTAAATTAAAAGTTAACTACAGGATTTCAGGAATCTGTGAATTTACAATTACCGATACACGCATATCAATAGTAACGTAAGATAATTTCAACAAAAATTTAAATATCACACATTTTAGTAATGTATGCCAATTTCAATAGCAGTTTGAAAATAACAATAACTCGTTTAGCGTGCGTCGTCAGTGCGCTCGGCGGCCGCTCGGTATTCTACTTCATTCATTGTTTCTATACAGAGTCATAGGGGCGGGGCTAGAGAGCGTTTCATGTTGTAAGTGCAAGAAAAAATGAACTTATTGGTGGTCATGCGGGAGTGTCCACGATAGTACATAGGAATGCAATAAATCCATTGAACAAATAAAATATGATTACAGTATAATATTAAAAAAAAAAAACAAAATAAACTTACACTGTCGAAAACATGTTACTTAAATTCTAATTTGGTCTAGTACTTGTACTAGTTAAAGTTTGTCTTAGTTGTTAGTGTAATGGATGTGTTAAGTAATTTGTGAATGTAACAAAATCCCATTTCCAAGATGATGACCAAAATTAAAAAGGTTCTTATTTTCTTTAAAATATGTTTCATTAATAGTGCACTGATAAGTCTAAATAAAAAATTAAATAAAATATAATTACATAGCATAGAATACAAGCCATATTCAAATAAAATTACACTAAGGGTAGAATACCATGTTACTTAAATGCTAATTTGGTCTCAAATCACGAGTCTCCAATAGTTATATTAAGGCTGTTATTTTTAAACTGAGTTGTTGGGTGTAGTCACATAGGCCTGCCTCTACGCGGGTCCGGACTTCTTCGACCCGAACGCGCTCTGCTTCAACTTGAACTCGCTCTCTATCGAGTTGCACACGTGCTTCTATTTTCAGTCGTTCAGTTTCAAGCTCGCGCATCTGGCGCATCCCTCTTCCTTTCGAAACGCAACCGATTCTCTTCTACTGCCACGGTGGCACGGTCAAATGGTGTTTAGCGCAGTCTTCGCTGTCTGATACGGCGACGACGAGGTGTAGAAGGGCTGGCAGATACCGGCGACCTTTCTCTGAACACAGATAAAAGCTACTCTGTATTTTGTGGTTTATTGGATGAATAATAGAAAATCTAACATGGAGAGAAAACTAACAAAATATGGTGGTCGTGTAGTTATTTAATAATGTTATTAAGTAGTGTTGGTAGTTTCAATAACTCGTTTAAATAATTATTCAATAATTTAGTAGTAGGTATCCTACTATCTTTACAATAGTAATTTTGTAATAATTACCTCCTTGTATAGTTCTACTATTTGAAGGGCCTGGCACAGGACTGACAGGATGTGCTGGTGCAGATGTTACACCTGCTGGCACTGTGACGGGTCTATCTTTTGGAGCTGATGGTAATGATAAGAGCTCAATTTCTTCTGGTCATGGTACCCTTTCTACTGTATCAGCTGTATAGCTCACTTGAGGTTGAGATGGTTCCTGAGTACAAAAATATAACCCGTTGTTGACCAAAAATATGCAAGTTTTTATAAAATCAGCAAAACAAGAAAAAACATTAATATAAGAAGGGTTCACTTACTTGAAAGCCTGCTTCTTGTATGGCTTGATTTCCAGTAATTGCGGTGACCCCAATCACATGTAACACCCTTTCCTCGAGTCGACTTAATGGTTTTCCCCTACCAGGCCCACCACCAGTGCCATGAATATTCCGATTTATAAGGGAGGCTTTCTTTTTTGTTTTAGTTTTCCAGTCAGACCATACCTGTAGGACGAAACATAAAATAATACATTGAAATAAATGGTCTTCATAGGTACTATGCAACAGCTGTACGTACTTTGCTTAATAATTAATATCTTATTACGCTTTTCCATTTGTCAGATGTATTGGTAACGCCACTTCCACCCACTGAGTTTAAAATTTCAGCTAACTCTTGCCACAGGTGTTCACCCCTTACCCTTCCTTGAAGTCCAACTTGTGGCCTTGAAAGATCACCATGGCTAAAAATAATATTCATAAGATTAGTGTACAGTGAGAATAAGAGTCAGTAAACATAAAGTTTGCTACTAACATTCTAATACCCTGTCTAAGAAACAAGTATTAAGGTTTGGAATCAAGTTTATCTTTATAAGAATAACAAATGTAAGAACCACAATCTTATAAGTGCACCATTGTGAGGTTGTTTACATTATGCATTCCACAATCACAAGTAGGTCCAATCCTAGTTAGGAACGGGAATAAAATTTTGAATAAATAAAAAAAAATTGGAAAGACCTGCCTTTCCATAAATTCTATCAACAAACTAAATTGTTCGGGACTCGCACGAGGTCTAGATTCCATCTGAAATAAAAAGTATGTAAGTATTATTGAGTACTCATCTCAATAAAAACCATTTTTTAGTAACAATATTAATATACCATTTTTTTTGTCATAAATCACAGTTCTTACATTACCTTGAATTATTATTTAAAGCCGTTCACTTACTTTTTTGTAATAAAACACTTCAATTACTTTCAACACACACAACACTTTTGAATAATATTGTAAGCGCGCGTTTGCGGTGGACAGTGACAGATATTTACGTAATAGTGTCACTATGACACTTGCTACACACTATTCCATAGACTAATTATAGAGTGCTTCGACTAACGCTGCGGAATGGGCGTTCAGCGTTCCATGTGTGTCTATCAATTTCAACACGCTGACGTCAAGTCCTTAGCGTAAACGGAAAACGCTTGCACGGTAAACGCTTGGATTTTGTCTATATTCCATAGGTTTAGGTAGTTAAATAAGGGTAAACAAAAAAACCACGTGACTCATAGATGCAAAACCTTTTATTTCAATTTCATATTATTTATAATCACATATTAATAGCCTCTATTCTGACTCTGAATCTGATGAAATATCTGTTACATTAATAATAAAACGACCAGTGGTATCATCCATTATTTTGTCGAATTTAAACATTTTCTGTTCCTCTTTTATAATGGCCTTCGCATTTTTTTCAATACTCTGCAGTTACACTAGCTAGAGCCTCTGGCAAAAGAACTTTTAGTTCAGCCATTTTAAATATTTATTTTTCTCGGCTACAAACCCCTTACCTTGAGCCCATATTAATTCAATTGGATTGAGCTCACAGTGATATGGCGGCAGGCGCAATACTAACACATGACACCATTTTCCTTAGCTAATTCATCCACAACATAGGATTGGTATTTGTGTTTTCATATTTAACTTTTATTAATAATTGTGCTTTTAAAAGCAATATTTTTTTCATTTAACCACTTCTGAATTTCAGCCTTTCTTGATGCGGTTGTTGGCACTTTTTCTTTTTTTCTGCTGCGATAGGGTGCATTATCCATCACCAAAATTGAGTCTTTTTCCAGTTTTATGAAAATTGTGGTCCATTTCTCCAAATTATGTGCATCTATTTCTGAATGGTAATCACCAGTACCCTTAGTGGCTTGAAATATTAATTCACCTCCTTCAACAAAACCACTTGATGAACCTGAAACATAGTTTTAAATAAATTCAACAACTGATGAATAATTATGTTTTCTTGTAATATGAACATCTCATATGTACTTGACTTAAAATGTGAATTTATTATATATTGACTGCCTCATTGGTCTTTTGGTCGCAAGCATTACAGCTGACCATGAAATTAACAGTTCGATTCCCAGGTCAGTTTGTGTTACTGGGTCTTTCTATCTGGAATTTGCAGTAGCAGCCTCGACTCGGGAGTTGTGCCCGGTTAATGGCAATAGGCTCGCCCCTATTACGTGTACCTTAATCATAACTGGTGAAATGTGGGTGTACTATAGGTGCACCTCTGCCCAACCCATCGGAGAAACAAGGAAGTGATTTATTAAGTTTATTATATATGATGTTTTTCACAAGCTTATAAAATAAAATTATCATCTTGGCATTTCTATTAAAGGCTATTTAAGTAATATTCTTACCAACGTGGCCTAAAATAAGACGTTTTCCTTTCCCGCTGGGATTCTTTAATTCTGTAGACAAACCTTGCCTGTGAGCCTCTTTACAGGATGTTATCGTAGTGTCTTGCCATGTTGAAGATTTAGTCTGTCCTGCAAAAACAATATTTATGAGATAATTACGTTGGGCTGCAGTCGAGGATGCACATAAGACCGACACAATTTACTTAATTGAATTTAATTAATATAAAAATTACATTTAAGTCGCTAAAACTAAGTTACGTGACAATTGTTCGATGTGAGAAACAAGAGTGAAGCGCTGAACACAAAATTCACATTAATCACTGCTATTGAACAGTATTCGATCCCACGCTATCGGAATGCTGAGAAGGCGAATCTCACGGTGCACCACACAGCGCGGTGTTAGTCATTTTCTTAGGAATATGTGGCGTCGTAAGTAGCAACATAACATCTTCCTCCACGAGATCGGCAACTATTTGAAGACTGGTCGAAAATAGTATCGATGACGAAGCTGGATCAATCCCGGTACTGCAGACCTCCTCATCCTGCGTCTTGCGTTTTCTGTACTTTATTCAGTCTGCGACGATGAAGTATAATGGTGATAATGAGCACACATGCACCGGATAGTAGAATGTACACCGGTATAGTAGTGTGGTATATGGCTTCAGAGTTCGACGACTGTAGCGTTACAGGTTCTTAAAGAGTGATTTCAGAGTTACTTGAATGTAAACTGCCAAGGTCTATGGTTTCTAGTTTTATAGTTTTCATTGGTACATTATTTTCCTTTATAGTTAGTAAGTCCAAAATTTTCAATATCTTGCCCTTAGCTTGGTCATGACGGTTACTTGCAGTAAAAGTTGTAGTTCTGTGATGGTACGCCTGTCCTGAGGCCAAATCCAGTAACGGTAAAGATAACGTCCTGTGTTGTCATCTTACCAAGGTTCTGTGGTGGCTCGCGTTGATCGTCTAGTCTGTTTGTTTCGTAAGTGAATATATTAAGAGAGAGAGTCTATTTTCTTAATTAGCCTTTGGTGATCAATACTGTGTTTAATCTAGGAAGGATTGAACTTCCTTACACCAGTGTTTAAAGGAACAATACTGCATCATGAGAGTCATTTCGGGTTTTAATCAACAATTAGATTTAGATTTACCACAGGTTAATCTTGAGTACACTCCACTGTGCGAACAATGTAGACTTATCAATCATTCTATTCGATAATGCGGAGCTTGTCTCTACGCGTCTATATTATTCTTTAGTACAATACTCAATCAATCTTCCTTGGATTTAATAAAAGACTTTACAAGATAAACTCAATTTGACATGTTACAATGATTGTGTAAGTTGATACATGTGTGTTTGTGCTAGTTTAAGCCACCGCGTCTGACTGATATCGTTCTAGCATGGGGAAACCCTGCACCGCGATACGGTCTTTAATCATTGTTATGGGGGGGCAATCTGACTCCCTATTTATTCGCTAAGAAGCGTTAGTGATTCCCACCTCCCATGATACACAGGCTGGTACTTGCATTTTTTATTGCCACATTCCCAGTTAGGGCAGGCACTCCCCCGGAACCATGGTTTTGATATGTATTTTATATTTGAGTTATATTTAGATTTGGCCAAATCTAGGTCGGGGTCAGATTGCAAGACATGGCGTGTAATGGTATGCTAAGTTATCACTGCCAGAGGCGTCGCTCAGTCGTGTCTCTCAAATTATCAGTCTATCGGCGTTAGGAAATATTAATGTGTATTATATCACAACACAGCCGAAATGTTTTTCTCTCTCAAGAACAGTATTTCTCCTCTGAATAATTAAGTGATTATTGACTTGAACCCACATAATTACATTATAGCTGCTTAATTCCTCGTTTATGACTGAGTCGCTGATACTAATGACTTGAATCAAAGTGATAATTAAGTTTCCGTAGCTTGGTATCTCTACTCACTCAGTTGGGATTTTACTGATTCATACTAGGTTTAATTCAGTTCAGAAGGAACTTATAGTCTCAAACCCTGATTAAAGTATCTGACTTAGATCTGGATTCCTATCTCAGATCTGGTCTATAGTAGTACAAATTATTATATTTGGAGGACCAAACTGATAATAATACTCTGATTCAAAACAACGCCTTTGTTATGACTTGACCTTAGTTTTATTAATCTTCCATTATAAAATTCTCTACACATGTAATCTTGGGATATAAAAGAAAGAGGTGATTATGGTTTAAATTATTCATTTATTTTCAATTTTAACGAAAGAAACTGTTTGTTAATTTAGGCCTAGGTTCGTTAAGATGGTGGCGAGCCTAGGTCGAGTGTCCCATTCCTAAACCTAGTCAGATAAGGGAAAACGGAACATCTCAAGCGAAAAACCCTTCTGACATACACAAATTAGATTTACACACATATGTACACAATATTGACAATTATTTTCAGTTTATATAAATCGTAAGACAACTGAGAGGTGAGCTAAAGCACACATAATGATTACACAGTTATATTCAAGGTACATAAGTCACAATATCCCATGATAATTTACATTAGTGTATTCAACTTTTTAGCTTTCCATCGCCTCCAAACCTCTACACAAGCTATCACTAGGAGATAAATGACCATTATCAAGAATAGTATCATAGCTACCTTGTCCAGGTTGGACCAAAGGTGCTCTCGTGCCTTTTGTCTTAGTGAATATAAAATATCGAAGTTTGTAGTAGCCTCCATATTTACTGGGGTCGTTAAATAGATTTGGTGACTGAAGTTATTGTAAATTAGCTTGGGATCTTGTTTTAACACAAAATTTGAACTTGGGATACGTTACCAATTTTCAGCTCTCTCACTGTCTCTATTTCACTAATACTACTTAGATACACTGCTTCTAACTTTATTTTAAGATACAAACAATATTCAATCTAAATTTAACTATAATTATTTCTATGTAAGTATGCAACCATCTCGGTTCGCCGTCCGATTTCGTCTGTCCTCCGCTGTTCATCACTTCCCCACATTCAGGTAGGCTCCTCCTAGAAAAAAATCAAACGCGAGTAACCTGTCTCATTGGTTGTTTTGTGCATGACGCCTGTTCATTGGCCAAAGCTTGTCGTCTATCAGTTCCCGCCAAATGACACTGCGTACGCGCCTTCACTCATGTGTCATCACTTCACACATCTGTTCAACAGATTTCCAGATCCCAAAAAAAAGCTACTTCAACGTACGATTTATTGCCTTTTGGATATTATTTTAAACTGAATTCAATAGATTTTTATTTTCTAAGTGTTTTGGGTTCCTTTGCTCATCTTTTGTTTTTAAGTAATTTCTTTCCATGGATATTTCAATACGCAGTTTTTACAAAGGTTGAAATTTATGGATGGCTATAAAGTAAGTTATTTATTTCTTCTATATGCAAAAAAGAATAGTGGTTCGACGAACGGCCATCTCACACTCCCCCAAATAGATTTGTTTACTCACCTAGTACTCATATATCTCTCTATCGTTACACTAGGTCGTTGAAAAATCTATTTCCTTCTTTACATTCTCACGCTTTTTTTTTTTATCGTGGTAAAATTATCAAATAAGTCCTCCCACTCCGGGCAGGGTGGGAGGGACTGTCAGACTTTTACTGACTAAAATCCACGGTGTTCCTTCAATAACCCTTTACGTACCGGGGTCACGGTAACGGGATGAGTCCCACGACCCCGGCAGGCTTCTGCCCTCTATGGGGGGGCCTCGTCATATTGCTGACGCTCTTTGAGGCGCGCGTGGAACACGACGCGCCGTCGACCCGGGCATGGTCCATGGTCGGACAGCGAGTTGCCCTTTACTCGCTGTCCGCATGCCCGCGCCTACGGTGGCCGGAGATCGTCGGCCGACGTCCGACGCCGTGGGCGTCTACCACTGCGGCTGGGCTGGAGGGAGGACGCCATCCTCTCCCTCACGCGGCCCGCCTCCTCCTTCGGAAGCATGACTGCTTCGCAGAAGGAGGCAACCGCTTCCCACTCCCTCTCGCCCTGCAGCATGGCCTCGACTAATGCCGGGCGCGAGAGGTCTCCGCCTATCGCCGCCGTGAGGACACGTCGGTGCTCTGCCCAGGCGGGGCAGTCTTGCACCGTGTGCTCTACGGTGTCCTCAGGGCGACCCTCGCAGTGGTGACACCCAGGCGTTTCCTCTTTTCCCATCAGACACAGGTACCTCCCGAAACTTCCGTGTCCGGTGAGGACCTGCGTCATGCGGTAGGTCAGGACGCCGTGACGCCGATCTAGCCACTCCTCAAAGAGGGGTCTTACCGCCGCAATTGCGGCGTGCCCGACATTCTCACGCTAGCCTTAAATTTCCCACATCTATTTGTTTGTTTTCAAGTACGATAATAACTTATTCAACCCAGTCTCCTTTTGTTTGTTTAGTTTGGGTTTACTGTTTTATGATGGTGGCTACGCATTTATTTGTTTCCTTTGTCCGTCCCATCCCATAGCAAATTCTACTTTATTTATTGTTTCCGTAGTAGTGAAACAGGTGTATCGTATTGTAATTCCCTTTGACTTTATCAGTATGGACATCAATTAAAGTATATACATTATTATATGGAACTGCTCCAATTACATAAGGTCCTTCGTATAGCCGCACAAATTTCTTTGTTAACCTTTTGTCCGCATCTGACTTTGCGAAAGTTTTAAGCTTCACTAGATCTCCTATTTCGAACTGTATTAATTTATGATTTTTGTTATAATGAAGTTCTGTATTCTCCGCCGCTTTGGTTATATTTTGTCGTGCTTGATTACGAATCTGCTCTAGTGTTTCTAATTGTATATCGGTTCCCCTTGCTATGTCTTTATCGAAATCAGTCGACAGAAGTGTCCTCTTTCCCCATACTATCTCATTCGGTGAATACCCCGTTGTGGTGTGTACTACCTGATTGTAACAATCCTCTATGTTCGGTACTAAATCTACCCAAGATTGGTGCGATCTGTCACAATACGTCCTGAACAATCTTCCTAATTCTTTATTTACTCTCTCCGTCGAATTCGGTCGTGGATTTCTAATCGATGTGTGCGTTAATTCGATGCCTAGCTGACGAATACCCGACTCGAAAACCGTTGAAGTAAAATTCGAGCCTCTATCTGAACATAGTGTTTTTATCTTGACCTGTCCGTGGAATTTCTTAATGCATGTTAATGTTACCTTTCCACTCGCTTGTCGTAGCGGGTATAATTTGATTAATTTACTATAGGCATCTTGTATCACAAATATGTATTTAAATCCGAATCGTCCAGTCGGTAAAGGTCCATAGATATCGCAAAAGACACGTTCCCCTATCTCCTTTGCTATCACGGTTTTAATCGGTCCAGTATGTGTTTCTGGCGCGTGTTTCGACTTCTGACATACCTCACAAGCTCTTACGACCTGACCTATTAAGCGAGACATGTTTGAGAAAAAGTATTGCCGTTTCATCAACGCATAGATCTTGTAACGTCCGAAATGGCCTATTTCTTCATGTATGCTAACAATTAAATCCCTTTGTAGTTTCTCGGGAACATACAATCTCAAAGTGTCTCCTTTTATGTCCGTCCTATATAGAACCCCATCTTTAAGCTCATAATATTTTGATTCAGGTGTGTCCGCTATCTTCATACGCCTAATTATTTCACTAGCTATCTTATCGCTCTCTTGGTGACTACCTATTTCTTTCCATCGGTCCCGTACTACCTGTCCCAACGACACTTTGAACAAATTCATTTCAGGCCACACCGTTTTATTAGTTAATACATCGGTGGTCCCTTTTATATGTCTAGATAACACGTCAGCTACTGTGTTTGACTTCCCCTTTACATGCTCAATTGTGTAATCGAACCGCCCTATGTAATGTACCCAGCGTATCATACGTGCGCTCAATAGTTTACAAGTCTGTAGAAATATCAGACTCTTATGATCGGTCCTAATTACTAACCGTGCCCCTCTTAGATAAGTTTCAAACTTTGATAAACTAAAAATGATAGCTCATAATTCTTGTTCTGTAACTGTCCATTTGCGTTCCGTCTCTGACAATGACTTACTACAGAATCCTATTATCTGTTCCTCTCCTACATCATTTAGCTGATAGACATATCCTGAAACTCCTAGGTTACTGCTATCGGTTTGCAAATAATAAGTCTCCTTAGGATTTGGATGTGCGAGGAGTATTGTGTCCACAAATAATCTCTTAACCCTCTCAAAACAATCATTTGTCTCCTGTGTCCATGACCATTTTGTATTTTGTTTTAATAGGTCACAGAGCGGTCTAACTTCTTCGCTATATTTCGTAATAAACTTTCTAAAATAGTTGATTAGTCCCAAAAATCCTCGTAATTGTTTTTGTGTTCGAGGTATGGGAAAATCTAATATGGCTTCCACTCGTTCGGGATCCATACATACCCCTTTCGTATTTACTATGTGTCCCAACAACTTCACTTCTACACATAGGAATCGACACTTTCCTAGTCTACCAGTTAATCCCGCGGCTCCTAATTTGTCTAATACTCGATCCAGATGTTCTAGATGTAACCCTATGTCCCCTGTCGTATATATGACAATGTCATCTAGATAATTTACGCAAATTTCACGTACTCCTTCTAATATAGAATCCACTGCTCTCGAGAATCCTGCCACAGATGTCTTTAATCCTTGAGGCAACACGCGATAAGTATAGGTTCGTCCCATGAATGAGAACCCTGTATACTTTCTTGAATTTGGATGTAGAGGTATTTGAAAATAAGCATTATTTAGATCTATTAAACTGATATAGTTTACTCCGTGAAAAGATTGTAAAATCTCTGACGTGAGTGGTGGCGCTCCTGCGTCCCCAATCATTTTCTTATTTAGCTCGCGCGCGTCTAATAAGATTCTTATTGTCCCATCTCGTTTCTTAGTGAAA
The DNA here is from genome assembly GCA_943138885.2 of Tholera decimalis. Classification (NCBI taxonomy): domain Eukaryota; kingdom Metazoa; phylum Arthropoda; class Insecta; order Lepidoptera; family Noctuidae; genus Tholera; species Tholera decimalis. The sequence continues at coordinate 14,898,348 of OW964551.2, forward strand.
GTGAGTGGACTACAGTACGGAGTTGCCTCCTGTCTGATCACGCCTAATCTTTCTAATTCACTTAATTCCGCTTTAACTTGTTCCCTATAGGCCAGAGGTACTGGATAACTATGCTTCACAAAAGGGATTTCATCTACTAACTCAATAACGTGCTCATATCTATTAGTCAATCCTAGCCTGTCTGTAAATACTTTACAATGTTTGTCTAGTACAGATAATAATAGTTCCTTCTGTTCACTACTTAAAGTTGAATCGTCCAGGTGATTTTCTTTATTCTTTTCACCATAAGTCTTTTTACTCGACTTGCTATGCTCTACCGGTTTAGTGCCTTTGTTTAGTATTGAATTAATCGTTGCTGCATTGTCCTCTCCCCCTAACCTCTCGAATTTGCAATCTGAATTCAGTTTTACGCAAGACCTAACTCCCAAATGTTCTATCGTTAAAGTCCGTTCGCTTCCACAACTCACTACTCCCTTTACTCGTTCTAGCCAGTCATATCCTAGTATTAATGATCTAGGTAACCGCCGCATAATTAAAACAGGTGCTTCGACTAAGGTACTACCTAGTTTGAATTCTATTAAAACCATCCGATTCGTACTTTCGCTACGTGATCCGAACGCTCCTTGTATTTGAATGGCTGGAATAGCAATCTCAAGTAAAGTTTCATTTCTCCTTAGAATAGACTCGTACAATTCTCTAGTTATTCCACTAATCTGGCTCCCTGTATCGATAAGTGCATTCATACTTCTGCCGTACAACCTCACGCATACCTCCGGTAATTTAGGTAAAGAGTAATCAATCTCTACGTCGATTGACTCGTCGAGCTCGTGAATCATTGTATACGTATGTAGTTTCCTCACCCCGCAAAGCTCACACACAATACCTGTATTGATGCACTCGGTTACGTTGTCAAACTGATTTTCTAATAAGATTCCTATGCTTTTTATTACTGAGTGGTAGTCATATTCATCTCCGCCTGTTTTAGGTTTTAATAATCGTTTAAGTCCTCCTTCGCCAACGCCTAAACTCTGTCCCGACTTCCATCCTCTGTTAGTTAAAATTTTGTAAGCTACTCCTGTGTTGTCGCGTACCGAGGTCCCTTCTTTTCCCGTGCTACACAATATTATATTATCGGACCTAGTTTGTGTGGGAAATTCTAGTTTTTTGGTTGTCCCTCCCCCACATGTTTCGACGCGTTAGATTCTTTGCCCTCTTTTACAAAAGCGATAGCCGGCCTAATGTTAGTTCCCTCTTGTTCAGTTCCGGATTTTTCAGGTCTGTTAATGTTCGTTCTATAACTTGATCGTCCCTGACGATACCTGCGTCCTCTCGACGAGTTTCCTCTATTTCCCCACCTATCAGTTGATATTGTCGCAACAATCGGATGCGCCGACGATGGCCCGTTATTCCATCTTTCTCTAAAATTCCTACCAACGTTACCTCTCGTAACTTCCTTCGGTTTCTCAACAATATTTTGTTCTATACTCCTCAGAAAATTAATCCCGCTCATGATGTCTACTTCCTCAACTCTAGTAAACCATAGTCGTTGTATATCTATATTATAATGCCGCATAATAGAATTTACTGTATCCCGCTCACTAAATGAAATAGTCAGTGACTGCATTGATTCAGCGTACTCAGCGAAATGCTCCGACATCGTCATTCCCGAATCACCCTTATATACTGAATTAATCAACCTATACCTTACAGATTCCTGGATCCGTTCAGTCCAGTAGGTACGTCTGAAATCAGCCTCGATGTCGGCGAATACAGTCCACCCTTTCGAATATAGATCCATAATCCTTCGAGCGTGCCCCGTAATGCACCCTAACGCTATGTCAATCTCGCGGTCTGATCCATTTACTGCCCTTATATACTTCTTTAATCGATTTAAAAAGGCAATAGGATTAGTGAATGGCTTTCCATCAAAATTTGGTTTGCTAATTGATGGTTGAAATACATATAAATTCCGTGTTTCGGAAGATATTACATTAGAACTCGCGGATGTAGGACTAATCAATTCTTGTCTATCAGCCGTATTACTTCCGTTATTAATTACCCCATTCGCCTCGGATGAAGAACCACTCGTACTTCCATTATGTATTAAGCTAACATCCGAACTTAGTTGTTGTAATTTCTTATCGAACTCATTGATTTTATTTAGAATCAAATCTAATGTCGGATTTCCTACGACTTCGACTTCGTTTTGTTCATTATTAACCCGATCCGATTCTACTTGTCTTTTATTACGTCTTCCTCTACCTGTTGACATTTTTTTTTTTATTACTGTATTTCCCTTTTTATTAACCATTTACACCCGTATTATGTTAATTTATTCGTACGTTTAAGCAACCTCCTCGTCAGACATCTGGTAAATTAATAGGGATAAACACAAGATAAAGAACACAATGTAAAACAAATTAATATCTCTAGCCACGCAGTCTCCTTCCGAAGAATTTAATCTAAGAAATAAGCTAATCTAGGAATAAACTTAAGTAAAATATTTCCGGCGTTGTAATCTCTTCCTTGGAAACCTGTAAATTGTACATTTATTTGTAAGGCATACAGCTTATTTCTGCTCCCCCTATACATAAGGTAAATTTAAATGTACAACACATTACACATAATTACATGCACAGTATGTATTTTATCTCTCCTCTCAGTATTTTCACAATTTCTAAATTCCTACGTTGTGTTCTTTTATTTTATATGAATAGATCTAGTCATATCGTTATTTCGAATATGTACTTAGATCCTAGGTCACGCGGCATCAGATTCTGTGATGGTACGCCTGTCCTGAGGCCAAATCCAGTAACGGTAAAGATAACGTCCTGTGTTGTCATCCTACCCAGGTTCTGTGGTGGCTCGCGTTGATCGTCTAGTCTGTTTGTTTCGTAAGTGAATATATTAAGAGAGAGAGTCTATTTTCTTAATTAGCCTTTGGTGATCAATACTGTGTTTAATCTAGGAAGGATTGAACTTCCTTACACCAGTGTTTAAAGGAACAATACTGCATCATGAGAGTCATTTCGGGTTTTAATCAACAATTAGATTTAGATTTACCACAGGTTAATCTTGAGTACACTCCACTGTGCGAACAATGTAGACTTATCAATCATTCTACTCGATAATGCGGAGCTTGTCTCTACGCGTCTATATTATTCTTTAGTACAATACTCAATCAATCTTCCTTGGATTAAATAAAAGACTTTACAAGATAAACTCAATTTGACATGTTACAATGATTGTGTAAGTTGATACATGTGTGTTTGTGCTAGTTTAAGCCACCGCGTCTGACTGATATCGTTCTAGCATGGGGAAACCCTGCACCGCGATACGGTCTTTAATCATTGTTATGGGGGGGCAATCTGACTCCCTATTTATTCGCTAAGAAGCGTTAGTGATTCCCACCTCCCGTGATACACAGGCTGGTACTTGCATTTTTTTATTGCCACATTCCCAGTTAGGGCAGGCACTCCCCGGAACCATGGTTTTGATATGTATTTTATATTTGAGTTATATTTAGATTTGGCCAAATCTAGGTCGGGGTCAGATTGCAAGACATGGCGTGTAATGGTATGCTAAGTTATCACTGCCAGAGGCGTCGCTCAGTCGTGTCTCTCAAATTATCAGTCTATCGGCGTTAGGAAATATTAATGTGTATTATATCACAACACAGCCGAAATGTTTTTCTCTCTCAAGAACAGTATTTCTCCTCTGAATAATTAAGTGATTATTGACTTGAACCCACATAATTACATTATAGCTGCTTAATTCCTCGTTTATGACTGAGTCGCTGATACTAATGACTTTGAATCAAAGTGATAATTAAGTTTCCGTAGCTTGGTATCTCTACTCACTCAGTTGGGATTTTACTGATTCATACTAGGTTTAATTCAGTTCAGAAGGAACTTATAGTCTCAAACCCTGATTAAAGTATCTGACTTAGATCTGGATTCCTATCTCAGATCTGGTCTATAGTAGTACAAATTATTATATTTGGAGGACCAAACTGATAATAATACTCTGATTCAAAACAATGCCTTTGTTATGACTTGACCTTAGTTTTATTAATCTTCCATTATAAAATTCTCTACACATGTAATCTTGGGATATAAAAGAAAGAGGTGATTATTGTTTAAATTATTCATTTATTTTCAATTTTAACGAAAGAAACTTTTTGTTAATTTAGGCCTAGGTTCGTTAAGATGGTGGCGAGCCTAGGTCGAGTGTCCCATTCCTAAACCTAGTCAGATAAGGGAAAACGGAACATCTCAAGCGAAAAACCCTTCTGACATACACAAATTAGATTTACACACATATGTACACAATATTGACAATTATTTTCAGTTTATATAAATCGTAAGACAACTGAGAGGTGAGCTAAAGCACACATAATGATTACACAGTTATATTCAAGGTACATAAGTCACAATATCCCATGATAATTTACATTAGTGTATTCAACTTTTTAGCTTTCCATCGCCTCCAAACCTCTACACAAGCTATCACTAGGAGATAAATGACCATTATCAAGAATAGTATCATAGCTACCTTGTCCAGGTTGGACCAAAGGTGCTCTCGTGCCTTTTGTCTTAGTGAATATAAAATATCGAAGTTTGTAGTAGCCTCCATATTTACTGGGGTCGTTAAATAGATTTAGTGACTGAAGTTATTGTAAATTAGCTTGGGATCTTGTTTTAACACAAAATTTGAACTTGGGATACGTTACCAATTTTCAGGTCTCTCACTGTCTCTATTTCACTAATACTACTTAGATACACTGCTTCTAACTTTATTTTAAGATACAAACAATATTCAATCTAAATTTAACTATAATTATTTCTATGTAAGTATGCAACCATCTCGGTTCGCCGTCCGATTTCGTCTGTCCTCCGCTGTTCATCACTTCCCCTCATTCAGGTAGGCTCCTCCTAGAAAAAAATCAAACGCGAGTAACCTGTCTCATTGGTTGTTTTGTGCATGACGCCTGTTCATTGGCCAAAGCTTGTCGTCTATCAGTTCCCGCCAAATGACACTGCGTACGCGCCTTCACTCATGTGTCATCACTTCACACATCTGTTCAACAGATTTCCAGATCCCAAAAAAAAGCTACTTCAACGTACGATTTATTGCCTTTTGGATATTATTTTAAACTGAATTCAATAGATTTTTATTTTCTAAGTGTTTTGGGTTCCTTTGCTTATCTTTTGTTTTTAAGTAATTTCTTTCCATGGATATTTCAATAGGCAGTTTTTACAAAGGTTGAAATTTATGGATGGCTATAAAGTAAGTTATTTATTTCTTCTATATGCAAAAAAGAATAGTGGTTCGACGAACGGCCATCTCAGTTCTCAGCGTGCATCCTATGGGTATGATAGATAAGTAGCTCCCCTTCAGCATTCTATAGTTATCTTCAGAACAAGTTAGGCGGACTTTCGTATGTTTAGGAAAGCTTACAGTGAAGTGTTGGTCGTCTGGCTGCTCCATCGCTTCAGAAGACAGGATAACTGATGTAAATTGATAGGACTCGTTAATTTTCTGGTGTAGTATAAGCTGCCGGATACAGTCCGATTGCTTGCCATGGTGGTGACTTAAATTATCTACGCAAAGGTAACCGTGGTTATACTTCGGACATTCTTTCTCCATGTGAATGAATGTGATCTTTTTCGTGAACTGCTATAAAAGGATAAGATAGGATCAGGACCTTTTTGTCATAATTAGGGGCCAGGGATAATTTATATAGGATAAAGTTAGTAGGATAAAGTATCGGAAATTTTATAACTACCTATCACTATTTTATTCTCGTTGTAATAATATCCTAGTCTAATTATGTCAAATTATTCTCCTTATTATTTAACATACCTAATCTATACATCATGTCCTTAAACATAGCATAGTTCAATATAGAATTATGAATACTTTTAGCCCTAATAAATGCTAATATATTCTGTAATTTGTCAAGTTCTTTAGACAAACTATCTTAGATATTGTCTCCTAATATCATTAGTAACTGTGCCAAATGAGCATATTTAATAGTATCTGTTTCATGTCTTACATTGCTAGCTGAAATTGAATTTTCTCTATTTTATCCATAACGTTTGTGCTACGTGAAATCCACTGCTTACTTAAATTTATTTGGTGATTTATTTCAGCAACTAAATTATTATCCTTTTGCTTTAATAAGATTGCAATGCCATTTGAGTTAATTAGGCGAGCAGCAGATCCTAAAATTTTATTTAATATACCATTAATAAGTGCAGTGTTAATTAATACGGAACCACCTTGAACATTATAATATTCTTTCACTAAATGGTTGCATAATTGAATAAATCTAGTCAGCACATTCGGGTTCCCGTCAAACTCGGGTACCAAACGTAATGCTCTAAAAATAGTATCTAAATCCAAAGACATTATGCTAGGCAAGGATTCTGAGTCCTCGTATAATGTATCCAAATTAAGATTTCTCCTGGAATCTATCACTAAATGTCTACTTCTAACTATCCTAATATTCCTCGATTTTCGTGGAAAGAAAATCTTGGACACTTTGTTAGTACAGGCTAGGGTAAGCGCTAACTATAAAGAATATAATGTACTTACATGAACATTATATCAGCCCCTTTGCGTAATCAATGTCTGGATTCCTCGATGCAACACGACATGTAGATTCTGGATACTCTGGAGCGACTGGATAGCCGCACGGGCGGCAGCTTTGCGATTACGGAAATCTTCCTTATTACGCGAAACCGACCGCGAGTATCCTACCGACTGCGCCAATTACGTTGGGCTGCAGTCGAGGATGCAAATAACACCGACACAATTTACTTAATTGAATTTAATTAATATAAAAATTACATTTAAGTCGCTAAAACTAAGTTACGTGACAATTGTTCGATGTGAGAAACAAGAGTGAAGCACTGAACACAAAATTCACATTAATCACTGCTATTGAACAGTATTCGATCCCACGCTATCGGAATGCTGAGAAGGCGAATCTCACGGTGCACCACACAGCGCGGTGTTAGTCATTTTCTTAGGAATATGTGGCGTCCTAAGTAGCAACATAACAAGTTTACAAGATATTTACAAAGGTAACAGTGTACAATATTTATTTTAAAAACATATTAACGTTGTTATCATACCTTCATTGACCCATGTTTCATCCAAATAATATATTTTCTTCTCGTCTCTTCTATATTTTGTAATCTCATTTACATACTTTACATGCCATACTGCAATGTCTGGTTTGTCAATAAGCATAGCATTCTTGCGACTGCGTTTGGAGTATTTAAAGATTAATTTCGTCATCAACTTATACATTACATCTCTTTTTATATTAGGTAGACTGTCATCATTATTGACACTTTCCAATACTTTTTCAATAGTTGGCATTTCATTTGCAAAAAAGACATATGTACTTTTCTCCTCACTATGGCTAAATCCATATCATCGAAACTGTCAATTTTGCTTGGTTTCGTTGACGGTGGAGGAGGTGACTCCACTCCATGTGATGTTTTGTACTGGCTAATGACCTTGTACACAGTTGGTACAGAGATACCCATTATTTCACCAGTATTTTTCACTATGTCTGTTTTTGACTGAAAATACTCTTTCGGCCATGTTTATTCTACATATTTAAACACATTTATCAATGTCTGTTTCTCAGATGATGAAAGTGGTTCGGTTTTGAAGCGTTTCTTCTTTGGTGATGGAAATGTGTGTACTAAGTTGGTCTGGCTAGTACCAGCCTCGGGTTGACTCATTTTTCCTCGATATGAATTTAAAAACGAATGATTAAAAAAAAATTAACAATAACTAAATAACAAAACAAAGAAACGAGTTAATAATATCACAATTCAACAAAAACACGTACGATAAATGTCGAGAGCGTTTGTCAACAATGGCGTCTGGTTAACCGACTAAACGTTATACCTGCCACTTCAGTTGCTAGACTACGTCACAATTGTACTCTTTAATTTAGCAACATTATCTAATTCGTTGTATTTTCTAAAAGATTTGGGGAACCCGTCTGTTTGGGCTCTTTTACTCTTTAATTTAGCAACATTATCTAATTCGTTGTATTTTCTAAAAGATTTGGGGAACCCGTCTGTTTGGGCTCTTTATGATGGACAGAATACAAAATATTGTATTATTTTACAAATCAAACTAAAAAATTGTGCTGAAACAGTTAAATCTACGAAGAGTAGTTTAAGAATAAATGATAAAGTTGAACATACTATAACAAAAGAGAAAACTATCGTGTGATCGAAAATAAATTTAATTTTGTTAGAACGTATTTTTAAAGAAGAAAGTTTCAACTATAAACAACCCTTTTTTAATGACCTAAACCTTTCAAGTATAGGCCCCCTGGTGGAACTAATAAATTTGGCATACCAGTGATATCATCTAAAGTCAATCCCTTCTTAACAATAGTTGTGAAGAATTCGCTGAGGTAGGCGTTCCACTCAATGTACTGTAATGTTATGACTTGTGATGAACAAAAGTTTCAAAGCGATGTTATCTAAAAGTTTTCAAGTGTTTAGTTTGGAATGTAATAGAGTGCTATGTTCAAAAGCACAAGTTCAAGTTCTAACTAATTAACTGAAATGCCTATGTGAATATAGGTAAATGAAAAATACGTAATAAAAAGGCTATTCAAATACTTCTTAATATTAATTAGACCTTACCTATTAGACTTAAGATCTTTATTAATTGTATGATTATACTTAACTACATTTAAGTAAGCTTTACAATAATTAAATTATTTAGTACACAATAGAAATCAAACAACACAATAGCCTTATAATTATAATAAAAGAGAGTACAAGTCTTGGCCACAAATATTTACCTATAAATAGTATGTGTAGTTAAAAAAAGATTAATTTACAAAATAAGTTCATTAGTAGTAGTTTCGTTTTCATTTCATTAAATAATTAATTTTAATTGTTTATTAAGAACAACCTTTTAACTAAGACTTTTTGAATGTACAAAAAGTCTTAGTCAAAAGATGGTTCTTATACAATAAAAAAATACATTAATAAAGATGCCGAGCTGTCCACAGTTCTTGCACAAGCTGTGCACGAGCCTCGTGACCCCTGCCCAGTTCGATGGAGGCAGAACCTCGATCCACGTCTAACTCACTCTGTGCCAATTGCATGTCTCCATCATGGGCGGTACGGCATCCTCAATATCATCCAGATCTAATCGAGCTCGGTTACAAATGTTGTGTAAAACAGAATGCATTTATAATTTTAGCAGCTGTGTCTGGATGATAATGAAGAACTTTATGGCCCAAAAGACATCTCCATCTATTTTTTAAAAGACCAATGGTGCGCTCAACAGTATTACGAGCCACACGATGCAGATTTGTGTAATAATCTTCAGCTGAGCCTGGCGGTGCATCCACTATTGGGGTCATCATATATTCCCTTTGAGGATAACCGGAATCACCTATAATTATATTATAATAGTTTAGTAATTATATATACATAAAGTAATATGTAAATTAATTTTCAATTTTAACAAGTATGAAGAGCTTACCAAGTAAAAAAAAACTCTCCTGCATATATTAAATTTGATAGGTGATTCTTCACAGGATGTTGATTCCAAACAAAAGTATCATGTGAGGCTCCACCGAATGAAGAATCTACACTCAGTATATTGAGATTTGCATCACAAATCTGTTAAAGAAATATTATATAGAGAAAGCTACATACGCTAATAGTGAATAACTATTTAAATATCCAACCTAACTTACAATTAAAACATTTCTCGAACGGTAACCTTTTCTGTTGTAAAACCGCTCTTCATTTTGTGATGGTCTTACAATAGCCACATGAGTGCCATCAATACATCCTATGACTGCAGGAATTTCGTTATCATATTAATTTTAACAAATAAGTTGAAAATAAACATCAAATATCAAAAGTATTGAATGGTAAGTACTACTACTTAATATTTTAAGGTAAAAAAGTACCTAAATACCTTTGCTTAATTAAGTCCCGTTGTTAGCGAGTCTGTGGAAACTTAAGCCATTTATTTACAACATCACTTGAATTTATAGCATTTTTTGCGTCTCTTATTGCTCTCGAAACTGATTGTTGGGACATCATTGTACCTTGTGTCCCACCTACTAATCTTTGGTAGCTGCCTGTGGCGTAAAAAGAAAGAGCCACTAAAACCTAAAGAAGAAAATATATTTATATTACCTATATAAAAAATATACTAAGTGAAAATGGAATTGCTAATTTACAAACCTTGTATTTTCTTGGTATGTCGCTACGGCGAGTAGACTGGGGCATCAAAGGTTCCAAATCCTTGTATATCACTTCGAAAAGCTCTTTACCTACTCGGTAATTTCGCCTAAATTCATCGTCAGTCATGGCAAACACGTTGTCTGCATATCGCTCCATTCGTCTCAAATTCCGCCTTTGTCTCATATCTAACTTATAAGCATTGTCCAAATAATCGCAAATAAGTTCTGTACGTGCCATTATTCACAATAAAAACTTCACAAATCAGTCACAATAACACACTCAATCCCGAAAAAGTGTACTTTTTGTAATCGTTCAACTTTGAGCATAAACACGAATTCAAACTCGATAAGTCAACGACAAAATCTCGTCAACAGTACCGAAAAAGTGCATTTGTTCGAGTAAAGTCAATTTCATTTAGTTCCAAAAAAATCCACCTAGTTCGATTCTAATCGTGCGCTAGTATAACATTCAAGAGTGCCAAATGACAACATCTCGATCCCAATTTCAAATTCTAATTGAGATCGAGTGTCGAGAGTAAGCCTACAGAGCTTGGTGTCATGGATGTTATCTAAAGCACATACATATTCCAACATTGTATGAAAGTCGTCCAGCCGACATGATCAATGTTGCTGTTATTGCATCCACATAGTTTCTATACATACGCCTCTTTGTTAAATTAGCAGGCAAATTCATGACTCTAAAGTCCCAAAACTGTGGAAGTCGACCAGGTAGTGGAATAGATACTTTTCAGCTGTATTTTTAATAAATTTAACTATCATATACAAATGTTCTGTGGGAGTTGCATTATGAATAGGTTTGCCTTTTAGACCATGAACTTTATCAGCCACTCCTTTCTCATCAAAATGTTTGAGAATAATTTTGAAGGCCTTGATGCCTATTGCATGAAGAAATAAAAACGTTGACTGTCATATTTCTATATTGACATGAAAATATTTGTTCCGCAATATAGGTTTGGTGTAAGAAAATTTTTTGTACTTATCTCCCAGCTGTGTGCTTCTTCTGTGACACTTACTTACTCAAAATCGCTGTACACTTTGTAAATTTATCTATATCCATGTATTGCTGCCGAACACGTGATAGATATTGTCGAGAAAATATGCCTGAGCATAGGCCACCATTTGGGCCTTTACTATAACTACATGTATCTTCCATGAATTTAGTAATAATTTCAACCTCTCGTATATCTTCAGTGCTTCGCTCCATAATGTTGTCATTTTCTCCTTCATTTACAGATTTAGCACCAGTATACATGTCCTCCAAAGTTATTGCAAGGAAATCTAAAATTTCCACTTCAAGGTCGTCCAATTCCAACTTATCATTTTCAATAATCCCATAATAATCGTCCAACTGACGTAATTCATCCTCTAACAAAACAGACGTGGCTTTTTGTACAGTTTTTAGGAGCTATCTCCTTTTTATTTAAAAAGAAATATTAAATAATAAAAATACATTAAATTTTTTTCATAATCTTGACTCCAAAAGTGTAAATTTATGTTTCTGTTAAAGGTGTTTATGTTTCATTAATCTACTAACGAAACCATAAAAATTGAGAAATAATGATTGATAATCTGTATCTCCTCGTAAAGTAAACATGATTTTTTAATATTGCTACTGACACTAATGGATAGACAATTTAATAATGAACATGTTGTAGATTTTTTTTTCAAATGACCAATATTTGATTTTATAAAGATTTTATTCTAAAATCCGGGCGTATTCACATGCGCCCCGTACCGGGATTCAGTGTGCCACACAATGATATTAAAAAGGAAAGATACACTACGTTCATACTTAGCGGCGTTCAAATATTATTGCGTTGTTATTACAAATATACTTACTTATAGGTGTATAGTAATTTTCAATCACGACTGGAAGTGAAATAAATGGTACAAATAGTTATAATATTGCACATACCTGCAGAAGTCATTGGCTGCTGTATTTTTGCTTCATCAGATAAAATAACATTGACATTTTGATCACAACTGATGTCTTTAATACCAGGTGTACATGTAGAAGTTGAAGGCACTTCTGGATTATTGTGGCTTAGATCAGTGATTGCTCTTATTGCTTGTCTATTAACAGAGAATCCTGCAACAGATAATATGCCATAATTCAAACTGTGTTATCCCCTAAAATAGAACATTCCCCATAGAAAAATAAACAAGTATTTGATGAATTTGACATTGAGCAATAAACTTGGTAGGATGCATAATATTAATTAACTCTTTGTGTTAGGCCCTGGTTACACTGTTGGTGGGGAAGTTTATAGGTTTTAATGTAATATTATTGGGACTTCTCTGCGTAGCTGCCAGCATAAGTATGTCAAATGTTTCGAAGGAAAATTTTGTACTGTCAGGGGTGTGTCAGATCTTCAGTTGAAAACGAAAAATCTGATCTTCTGTTGATAATTTGTATAAAATAATGTTTTAGAAATTAAGTAAATTTAATATTCAGGTTTTGTGTTTTTGGAGGAGGTACTTTGTCTAATAATGTTTTGATGCACCGACTATTATTATCAATAAATTCTAATGGAAGTAAAGAGAAATGGTTTAATTTAATTGATCACAAACTCACATGAAAAGAGAAACAACATTGTATGCTATTGCTTTACCAGTTCCTATTAATTAAATATTCGATTGACCATATAACTCTCAAACTTCATAGGTACGTTCCACTTGGTCAATGTATCCTGTAAGTTTGCAGTTCTGCGAATAAATTTCTTGTATTGGTATAGAGTTTGTGTGTGGACCAAGGTCGTATAAAGGTTGGTTGACGGGGTTTGTTTCCTCCTTCACTCTGATATCAAATGAAGCGGCGGCATCATCCTTCTCGGGTATTTTCGCACGCATAGTAGCAGCAGGCTTCTGTTTCTTCTTTCAGTCCTGGCTGCGCTGAGCGTGGCCTCTGTTGTCGAGGTCGTTCCTCGAAATCTCTAACTTTAGACCAGTCTTCTTGAAGCGCACGTGTTTGCTGAAATACATACGCTCTCGCATATAACTCTCGTATTTTTAAATGTTAGGTATTTTAAAATATGAGAGTTATATGCGAGAGCGAAACTTAAAAGTCCATTTCTGGTGAATTTATTATGTTTTTTACAAAGTCAGAGAAAAAGTTGTTGTTCGTGATATTACTAATATAGTCCTGCGAAGTTATCAGGTAGTGTTTGAAAAATAACTCTATGTAATATTATTAAAAATATAAATAATAAATTAATATTTCGTCACTGCTCCTCCCGCATCTATCAAATTAGAAACTCTTGATGTGTCCCAAGCTTGTTCGCAATTAGTGTCAAGTGCTTACTTTGTTCTTTCTGCCCGGTTATATCATTTCCTGACCATTAACCCCCATAAATTTTCACTGGGGCTTAAGTCTGGCGATCGAGAGTGCCATGGCACTGTTTTAATTTAGGATTGCCCTCGCAACCACTCTTGAACAACCCGCACACTGTGTATCGGGCAGTTATCTTGGAAAAAGTAAAATTCTGGCACGTCTAGTTGTGGATACACCGTGCGCACTGTAGGGACCATGATATCTTGTAGCACCTCTAAATACGTGTGGCCGTTAGCCCTCCCTGGTATAAAAGCTAGCTCGCCTGGTCCAGCAGCACTCATCCAGCCTCACATATTAACAACAACTCTACTCGATTCTGCGTTTGGGATCACATTTTGAGGTTCTTATCTCGTGTATCTAATAGTTTGCATCGAAAGTTCATATTCTTGTGCGAAACTGCGAGTGGGTGTGAAAAGGCTCTCTTGATAAGTGGCTATCATATTATTTAATTGAGCTCCGTTTACAGCCCGAGATCGAGATGCAGGAACGCGGTCCGTGAATTGTCCTTCTTCATATCTTCGCGGCGCACCGTTGTTCTCTGGAAAGAAGAAAAATAACAGCATCGATTTTTAACATAATATAGAAACACAGCTAGTACCCTATAAATAAAAATTATAAGTAGGTAATGAAATAATGTGTGCAAAAGGATAAACTTGAAAATATGATAAATAAACTTTAGCCATAGCGTAAATTCCAACATTGTATGAAACTGTCCCAAGCAGTTCGTTTTTTTAAAATAAAATGCAGCGACGACGTGAAATATATAAGACCATTGTTTAGGTGTTGATAGATTTATTATCAGGTCATAAAAGGTTCCAACAATATTTTTAAACAAACTGATTTGACTGCAATACTAAATTAATATAATAATATGTTGAGATTTTAGAGTTAAAAATATTTGGAATATCTAAATTTTATTATCATGTCATTATTTATAAATATATAAGTACCTACTTTATTGTTATTTATTATTAATTTGATACGAAAAAAAATAGTTAAACAGTCTGCAATTATTAATATTTTTTAGCCGATTTGTTACCTTAGCGACAGCACTTATTCCACCTCCTCGGCTAAGGTTTGGTTCCAACTCATGTATGAGGTCACGACACACACTTATATTTAGCCGATATAGTCCTATAAATTCTGAGTCTGGCATTTCAAAAGCCAGTTCCAGTTTCGGCGGCGATATAAATTTCTCTCCATAACACGCGCGTGCTCAAGGAAATTTTCGTATAGTCCTAAATCTGCGATTATATTATTTTTCTTGAAAATAACTTCAAAATGAATTGAAAGATATTGGTCTTGAGTAACTCCGTATGATTCTGCTAACTGACACTAAATCTATTCATCATTAGTGAACCATTTTAATAATCTCCATACAAAACAGATGATTTGCGGGATATTAATTCATATTATGAATTGCCAATTTGTGACCATTTTACGATCTGCAATATGATTCATATTGTTATCCTAATACGATTCGGACAAACTGGCTATTTTAGACCTACAGGAAACAATGCCAAAGTCACACAGAATTATCTGAATCGTCGTAGTCCAACAAATAATGCCACAATCTTACAGAAATACTTGAGTCGGAGTCCAAAAACAAAGCCAAAACGTTAAGATCTAATAAAATACAGCGGAAAAGACAAGAACAACAATAAGAGCATTTAAATTTGACAGCTGTGCACCGGCCGGCAGACATTCTTGGACGCCATAGCAAATACGTTTCGTTCTTTTTATTTTGGTTGAACTCCAATATTTTCCTAAAAGTAAGTTATACAACTCAAAGAAGTATCTTATAGATATATAAATGATTTTTTTGAAAATTATTATTTAAAAGAAAGTAGTCCGTGTAGTTATTCAGAAAATGTACAGAGAAAGGCACTAAACGTGCTGCTTAAAAAGGAACACTTTAAAAATTGACAATGTAGTGTTGCTCTTACTAAATATTAAATTAGTGATACCATGTTTTGAAAATTTACTTAGAACAATGCCATCTATTGTTAATTTATCGAATGTATTTTGTGGTAACGTGACACTGGTCTAATGTTTTCTTCAGACTAAAACCCCTGTGGTATCTCACTAGCGCGCGAATGATTTCGCGCGAAACGTTTCGCGACGAATTCGCTTCTTCTGGACAAGGTCTTTGTGTCATATTATTTACAGTTTTGAATGAATTGTAATCTTGGAGGTCCGGGATGTAATGGTTAGTAGGAAGCCAACATTCAGTCAGCGTTATTATGTCCCACTCAATCTTAGTTCTACTTATAATTGTTAAAGTATTAGTGTGTTATTACACTGGTATACATTTCTATTTTTCTAAGTTGGCAACTTCCCTTCTTCCCTGTCATGGCTTGCACTGAGTAAAATGGTATTCTGTAATTATATTTTAAATAAAGAAATAAGTTTATTATGTGGAAATAAGTGTTTCTCTGAATACGATCCAATAACAAAATATGGTAGCAGTCCGTGGTTAATTGAATATGTAAAAAGATTGCTAAAATATCGCAGGATTGAAAAAAAGTGAAAATTGTTTTTGTGCTGTGGCATACATGTGTGTGCTGAAAATAAAAAATGGAGCGTAATCAACAAATTGTAATACCCATTTTCGACGGAAAAGAATACGCACATTGGAAAATAAGACTAACAAAATTTCTGCAATTCAAAAAGTGTCAAGACGTTATTACGAGAAAAATCTTAAGCACTGATGACAAAGAAAAATGGACGGACAAAGATGTGCAAGCAACGAACTACATTTACGGGGCAATAACGAATAAGCAATTGGAATATATATCAGAATGTGAAACGGCATACGACATAATTTGTAAATTTGATTCTATGTACTTACAAGGTTCAACATCCTTGCAAATAGTTTACCGAAACAATCTTGAAAATTTAAAGTTAAAAAACTATCAAGAACTAGACTCCTTTTTTGATGATTTTGAAAGATCAGTAAACGAGCTGAAACAGGCAGGTGCTACTATATCAGAAAATGAGAAGTTGAATTATATGCTAAGAGCACTGCCCAGTGAATATAGTCACATTGGAGACTTATTGGATGTGTTGTCAAAAGAGGAAAGAACTGTGGAATATCTAACAAATAAAATTAAAATTAAATATTTGACACAAAAACCACAAGAAAAGTCAGAAGTTACAGACAAATCAAATGCTTTTAAAACAGAAACAAAGTCAGCCCTGTCAGCCCCTAACTCAAATTTATGTTTTATTTGTGGAAAACCAGGCCATGTGAAACGCAACTGTTGGTACAATCGAGGACAGCATAATAGATACACAAATAACAATAATACAAGAGGAAGAGGTCATTCAAATCATCGGGGACGTGGTCGTGGATTTAATAATCGTGGTCGAGGTAGACACACTGAACATAGTGCATCAAATACACAAAATCAACAAAATGTTTTCCAAACTTTAGTTATTCAAAACAACATGACATCAAGTGTGAGCGAAGATAAGTCAAATAAGAACCAAATTACATGGTTATTAGACAGTGGATGCACAGACCACATAATCAACTGCGACAAGTATTTTGAAAATTCAGTTATATTAAAAAAACCAGTGCAAGTGAAAGTTGGAGATGGACGGATGCTGGAGGCCACAAAGGTTGGTGATATTAACATACATTTTCTTGTTTATGGTTCTAAATCATATATAATAGTAAAAAATGTATTCTATGTAAAAGAAATGAAGGCAAATTTATTGAGTTATGCAAGGATCACAGATACAGACAACACGGTAATATCGAAAGGACAATGGGCAAAAATTTATAATTCAAATAGAAAAGTAATAGCTATAGCACAAAAGGAAAACAGCTTATATAAAGTGAACAGCTACATAGATATACAAAGTAAAGTACAAGCAAATATAATTGAAAGTAAATTGTCAGTGAAGGAAAAATTACACCGTACACTTGGTCATGTAAATTTCAAATATCTAGAAATCTTATGTAAGGAACAGTTACTGGAAGGAATACCTAAAGAAATTGAATCAGAGTATATGAAGTGTGCTATATGCATAGAGAATAAAATGCATAACTTACCCTTTAAAAACAAAAGAAGAAGAGCTCAAGATATATTAGAGATTGTGCATACAGATGTAAATGGACCACATAATACAATAGGTTATTGTGGTGAAAAATACTTCGTAACATTCATAGATGACTACAGTAAATTGGCAAAAGTTTATTGCATCAAGTCTAAAGATCAAGTTGCAGATTGTTTTAAAGAATATGTAAATACAGTTCAAAATTTAACTGGAAAAATGATAAAAGAATTAAGATGTGACAATGGTAAAGAATATATGAACAGTAAGATGTATAGTTTTGCAAGAGAAAAGGGAATAATGATAAAGGCATGCCCGGCATATGTACACGAGTTGAATGGAACTGCAGAGAGATATAACAGGACTATAATGGATATGGCTAGATGTCTACTAGCAGAAGCAAGAGTAAATAAATGCTATTGGCCGGAAGTAATTAAAACAGCAGCTTATTTAAAAAATAGAAGTTTGGCAAATACTATAGAAAGAAAAACACCCTATGAAATATTCTTCAATAAGAAACCATCAATAGAGCAATTGAAATTGTATGGAAGTAGAGTTTATGTGAGAATACCAGAAGAAAAAAGAAGATCAAAATGGGATAAAAAGGCAGAATTAGGAATATTACTTGGATATGTTGAAGTTGGCTACAAAGTGTTGATAAATAATAGAATAGTAGTTGCCAGACATGTTGATATAATAGAAGAAGATGTCAAGTTTATGAATAACAATGAAGATACAGACTCAGAGGAAGAAAGACAAGAAGAAGAAAAGGAAAAATTTGAAAATAACTTACCGGAAGAGACTAAATTAATAAAATTTGATGACAACTCGATGAATGATGATAAAGTACAAGGAAGAGCAAAGAGAACAATCAGACGTCCAATCAGATTTGATGAAGAATTTGGATATTACTGCATTTGTGCAAATTTTTGTGATGCTATGATTCCAGGTACATTTCAGGAGGCGATGCAATGTGATGAGGCCAATCAATGGAAAGAAGCAATGGACCGTGAGATGAGCAGCCTTGTTAAAAACAATACATGGAACTTTGTGAGTAGACCAGAGGGCAAAGAGATCCTAGATGTGAAGTGGGTTTACAAAAGGAAACCAGGTAACATTTTTAAAGCTCGTTTAGTAGTTAGAGGTTTTCAGCAAAAGGATAATATTGATGATACATACTCACCTGTTGCCAAAATGCAAACATTAAAATTGTTGTTATCTTATTCTTGTCAGTTCAGCTTTCTCATTCATCAGATGGATGTGGAAACAGCCTTTTTGAATGGTAAAGTAGTATCAGAAGTTTATGTAAAACAACCACAAGGTTATAATGATGTTTCTAATAAAGTTTATAAACTAAATAAAGCTTTGTACGGATTAAAAGAAAGCCCTAGAGCTTGGTACGAATGTTTTAATGATTTTATTAAGAATCTTGGTTTTTGTAGAAGCAAGTACGATTATTGTCTTTATGTAAAAAGAGAGTGCAATGTAACAGTTTATATACTTTTATTTGTTGACGATTTATTAATTTGTTGTAGAGATATAAACATTATTGATAATATAAAGAAACAGTTGCATAATAAATTTAAAATGAAGGATTTAAATAAAGTAAAAAGCTATATTGGTATTGATATTGAATATGATTATGATAACTCTACAAATGTCTTAACATTGTGTCAGGAAAATTACATAGAGTCTTTAGCTGAAAAATATAATATTAAAAATGCAAAACTGTATAAGACACCTATGGAACCCAACTTGAAACTAAGTAAATGTGATGTAAATGAAGATGTTAAATATAGAAACTTGATAGGTGCACTCTTGTATATCAGTCATGGTACTAGACCAGACATATCTTACAGTGTGAATTATTTAAGTAGATTTCAGAATTGTTACGATGAAACACATTTTAAATATGCTCTGAGAGTTCTAAAGTATTTGTATCTAACAAAAGATTTAACACTAACTTACCAACAGAGTCTTAATACTGATAATATTGTAAATTGCTATGTAGATGCCGATTGGGCAGGAGATAGTACAGATAGGAAATCAACTACAGGTTTTGTTATTGAATTGTTTGGAAATCCAATTTATTGGAAATCTAGAAAACAAACTTGTGTAACTAAATCATCTACCTTTGCAGAATATGTTGCATTATCTGAGGCTGTAACTGAGATAAATTTCTTAAAAAATGTAATTAGTGATATGTTCATTAAAATATGTAAACCTATTAAGATTTATGAAGATAATTCAGGAGCACTTGCTATAGCAAAATACGGAAATTTTACTAAAAATTCTAAACATATAGAAGTACAGTATCATTATGTACATGAAAACTGTAAAAGTAAAGTTATTGAAATTGTAAAGATAAACTCAGATTCAAATGTTGCAGATATACTTACCAAATCTCTGGGTAAATTAAAATTTCTTAAGTTTAGAGAAATGTTGAAATTACATATGTAAAACTTAAATGAATAAGAAAGTTAAATTAGTAGATACATAAGAAAGTTAATTAATAAATAAGAATTTTAAGTTAATAGGTGAATAAGAAAGAATGTCTTAAGTTTGTTTTAATTTTTGTTGAGAAAGAAAAGCTTTTGTTTGTTTTTATTTTGTTAATATTTAAGTTAAACAATTTAACAGAACTGTTTTAAAGGAAAGAGTGTGCAAGCTAGGTAGGTACTAGTATACTTAAGTGAATAAATATTATAGAAGTTCTATGAATAGGTACATATTATGTTGTAAGTAAAAGATAATTGTAATTGATGTTGCCTAGTAAGAATTTGTTAAAGTAATGAGATGTGAAAATAAAAATATAAATGTAAGGAGGCGTGTTAAAGTATTAGTGTGTTATTACACTGGTATACATTTCTATTTTTCTAAGTTGGCAACTTCCCTTCTTCCCTGTCATGGCTTGCACTGAGTAAAATGGTATTCTGTAATTATATTTTAAATAAAGAAATAAGTTTATTATGTGGAAATAAGTGTTTCTCTGAATACGATCCAATAACAAAATAATAATAATATGTAAACCTGCCATGTTTTTTTTTGTAATATTTCGAATATTTTGATTAAGAATTTTTAGTGATTGATTAGGCGTTAAGTTAGGTGGCATACAACTATCCAGGTCACAGGTGGATGAGGCCGACGGAGACAGAATCTATGTTTTGTATATTATTATTTATTGTGTTATCTAATTATATATTATGTTAATAACTGTATGCATTTTTTGAGTTGTTATGCATTTTAAATGTGATTTAATATTTTTCTGATTTAAGGTATATGTAACAGTGCTGTAGTAATAAAACAAATCTAGCAAGCATAACATTAAATGGTCACTATATATTGTACATTGGTTATCCAAGAGAAATAATAATAGTATAAGAGTAAATTTATTCCTGCAAATTGAGTAACAGTGTACTTAATTGAAAATGTGTGTGGTGTGTAAGGGTGTACATAGGCTGCTTGTGTGCTACACATATTTTTAAAACAGATAAGACTAAAGAGCAATGCCAAATGTCCATAGTAACTTTGGCTTAATATAAAATTGTCACGACCACCGATGAAAATAATTTTATTATGTGTAGTGCAATACTAAGAACTGTTTCTAAGCATTAAATATTGTATAGAACTTCTAACAAAAAAATACTAGCATAAATACAAATATGGAATTTTGAGGTTATTACAATTAGACGATCTCTATACATATTTGTACACGCTAACATTTAGCACTAAAGTAATTACTTTTGTCTAATTAAATAATAGTAGATTATTAACCAATGGGATAAAGCAGTGTCTTCTGTCGCGTGTGACGATTTAAATCGCGAGCGTAACGAAGGACTCGAGGTTTACTTCCGAGCGTGGCGAGGGTGTTAAAAACTTAAATCTCGAGCGAAGCGAGGGATTTAAGACGGGTCCTGAGTGTAGCGAGGGATTTAAGTTCACCCAAGACTAAGACAGCTTTATCACCGAGGAAAATACTCTACTTTTCGTACTATTTGCGAAAAAATTAACACAATAATAATATGAGATAAGCATTTATTAAAAATAATGACAAAAGTAAAAGTTAACATTCGAAACATTGGTCCAATTATAGATAGAGAGAGTTACATTTTTGTTTGGTACATTTATTGTTGATGAGTTTATTTGAGTATTTCTCTGTTCTGCTTGGAGGAACTTGCGTTTTATTGTAAAAAGTATACGTCGGAGATAGTCGTGGTGGTGCATCGTGAGTTACGGACGAAGATAAGATGCCGGAAGTTGATGGTTGTTGTGGCTCTGATGGTTTAAGTTTTATATTTTTTAATTTGACTGCTTAATATGGTTTTATTCGCTATTGAGCTTTTGATATAACCCTCAGCTACTCCATCAGAGCTCCAACCACCGTGTCTTTTTATTGACGTAATATCCGCCCCTGAATCCGCCAAGAAAATCGCCGAAGTTCTTCTAAAGCAGTGACCGGTGTATAGTTCAACATCTTTGAGTTTTAAATATTTAGCAATTTCCTTTGACATGTTGCTAATTTGAAATTAATTAATTTTAGAAATTAATTTTGAAATGTTGACAAGAAGTACTGATTCTGAAATTGATAGGCCTTTCGCACTTCTCCACGTTGAAAATTCTTCATAAGTTTTTAAATAATTTTCCTTGGATTTTGTTGGAAGCAAATTATTTATAATTGCGGCAGCATTTATTTGCACTGATGGAATCCGACAATTCACTGTCACTGTCGCTTTGATTTAACATCGTAACGTATTTTTGGAACATTAACTTATTTATAAAAATAAATTAAAATAAACTTAGAGCGGGCGTATACGGACTGCTCGAGCAGTTAACGGCTGACCGACGTACACGGACCGCTCGAGCGGTCGGCGTTAACTGCTTCAGCAGTCGGTTGTTGACTGCTCGAGCTGTCTCTACCAACCGCTCGAGCAGTATGTCTACCGCAGTCTAGTCATGGATTCTGACGAGGAAGCACTGCTTTTGCTGCTTCTGCTCAAGCGGAGACGATGGCGGCGACGTCAAAAGAGAAAATTTTGGGTTCATCCAATTTTGGAATTAAGAGAACAACATGGACAATTCCATCATTCGTTTATGGAACTTAGAAGTGATGAAGAAAAATTTTTCAACTATTTTAGGATGTCAGTGTCTTCGTTTGATGAAATGACTAATATACTAAGGTCTAAAATTAAACGTGAAGACACAATCATGAGGAGAAGTATCTAAGCAGAAGAAAGACTAGCAGTAACATTGAGGTTCGAAAAATAAATAACAATTATTTAAATTTTTATTCATTAAAAATATTGGAAAATAATTCATCAGACATTACTGAAGATGATGAAAGGTCTTCAAATTGAGAGTTTTGGTCATCAGCCGCTGATGTAGAGGGGCCAGTCGCTGATGCAGAGATATAGGGGCCAGTATTATAACCATATTGTCCACGGTAATCATAAGGTGAATTCTGTGATGAATATCCCCTGCTCGCAGGATATATGTGATTCCCTTTAAAGTATTTAATTACGTTAAGTATTTCTGTCTTAGCATCTAATTTATACTGCTCATTATTTTTTTTTAAACTCGCCAACTAATGACAGAAAAAACAATTTATCTTCATCTTCAACAATGCGCGATTCTGTGATTTTTCATCGAAGCGTTTAGCTAATTTTTCAATTAAGACGTTCTCATCTGTGATTGTAGTATGTAATTTTCTTGTTTCTTTTTTTGTTTATTTTATTTTGACGATTTTCACTTTCTTCAGACGTAATTTCAGCGTGCTCACTATCTTCTAAACTGTCTGTTTGCTTCTATTATTACCTTTAAAAAAGACATCTGCTGATAATATGCATATGGCCGAATGTTTAGGGCTGCTGAACCACTCTTTGCTTTTATTTTTTTAGCATATCTGGTGTACCCATCTCTTAATGTCTTCCATTTTTCTGTATTAACATGGCTGTAACAAAAAAAAAAAAAATTAATTGGTACAATTTATTGATTAAAAGATATGTTTTTACAGGTATTTGGCAACTGGATGTACATTTATGGATTTGCAATATAGTTTTAGAATAGCATCATCATCGTTTGCAGAAATATATGGATACATATGAAGGATATGTGTATGGAACAACTAACTGAAGATAAATGGAAAGACATAATAAATGGTTTCAAAAAAACTTCTAAGTTTCCGAACTGCCTTGGCGCCCTTGATGGCAAACATATTAGAATAATACAACCCGCGCAAAGTGGATCGTCATATTATAACTATAAAAAATATTTTTCGATAATACTTCTAGCAGTATGTGATAGTAATTATATGTTCACTTTCGTGGATATAGGCTCGTATGGAAGGCACGCTGACTCGACTATTTTCGAAGAGAGTTGTCTATATAAAATGTTACAAGAAAAGTTAAATATACCTCCACCTTCTGCAATATCGCATAATGGACCTGTATTACCGAATGTGTTTATTAGGGATGAAGCATTCAGCTTGCAGGAAAATTTAATGCGTCCATATGGTGGCAAGAAATTACCAGAGAAAAAAAAACTATCGGTTATCACGTGCTAGGCGATATATTGAATGCACGTTTGGCATTTTAGCTAATAAATGGCGGATCTTCAATAGACCACTTAACGTCAGTGTTGATTTCGCAGTGGATATAGTAAAAGCATCATGTGTTCTTCACAACTACGTAAAACAACGAGATGGAAATAAATTTGAGGATACGTTTGAGGGTCTTCCTCACTCTATAGTACATTCAACTCAGCAAGTTCGCCCAGGTGGGCCTATGTTAACAACAATCCGTGAAGAATTTGCTAATTACTTTGTGAGCGAAGAAGGCAAACTAGATTGGCAATGGAATATGATATAAATCAATAAATATGTGTGTGACTTTATAATATGACATAAACTTAATAAATGTGTGTGTAATAAAATGACTGACTTTTTTACTTACCGATTTTATTTTTTTCTTGATTTGTTTTTCATCAAAGTTCTCAATAACTTGGGCGCAAATAATTGCCCATGCATTGTTCTTCTTTATTTTGTCGCTGTGCTCCTTAAGCTTATAGTTCCAAATAATTTCATGTGTTTTAATTGCACTTATAAGCGCATCACTTTCGCACACACCCTCCATTTTCAAAGATCAGTCGACAAATGAGACGAGACAGAGAGACACTTGACGCCGGGAGGCCAGAAGAGAAGGGAGGGGGAGGTCGTAGAGCTGTCGACTGCTCTAGAGCCGCCGACGGCTCGAGCAGTCAGTGTATGCCTCGCGATTGCTCGCGAGCGGTCGACAGCACGATGGAATTTCATCATGTAGTTGACGGCTTGAAGCGGTCGCGACTGCTCGAGCAGTCGTGTGTACGGCAGCGAATGAATGGTGATGAAATGTCGCGGCTTCAAGCAGTCGGTCATAACTGCTTGAAGCAGTCCGTGTACGGCTGGCCTTAATGTTTATGTATTTGAAGAAAACAAAAACGCGGGAAATTCCTAGACTAATATTTTTTTTTGTCGGAAAAGCAAAGGCATCAAGCTCATACGGCCTCGTCGGTTTTCGTAATTTTATTTACGGATAGAATTCATTTATTTCTAAAGATTACAAATCACTTATACAGAAATGAATACTTAATATTACTTATTTTGTAAAACATTTGCGTTGTCCAGGAGTAGTACCAGCTTATTTTGAATGATTTATACAATATACAAAATATGAAGGTACTTTTAAAAGTTTCACAAGTTTTGCCTACCGCCGCCGCGCGTCGCGCTGTCGCGGCCGCCGTGCGATGACAAATTATGTTAGCGACAATAAGGACTGGTTTACACTGGGTGCAAAATTAATTTTGTTAATCAATTAATTATTTTTGGTATTACCTTTTAAGTTGTAGCATTTTAATAATTTTTTAAATAGAAATAAAGACTGTGTATTTTTTATATCTTTTGGTAGAGAGTTATAAAGTTTTGCTCCCTCATAGATTATTGTTTTCTTTCCGTAGTTAGGTTTAATAATCATAACTGCATAATAAATGCGTATTCCTTTTTCAAAAAGATGTATATTGCTCTATATACAAACTCAATGGTGTAAACACAGATGTAGTTCAGTATAAATTTCGGTAAGTATTCCAAATTTAAATCACATTCTCCCCCTAGAGGATGAATGAAATTCAGTACAATTTTCTTTCCCTGTTTTTAACAGATTAAAAATGACTATTGTTATGTTCGCTTTTTGTGGCATAGAATGTCACTTTTTTGAGCAAGTGGTACGAAAAAGTACTTTACCTCAGGAAGAGTGGTCCACTGCTGTAACAATGAACGAACTTCTTCGCATTCGACTAAATACCACCGCATTCGGAAAACATTCAATCCACAATTAGTGCAACATTCTTGGTTAGACATGGTCACGATAATGGATGTACCTGAACACTTCGAAAACCAAAAGAGTCTCAAAAAACAAAGAAGGAAAGTAGGAAACTTAAACGCATGTATTTCGCAAAATCACCGACAACCACAACTGTTTGTGTTTGTAATGTCACACAGGGAATTGATTGACAATTCCCTGTGTGACTTTTGACACTTGTTCGAGTTTTTATTTGGTAGAATAGTCGACATCGCCTTTGCTTGCCATGTATAAAAATAGAATAAAGTTTTAATTCTCAATAATTAAAATATTATTTCAGATTGACCAAAAACGATTATTGTTCACCACATATTGATACTATTTTAGTATAGAAAATAATGCAGCAAACAATAAAGGATTTGAAATAAAAAACTGATTAATAAGTTTAATTGCCGCATAGTGACAACTCATTTTAGACACTTTCCGGTCAGCTATTTCATTATTAATAAATCAATTCTTTAGAGAAGTTCTCGAAAAGAAATTAAATATAACTTTATAGTTTAGATTTTTTTTGTATAGATTCTTATACATTAAAGATAAATGGCCGTGACATTTTAAATTTAAAAGTTGTGTAAGGTCCGGTTGCTTGCAAGTGGTTGGTATTGAGGTGATTTCCCAGATTATGTTTATTGTAGAGTCTAGTTGATCGTAGGAATTGCTCTTTTGTTGTTGTTGATGAAAATTCTACAATGACAGTACCTTTTTTTTTCTCTGGGTGGGAAAATCAACGAATGACTTCTCCCGCTCTGGGTGGAGCGGAAGGGAGTGCCAGAATTCTACTGACTAAAAACCCACCCTGTTCCTTCAGGTGCCCTTAAGGTCCGGGGCCGCGGTATCTCGCTAAATTATTCTCGCAACCCCGGCAGGCAATGGCCCTATAGGACCCCGTCACTGGTGTTGACAGCTCTTTGAGGCGCGCGTGGAACACGACGCGCCGCTGACCCGGACCTGGTCCTTACCGGACGGTGAGTGACCCCTGCTCGCCGTCCGCAGGCCCGCGCTTACGGTGGCCGGAAATCAGCTCTCGATCCCCGACGCCCGGGGCGTCTCCCGCGGCGGCTGGGACGCGAGGAAGAGAGTTGCCTCTCCCTCGTGCGTTCGGCCTCCTCCTTCGCTAGCATGACTGCTTCGCAGAAGGAGGCGACTGTCTCCCATTCCCTCTCGCTCCGCACCATGGTTTGAACCAGGGCCCGGCGCGAGAGGTCACCGCCGCCGATCGCCTCCACGAGGACACGGCGGTGCTCCTCCCAAGCAGGGCACACCTCGACCGTGTGCTCCACCGTGTCCTCCGGGTGGTCCTCACAATGACGACACCCGGGCGTGTCCTCCCGCTGTATCCGAAACAGGTACCTCCCGAAACAACCATGTCCGGTTAGCACCTGCGTCAGGCGGAAGGTGAGGACGCCGTGGCGTCTCTCAAGCCACTCCTCAAAGAGGGGACTTACCGCCGCGGTTTCGGCGTGCCCATCGGTTGCGACAGCCGCTCTTTCCATGCCGCCGTGACATCGCGCCGGAGCTTTGTCCGCTGTGCCGCGATTTGCCGCGGCAGCGGAGTGTCACCCCGGCTTAGCACCTCCGCGCGCCAGTTGTACACGCGCGCGAGTGCTACCGCTACTATAAAAAAAGACAGTAGGTACTGTCATTGTTGGAAAACAATGACAGTACCTACTGTCTTTTTTTATCTCTTATGCGGAAGAACTTTTTTATTTCAGATGGAGCAATAGGTTGGTTGATTATATCACAAAGTTTTTACAATGACCCAATCAGTGTATCTCGGTTTTCTAGATCGGTTTGTAGATGGAATGTTCCTAATTTCAATTGTGGATGATTTCATGTTTCGTTCCAGGTAGTCGACTTTGAGCTCAAGTGATTGTATAGTTTTTTTGTTGTTATTATATTTATCTGACAAGAATTGTACAGATTTTTGTTTTTCAATATTTTAAGTTCGAATTTCTGCGTTTTGGCTGCTTATTAAGCTATTTTGAGATCTTATACCTTCAAGAGCTGAGCATAGGGAATTAATTTTGCTAATCTGTGTGATTTGTTTAGCAACAAAGTCAGTAAACATGGATTTCATTTCTTGCATCATCGTTTCTATTCGATACAACTCGGCGTCTTCTGCTCGCTTTCTTTTCCTCTGAGTGATATTATGTTCCATGAATTCAGTAGTAGAACTAGTTGATAGATCTGATTCCGAGTTATGTAGAGGCGAGGATGAAGTCTTTGGAGGTGACCGCAACATTGTGTAACTTGTAGTTCAGTGTAGTTATCCGATGAAATAAATAATTACTTATTACAAATCATGCAATCACAAACCTTGTAAGTAGGTAATCGGTATGTAATGTTTATTTGTCAAAATGAATCAAAGAGTAAAGTAATATAAAATGAATGCTGGCTGATGGCTCCTTCGCAGGTAAGCGCGATCCGGTTACCAACCGAAGCCCGCCGTCCAGAAGCCGAGCGTGCCTTTCGTCTCTGAAGCGCACTGATGTGTGCGCGCGACAAGGATGAACGACAAAAGCCCGGCGCGGCCGTGGCGTTTGTAGTAAGTTCGTTTCGCTATGATTCACACACCACAATGACAAGTCAAAAGTTTTGCACATTGGTGAATTAAAAACTGTTTCACTTATCGTTCATATAAGTAAGTAAAAAACGGTTTAGTGATCCAAGTAGTCCATGCACTGGAGTTCACAACAACATATACTGTATGGTTAATGATTCTTTTATTCACTGACAGCGAATTAATATGAGCGAGCACATTAGATTTGTGTGTTGACGCGTTAGGGCCCGCGGGGGGAATCCTTTTGATATAAGAAACAAAATATTTTGATTCCGAAGTTGGTTCGTTGAATTTTAATGAATAATTGTATTCAATTATAATAATTAACGCATGATATCTGACGGAGAGACAGCCTCGTATGTGTTTTTTAAAAGTGTGACGTCAGCTCAGCCGACGTCACGAATGTTGTCTTGGTGATCACTCATGTTTGATTTTCAAATAAAAGCACTTGTTAATGTTACCGGAGACTCGTTTATTCAACTGACAGCGTAACGACTTTACAGGGAGGTCCGCACTGTCCAGCCGCTCGAACAAGAATGAATCTGAATGTGCATCTAGCGCTCACAGTGCGACCTTATATAGAGGGATTGTCACACATGTACCCACAACAAACGAGGTGGTTAGCTCTTGCAAGAAAAAAGTTATGTCAAGTCATGTCAAAGACAAGACCATAGATAATAGAATATTGCCATACCAAAAAAAGATACGTTCGAAAATACGTTTTGGACGCGACAGTTTATTTACAAACGAGCACAAAAATAGAAAAATCGCATGTCCTTTTTAAATAAATTATTTCAAACTATAGTAATATGGCTCCAATTTTGAACGTGACCATACACATTGAAACATATTTTTGATGTAATCCTTTATTTATTTTAGAAAATGTAAGATAATTACATTAATCAAAAACGATAATTATCTTAAATTACAGCGGTAGATATTACAGTAGCAAAATAATAAAATTAATTCAGTGTCGCAAAGTCAAGGTCGTCACTCATACTGGATTGCACACTGGGTTGACTTTGTTCAATTCTAGTGTGTCAAATTCTAGTTCGGAACTATAATTAGTAAGCCTAGATTGGCTTCTCACATTAGAGGGTCCAGGTGCAGTGGAATATCCATAAGTTCTTGGCTCCTCACATTAGAAGGTACAGCTGCAGTAGAATATCCATAAGCTTCAGTATCATAGGTTGGCTGAGGTTGGATGGGCTGTTGCAATTGTATATTTTGTGATTCTGACGTGTTGCTGTTTTGATTTCTTTGTTTAAAATTTCTTAGTATTGAAATAACTTGATATTGAAATTCGATAACTTCATCGTCATTGAACTTCTCTACTGTTGGAGCAATACTCTTGAAAAATGACATAATTCTGCTGTCATCAGAAGTTTTCTTCTTTTTGCATAGAATCGATAAATTGCATCATTTTTATATCTACTGCACTCAAATTTTTATCTTGCACTTGGTCTTTCTTCTTCTTGATCATTGATGTATCATGGCTGTCATCGCTTTCAGTGTTGCAGGGTGGTACCATATTTGACTCAGTATTTATATGTTGGGCAATTTTTGTCAAAAATTTCATATTGTCGTAGTATGTGTTCTTATGAACTGATGGATTAGCTCCCGATCCCGACTTGCTCTCGCTTAATTTTCTATGACATTTCATCCATTCGTCTCTCATAGATTTCCACTTTTTCACAACCAGTTTTCCTGTAAATAAGTCAAACAGATCTTATTAATTATAATAATTATTTATTATTCCATTTTTTTTCCAGGTATTTAGCAACAGGACATAATTTCGCTGATCTACGATACGGATTCAGAATCGGAAAAAGTACTTTAAGTTATATAGTCAGAGAAGTTTGCCAAAGTATCTGGGAAGAATTGTCAGAAACATATATGATAGTACCAACTAAAAATGAGTGGTATGAAGTTGCTCGCAACTTCTGTTTAAAAGCCAATTTTCCTCATTGCCTGGGTGCTATAGATGGCAAGCACATAAGAGTTATAAAGCCCAAAAGAAGTGGGTCAATGTTTTTAAATTACAAACATTAGTAGTGTATAATTGGGGGTTCTGGATCACTTGCTCTCGCGTTCGCTCGAGCGTGTGATCTAGAACTCCCCAATTATACACTACTATCGTGGTCTGCAATATAGTTCAGCCATACGATGCAAGTTGATTTTAGCGAGTATTATAAACAATGTCACGATTGTATTACAAAGTGTCCTAATAGTGTTCGTACATACACCGACGAATGCCGACCGCGTGTATTGCTCGCGATTCTACTATCGTGATCTGCAATATAGTTCAGCTACCAATTACACCCTGATCATCGTTCATCAAGTGAATATCATATTCTGTCTGTAACTGCTCATTTATAACGAATCCGCTCCGCTAGAAACGTAGTGGAATGCAATGTAGTTACGAACTGTTGTTCATATGCAACTCATTGCTAACAGAGTTATGGCCATCTGTTTTTTGAAACATGATGACGTCACGAAATCCTGCATCGCGCAAGTAAAGTTTTCCGACTAATTAGCATATATATAATCGCCAAATGATAACTATCAATAGCACCCACCTAGTCGTAGAATCCTTCCATTTGTATGAAGAAACTCAGGACAGGAACCAGTATAGAAGATTATTACGTAATGAACGAACGTAAAATATACTTCTGATTCTGATGTGATATGGCGATACAAAAATATAGTGTTCCTCCCATACAAATGGGTGGATTCTCCCACTTGGTGGGTGTTATTATGATAATTAAAGACACTACTTGTTTTTTAATTTGCCATACTTCTACTAGATGATTTATAAAAATCATAGGTAAGTTTTAAATGTAATTATAAAACAAAGAAAATATTTATTGAAAAATTTTATTATCTAAACACCATTTCTTCAAACACAAAACATTTTTTAAAGCACATATTGAGTCATGATAAATACAACTATACATTTCATGAGAATGATCATATTTTTCATACAATCTTACCAAACTAGGACAACCATTATCTTCTAAATTAAAAAAAAAAAAAAAAATTAAAAATGTGTTTATTATCTTAAATCTATACAATTTAGTTGCCGGGGCTTCCCAGAAAGTAATCCGAAGATACTTGTGATGGGATAAACCTCGCTCTTCCTCGATTAATTAACAAATTGTTTCGTTGTGCTAATTAGGTATAAGTTACACATTTTTACAAGAAAAAAGAAAAATAATAATTTGAAAAATAATGAAAATCATGTTTATGGCAGTGTGCGAAACTAGTCTGTTTTGTATAAATGTGTGTTTATACATGTTTATGTATGTGTGTGTGTGTGTGTGTGTGTGAGTGAGTGTGTGAGTTTGCGTGTGTGTGTGTGTGCGTGTGTGTGTGTGTGTGCGTGTGTGTGTTGGAGTGTGTGTATATGTGTGTGTCCGTATGCATGACGTTCAACCCAGGGTCGCCAAGATGTCCTCCACAGCATCATAATTAAGTGTGAAGAGCCAATCCGTCAACGTCTTCTAACACTCATACAACTGCATAGGGTAAATGTTAATTATGCGATTTACTTTATTATAAACGCGTGGGGCTTGAGTTACATTCTGGCGACTAGCAAAAATTGAACGTGCGGAGTATGTAGGGGCAACTATATCACACCGTCTTTTTTTAAGTTTGGCATGGTTAAAGGGTAGAATTTTGTGATATCTTAGGACCATGTGTAGTATGTGGAGTTTTCTAACGGAGAGCAGCTTAGAGCTTGCGTATAAAGTTTCAGTAGGGAACCTGTAGGGCCTACCGTACATGACCTTAATCAAGGATCTCTGTGCCCTCTCTAGGTCTATAAAATACGACTTAGCTGCTCCGCCCCATACCGAGATACAATATGTAATTACAGATTGAGCCAGTGCGATGTAAATTTTATTCAGTAGTTCTGCATTCATAACATGTCTCAGAGATTTGAAAACCCATATAAGTTTTCTTACCCTCCCCATAGTTAGTTCGAGGTGCGGGTACCAGCTCAACCTTTGATCTACTACAATCCCAAGGTACTTGACGGAATTTACCTTTTGAATTGCAGGGCAACTACAGGTAGATTGGGTTGGGGTACGACAAGAATGTATTTTAATGTTAAAGTCAGGCGCAGGCTGAGAGTTAGCGTATTTAGTGAAGCAGACGTAGTTGGTTTTTTGGGGATTTAGCGTAAGTAGATTCTCACATAGCCAATCACTAACTCTAGCCTGTCCCCTCTCAGCCTCCAACCTAACCTTATCCCAGGTCTTAGCTGAGAAGATAATAGCGGTGCCATCCGCGTAGCACAGTATCCTCGCACCGTTGATATGAAGGTTACAGAGTTCGTTGATATAAATCAAGAAGAGAGTCGGGCCGAGGAAACTGCCCTGCGGGACGCCATACATCACGCTCTCTTCGTCACTAACATGGTTTTCAATTTTTACCCCCTGCTTTCTGTTTTGAAGGTAACTGCTGAGAAGAGAGAGAACTGAACCTCGAAATCCTAAGTTCTTCAACCTGCGTATAAGTTTAGAGATAGAGACGGTATCAAAGGCCTTCTTGAGGTCAAGAAAGGCCACTAGGCATTTGTTCCCCTTATCTACTTCCTTGGTTATCACAGCAGCAAGTTCCTCCGTAGCATCCTGGGCCGATATTCCCCTTCTAAAACCATATTGAGAGGAAGATAAGACGTTATACTTAGTCAGGTAGTTGACTATTCTAGAGTTCAAGAGTTTCTCAATGATTTTAGAAATGGAGGTCAACACAGTAATTGGCCGATAGTTGTTAACGTCGTCTCTATATCCACTCTTATACACAGGGGTAACAACGGAGCGCTTAAGAAGGAAGGGGAAGATACCTGTTTTAAAGCATAGGTTGGCCAGGTCACAGATCAGCGGGACTAAGATCTCCTTGGCCTGTTTTAGGAAAAGGGTAGGAATTCCGTCCCACCCTGGTGCACTCCCAGAGTCTAGGGACATCAGTATATTATCAACTTCCTCCTGAGAGGTGTCTAGGAGAACAAAGGAGGACAGATTAGTGCGGTCTGTGTTACGAGATGTAGAAGGTACGTTACTATTTAAGATTTTATGAGCTAGAGTTTGTCCAATGTTAATAAAATAATTATTAACATAGTTAACTGAGTCTTGGGGACATGATTTTACCTTAAGTAGGTCGCTATTTGAGCTCTTGGGAGGTTTATAATTTGTGATATCATTAATGGTTGACCACAATCCCCGAGGGTTCTTAGCAGATGTTTTGATTTTGTCTTTATTAGATTTATTTTTTAGTTTTTTATAAGGTTCCCACAGAAAGTTCGATATCGTCTATATGTAATCACTAGAATTTGATTATGTGGGTTTGATTTGAGTTTAAGGAAGATTGAATTTCTCAGTCTAATACACCGTAGGGCACCTGATGTTATCCAGGGTTTACTCATTCTTTTGCTATTCGTGATTATTACATTTTTAGAGTTCGAAAGTAAAGTTGTCTTGATCAATTCTATAAGCGCAAAGGCGTAGGTATCAGGGTCTTTGAAGATGTTAAAAAAGGAGGTATCACTATTTATTAGACTATTATGAGCATTTTCGTAGTTTACTATTGTTTTGTGCTTTTTAGGTGTATTATAACTATATTTATTCTCGAGAGATAACAAAATCAGGCTGTGGTCTGTTACGGTTGTATTTAAAACCGCTGTAAAAGCTATATTTTTTTGTTTATCAAGACTCAGGAAATGTGATCTAGGCATCCATCCCCCCTCGTGGGTAGGTTGTGAAATGGTAAAAGTCCATGCGTAGATAGCATATTTAAGTAGGTGAGTCTATTGTTTCTTTCATAATTTGTTTCAGTAGGGGAAATAATTAAGTCAATATTAATGTCCCCTAGGATTAGAACGTTTTTACTAGAAGTTATAATATCAAGATGATTGTTAAGGGATGTAATGAAGTTACCTGCATGTAGAAATGATGGGGAGCGGTAGATACCTAGTATAGTGTAATTTTGTATATTTATCTCGAGACCGGTGGCATTTACAAGGTTCAGTTCTTTAAATTTTACTGACAATTTATTTGTGATGTATACAACTACCCCGTCACTTTGGTTAATTTGGTGTTTTGTTTGGAAAGAAGTGAAATTCACTAATTGTGGTATGTTTTTTTTAGAGTTTAACCAACATTCCGTGAGAATCAAAATATCTACTTCATATTTTAATTGAGATAGGGTGAGTTGCAAGTCATCAAAATTTTTATATATACTTCTAATGTTTTGTGTTAATATAATTAAATTCTGTGGAGAATTACCCGTGTTTAATTTTAGTTCCTGTATGTTACACTTTATCGAATCTGATGGTTTAATCTGATCAATTTCCTTCAATGTATGTATGTTATCCATTTAAACATGTCAAGTTAGCACTCTCGGGGTTGCAAACAGGGTAGTTAGATGGTATGAATATTAGCGGATCAGGCTTAAGGATGTATGAATTCAACATTTTGTATAGGGGAAAGCGGGGGGTAACAATTAGCATATTTAGACTAAGTGGAGGTTTTCTACTAATATAGGTTTAGAACTATTGTATCTGGGGTTGTATAAGGCATGTAAGTATGTTGATATGTTATTATTTTGAGCATGTTTTTGTTTTTTGTCAGAGATCAGGTGATGTATATGTGAAATATATCGTTGGTAGTTGTTATTGTGGTATAAAGGTGTGTAGGTATGTAAGGGTTTGTAAGTAGATTTCTGTGCGGACTCTAATGTATAGTAGACGTTTGATATTACTTTTATCAAACTAGGCAATTCATACCCAACTTGACCAAGGCAACATTGTGTGAAGACGTGTATAAGTGTGTAGAGGTGTATAAGTGTGTATACATGTATAAGTCGGTGTGTAGGTTTCTGTGCGTGTTTTGTTGTATAGTAGCCATTTAACATATTATTTAACAGACTAGGTTTAGGGCCTAGATAAGCGGTTTTAAGTAGGAGAAACAGTTTTGAGATATATATACCCATAGTTAGTCATTGTTCTTGCATAAATTGTTGCACCTGTGCTTCGTGTTGTATATGGATAATTTTAGACGTGTCATCTTTCCGGATCAGAACCTTTCCCAAAGAAGTCCAGCAGTATTTATATTTTTCGGCCTTTTTCAGGTCTCGAGCCAAGAAAAACAGTCGAGCCCCCTTAGGAGTAAGTTGTTCACTTATAAAAACAGGAGTATCTTCGTTGCTTGTGAGGCCTAGATGTTTAGCCTGTAGTCGTGTCTTGTTTATACGGTTGAAGTCTTTCACTTTTTTTAGGAGGTCGGATCACAGTATTGCTGACCTTAATTGCACCACGACTGTAGGTTTCTTCTCCCCTTCACCTCGGGGTTTTAGGCGGAAAATATCACTTATATCGCATCCATTTAAACCTAGATGAATGGTTTTTGAGAGATTTTCCACCATTTGTATCAAATCGTCCCTGGTTTCCTGGGGCTTTTAGGGACATTTTTAATTTCTACGCAGGTCTTGCGCGACTGCCATGTAAAATATAAAATAATTATTTAAAATCAAATTAATGTTATCAGTTATTCAATTTTTATTTAACCGTTGATAAATTCTCATTTTAAAATTTCTCAGTTTTTTATTTCAGAATTTCTTATTTCGGGTTTTTTAAATATCTTATTTTTCAATTTTCGATATTACATCGAAACTCTGAAAAAGTACATGTAAAATATAAAATAATTAGTTAAAATCAAATTAATATTATCAATTATTCAATTTTTATTTAACAGTTGATATATTCTCATTTTAAAATTTCTCACTTTTTAATTTCAGAATTTCTTATTTCGGGTTTTTTAAATATCTTATTTTTCAATTTTCGATATTACATCGAAACTGAAAAAGTACATGTAAATATAAAATAATTATTTTAAATCAAATTAATATTATCAATTATTCAATTTTTATTTAACAATTGATAGTTTCTCATTTTAAAATTTCTCAGTTTTTAATTTCAGAATTTCTTATTTCGGGTTTTTTAAATTTCTTGTTTTTCAATTTTGATTTTACATCGAAACTCTGAAAAAGTACATGTAAAATGTAAAATAATTATTGTAAATCAAATAAATATCATCACTTATTCAATTTTTATTTAACAGTTGGTAAATTCTCATTTTAAAATTTATCAGTTTATAGTTTTAGAATTTCTTATTTCGGGTTTTTTAAATTTCTTATTTTACAATTTCGATTTTCTATCGAAACTCTGAAAAAGTACATGTAAAATATAAAATGTAATAATTAATTTAAATCAAATAAATATCATCACTTATTCAATTTTTATTTAACAGTTGGTAAATTCTCATTTTAAAATTAATCAGTTTTTAGTTTTATAATTTCTTATTTCGGGTTTTACAATTTCTTATTTTTCAATTTTAATTTTTCATCAAAACTGAAATAGAACTTGTATAATTATTTTTAATTAAATAATTATTCTCACATTTCTTTATAAAGACTGTTATCTAATTAATATAACGAATATTTCAGTTTGTAAAAAAATAGATTTATAATGAAAAAATGAGATTAAACAGATTTATATTAAAGTTGTACACAAATTAGAAAAATTGCACATAAAGAAATGAATTTTAATTACATTTAAGAAGGTTTACTGTATAGAACAGGCTGAATATCTTTAAATTCAGCCTTTCCAGTATTAACAAGGTGTGTTAAAGCCTTCCACACAACACTATCTTTAT
Source organism: Tholera decimalis (assembly GCA_943138885.2). NCBI lineage: Eukaryota > Metazoa > Arthropoda > Insecta > Lepidoptera > Noctuidae > Tholera > Tholera decimalis. Next base: position 14,935,678 of record OW964551.2, read on the forward strand.
CGGTTGATAATTTTAAAGTTACAAGAGATTGTTTCCAACGCCCGTTTTGTGCAAGTTTTTCGACTTCATCCGTATTATAAATTCTTAATTCAAAATAATATTTTCCAAGCCTGCTCGGGTCTGATTGGAAGGTATAACCATCAGCCACTCGCTGAGTCAAGCAGCTCTTCAGAGTGGCAGCACGGATCAGCGGTCGAGCCGACTCATCCTGAAATGCATAAGAAAGGTTGTTTTAATTAAAAATAATAAACCGCAAGGCAAATAATAAAAAAAGTTTTTTTTATTAAAAATAGGTTCGCGTTTGACCACTATCTCACCTGATGGTAAGTGATGATGTGATCGAAGACAGAGCACGCTTACCTAAAAGTAACCTATTCGCTCTGGACTTAAAGACTCCTAGGTAAATAAAAAAATTAGAGACTTCCACGTTGTTTAATCTACCGTTACCATAATTATAAGTAATTATGATAACGCTATTAGAAAAGTCTATTTAAACTCTTATGTCCTCAAACAAGTATAATTTTGATGGAGAAAACCACACACTTTAAAACACTAATACTTTGTGAATGCTTTTAAATGAAATGGAAATTTAAATTGTTTGAAAAAAAAAACTTACCTCAGAATCTGAAACGATGGTATTCCGTTTTCTTTTCGGAGCTGGTGTTGTAACAACTGGCAGCCCGTCGCTATCAGACTCTGATTCTGAAGCGAAAGGGCTTTTAGAAAGCTTTCTTTTTCTGAGACACTTTTTTATCTCTCTTCACAGCTATTTTTTTTGAGCTGGCGTTCCTTTTTTCTTTTATTGGTCGAGATGTTGAAGGCGTGAAGTCCTCTTCTTCAACCGAAAAAGGATTATTCATCGACTGCGCCCTGAAGACATGATTAAAATGTAATACATATTTTTATTACCAACATTCCTAGCAAAAATGAAATAACAGCACTCATATTCTTAAAAGGGCTAGGTAGAGGTGTGTTATTAGCCTCCCGTCTTACTTTTCACAGGAACTTTTTGAGTTCTCATCAAATAGGACATAAATACATTTACAATATCAGAAAAATCAATTCTTGAATTATTATCGGTGCTTACAACATTGAATAAGTCATTATTTGGTTCTAGAACTCAGCGTCAATACTTCATGTTGTACAATAGTAGTATGGTTATTAAACTACTGCGTGAGGAGAAGCAAGTGAAATAACTCATTAATACATTTTAATTAGATCTGGATTCGAACCCAAAACTTGCATTCGACAGTTATCCTGATGTCAGCTGGGCTACAGGGAACGTAAGAAAGAAAAAGTGTTATTATAGTTTACGTATATGTCGCAGATCGCCAATGGAATGTCAAGCGTTTATCATAATTTTAATTTAGTTTGTTTTATTTGATTTTTAGTCTGGCAATGCTTGAGTGTGTTTAGTCGATTAAGTTGTCGTTGGTCATTTTTGATGTTGATAAAAAGGCGGTAGTCTTGTGCAGTTGACACATTCGGATTGTGATCGTGGCGACCAACGGACGACTTGGCTAACCTCACTACATTCCATTTTATTTTAATTTTCAATCCGAAAATAGATCTTTAATCTTTTATTATTTTTTATTGTAAAGTGTTGCGAACAGTAAAGTTGAGTGTACCGAACTGTGCCTGTGTATTATTTCACGTCGGACTCCACGTGCCATCATGACAGACCAACAAAATAATGAAGACACCCCTCATCTGTCAACATCAGAAGTGGGATGCCCACGTGCTACCCAGCCTGAACCTGAGGCAGACGAAAAATGGCGCCTGATCTTGGAGCAATAGAACCAGAACTTTCTTGCAATGTTGCAATGTCACCTGCTTCTAGCAAGAAAGTGCAGCTACCCGAGTTTGATCCTGAACAACGTCGTGTGGACTTGTGCGTGGTTAACTCGCCTACTGGTACTTTCCGTCACTCTGGTGAGTCTTCTAATTTCTGTTATGATTCTGGAGCAGAGTGTTCATTAATGAGAGATTCTATTTCGTGTAAATTTATTGGTGAGCGTAATTATACTGTCGTTACTATGACGGTTATTGGTCAAACATTTTAGTTAATGTTGATATTGGTAACATTGCTTTAGATATTGTTTTTCATGTTTTACCTGATGAATATCTTCAACATGACATAGTGGTTGGACGTGAAATTTTGATTAATTACTTGGTGATTAACATGACTTCTAAAACTTTAATCTTTTCGAAAAACTTACCTCATGTGAATATTTTAAATGTCGATTCGAATGTTGAGTCAAGTATCGAATTACGTACCATTTTAAATGTAGAGTCAGATGCAGTTAAATTTAATGGTATTGATACGGACGTTTCTCCGGATATCAAAGCAAGACTTATTTTAATTTTAAATCAATTTTCAAATAATTTTATTTTTGGAACACTTAGCTCTCCCGCTAATACTAACCCTATGGAAATAAGACTCAAAGATCCTAATAAGACAGTTTATCGTCGTCCTTACCGGTTGAGTTCCCAGGAAAGACAGGTAGTGCATAATAAAATTGAAGAACTACTCTCCTCTAATGTGATCCGCCCAAGCTCCTCACCTTTCGCCAGTCCTATTCTTCTGGTGAAGAAGAAGGATGGCAGTGACCGCATGTGCGTTTATTATCGCGAATTGAACGATAACACAGTACCTGACAGATTTCCATTGCCAATGATTTCCGACCAAAGTAATAGTCTTCACGGTACTCATTACTTCACTACTCTTTATATGGCTAGTGCATTCCACCAAATACCAGTTCATCCGGATTCCATTGAACGCACCACAGCTGTAGAGTCTAAATACCACTCATATGAGTTGGAGACTCTCGCAGTTGTGAATGCTGTTCGGCAACAACTATTTTACAGTCATGACCGATTGTCACACTCTTGAGTCCACTCGTAAAAAGCTAGATCTCACACCTAGGGTTCATAGGTGGTGGGCATTTTTGCAGTCGTTTGACTTCAACATCATTCGTGTTGATGGAAAACGGATGCAACATGCTGACTTTTTCTCTCGAAATCCCGTACCTGACAAAACCCCTTTTAGAAAGGTAGAGCAGAAGCATATCAATATCACGAATTTCTCTGCCATTTGGTTGCTGGCTGAGCAACAACGTGATGATGAGATCTCTGAACTTATGGTTAAAATTAAAGACGGGAATCTTGACAATGATATCGCAAATACTTACGAGATCAGATCTGGTGTTTTACATCGTAAGATACAGCGCAACAATAGGAGTTTATGTTTGCCTATAGTACCTAGAGCTTTGAGATGGTTTATTGTTGGCACCACTCACGAGTCCATTATGCACCTGGGATGGGAGAAAACCCTTGAAAGGATGTACGATTTGTATTGGTTTGAGCATATGGCAAGATTTGTTAGGAAATTTGTTGAGAGTTGTGTTGTTTGCAAAATTTCCAAATCGCACTCAGGCAAAGTTTCAGCGGAATTACATCCCATTCCTAAAATTGCGATCCCTTGGCATACCCTTCATATTGATGCTACAGGCAAGTTAAGTGACAAAAATGATAAGAAAGAGTATGTCTTTGTTCTCATTGACGCTTTCACAAAATATGTGCTTCTACATCACACCCTGAACATTAATAGTGCTAGTGCTATTCGTGCTTTAAAAAGCTGTGTCACATTGTTTGGAGCGCCGACGCGAGTAATCGCAGACCAGGGCCGTTGTTTTGCAAGTACCGACTTTCGCGAGTTTTGTTTCTCTCGTAATATTAGTTTGCACTTAATTGCTACTGGTAGTTTCCGCGCGAATGGTCAGGTTGAGAGGGTTATGAGCACTCTAAAAAATATGCTCACAGCAGTAGAGACTAGCAAGGACCGTTCATGGCAAGACTCTCTCCCAGATGTGCAGTTAGCTCTTAATTGCACTGTGAACAGAGTAACCAAACACAGCCCTCTAGAACTTCTCATAGGTAAAGTCGCACGTCCTCTAGATTTAATGTTTCCTGATGAGCCCGAAATTAGTATTGACGAAGTAAGATCTGACGCTGTCGTTAACATGAATAGGAGTGCAAATTATGAAAAAGCAAGATTTGATTCCAATAAAGTAAGTTTGATCGATTTGTCGTAGGTGATTTTGTTCTCTTGAAAAACGAAGAGAGAAATCAGACAAAACTTGACCCTAAGTATAAAGGCCCATTTAAGGTCGTTGAAGTGTTAGACGGTGACAGATACAATTTAGAATCTCTAACGAATAATCACCACTATAAATATGCTCACGATCGCCTCAGAAAAATGCCTGATTCTAATGTTCCAATGGAAATTAACGATGATGTAGAGGCTAATGAATGAACCTGTTTAATTTTTGAAATTGTAAATTTTTTATTTCAATCATTACTCTTTCCCTATACGTTACCGCTGGTTAAGCGAGTTAGTTATGCAAACTATCGCTGGTTAAAGCGTTAGTGGTGTTCTCGCTGGTTAAGCGAGTTGTGTTTACTATCGCTGGTTGAGCGTTAGTGTTATAATCGCTGGTTAAGCGAGTTGTGTTGACTTTCGCTGGTTAAGCGTTAGTGTTATAATCGCTGGTTAAGCGAGTTGTGTTGACTTTCGCTGGTTAAGCGTTAGTGTTATAATCGCTGGTTAAGCGAGTTGTGTTTACTATCGCTGGTTAAGCGTTAGTGTTATAATCGCTGGTTAAGCGAGTTGTGTTGACTATCGCTGGTTAAGCGTTAGTGTTATAATCGCTGGTTAAGCGAGTTGTGTTTACTTTCGCTGGTTAAGCGTTAGTGTTATAATCGCTGGTTAAGCGAGTTGTGTTGACTTTCGCTGGTTAAGCGTTAGTGTTATAATCGCTGGTTAAGCGGATTATGTTGACTTTCGCTGGTTAAGCGTTAGTTGTTGAAACGCTGGTTAAGCGTGTTGTGTTGACTATCGCTGGTTAAGCGTTAGTGTTATAATCGCTGGTTAAGCGAGTTGTGTTTACTTTCGCTGGTTAAGCGTTAGTGTTATAATCGCTGGTTAAGCGAGTTGTGTTGACTTTCGCTGGTTAAGCGTTAGTGTTATAATCGCTGGTTAAGCGGATTATGTTGACTTTCGCTGGTTAAGCGTTAGTTGTTGAAATGCTGGTTAAGCGTGTTATGATGTGCTTTCGCTGGTTAAGCGTTAGTAGTTGAGACGCTGGGTAAGCGTGTTATGGTGTGCTTTCGCTGGTTAAGCGTTAGTATGTTAATATCACTGGTTAAGCGTTATTATTATTATCACTGGTTAAGTGATAGGATTTGTAACGCTGGTTAAGTGCTGAGGATTTGTTTGATGGAGTCTGAAATGCTTTCAGAATTTTGTGCTTTGAGTACTGTTTAATTTTAGTTTGTTATGTTTGGTTCTCAATCAATTAAGCTTTCTTATTATGAGTATTGCGTTTTAATCTGACCCAATTACTTTTGTGAGAATGCCCCTGATGTGGGTCAGGATAGCCGAGCGAACTAGTTACTTTTCTGGATTATCTGTCATTTGAGGTACCTCATCCCACGAGGTCGTGTGAAGGTCAGAGATGGCCGTGTCGCAGATCGCCAATGGAATGTCAAGCGTTTATCATAATTTTAATTTAGTTTGTTTTATTTGATTTTTAGTCTGGCAATGCTTGAGTGTGTTTAGTCGATTAAGTTGTCGTTGGTCATTTTTGATGTTGATAAAAAGGCGGTAGTCTTGTGCAGTTGACACATTCGGATTGTGATCGTGGCGACCAACGGACGACTTGGCTAACCTCACTACATTCCATTTTATTTTAATTTTCAATCCGAAAATAGATCTTTAATCTTTTATTATTTTTTATTGTAAAGTGTTGCGAACAGTAAAGTTGAGTGTACCGAACTGTGCCTGTGTATTATTTCACGTCGGACTCCACGTGCCATCATGACAGACCAACAAAATAATGAAGACACCCCTCATCTGTCAACATATATATTATTCTCAGAAGTCTTTTAGGCGAATTAAGAAAAGAACCCAAAATATTATGTTCTACAGCCTGGCTTGCTGCCATAGGAACCAGTCCCTTATAAAATATTTAATAATATATGGAGAAAATACATACATACTTACTGCTGGAAAACACAATTTTACACAACACAACACAACTTACTATGATAATGTACTATGAAGGAATGACATGGATTTCTGGACAAACTATTTATACGCTATAAAAATAAGGTAGGGTTTATATTAACTATTGCAAACACAGTATTAATATTTTTTCATGAAATACTTTCGTATGTCAATCTTATGCACTCATTAAATAAAGTCTACTTTCATTTATCCATGTATCGGCACTATGCACACAGCCATCGATTCCCTTTTTGGGACGACGGCGACACGAAGACTCGATTACCTGAGACGAAATTCTAAAAAGGAAGTTGTATGTACTTTAACCATCTAATACTGATCTGTAAGAGTGTCACATTGAAATGGTTATCACTGGATCTTAAAACGAAAGCTAAAATAATATGACCTCTGATATTTTTCTTTATTTAAAATAATAATATATATTTAAATTGCATTTTAAAATATGCCAAACATTAAAAACTGTATTAAATCACATTCACATTGTAGGATCTCTCAGAACAATAGTGGCGAATAACTGACGCAGAATTATTTATTGTGGTAATGAAATCAATGATAGAACTCTATTTATAATTTATATTAAATTAAACAATGACAAAAATAGAACATGAAAACAAAATCCAGACAGGAACAAATATATTTTATATTTTGTTCCGTGCGGGAATCGAACCCGCGACACTTGGCGCATTTAGTAGCTACTTTACTACTATTTTACTACTTTTATAAACTAATATTTACATTGTGATGCATCGAGACGAGCTCTTATTCAATGCGCCAAACGTGTTGTCGAAAATGTGACGAAATCCTGGATCGCTTTAAAGATTGGGAGATTTACGATGATCCTTGGGTGGCTCATAAATAGAATCCAATTCCTTCATTTCCCCAAGTTACTAAACGGTGTCACACCGTCGTTCCGGATACCTGAGATGAAATTCTTAAAAAAAAATGAAGTTGTATGTATTTATGACATCGCTGCTATTGAAATATATAAAATGTATCCGTATCCAAGACACCGATGACATCAATTTGTAGTTTTATTAGTATGATCCACTATAGGTAATAGATGTATCAGCTTGTAATCGTTGTAGATAAATTCTGTCTTTAAAGATTCTATAACCGTCTATCATCTTTTAGCCATGTACAGACGCCAATCGTCTATAAACATGAATAAGCTAATTTAGAAACTTCGACATCGTAGAATGTAATACAATATTGAATCTGTATCACTGTTGCTCATTGGAAATAATCAAGCTCAAAACATCAAAAAAGTCTGATCAAACGAGTCGAACTTGATATTGTTGTTTATAAACCTTATGAACACAACGTGCCGTTGATTATTGTGGCGTTCTGCATAACGCTTGTTCTCGATAAATATTGAGATATGCAATTACCGTTTAGAAGAAATGATCGGTTCGTTGATATCTGAGATACCCGATGAATCGCGAGCAATACACGCGGTCGGCATTCGTCGGTGTATGTACGAACACTATTAGGACACTTTGTAATACAATCGTGACATTGTTTATAATACTCGCTAAAATCAACTTGCATCGTATGGCTGAACTATATTGCAGACCACGATAGTAGTGTATAATTGGGGAGTTCTAGATCACACGCTCGAGCGAACGCGAGAGCAAGTGATCCAGAACCCCCAATTATACACTACTAACATTACTTTTCAATTGTTTTAATGGCGGTAGTTGATACAAATTATAATTATATTTTCATTGATGTTGGTGCATACGGCAAAGAATGTGATTCAAATGTTTTCAAGGAGACTGCTTTTTGGAAAAGCTTAGTGAACAAGACGTTAAATTTGCCAACGCCTGCACAACTGGAAGAATCAAATGTCGATCTACCCTACATTTTTGTTGGGGACGAGGCTTTTGCGTTACACGAAAACATACTTCGCCCATTCAGTGGCCAAGAGCTGAATGCGACTAAATCGGTCTTTAACTATCGTTTGACCCGAGCAAGGCGATATGTAGAATGTGCTTTTGGCATTATGGCTAATAAATGGAGAATTCTCCATCGTCCTCTAGATGTGTCACTTGATTTAGCAGTTAAAATTGTAAAAACGTGTTGTTATCAACCATCAATCTTGGCCCTGAACTATCGGCTTTACCAAGGTCGCCATCAATACAATACAATACTATGACAGCAAGTACAGTTCGTAATCATTTTGCGGAATACTTTATGTCTGAGCACGGACGAGTACCATGGCAAATTAAATATTGTTAACAATTTATTAAATATATATGTATATTCAAACATACTTACCGTATTTATTTTTTCCACATCCGACAGCGATTCAAAATCGTCATTAATAATTATACATATTTCACGCCAAGCCTGTAGAGTTTTCCTTTTATCTTTATAGCTTTCAAGGGTTTTATCCCACAGCACATCTCTTTCCTCCACCAAAGAAATGAATGTTTCTTTGTCGAAGTTATCCATCATATATTACTAAAACAAAAAACACGCCACACGACTAAACTTGATCACAGTCAATACAACACTAGCCATATTCTCATCTATGCCAGCCATAGCGCGGGCGCAAGGCGTACGCGGGGAGGGTGCCGAGCGCGGGCAGGGCGAGTGCAGGGTTGGCGCGAGGCGGGCGCGGGGCGTGCGCATGGCGTGCGCGTGTAGACCTCGTTAAATGCAATTTGAGATCTATTGATGCATTATAAGGCTCAAATTCTTATTTAACAAATTTCAGTGCGAGTTGGACGCGGGTGGCGTGCACTGAGCGTGCGCGTGTCGTGTGAACGCGCCCTTATCTAACTGCACTTCAGTAATATCTGGATAACTTGCATCAGCATAGTCGAGAATAGGGAAAAGAAGAGATCGGGCAAGCGCAGTTTTAGTGGCAGTTGGCAGGAAATTGCGCAATCTGCGTAAAGACCCCGCAGGGGCAAACAGTTTGCGGCTTACTTCCTGCAACTGGGGATCCCAAGACAAATCCTTATCAATGTAAACACCAAGATCCTTTACTGAGTAACAGTATGGTATAGCAACTCCATCAAAATGGACTTGGGGAAGAGTCGTCCAGTCAATTTTGGAACGTAGCCTTGGGCTGCCAACAATAATTACTTGCGTCTTCGCAGGATTAACCCTCAAACCATGATTCAAACTGCAATCAGAAATACGCGCTAAGTCTTTATTCACTATCTTCACCGCCTCAGACAATTCCTCAACTGGAGCTTGTGAATAAATTTGCAGATCGTCAGCATAAAGGTGGTAGGATGAGAGAAGTTCATTAGAAATGGAATTTATAAATATGGCGAAAAGAAGAGGAGAGAGAACGCCCCCCTGTGGTACGCCAGCAGTAATATTACACCATGAAGATGAACCTTCAATGCAAATACGTTGCCGGCGGCCACACAGGTAACTACGAAACCAATCAATTGCTGTTGGAGATATGTTAAGAGAGCAGTACATCAAAATCGACAGTGTTAAATGCATTACTGAAATCAAGTAAGGAAAGGACCGTCAGTTTCCCACAGGCCATACCTGATCTTATATCGTCCGTAATGGATCCGATTGCGTTTCTTCGGCGCACTTAAATAATGCCGAATATAGACTTAAAATAGTCTAAAATTCGTACTAATATTATTGCTATTGCGTTTGTTAATTAATTATGTCCACAACACTATTTATGTCCAATTCGGACTTAAATTATGTCTAAGCGTGACTTTTGCTATTCCGTTTCTGACAATTTGACAGTTCGTTGGCTTTAAATGAACTTATACGTCTAGGAAGTGTTATTCTTTAAGTTCACACCTATTTAGTCCGTGCGTAAGCTAAGTTTCTTCAGAAAATAGTGAAAAATGTTTCCTTATGGCTGGGCTATCATTCAAAGAAGACACAATGAAGAACGGCAACGGTATAAGTACGAAATTTATATTATAGAAACTTTGCTTTTCTTTTATACGGTGTAAGCATAACATAACCTAACTTTTTTCGTTGTAGGGCTGCGAGAAGGATAGCGCATCGCCATATTCGGGACCATTCCAACCCTTTCGACGTGCCTGCAGAGGTTTTTACCAAATTATACAGGCTCTCCAAAAGAACTGCGCATTTTTTAGTGGAGTGTATTCACCAGAATTTAAATCGACAAAGGCAGCACGGAATTCCTGTGCATATCAAAGTTTTGGCTTCACTCCCATTTCTTTGGAGATGGCGGCTACCAAACAACGGTTGCGCAGGGGCAGTATTTAGGTTTATGTCAGCCATCTGTAAGCAAATGCTTACAAGAAGTTGCTGATGCAATTATAACTGTTTTCTTGAACGGTATGGTGTTATTTCCAGAGACTGAAGAGGAAAGGACAGAAAATAAACAGAGGTTTTTACAGATAGCTGGGTTTCCTTCAGTCTTGGGTTTGATAGACTGTAGTCAAATCTCCATTGTTCACCCAAAAGACACAGCACTTGTGCCAGTGAGATTATTTTTTAATCGCAAAGGCTTTTATAGTCTTAATTGCCAATTTGTAGTAATGCAAAGATGGAAATTATTCATTTCAATGCCACTTTTCCTTGATCAACACATGATGCAGCGGTCTGGCAAGGGTCCAGTTTGAGCCAATTATTGAAAACCAATTATGTTAACGGAGTTTCAGCTGGTAAATGGCTTCTAGGAGACTCTGGATACGCCCAACTGCCGTGGCTAATGACCCCGTATGCTGATGCGGATGAAAATGCACCTGAGGCTAGACACCTGAGGCGCATACCAAAACGAGGGTCCTTATTGAAAAATGTTTTGGAGTGATGAAAACAAGATTTAGATGCATTCACAAGCACAGGACCTTGCATTATGACCCCGTGAAGGCAACTAAAATAATAGCAGCTGTAGTTGTTCTCCATAACCTAGCAATTAAGAGAAATGAACCTTTACCAGATGAATTGGAACTCGAAGACAGATTGCGGCCAGCAGATGATCCTCCCAGGGATATGAATTTTTTAAATGTGGCACGAAATATTCGAAATAATATCACAAGACAATACTTTGCATGATGTGTTTTAATTAAAGATTTAAATTAAAGAATTAATAAAACTTAATTTCGAAAAAACTATTTATTTTTATTGATCGCTTCGACGAACATGGTAGCGGCACGCATTATGCAATCGCCAAGATACCGAGCGGCCTCTGTCTGCGCATTGGCGAGCGCCATTTGCGCTTGGGCTCCCTCCCTTAAAGCCGCTATCATGGCATCTTCTTGCGGGGTGGCTGAATCGGCTGGCGGCACGAGCGTCCGGGGCGTTGCTCGACGCGCATTGCGGAGCTCGAGGCGCGGAGTGTTGCGCACCACGCCGTCCTCCAGTCTCTGTTCAGGGGTTGAGGCCACGATGTGTTCACGACTGCAACTGACCGTCGCCAGATCCCTATTTGCCGCTGGCATCATCAACGCGTCTACCGCAATTCGACCAACGCCAGGTGCTGTCGGTATTGATGACGCGTCCGTCGCCATTGAAGTGACGACAGTCGCCCCATCGTGACTCTCCGTCGGTGTCAACGCGTCCACCAGAGCCGCTTCCTTCGGCGGCTCTTCTTCAGTGTCTGAATGTATATCTTGCATAGTACAATAACAAGGATAAATTCATACAATTGTACCACTATGAAGTCAATTTCGGAATAACATTATGCATAAAACTCTTTTTGACATGACTTCAGTATTTATTACTCATACCATTAATAATGAGGTTATTCTATAATTACCAAAATTGACCATAACGCTTAGTGAAAACTACATCAAAATCTAATCAGTAGAACTCAAGTCATAATAAAGGCACTGTTTAAACTTATTTATAAAATTAACAAATCTTATTTATATAACAAATCTTATGTATATAATAATGTTGTTGTTAATAGGTAAAATATACTCACAACTGTTACTGCGTCTAAAATCACCGTCTGCTTGGGCTTTGGCAGTTGAGTATCATCCAAAACCTGTAGTCAAAATAAAATCAACTTAACATTAGACCATTACTGGTAATAATATGACGACTGCTACAAGCATTGCCATAACACACTCACCATGACTATGTTTTGTTTAACATGAGGATCCGGAACATCAATAACGGGCTGTGGAGTCCCTGGGACAATAATAATACTCTGTAAGAAAATTACAAGTCAAGGATCAAGGTTTTCCGTTCCGTTCAGGAAGGACATGTTTATAATATTAATGCTATGTAATGTATGCAGTTTTCAAAATTAACACAATTGTGATGATTGATGCAATCATGAAAAAATAAGTAAATTTTCTAATATAGAGCTTACAAAAAACTAATGCCAATAACTTACAGGTTCCACAGCTCCAGGCAATCCATATATAGTTGATGTCCCCTCTATATTTATTGTTTTTTTTCTCTAATTCTGTCAAGCAGATATCTGCTGGAGGACCACCTCCAGTCCTTTGCATAGATGCACGCTGTGTTTCGCCCTGCGTGCTAATAACTTGTATGTCTGAAAAATTTAGATTATACATTTAACAATAACTAATATCCAAGTGGGTAAAGTAGGTTGGTTATGATTTAAATTTTAAAAGTTCACTGATATTTTTAGTACAAAATTAGGACAATTTAATGTATGAAGCACCACTAACTAACCTCTAACCAATCTTTCTGTGTCTTACGAACACCTCCCATTCCATTGAGGCCTTCTGTCAGTTCAGTCCACAATCTTTTGGTAGCCGGCAACTGAGAATTTCCTGTTGATAAATAAAGACAAATGAAGTATAGGTAAGTATAAAAACATCATGTTTTATTGGATGCTAATTATTTATATTATATGTTATGTTATAATTTAACTAGAATAAATGATTGTGAATGTAATAACAAACGTTGCAATGCGATATGACTACCAAACTGAATTTACACAGGAATGCTTGTAGATAGGTTATGTTAGAGTGCAATCTATGATTATGATCAAATGTAAAATGAACTTGCTATTCTGTAAATAGATGGATGGATGAGTAGGGTCAATCGATAGAATATAATATAACAATTTACACTATTATAACTAAAATTCACATGAAATATTTTGTAAACATACCGTTAACCATTTCCGGATTCCTCATCAAGAAGTTTAATAAATATTGTTGCTGTTCTTTCTCTATTCTTGGCTTCAATGTATCCATATTTATTAAAATTTTAATAATTCTTGCGAAAACTCACACATAAAATAATCACGACAGACTTGACAACTTGACAGACTAGCGGTGGTGTGGTGTTGCCATTTGCGGCGGCAAACGAACGTAATTATGTCCATTTCCATAGACGTAGAATTAACTTCAAATTTAGTGACGTGAACTTATTTTAACAGAAACGTAACGTAACGCTTTAGGTTATAGATATGGACATATTTAGTAAAATTTTAGTCTGTCATTATTTAGGTTCGGAGAGAAACGCAATCGGACCCAATGTTTACAAGAGCTGTGGTAGTGCTATGATGGTAAAAATTAAGGAGCCTGTTTTACAGAGGAAAGCACTAAGCTGATTATGGATAAGGCGTTCACTTTGGATAGGAACGGTAAAATGGAGATAGGTCGGAAATCAGAAAAAGAAACAGGATTACATTTATTGGAAGTGGGGTTATTTGAGCTTCTTTCCATAAAATGGAAAGACACCAGAGGATACAGAATAATTAAGGATATGACAAATGACAGGAAGGATTTCGTCCAAAATAGGTAGTACCATCTTGCGACTTACACAGTCACTACCAATAGCATTCGACGTGATTGATAAAATACTCTTTTTAACATCAAAACTATCAAATTGATTAAAAATAAAAGGAGAATAATCGGGAGTGGGAAGAGACGAAAGATTATCTAGAGTTTTGCTTTTAACAGCCCAATTGAAGCTACAAGATGTGGAAAAATGCTGATTGAGCAATTCAAGTTCTACATCTTTAGGAATAGACTCTTGACATGACTTCCCAATTCCCATTGATCTAAGAAATTTCCAGACTTTAGCTGGATCACTGTTTACAACGGTCTTATGAACGTGGCGGCGTTGGGCATCCCTACAAACCAAGTTGCTGCGATTGCGGATAGCGACGTATTTTTCTCGACTTTCACGACTGGGTTTGCACTTGAATTTAGATTTTGCTGCTGCCTTTTTTTGCAATACCACCTTTCCATCATCTGATAGCCACGGAGCAGGCAGATGCTTAATCTTTACCAAGTGAACAGGTGCATGTACGTAAAATAGCTTGATAAGGTTGGAATTGAGGAGGCTAACTTTGTCATCAATCGACTCTGTATGAACGAGATCAGACCAGTCAATATTGCTAGCATCCTTTCGAAGACTTTCCAAATTCATTCCACCAAAACTGCGCTGAAGAATACTTTTGGGTTTAGACTTAGGAGGGCGAATTTTGTAAGATACGAAAATTAAGTCGTGGTAGGAGAAAGCCTCGGCTGAACATTGCCCATGCTTAGCGACGTGTTGTGTAGAAGAAACTATATTGTGTTGTGTAGAAGAAATTATATTATTATTATAAATTGCAAGATTGCGAGATAGATTGGAGTGAAGAAGAGCGCGAATTATTTTTGAGAAGACGTGTTGAAGTCTCCCATAACTATCGTATGCCTGGCATAAGTCTGACTAGTAGACTCTCAAAAGAGGAAAAGAAATCAATATGCAGAGAAGGACAATAATAGAATCCCAGCAAAACCTTCAAATGGTGTAGTTCAACTTCTATAAAGAGATGCTCGCCAGCATTCGACGGTGGTGGTTGCGCTGAAATGTCAATAACAGAAAACGGAATATTTGCACGCGGATAGATGGCAACACCACCACCCCCGCCGCTTGTGCGATCATTCCTTATTATTATTTTTTTTTTATTTTTTTTTTATTTAGAATAGGTTCGCGTTTGACCACCATCTCACCTGATGGTAAGTGATGATGTGGTCGAAGATGGAGCACGCTTACCTAAAAGTAACCTATTCACTCTTGACTTAAAGACTCCTAGGTTATAGCTATCGGGAAACACAGACTCCGGCAGGGAATTCCACTCCTTAGCCGTACGCACAAGGAAGGTATTCCCAAAACGTTTGGTGCGTATGGGTGGGATGTCCACCATGTAACGATGGCGCTTCGCCGTTTGTCTCGTAGTCCGATGATGGAACGGGCTTGTTGGAATTAAATTGTGTAATTCCATCGCACACTCCCCGAAATGTAACCGATAAAAAACCGATAGACTTGCAACTCGTCGTCGATGTTCAAGGCTCTGGAGCTTTGATTCGACCAGTGCATCGTTGCCAATGAGTCTTTTGGCCCGCTTCTCGATAGACTCAAGCGCGTCCAGTTGGTATTTAGCAGATCCATCCCAAAGATGAGAGCAGTACTCCATACACGACCGAACCTGGGCTTGATAGAGATTGAGCAACTGTTCGGGTGTGAAGTACCGTCTCACCTTTGCTAGGATTCCCAACTTTTTTGATGCTAGTTGAGCCTTAGCCTCGATAAACGGGCCAAAATTGAGGGTAGAAGTTAATGTTACCCCCAGAAGCTCGATATGGTCAGTTATCGGCACAGTTACACCTCGGAAAGTAGGAGCCGGTTCAAATTGGCTCCTTTTTGCGGAGAAGAGACACGCCTGGGTCTTAGCTGCATTAAACTTGACCAGGTTGGCATCGCCCCATTCGGAGACAGCCTTCAAGGTCAAGTTCAAGCGCCCGACCATGTCCTCACGGAGAGACTGGATCTGTGACCCACCAGCTCGCGCGCTGGACACATATCTCTCAGAAACTGTGCTGTCGTCTGCATACCCAAAGGTACCGGGCATTAGCAGATCGTTAATGTGCAGCAAGAATAAAGTTGCTGAGAGAACAGACCCCTGAGGGACCCCGGCATTAATTGCCAATTGGCCAGACGAGCAGCCATCAATGACCACTCGAATGGACCGATCCCTCAGGAAGTCTTCAATCCAAACGCAAAGTTGGGTGGGTAACCCGAAAGAAGGAAGCTTAGCAATAAGGCTATCGTGCCAGACCCTGTCAAAAGCCTTGGAGATGTCAAGGGAAACAGCAAGTGCTTCCCCTTGCCTCTCAATGGCCTCACTCCAGATATGAATGGCATACGCTAGAAGATCCCCAGTTGACCGGTTTTTGCGAAAGCCGTATTGCCGGTCACTGAGGATGTCGTTGGCTTCTAGGTATGCCAGGAGCTTACTATTAAGTACACGCTCCATACTCTTACAGAGTATGGACGTGACTGAAATAGGCCTGTAGTTGGCAGGGTCAGCACGACTGCCCTTTTTGGGTACAGGCTGTACGTTAGCCAGCTTCCATGCTTTCGGCACCTTTCCAGTCTCTAGCGAAAGGCGAAACAGGCGTGTCAAGATTGGAGACAATTCAGGCGCACAAGTTCTAAGAACAATTGCTGGTATC
This sequence comes from Tholera decimalis, assembly GCA_943138885.2. Lineage (NCBI taxonomy): Eukaryota > Metazoa > Arthropoda > Insecta > Lepidoptera > Noctuidae > Tholera > Tholera decimalis. Next base: position 14,952,154 of record OW964551.2, read on the forward strand.
CCGTCGGGGCCACTAGCTTTGTTCACGTCTAGATTACGCAGCACTCTACGGACGTCCTTCTGATGGATGCGAATGTCCGACATACACGTCTCGCATCCAATAGGAGCATCAGGAGGGTGAGCGCCACTACTATCCAGACGTGAAGACTCCGCGAAGAGAGCGGCAAACAAGTTTGCTTTTTCCTCAGCGGAGTGAGCCAGAGACCCGTCAGGTTTGAGCAGTGGTGGTAGTGAGGGGCGACAGAAGTTCGATTCAACCGACTTTGCCAGGGACCAAAACGCTTTGCTTCCAGCAGGGTATGAAGCGAGTTTGTTCCCAATTCGGCTAACGTGGTCAAACCGAGACCTCCGCAAAACCTTCTTGCTGGACTTGGCAGCCCTGTTGAAGGCTCTCTTCTTCTGATCCACGTCATTTGCTTTGCAGTTTCGAGCATCGACCCATGCTAGGTACGCCGCGTGTTTAAGAGCTTCAGCGCGATCACATTCGGCGCCAAACCAAGGTCGAGCTTTGCCGGACATTGTTAGGTCAGAGAACGGAATGTAGTACTCCATCCCCTGTCGCAAAACATCTGTCACGGCGTCTGCGCACGACGATGGATCATTTGAAGAAAAGCAAGTAGGCTGCCAAGGATAACATGCAAAGAAAGATCGCATGCCATCCCAATCCGCTGACTTGTATCGCCAAACCCGCCGAGTGCCTTTAAGGCTGAGATCGGGCGGAGAGTAGACGGATACAGACTTCACCAGACAGTGGTCGGAACTACCTAACGGTGAGGATATCGTTACCGAATAGCGGTCTGGATCTGTAGTCAGCAGAAGGTCCAAGCAATTGGCTGTGTGCGACTCAACATCCGGCACCCTCGTTGCTCCCTGGACCAGCTGAGTGAGATTTAATGCAAGTGCAAGATTGTGCATTTCTCGCCCAGCATGGTCCGTGCACTGGTATGGGAAGAGCCACTCCTGGTGATGGGCATTAAAGTCCCCCAGCAACACGAGCTGAGCTGAAGGGTACCGCTGTTGGGCCGCATCTGCCGCCTCACTGATGTACTGTGTGAGCCTGGTTGTCTCCTGATCTCCGCTGTGCGAGCGGTAGACACAGGCATAAATAATTTTGTCTATGCCCGTGTCCACCAGAGCCCAAAGCGTAGAGAACCTGGAGTCCTCAAGATTCCGGAGACGCCGATAGCAGATGTCGTCGCGGGCGTACATACATACACCCGCACGTGGTTTAAAGTTGTGCTCCAAGGTAAACCCTGGGTATAAAAGATACGACACGTCTGACGGACATCTGATCTGCGTCTCCGAAAGAAACAACAGAGCAGGTTTATCAGTCTCGAGGTGGTGGTGGACTGCGACGAGATTTGAGTGCAGACCTCGGATGTTACTAAGGTGCACTTTGAGAGAGAGGGAGTGCAGCCGCTGTTTAACTGTGCTCTGTTTTTTCCGTTTCATAAATTTTGAGAGTGAAGAGGAGAGGAGAAGGAAGTGAAGTGAGGCTTCACGCTGTTAACCCCCAGACCCGCACTAGACAGACGGTATCGATTGGGGGACTAGTCTGGAGACTGCGGGGACGCCCGAGCCCCCCCGGGAATGTCCATCGGGCCCTCTCATCTGGTCGCCAACCAGCACGATGGTGCATTCCGGGATTTTTCGACAGTTGGCGGGGCAGCCTTTCATGCGTGGCTGGCACACTACTTGGGCCCCCAACTACCTGCGGTCGGCCAGCGGTGCACCGTGCCTCGGATCCCGCTACCCTCCGCGACTAGTCTCCCGATACGTCCGCACTAGTGCGAGCCAGATTGGTCTTTCAGCAGTGAAGCAACTACTTCGACCCAACTCCTTGATAGGCTACACAGGGCATCGTACCGGAACACAGCTAGGCCGTTTGGCGGTACGTCTTTGCCCTGTGGGTGGTCACAAGCCTGCGGTTTGAACCTACCACCAGTTTGATGTCACCTGATTAGCACCACCCGGGGACCACGTGTAGGGATTCTCAAAGGGGTATTCTCCTACGGACGCGGGTGACTCGGCCCCCAAAAAGAAAGCTTTTTTTTAGCTTGAAACCGGGCAACGAATAGGATGTAGACGGAAGACAGGGTTTCAGCCAGGATTCAGGAAACAAGAATTGCATGGATGTCCTTACAGTCCAAACTCGCAAGCATATCATGATAATGAGCCGGAATACTTTGAGCACTAATATGGACTACATTTAGATTTCTGGGAACATCAAAGAATTGAGACTGTAGCGTGTCAGCAAGATTCGGAATGCTACTAAAACTGTCATTGTCACTACTTGCAGATACAAAACTATCATCATCGCGGCTACAGAAAATCATTAAAAAAAACACACACAATAAATAAATAAAAAAGGTAAAATAAATAAAATATGTAATAAATATATATAACGGGGATTCGTTATCAGTGGGTCGCGACATCGGAAATAACACTCACAAAATCTTCGTTAACCCTTTTAATTACTTGTTAACACACACTGAATACAAAATAATCAAGGATGCCTAAGATATGACTCGATTAAGAACTTAGGAACGTGGGAAGTTTAGCGCGGAGTAACGAATGTCCACTCAGACTGCCGGACCGATTCAAAACCCAAACGACGCATTAAGAGGGACAATTCACTGCTTCGCTACCGGCTTCCTGTACCTCTTTAATGAGGGTGCTGACGCTAGCTTCCCGGCTTGTACCTTATCGACATCCAGTTGGCGCTCCGGTTTATCAGCATCGAGCTCAGGCACACTGATAGCAGTGAGCTCTCTACAATTGACGACTTGATGCTTACTCTCATCAGCTCCTAGTACATAGATGTGCCCCTGCTTGGTCCAGCAATTCGTGACGCCGAACTTCTCACGAGCCTTCATGAAGATTTGATGCCGCGATCTAGTCAAGAATTCTGACAAGGTTATACCGGACCCTTTTAACATGGTTTTGGCAAACCTAACCTTGTCACGAAGATCGAAATCCTGCAACTTGACCAGTATAAGCCTAGGCTTTCCAGCACTGCTCTGAGTACCCATTCTGTGGCATCGACGAAAGGCAGCGACGGAAAAGTTGTCCAGCTTAAGTTTATCACAGAACACTGTAGCAACTAATACTGATGTCTCCTCGTTGCTTACTTCTGCAACACCATGGACAAGAAGCATCTTCCGGCGACTCCTCATCTCCAAAGCATCAACATCCTTGGCAAGAGCCTCCATCTGATGCTGAAGACAGCCAAGTGATTCCAGAAACAAACTTATTAAAACCTGCATACTCTGCTGCAAGACTGTCTGAGCTGTTGCTGGGTGAAGATTTAGTCAATCCAGCTTCAAATTTAGACATCCTGTCTTGGAATTGTGCCATCAATTCGGACATTGACCCCTTGAGTGACTCCATTTATTTTATTTTAGTGATTGTGATAATTAGATAGTGTAATGAAGAAAACACACAACTGACAGGTAGTATAACTAGTATAAACTGTTATTCATTTAAATTTGTGAAAAAAACTTATTTATTTGTATTAAATTATTTTTTTTATACCCGAGCAATATTGTATATGTGTTACTGTTTCAACTATCGAAGGCGCACACTCAAGGAGATAATTAAAAATGGTAAATGTTCTAACACCGTTCCATAGATGGCGCAAAAAAAAATATATTTTACTGAGGTATCATAGGTGATACCGGGGGTTTCAGGAGGCAAGTTACTTTGTTTTCGTACCTACTTTTCATATGTATATCGAGTGAAACAAAGTGATCGACATTCCCCCTATGGGATGATAGTAGGATATACATCAATACAAACAACTTTTACTATGGCGACTTCAATGAAATCGTTATAAAAAATCTAAAACGTCGCGTCGTGTATTTGATTTCACGAGTAAAAAACGACCCATAGTACCTAAAACGACTACGTGAAGGCAGGGTAGAGGTGTCGAGCGAGAGGGTGCTGTGATAACGCCTTGCGTTCACGCAGCGCAGGCAATTTTACCTGAACTGTGTAGTCTGTTTTTAATGATTGTCCAAAATGTAAACAAAGAATATTTGTTTTAAGTCGCTATTTATCGCAATTTCAATTAGAAATGAATGCCAAAAGTAAAGTTACGTGTCAGGAAGGTGTGTTGAGTGTAAAGTTTTCAGTGAATTTCTTTGCTTGTTAGTTAACATTTTGGGATAAGCATTAAAAATAGACTTTAGTTCAACAAATAAAAATATAATACTTTACTCACCACTAGAGCCAACTTCTGCACCGACCTTTACTCATACATGTACACAAAATATAAAAATATCATATCATATGATATTTTTATATTTTGTGTCCATGTATTTACGATGACATAAATTGTTCAAACATTCATATTTTCTCACAGCCTCTATTAACTTTTCTAAGTCCATTTTTGTGATTGCATAACTGACAACACACGTGTAGCAATGACGGTAGCACGACGCTGACTGAACTGAGACATAACGATCCCGGGTGTGTGGGGATATAAGTATGATACTTGTATGGAAATATTATTTGACGTGCCTGACCGGTGACGTCACTGATAGATCACGTACCGGTAACTGACGTGTGAGAACAAAGTCATACTAGGAGTATAGAAACGTGGCTTGACGGTGACTGGTGTGTGAGAATGCGTTCTCGTTGAAGCTTTGGTTCCCTAGGAAAGTGGTGCCGTCATATAGCGGCCGTAATATTACGGACGCAAAAGGCGGCCGTCTTTACGGTGATGACATATGGAAAGTTCCACGGCCGTTTTAACACAGTCTGCTTCATCGCTATCAATGAAACGTTCACGAAACCATCTGTCACCGACAAGACGGCCGTCATACAAATGGCGGCACCGCTTTTTGACGTTACGGTGTCAGGTACCGCTCTCTAGGAAACCGCGCCATTTTGTTTACATAGACAACGTTCTAGTGACGTCATTCACCGCTGTATTACGGCCGCTATATGACGGCACCGCTATCCTAGGAAAACAAAGCTTGACGGTCCGGTGACGGCGGCGGTGGACAAACGGCCTTAGGGTCAGTCCATGTTTAAGGCGGCGAGTTTCTGTCTAGGTCTTGGATGGCACGATTGGTTTCAGCATCACTGTCTTCGCTAACTGATTATATGAGTCGACGTCGCTTCGAATGAGTAAGCTAAATATTATCTTCTTCATCGAAACTTAAATGGAAACTTCAGAAAATCGAACTCGATATTTTCAGTCTGTGTTATATTTTGCGTTATGTAAAAGTCGTCAAACATATGGTAAAAAATGTTGTAAGCAATCTGTCAAATTTACAACGTCATGTGCACGTCACTTATTGGTAATCACAATTGCGAGTGCAATGAGACGAGCGGCGAATGCGCGGGCAGTGAGTTGCGGGCGGTGGTGGGCGGCAACATGATCGCGCGGCTCTATTTAACGAACTTTTGATATTTCGTCCGGTGAGGCCATGGGGGTCAATAATGTGCGATGCGTAATAACTAATAATAAAAGTTTAAAATCATTGTGTGTTAATAGTTATTTAAGTATATAAGGTGGCTAAATAATGAATAAAAACAATCTGTGAAATTTATAAAAATGAGGACTTTTACTTAGCTTGATAGCGTATAAGAGCATCGGACAATATTGACCGCGTTGGCAGTGAACGTGGTAATAAATGCTGTCCGTGCAGAATTGCCCTGAGCAAGTTGTTTATAGCATATGTTACTGGAACAATATCATCATCCTCTACAACCTCAATTAGGTCTTGTCTGTGCCTTGCAATATTGTGCAATACTGCCAATGCTACGATATACAGTTTTATATTTTCCAACTTCGAAGTGAAACCTCTCAGTAAACAACGGAACCTTTGCTTCCACAAGCCAGAGCATCTTTCTACTATATTTCGGGTTCTTATGTGTGCCCGGTTATATAGTTCTTATTTTTCTGTAGTAGGATGAAGGACAGGAATAATCAAATATGGAGTACAAGCATACCCTGAATCTCGTAAAAGCCTGCTTTTAAATTCTGACTGCTCAAATTTAAAGGCAGGCTTTAAACGACATTCGTTAAATATTCTAGAATCATGTGTACTACTTCGCCCATGAGCCACAATATGCATGATCTCCAAATTAGCATTTGATACAACCTGAAACAATGTACACAAATATTGAAATATAAGTAACGGGGGTTCATTAAATATTATGTACTTGTTTGTTACAAGCATAAGCTACTCAGGTACTAAAAAACTTACGTGTACTTTTATTGAACTGTATCCTTTCCAGTTTATGTAGTATTGTCCAACTTCTCCACAAACTTTTGAGATTCGAATATGTGTGCAATCAATATCCCCGATCACTTGTCAGAAAGCACACAATGAGTAAAATTCAACGATCACTTTAAGGTGCATTCTCACACATCAGTCACCGTCAAGTCACCGACGACGTATCGGTGACGGTTTGTGTACGTATCCACAAACACCAGTCACCGTCACGTCGTTCGTCAGTCACGTCGCCGGTTTGACTGAATCATTGAACACACACATCAGTCAAGTTACGGGTTGGTACTACAGAACAGATACTGCCCTGACGAATAAAATGCCACGTTTGACTAATACGCAATTGGCAATGATCGCATTCATTTTAGATGATGAAGAAGAGCTACTTGTAAACAGGTATCGGGTCTGGGTTCATGAAGCTTGGAGAAAGAGAAACGAAGAAGGTGAATACGCTACTTTGTACCCGCATTTTTCGGCAGATAGCAAAATGTTTTTTGAATATTTTAGAATGTCTGAGAACACTTTTTACTTGCAAAGTTAGAAATGTATCTGAAAAAAGAGTATAATCATTGGAGAAGAGAACGTCTGATTGTTTGTTTAAGGTAAGTAAAACAATTTTCATTCGAATTCTTGTTATACGAGGGTCCGGTGCAAAAATAAAAATTACTTATGTGTTTGGGGTAAACCTTTTTTATTTTTTGACATAGTCTCCTTTTAGGCTTATACACATCGTCCAACGATGCTCTAGTTTGCTGATCCCTTCCGAATAATAGGATTTGTCCAAGTCTGCAAAATATCCATTAGTGGCTGCAATCACCTCCTCGTTTGAATAAAATCTTTGTTTGAACGATGAATAATATTCACCTGTAATAGTTTTACCCTTTTCCAGATAGTCAATGAGGATTATCCCTTGCGAATCCCAAAAGACAGTCGCCATAACCTTTCCGGCCGAAGGAACGGTCCTCGCCTTTTTTGGTGCAGATTCCTCCTTGGTAACTCATTGTTTTGATTGTTGTTTGCTCTCAGGAGTATAGAAATGTATCCATGTTTCATCCACAGTGATGAAATTCCTCCGGATTCTTCTGGAACAGCTGCAAACCATCCTTGCAACACTTCACACGAATCCGTTTTTGATCAAGCGTGAGCAATCGCGGCACCCATCTTGCGGATAGCTTTCTCATGTCCAAATGTTTATGCAAAATATTATGTACCCGTTCAGCCGAGATGCCCACAGCACTAGCAATCTCACGCACCTTAACTCTTCTGTCATCCAGCACCATATCATGGATTTTATCAATGATTTCTGGTGTCGTAACCTCCACAAGCCGTCCAGAACGTTCAGCGTCACTTGTGCCCATGCCACTCCGAAAATTTTGAAACCATTTATAAACTGTTCTAATTGAAGGTGCAGGAGTCACCATAATGTTTATCAAGCTTCTTTTTAGTCTCCTGAGGCGTTTTGCCTTTCATAAAGTAATGTTTAATCACCTTACGAAATTCTTTTTCGTCCATTTCTTGAAAATCTCTCGACTTGATTGATTCACACGAATACTAAACGCAAAGAAATGGACCAATATGACTGAAACTTGGCGTGTGTTCATTCAAGAGATGCTACTAACTAAACATGACCTCGATATGCGCCGTTGGTGCCATCTCTCGGACTTTGCACGGACTTTTCAAACGCCCCCTTATGTATTATAAAAATCAAACTAACATCAAAATGACATCGAAGGCATAGAACCCTCTTACGGCACTACTTGAATTAATGTGTGAAGTTGTTATAAAAATTTAAAATATTTTGATTTTGTGTATTAAATTCTGTAGTTCTTTCTATAGGTGCATCGGTGTACAAATTGTTCTCACAGATAGCGGCACCAATAGTAGTTAAATTCGTGTTTCTAGACAATTCAATGTTAATGGTGGCATTAGGAGGATGTTCTACAGCAGCATCGGTGCATGAAGTATTCATCGATGTGGATGAATTCGTATTTCTAGACAATTCATTGTTTAGGGCGGCATTAGAAATGGATTCTTAGTCTTCAGTCCGAGGATTTTCTATAGCAGCTCTGGTGAAAGGAGCATTCTCAAAGATAGTGGCACTAATAGTGGATGAACAGCTATCTGCAGATGTACGTACTGTGGGGACGGTAATGCTTTGGAATTCATATTTTTGTGCTATTCCAAAAAGCCCAATTTTTGCCAGTGCCAGCTCATATCGTGGTAAAGATTTTAAAATTGAAGCAATTGCAGCCAACAAAAATGCGTCAACAGGGTCTTCAGTTGTGTTATTTGACTTAATTAGTTGTTCCATGACTACTGCCGCAGCTGTCGGTTGAGAATATGATTTTGAGAAAGTTCTGCGCGCCTTTTTTGGGGGTCGTTAGTACACAGATGATGCTGATTGAGAAGATTCTAGTGATGAAAGTGACGTTGAGATAGACGTTGTTGCTCTTGGTTCCATGATTTCCGCTGATTCTTGATTGCCCAATAATTCATTGTCACATTCTTCAAAGATGTCACTTTCGATGTTTTCGATAGTTTGTCTTTCATTTACAAATTGTTTCAAAAATTGTAATTGGTCGTGGAACTTATAAACTAAATATTATCTTTTTGGCACTCTGTCCAAAAGACTCTATAAGTGTCTCTTATATTTGCCCAACGGGTTTTGCAGGTAGCACCTGAAAATCCAAACATTAATACAGTTACAGCCGTTACAGGTATCTATCAGCTGGAGAAACCCTAAAAAACATTTCCTTCAGTTTCCGTTTAGAACATAGTACAGTGCAAAAACTAGTTACTGATACTTGTAAAATAATAACCAATAATTTATTGGAAGAAATGTTACCGAAACCGACGACTAGACGCTGAAAAGATATTATATATAATCTTTGGAATTTTCCTAATTTACCAGTCATCCATGGAAAACATGTCACAATCCAAGCTCCTAACAATACTGGATCATTGTTTTTTGAATTATAAAAAAAACTTAATTAAATGTGCTATTAACTCTTGTTGATGGTAATTTCACTGTTGTTAATGTTGGAGCTTTTAGAAAAATAGCGATGGTGGGATATTCCGTAATTCTAACCTTGGAAAATCGTTGGAAAGACAAACTCGGTCGATTCCAAGTAATGTGTGTTAATACCTGGCACAAATATTGAAACTCCGTTCGTTACGGTGGGAGACGAAGCTTTCCCCTTAAAAAGTTATTTAATGCGACCATACCCAGGACAAAATTTAAATGATGAAAAACGCAACTTTAACTACCGTTTATGTCGAGTCAGAAGCGTAGTAGAGAACACTTTTGGGATATTATCAAAGAGATTTCAAATATATAACCGAAGCATTCAAGCAAAACCAGAAAATGTAGATTTTATTATAATGGCTACTTGTATCCTTCATAATTTTATAAAAAAATATGAGAAGCAATCATGTACACCAAACAATCAAGTGTGGCGTAGTGGTTTAGGTGGAGTAAATAATAAAAGAAGACCACAGGTTACAGCATTTATTTTAAAAGGGGGGTGGGTTCGGTTCACACAGGGTTCCCTCACTGGTCGAAGGTATAGAATGGTACTGCCCTGGGCTCAGGCCGCGACGCACGCAGACCGGCGGGCAGATCCCGTAGCAGGCAGCTCGCGCGCAGACGGGCGCAGAGGTTATGCGGGCAGGCCACACAATAGCGCGCAGACAAGCGCAGAGGTTATTCGGGCAGGCCACGCAATAGCACGCAGACAGTCACAGAGGCAGCGTGACACCCGTCGAGCGGCGGACGTAGAGGTGGTTGATAGTAGAAATCCAAGGCAGTAGAAACGAAGGAGAAGGAAAAAAAACCCTGGAACCCAAAAAGGGTGCTTCCGTAAGCGTGGTGCAGGAATCGTGAGCGCCAGCGATGCGTGCGTCTCCCAGCCGTAAGCCCCACGGAACAGTACCCGGGAAAATGGATGGGAAACTCACCATCGCGGCGGTTCACAAAGGTTAAATAGAGATAAGCGTGCGCATACCGCGTGTAACTATATAAAAAGTAACCGCGTGCAAGGCGTTTAAGCTCGTAGCTGCTATGGCACAGCAGGAAAACAATGCTGCGGCTTGCGTACGCTTCACAAATTTAGAAACACGAGTGGAAAGCAGATGACAATGAAATATCACAGTTATGTTCCAGCAGGAAGCCATCTTGACAACCGGGCTATTATATAAACTTACAAACGCTGCAGATTATGGCGAAATAAAAGGATTACAATTTGGCAAGATGGAGAGAAAATGGCAGACACAATGAGCACTTACCCTTGGCACAGAGGGGTTTCTATATAAGTTACTTGCAACAGTAGGCGGCGAGAAAAGAAGCTTCGCGCACTAGAGATTAGAATTTATAGCTGGTCACTACTGCATAAGTGTTGTCACTCCGTGAAACCATAGACATTAGAGATTAGTGTGGTAGTCGACTTCTAGTTTAATCGACTACAACGCTACAGTACCCCGCCTGTTAGCGAAGGATTTTCCCTAGGATAAATCCGCTAGAAGGCCTAAACCACTATTACTGACTACCTATACGTTCATACATCCCATTCATGTGCTTCCATACTATTAATCATTCATCCATCCATTCTAAGTCCATCCCTGACTTGGAAGTAGTCCTAAGTCAGTGACGTACAATTACATACGAGAGGTAAGCTAATTATAGAGTAGTTTAACTCGAGACAGTCAGTAGGAAAAACAGCAAGATAAAGCAAGTGTATCTCCATAGGGTTAGGTAAACTTGGTGGACTGTTGCAGGCTATAGATAATGTTAGGTTTCAAAGCAAGAAGTAAGTTCATCGTTGAATATTAAATCATCAAAGTTCCAACAACAATTTAATAATAAGTTAAGGTTCTATTTTATGTTTAGGTTTAAAAAAAAATTTTTGTTAAAGTTAAAAGCTAAGAGTATTTAAAAAGAAAATTTAAAAAAATTTTTTTGAAAAGGTAAAAAAAATTTGTTAAAGTTAAAAAAAAATTTTTTTTTTGGTGATGGTCCATGTATATGTTCAAATTGGTTTAAGCTTCATTACTGGAATACGCATCATATGTAGAAGTCCATTCGAGTGAGTTTCCGAACGTGAGTGTAATTTATAAAAAATAAATCAAGTCCATATTCATACTGTTGCGAGAATATCCGCACGTTATAGACGAAGTTCTAAAAGACAAGTATCCAAGGTTGGCAACTACGTCGAGATGTCAAAGTCAGTACGTAAACGTCAAAAATATAATATGTCAATGATCTTAAATTAAATAGGTTATGTTATGAATCACGCGGAAATATTTTTTAAGAGAATTAATTAATTTAATTAGGGCAGGTTGAATCTAAGTGATATTCAAGCTAAGCGTGTTCAATACTAAAAGGTGTTATGAAGTTCAAGTTAGGTTTCTGATTTAGTGTTTAGGTAAAAGAAATTAGATAACTTTGTTGACTAAATGTTGTTGGAATATTTCATGTAGATGCTACTATTAAACGATTAGATGTACCTAGTGCATGTTAGGTTTCGGGTTTAGTGCTTAGATTAAAGTTAGATTGTTACTAGGGTAGAATGGAACATAATTTAACCGTGGTGGTAGAGATACCAGCAGTTATAAAGTTTTATGAATAGTTTAAAAGTTATGTTTTAATCTGGTTTAGGGCCTAGATTAATGTTAGAAATGTTACCAGGGTAGACTGGTACTTAGTTTAACCGTGGTGGCAGATAGGTACCAGCGGTTATAAAAGAAAACAATACAATGGACTATGCTATATATTGTTTTATGAATAGTTTTAAGGTTAGTAGTGAGAAAGTTTTACAGATATAATTAGACTATAAAGTTATAGATTACTATGATAGTAGTTAATAGGTAGATACGGTATTTTATATAGACATTTACCGGCTTGAAGCTGTTTTCAGAACAGTAGGTTATAATTACAAATAAGAAGTGGTAGATAGGTTAATTAGTGTGCGGACACCCATGTTTCAGGGGGCCGTCTTTAAGACATCCATGAGGACATAACATAAATAAAAGTTAAAGGTAGTGTACCATGGAGACTACTCTGCCATGAAACAAAAGAATCACCCTGAAGGCCACTATGTAGCCTCTCATAGTCACGCCGTGAAGAGAAAAATAATCAAAGAAATTTGATGTGTAGTGTATGTGTGTGTGGTCAGCAGAAAGGTGGTAATAGAACTGAAGTTATGTTGGCTTATAGCCATGCAGTCATGGTATTTAGTTATGTTAAAAGATAAATACATATAGTTAATTTTAGAATAATAGTTTGGTAACTTTAGTCAGTAGGTTTTAAGTAGGATTACCACACTGTAGGTGGGTGTGAAATATGACACTAGGATAGCTATAACCAGAGTTATAGTTAACTTAGGTAGTTAGGTACAAGTCGACCCTCCACGACCAGATGTTAGTCGGTCGTGGGTGTGTGTTCCCTTGGCATCGTGTGACCCTGTATGGGGTCAAACACTAGTAGTTAGCTAGGCCTACGGGATGCTCTGTCAGAAACTTTTATAAAGATCTAGACTTGTTAGGTATTTAGCATCCTTTAGGTTATCTAGAATTTCAGAGATATAAGGTAAATTATAAGCATCCTTCTTAGTTACTGAATTTAGCTTGTGACTGTCTAAGCAGAACCGCAATTTGTCATCCCTTTTAGGTGTGGGAGGTATAGGTGAAGACCAAGGACTTTCACTTGAAAGTTGAGCGAAGGAATGTTGGTGTGAAACCAGTAACTTCACTAGTTGAGTTATTTAGTGCAAATTGAACAGCTGGAATATGTAGATCCCAAGAGCGTTGCTCATTATTATTGTAGGTTGAAATGGCTGTTATGATTGTCTTATTTAGAAGACAATACTTGGAGAAACAGCATGTCAGTACAAAAAGATATGCGTTTTGGCGTCTAGAGACAGGCAGAGGGCCAACAATGTCAATACTGAGCATCTGGAATGGCCGAGAGCATTCTTTAGGTTTCCCCATGACCTCCAGTGGGGCATGGTTTACTTGTTTATGAGCTAGACAGATTTTACATGAAGTTACAGCTTTCACTAAGTCACTGTGCATTCCTGGCCAGTAGTAATGAAGAGTTAGTCTTTTATAAGTTTTAAAAATGCCTAGATGACTTGACGTGGGTTCTGCATAGTTTTCAATAAAAACTTTAGAGCTAGATTATATGATAATTAGATTATATTATATTTTGTTTATCAGATTGTATTATGTTTATTAGATTTAATATATTTATTAGATTTATTAGATTATATTTCTTATTAGATTTATTAGATTATATTTCCTATTATATCTGTTAGATTAGATTATATTTAGAATTGGGGTTCTTGTGGCACTTGCTTCAGCCTGCTGACCACTGGCAGAAAGATGTGATGTACTAGGGGTGAGTTTACTCAGGAGAGCATTGTTAATTTGTTTTCTAAAGTCAGTGAATGTGCCCTTTTCACCGCCTCTAATAATGACCTCATATTCTAATTCGGCCTTTCTAAGGTGGATAAATTTGATTGGGTTAGCGCTCATTGTAATCTTTACAATTATTTAAATTAACCCTAGTAGAAACTGACTGAGCTGACAAATTATATAAAAGTAACAAATTAAAAAAATACAGAAGAAAAATATAGTAATTACCCACTATTTACCGCCACGATGTGTGAGTCAGGTAAATAGCGACCAGTGAAGAAAACCTTGTGAACCTTACCGAGTGGGCGCCACTGTGGCGTAGTGGTTTAGGTGGAGTAAATAATAAAAGAAGAAGACCACAGGTTACAGCATTTATTTTAAAAGGGGGGGTGGGTTCGGTTCACACAGGGTTCCCTCACTGGTCGAAGGTATAGAATGGTACTGCCCTGGGCTCAGGCCGCGACGCACGCAGACCGGCGGGCAGATCCCGTAGCAGGCAGCTCGCGCGCAGACGGGCGCAGAGGTTATGCGGGCAGGCCACACAATAGCGCGTAGACGGGCGCAGAGGTTATTCGGGCAGGCCACGCAGACAGTCACAGAGGCAGCGTGACACCCGTCGAGCGGCGGACGTAGAGGTGGTTGATAGTAGAAATCCAAGGCAGTAGAAACGAAGGAGAAGGAAAAAAAACCCTGGAACCCAAAACGGGTGCTTCCGTAAGCGTGGTGCAGGAATCGTGAGCGCCAGCGATGCGTGCGTCTCCCAGCCGTAAGCCCCACGGAACAGTACCCGGGAAAATGGATGGGAAACTCACCATCGCGGCGGTTCACAAAGGTTAAATAGAGATAAGCGTGCGCATACCGCGTGTAACTATATAAAAAGTAACCGCGTGCAAGGCGTTTAAGCTCGTAGCTGCTATGGCACAGCAGGAAAACAATGCTGCGGCTTGCGTACGCTTCACAAATTTAGAAACACTAGTGGAAAGCAGATGACAATGAAATATCACAGTTATGTTCCAGCAGGAAGCCATCTTGACAACCGGGCTATTATATAAACTTACAAACGCTGCAGATTATGGCGAAATAAATGGATTACAATTTGGCAAGATGGAGAGAAAATGGCAGACACAATGAGCACTTACCCTTGGCACAGAGGGGTTTCTATATAAGTTACTTGCAACAGTAGGCGGCGAGAAAAGAAGCTTCGCGCACTAGAGATTAGAATTTATAGCTGGTCACTACTGCATAAGTGTTGTCACTCCGTGAAACCATAGACATTAGAGATTAGTGTGGTAGTCGACTTCTAGTTTAATCGACTACAACGCTACACAAGAAAGCTCAAATGTTTTCGAGAATCTTAGTAGACAAGCTGGAAACGCTACCGCAAACGCTTATGATATAAGAATCAAATTTACAGAATATTTTAATTCCGAAGTTGGTTCGTTGAGTTTGAATGAATAATTATATTCAATTATAATAATTAACGCATGATATTTTTTTTATTTCTCAAATGCATACCCAATATTCTGGTAACCCCATAAATAGAGTGCAAGTTACTTTGTTTTCGTACCTATTTTTTATATGTATATCGAGTGAAACAAAGTGATCGAAATTCCCCCTATGAGATGATAGTAGGATATACATCAATACAAACAACTTTTACTTTGGCGACTTCAATGAAATCGTTTTAAAAAATCTAAAACGTCGCGTCGTGTATTTGATTTCACGAGTAAAAAACCGGTCATGTGCGTGTCGGCCCACGCGCAGTGTAGGGTTCCGTAGTTTTTATAACAGCAAAGTGCGTGTCGTATTCGCTGACTGATCGTTTCGTACCATGCTCTAACTAAAAGCCAAACATGACTACCTAACTAATTTGACTTCCTACACAAATCCTCACCTGATCCGACAATTTTCCACGAAAGTTTTATTTTTTTTTAGAGATTTGCGCGATACAACTGACGCTTAGCGCCATCTATTGACATTTCTATGGAGTTGTTCAAAATTTTCGAGTCAAATACAATTGGTCGACTATTACTCGTAAACTCGTAAAGCCCACTTATGTGTGATAGTTTTCCTTTAAACTTCGTTATATATAGGTACTACTGCCGTGACATTTGAATGTCTAACTATAACCGTTTAGTTGGTAGAGGGGGGACACTTGACTCTAACGAAAATTGGTACTTTAAAGCTTGATAAGTCACGAACGGTTTACTTAATCAAAAAACGGTCTTCGCAAACCCCTAATATTTTTGAAACTACTATCCAACGATATCCCACACTATACGAAAAAAAATATCATCTCACTTTACATGTAGGGGAGGTACCCTAAATAATTGTTTTTTTTTTTTCAAAATTTTATTTTACCACTTTGTCGGCGTCATTAACATGTATACTCATGGCAAATTACAACTTTCTAGTACCAATAGTTTTTGAGCTAAACCGCGGACAGACAGACAGACAGACGGACATGGCGAAACTATAAGGGTTCCTTGTTGACTACGGAACCCTAAAAACGACCCATTGTACCTAAAATGACTACACAGGGCAGAGGTGTCGAGCGAGAGTGTGCTGTGATAGCGCTATACAAACAAGCGCCTTCTCGCTCGCTCTATCTCGCTGCTTTGCGTTTATGCAGCGCAGGCAATTTTACCTGAACTGTGTATAGTCTGTTTTTAATGATTGTCTAAAATGTAAACAAAGAATAACTGTTTGAAGTTATGTGTCAGTAATGTGTGTTGAGTGTAAAGTTTTCAGTGAATTTCTTTGCTTGTTAGTTAACATTTTGGGATAATCATTAAAAACAGACTTTAGTTCAACAAATAAAAATATAATACTTTACTCACCACTAGAGCCAACTTCTGCACCGACCTTTTCCCATATGATATTTTTATATTTTGTGTCCATGTATTTACGATGACATAACTTGTACAAACATTCATATTTTCTCACAGCCTCTATTAACTTTTCTAAGTCCATTTTTGTGATTGCGTAACTGACAACACACGTGCAGCAATGACGGTAGCACGACGCTGACTGAACTGAGACGATCTCGGGTGTGTGGGGATAAAAGTATGACACTTGTATGGAAATATTATTTGACGTGCCTGACCAGCGACGTCACTGATAGAAATCACGTGCCGGTGACTGACGTGTGGGAACAAAGTCATACTAGGAGTATAGAAACATTTCTTTTTAAACCTGGCCGGTCACGTGACTTGACGGTGACTGGTGTGTGAGAATGCACCTTAATCTGTTCAGCATCGGTTTGTGACATTTTGATCCATTGAGTCCTTTGTGCCAGTATTGCTAAGGCAACTTGTTTGCATACAAGTGACATTGTTGACTGACTCATTCCACTAAGGTCTCCGGCATCTGTTGACATAAAAGTTTTGTGTTACAAATTAAAAACAAGTAAGTATCTAAATAGATACTGCTCTGGGATAAATATTAATATTGATAATTTACCTCTCCACGGGCCCATATTCTTATTGCTGCCAAAACTTTCTGATGGGGTGGTATAAAGCCTCCTCTGGCATCACCAGCTAAATCATTCTTCAGCATGTCTATTATGAAGACTGCAGTGGATCGAGAAAATCTGTACTTGCACTTAAACTCGGTTTCCTGAAGTTCTTCCTAATAAGGTTGCATATACATAGTGCAATGTGCGACCTGCTTAGTTTGGAAAAGTTTAATAGCCATATATATACTTGAAAAAATAAAATAGTCTGGCGTATGTCAGTAAACTGAAATAAGTGAATGTAATAGAAAAAAATTGTAATAATGAAATATAGCTAGTCTAATGTGCAATATTGTGTTTCCTATTAAACAAAGACCGTATCACTTCCAGTGGATTCTTCCGTATTTTTTATTATTTAATACGTCTCACGAATACCGTCTGGCTTTCAACCTCATTCATTTCATCTAACACTCTCAAATCATCAACAAAATAATCTCTCCATTTTTTATGCACAAATAACAGGCGTGAATAAAGAAGTTCAAATGACCAATGGTCACAAAATACTTACGTTATGAAATATAAAAAACGTCAAAGGGCACGCTACTCTATGCTTCAATCGTTAAACTATGTAGCGCTAATAATTAACTTTCATCCCAAGAATAATCCTAGTGTAATAGAGTAAGCAATAAGACTGATATTAATAAACATGGAGTAACCTTGGACTAACAATACATTCCTTACGCCGAGATTAGTGTGAATGCTATGGCAACCCAGTCAATTTAAAAGTAAAAAGTGTTGTAATATTGGTTTTATAGAATTTTATGTCTATGGTTTACTGGCAGGTTTTTTAAGTCTATGGCATTTAAAACCAAAATGTTGTTGGGAATGTTTTTAAATCTGACAAGAAAAATGAAAAAGAAAAGTCAAGTAGAAAATATTGAGAATTGAAGATATAGTCGTAGTCGGAGTGGTTGTATATGGTCGATCATAAAGGATTTAGTTTTTAGAGCAGTTTACCAATTTTATCAAACATGTATAGAATGTAATTTAGAATTTTGTAAAGGGTTTTTGGGAATGAAATAAAACGGAGTGAAACTAGAGAATGAAGTTATTTATTTGAACAAAGGATCCCACACTTACAACATCTTGGTAAGAGAACTATTCGATATTTTAACAGGTTATGGCCCAGGACGCTTCCAAGACGGTATTTAACAGGTTATGGGCTGCCCCCGGGCAAATTTAACCAGATGTTGTAAGAAGATTGTGGAAAGAATAAGTCTAGAAATTATTTGGAGTACAAGAGAAGTTATAATTCAAAATAAAATTGAAAATGATTTGAAGATTCAAAGTTGTCAAGAAAGACAATATGTCGCTTGGAAACAAAAGAAAATAATATTTTCAGAGGGGAAATCAGAGATGATATAGTGGATGAAATTTGAAAGCGATGCAAAGGAGTTGTTGGTGATGATTTTCGCAGTGAAGAAAATGCTGAAGTTAGTGATGAAGATGCTGAGGTTTCTGAAGGCAGGATTGAAGACGTTGAAGTTGAAGTTAGTGGTGAAGATGTTGAAGTTCGAGGAGTTGGTGTTGAAGATAGCGTTGAATAATTTTATATAGAGTCGAAGAAGATAAGTTAGGAGTTTTGTAATAATTTTATATAGAGTCGAAGAAGATAAGTTAGGAGTTTTATAAGTGAAGTGTGTTTAGTGATGGTCAGAGTATAAAATTCAGAGGGGATGTTGGTGTAGAATTTTATAGGTTTTGTGTTATTGGGGCTCCTTTGCATAGCTGGCAACGTGAAGTAGTGGTTTAATTGAGTTGGGTTTTGAAAATGAGTTGATAGGAGTTAAATAGGAGATGTTATTCTAATTGCAATAAACATAAAATTCAGAGGGGATGTTGTAATATTGGTTTTATAGAATTTTATGTCTATGGTTTACTGGCAGGTTTTTTAAGTCTATGGCATTTAAAACCAAAATGTTGTTGGGAATGTTTTTAAATCTGACAAGAAAAATGAAAAAGAAAAGTCAAGTAGAAAATATTGAGAGTTGAAGATATAGTCGTAGTCGGAGTGGTTGTATATGGTTGATCATAAAGGATTTAGTTTTTAGAGCAGTTTACCAATTTTATCAAACATGTATAGAATGTAATTTAGAATTTTGTAAAGGGTTTTTGGGAATGAAATAAAACGGAGTGAAACTAGATAATGAAGTTATTTATTTGAACAAAGGATCCCACACTTACAACATCTTGGTAAGAGAACTATTCGATATTTTAACAAAAAGTGAGTTAGTGAATGAACAATGAATGATACTTAAAAGTCTCGTGAAGTTGTCTGTCAAATTGACATAATCACTGACTTTTCGTCTGTGCTGTTTTATAAAAAGGTCTTTTAAAAAGTTAATTTTGTGTGTCCGAATCCGAAGATAATTATGTAAATCCGGAAACATGATACAGTAAAAAATTGAGCCAAAAGCGCAATCGTTTCATTAACTGGGATGAAGAAGAAAAGGTAATTCTCATGTTGATTGTGAAAAGACCACGCATGTTGCGTGGTATTTTATTTGTGGTTCTCTGATTATTTTTAATATTTTCTTATTATTCCAGCAATTATTCAGGACTATCCTGAAAGATCACGCACATATAATAGAAAATAAATGCCTTGACACAAATACAAATAAAAATAAAACCAAAGCTTGGGAAGAATTATACAAAAAGTAACTTTTTATTATAGTTTATATTTAGTTGGCATATTCACAGTTTTATGAATGCAGGCTGGACAACTTATTTATTTGTTCACAATATTAGACAACTGTACAAAATTTCCCTAGCTATTCAATTGTTTTATTTGAACTGTAACTCGCATCCATTTTTTCACTTAATATAATACAACCTTACTTAGGTTTAATGAGTTAAATAGTTGACCAAGAGAGCTTAGCCAGCTGAAAATCCAGTGGAAGACAATGAAAATATAGCACATGCAAGAAAAGTATGCAGCACATTTAAAAAAGAAGTTAACAAAACTGGTGGAGGTGCAAGGCCAGCAACTCCAGATAATTCTTTAATAGAAATTAAAGATTTATTAAATCCTGCAGAATTACTGCGCGATTATAATATTTATGATTCCGATGGAACGGTGATAGGTGATGTAAACACTAATAAAGAAAATCAGCAGCTAGTTGTGAGTATCTATCAATAAATTTACTTTGTTAGTACTCATTAATAATATAATTTATAGAAATTGCAGTAGGTACCTACTGCATTTCTAAATACTTGTATCATTCTATAGTTTGTATACTTTTCAAAACATGTCTATAGAAAGTAATGAAGATGTTGACACTCAAGTGGATTTTGAGGAATTCACTACTTTAGTAGTGAGCTTACATCTATAAGGGTCTGTTTCACAATGTACCGATAAGTTCTGCACAAGTTTCGAATAAGCTATTTGTTACTTATTCGTAGGATAAACACAATTGTTGCGTTTCACGACTGCCAAATAGCGCTATGTGTGACAAAGTCCACCATAAATTATGGGTCAGACGAAGTGGCAAATAACACATTTATCTTAAACATAAGTAGTGTGTTTGACAGTTAAAATTAAATAACATTGTCTTTCTTTCGTTCGTGTTATATTTAAGCTATATATCCGTGGCTGGCGTGAATACATTGACAACTCGACTTGTATGTTTTTTTTATTGGCTTAATACGTCCTATGCATTAGGAATTTATATGAAAAAAATGGACAGCTCATAATATAAATAACTTTAAGAGCAATCGACTATGGTATTAAGTTGACATCTCGCATTTTTACGTGTTTTACTTGACAACACAACATGTCAAATTAACGATTCACATGTTTTTGTGAACGAACATTGATATTTTGTTATGTCAACTTATACCCAGTAACCGAAATGTTATTTGTTATTTGATGTCTCAACTTATACACATAAAAGTTTTCTCTTTTAATTGACAAATTGAGATGTCAAGTTATTATAGCCAACCGAAATATTTCTGTTTAAATTGTGATATATTGAGATGTCCAGTTACGGCCAGCTAAGTTCTGAAACCTAAATGTAACAAGTATAGTTATCACTAAGTGTCGGTTACAAAAAACTTTGAAATTAAATGAATATGTTTAGTTGCCAACTTATGGACTTAAATTTTATTAAAAATATAATCGAGTTTTCAAGATGCTTCCGTAAAAAGTAAAAATTTGAGAATATCATGGCACAGGGGGATTCTCGCCACGGGTTTCTTGGATAACACGTGTGTCTAGTGAATTTTTATTGTTTTTGAGTGACAGTTGTTACTTTTGTGACTTGTTTTTATAGAATTGTGTCGTTCTTGTGTTCGTAAACAGGTTTGTATTGTGTTTGTCCCGGTGTTAGTTCTAAGATGGATTTAAATAAACCTCCCGATCCTGGTCCTCCTGACATCTCAGCTTCCCCAAACCCTTTTCCCAGTGACCCACTATCACAATTCGCAGATGTAGTCTGTAACATCGCAGGCATAGACGTGACCCTTACTTCACAATCCTCACGAAAACGTCCTGTTAACGAAGAAGTTCCTACACCCACCCCACCAAGCAAGCAACCCAAAAGCCAAATTGGTCGGCTTAGATACTCCGTAACGGATAAAGGTCCATACATAGTTCATGTGTCCCGAATTGAAACCCAACCAAATGCTGGCACGACTTTACATCCTGTGAATTTTGGGAAATTTTTAATTCTTAATAATTTCACTAATGTAGTACGCGATGGCGTTAAAAGAGTGGGCCGTAACCGAGTTTCTGTGGAGTTTACCTTACCTCAAGATGCGAATTCTTTCCTGGCAAACAATATATTACCAAGATTTAGTTATTCTGCTACGATTCCCACATTTAATATTACCAGGATGGGTGTTGTGACCGGTGTCCCTACTGATATTACAGAAGAGGAAGCTATAACTTACTTATCTGTGCCCTCAGGTTGTGGGCAAATCTTGAAAATTCGCCGCATTAATAGGAAAATATTTAAAGACGGTGTTAATGAGTGGAAGCCCACAGAAACTTGTGTTATTACTTTTGATGGCCAAGTACTCCCAAAACGTATTTTCTGTTGTTATACATCTCTCCCTGTAGAACAATACATTTTCCCCACAATTCAGTGTCGCAAGTGTTGCAGATTTGGTCATGTGGCCAATCTGTGCAGATCCAAACCACGGTGTAATAAATGTGGCCACGATCACCCTGGTGATGGTTGCTCCATTTCTGAGACAGATGCTTTCTGTGTGCTCTGCTCGGGGAGCCATTTTGCTAATAGCAAGTCATGCCCTGAGCATGGTCGACAGAGGGCTATAAAGACTATCATGGCAGAAAAATCTATTCCCTATGCTGAGGCAAGTAAAATTATTCCAGTAGCCTCACGCAACTATGCCAATGCTACTAAATCCCAACAGCAATCATATAATAAAACTGTGACCCTAAAACCCAAGACACATACTCCACTTTCCCCATCATATGACAAATCAGCTCATAACCTATTAATTAATTCTCCCCAACCTAATCAGCCTAATGGCTGCGCTCTAAATTATAATACCTCCCCTAGTAATACAATTTCTGTCATTGAACTTCTCTTAAAACTTCTACCAACAATTATTTCTTCTTCTTCTTCTAACCCCCAATCACCGTCCAACGTTGCCGATCAACTTATATCAATACTGTTAGAAATTAAAAATGGCGTCAAACCAAGTATTCCTTCAGTGGAACGTGAGGAGCGTGTGGCATAAAAAACACGACCTCATTTTCCTCCTTAACAAATACAAACCTTTGGCTTGTTCATTAGCTGAGACCTGGCTAACCCCAAATCTTAGCTTTCGTATGGCACATTACAACATACTCCGATGTGATAGACCTGACGGATATGGAGGGTCAGCTCTCTTTGTTAACAGTCGAGTTCCACTGTCACCCTTATCTCTTTCTGCACCCACAGGTGATATGAGTATAGTTGCTAGTCGAGTGGAAGGAATTACAGTCTTCTCAATATACATTGCTCACCCCAGTCTGAACTTATTAAATATTTTAAGAAACATTATTTCCAATGTCCAGGGCCCAATACTGGTCATGGGTGACTTTAATTGTCACCATTACCGGTGGGGGTCTGAACGTTGCGATGCCACTGGCATAGCCCTAGTTGAGATCCTTGATGATATGGACCTTTGCATTTTAAATAATGGTTGCCCAACTCGCAGGTCTCTTCCTGGACAGCAGAAGAGTTGTGTTGACCTAACGTTTTGCTCGGTTGAATTGGCTGCTTCGACCCATTGGAAATGTACAAGCTTATCGCATGGCAGTGATCATTACCCTATTGTCATATCTTTGTTAGATAAAACTTACTTAGAAAAAACTTCTCCTCCACTTTTGAAGTATAATTTGTCCAATCCAGATTGGTCCAAGTTTGCATCATCACTGGAGGAGAAAATAGATATACTTCCAAATTTAGCTTCAAGTTCTCCTCAAATCTCTGATCACCGCCATGCCAAGAGTTGTTATGAAGGCTTTGTTGAGGCTGTAACCTCGAGTGCAGACTCTTGTTTTCCATTGAAAAACTGTGCCCGTAATAAAATCCCGTCACCTCCATGGTGGGACCAAGAATGCACCTCAGTTGTTAGGTCGAGGAATGAGGCCGAAAGAACATACAATGGGGAGATGAACACCCAAAATCTGTTGGCTTATTTACGACTCTATGCAAGATCCAAGCGCCTTCTCCGTAGGAAGAAACGTGCGGGTTGGGTCAAATTCTGTTCGTCCTTATCCCCCTCCACTCCAATTTCACTTGTATGGAAGAATATTAATAGGTTTAGGCGTGGGTGTACTCTTTCATTATCCCCACCGATCGCCAGGGAAACTGCTGAACATTTTTTCGACATAATTGCGCCACCCTACGTTCCGCTCCTGTCTGAGTGCCATAATTTGCCGCGCCTTATAGAATCTGATGACCCTTTTGACGCGCCATTTACCTCAGAAGAACTAGATGTTGTGCTCAACCATGTCCAGGACTCAGCACCTGGTAGTGACGGGATACCGTATTCTTTTATCACTCGTGCAGGAAAAAAAGCAAAATTATATTACCTAGATTTATTAAATTACTGTTACAATCATGGTTGGGTTCCAGACCAATGGAAACTGCAAATTATTATCCCTCTGCTCAAACCTGGCAAACATGTGGATGACCCTAATGGCCTTAGACCTATCGCCCTGTCTTCAGTCTTAGCCAAATTACTCGAACATCTTATTAAAAACCGTCTAGAATGGATAGTAGAATCCAGAGGCTTACTGCCGAACTACCAATTTGGTTTCAGGAAGGGGCTCGGCACGATGGACAGTGTTGGAGTTCTAGTCACGGATATCCGTTTGGCGTTCTCCAAAAACGAGTCAGTTGTTGCTGCCTTTCTAGATATTTCCTCCGCATACGATAACGTTCTTCTTCCCGTTCTCAGGCAGAAACTGCATCAGCTGAGTATTCCGGCTAAGATGATCGAATGCATATGTGGACTACTTTGGTCTCGCTCTTTGGTTTTGAGGGTCCAGGGTGAGGACTTTGATGGGAGGGTGACTTGGAGAGGACTCCCGCAGGGCTTCGTCTTAAGCCCCCTTCTTTATAACCTTTACACAGCTGATATTGGCTCCTGCCTAAACACTGATTGTCGTATTTTACAGTACGCTGATGACTTAGCCCTGTATGTGTCACACTCCTCTATCGTAGACGCTGCGTCATCTCTGTGCCTCTCACTGGACTCTCTTAATCATTGGCTTTCAAAACGCGGCCTTACGTTATCTGCACCAAAAAGCTCGGCAGTAGTCTTTTCCCGCAAGAGGACAATCCCACAGATAACGGTAACCATCTCGGGGAAAAACATCCCGCTCTCAAGTAAGGTCAAATTTCTGGGCGTTTTTCTTGACCCGAAATTAACTGGCAAGCACCACATTAATCACCTAATCAGTAAATGTGAACGTGTCATCTCAATTTTAAAAGTACTTGCGGGCGTATGGTGGGGTGCTCACCCGTACACCATGAAATTAGTTTATAATGCCCTAGTTCGCAGTATTTTGGACTATGGCACGTTCCACTTAACACCATGCAACAAAGGTGCTTTGGCTGGACTTGACAGGGTACAGTCCAAGTGTCTTTGGATCATCTCTGGATGTATGAAGTCTTCGCCCATCGGCGCGTTGCAGGTCGAATGCGCTGAACCTCCCCTGGCCCTAAGGCGACAGTACCTGGCCTCCCGTTTTTTATCTAGGGTAATTTGTAGGTCTTCCCATCCCCTTATTACTAAATTGCATGAGCTAAATTCCATAAGCAGAACCTCAAATTATTGGAAAAATAAAGAAACGCCTTTAATCTTAAAACATTTTCGTCTAACTCAAAGTTTAGAATGCCCAATCGTACAGTTTCCTAAATTACCCCTCTTTCATTTCGACTACGAAGTCTTATGTTTCATTCCAAAAATCCATTTCAATATAGGTATACCCAAAAATTCCCCTTCAGCAAATTCGATCTTCAATGCATCCGTGGCCCAGCGATGGGACGGTTTCCAGAGATTTTTTACAGACGCCTCAAAATCTACTGACTCTAATCACACTGGAGCTGCAGTATTTTTCGAAAACTCCAGGATCATACTTCAATACAAATGTCCCAAGGAAGCATCTGTGTTCACAGGCGAGTGTGTGGCATTATTGGAAGCGTGTCTTTTCATCGAGTCCCACCGCATTGACAAAGCCGTTATATTTACAGACTCCCTAAGCTGTCTCCAAGCCCTAGTCCAAAACCCTTTCCAAGGTAAATTGCACAGTTCGCTTATTTTAAAAATTAAAAAAGCACTTTTCTCGTGCAGTTATAGCCGGAAGGATGTTCAGTTGGTTTGGATACCTAGCCATTGTGGCATTAAGGGCAACGAGTGCGTCGATGCCTTGGCCAAAAGTGCATGTTCATCTGCTACAGCCGATCTCTGCCACAATGCCCATCAGGGCTATGATTTACTGAATCTCCCAAAAGAAAACCTTTACAGTACTTGGCAACAGCAGTGGAACTCGACTGGGAAGAAGAAAGGCAAATTCTTTTATGCAGTGCAACCATATGTTAAGCCAAAACCTTGGTTCTACACATACAAAAAGGTGTCGAAATCCATCATCTCCGTCCTCTGTAGAATCCGCTTAGGTTTTTGTTGTACTCCTGTGTTCTTGGAAAAAATCCGTGTTCGGGACTCATCCCTATGCGAATGCGGCCTGGAAGAAGGCACACTGGACCACATATTTTTTAAATGCCCAAATATCGTCTCATCTTCAGATTTGTATAGTCGTCTCCCGAAATTTAAGATCCCTCTTCCAATTAACTTCTCTTCTCTTCTAACATTTCCTTCACCAGAACTGCTTGTGGCGCTGATGAGTTTCATCCGTCACAACAATATAAAACTGTGAGCCAGAGTACCAAAAATTGTCTGTATGGTTGTGGTATAATTTATGTAATCGTTTAACAACTATAATATTTATGTATTTTTATTCTTTGTTTGTTTCAGTCCTGTACTAACCCAACAAGTTCAACTGTACCAATTGAAGAAACAGAGACTATCGTTCCTGTTCTGATTTTAACTTTTTTCTTTTCTAAATCCATTCTGTCTCTAATCATTAATCATACACACTTGTTTTTCCAATTTACTTTAGACATTGGCAGAATAGTCGACATCGGCTCCACTTGCCATTAACCAAAAATAGAATAGAATAGAATCATGGCACAGGCACGCCTCTAGTGCATTCTCGCTCGTGTGTTGGTAAACAAACGTCACGTCAGTTCAGAAGCCACGTGCGCGGGATCTCTAAGTCTGTTTTGATTTAGTTTGTTTTTCAGATTTATATCGAAAGTAACGACTACGTAACAAGAAAACTGTGTACTGTGTAACTGTGTGTGTAACGCCAGCGGAATGTTGTCGCTTTTCAGGATTTCGGCTTGAAAGATAATTAGTACCCCATTTCGTGTAAATCCCAACTAGCACAAATGGGCTGCATTAGAGCTTTGGAGCGTATCCGATTATTACTTATGGTAATAGACGTAAGCGCTAGAGCGTCTACTGCAGACTTAAAGCAGCCGCTTTAGCGCTATTTGGGCGCCATTTTATGCAGCCTAAAGTTCCATTTAACCTGCACAACGGTTGCATAAAGGTTCCTTAATAGCTATAACGATTTATTAACGCTATACTAAAGCTCTCGTAGCGACTACTTTTGAATGATTTTGAACTACTTTGAACGAATTAATTGATTATAGTTCTTTATTGTATATCTTCAGTTGACATTATTTGTAACATTTTGGTAAAGTGTTTTCGTCGCCATCATGAAAATAAAACAAAAAGAAGTAAATGTTTGTATTCTGTATTAGCAAGATATATAAAGATACTTAAAACGCTGTCCAGTTTACTGTAGATATATAAGATAATTTTCGAGTAATTTTAACGCGCTTTTATGATATTTAAAAAATTAACAAAAGATATGTGATATTTTTTATTTGTTATACAGAATAAAATTTATTTCCGTATTTTTACGTGTCGATAACTTACTATTCGCAAGTGGCCGATTGTTTACCGGTACATTTAATGCACATTTAACTGAAAACCAATGTATATCAACTCAATTTTGCAAGTGAATTATAAGTTTTCTTAAAAAATCATGGCGTCATTGTAATGTAGTCATAACCTGCAGTTTGAGCTCTAATAACTCCGTTTTGAGAATCATAGCGCTAATTTTCACTCTTCTAACGCTTCCTGTGATTTTTGTTCCCCTAGTGCAACTCACAGCCACAAAAAGCTCCTATTTTCCTGTTTTTGAGGTTATAAGATCTAGTTACGTACTTATTCGTTTAGCATCCATTTTATTAAATGTTTTATAATAGTTACAAAAGCGGCTGTAAAATGGCGAATGGATTGAGCCTGCAAGGAATGACTATTGCTACTAAAGGCCTTAGTTACACTGATGATTTTTTTGTAACTGTAGTATGCATAAGAGTTTCTATTATTTCTATAATTAAACTTATAGTAGTATAATAGTGGTTACTATAACTATAACCTATACAAGTTACAATGGAAACTACTGCGCAGCTGTAAGTGGCAGAATGACCCTCGTAACTCTCATATAAAGGTGTAAGTGGTAAATGAGTTCTACCGTGGACTACTGTGAAGGCTAGGGTAATATTTGATTCAGCTTATAGCACCTTAAGTAACTTTTATAACTATAGACGTTTACGGATGCAGATATGCAACTCTGAACTGCTTTTTGATCCCTTAAACTGCTATTTTACAGCCCAAAGTAACAAAATAGGCTGCTATTTCCACTAATGTGCTCGTTGGGTGTGCCCGAAATTTAGAATTTGTGCGTCCAGCCACTCCAAAGATATTCACGAAAAACAGATTCCGCTGGAGTAACATTACCCCAGCGGCATGTTTTTTAACTGGTAGTCGTAGCTGAGTACAAACTAGCTACTTAGATAGATCACATTTGTGCCTAAACGTGCCCAAAAAATTAAATTTGTGCGTGTTGAGGTTTCAGAGTTATTCAAGATGCCGCTGGGGTAACGTTTAGCAAATTGCTGTACTTCTCAAAGGGCATGACATACAACTACGATTTTTCTTACTACGGTGGGTCCTAATTTGTGCTTATGTAAAGTTAAAGAACTGATTTTTTATTCCGATACTTGTGGTGGCCAAAACAAAAACAATGTCGTGGCCATGATATTCATGTTTTTGCTTAATAATCATCCGACGCTGCAAAAGATAAACCACAAATTCCTCCTCAGTGGGCACACACATATGGAGTGTGACTCTGACCACGCGATTATTGAAAAGACGAAAAAGAGAACACAAATAAGAATCAATCATTTATATGATTGGGTGCAGTTGGTGAGGACTTGCAATGTTCAGAAACCATTCAAGGTCGTGGTGATGACGGTAAATTATTTTTTGAATTTTGCTGAACTAAAATCCAAGAAAGGACCCTTTACTCTCAAGAAACTGGATGATTCGGGAGACAAATTTCTGTAGCAACCTATTGAATGGCTGCAATATGACAAAAACAGCGTCAGAAAATTTTATTTTAAGAAAAACCTGGGTCGCGAACCCCCTTTTCATTCAATAAGTTTTAGGAAAAGAGGAAAAACCACCATAGATATCTTTAAGTTGAGCCAAATCTCCAAGGAGGCTTTGCCAATTGGCGCAGAGAAAAAAAAGGATTTGATGGACATGATTGACCTGATTGACGATTCCTTCAAAGAATTTTATATTAAAATAAAAACTGTGGGTGATGTCTCTGCATCTAATGATCCAGATTTGGACGAGGACAACCCAGATGACGAGGTTTTTGAAGTCCAATAAAATATGACTGTGAATGTAATAATAACGTAATAATATTTAAAGTTGCCAGATCAGGTCTGTCAACTTTAAATATTTATTACGTTATTCCTTCTGTATTCTTTTCTTTCTTTATTAAGTATGTTTCCGTTGTTTGGCCCAATAAAATAATTTACTATTTTTATTTATTTATTGCTTTTACACTAGGAAACTGATAGGTTCGTGGTTTTTCAATTTAATATTTATTCAGTTAGAAAAACTTTGCTTGATTTGAGTAAGTCCTTCAACAAATCTACAAATATATTTATATTCGTCATCAGTTGTTTGATTGGTACTCGTTGAGTTTGTCATTAATAACATTGTTTACATACTAATATTCCCCACTCAGAAGGTGAATAAGTTGATAACTGCTGGTGCATAAGTTGACAACTCGGTGAATAAGTTGACAACTCGTTGGTGAATGACTTGACAAGTCTATTATTATGCAAACTATGGGGTATTTGGTTTATTTATTGTCATCATATAAAAGATAGCACAAAATAACCCTTCAAACAACTAAAACACAGACGGTAAACTAATTTACTGATTTACCAGAAGAGGTCAAACCTTTAAAATGGCCGTCCTGACAAATTACCATTTTAGACATGTCAACATTTTATATATAACCACGGATATTTACATAAAAAACATTTCGTGTAAGTTTTACGAACATAACTATCTGTATTATCAGAAAGGCGCGCCTCAAAGAGCTGTCAACACCAGCGACGGGGCCTCATAGGGTTTGGGTTTTTAGTCAGTAGAAATCTGACACACCCTTCCGCTAGACCCAGAGCGGAATAAGTCATTCGATGATATTCCCACCCCAAAAAAAAAAATAGGTAGACTACTTATAACGACAATGGAGATTTTTGAGACTCTTGAAGATGAGTTTGATGAATATTTTGATAGCCTCACAATACCACGCAGGAATCCTGTGTATCGGGAGAGAATAAACTAAATGGAGACATTAGATGAAACGGACTTTAGGGCGCCCTTCAGACTCACTAAGAAAGCTGTGATGTGTGTGTATTCAATTATTGAGAAAGCAATATCTGTCACTACAGAAAGGTAGCTTTAGATAGGTATACGTATACCTGATCGAACTCAAACTATGTTTTTTTCAGGAATGGGGCTATAAGGCTGATTACTCGTCTACTGTCAACATTGAGGTTTTACGCGACGGGTAGCTTTCTCACAGTTGTAGGTGATTTCTCTTGTGTCAGCAAAGGCTTTGCTACCTGCGCATTGTCTACCTGGTTTCACAAGCTATTGCACGATTGCGTCTCGAGTTTATCAAATTTCCAACCAACACTCAAGAAATCCAGCAAGAGTTTTATAATATAGCTAAATTTCCAAGACTTATTGGTGCTATCGATTGTACCCATGTTCCTATAAAATCTCCAGGTAAAAAATAAATTATGTAATATGAATGAATAAACCTCCTAAATATATAATATGTATCCAGTTTCTATCAAACTAGGTATGTATCTATATCTATGTATATAAATAAAACGAAAAGTCCTGTGATCAAATAAAACTCCTGTTTTTTATAAATGTTGTTTTCATTATTTTCAGGTGGAAACAGTGGAGAAGACTGGAGAAACAGGAAGTCACAATTTTCTTTCAATGTACAAACTGTAGTGAGTGCAAAGTTAAAGATCTTGGACATAGTGGCTAGATAGCCAGGAGCAGCACATGTTCAAACAATATTTAATCATTCTTTTATAAACTCGTTAGTTCAAAATGGAGAATTTGGAAACTGTATGATCGTCGGTGATAAAAGATATGAAAATACTTCATACCTACTTACACCACTACAAATTCCCATAACTCCAGTAGAACATCTGTATAATGAGTCCCAAATAAGAAGCAGGAATGTAGTGGAAAGAACTTATGGTGTTTGGAAGAATAGATTCCCCGTTTTATCAAAAAAAAAGTGTTGTCTGTATCTCGTGTACAGGCCGTAATAGTGGCATGTGCAATATTGCACAATATTGCACTAGATATGCGAGATGATCATTTTGAAGTCATCCACCCAGTAGATGAGCCAGATGAACATGATTGATGATTATTTTGCTTCATTACTATAATAACAATAGTCATATGGTAGATAATGATATTATACTATAATATGTATTCTGTGTTAAGTTAAATAAAAAAACTAATTATTCTTCGAATTTATTTAGAAAGTATAATTTTACCAACGCCCACATTTCTCTTTTGTGCACCCTTTCTTCCTCTTCAAAGGCCCATTGCTTTCTTTTATTTAATAATTCTTCCTCCAGAATCTTCTTATGGAAATCTGCAATCTTTAATTTCGAATCTGCTACTCTTTCAAATGGCCTTTTCATCCTTTCAGCAGCTGAAACAAGAATTTTTATTTATTTTTAAATATTGGTAATAATTACACAAGCTAGTATCAATATCATTATTTTGACCCATACATGTCTCACTGTAGGACATATGTAGGTCTCCTCTAGAGAAGAGTTTATGGCCACATATTGCTACATGCTAAGACAAATAAAACCCCAGGTTTTATAATAGCTGTCAGTGGTTCTACCAATACATCACCATTTCTGTTAAATCAAGTTATGTTGTGTGTCAATATAAATTATCTAAATAGTAACATAATCTAGGCACTTTGTTTATTCTAATGCTAATATTAAAAGAACTTACTTAAAGCAGGATTGTTTTTGGAACGCAGAGATTTTGGCTTCCAATTAGTCCACTTGTCGTCATTGGCAACTCTTTTGGGTGTAGTATGTTCACCTGAAATTAAAAAGAAAAGGTGAGATCATGGTGAAGGTGTGCTTATCAACAATACTGAGGCACAACAGGAACAGTACTTACTTATCTTTTTTCTTGAAAACCAAAAAGTAGGGCAGTTTAAAATGGATGCAAAATTAGTTGTTAATAGTAGTTAATTTTTGTTATTAACAACTGGCAATCATATTTGAGTTAACTGGGCTTTATTTCACATGTAGAAAAAGTAACTTACTTATGTGATGCTCTATATGTGCATCCACTGATTGGACACATTTATTGTCTGCGACTGTTTCTTTTTGGATTCCTTTTATTTTCGACACTTCCTTCAGCACCATGTTCTGCATTTTGTTCAGCTCCATTTGTAGTGGATCTACATTGGAAGTCGTCAGGAATAACATTTTGGTTTCCGCGTGTTTCCACCAATTTTTCTTGTCTAAGCCGCTGATTTTGGCGAATGGTTAAATTTCTAGTTTTACCACATTTAGTCCACATTCTCCCGGCGATTTCAAAATGTATTGCTTCCCGTTCGCCTGTCTCGAAATAGAGTGCGGGATTAAGCCAATGTTCGCTTGTACATTCTGCAGCCCGAAGAAGTCTTCTATTAAGTCTGGGCTGTCCACATTCCGCTCTGATTTCTTTGATTCGCTGACATCTACAGGAATTTCCATTGTAGGAGCAGTCGTGCACGACGTGGAGATGATCGTTGCCGTGGTTGGACACGAAGAAGATGGTCCCTTTGAAGCTACGACCGGAACTTTCTCCTTGTTGACATATTCGTGAAATATTGTTATTGCTGTAGGAGACATTTTGAATTGCAAACACGTCATGTATAACTCGGAATCGCAAAGGATTCCAATGCATTCCATGATAAATCTTCGCATTCTTTCAATCTCAGTTTGTGGACGATCAATTTCAAGACTGTCTTCCACAACGATATCAGATTCGTGAATTCCCTCTTCAAAAATAAGTTCTTCTCCATCATTGCTTTGTGCTCCCCGTATTTCAACTTCTCCATCACTTGACTGTAGATATTCGCTGTCCATATTAATTCCAAAACTACTAAGAAACTTTCGGGCTGGGGATCCGGTAAGCTCTTCTGAATCTTCTTCGCTGGAGACGACTTTTGTTGTTCGTAGAACCGGCGTTTCGGAGTTACTTTCTTCACTGCACGACTCTCTGCTTGTTCTTCCATATCTTCTACTAGTGCTTGAGTGTGCGGCCCGATGTTGTTGCATTGTTCTTTTTCTACTAAATCTATTGTTGCCTGGAGTTGAGTCTGAGACGATGTTTTCATTTGTAGAAATTCGCTTAATTCGTTGTTCGGTTGATCGTTGCACTCGCCGTCGCTTTCCTCGTTGCTCGATGTCGCTGGCGAAATATTTTGAAAAAGCACTGATAAATTCTTCCCTGAACGACCGTTCGACGTCGATAGTACCAGTGAACTGACTGGAGTCTTCATATTCACTACTGTCGTCGGAATCAATGAACTCGAACATACTGAATGCAACTGCGCATGCGCAATGCTTATATACAACTGAATACCCATTAATTCCCCCCGCGGTAAGATATTAAAAACCGGCAGGCCTGCCGGTTACCCTACTGAATGGACGACCGCAAAGGGGAAGCGGGGAGCGGCAAGTGGCGACATAATCATGATCATGGTCATGCGCTTCGCGCGACCGATCGATCAATTCATTTTCAATTCCATCAACAGACAACAATATCATGTCTTTAGCTTTTTCCTCTATAGGCGTCAGAGGTGGAGCAGCACTAGGCCCTCCTCCTGTGCGATATGTTTCAGCACGTATTTAAGCAGACTTTTTCCTAGTAGTTCTTTTTATAGCTTCGTATTTTGCTTTTAATGTTTTAGCACTCCGAAAGCTTGTACCGCTTGTGCTATTAAATAATGCCTCCAGTGTCTTCCAGCACTGTTCTTTTCCATGCCAAGTGACTGCGTCACTCTTCTTATTTTCTAAAATACTTTTATGTTGGGCAACAAGTAAGTTTAGAAGCTCAGCTTCTTCCCGGGTGAAGTTAACGCTTCGTTCACGTTAGGGTGTCGTCATTTTTCACTTTAAGAGTATGTACCTATATAACGAAATCACTGTGCACAAAATGTATTTACCAAGTACACTTAAATCGCAAGAATAACAAAACAAACACAAACAACAATTAAACGAAATAGCATAAAAATACCACGGTATTAGTGACTGTCAATTGTCATTGTCAAACGACATCCCGTTTCGTTACAAGCAATATTCAATTACCATCAAATCGTTTATATTTTACCTTTATGTGAATAATAACTAATTATATAAAAATATTAAAGTAAAACAATACTTTTACAGCCTTACAAATAAACGTGGTATAAAAGTTATACTCGAGAATAAATTATGAATAAGCAAAATGTCTACAAATAAACAAAGAATAGCCTATATCAAGTATAACTTTGACAGTTGTATTCATACAACCGTTATTCCGAGGTTATTCACGCCTTCACCCTTGTATAAAGCTAGTATAACCTTAAAAATACCACAGTTTGTGTTTGTTTACGGGTATTTAAGTATTTCACGTTAGTTTTCATAATGGAATTAAATGCAATAGAAGAAGTAGAACAAGTAAATAACATATAAGTCTAATGCAGTTTCAAAGAAAAGTTAAAATATTTAAAAAAGAGAAAATCCTTTTGTTTTATATAGCGATGAGCAGTTCCGGTTAAAATATCGATTTTCTAAAGGTGGTGTAACGTTTTTAGACCAATTAATTGGTAGATATCTCAATATGGACACGCGCGGCGGTGGATTATCTTCTGTTTTGCAAATAATGATTGCTTTAAGGTACTGGGGACGTAATCAGGTAAGAACTTTCACCTACTCATACAAGTAATTTTCTATGTGTATCAGTTCTGCTCCATTAAACTCGTATCTCATCCATCTCTTTCAGATACAAGATGATGCTGCAGACATTCATGGTTTGACTCAGCAGTCTATTACGACGGTATGTCGTCGTGTAGCCAGGGCAATTTTAGAGAGGAAAGCAGATTATATTAATATGCCAATTACTTTAAATGAACAGTTTCGTGTTATGGAAGATTTTGAAGCTATAGCAAGATTTAAAAATGTCGTGGATGCGATAGACTGCACCCACGTTAGAGTGCCCAAAGTAAACGGACCTAGTGGTCAGTTTTACATAAATCGGAAGGGGTACAGTTCCTTGAATGTTTAGGTGCCTACTTCGTTATTTTTTGTCATCATTATACCTAACAATACAAGTAAAATATTAAAAATGTTAATTTCATTTCAGGCAGTTTGTGATGCAAGACTAAAAATACGAAATATTGTGGCACATTGGAGGGGCAGTACTCATGACTCACGTATATTTAATGAAAGTTTATTAAAGCAAAGTTTTGAAAATGGTCCATTTTACGGCAGATTACTAGGTGATTCTGGTTATGCTTGTACACCATATTTGTTTACGCCTTTATTAAATCCAGCAACACGCAAAGAAGAATCCTATAACTTTGCTCACATAAGAACTCGAAATACTATTGAAAGGTGCTTTGGTGTGTGGAAAAATAGATTCCGATGTTTACTAACAGGATTTAGAACATCTCTAGAAAACACCAAAATGTAATCTTACACAGATTGTATGTACATTGTAGCTTTGGCAGTCCTACATAATATAGCCATAGAGCTAAATGAGGAACCTTTTCCAGACAATGATATTGTAAATATCCCAGGTCAACCTCCAGAGGTGCGACCACAGGGAAATACATTGCGTGGTGCAGCAGTTAGAGCCACCTTTATAGAGGAGAACTATTAAGGTAGGAAGTATTTAATAAAAATCTATTTAATTATTAATATTTATTCATTAAAATAAAATAAATAAATGGTATGCTTCATTTCTCTAAATATTTGCGAAACACATCTTCTTGCAGTTTTAAATTAACCATAATCTGACTATGTATATCAGCCATGCATTTCATTCTCAATTCATGTTCTTTTTGTTGGCGTTCACTTTCCAGAACTCTTAACTTGTGCATGTTCTTAAAGGAAGCTTCAGCAAAATTAAACTTGTCTGATACCTGAAATAAATAAAATGCATTAGAATATAATCCATTAATTTAGGAGGGTTTACACAACGAAATTTGCTAAGGTATGGGACAGTTTATTTTAATGCAGGTTATACTTTAGAACACCACTTACACACCTTATTACAGATCATAAATACTGACCATTCTTTTTTTGCAGAACATTTTGGTGTCTGCTGAATTGGTATTGGCTCCCTGATGGACAGCTCTGGCTGGCTAGTAGACGCTGTCAGCTGGCTAGTAGATGCAGTCGACTGGATGTCAAGTTATTGCCTCGCTAGTGAAAGGTGTCTGCTGGCTGGTTGATTCCAATATTTTGTTATCATCTATTGAAATATTCTGAAAACAAGAGGCAGTTCTCAGATTGATACCTTTTTAATAAAATCATACTAATAATTAATGGCTTTCTTTTTACTAACGATATCATATACATTGTTGCGTTTGTTCAACTTTTTGTTGACTTCATTGGATAAATTCTGAAATAGGAAACAAAAGAATTGTTAATAGTATAGTAATTTACAGTAGTAACTGCTTGAGATGATGTGACATGTATGCAAATAAACTTAAGCCACCTCTAAGTTTATTTACACCTTAATCAGCTACAAAGACTCATGGGAAGACGTGGGGGTAAACCTTTTCCTTGTAACATTAATAATACTTCATACCCACACTTAGGATAAGCGGCCAGGTAATGTCATAATAACTAATATAGTAAAATAAATGAATACACTGTTCACCCATGAACAAACTATGATGTTCTTTGTTAGAGCCATGAAGCATTTTATTAAATTTTAGGAATAATTTTATCTGTTGTAAATATTTACCTTTGCACCATCACAGTCAAATTCATTATAATCTACTTCAAATTCTTCAGGTAACAATTCCAATAAATGTAATGTCTCTGGACTAGGAGACGGTGGTTTTGGCCCACCACCAGTTTGTGTTGTCCGTTGTCTATACAATGACAACTCTTTTTTAGAATTCAGCTTTGTGACTTTCCATTGGTTTAAAAGTTGTTTTTTGTCTATAATTTTTTTATTAGCTCTGTTGAATCTGAAATACATATTTTATTTAATCATTTAACACATGCCTTTGTTATTTTTCAATTCGGCTGTCGATTAACAGAAATATAGAAATAAACTTTGCTCACTGTTCTGTTATTTCTGTCCAAGCGTTGATTTTTGCTTTGTTTGTGTTGGTAGAAATATCCTTGTTTTCGATTATGTGCATAAACGGTCGAATTATTTCCCTTAGTAGAGTCTGTAATGAAATAAAAGATATAAAATGTTTTTATTATCATCGAAATATGGCTGACCCAGTGAACCTACATTAGGCGTGCGCGTTCCTCGGTCAAGGTCGACCTGTCTCACTCCGCACTCCAGCCTATACACGTCCAATAACGAGCCTGCCCACCTCACACAGTTGATCTGGTTCTTATACCAATATAACTGCCCAATCCACTGTAGTGTCATTCAAAAGTTTCTGCCACAGCAAGTCGTAAGACACCAGATCAAATGCTTTGCAAAGGTTAAACAAACACGCATTAACCGGCGTTTTTCTAGACGGATGATACTGGACAGTATGCTTGAGAGACAATATGGCACTTTCTGTGGAGAGACCAGGTCTGAACTCAAACTGCGCATCATGCAATTCGATGCGAGTTGTTATATGCCTAACAAACAAACTATCCAGCACCTTGGCAATGACAGTAGCAAGCGATATGGGCCTATATTTTGAAAGATCTGATGTGTACCCCGTCTTATTCTTCACAACAGGTACAACCACAGTTTTCATTGTTGGTGTAGAATTTTATAGGTTTTTGTGTTATTGGGGCTCCTTTGCATAGCTGGCAACGTGAAGTAGTGGTTTAATTGAGTTGGGTTTTTAAAAATGAGTTGATAGGAGTTAAATAGGAGATGTTATTCTAATTGCAATAAACATAAAATTCAGAGGGGATGTTGTAATATTGGTTTTATAGAATTTTATGTCTATGGTTTACTGGCAGGTTTTTTTGTGGAAATAGTAGGCCGTGGAGAACTCATAATAGAACCTGTGAGGAGCTGGATTGGAGTTTAAATTTAACTGTCTCTATGGTCCTGCCCGGTAGTAGGGCTTTTCTCTATAGATTACTGAAATTTTCTGTATGATTGTGTCTTTTGTCAAGTTTTTCTTATTTATCGGGTTTTTATTAACTCTAGTACTAATTGCTAATGAGATCAAGTCAATACTGTCGTTGCTTTCGATTATTTTAACATTATATTTAGGATGACTTGATTATTAGATGTTCATTCTGTGTTGGTGTGCTACGAGTTTCATTATCCTATTTGCTTCCTCGATCATCTCGTCAACTTGATCTCCAAAGTGAACTTTGAGTGATTGGCGAGTGGTCTCATCAATCTCTAAGGTTAACCTTCGTGACTGAGCTGCTAAAAATGTTTTGATCTGTTTCACATCTACAGTGGTATTCTCGGTCTTAGCTTTATAGCTATCGAGGGTCTTTTTTCCATCATGGAGTTCTTCAATGATCCCACACTTACAACATCTTGGTAAGAGAACTATTCGATATTTTAACAGGTTATGGGCCCAGCACGCTTCCACTGCGGTATTTAACAGGTTATGGGCTGCCCCCGGGCAAATTTAACCAGATGTTGTAAGAAGATCGTGGAAAGATAAGTGTAAAAATTCTTTGGAGTACAAGAGAAATTATAATTGAGAATAAATTTTGTTCAAAATGATTGAAGATTCAAAGTTGTCAAGAAAGACACAATATATCGCTTGGAAACAAAAGAAAATAATATTTTCAGAGGGGAAGTCAGAGATGATATAGTGGTTGAAATTTGAAAGCGATGCAAAGGAGTTGTTGGTGATGATTTACGCAGTGAAGAAAATGCTGAAGTAAGTGATGAAGATGCTGAGGTTTCTGAAGGCAGGATTGAAGACGTTGAAGTTGAAGTTAGTGGTGAAGATGTTGAAGTTCGAGGAGTTGGTGTTGAA
This sequence comes from Tholera decimalis, assembly GCA_943138885.2. NCBI lineage: Eukaryota > Metazoa > Arthropoda > Insecta > Lepidoptera > Noctuidae > Tholera > Tholera decimalis. The sequence continues at coordinate 14,991,517 of OW964551.2, forward strand.
GATAGCGTTGAATAATTTTATATAGATTCGAAGAAGATAAGTTAGGAGTTTTGTAATAATTTTATATAGAGTCGAAGTAGATAAGTTAGGAGTTTTATAAGTGAAGTGTGTTTAGTGATGGTCAGAGTGTAAAATTCAGAGGGGATGTTGGTGTAGAATTTTATAGGTTTTTGTGTTATTGGGGCTCCTTTGCATAGCTGGCAACGTGAAGTAGTGGTTTAATTGAGTTGGGTTTTTAAAAATGAGTTGATAGGAGTTAAATAGGAGATGTTATTCTAATTGCAATAAACATAAAATTCAGAGGGGATGTTGTAATATTGGTTTTATAGAATTTTATGTCTATGGTTTACTGGCAGGTTTTTTAAGTCTATGGCATTTAAAACCAAAATGTTGTTGGGAATGTTTTTAAATCTGACAAGAAAAATGAAATGAAAAGTCAAGTAGAAAATATTGTGAGTCGAAGATATAGTCGTAGTCGGAGTGGTTGTATAGGGTCGATCATAAATGATTTAGTTTTTAGAGCAGTTTACCAATTTTATCAAACATGTATAGAACGTAATTTAGAATTTGTAAAGGGTTTTTTTGGGAATGAAATAAAACGGAGTGAAATTAAAGAATGAAGTTATTTATTTGAACAAAGGATCCCACACTTACAACATCTTGGTAAGAGAACTATTCGATATTATTAACATTCATCAGATCGCTGGGCAGATGAATTATAAAATACCACGCACGATACTCGCACCATACTTTAGGGTACATACCTTTTCTTCTTTCTCCCAGTTGATTGATCGGTCTTTTTTAGCCATTTTAATATTCACTTTTATTAAAATAATTTCTCTATCCACAAAAATAAACAAATATAACAATATTATTACAACTCTATTGATTCAGTACGCGCGCAAAGAACAGAACATATGGTCGAGACTCGAGAAACGTCAAGTTGACAAAGTTCAAAAGAAAGAAATTCATAGACAAACTGCATTTTTTAGTAGTTTCTCTTTGGTTGCACTGTTGCCAGATCGTGCATTTTGACATAACGAAGGAGTTGTTATATCCCAAAATTCCAAAGGTTGTCTGTAAGATATCGCTCTCAGCGATAAGACCGCTATTGTAACCAAAGTTATAGAAATAAGGTTATGTGTGTTCCAATTTTTGGTGTACAATAATGTATATTCTATCTATCTATCTATCTATAAATGGTTTATTTGTAAAAAAATATTCTCGACTTATTCTTAAGTTATAACTGATATAACTATACCTAGTATAAGGATGGAATAGATGCGGTATAACACTTTTTTATTTGTAAGGCTGTTAGAGTAAATTAAAATAAAATTATAAGTAGTTCATATTAACTTTCTTTAAATGACATCAAAAAACGGAGCGTATGTATATGGTGTTGCACCACGCTTCATATAAGTCCCAGATAGTTATGAGTCAGATAAAATAAGTTTGTGAAACGCAGTTTCTTATTCAGAACTTTTACCATCCGAATAATGTATGTGTAACATAGGTATTCGGCACTTTATCCGTACATTGTGAAACAGACCCTTAGTATACTTATGTACCTATAGTTTATACATACCATGGTGTTCATTAAACCTTTTGTTTTAAATTACAGGTCTCTCAAGATAATAAAAGCACAGCCACTCCTATGGAAAAATATGTGAACTCATTACCTATTAAGGTCATTTTTTCTTAATATGTAAATTGCTTATTTAGTATTAAAAAATGTAAGTTTTATTGGTATAGATTCATTGATATGGAATAATTATTATTAACTTAATATTTTTACAAATTTCTGAAGATGATACAACCCATTGTGCAATAAAATCAAATTTACTCGACTTATTATTAGTGACACCCCCCAAAATTGCAGGCTGCGACCGCGCCTGATACAACCATGGCAACTTCAAAAACAAAAAGTATTGGAATAAATCCAGCAAAGAAGGTACATTTTTATAATAAATGTATTTTTTTATTTGAAATATTTTCATTGATTTATTTATATATCTCTCTCAATAATCTCTCTCTAAACTCCACATCAATAAATATATTTAAAAATAGGTTAAAGTTGTATTTGGCCAATCAGCAGCAATAGACTACTTACAAAATGTACTCGATAGATCGAACGACAATGTTTATATTTAAGATTTTTTTTAATGTTAAGTTTCTCATATTTAAGTGAACTTTGTATGTTCTTTTTGAGAAATAAATTTCTTTAAACCGATATGCAGATTATTCAATGTTTTCTTTTTTCTCATTTGCAGGGGCACAAACAGAAACTAATTTTAAACAACGTTGTGGGTAATGGTTCAAAACCCAGAAAGGTAATATTAATACTTATGATGCTACGTCACTACTTACCAACAATATATTAAACTATTTTTATTGTATACAGGACCAAAAAGAATATGTAAGCCGCATGTTAAGCCATAGCAAACTTTTAAAAGATGAAGAACATATGAGGCGTTTGGAAATGGCTGATGAAGAACACAAAATTAAAATAGAGATAAATTAAATAAAGAGAAATTAAATGCAGCAATACTAGAAACAGAAATAAATCAAGAGAAATTAAAAGCAGCAGTGCTGGAAAGAGAAATGTTAGAATTAATCGAAATATTTATCTATGAAGCCTCACGTGCTTTCCGCACGTGAGGCTTCATAGATAAATATTTTTTAAAGTTCTATAAATAGAACTTATTTTTAAACTTAAATGTTTTTATTTATGTACAGAAATAGGGTATAAACTTAAAATAATGTAAAAATTCTCATTGATAAATGCTGCACGGGTAGCATTGCCTCTGCGGGAACTGCTTATTGCCCATCTCACTGGAATTTCATCATCACCATCTTCTTCTTCTTCATAAAAATCTTGTGTATGCATTGCAATATTGTGCAAAACTGCCAGTGCAACAATGTAGAGCCTTGTATTACCCAAATTTGTTGTAAATTCTCGCAATAGGCACCGAAACCTTTGCTTCCACACCCCGAAACACCTCTCGGGTTCTTATGTGTGCTTGGTTATACATTTCCTCCTTTTGTGTACTTGGATTTAGGACTGGAGTAAATAAATAAGGACTACAAGCATAACCTGCATCACCTAAAAGTCTTCCTTTAAATTCCAATTGTTCAAATCTTTGCTTCAAACTACATTCGTTAAATATTCTGGAGTCATGTGTACTGCCTCGCCAATGTGCCACTATGTCCATTATTTCTAAATTTGCATTTGATACTGCCTAGAACAATGTACCTATCAAAAATACATGAGATGGATGATAATAATTGAAGTGTGTCAAAGAAAGGCTTCCTACTATTATTATTATACTAAATAACTCACTTGCACATTAATGGAACTGTATCCCTTCCTGTTTATGTAATATTGTACTACATCTCCACCAACCTTTGGTATTCTTACATGAATGCAATCAATGGCTCCTATTACTTGCCGAAATCCACACAGTGCATAAAATCCAGCAATAACTTCATTTTGATCCACTTCACTTTGAGGCATTTTAATCCAATGAGCTCTATGGGCCACTATTGCTAAAGCTACTTGTTTGCAAATTAGTGAAATTGTTGGCTGGCTCATGCCACCTAGATCTCCTGCATCTACTATATATATAAATTTTACTGATTTAAAAAAAAGAAAATAAGAATGTATAATATGACTAGCAAAGACTAGAGACTGGATTACAATGATTAGAAAATTATACTTATATAAAGAATCAGTTGTACCTCTCCACGGGTCCATGTTCTAATTGCAGCCAATACTTTAAGGTGAGGCGGGATAAAGCCACCTCTTGCATCACCAGCTAGATTATTTTTCACCATATCAATTATCATTGCAGTAGTATGTTTAGAAAACCTGTACTTTTTTTTAAATTCACCTTGTAGTTCTTCCAGGGGATTTCTACGTATTTTATGTTTTACTCTCCTCATCAATGGCATGAGGTTTTCAACTTCAGTAATATTATCTGTGACCCTCAAATCCTCAATAAAATAATCAATATCCATCTTTCGCTAACCAAACAAAAAACACATTCAACAACAAATCAGTTTTTGTAGGTTATGAATGCCGTCAAATATCAAAATACACTTTTGTTCTACGCTTAGTCACTCCTTGAACTAGCTAGTGCGAAGGATTAACTTTTACTACGATAGTAGATTCAGATTAATTTACTCCTTCCTTACTCCATGTTTATTAATACCGAATTTAATTACTCTTAACTTAATCCTAAGAGTAAAGTTATTCTTGCTCTAGTCTGTGTTTATTAATACGACTGTAACATTCGTTTTAATAAAAATCATCTATTCCAAAGATAATCTAATGTTACACTTGGACTAGTTAATCCCAGTGTAACAGAGTATTAACTAAGCAATAAGATTGATATTAATAAATATGGAGTAACCTGGGACTAACAATACATTCCTTACGCCGAGATTAGTGTGAATGCTATGGCAACTCAGTTAAGTTAAAAGTAAAAAGAGTGAGGTAGTGAATGAACAAGGAATGATACTTAAAGGTTTCGTAAAGTTTTCTGTCAAATTGACATAATCACTGACTTTTCGTCTGTGCCGTTTTATGCCGTTTTATAAAAAGCCGGTCTTTTAAAAAGTTAATTTTGTGTGTCCGAATCCGAAGATAATTAAATAAATCCGAAAACTTGATACAGTAAAAAAATGAGCCAAAAGCGCAATTGTTCCATTAACTGGGATGAAGAAGAAAAGGTAATTCTAATGGTGATTGTGAAAAGAGCTGCGTGGTATTTTCTTTGTTTATTTGCGGTTCTCTGATTATTTTTAATATTTTCTCATTATTCCAGCAATTATTCAGGACTGTCCTAAAAGATTACGCGCATATAATAGAAAATAAATGCCTAGACACAAATACAAATAAAAATAAAACCAAAGCTTGGGAAGAATTATACAAAAAGTAAAGTTTTTACTATAGTTTATATTATATTTAGTTGGCATATTCCCAGTTTTATGAATGCAGGCTGGACAACTTATTTATTTGTTTACAAAGACAACTACAAAATTTCCCTAGCTATTCAATTATTTTATTTGAACTGTAACTTGCATACAATTTTTCTCTTAATATAATGCAACCTTACTTAGGTTTAATGAGTTGAATAGTCGACCAAGAGAGCTTAGCCAGCTGAAAATCCAGTGGAAGACAATGAAAATACATGCAAGAAAAGTATGCAGCACATTTAAAGAAGAAGTTAACAAAACTGGTGGAGGTGCAAGGCCAGCAACTCCAGATAATAATAATTAAATAATCTTTAATAGAAATTAAAGATTTATTAAATCCTGCAGAATTACTGCAGGATTATAATATTTATGATTCCGATGGAACGGTGATAAGCACTAATAAAGAAAATCAGCAGCTTGTGAGTATCTAACAATAAATTAACTTTTTTAGTACTCATTAATAATATAATTTATAGAAATTGCAGTAGGTACCTACTGCATTTCTAAATACTTGTATCATTCTATGGTTTGTATACTTTCAGAACATGTCTATAGAAACTAATGAAGATGTTGACACTCAAGTGGATTTTGAGGAATTTACTCCTTTAGTGGTGAGCTTACATCTATTAGTATACTTATGTGCCTATAGTTTATACATACCATGGTGCTCATTATCCTTTTGTTTTAAATTACAGGTCTCTCAAGATAGTAAAAGCACAGCCACTCCTATTATATTACCTATTAAGGTAACAAAAAGTATTTGAATAAATCCAGCAAAGAATGAAAAAAATTTGAAATGTTTTCATTGATTTATTTATATGCAGATTATTCAATGTTTTTTTTTTTCTCATTTGCAGATGCCCAAACAGAAACTAATTTTGAACAACATTCTGGGCAATGGTTGAAACCCAGAAAGGTAATATAGTATATATACTTATGCTGCTATGTCACTACTTACCAACAACATATTAAACTATTTTTTATTGTATACAGGACAAAGAAAAATATGTTAGCCGCATGTTAAGCCATAGCAAACTTTTAAAAGATGAAGAACATATGAGGCGTTTGGAAATGGCTGATGAAGAACACAAAATTAAAATGGAGATAAATAAAGAGAAATTAAATGCAGCAATACTAGAAAGAGAAATAAATCAAGAGAAATTAAAAGCAGCAGTGCTGGAAAGAGAAATGTTAGAATTAAGGAAAGCATGTGAGGCTTCATAGATAAATATGTTTTAAAGTTCTATAAATAAAACTTATTGTTAAACTTAAATGTTTTTATTTATGTAGAGAAATAGGGTATAAACTAAAAATTATTTAAAAATTCTCATTGATAAATGCTGTACGGGCAGCATTCCCTCTGCGGGAACTGCTTATTGCCCATCTCACTGGAATTTCATCATCACCGTCTTCTTCTTCTTTATAAAAATATTGTCTATGCATTGCAATATTACGCAAAACTGCTAATGCAACAATGTAGAGCTTCGTATTGTCCAAGTTTGTTGTAAATCCCCGCAATAGGCACCGAAACCTTTGCTTCCACACCCCGAAACACCTCTCTACAGTGTTACGGGTTTTTATGTGTGCTTGGTTATACATTTCCTCCTTTTGTGTACTTGGATTTAGGACTGGAGTAAATAAATAAGGACTACAAGCATAACCTGCATCACCTAAAAGTCTTCAAATCTTTGCTTCAAACTACATTAATTAAATATTCTCGAGTCATGTGTACTGCCTCGCCAATGTGCCACTATGTCCTTTATTTCTAACTTTGCATTTGATACTACCTGGAACAATGTTTGATACAAATACATGAGATTGATGACAATAGTTGATTGAGATTGTGTCAAAGAAAGGCTACCTACTATTATTACTATACTAAATAACTCACTTGCACATTAATGGAACTGTATCCCTTCCTGTTTATGTAATATTGTGCTACATCTCCACCAACCTTTGGTATTCTTACATGAGTGCAATCAATGGCTCCTATTACTTGCCGAAATCCACACAGTGCATAAAATCCAGAAATAACTTCATTTTGATCCACTTCACTTTGTGGCATTTTAATCCAATGAGCCCTATGGGCCACTATTGCTAAAGCTACTTGTTTGCAAATTAGTGACACTGTTGGCTCGCTCATGCCACCAAGATCTCCTGCATCGTCTTGAATCTGTCAACATAAAATTTAACTGATTTAAAAAAAGAAAATAAAAATTTATAATATGACTAGCAAAGACTAGAGACTGGATTACAATGATTAGAAAATTATAATTATATAAAATATAAAGAATCAGTTTTACCTCTCCACGGGCCCATGTTCTAATTGCAGTCAATACTTTAAGGTGAGGTGGTATAAAGCCACCTCTTGCATCACCAGCTAGATTATTTTTCACCATATCAATTATCATTGCAGCAGTATATTTAGAAAACCTGTACTTTTTCTTAAATTCACCTTCTTGTAGTTCTTCCAGGGGATTTCTACGTATTTTATAATGTTTCACTCTCCTCATCAATGGCATGAGGTTTTCAACTTCAGTAATATTATCTATGACCCTCAAATCCTCAATAAAATAATCAGTGTCCATCTTTCGCTAACCAAACAAACAACACATTCAACAACAAATCAGTTTTTGTAGGTTATGAATGCCGTCAAATATCAAAATACGCTTTTGTTCTTCGCTTAGTCACTCCTTAAACTAGGTAGTGCGAAGGATTAACTTTTACTACGAGAGTAGATTCGGATTAGTTTACTCCTTCCTTACTCCATGTTTATTAATACCGAATTTAATTACTCTTAACTTAAACCTAGGAGTAAAGTTATTCTTGTTCTAGTCTGTGTTTATTAATACGACTGTAAATCTATACTAATATTATAAAGCGGAAAAGTTTGTTTGTTTGTTTGTTTGCTTGAACGCGCTAATCTTCGAAAGTACTGGGTGGATTTGGATGCAATTTGGTATGGAAGTAGCTTGAAGCTTGAGGCAGGTTATAGGCTACTTTTTACGCGACTGCAAAAAAGGAGAGTTATGTTTTTACCGTGATATAATCCACGGGAGCGAAGCCCCGCGTGAGTACTAGTGATTAATAACAGAGGCCAACAAAATTTAACCAAACTTCTTAACCAGAAACTATACTATACATTTCCGAAGGTTTTTGATGCGCTAAATCCGAATCTGGCTTCAGAATCGCTCTATCACGTCAGGTTTCTGAGATATCCTAACCTAAAAGTGCAAAAAGTACCGTTTTTGCCCGATTTTGAGGTTATGTAGACGCACGAATTAATTTTTCTAAAAAAATAACGGTTACCATATTAAAAAACAAGTCTTCATCTTTCAAATGCCGTTGAGTTTGCTCAAATATATATTTTTTTTCGTTGAGATATCGCATTTTGAAGTTTTCATGTTTGTGAATTTTCATATACCTGAAAATCAATTGAGATCATTTTCGGATCAGCCAGATTCGGATTCAGCGCATCAAAAACCTTCGGTATAAAGTCTGGTTAAAAATTTTGTCGGCCTGTGTAGTCATAGAAAAGATCTATTTTGCATATTATTCATCATTACCGCTTGCTGTTGATACCCAGAGTAACCTGGAGTCGTATCATTGGTTTCATACTCTGAGTAACCTAAAGTAGTGTAATTGTATGATGACAATGCAAACGAGCCATGTGGCGCTGGAGATCTTATGTCATGGGAGTGGGAGGATGCCGAGCTATTCGATCTGTTATTGTAATTTTTAATTTACATGGCATCGCTCGAAACTTTCGACCTAAACTCTAGCTTTTGTTCTAAATCGAAAGTTTTTAAATTGGACCTAAAGATGAGAAAAAAGCCAGGTCGTCAGCGGCAATATCTGGTGTTTGATTACTGAGTAAAGTCAATAACTCTCTTTCAAATACTGAACTTTCTACGTTTGTTTGCTGCGGCCTGTTTTTTGTTTTCTTTTTTGGATCCTAGGTCTTTGTGATGATCCGGAATTGTATGAAGAAGCTTGATGCGTTGACATATCAGAATCTTGCGTATTTGTGAAGGTATCGTATTATCCAGTGATGTCGTATTATCCATATTTTCTGAGGGTGAGAGGGATATGGTTTCGTTCAGTGATTCTTCGTTCTCATCTGACGGACTTAGGAAGTTTAGTTCATCATAATTGTATTTTGGTGCTGCACTTCCAAAAGGTGTATTATGGTTCTTAAGGACGGGCAATCCTTATCAAAAACTTTCTTCATTTCTTCTTCACACTGTTTAGTAGATAATCTGCGGCGAAAGTTGTAGAAAATAATAGCGCGATATCAGACAGCTGAGAACGACTCCATAACGACATATTAAAAAAATCACTTAATAGAGTCAATAGTTAACAGTCTATATTTTGTACTTAGACTAAACAAAGAGGGCACTTTGTAATAACGTAAACAAATCAACGCTGCGGGTTGTTTAAGTGCTTAACGACAAGACTTATGCTGTGACCTACGTATGTTCCCATTGTTTGAAAAATGGAACGGTGTGAGAAATCATGTCATGAACAGTAAATTCTCAATATATTTATTAATTTTATTATTAAATATTGTAAATTACACTAAATTCAAATATAATTTACAAGAAAATACGTAGTTTTACTAATAACATAAACAATTTTCACATAACGACTGCGTGACGCCATTTTTGCGAAAATTACTCACAACAAAACCTTAATTGACAATCAAAATACGCGCGCTATGCACTTTATGGCGCTCGATTTTGACAGATACCCGATTCACTCAAAAAAATAATAATAAATCGCAGATATTTTCATAAAAAAATTCAATGTTGCCGTTTCAAAAATGGAACTCTGGGAAGATAAGGGTTAAGGAAATTGTGTTATTGAAATGTTTCATTATACTGTATAGAAGTAAATGTTTTAATACTTAAGCTAGACAAATTGACAAAAAGGTAAATTAACGGTATTGTAACCATTTAACAAATTAAACTTACATTACTGATCTTTTATGCTATTTATAAGTACTTGAATTTATCTCTATTCATTTTCTGGATGATCCTTATCAATGTTTAGTTCTGGCAAACGTTCATATTGGGTAGACCTTTTATTAGATGGTAAATTACCTCTTCTGGTATATGTCCAGCGTCTAAGCTTAACAGTATCAGCCTTTTTGGCCTAGGATATTCAAACCATATGTTTATTTATAGCAATAAGGTTGTGTTTTGGATTTACAGGATTTTAGAACCTACTTCATGGATCCAGGATATGACTTCTAGCGTCACAGGGGACAGACAATCTGGATGGATTAAATTGAAAGATCACATTCCCCATGGATTTCTTTGAAGATGATTGATCCTATATTTGGGTCTTCTCTCTCGTATTTGAATCTCTTCCTCTAATTTCTCTTCACCCTTCTTGATAAATCTGCGTAGGAAAGATATAGAGTAGAGTTAGGTACTTTACCCATTTCTCTTTGAGTGCTACTTGGCTTCCAGGTGATACAAATATGAGAAAAAGCATCAACCTGAAGAAACGTTAGCAATATGTTTAAGGTAAGAATGAAACACATCTTTTAAAGTTTAATATTTATTACCAAACACATTGAGTGTGTATGTATGATATTTTCGCAAGGTAATCGTTAATATAATATTAGAGAAATGCGGAAAATCACTGCGATTCAACTGATTGTGCAGAACTATGACCTGGCGATGACTGATTGCTGTAATGCGGTGTGAAATAACCTGATGATTGATAAGAGTAGTTAGAAGTAGGTGGTTGTTGAGAGGACCATTGGTTAAAATTACAGCTTTTTATATTTTGTAACAAACTTATAACACCTGCTTGAAATTGTAATAGTGGATCATCGTTGAGTGAAGCTTGTGTAGGAAGTAAACTTTAAAAAAATGACAAGTTACGATCTTCATTCTGCGTATTCAGCTGACTTTTCATCTGGTGATCAATAAAAGTCGCCATTTTTTGATCCATTACAGAAAGCCTCTGCCTAGGTAGTACACTTGTCTTAAGTCGTTTAGCACCACCTGCGGGATTTTCTTGTCCTGGACTTTCATGTACAATAGAAGGTTCATATTCACTCTTCATTTTGGATAGAATTTTCCGTATTCCTCTTCAATATTTGTAGCTCTGTTACCGCCACTGACTTGTGTTACAGCCGGATCCATTTTTTTTAAAAAACAACATCTGGTCGTGATAACAGTATTTTTTGGTATTAACTGCAGCAGATCCAGATGTATGTATGTGTATGTATGTCGGGCAGGTATCCGCAACTCCACGACCAAGCGCGTATTTTGCGTAAGGGTAGGGATCTTCTTATTCTATCCATGCCAACTCCTCCAGGAAGGCGAGCAACGCCCTCGTTTTCCTTACCATTTCTCGGAGGGTACTTGGTTTGCCGAAGTATTTAGTCCTGTAGTCCGCGACTGCAGGGCAGCTCAGTAGCAGGTGTGCCGCTGTTTCGTCCTCCTCCATGCAGGCTCCGCAGAGTGGGCTGTCTGTGACTCCTATTACATAGAGGTGTTTATTAAAGGATCCATGACCGGTAAGGGCGGCTGTCATCAGCCGCAATTGCGGTTTAGACAGTCGTAGGACCTGTTTTGACAAGCGGCCATCAAGGGTCGGGAGAGCCTCTTTAGCCTGCCTGCACTCACCATGGTTCTCCCATAGTTTGTGGTGTAGGTCTCTGGTACGTTTCCTTACCAGGTGACGCAGATAACCGAAGGGGAGTGGTGTAATGGGTTCAGGTCCCATAATCGCCATACTTGAAGCCCTTCTAGCGAGTTCGTCCGCTGCATCGTTGCCTCGGGAGTCGCTGTTTCCTTTGATCCATTGGATGGTTATATTGTTGTGTCTACCAACCTGGTTGAGGAGATTGTAACACTCCAAGATTAGCCCGGAGTTAACTGTGTGGCTGCTCAGTGCTTGCAGGACTGCCATGCTGTCCGAAAGTATGCGTATTGAGTGGTCCACAACTTCCCTGTTTATAATAGCTGAAGCTGCCAGTGAGATCCTCAGGCACTCGGCCTGAAACACTGTGTTGTAGACCCCCAATGGTCTGGCTATACGAATGTTGAGATCCTCCGAAAAGACTCCCGCACCCGTACCAGTACCTGTTTTGGAACCATCGGTGAAGACCCGTACCTCAGAGCGGCACAGCCCCTCGCAGCGGTGATCCTCGTACAGCTGGATTCTGTATTTTTTGTCAAAGACAATTTGTTTGGGCACCCGGTCATTAACTGCCTTCGTTATGGGGAGCTCGTTGTTGAGTTCCTCAAGCAGAGCGGTGTGCCTTGTTTCTATCTTACCCCAAAGGTCCAGTGTTTTGAGACGTACTGCTGCCATCGTCGCTTCCTGTTGTATGAACAGATGGAGCGGCGGGAGCCCCAGCATAGCCTCTACAGCTGCTGTCGGGGTAGTTCTCATGCAGCCCGTTATCGCCATGCAGGCCAGCCTTTGCATGCGTTGTAGTTTGTTAATGGCTGTGACAAGTTTGGTGCGGGGCCACCACATCACGGCCCCGTAGGTAATCATGGGACGAATTACAGCGTTGTACAACCACATAGTGTTTTTTGGGGATAGGCCCCACTTCTTACCTATCATTTTCTTGCATTGCCAGAAGGTGATGCAAGCCCTGTTTAATTTATAGTCTAGATGGTTACTCCAGTTTAGTTTACAGTCCATTATGACCCCCAAGTATTTAACCTCGCTGGACAACTGGAGTTCTGTATTGAACAGCTTAGGTAGGCGATGAGGGCCTAGTGTTCGTTTATGAGTGAACAAAATTAATTCGGTTTTAGTGGGGTTTACTGACAAATCATACTCCCTGCACCATCGCTCCACGATGCGTAATGCTTGCTGGGTGAGGTTACAGATAGTTCCTGTTACCTTCCCAGGCACGAGGATCGCGAGGTCATCTGCATAGCCTATTGTGTAATAACGGTGAGCGTTGAGTTTCGTGATGAGGTCATTGAACACTAGATTCCAGAGGAGAGGTGATAGCACCCCGCCCTGTGGACAGCCTCTGGCTATTAAGGCTACCTGCTGGTCTTCCTCAAGGCGAACCACACGTTTGCTTAGCATGTTTGTAATCCAATCAATAAGTACCTGCTGTACCCCATGTCTGGAGAGTGCGGCTCTTATGCTGGAGAAGTTTGTTTTGTCGAAGGCTCCTTCGATGTCTATGAACGTACCAAGGCAGGAACCCTTTTGGTTGATCGATTCTTCAATTACGGTGACTACCTGATGAAGAGCGGATTCGGTCGACTTACCAGCGCAATACGCGTGTTGGTTGCCATGCAGTGGTACTGTTTTTAGAGCGCCGTCACGTAGCTCCCTTTCACACACTCTCCATTGTTTTTAATAAAAAGGAGGTCAAACTGATTGGGCGGTACGATCTTGCGTTCGTGTAGTCACTCTTACCTGGCTTTGGGATGAATATGACTTTCACTTCCCTCCATACCTTTGGAACGTATCTAAATGCCAGGCACGCTCTCATTAGGGACACCAGTCTTGTCGCAAGAGAGTTGCCTCCCCATTGAAGTAAGGCAGGGAAGACTCCGTCGGGACCTGGCGCCTTAAAAGGTTGGAAGCTTCGGATGGCCCACTGGACTTTCTCCAGCGTGATCATCTTACGAGCGTGTAGCCAATCATTGTCTGATGGTGTTTGGATTTCGTCCGTCCATTCGGTTACCTGCGCGAGGACGCTACCTGGGAAGTGTGTTTCGATTAGGATACGCCTCGTTTCTTCCGGTGATGTGGACAGTGTGTTATCAGGTTTACGAAGTGAATCAGGCCCAGAGGTGTTCTGCTGTGCCAGTATCTTCCTTACCCTGTTTGCTTGTTGGCAAGATTCGATGTCGCCACAGAACTTCCGCCATCCAGTGGTTCATCTGAATCTGATGCTTTTTTTGTAGGCGTATTTGGCGGCATAGTAAGCCTCCCAGTCATCCTCCCTGCATGTGTTCATGGCCCTATTGAATGCCTTCCTTACCTTCCTGCGTTTACGCTCCAGATCCGCTCCCCACCAGGGCTGTTTGCCCGGTGTGTCACGCGGTGTGATTTCTGGGCATGCAGAATGGTAGCTGCTGATCAATGATTCAGTGAGATGGTCTACCTGCGCGTCTATCTGAGTCACATCCACCAGGTTCACCAAGTCGCTTGTAAGGGCTAGCCTTGTGTCAAGGCTGCGTGTATAAGCCACTCTATCCGTATTACGCGGGTTACGTCGAGGGAGTTTAGGAGTAACACAGACCTGGATGTCGAAGCGGATCCACCTATAATCGGAGCATGAGGCCTCGTCAGATACCTGCCACCCATTGATGAGTTCCGCTGCACCCTCCGTTGCTAGTGTAAGGTCTATAATTGTACGACTGCGTTTGGTCACGAATGTTGGTTCGGAACCTGTATTAAGAAGGGATAGGTTAGTTGTGAACAAGAATTCAACTAAGGCCTTACCTCGTTCGTTTTGTGTGTCCATACCCCATAAGGGGTGGTGTGCATTGGCGTCGGTCCCGATGACGACCTCATCCCCCCTGCCTTCACAGTGGGTCACGAGGCGGGCCAGTTCCCGAGGAGGCGGCGCCTCTGCCTCAGGCATGTAAGCCGAGACGAAGACGATCGGTTTCTCCTCGTGCCCCTGCTGTATGGTCATCTTTGCTGCAGAGACATCTCTGCAACAGAAATCGTATAAGAACTGTGTTTTGACATTACCTGTAACGTAGATGCACGCCCTCGGTTTGTCGTGGTTCGTGTTGACTAGGAGCTTACCTCCGAGATTGGAGAGTCCTCGTACTTGGCCGCCACCGATCCACGGCTCCTGAATCAGGGCAATGGCCGTGTGTTGAACCTCCAGCCACTTGCGTATATGGGCCGTCGCAGTCTGGCTGTGGTGGAGGTTCGCCTGTATAATTTTACAATTGGACGAATTGGGAACCATCTTTGACGGGACCCTCGTCATCAAACCCCAGTTGTAACCCGGCTAACAGGTCGTCGAAATCACTCCCCCTTTTGGGGGGGGGGTCTGTATGTATGCTTTTGCGGTTGCACAACGACACGCTTTGCTCTGCTTTGCTTGGTAGTATAGATGCAGGCCTACCTTCCCCCTCCTTCAGAGAGGGGAGGGTGGCGAGGTCTTGAGGGAGAGCGCATCAGTCGTGCAGATCCTCAAGGCAAGTCCGGCGGATATACCTTCACGAGGTTGCCACCCCGTTTTTGGTCTAATTCCCTAAGAAATAGACGTAACCGAAACCACTGGACGACCCGTAGAGTGGCGGGCTTTCCACTCCGACCCTCCCTTACTGTGACCCCTCTGGGACGAGGTGGTTGCGGGCTCGGCTGTCACAACATGCTGATGGCGAGTAGGAGAAGTTAGTCACCTGCGCTAGGACCTGCGCAGTTGAGCGCCGTGAGCAGGGATGAAGGAGTCCTGGGGGGTTGAGCCGATCGGCGCTGGCGGTAATGTGTCCGTGAGGCAACACGCCCTCTTTGGTCTGGATTTCAAGCGAAACGGTGGCCCTACCCCCTAGCCAGGGGTAGGGAAATGGCCATTGTGTCCCGTCAGAGGGCCACAGGCGAGGTGCGTGGGGTCCGCGGAGGTCGCCCTCGGGTAGCCGAAGTGGTAGGTAAAGGTCATGCTGACGGTGTAAGTGACGGTTGATCAGTTCGTGGGGGGAGGCCTTTTCAACCCCCTACGCCAACCCGATCAAGCACCCGATGTCGCACTGTAAACCAGCCTTGCGCACCTATATCGTTCTGGTAGTCCTAACGTCGTAACTCTTCTAGTGCGACGTTCCCAGGTGCGGGCTCCATGGAGGGTGGGAGCCAGACCTATGATTTTTCTTCGTTCTATTTTCATGGATTTAAGGCCAGAAAATACCGCAGGAGTGGAGTCGGCGAAAGCTGACAATACTCCCAAGCGAGGTGCCTCTGGCACTTCGCTCGCCCCTGGTAAACCTGTGGCATCCGCTGCAGGCACCAGCGCGGGCGTCGGTCCAGCTGTGGCGAACACCGCAGCAAGGACCAAAACTAAGTCCCTACGTAAACAAAGGACTTCGGCGCTGCAAGGGACCAGTACCGAACCTTCTCACGCCAAGACGAAAACGGTGTCGACTAACGTCACAGCCGGAACTAGTCTTGTCAAACAACCTTCGCCTCCCAATGTGGCTCCTCAAGCCATTGCCTGCGAGGCGGCCGCATCCGATCAAACGGGCACGGCCTCCAGCGCTGGCGATGACTTCAGCAGCAACTGGCGGATAGCCACGCGCAAAGGCAAGAGCAAGGGTAAATTCAATCCACAAACCCTTCGCCCCGGCACAGGCCCTTCAGGCCAGAAAGCTCCCACCGACCAGGGCAAGAGGAGGGAAAGGCTGACGCGTAAGGAGCGGCGTCAGGAACGCAGGAGGGGATACAAGGAAAAAATCACCCCCCCCCCCCCCCCCCCCAGTAAACAGGTAGCATCTACTAGCACGGCCAATACGGCCAAGCCAGGTAAGCTCAGCTTCTCTGCAGGGAAACGGTCTCAGGACGTAGCCGGCAATAGCCGACTCAAGCCCACTCAACCGCATCTCAATTCCGCAGGAGGTCCAGGCGAGGTAGCTACCACATCACACCAATCCGTAGGGAAGGATCAGGCTGCGGCTAAGCGAGCTCTCAACGAGAGTTTATCGCCTCGGGGTGAGCACAAGCGGCCGTGTCTTGATCAGTCCAAACGGATTGACAACAAAAGCTACGCGCTACGCTAGTGAGCCCCTTAACGTCGCGATTACCTGCGGTCGAACAGGGTTCATCAGCGAGGACGTATCAAAGCAGGTATTAGCGGCGATTCACGAACAGATAATGCTCGCGGCGTTCGCTTCTACACAGGGCGCCCCCGGGCTTATCTTTCATGCTAAGCCCACTTTCACCGGAGGTGTCCTCAAACTGTGGTGCGGCAACGACCACACCTTGGCATGGCTGAGGAAGACAGTCTCGGGGCTGACTCTCCCGGCTAGCACCTCGCTAGTCGTCAAGAGCCAGTCGGAGATCGAGAAACGCGTGCGTTGCGGAATTGCAATCCCTGACGACATGAATTTGTACAAGGATGCGACCTACATTGGGCGAGCCCTCTGGTTCCAGAACCAGTGGGTCGACGTCAGGAGGTGGGTTCTTCTGCATGCCGAAAAACAAGCAGCATGCTGGTTTGTGGTGCTGGCTATTCCGGAGGAGCAGGTTCCGATACTTATGGAGCACGATCGCCGACTCTCAATTGGTCTGGGGTCGGTATACATCAAGTACCAGGGCGCGAACAGCAGGTTTACTAACGTTCCTCCAGGATGGGACCAAACTGCACCACCACTAGGTGCACAAGACAACCCGGCTACAACCACGGTGGATCCAGCTGCTGAGGCAGTGCCAGACACTGTGGACGCCGCCCCTGCATCGGGAGAGGCGATGGATGACATCACACTGTCACCATCCTCTGTCCCGGGTGGGAGTAATTTCGACAAGCAGATCCAGATTTATTTATTTTCTTTTTCGCATTTAAACTCCTCTGCCAGCTGTTTCTTATCTGATTCCATTTTTAACCACTATTTTAGCTGAAAAAGAAAACATATATGATAAACTAGCTTGTGCCAGCGGCTTCGCCCGCGTGGGAAGTTTTTCCCGTGTAAATCCCGATCCCGTGGGAATTTCGCAAAATCCTTTCTTAGCGGATGCCTACGTCATAACATCTACCTGCATGCCAAATTTCAGCCCGATCCGTCCAGTGGTTTGGGCTGTGCTGTGGCGTAGCGGTTTAGGTGGTAGAATGAAAAACTTAGACCACAGGTTTACAGCATTTATTTTGAAGGGGGGTGGGTTCAGTTCACAAGGGTTTCCTCCACTGGTCGTAGGTATGTGGATGGTTCTGCCCTGAGCTCAGGCCGCGACGCGCGCAGACCGGCGAGCCGATCCCGAAGCCGGCAGCGACCACACGTCCGAAGCAGAGGATATGCAGGGCAGGCCACGCGAGTGGATGTCTCTCCTGCGGGTAGCCGCGGAGGCAGCTTGACATCCAACTCGCACGAGGCAGGCGCAAAGGTTATTGCAGGTAGACCACGCGACAGCGCGTCTCTCCGGCAGTAGTACGCGGAGGCAGCGGTGACACCCGTCGCGTGGCAGACGCTGAGGTAGTTGATATTCGAGACGAGAGTGTAGAAGAAGAAAAGAAAGAAAACCCTGGAATCAACACGAAGGGTGCTTCCGTAAGCGTGGTGCCAGGAATCGTGAGCGCCAGCGATGCGTGCGTCTCCCAGCCGTAAGCCCAAGGAACAGTTCCAGGGAAACGAAAGGGAAACTCACCATCGCGGCGGTTCACAAAGGTTATAGATAAGCGTGCGCATGCCGCGTGCAACGATATAGAAGGTAACCGCGTGACAAAGCGTTTAAGCTCGTAGCTGCTATGACACAGCAGGAAAGGAATGCTGCGGCCTGCGTACGCTTCACAAATTTAGAAACACTAGTGGAAAACAGATGACAATGAAATAGCACAGTCATGTTCTAGACGGAAGCCATCTTGACAACCGGGCAATTATATAAATTTACAAACGCTGCAGATTATGGCGAAATAAGAGGATTGAGATGGAGAAAAATGGCAGATACGATTGAGCACTTACCCTTGGGCACAAAGGGGTTTCAATATTAGTTACTAGTAACAGTAGGCGGTGAAAAAAGAACTCCGCGGACCGGGGGTTAGAATTTATAGCCGGTCACCGCATAAGTGTTGTCACTCAGTGAAACCATAGACATTTGGGATTAGTGTGGTAATCGACTCTAGTTTAATCGACTATCACGCTACAGTGCGTTGATAGATCACTATGTCAGTCAGTCAGTCACCTTTGAGTTATATATATATAGATAACCATGTGTGGGCGGAGAAAGAACCATCAACAGGCACCAGTATTGGGTATTCTGCTATTTTCTCAAATTTCAACAATTACTTATATTTTATTATTTTAGATTAAAATATTTCATAATTATTAACATTTTATAATATGATAATAAAATAAAAATATATTCGAATATCTGACGGTGTTAGAGGTGGACTGTATGTTGATGATTAAAACTTCAGAGCGTCAGAGATTTCTCGATTTATTCTTGTTCCCGGGACGGCTTGCTGCTTGAGTGACGTAATGTTATAAGTTTTTAAGCTAACATGGTCACTAACAGTGTCATTAGAACTAATAAGTAAGAATGATGACGTAATGTTGTCTGACAATGACAATGACTTAGGACGACTTATGA
Source organism: Tholera decimalis (assembly GCA_943138885.2). Taxonomy (NCBI): domain Eukaryota; kingdom Metazoa; phylum Arthropoda; class Insecta; order Lepidoptera; family Noctuidae; genus Tholera; species Tholera decimalis. Next base: position 15,010,747 of record OW964551.2, read on the forward strand.
CTTACACTGACTATGACTGAGGACGCATTTTTTTTTTGTTGTGTGTGGCATCTCGCAGGTCAACCTCTGAGGTTGTCGGCTGCTTAACCGGACTTGCCTGTGGTTGCCTTAATTAATAAATTAATTAAAGCCTCCAGCCAGGGCTTATTAAAAAACTTACAAACTAGGCGACTACACGCTAAGGGCACCCCCTGTGGGGTACGGACCTCGGCTTAGGGCGTCGCAGGGGAGGGCAGCTAGGGACAGGCTGGATCATATCATTATTATTATTAATAAGGGAATTTAAAGCTACTGGCTCAGCGTCGCGGGCTGGCTCTGGCAAGGGTCGGGGTGGACTATTACGGGGACGTCGCGGCGGGCCTCGGCGGCGAGGACGGAAGGACGGTCGGTTTTTGTGTTTGTGTGCCACTGTACTTGTTTCCCTACGGCTCTCTTGGAGCAGGGTGATTGCGTCATCGGGAGTGACTAGGGTATGCCTTGGTCGGCGAATCTTAGAGATACGCGAGGGTTCGTATTGGGCGGCCGATACGATAAGGGGATTCCTATGTTGGATTGAAGTTTCAAAGAAACGCTTGGAGACACGTTTCATGAACTGCTGGATGGTGGGCATCTTGAGATCTACGTGAAGAAGCTCATTTCGAACATAAAAGGGGGCTCCCGTGACTCTACGGAGGAATCGGTTTTGGAGGGACTGAGGACGCAGCAAACCGCCCGTCTTAAATACAATTTGGGTTAAGCGCAAGTAGCGCCACACCATGGTGGCACGGAGCAAGTTTCGTTGCTGCCGGCCAATCAGAGCACCGCGCCGACGCGTGCCATTTTACTGCCGACAAATCAAAGCACCACGCGTGGTATTTTACTGCCGGCCAATCAGAGCGCTGCGCCACTGCGTGTTATTTTACTTACGTCGGCCAATCAGAGCGCCGAAACGTAAGTAAATACCATGGCGTGGTATTTTACTTATATCTAAATGAAACCACCTAACCTACTTATTTTACATGAACACTAATACTAAATCAATATTTATTACTTAAGTCTAAACCTTAATCAACATTGTGTTATCCATATACTATCGAGCTATTAGTAATTTACACTACTTTAATCGTACTTAAATCTATAAAGCTACGTCGTCGTCCGTAACAGACGGTATTGGTTGAAAAGTTGTGTAACGCCATTTTGGTATTTAAAAATTAATGAAGTTCTCTCGCTCAACCAATAGTGTGTTAGTTATTCGAAGTGAGTTCGATTCGAAAAAATAACAGAATACCTCTGCTGTAAAATTTAGTTGTACGTACTGTAAAAAAAAAATGTTTTCTATTTGCAGGTACTTGGCATCTGGGTATTCTTCATGGAGTTACATTACACATACCGAGTGGGAGTCTCAACACCGAGTGGGAGTCTCAACAATCAACTCAATAATAACAGAAGTAACAAATGTCGATATGGAATAATTTGCATCAAGAGTTTATGAAATTGCCCGACACAAAATATGAGTGGGAACAAATTGCTGACGCATTACATAGTAAAGCTAATTTTCCTCACTGCATTGGTGCAAGTGATGGGAAGCATTTAGGAATGAAGAAACCAAGTCACAGTGATTCTACATATGTACATGAATTACAAGATTTTTTTTTCAACCGTAACCGTTTTTTTCTGTATTACTACCGGTAGTGGCTTCGAATTATAGATTCACCTATATCAGCGTAGGCTCTTATGGCAAAGAATGTGGCTCCAAATGGCAAAGAATGGCAAAGAAGGTTGTCTGTAAAAGATCGCTTTTAGCGATAAGACCGCCCCTTGTATCACCCTTTTTAATTGTTAAGTCCATAATTTTATTTTACTGTTATGGTGTACAATAAAGAATATATCTATCTATCTATCTATCTCCTCTATATTCAAAGAATGTTCTTTCTGGAAAAGATTAACCTTTTTTAGAGATTAAAATAAGAAAGTTTCAAACAATTTCCCGTGATACAGAGTTTATACATACTTACAGGCTTTCTGAGGATTTAATAAATTTATTGGAAAATGACCTAACTCCACTTATGTGTCCGCGAGTTCGTTCCAGTGGTCTAACCAAGAGGCTCAAGGTTTGTTAACAGCTAATTAAAGGTTTCATAATATAATAAGGGTCACAACACCAACAAAAGCCTATTGAATTTTTGATGTTTCAGATATTATGCACTCTTTCATTTTTGGCTAATGGAAGTTACCAAAAAATCATTGGCAAGAATGTAGACACATACATATCTCAGGCTTCTGCCTCTAGGGCAATCCACGAAGTTGTTGATGCTCTGAATAATAAGAAGGTCATTAGTAAATATATTAGATTTCCGCAAAACTACAATGATCGACAAATGCTCAAGTCAAGGCAAGTACTTATCAAAAGTTTCTGTTTTCTTGTTAGTCTCAGTCTTGATTAACAAGAGCCATTGTTTGTTTGAATGCTGATCACAGGTTTTATCAGAAATTCAAAATTCCAGGGGTGCTAGGTTGCGTTGATGGCACCCTGATTTCCATGATACGTCCTAAGGAACATGAGGAGAGATATTATTGCCGAAAAGGCTATCATGCCCGGAATGTTTTAATTGTAAGTAATCTTGATCTTTCCTATTTAAAATAATGTAGGAATACAAGGAATCTATATTTTGTGTATAATTATTATCCTACTTATTTCAGATTAATGATGCTGATCTGAACATCTTGCATGTGGATGTGACTTTTGGGGGTGCAACACATGATAGTTTTGTTTTTTCAAACACTAGAGTAAAGGAGCATTTGGAAAATTTAAATAATAATGAAGAGAAAGTGTACTTGGTAAGTTATTATTTACAACACAATGATAACTTAACACAAGTCAAGATTGTGCTTAATTCCAGCTTCATTAATTGATTTCAGGTGACTCAGGATATCCTCAAAGGCCTCATTTAATGACTCCCTTTAGTAATCCAGAAACTGGGACTCCAGAGAGCCATTATAACGATTTGCACAGCAGTGCACGAAACAGTGTGGAAAGGACTATTGGAGTACTGAAAGGACGGTTCAGATGTTTATTAGTTCATAGGGTATTGCACTATGATCCTATAATGGTGGGTAAAATAGTGATAGCTTGCTGCGTGTTTTACACAACATGTGTAACAGAGCTGGGCTACCAGCTCCTAATTTAGACCAATGTGACTTAGATGAAGAATCTAGGTTGCTTGGAATCCTAATACATCAGGCTCCAACACATGATGACTTAGTGAGTGGTCAGATAAGTAGGCGAGATTTGGTAAATCAATTATGGCGAGCACGTCATATCTAAAATTCTAAATATGCTCTTCTTTCTTTTCAGATGTGGAAAACATGTTTAGATTGTATATAGGTACTCACCGTAATTGATTAGCTAATTATGGTAAGACTAGATAGGCATTTTTATTTTTAATTAAAGTATAATTTAATTTAAGTAATTGTTATTGTAGTGTTTAGTGCTAGATGAATCTGTATTAGCTTTTTAAATAAACAATTACAATTTTGTCATATAACTAAGGTGTGAAATAATATGGTACCTACCTAGGTAATAATATAATGAAAAATAATTAGATTAAGTATGTATTTATTCCTTTGTTTCTATTAAAAAAAAAAGTAATGTGCATACAGTATGGGGCATCATGAGAAATTAAATAGATACCTACATAATAATGTTTTATTTTTTATTTACCATTACAAACATTAACATTTACAACAAAGAACAGTACTTACACATAAATTTAAATTTCTTAAAATCTATCATAATCTTAATTTTAAACTTAGATAAAAAACAATTGTTTGAGACATTCAACTCCCTCTTCTGATGGATGCACATAAATCCTGCAGTGCTTGTGTCTGCCTGGACCATGACTCACTTATTTCTTTAAATGTCTCTAACAACCTGTGCTGGTTTTCAATTAGGAGTCTTTCGTTTTCCAAACGCCTCTCTTCAATGGCGACAAAACGTTCAGTCAGGCTCGCCATTTGTGAACGCCGTTGAGAAGGTGGTGAGCGCTGGATCAGTCGGCGTCGTACCGTTCGACGCTTATGAGGTGCTATGAACATAAAAAATGCAACAAATTAATAGTTAACTAAAGGTAAAACAAATATAAAGGACATTAAGTAGATATGACAGCGTCACATCATTCTCTCTGAAGGAATGTAGTATAAATACTTATTATACACGTGTTGATTGAATAATAGTATTTGGGCTGCTGCTGAAAAACCTAAATAAAATCCCAACAACTTGGCCCAACCTAGGAATCAAAAGTGAGACCATACTACTATACAATGTAGTGCTATTTACACTAAATCAATAATATTAATCAAATTAAGTTAACCTTACATGAGAGAGAGGCAATTCGGGCATTACTCCTGAGAGGCACTGCAGGTGGTGTTGTCCTAGTCTCAAACTGTAATACAAAAATGTTTTTTTTAATCTAATTGTCCATTTTAACATATTGTAAGACTTTTACTTGAAACCTCACCATTTGTTCCGTATTAGGATGGTTTTCTATAGGTTGGTTGGAGTTGTCTCTACGCCAAGATGGTCCTGGTTGTACATCCTGCAAATATATTTTATATTGTAATCAGCATCATCAACCTAATTTAGAATTTAACATCACAATATTTTATTTTATTAGAATTAACTTACTGGTATTGAAGGTGTGGACTGTTTAGTACGGAGCATGCCTGCCGTAGTATGTTCTACAGGGACATGACTCTACAAAATTAAATTTGTAATTTATAACTTCACAGTATACAGTTTTCATATTATGTAATATAAGTAATTGAAATCTAGTAATACCTGAAGTATGCTCTCTGACACTGGTGTTACATTTGCCTCCTCTGTGACATCTTGTATACTCTGCAAACAAATTTTGTCTTCTATCAATGCTTTTAGGAAGTAAAACAGGTACATATGTGTTGAATAATATTTCAATAAACATACCAAGAGCACATCATCTGGTACTTCAGCATTTGGCATGTCAGGAGTAAAATTAAAACTTGGCCCAGGTTCATTAGCTGGCTAAAAATTAAATAAGTAATTGAAAATTAGATTGATATTTCAGGAAATATCTTATTATTTTATGCACTTTTATAAAGATTTCATAAATGAAATTAAAACAAGCATAACCAAAAAACATAAATACATGAAGGTCAATTTCTAGCTCCCTATCACCAGTTACAAAGCTTTCGCCACCCATTATTGCAACTATTTTTTCTTCTATTGCAGATAGAAACCCTTCCTCTAGTTCACCACCACCTGTTCGTTGCCTAGCCATCCGTATTTGACTAGCTTTTTTTCTTACCGCTGACTTCTTATCCTTCCAATACTAAAAAAAAAACAATGTCTAAATATTTTGCATCATAACATAATAAGTAATAAATATGTCCTATGTTACAATTAGAGCCAATGTACATAACTTAAGTACTGGAATTTAACTTAGTTTAAGAAACTTATGTACTTTGACAGTATGCATGCATACATAGCTGACAAAGCACACCAGTAATGCAATACCTAGGTACATGCTGTTAACAAACCTTTGACCATTGCTTCCAACTTTTAATGCAGCCACTTCCATCACTGTTTAGCTTGACGGCTACTTCTTGCCATGCCGCTTGTGTGCGGTCTCGTGCATGTGATGTCCGAGGGTGCCCTGTGGCAAGCCAACGTCGCTCTTCCAAACTCTCTATTAACACCTCTACTTGCGCACGGGATGGGATCGCACTTCTTGGCATGCTTAAAACATAAATATTTCGTTACAGCATTAAAGCTCTATGTACCTACATACAACTGTATTTATACAACTGTTATGTATTTTCCATCATTTCATTAGTAGGTAAATCGTGGATCATACATTCATAATGTCACACATTAATTTTATCCTTAAATTACGTGAAATTAACAATACTCACATTTCGAAAGGTCAGTGGGCCGTCTTCGGAGCGGAGTTCTTAGTTCTACTTATATTCAAAGCAATCGCTGATACAGATATTTAAATATTATCGATTATATGCACTAAAATGTATGAAATTAAAGCTTTCAAACTAATTTTGAAATCACAGAGAAGTTCAAGTGGTTAGCGTGGCGTGGGTTCCGAATTGTTTTGTTTATGATGTTGCCAACATTTTTTTGCCAAGTCCACTAGCGGTGCTTTTTCAAACCACCAGAATGAAACTAGATTAGTCACATTTTTATTTTATTTATTTTCATAGTACTGATGTTCAATTGCTGTTTACGAGGTCCATTTGAAGATTTGATTGAATTAAAATAAAACAACTTATGTAATCATAGTAATTTAAATAAAAACCCAGGTTTAGTGGAAATCCTATTAAGTTGACAACACCGGTTGTTTGTATTCATCGCCGCGTCGCGTTGCCCAAAATAGGCAAAGGAATCATCATTCAGCCTAAAAATGTAATAATAAAAAATATGAAATAAACTCTTTTTAATATGAAATTTGTTTGTAGTTTTACTCTATTCCTTAAAATACTTAAAGATAGATCTTTAAAATATATTTTGAACCCATAAAACGCTCAGTCGAGATTGATCGATTATGATTATAAGAATTTTTGTCAAGCCCTTATTCGTCTACGAATCAGCGACGGGAGGCTACAGCTTTGAGTTCGTCGACGACCACAATCACGTTAGGGAATACAGTTTGAATCAGCGCTGCACGCTCGGTCGATCTCAAGGCTGTCTCGTCGACGAGTTCGTCGCAGCTTACAGCCATGAATTTGTCATTTAGAGAATAGCACTGCTGGACCAAGTTCGATCGTCTGTGAATACTTTTAATTTAAAGGTAGTTAAACATTCTTTCATTTGATGCCCATATTAACCCTTAAATTGTCGCCCCTAGATTCCTTGGGTATTTTATGTTCAAATTTCGATCAGCCGTAAATTCCAAAATATTGTTTTGTTGTACAGCCAGCACATGCCATAAGTCTTCCTTCAGATGTTCATTAGAAATACGACTGTTTTCAGATATAAGAAGATTAAAACGGCCTAGCATTCTAAGTACAATATTATTCGCTATTAGGTTCCTTGTACTGTTTCCGCAACATTGGAAAACACACCTACGCTTAGTGTCCGGAGTCCGCACTCGCGCGCCCGTAGGGGGAACATCACCGGCGTCGCCTTCTTGACGTGCTTCTTGTATGTTTTGATGGTACGTTCTTTGTGCCCTTGTCGACAATTGAACTCCGTAGGCTGAGCCTAAAAGGTAAAATAAACTTGTTAGACGAAATACATACTTATACACAATTACATACTTACAGTAATATCATAATTCGTTCTAAAAAAACTGGAAAAAAGACGAATAAGGACTACTTAACAAAATAAACTAATACTACTGTACCTATTATGAGAGCGGCATACTCTTGTGGAACAGAAACAATAACCCTACCACAAAACGAACAGTAGCCGTCCGATGATAAATGATCTTTATTTTGCAAATTGGTTATTAAATAACACTTTTACACGTCATTTTTATCGTAAATATTAACTAGATGAGGCCGGTGTTTCCTAACTGACTACCCTGAGAAGAAACACCGAAACAAACTCAGGGGTCCGTCTCTTTTAAAGTCCATACAATCTACACTGGTTTAATTATATGGGAACCTTGTAGGTTTCAGTCTGAGGCGGTCTTTTGAAGAAAGATGCTCACAGTTTTGAGTGGGCCTGTCCATACAGTGCAAGCATTTGTCAAATGACGTATAGCTCAACTTAGAACAAGGAGCACTCAAACTGCCAGACAATTTATTATGTTTAACTCGAATAAAATAACCTACATAGTGCACATATTCACAATCGTTTATGAGGATTATGTAGATTAGTCTGAAATGGCCTTTTGAGGAAAGACCACACAGATTTGAGTAGACCCGTCCCGTCAGTGCAAGCTTTTGTCAGTTAGTCTATAAGCTCAACTTTGGACTACTAAGGAGCTCATACATGTGATGTGACATAAGTCGAATGGATAATTACTAACTTGTGCTTGTGTTTCACTTCGTTCCATTGTCTTTGCTTGCATTCGCGCAACGGACGCGGGGGAGGAAGGGTTGCGCGGTGAAGTTAATAACTTTGATAATTAAGTTAACCGTGTAATTATTGATAGTTTTCTAGAAAGTAAAATTATGATTCGCCAGCTCTACCTATCTACCTGTAGGCATTACTGCATTAGGTATTGCACCTATAACTGTGCGAACGAAAACTCAATGAACGGACATTACTTTAGCTTAATGTGATATTGGTAAGCGATATCACCGTGCAGAATTCAATCTTTCTATAACACTTCCACTGGCTTAGAACCGACTTTGAATTTAGTCTCTACATTCTGCGCACCGCGCTACCGCCGCCGCCGCTGCTCCGCCGCGGCCGCTGTTTCGTTTGTCGCATGCCGTTTTTATCAACCTAAGTACCTATCTTTCGCTATTTCACCCCCGCGATACTTACGCGACGGAGTGTTTAAAAACTTTGAACTATAATATTTACAGTAATTAGACTACAATCATACTGATGGGAAGAAGTACTTATAGAACTGGACTATTTACACTTTACACTTAAGTTATTAGTTTACACTATTTCTGCCATCCACTTTCAACAAAGTTTCAAAATGACCACCGCCTTGGTCTATGCACTTATTTGCACGCTTTCTTAAATTGTATTTCAATTTTGTAAGTACTTCAGTGTCACTTTTCACTATCGCAAATGCTTGTTCAATTTTAGTTCCCTGACACTTGTTGATTGACTGACGTACAAGAGCGGTTTTATGCGACCTCACAAATAAACAATAATGGTGTTAAGTCAGGCGATCTGGGAGGCCACGGCACAGGTCCTCCGCGACCTATCCAGCGACTGCCATGCTCCGCATCCAGATGCCGTCGAACAGTCCACGTGCAATGTGCGGGAGCATCGTCTTGCTAGTAAAACAACTCACGTAAAAGACCGGCGGGGACGTCACCCAATAGCACTCACACTGCAGCCAAAACGGTCATTGAACTTCCGACAAGCTAACGCGATATTATCAAGACAGCCAGGGTCCTCACCATCTCCGTGTGGTGGATGTTGGTATACCGGAAAGCCATCGCGCGTGGAACCAAAATTGTCACCATAGATATAGATAGACCTAGATAAGGCAAGAACACTCTTTCGCGTGCCGGGTTTAAGTATAAAATACTTAATGTGGCACCTGTCACGCTGTTAGTGTTGTTCATCCTGTTCATTCGATTCTAGAGAATCGATTTCGGATAGAGAGGAATTATTTCGTATTTTATATTTATTATGTAGACAATTTTATTTTTAATTAGAAGGTTCACCAACGACTGTTTACACTGATAATATTACTTAATAACTATGGATATCCAATAGTAATAGTGTAACAACCACTTAAGGTAAACACCGCATGTACACATTATTCTTATTTTAGTAATCTTGCCTTAACATTTTTCTTATACCCCGTGAAATGTTAATGGTTCTTTTCCCGGAGCGAAATGGCTTTGTCTTGGTAATACAATCGTTTTATAAACAAATAAAATATTATAAACAAAAAATGGCAGATTAATAATTGTGAAAAACAAAACTCGAAAGCGACCACGAATCAATAGTAATCCTCCCCGATACCTACGGCGTAAACCGGGCGCCGAAAGGGCGCGCGGCCTTCGACCTGCGCAATAATAAAGCGAATTATAAATGAAAGTTACAATTTACACAGTAAGAAATACATAATATATAAAGATTTGCTTGCAGTGAGTCATTAGCGAAACATAACCACTATATTTGAAAAAGTTGAGGCTAAAGCACCTTCTGGCTGAGATCACACTTGTGAAAGGATCCAGATCATACTGCTTGCATATCTCATTAAGATTTCTGCTTGCGCGCACAATATAGCTGTTTTGCCTATAATTAGATGATGAATGAGGTACACATATGCGAGGATTAAAGCGCAATGTTTTGTTGGGTACGTTAAAATAAAATTTAGAAAGTAGTTCTGGGTTTATTAATCACTGCGGCGGTGCGTGTTTCGTGTAGGTACCTACGTTACGTCTACTGAACTATTAATGATTCTCGCGCTTTCGAGATTATTAATATTTTTTTAATAATTTGAAAAAAAAAGACATTGTTTTTTTAAGTTAACTATATACATACATATAACCTGGGAGTCTTTAAGTCAAGAGTGAATAGGTTATTTCTAGGCAAGCGTGCTTCATCTTCGACCACATCATCGCTTAACATCAGGTGAGATTATGGTCAAACGCAAGCCTATCAATTATATTTAAAAAAAAACTTTGGTTTCGATACTACTACTTATGAGTAACCGTCCTGCCGTGGGAAAACAGCCATTAAAATTTCACGCTGTATAACACAATAAAACTAACTACATCTATGAAAATAATATATGTCCAATAAAATAAAAAAAGCACCTGTCATGTTATCATGGATCGGGTAAGGATGTCATGATAATTGATTTAAGCTTTGCCATGGAATCATAATGAAAGTCGATTATTAGTCGTGCGTTTAAGTAAGCTCTATTGCTCTGAGTTAAGGTTTCAATTTCCTTGAATTAAGGATTGTGTTAATTTGTCATGATACTGTGTTTTCATTTTAAGTTTGAAAGATTTTTCCGTCAAAATTGAACTCCTATTTTTTATGACGGAAATCGATTCAGAAGCTGATTCTGAACTACTTTCAGGAATTGTGTTTATTCTGTTACACGTTGTATAATCAAATTATTCATTGGTGAACAATTTTTGAAAATATTGCTTAGGGCTGAGGATGTCATGACGCTCCTCGAAGTTGGTAGAGTCTGATGTATGTACGGATCCAGTATATTATGTTTTTTTTTTTTAAATACAAAATCTAAATACTTCATTTTACGCTTCTGCTTAGCCACAGGAGTTGTTGTCGCTGGTTGTGGCATAGGTGACGAATCTCGTTTGTCTGGTTCGACGTGTTGCCATGTTTGACAAAAGTATAGGTCTTAAAAAACTAGAACAGGGTGCAAGAACTATCGGTGAAGGTTTTTCGGGTACCTATGTAACATGATACTGGAGCTGGAGCCCTACTGGGGGAGTGGAGAAGATTCATCTCACGCTGTCTCTAGTAGCTGTTCTTGAGCAATAATTATTATGTTCGTGATCGTTATAATCTTGACCATCTGCGTCTTCACTGTTACTGAGTCACTCGAGTCACCACTCTAAAACTTAATAGTTATCATTGTGAAAATACTCACGTCGCTCAAGGTTCACTTCTAAATCGTCATCAGACTCAATGTCTGACTCTTCAGAATCCGACGGAGGTAAGAGTGACAAGATTCTCTTTGATCGCCAAGCCTGTACTGTAACATAAATCAAAACATAAAAAAAATACTCATTTAGTAACTACCACGTTGCAAGTGACAACTTATTGGCGACGTCCGTTTCATAAGACAAACAAAAGGAACATTTACAAGTAGGCCTAAAGGGCAATGTCCATTACATGAGACAGTCAAAAAATAACCTAGTTATAGTTCAAGTTGGCAAAGTCCGTTATATGGGAGACTATAATTAAACCAAGTTTTTTCTCTAATTACACTAATATTCATATTCTAACTAAGAAAGTAACATAATAAACCAAACAACTCGCAATTATTATGAAATTTATCAGGAGCGTCACCAAATCTGACCGTTGCACTTTTTCAAATGATTACTGCTCGCAACCGTTCATCACTGTGTTAATGGAACATGCACGCATGCGAAAGAAATAGCTAGTTCGATGCCGTTCCGCGGTTTCGCAGTGCTTAGATGTGTTAAAATAGTCTCCGTGTGCGCGTAAACACTACATCCTTTAAAACGAACAAAATCAATTTATTTTTTGGGTTTAATGTATTCTTTGATGGCGCGACATGCTTGAAATTTATTTTCGGACGCCGTGCAATTTTTGTGACGCCGGGTGTATAATCTTCTTATATATAAAAATCAATTGCTGTTCGTTAGTCTCGCTAAAACAAGAGAACGGCTGAATGGATTTATCTTATCTTGGTTTTGAAATGTTCGTGGAGGCCTAGGGAAGGTTTAAAAGTTGAGAAAAATGAAAAAAAAAAAGAACGGGAAAACCCTCAAAACAGCCCTTTTCTATTTCCTATACAAACGTTTTCTAAATATAATGGAGAGTAGGGTAGGGGTAGGGTAGGGTAGGGGTAGGGTAGGGTAGGGTAGGGGTAGGGTAGGGGTAGGGTAGGGGTAGGGTAGGGGTAGGGTAGGGGTAGGGTAGGGGTAGGGTAGGGTAGGGGTAGGGTTGGTGTAGGGTAGGGGTAGTGTAGGGGTAGGGTAGGGTAGGGTATTGGTAGGGTAGGGTAGGATACCACGCGAACGTCCTTGCATATTATATAAGTTACTCTGAAAAGAAAGGATTTTATTACATAAACCAGTTATTAAAGTTTAAACATTCTCAAACATTAATTGATCACAAACTCACATGAAAAGAGAAACAACATTGTATGCTATTACTTTACCAGTTCCTATTAATTAAATATTCGAGTGACCGTATAAATCTCAAAATTCATAGGTACGTTCCACTTGGTCAATGTATCCTGTAAGTTTGCAGTTCTGCGAATAAATTTCTTGTATTGGTATAGAGTTTGTGTGTGGACCAAGGTCGTATAAAGGTTGGTCGACGGGGTTTGTTTCCTCCTTCACTCTGATATCAAATGAAGCGGCGGCATCATCCTTCTCGGGTATTTTCGCACGCATAGTAGCAGCAGGCTTCTGTTTCTTTTTCCAATCCTGGCTGCGCTGAGCGTGGCCTCTTTTGTCGAGGTCGTTCCTCGAAATCTCTGACTTTAGACTAGTCTTCTTGAAGCGCACGTGTTTGCTGAAATACGTACGCTCTCGCATATAACTCTCATATTTTTAAATGTTAGATATTTTAAAATGTGAGAGTTATATGCGAGAACGAAACTTGAAAGTCTATTTCTGGTGAATTTATTATGTTTTGTAAAAAGTCAGAGCAAAAGTTGTTGTTCGTGATATTACTAATATAGTCCTGCGAAGTTATCAGCTAGTGTTTGAAAAATAACCCTATGTAATATTATTAAAAATATAAATAATTAATTAATATTTCGTCACTGCTCCTCCCGCATCTATCACAGCATCACAACGGCTCCGCATGGAGCTAACCAGAACTTCGCAAAATTAGAAACTCTTGATGTGTCCCAAGCTTGTTCGCAATTAGTGTCAAGTGCTTCCTTTGTTCTTTCTGCCCGGTTATCCCATTTCCTGACCATTAACCCCCATACATTTTCACTGGGGCTTAAGTCTGGCGATCGGGAGTACCATGGCACTGTTTTAATTTAGGATTGCCCTCGCAACCACTCTTGAACAACCCGCACACGGTGTATCGGGCAGTTATCTTGGAAAAAGTAAAATTCTGGCACGTCTAGTTGTGGATACATCGTGCGCACTGTATGTACCATGATATCTTGTAGCACCTCTAAATATGTGTGGCCGTTAGCCCTCCCTGGTATAAAAGCTAGCTCGCCTGGCCCAGCAGCACTCATCCAGCCCCACATATTAACAACAACTCTACCCGATTCTGCATTTGGGATCACATTTTTAGGTTCTTATCTCGTGTATCTAATAGTTTGCATCGAAACTTCATATTCTTGTGCGAAACTGCGAGTGGGTGTGAAAGGGCTCTCTTGATAAGTGGCTATCATATTATTTAATTGAGCTCCGTTTATAGCCCGAGATCGAGATGCAGGAACGCGGTCCGAGAATTGTCTTTCTTCATATCTTCGCAGCGCACCGTTGTTCTCTGGAAAGAATAAAAATAACACCATCGATTTTTAACATAATATAGAAACACAGCTAGTACCCTATAAATAAAAATTATAAGTAGGTAATGAAATAATGTGTGCAAAAGGATAAACTTGAAAATATGATAAATAAACTTTAGTCGTAGCGTAAATTCCAACATTGTATGAAAGTGTCCCAAGCAGTTCGTTTTTTTTTTTTTAATAAAATGCAGCGACGACGTGAAATAAAAAAGAACATTGTTTAGGTGTTGATAGATTTATTATCAGGTCATAAAAGGTTCCAACAATATTTTTAAACAAACTGATTTGACTGCAATACTAAATTAATATAATAATATGTTGAGATTTTAGAGTTAAAAATATTTTATATGTCTAAATGTTATTATCATGTCATTATTTATAAATATACAACGTGTAACGAAAACCCCATATCTATCCAAAAGGACTGAAGACAACATCGGGTATGGAGTCTCTATGCAAAGTGTCAGCTTAAAATAAGTGACTCACAGAATTCACCCCAAATTATTGGTTTCATATGTTTCTTGAATACCGGTAATAACAAACGTGTCACAGCACTATGAGGGTCATCACTTTCCACGTCACTTGCCAATAAAACGATAATTCTCTTCGTTCTGCTTAATTTGAAAAATTCGGCCTCTGGTATCAATGTATTGAAATTTCTAATATGCTCCACACATGTAGACATAGGATTAGAAAACCCTTGCTATATAGTTTGTTATCATCCAAAGAAGCCGTGCCCGCGGTATGTATATACCCTTTTAATTACACGTTGTATAGATACCTACTTTATTGTTATTTATCATTAAATTATAAATAAAAAATAGTTAAACAGTCTGCGATTATTAATATTTTTTCTACGCTAATATTATAAAGAGAAGGGATTTGTATTCTTGTTTGTAATTAATAAACTGAAAAACTGCTAGACCAATATATAAAAATCTTTTACCATTAGAGTGCTATATTATCACTGTGTAACATGTATATTATATTTTTGCAATTTTTTACACATATATGCACCAATATAGCACACGATGCCATTAGAATAAAACTCGCAATATTAACAAAAAAAATATACAAAATAAAGAAAATTAAAAGGCATTGCTATTTGGAAATAAACATATGAACATATTATTATTGATATTATTAAATAAGCATATGTAATAGTCATTCAAATGAATATTAAAAAAAAAACCGGCCAAGTGCGAGTCGGACTTGCTCATAAAGGGTTCTGTGCCATTTTCTATACCGATATAAATAAATCTTTCACCATTTAAGTGCTATATTATCACTTTGTAACATGTATATTATATTTTTGCATTATTTTTTACACATAAATGCACCAATATAGCACACAATAATGCCATCAAAATAAAACTCGCAATATTAACATATAAAGAAAGTTTTGCTGATTATGCTAACTACAGACCGATCACTATTCTACCTGTTATTGACAAAATAATAGAGAAATATATAGGTAATCAAATAAGGGATTTTTATTTAAAAAATGAGGTGTTGTCTAGCACGCAATATGATTTTCAACCAAATAAATCAACCTCACAATTGTTATTAAAATTCACGGACGAGGTCAACGAATCTGTTAATGATAGAAATCATGTACTCTTACTATTCATTGATTTCAGCAAGGCGTTCGACACTATTAGACATGATACATTGTTGACAAAGCTAGATAACACGGGAGTTCGAGGACCAATGCTTGAGTGGTGTAGGGACTACCTCCAAAATCGAAAATGTAAAGATCAGTAATGAAACCAGTGATCCCATTAAAGTCACTGAAGGTACGGCCCAAGGTTCAGTGCTTGGACCATTGCACTACCTAACATATATAATATAATATAATAATATATAATATTCCACAACTTTTTCACACAACGCCATCTAGTCCCAAACTAAGCAGAATTGTGGTATGGATACTAGACAACTGATAAACATACATATATATTTCTAAATACATACATATTATAGATAAATTACACCCAGACAAAGAACAAATGACCGTGCTCATCACACAAACATTTGTCCTAGGTGGGAATCGAACCCACGACCTTTGCGCATAGCAGTCAGGGCCACTGACCACTATACCAACGGGTCAACGACATGGAACATGTGGTCAACCACTGTTCTGTGTATCAATACGCAGATGACACATGTCTAGTAGCTGCCCATCGAGACATAAATATAGCTGCTCGGTGGCTACAGGACGACTTCACTAGAGTTTCTAAATGGGCGCACGATGCTGGACTGGTCCTTAATGCAAATAAAACTAAAATCATCCATGTTCACTCTAGTAAAACCCAAGTAGGTATGGTTACCTACTTGGGTTTAATTGTAGATAATCGTTTTAATTGGAGCTATCACGTGGATTCAGTGTGTGACAAGCTGCGAGCCATACTTGCCAAATTTTATATTTTAAAACCAAAAGTTCCGCTTAATATCTTTCTTAACATGTACAGTGTATTAGTAAAGTCAATAATAGCATACGAAATCACGAGTCACGGCCGAACGTTTAACTCGTATACTGAAAGAATTTTTAAAATTCAAGTTGGATTTTTAAAACTAATAGTACCCAGAAAAGTCTAGGATGCAAGCAAAGAAAACATTATTCATCTTTTCAAATACTGTAAAATTTTACCTGTACAGAGTAGATTCAATATGGCCTTCCTAATAGAACAATTTTATAATAAAAGCATACAAAAACCTATATCTCATAAAATAACTACAAGAAGTATCTCCAATAATCAATTAATTATCCCGCGCGTGACTAATTATTATCGCAGGCATAGACGTGACCCTTACTTCACAATCTTCACGAAAACGTCCTGTTAACGAAGAAGTTCCTACACCCACCCCACCAAGCAAGCAACCCAAAAGCCAAATTGGTCGGCTTAGATACTCCGTAACGGATAAAGGTCCATACATAGTTCATGTGTCCCGAATTGAAACCCAACCAAATGCTGGCACGACTTTACATCCTGTGAATTTTGGGAAATTTTTAATTCTTAATAATTTCACTAATGTAGTACGCGATGGCGTTAAAAGAGTGGGCCGTAACCGAGTTTCTGTGGAGTTTACCTCACCTCAAGATGCGAATTCTTTCCTGGCAAACAATATATTACCAAGATTTAGTTATTCTGCTACGATTCCCACATTTAATATTACCAGGATGGGTGTTGTGACCGGTGTCCCTACTGATATTACAGAAGAGGAAGCTATAACTTACTTATCTGTGCCCTCAGGTTGTGGGCAAATCTTGAAAATTCGCCGCATTAATAGGAAAATATTTAAAGACGGTGTTAATGAGTGGAAGCCCACAGAAACTTGTGTTATTACTTTTGATGGCCAAGTACTCCCAAAACGTATTTTCTGTTGTTATACATCTCTCCCTGTAGAACAATACATTTTCCCCACAATTCAGTGTCGCAAGTGTTGCAGATTTGGTCATGTGGCCAATCTGTGCAGATCCAAACCACGGTGTAATAAATGTGGCCACGATCACCCTGGTGATGGTTGCTTCATTTCTGAGACAGATGCTTTCTGTGTGCTCTGCTCGGGGAGCCATTTTGCTAATAGCAAGTCATGCCCTGAGCATGGTCGACAGAGGGCTATAAAGACTATCATGGCAGAAAAATCTATCCCCTATGCTGAGGCAAGTAAAATTATTCCAGTAGCCTCACGCAACTATGCCAATGCTACTAAATCCCAACAGCAATCATATAATAAAACTGTGACCCTAAAACCCAAGACACATACTCCACTTTCCCCATCGTATGACAAATCAGCTCATAACCTATTAATTAATTCACCCCAACCTAATCAGCCTAATGGCTGCGCTCTAAATTATAATACCTCCCCTAGTAATACAATTTCTGTCATTGAACTTCTCTTAAAACTTCTACCAACAATTATTTCTTCTTCTTCTTCTAACCCCCAATCACCGTCCAACGTTGCCGATCAACTTATATCAATACTGTTAGAAATTAAAAATGGCGTCAAACCAAGTATTCCTTCAGTGGAACGTGAGGAGCGTGTGGCATAAAAAACACGACCTCATTTTCCTCCTTAACAAATACAAACCTTTGGCTTGTTCATTAGCAGAGACCTGGCTAACCCCAAATCTTAGCTTTCGTATGGCACATTACAACATACTTCGATGTGATAGACCTGACGGATATGGAGGGTCAGCTCTCTTTGTTAACAGTCGAGTTCCACTGTCACCCTTATCTCTTTCTGCACCCACAGGTGATATGAGTATAGTTGCTAGTCGAGTGGAAGGAATTACAGTCTTCTCAATATACATTGCTCACCCCAGTCTGAACTTATTAAATATTTTAAGAAACATTATTTCCAATGTCCAGGGCCCAATACTGGTCATGGGTGACTTTAACTGTCACCATTACCGGTGGGGGTCTGAACGCTGCGATGCCACTGGCATAGCCCTAGTTGAGATCCTTGATGATATGGACCTTTGCATTTTAAATGATGGTTGCCCAACTCGCAGGTCTCTTCCTGGACAGCAGAAGAGTTGTGTTGACCTAACGTTTTGCTCGGTTGAATTGGCTGCTTCGACCCATTGGAAATGTACAAGCTTATCGCATGGCAGTGATCATTACCCTATTGTCATATCTTTGTTAGATAAAACTTACTTAGAAAAAACTTCTCCTCCACTTTTGAAGTATAATTTGTCCAATCCAGATTGGTCCAAGTTTGCATCATCACTGGAGGAGAAAATAGATATACTTCCAAATTTAGCTTCAAGTTCTCCTCAAATCTCTGATCACCGCCATGCCAAGAGTTGTTATGAAGGCTTTGTTGAGGCTGTAACCTCGAGTGCAGACTCTTGTTTTCCATTGAAAAACTGTGCCCGTAATAAAATCCCGTCACCTCCATGGTGGGACCAAGAATGCACCTCAGTTGTTAGGTCGAGGAATGAGGCCGAAAGAACATACAATGGGGAGATGAACACCCAAAATCTGTTAGCTTATTTACGGCTCTATGCAAGATCCAAGCGCCTTCTCCGTAGGAAGAAACGTGCGGGTTGGGTCAAATTCTGTTCGTCCTTATCCCCCTCCACTCCAATTTCACTTGTATGGAAGAATATTAATAGGTTTAGACGTGGGTGTACTCTTTCATTATCCCCACCGATCGCCAGGGAAACTGCTGAACATTTTTTCGACATAATTGCGCCACCCTACGTTCCGCTCCTGTCTGAGTGCCATAATTTGCCGCGCCTTATAGAATCTGATGACCCTTTTGACGCGCCATTTACCTCAGAAGAACTAGATGTTGTGCTCAACCATGTCCAGGACTCAGCACCTGGTAGTGACGGGATACCGTATTCTTTTATCACTCGTGCAGGAAAAAAAGCAAAATTATATTACCTAGATTTATTAAATTACTGTTACAATCATGGTTGGGTTCCAGACCAATGGAAACTGCAAATTATTATCCCTCTGCTCAAACCTGGCAAACATGTGGATGACCCTAATGGCCTTAGACCTATCGCCCTGTCTTCAGTCTTAGCCAAATTACTCGAACATCTTATTAAAAACCGTCTAGAATGGATAGTAGAATCCAGAGGCTTACTGCCGAACTACCAATTTGGTTTCAGGAAGGGGCTCGGCACAATGGACAGTGTTGGAGTTCTAGTCACGGATATCCGTTTGGCGTTCTCCAAAAACGAGTCAGTTGTTGCTGCCTTTCTAGATATTTCCTCCGCATACGATAACGTTCTTCTTCCCGTTCTCAGGCAGAAACTGCATCAGCTGAGTATTCCGGCTAAGATGATCGAATGCATATGTGGACTACTTTGGTCTCGCTCTTTGGTTTTGAGGGTCCAGGGTGAGGACTTTGATGGGAGGGTGACTTGGAGAGGACTCCCGCAGGGCTTCGTCTTAAGCCCCCTTCTTTATAACCTTTACACAGCTGATATTGGCTCCTGCCTAAACACTGATTGTCGTATTTGCAGTACGCTGATGACTTAGCCCTGTATGTGTCACACTCCTCTATCGTAGACGCTGCGTCATCTCTGTGCCTCTCACTGGACTCTCTTAATCATTGGCTTTCAAAACGCGGCCTTACGTTATCTGCACCAAAAAGCTCGGCAGTAGTCTTTTCCCGCAAGAGGACAATCCCACAGATAACGGTAACCATCTCGGGGAAAAGCATCCCGCTCTCAAGTAAGGTCAAATTTCTGGGCGTTTTTCTTGACCCGAAATTAACTGGCAAGCACCACATTAATCACCTAATCAGTAAATGTGAACGTGTCATCTCAATTTTAAAAGTACTTGCGGGCGTATGGTGGGGTGCTCACCCGTACACCATGAAATTAGTTTATAATGCCCTAGTTCGCAGTATTTTGGACTATGGCACGTTCCACTTAACACCATGCAACAAAGGTGCTTTGGCTGGACTTGACAGGGTACAGTCCAAGTGTCTTCGGATCATCTCTGGATGTATGAAGTCTTCGCCCATCGGCGCGTTGCAGGTCGAATGCGCTGAACCTCCCCTGGCCCTAAGGCGACAGTACCTGGCCTCCCGTTTTTTATCTAGGGTAATCTGTAGGTCTTCCCATCCCCTTATTACTAAATTGCATGAGCTAAATTCCATAAGCAGAACCTCAAATTATTGGAAAAATAAAGAAACGCCTTTAATCTTAAAACATTTTCGTCTAACTCAAAGTTTAGAATGCCCAATCGTACAGTTTCCTAAATTACCCCTCTTTCATTTCGACTACGAAGTCTTATGTTTCATTCCAAAAATCCATTTCAATATAGGTATACCCAAAAATTCCCCTTCAGCAAATTCGATCTTCAATGCATCCGTGGCCCAGCGATGGGACGGTTTCCAGAGATTTTTTACAGACGCCTCAAAATCTACTGACTCTAATCACACTGGAGCTGCAGTATTTTTCGAAAACTCCAGGATCATACTTCAATACAAATGCCCCAAGGAAGCATCTGTGTTCACAGGCGAGTGTGTGGCATTATTGGAAGCGTGTCTTTTCATCGAGTCCCACCGCATTGACAAAGCCGTTATATTTACAGACTCCCTAAGCTGTCTCCAAGCCCTAGTCCAAAACCCCTTCAAAGGTAAATTGCACAGTTCGCTTATTTTAAGAATTAAAAAATCTCTTTTCTCGTGCAGTTATAGCCAGAAGGAGGTTCAGTTGGTTTGGATACCTAGCCATTGTGGCATTAAGGGCAACGAGTGCGTCGATGCCTTGGCCAAAGGTGCATGTTCATCTACTACAGCCGATCTCTGCCACAATGCCCATCAGGGCTATGATTTACTGAATCTCCCAAAAGAAAACCTTAACAGTACTTGGCAACAGCAGTGGAACTCGACTGGGAAGAAGAAAGGCAAATTCTTTTATGCAGTGCAACCATATGTTAAGCCAAAACCTTGGTTCTACACGTACAAAAAGGTGTCGAAATCCATCATCTCCGTCCTCTGTAGAATCCGCTTAGGTTTTTGTTGCACTCCTGTGTTCTTGGAAAAAATCCGTGTTCGGGACTCATCCCTATGCGAATGCGGCCTGGAAGAAGGCACACTGGACCACATATTTTTTAAATGCCCAAATATCGTCTCATCTTCAGATTTGTATAGTCGTCTCCCGAAATTTAAGATCCCTCTTCCAATTAACTTCCCTTCTCTTCTAACATTTCCTTCACCAGAACTGCTTGTGGCGCTGATGAGTTTCATCCGTCACAACAATATAAAACTGTGAGCCAGAGTACCAAAAATTGTCTGTATGGTTGTGGTATAATTTATGTAATCGTTTAACAACTATAATATTTATGTATTTTTATTCTTTGTTTGTTTCAGTCCTGTACTAACCCAACAAGTTCAACTGTACCAATTGAAGAAACAGAGACTATCGTTCCTGTTCTGATTTTAACTTTTTTCTTTTCTAAATCCATTCTGTCTCTAATCATTAATCATACACACTTGTTTTTCCAATTTACTTTAGACATTGGCAGAATAGTCGACATCGGCTCCACTTGCCATTAACCAAAAATAGAATAGAATAGAAGTTGAAACGCTCTCTGCTCATCACTGTTAAATACCTAGACCCTGAAAAGGTGCTATCAAATAGCTCAGTTGCAGTTAGGTGGTTATCTTTCATTGCAGCAGTTAGCGTCAAAATACCAAAATAGGCTCTAATTTCTATGGAGCATGTATCTCTGCAGGTAGTGTGGGTATTTCCTGTAGGTCTTTTTCTAGATATTTCCACATTTGTCCACATCACTGTCTCACCAACAGTGTCATCCGTCATGAATAAATAATAACACAAACTAGGCTCAAAGATATTTCTACACATCCTAGTAGGGCCTCTGGAAGTGTGCACAATGTTTCTAGCAGTGGTTCTTACTCGACTTTCACCTTTAGAAGTACACCAACACTGCTGGTTTTTGCCCTTCAATGTTAGACGCACCGGGACAAGGATACGGTGTACGGTTTCACTATTAACTGGGACAAAAGATGGCACAGATCCTTCCGTCGCTGGAGTTCTCTATAGTTTCATCTTTTATGTATCCTTCTTCTACATCGTCCTGAACATCTTCATCGCTTACGTGATCTTCAATTTCATAGTCATCTCCCGAAAAGTTATCATCACTGTTATGGTCGCATTCTTCTAGCCGATTAGCTATTAAATCATCTGTAACTCTTCTGTTACTAGTCATGATGTTGAAGTTTCAAAACATACCTAAAAAAAAAAACACACCAGTAGTAACCAATAATGCAAAAAAAACACTAACTTAATAATTAGATTAATAGCGCAAAACTTACATACAAGCTACTCATACGTCTTTGGAGCGCCAAGGGTAGTAATATAGAAAAAACTAGCACACTTACCGTATCGCAACTACCGTCCTGCGACACGTTCTGGCGATGACTGAGATGTCCTTGAACGTGAATGCCATACGCGCGAAGGATAAAAAGAGAGAGCAATATATCAAAAACGCGGGCGCCTCTGCGACGTAGAGTAGTAATCTAGGGTTAAGAATTAGTGTGTAAGTAGTGTTACTAATGCGAATGAGTGCCAAGACAAACCAATCCAGGTTTAGTGGTACTTTCTATCAGAACTGTATTATTTGTAATAAATAAAGAACAAATTGTTACGTTGTTTTTTTATCCTAGCTTACCTGCGTTGTAAATTGTAAGGTTTCCAAGTGAACTGTTCCCTGTAGTTTGTAGAATGTATGACTTTAGCTTGCGATTCATAGAAAAGGAACATACCTTCATCTGTACCTCGTCACTGAACTAGTGGGTAACACTTTCTGACGTTGAATCACTTCTCTTCTAAGCCGTTACAATAAATTATAGAGATTAAATTGTAATCAAGTTGGGGTTATGTTTACATTCTAAATGTCATTCAATTGTAGGTTAGTTTCTGACAGTTGGTGGTGACATCTGGCGGAAGCCGATTTGCAGTTTTAGTTCTGATCGATATTAATTAATTTTAGCAAATTGTTTGGAGGACACTGAACTAATATCGAGGAGTCCAATCCTTAATTATTTTCGGATTTTGGTTAAAATACTTAATGAGCGGAAGTGAAATTATTTTTTCATTATAGACATTATTCTAGAAGTTTCGAAAAAACCACAGTCCATCTTTAATCTGTGGATTGTCGATGACTTGGTGTGGCCAGGTTATACATTCTCAATTCACCGAAGGAATCAAGAAAAAAAGATTCGAGACCAACTTTAATATTAAAAATAAGAAATAATGAGTTTGTTGCCTTGAATCCTGAAAATGGTTATTGTTTCAGAGTATAGACGTCATGTTGGACAGTTATTAGGGATTTCCAAGAATGACATATCTTCGTGTAGTGATTCAGTCGTCGGTGCTTCTATAAGTTTTACCTCAAACTGGGGAGATTTTCTAGGTGCGTGCAAGTTCCGGTTTGGGACGGATATCAAGAGAATAGAAATTGACGAGAATGAATTCGCTCTCCGCCACGCTTAAAATAAAGTACAAACTTAGTCCTATGTTTTAAAAGGACTCCACGTTTCGAAGGAATTTGTCAATACCATAAGCGCCACCGTACTCCAGCCAGATTTCGTCCTGCAGCCACGTGTTTTCGCCATTGATCAACCGTGAGGCAGCTCGAGAGATTCGTCTCGCCGCCAGGATCTAGAGGCATCTCTGGAGCCTGGACGCGAGACCCGTTCCTCGAGCCCTTCCAAAAGCCTCCTGCGGAGACGGCTGTGCGGTTACGATGTCCGCCTAGCGTTTAGCGCAGGCGGGGCGGCTTTTCTTAATTCTTCTTAATTTTTTATACTAATATTTTTCTTTTATCTTTTTATTCATTTTTTATATGGATAAATTTACTACGCACACATATTCTACCGGTTCATGAAGTCACCTGCTTATCACCAGTCCGGTTTTCAAATAAAGAAGCCGGTCTAAAATAAATTTAACTGAAATACCCTAGGGTCGACACCTATGCTTAACTGAAAGAATATTGAAGATCTTCGTCGGCTCAGGGATCCGGGACTATTAGAGTCCCTGGCGCCCATTTATTAATAATTTAATTTCACTAAAACTGGAAGGTTGTACCTCGAAATTTAAAAACAAAACTTCTGCGAATCATCGACTCAGTATGCTGTAAGTCACAGGCGAGTTTTCCAGCATCGGTTAGTGATTTAACAAGCTTTATATTTGTACTGTCTGTAGACAGGACCTGTGATAGAGCCTCTCCTAAACAAGCAATAATCAAGGCAATCTGTTTCTGTTTGTTTTCAATTGCTTTATCTTTCTTGATAAGAGCCTCTGACAGAGCTGCCCTCACTTCTTGATTCAGCAAAGGAGCATTAATATTCTTGCAATTTTCTGGAATGTCAAGTTTTGTGAAAATCTCTTTTTTTACATCCTTAGAAACGCCATTTGTTGCTGTATGCTCCCACCGGACAGCTATACATGAATTCAGGGCTGGACCGAATCTTTTATCTCTTAAGGGAGCTTCTAATATTTCCAAAATATCATCTGGAAAAATTTCCTCAGTTTCACTGTTTCCAATGACCTCTTGGACATCCGCAGTGGGAGTGTCAGGAACAAGAGGTTCAGACGAGACATTTACAGAGGGTGCGACATCTGCAGACTCCAACAATGTGTTCTCCACGTTGAGTGGGTGTACTTCCCCAATATGAAGGTCAGTATGCTGTCTGTTCTCAATGGATTGTAAGGGTAGCTCGGGGGACGGAAAGCGTGATTCGTAATCATTGCTTCTAAGTGGTTCGTCTGAAATAGACGTAAACGTATACTTGTTAATAACAAAAAAGTAGTCTTTTTAACCTCGTAAACAATGTGGCCTGGTAGGTACTAGTCCCTATAAACTGTACACAGCCTTGTGTTATTAATTAGCGGATACATTCCATCAAAATGTTCACGACCAACAGTGAATGTATTGTCTATTTGACAGATAATAATGGCGGGAAAAAAATCATGACGGAGGCATTCCAATGCAATGCTCACAATCATTTTGTTATATCACTGGTCTCAGTCCTTATAAACTGTACACGGGTTTGTCGTAGTCGGGTATATTCCATATTTAAATAATTTTCACGAGTAATAGAAGCCATTTTGAAAATGATGGTACCATAATAAAACTCTCTAGGAGGTAGGTACCTACAACTTTTGAAAAGAAATTGTCTTCTTCATAATAAACTGTTATTTAATTTGTAGTACTTACCTATGATCTTAAATGAATCTTGCGAAGAAGAACGTTGTTGACGTCGTTTCATTAACTTTTTCTCGATCTTTCTCATTTATGGTTTACGTAGGCCTCAATATCTTCGTCACTGTATCGTCTTTTAGGCATAATGATAATAACAAAATATGCTGTTTAATGATATTGTACGTCTACACACTGTAAAACACTTGAAAGATACTTAATTTTATTTTTTAATATCCGACAGGAAAAAAGTACGCGGCGTATAGCGAACGCACTAAAACGCGAATGAGTTAACCGAGAGAGGGCGCCTCCAGCTGTCAAATTCTTCTTTTTTTTTCTCAAATTTAGTGGTTTGGATAGCAGCACCTAGCGCGTTACTACATAGTTTTCTTGATCTCGAGGACAGAGCAGAGTGTAATTAAAAAGCATTGATATTTAGAAACATATAAAAGTAGGGTAGAATTGGGGGTTCTACATCACTCACCTTGCTCTGCTCGATTCGCGATGCAGATCGCTCCAATTATTACACTACTAATTTTGCAATACGGTGCAAGTTGACTTTAGCGAGTATTATAAACAATGTCACGATTTCTTCTGCTTATCACTGGCGAGTATGATCCTAAACCACACTCATATCATCCTCTTATTGGATCATCAGCCAATTTTTTAACTCTTCCTCTTCATTTTTTTTTTCCTTAGTACTCATAGTAGATACATGAATAGCTATTGAACGTTTATTTATACCCTCCTAATGTTCTTGCAAATTATTACAATTATGAGAGTGTAATGTTTTCTCATAGCTGTTACAACCTTACACCCAATTTACAAATATTTTTGAAATGATGAGTTAAAAGGCAAGGGGAAGTTTAGTGAGTAAAAAAATGAAATCAAGAAATTATACAGGGTGAAATTGAATAGACGCGACAAATTTAAATATACAAAAATACGTGTTGTCAAGAAAATTTAGAACATATCAAATGTAAAATTAAAAAATAATTTATCAGTGTTACGAAAAACGTTAAAATAATTAAAGTATCAAAGAATTTCGCGTACTACCGTTTTCGTGTAGTGGGCACGATTTAGGTACATTCTCGCTATGAATGAATCGCGCCGAGCGCCCCCGACCGGCACCTCGCGCGCGCACGATTAATAAAAATTTTGTGAGACCAAATTTCCCTTACAATAAAAGTAAAATAGTTGTTCAGAACTGCAATAGGCCAGCCAACGGTAACTGGATGTGTCCGGAACTTTTCCACGATACGTGGAGGTACCGTTGCTTTTCAATACTATAAACAAGGTTACAATGGCCTGCCTCTACTAGGCTTCGGCCTACAACAATAAAACAAAAATGTACCACTAACCTGAGTGCTGGGGACGCCAAGTTCGACCTTCAAAGGTCACGCCCTAAGTGTGGTTTGTATGTAAAATGAGGGTGAGTAATTGAAAGGTGTGATGTAAGTCAAGTGTTGTAGAACGTTCCCAAGGCGCCGATCTCCAGATGGCGCGGTCACAACAGCATCACACCTAACTCGTTTCCAGCAAGCGCGCGCTACGCGTGGTAGGCAATAAGGCGATATGTTCCAAGAAATATCACTGGATTCTTGTTAATCCGAGCTTACAAAGTTCAATCAATCACTGAACACAATTAATCTGTTCATATCTCGTGAGATCCAATACGATTTCCAACAAATTCCGCGTGCCAGCCAGACCGACGACAAGGCGGCGTATGATTCAACAATATCCCGGGGTTTTCGGCAAATGGGGAATACACTTCAACAATTAGATAATTCGCGACCCAATTATCGGTCTCAACAGGCGAATCCAACAATATTTTACCAATTATATTTAGCTCAAGAGGGCCCGATGACCGGCATTTTTTTCAAGCAAAGTCTATCTGTCAAGTAATGTCAAGTGTCAACATCAAAGACAATAGAATGTTGCCACACCAAAAAGAGCGTTCAAAATTACATTTGGGACGCAACATCTACCCCCCCCGGACGGGCCTATCCGTCCGCTAATCAATTGGAAGTCTTGACAAGGTTGCAAATTCAACACAGCTTCAATGCGGCCAAATACCGTAGCTAGTTCATTAAAGGTGAGAACGGTGTCTCCCAACAATCTCCGCCAGCGTCCCTTTGCCGCTTTCACCGCGGCCCCAAAAATACCCCCCCAATGGGGGGCAGGCTGGCGGGTCAAACAACCAAGTGACCCCTCGGCGGGCCAAACTATTACCAATGTCAACCTGGTTCTCATTAAGGAAGGCGTATACCTCCTTCAAATAGTTACTTGTACCCTTGTAATTCGTACCGCAATCAGACCTAATCAACGAAGGTAACCCACGGCGAGACACAAATCTTTCCAAAGTCGCCTCAAAGGCCTCTGTCGAGAGGGAGGTTACCAGCTCCAAATGTACTGCCTTGGTTGATAGGCAGACAAACACACAAATAAGCCCTAACAATCTTGCTATTACGAAGGGTGGACGTCTTCAACAAAGGGGGACCAACAAAATCCGTTACGACGCCAGCAAAGGGCCTCGCCTCATTGACGCGATCAGCCGACAAAATCCAAAATTCTCGCTGCAGAATGGCCAACAGCGCATTGCAACCGGCACGCGAGCTCTTAGTGTGACGATCAGTCACCAACAATTGAACCAAGTTCAGTTATAACAAGGGCAGGAGCACCAATTTTAGGGTAAGGACAACTCACAAGGGTGATTTCAAACCAGGTCCTTCCCTCAACAGTGGTGTCAGCCGGTTCGCCAATTCCCCAAATCTTGCCTGAAAGGTCGTTCACCTTCAGGCCAACCTGTCCCGCTAACCAAGAAGACAAAAGGCAACCCCGGACTCCCGTCTCCAAAATGGCACAGACCACAATCGAGTCACCCAAGGGTCCCCAGACCGTGACCGAGGCCGTTGGCAACAAAACCGTCTTGATCGGGGGGGTCCTTTAGCGGGCAGGCGTCAATCTCTTAGTGATGCCTGGGCGGCGACCGATCGCCGCTTCCAGGCTGCCTTCGTTCACGACGAGGCCAACAATCCAAATATTCGTCCGCGCGGTGTCCCAAGCCGCTCGCCATCACTGGAGGGGCATATCCCACCGAATGCCCGAATGGCGGAGGGCGCGACTCCAGCCGGGGACGTTCCGCCAACGGAGGGGAAAGGCAGCGGCGCCGACCCGGCCACTGCTGCCTAGCAGCCAATGCGCGTTCTCCCTGACGAGGGAAGACCAAATGGCGCTCGTGGGGCTCCCGTTCAACTTGCGCGGGGGGTGGAATACGGCGTACAGAATCGCGGGTCTCAGCCCGGTGCTCGTCTCCGGGGTACCCCCCCTTGCGCGAACCCCCCTCAGAAGCCGGTCTGCTGGAGCGGCTCGCGTTGGCGCACAAAATCTCCAAGTGGGACCCTTCACAAATTCTACACGGGCGGGGGTCGGGGCAGTCCCGATGGAAGTGGGCCCCCAAGCACGAAAAGCACAAACGGCGTGCGTTGACAATACGGCGGCGGGCACTTACGTGCAGATTCAAAAAATCCGGGCAACGCGCCATGACATGCCCCGTTGCCTTACAAAAGTCACAATGATGAGGACTCCGGGCACCATCAAAACGGGGGGCGGGGCGAACATCAACAGGCCCCCTAGCCCGAGGACTCTGGGCGCCAGCCAAACGGGGGGCGGGGCGATCATCAACAGGCCCCCTAGCCCGAGGACTCCGGGCGCCAGCAAAACGGGGGGCGGGGCGATCATCAACAGGCCCTCTAGCCCGAGGACTCCGGGCGCCAGCCAAACGGGGGGCGGGGCGATCATCAACAGGCCCCCTAGCCCGAGGACTCCGGGCGCCAGCAAAACGGGGGGCGGGGCGATCATCAACAGGCCCTCTAGCCCGAGGACTCCGGGCGCCAGCAAAACGGGGGGCGGGGCGATCATCAACAGGCCCCCTAGCCCGAGGACTCCGGGCGCCAGCAAAACGGGGGGCGGGGCGAACATCAACAGGCCCCCTAGCCCGAGGACTCCGGGCGCCAGCAATACGGGGGGCGGGGGGAACATCAACAGGCCCCCGGGCCCTAGTCCGTCCCTGGTCTCTGGGCTGAGAAGGTAGTGGGGGTGACCCCGTGGCGCCACGAGTGTTATCCGCAAACCGACACTCGTCTTCCAAAAATTTGAGGAGGTCGTCAAAGGGGGGAAGATGGGTGGCACTATCCCCACCATACTTCTGCTCAAAACGTGACCTCAACTCCGCGGGGAGCAACTGCAGCACTATGTGCACCAACAAGTAGGACCAATGTTCTACCGGTAACTCCAAGCGTCTCAAAGCGTTGGTCGCTGAGACCAACGGATTCAGCAAGTCAGTGCGCAACGTCGACGCGCTGACAATGGCCGGTAGCCCCAAAATCTGGTCGATGTGCACATCAACCAGGCAGCGCTTGTTCTGATACCGTCGGGAGAGAAGCTCCAGAGCGGTCGGGTAAGAGGAATCCGTCACCGGCAAGTGCTGCACCAAGGCTCTGGCTTCGCCCTCCAGGACAGACAATAAATAGGCCAGCTTCTGGGCAGGTCCGAGGTCCGAGCGTGCATCGACAAGACTCTCAAAGAGATCTAGGAAGCCCAGCCAGTGGTCCAAGCGACCGTCAAAACGTGGCAGCTCCAGGGTGGGCAGCCTACTCAATAGTCCAGGGCCTGCAACAACAGGGGTCTGCGGCTTGGCCGCATCAGGCACCCGGCTCTTCAAAATTTCCCGCGCTCGCAGACATATGACATCCCCCAGGTGGATAATCTGGTCATAGTCACCCAAAATCCTATCGCGGGCCGTCTGATCCATCACCCCCAAATCCACGTCCATGATGTACTCGTTGAAGCGTGTGAGCGCAGCATCAGCTGACTTGATCCTCTCAATCACCTGCCCATACCGAGCAAGGGTGAGCTCTTCCAATTCCACACGCTCAACAGTTGCAGCTGCCGATGTGAACCATCTCAACTGTGAGGTCAATCCCGCAGCAGCCTCCCTGACTGCCCTTAATGAGGCCATTGCAACAATCAAATATTAATACAAAACAACAATCAACAACCAACAATCAAATATTAAACAAACAGCAATGACTTGTTAGCCGGCCAAATAGTTTCAACAAAATAAAAATTCAAATTCAATTATTTCAAGCCCAAATCCGACCCTGCACTTATTCCAAGTATGAATCTAGCTTGCTAAGGATGGCTAGTTACAAAATAAATAACAATTGAATGTATAATACAATACTGGATCAACCTCAAATTAAACATCAATAAGCACAACAATTGTCTGCATAATATTGAGCCGGAGAATCTCTATCAACACTCCAATAATTACTATAAATGCAATAACCAATACACACAATTCAAGTCCTATTATGTTAGACTATGTGTAATTATTATTTAGATAACCTTTCAAATTCAGATCAATGACATTCAATTATTAATTGCAACAAATACCAAATTATGTACCAAATTATACCAATAATTCCTAATACTTCCCAATTTCACAAATAAATCTTACCTGTCAATGCAATAAAGGGCTACAGTACAAATTACAAATACAACTTCAATTGATTCAACTTCAATTAGATAGCCCGGATGACATGGTAATATATTCAAAACTTATTAAGTTATAAGTTGTGTTAAGTAATTAAACTCAAGTTTTAAGTTTTCAACAATATTCAAAACTTCCAATTAAACCAGTGGATCTTATAAGACCACGCTTCTGCTACCAATTTGTTCAGAACTGCAATAGGCCAGCCAACGGTAACTGGATGTGTCCGGAACTTTTCCACGATACGTGGAGGTACCGTTGCTTTTCAATACTATAAACAAGGTTACAATGGCCTGCCTCTACTAGGCTTCGGCCTACAACAATAAAACAAAAATGTACCACTAACCTGAGTGCTGGGGACGCCAAGTTCGACCTTCAAAGGTCACGCCCTAAGTGTGGTTTGTATGTAAAATGAGGGTGAGTAATTGAAAGGTGTGATGTAAGTCAAGTGTTGTAGAACGTTCCCAAGGCGCCGATCTCCAGATGGCGCGGTCACAACAGCATCACACCTAACTCGTTTCCAGCAAGCGCGCGCTACGCGTGGTAGGCAATAAGGCGATATGTTCCAAGAAATATCACTGGATTCTTGTTAATCCGAGCTTACAAAGTTCAATCAATCACTGAACACAATTAATCTGTTCATATCTCGTGAGATCCAATACGATTTCCAACAAATTCCGCGTGCCAGCCAGACCGACGACAAGGCGGCGTATGATTCAACAATATCCCGGGGTTTTCGGCAAATGGGGAATACACTTCAACAATTAGATAATTCGCGACCCAATTATCGGTCTCAACAGGCGAATCCAACAATATTTTACCAATTATATTTAGCTCAAGAGGGCCCGATGACCGGCATTTTTTTCAAGCAAAGTCTATCTGTCAAGTAATGTCAAGTGTCAACATCAAAGACAATAGAATGTTGCCACACCAAAAAGAGCGTTCAAAATTACATTTGGGACGCAACAATAGTAAAACAATGTTTTAGTATGAGGTATAACCTGAATAATATTTGTTACAACAACAAATCAATTATTGTATTCTTGGCGTATTTAAAAAGTTGGAATCACAGTATTTTCAATAATTTTATTTTATTTTATTTTATTTATTTATTTAGGATCTCTAACAAAAGATATACACAGTTCATAAATATTCAGGTTACACAAATTATGTGTTTTGTAGGTGTACTCTTTCACTTATAAGGGACCACAGCATGCACGAGATAAAATTAATAACTAAGCTAAAAAATATAAGTTAATTGAAAATTAAAAAATAATAATTGTAGAAATGAATTAGATATACATAAAAAAAGATTAACACTAATTATAATACATCTTTTATATATTTTTTATATTGCGTAAGAGATTCACTAATATCTAAATTGGTTATTTTGGACAGCATGTTGTATTGTAGTCTTGGAACCGCGACGTAGTGACCTAGGTTGGTTTTTGAGCCAGGAATATAAAATAAGCTGTAAGTATTATGCCTGGGAATGTGAGTTGGTATTTTAATCATTAATGAACCCAGAAGTTCACTACAGTCTATTGATCCATTCATTATCTTGTGAATAATAACGAGATCCAGCTTTTTCCTACGATAGTCTAGTGTTTCCATTCGATAGTGTTTTAATCTTTCAGTGTATCCAGTAAGCTCTTTAGCCAAATGATCCCCGTAGCATAAATGGTATAGAAACCTCTTTTGTACACTCTCCAGTCGCTTGGTATACACGTCGTAATGCGGGTTCCATACGATTGAACTATATTCCAAAATTGGACGGACTAGAGTGTTAAAAAGATTTATCTTTGTAGATGGTCTTTTAAATTCTTTACTATTCCGTAAAACAAATCCAAGTATTTTAAAAGATCTAGAAACCGTATTCAAAATGTGCACATCGAACTTCAGTGCTGGGTCAAGTTGTACACCGAGATCGCGAACATTGCTCAGTTTCTTTAGTTCAACTCCCTCAATGTAGTACTTATTATGTACGATATTTTTGTTACGAGTGAACTGAATGTAATTACATTTATCTTTATTTAATAACATTTTGTTTTCTTTGCACCAGTTTGCAAGTCTGTTAATATCGCCCTGGAGCATTTTAGAGTCTATACTAGACTGAATCGGCTTCATTATCTTTAAGTCGTCAGCAAATAAGTAAACCTGGGAGTGCTTAAAGCATTGCGTAATGTCATTAATAAAAACGTTAAAAAGAATCGGACCCAAATGCGATCCTTGCGGAATTCCGGAAGTAGCCAGATATCTGTCAGAAAAATGACCATTAACTACCACTTTTGAAAATCTGTTTTCTAGATAAGACTTAAGCCACCCTATCAACGTTCCGCCAAAGCCTAATTGCACCAATTTATCAATAAGAAGGCAGTGATCCACTTTATCAAATGCCTTGCTAAAATCTGTATAGATGGCATCTACTGGAATGCGATTATCAAGGCACTTAGACAAAGCCGACGTAAAGCATAATAGATTAGTATTGGTTGATCTAGACTTAACAAAGCCATGCTGATATTCAGTAATTTGATGCTTTAGGTACCACATCAGATGCTTACTAACAAGTTTTTCAAATATTTTTCCAAATGTAACTAGTATAGAAATTGGTCTATAATTTGTCACTAAGTGCTTTTCGCCAGATTTAAATATTGGTACTACTAGAGCCTCTTTCCAGGTGTCTGGAAAGATACTATCATGCAGAGACTTATTGAAGATAGTGTGCAATGGCTTTACTAAAGCTTTAGCGCAGCGTTTTATAAATAAAGGAGGAATACCATCACTGCCAGCACCCTTAGTTTCGTCCAATTTAATAAGTTCGCGATATATTTCTTTGCTATCGAACTGTAGATTACACAGTGCCGCCGACGTAAGGGAATAACCAGTGTGCGTACAACTTAGATTGTTCGCAGGAGCAATGAAAGTGCTTGCAAAACTATCTCCAAACATGTTACAGATGTCTCTTCCATCTGATGCGACTTTATTGTTATGAAACATTTGTGCCGGATATGTACTGCTACCTTTTCTCTTACTTTTAATGAAGGACCAAAATGTCTTAGGGTTCTTTGAAATGCGGTTTTCCATATTTGAAATATATTTCTTATAACATGTTGAGCTTAAAACATTGCATTCATCGCGTAATAATTCGAAAAACTCCCGATCTAATGGATTTTTATATTTTTTAAAACGAATGTGATATTTGTATTTGTCCCTGAGAAGATGTATAAGCTCGCCTGAGTACCAAGGTGGATATTTATTATTTACTGTTTTTTTTATAGGGACACATTCCTTAATAGTTTGTCTCAACAAGTTATAAAAAACCTCCACCATATCTTTAACGGATAAACAATTTCCGAACTCAATGTCCCATTTAACTGCTAGCAGTTGATGCATGACTTTTTCATAATCTGCTCTATGGAAGTTAGGTTTTGGCACATTTTTAGCCTCTAAATAACGATCGGCCTGCACTGGTAGATTAAACACCAGCGGGGGGTGTAATGTATCTACTTTTGTTAGACTGTAGGAACAACGGGCTAGGTCAGTAATGGAGATGTTACAGAGTATTAAATCTAAAATTTTGGCCTTATTATTTAAGATAGCATTATATTGATTGAGACCATTTAAGGTCAAGAATTCAGAGAGTATCGCATTAATTTCTGTATTTCGAGGTTCTGGGTACAAGTATGAAAGATCATTATTTGAAAGCCATGTTATATTAGTAAGATTAAAGTCTACTAAAATCAAAATTTGTTCATCCTTATTAAATAACTTATAAACGTTATTGGTAAACAACTCTAATGTATCACATTGAATTGGTGGCGGTAGGTATACTCCGCTGACATACAATTTATTATTTTTATTTTGGTCAATATCAACACTTATCCATAGATCTTCAATCTCGCTTTCAAAGTGGGAC
Organism: Tholera decimalis; assembly: GCA_943138885.2. NCBI lineage: Eukaryota > Metazoa > Arthropoda > Insecta > Lepidoptera > Noctuidae > Tholera > Tholera decimalis. The sequence continues at coordinate 15,045,736 of OW964551.2, forward strand.
AGCCGACATGATTTTAAAGTTTTAGAGACGGCGATTAAAACACCTCCTCCATCTTTACGAGTTTTATACCTACTTGACTCGCGATCGCGCCTATAGACAATGTATCTATCATCAAACAACTCAGAATCATAGATACTGCTGTTCAACCAAGTCTCTGTAAGCACTACAATGTCGTAATTAAGCATAGACAAGTTGTGGTAAAAATTAACAGTTTTGGTTTTTAAGCCTCGTACATTTTGATAGTACACTTGAAGTGGACAATTGAATGCGACTAGTTAAAAACAATAGGAACTTGCAGTATACATATACATATAAGTTTAATAAATCTAAACTAATGATTTTAACTTATCTAGGTTATTAATTATAATTCTTTGCGAAGAGTCGTCCTTTTTCATAAAAATTCTGCCATCGCGAACCCATACAAACTTAAACCCAAGTTCTTTACCGCGGAGCCGAGCTGCAGCATGCATTGATTTGTTCTCGCTAGATAAATGTTCCATAACATATATTGGTTGAGGCTTCTCCGTCGCGATACCCAGATGTCTAGTGTTCAGTTTATCTTTGCTGTTATTTCTATTGTATTTCATTGAAGCGGCAAGGAAACTATCACGCAGGCGTGGACTACTGAATTTCACGAGAATGGAGCGGGGTCTAGCACTTTGCGAGTCTTTCTTAGCAATCCTCGTGCAGTGTAGTATGTCGGGGTCTTTAATGTCACAACTGATGATCTTACCCAGTTGCAGTACGGTGGTTAATAAATTTTCGGCCTTGTTTTCAGGCACGCACTGGATCTCGATGTTGGCGGACCTCGAGTTTTGCTCTACTAGGTTCAGACGGCGGCTAAATTGTTGTAACTCATCGCGTAAACAACAGTTGTCCTTTTCAAGCTTTTGAATCTTGGCAGATTTATCTTCCAGTGTAGCCTTCATCTCTTCATACTTCTCGTTATAAAAACAGAGTGACTCTTTGAAACCTGCGATCAACTCGTTAATTTGTCGAAACTGATTGGAAACTAGATCTTTAATTGCACTCTCTATTTCTTGCTTAATTATTTCCCGAAGTGTGTTTCTCGAAAACTCGATCAAGGTGTCATCTTTGGTTTGTGCCGTCATGGAAGTCGTCGTCGTCTTAGAACGAACAGTAATATTTGTGTCCGAGGGTGAGGACGAACAGGGCGACCGCTCCGTAGTAGGGCTCATAAGTTTGGTCTGCCGGACAGGTGTATTTGTATTGTCGTTCTTGGGTTGTTTACTTAGGCATGTTGGACATTTCCAGATTGATTTTTGTTTGATAGTCATACTCTTAAACACCTTTTCGCGAACATTAGCACACAGTAAGTCATAACGTTGATGGCATATAAAGCATTGCAAGCATTCTTTGCTGTTAAAATCATTCAAACAACCAGCGCAGCTTTTTGTTGACATTGTTGTCAGTACAGTTTATAACAATAAAGCGCTTTATAATTATTAAGTATTTACAATAAATTAAATCGGTACACTTATGTGTATTTTATGAATTGTTCAAAATGTCCACCTCCGTTTTGTAAACACAATTGAGCACGGCGCCGCAAATTGTCCTTAAGTTTTATTAATACAAAAGTTTGTGATTTTACAGTTTCGAATGCGAATTATTCTTAGAAACCTTCATGGTAAGTGATGATGTGATCGAAGAGGGATATTTTAGCTGAAATCTTCACTGCGTTTCACGTAGATTTCTTACGGTGTTGTACCACACGACAATATCGAGATACTGTACGTTTGTTAACGGTTCACGACTATTTCGTCTTGTCCTAGGCATTGTTATGACACAAACACAAGACAATACAAATTATTCGCAATACGTAAAGTAGGATTTGCGGAATGCGCGCGCGGCCGTGACCTACTAACGTTTTAAGACGACTAATGGACGAAGGAACCCCGCGGCGCGGCGCGGGGGCATTCGCCGGAAAGGGGTGTCTGCGCTGGAGATCATGCGAGGTTTGGCAACGTCGCGCGATACTTACACTAGAAAATAGGCAAAATTAGGTGAATGACCGCTATGAACGGCAACGTTTAATAACATGAGTACTCCACGACGGTTATTGTCACTGCGATGATTCGGACGAGATTTTATGATACTTTAATTTTTCTTATTTATTTTGCCTATTAATTATTTTGCGCAAGTACCGATAATTCGTAGTTAAATAAAGATTGCCAATTTAAAACAATAATCACGTAATTTTTTTTAACGATTTAGATTGTAGAAAAAACAGTTTATAATTACTATGTTACTGTAACTGAAGCTCCCATTTCTTTTTGTCGCATTTGTTCAAAGTCAGGCTGTATAAGAAGTTTATTATCAGAGCACCAGTTTTTTAAACATAATACATTTTTAAAGCACATATTGAGCTATGATTAATACAACTATACAAATCTTCAGAATATTTATATCGATCATACAGACTTTGCAAACTAGGACAACCTTTATCTTCTAAATTAATCACATTATTATTATTTAAAATATTTTTAACCATAACACTTTTTCAATACCTTTAATATTAATACATTTATCTCTTAAGAAATCTAAAATTAAATATTGATAATTTGAATAAGGTATAAATCCTTCACCCCAACATATCTTCCTGTTACGTTCAATCCATGCAACTTGCCGTCTTTCTTGTTTTTTCAAATCATAAAATGGAAATGGTGGCTTGATTTAAAACACTTGTAATTTGTCACTACACAATATAGCAATTTCTTTCAGCACAAATTCATTTGCTTCCGTTTTAAAGCCTTGAACGTCTACAATGGCAGTCATGATAAACGACGTACTATGTTGCTCAGAGGTTTGTATTCCACAAGTCGATCGTTTATAATCACGATGCAGATTCGCGATGCAGATCGCTCCAATTATTACACTACTAGTTTTGCAATACGGTGCAAGCGCTCGAACTGCGTGATGTAAACCCCCAATTCTTTTTGTGGGGCTTCTGTTATATTATATCGCTCCAATTATTACACTACTAGTTTTGCAATACGGTGCAAGTTGACTTTAGCGAGTATTATAAACAATGTCACGATTTCTTCTGCTTATCACTGGCGAGTATGATTCTTAACCATACTCATATCATCCTCTTATTGGATCATCAGCAAATTTTTTAACTCTTCCTCTTCATTTTTTTTTTTCCTTAGTACTCATAGTAGATACTTGAATAGCTATTGAACGTTTATTTATACCCTCCTAATGTTCTTGCAAATTATTACAATTACGAGAGTGTAATGTTTTCTCATAGCTGTTACAACCTTACAACCAATTTACAAATATTTTTGAAATGATGAGTTAAAAGGCAAGGGGAAGTTTAGTGAGTAAAAAAATGAAATCAAGAAATTATACAGGGTGAAATTGAATAGACGCAACAAATTTAAATATACAATAATACGTGTTGTCAAGAAAATTTAGAACATATCAAATGTAAAATTAAAAAATAATTTATCAGTGTTACGAAAAACGTTAAAATAATTAAAGTATCAAAGAATTTCGCGTACTACCGTTTTCGTGTAGTGGGCACGATTTAGGTACATTCTCGCTATGAATGAATCGCGCCGAGCGCCCCCGACCGGCACCTCTTTCGCGCGCGCACGATTAATAAAAATTTTGTGAGACCAAATTTCCCTTACAATAAAAGTAAAATAGTAAAACAATGTTTTAGTATGAGGTATAACCTGAATAATGTTTGTTACAACAACAAATCAATTATTGTATTCTTGGCGTATTTAGAAAGTTGGAATCACAGTATTTACAATAATTATTAAGTATTTACAATAAATTAAATCGGTACACTTACGTGTATTTTATGAATTGTTCAAAATGTCCACCTCCGTTTTGTAAACACAATTGAGCACGGCGCCGCAAATTGTCCTTAAGTTTTATTAATACAAAAGTTTGTGATTTTACAGTTTCGAATGCGAATTATTCTTAGAAACCTTCATGGTAAGTGATGATGTGATCGAAGAGGGATATTTTAGCTGAAATCTTCACTGCGTTTCACGTAGATTTCTTACGGTGTTGTACCACACGACAATATCGAGATACTGTACGTTTGTTAACGGTTCACGACTATTTCGTCTTGTCCTAGGCATTGTTATGACACAAACACAAGACAATACAAATTATTCGCAATACGTAAAGTAGGATTTGCGGAATGCGCGCGCGGCCGTGACCTACTAACGTTTTAAGACGACTAATGGACGAAGGAACCCCGCGGCGCGGCGCGGGGGCATTCGCCGGAAAGGGGTGTCTGCGCTGGAGATCATGCGAGGTTTGGCAACGTCGCGCGATACTTACACTAGAAAATAGGCAAAATTAGGTGAATGACCGCTATGAACGGCAACGTTTAATAACATGAGTACTCCACGACGGTTATTGTCACTGCGATGATTCGGACGAGATTTTATGATACTTTAATTTTTCTTATTTATTTTGCCTATTAATTATTTTGCGCAAGTACCGATAATTCGTAGTTAAATAAAGATTGCCAATTTAAAACAATAATCACGTAATTTTTTTTAACGATTTAGATTGTAGAAAAAACAGTTTATAATTACTATGTTACTGTAACTGAAGCTCCCATTTCTTTTTGTCGCATTTGTTCAAAGTCAGGCTGTATAAGAAGTTTATTATCAGAGCACCAGTTTTTTAAACATAATACATTTTTTAAAGCACATATTGAGCTATGATTAATACAACTATACAAATCTTCAGAATATTTATATCGATCATACAGACTTTGCAAACTAGGACAACCTTTATCTTCTAAATTAATCACATTATTATTATTTAAAATATTTTTAACCATAACACTTTTTCAATACCTTTAATATTAATACATTTATCTCTTAAGAAATCTAAAATTAAATATTGATAATTTGAATAAGGTATAAATCCTTCACCCCAACTTATCTTCCTGTTACGTTCAATCCATGCAACTTGCTGTCTTTCTTGTTTTGTCAAATCATAAAATGGAAATGGTGGCTTGATTTAAAACACTTGTAATTTGTCACTACACAATATAAAGCCTGCAATACATGTTGGCCGAGCGTAAGCCAACGCGAGCGTTGGCAAATAGGTACAAGGCAAGAAATAACGTCCACACGTTCGACAAGTTCGTCGAACGCCAATGCAGACGACCAATGTAGAAGAGGGTCTGTAGAGCTGCCCACACGTTGGCCGAGCGCAGGCGAGCGCCTTTGATTTGTGACCAAAAACCGACACTGATCCGAAGTGAGGCAAGTGATCACGAGCAACGGCGAGCGAAGACAAGTTGCATCAAATGAGCTCTATACACGTTGGCGCTGGCCTCCACTCGGCCAACTAGGCAAGTGACACCGAGCGATAGCAAGACAAGGCAAATATACCGTCTACATGTTGGTATTGGCCTTCACTCGACAACGCTCGGCCAACATGTATTGCAGGCTTAACGATTTCTTTCAGCACAAATTCATTTGCTTCCGTTTTAAAGCCTTGAACGTCTACAATGGCAGTCATGATAAAGGAAGTACTATGTTGCTCAGAGGTTTGTATTCCACAAGTCGATCGTTTATAATCAAACAATATGCAGCAGTGTTATCTGGTATTGGCACTGAACATTCGATTTCTAACCGAACATCTACTGGACCTATTTTTAAACTATCGTTTTGCCTTGAACAATCTAAGATGAATAGGGGAGCCTTCTCTTTAAAGTCCTTTAGATTAAGCAGTGGTTCTGCTGGACAGTCGTAATAAGACTGACGAAATTTAGCATACATTTCATATAACATACTGTATTTGTTCTCAGAAAACTTTAAACATAAAGGTTCATACGGATAATATTGCGAATTTAAGAAGAGGGTGACGTTTGCCACTTCACAGTGATCGAATAGTGAACTCTAAAATTAAATATTGATAATTTGAATAAGGTATAAATCCTTCACCCCAACATATCTTCCTGTTACGTTTGTAAAGTTTGTTTGTCGTGGATGGGATGATATGTGGAGCGGCTGCAGGGCGTCTTCAGAGACACGATGGAATATAGAACTCACCAGTAAGTCTTATGTCTTTTAATCTTATATAATCTTATAAAGTATTATATCAAGGCATGGTGCATCGACCATTGTAGGAACAGGAAACAAGAGCCAGTGTTGCTACACATAAATAATAAGAGGTAGTGTTGTACTACCTAACATCTTCCCTTTTTTGTTTGAAAGAACTTGACAACATATTTTTAATTACATTTTATGAATAGGAACTGTTTCGAAAGGGATGCCATTCGAAACAGTCTTCCGACTACTGAACTAAAGTATAATATATTTTATGAATAGGAACTGTTTCAAAAGGGATGCCATTCGAAACAGTCTTCTGACTACTGAACTAAAATATAATATTAGTTATTTTTTCCTTCCATAGGCAACACAAAAGTTTATAAATTGACCATAAACATTAAGCTGACAGCCTTGAAAGAACTTGACATTGACACGTTTGACGTTGACATATTTGACTGACAGCTTTTACAATAATTGTCACTATTTTGACATTAACACATAAATAAAACCACTATAATTTAACCTTAAAGTGAGTTGAAATACACATGAAATATCTAGTTTAAGTTTCTTAATATTATTCACAATAACGCTTAGGTTTAGTGATTACACGTCCCGAACGAGTTGTAATCGGTGAACTAGTTTTAGGAACATTGTTTTGTGAACTAACTTTAGGAACATTGTCTTGTGAACTAACTTGCGTGTTTATTTCAGGTGCAACATCAGTCATGGAAGAGGCTGAATCCGAAGAATGCTTAAGAATATGTTCGCGGTTTCTACGAAAAACACCTTGAGGAGACTTGATGATGTAACTGCGTGGATGAACATCCTTTTGTGCTACTACACCTGGTATCCAAGTGCCTTGTGGTTTGTGTTTAAAGTAAACATTGTCACCTTGTTGTAGTGTTGATAGTGGCTTTGTATCTCTGTTGTAATAAAGTGATGACTTAACTTGTTGTTTTTTAATGTTTTTCTTTAAGTTTTTGGTATCAACAGTGCGAGGTGTAAGTGAAAGTTCTGGTGAAGGTAATTTTGTACGTAAGTGTCTTGACATGCATAGCTGTGATGGAGAATAACCTGTTTGTTTTGGTGTACTCCTATACATAAGTAGTGCTAAATAAGGATCTGTGTTATCGGCTTTGCATTTTTTCAATAAAGTTTTAATAGTACCAATTGCCCTTTCTACCATACCATTTGATCTGCTCAAATATGGACTAGAAGTTGTGTGTTCTATTCCCCATGCTGTAGTAAAGTCTTTAATTTCTTTACTGTTAAAGGGAGGTCCATTGTCTGAATTCATAACTTCCGGAATACCATGTCTAGCAAAGATTGATTTCAAATGAATGATGACTGTCTTTGAAGTTGAGTCTGGCGTTAATAATGCAAGCTCTATGTACTTAGAAAAATAATCTATGACTATTAAGTACTTCAGACCATCTATTTCAAAAATATCTATGCCTACTTTGCTGAAAGGTAGCATTTTGTAATCATGATGAATAAGACTTTCTTTTGAATTATTTCTGCGAAATGTTAGACAAACATGACATTGGTTAATGTATTTCTCAATATCATTATTAATTTGAGGCCAATAGACTGTTGTTTTAGCTAAGCGTATGCAGCTATTTATACCTTGGTGACCTTCATGAACTAATTTTATTATATATTCCCTCATGTTTTCTGGAATTACTATGTTGTGACCTTTGAATAGAATATTATTTATCACATGTAATTGATCTTTTAAAGAAAAATATGGTTTGACTGACTGATTTACTGACTTTTTATGTTCTGGCCAACCATTTTGACAAAAAGAAATAACTTTACTTAAAGTTGGATCTATTTTAGTATTTTCCTGAATCTCAAGTAACTTTTTTGGACTTACTGTTAGGTTTGAGAATACAAGATTAACATGAAGGTCGAGATCTTCTAAATCTGTCAGTGCACCTACTGGTAGTGCTGCTCTTGAAAGTGTGTCTGCAATGAACAAATATTTACCAGGTTTGTACAGTACATTTAGATCATAGGGTTGCAACCTCATCATAATTCTCTGCAGTCTTGCTGGAATGTCGAATAGTGGCTTTTTAAACAGAGTAATTAATGGTTTATGGTCTGTTTCAACGGTTACTTTTCTACCATATATGTATTGGTGAAATTTGGTACAACCATAAAGAACAGCCAAAAGTTCCTTTTCGATCTGAGAATAGTTCTGTTGACAGGTACTGAGAGATGCTGATGCATAAGCTATGGGCTGCTGCTCATGTAAAATTACAGCTCCTAAAGCGTCTTTTGAGGTGTCTACAGAGAGTATTAATTCTTTTTTAGGATCATAATATGTGAGAACTGGTGATGAACTAATTAGATTCTTGACTTTACAAAATTCTAACTCTTGCTTTTGTGTCCAGATCCATTCATTTTTATTTCCCAATAATTGTCTTAGATTTGTAGTTTCTTCTGATAAATTCTTAATGAAAGGTCTTAAGTAATTCACCATACCAAGAAATCTCTGTAGTTCTGTGATATTTGTTGGATTGGGCATGTTCATAATTGCTTCCACTTTGGAAGGATCAACTCGAACCCCATCCTGACTAAAGATATGACCTAGATATTTGATTTCTGTTGCTAAAATTTTGCACTTATCTGCATTGAATTTTAAGTTTATAGAACGTGCCCTATCAATTACTTTTTGTAGAATAGTATTATGCTCTTTTATATCTTTAGCGTATATTAAAAAATCGTCCATCATAATTTTAACCCCCTCAATGTCACTGAACCTTTTGACCATTTCACTGTGAAAGATTTCTGGTGCCGAACTGATACCAAAAGGTAAACGTGTGAATTTATAACGACCAAATGGAGTTATAAACGTGCACAGCTTAGAAGACTCTTCTGATAACCTTAACATCCAGAAGCCTTTATTAGCATCTAATGTTGTGAAATACTTTGACCCTGCTAATTCTGATTTAATTTCATCTATTGTTGGCAATGGATAGTGAGGTCTCATAATGGCTTCATTGAGTTTATTTGGGTCTATGCAGAGCCTGATTTGACCATTTCTTTTAGTAGTCAGAACTATAGGACTTACCCACTCCGTTGGTTCTTCAACTCTGCGTATGATGTCTTGTTTCTCCAGCTCCACCAGTTCTTTTTTGACAGGTTCCCTTAATTGAAAAGGTACTCGTCTGCATGCTGAGACAGTTGGTTTGGCATCTGGCTTCAATTTGAGCTTGACTTCTAAATCTGTAATACACCCTATACCATTTGTCAAATCCTGAGGAAGCTGAGGTACAAAATCAACCTTATAGACTCTTTTAATCAAGTTAAGTATTTTGCATGTGTCCCTGCCTATAATATTTTGACAATTTAAATCAACAACATGAAAGTTTACTGTGTATCTGTTATTGTTAAGTTTAACGATTAAGTTGCATTGACCGACAGTTGGTATAATATCACCACTGAATGAAGATAACCTATGACTACTTTTTTGTATCATGTCTGTTGGTATGTGTAGTGTTTCAAATGTTTTCACTGAAAGAATATTGGTATCTGCACCTGTATCTAGAATGAATTCTACAGCGCGATTATTTATCATGAGTTCTGCCCTCCATGACTGTGTATTGACTGTATTTATACAAATTGTGCCCACAAATAGGTTATTTTTGTTAGAATCATTATTGTTACAATTTTGAGACATGTCCATGTTTATGTTATTTACACTTTTACACACTTGTGCGAAATTATTGTACTTCCCACACTTCTTACACTTCACTCCTTTAGCTGGGCATCTGAACCTGTGTATTTGACCACACCTCTGGCAAGTGGCATTGCTAGTTGCTGATGTCTGTGACTGGGAATGTTTAACTCCAGGCTTAGACTTGACTTTGCTTCGACTATGTGATTTGGAGACCTGGCCTATGAGTGGTTCTTCCAATGTTTTAGCCTGTTGTCTTGTAGCTTCCATGCTTTTAGCTAACGTCACTGCTTTGTCTGTCGTATCTGGTTTATCCGTCAGTATCTTTTCTTTGATGTACTGATTACTGGCATTCAGATTCAAACTGAAAATGTCCCGAAGGATGCTGTCTTCAAGCGATATGAATTCACATTGTTTGGCAATATTTTTCAGATCCGTAATGTAACTATCGATAGATTCGTTGACACCTTGTCGTCTGTTGAAAAGTTTATGACGCTCCATGGTCACGTTGATTTGTGGCAAGAAATGTTGATTGAATTTATCGGTCAGTGTCTGGAAACTCACTGTATCTATATCTACATTGAATGAGTAAAATGTAGTCAGCGCGTTTGGTCCTATGAAATGAAGAAGTATAGCGACTTTTCTCGCGTCATTCTCATTTTCTAAGTTATTCGCTCGTAGGTATATCTTGAACTGAATTAACCAATTTTTCCACGCTAACGGCATATTGTTACTACCCATTTCGAGTGGCGAAATGTGACTACTGATGATTTTTTGAATCGACTGTGGTGGCTTATTATCGTTGTCCCCGGCCATTTTGTTTCAATTATGTACTTGAATATGGTACCTTGTACAGCGTCGTCCAGCCTTACTTCTGACACCATGTAATGTTTGTTTGTCGTGGATGGGATGATATGTGGAGCGGCTGCAGGGCGTCTTCAGAGACACGATGGAATATAGAACTCACCAGTAAGTCTTATGTCTTTTAATCTTATATAATCTTATAAAGTATTATATCAAGGCATGGTGCATCGACCATTGTAGGAACAGGAAACAAGAGCCAGTGTTGCTACACATAAATAATAAGAGGTAGTGTTGTACTACCTAACAACGTTCAATCCATGCAACTTGCCGTCTTTCTTGTTTTTTCAAATCATAAAATGGAAATGGTGGCTTGATTAAAAACACTTGTAATTTGTCACTACACAATATAGCAATTTCTTTCAGCACAAATTCATTTGCTTCCGTTTTAAAGCCTTGAACGTCTACAATGGCAGTCATGATAAACGACGTACTATGTTGCTCAGAGGTTTGTATTCCACAAGTCGATCGTTTATAATCACGATGCAGATTCGCGATGCAGATCGCTCCAATTATTACACTACTAGTTTTGCAATACGGTGCAAGCGCTCGAACTGCGTGATGTAAACCCCCAATTCTTTTTGTGGGGCTTCTGCATCACTCACCTCGCTCTGCTCGATTCGCGATGCAGATCGCTCCAATTATTACACTACTAGTTTTGCAATACGGTGCAAGTTGACTTTAGCGAGTATTATAAACAATGTCACGATTTCTTCTGCTTATCACTGGCGAGTATGATTCTAAACCATACTCATATCATCCTCTTATTGGATCATCAGCAAATTTTTTAACTCTTCCTCTTCATTTTTTTTTTTCCTTAGTACTCATAGTAGATACTTGAATAGCTATTGAACGTTTATTTATACCCTCCTAATGTTCTTGCAAATTATTAAAATTACGAGAGTGTAATGTTTTCTCATAGCTGTTACAACCTTACAACCAATTTACAAATATTTTTGAAATGATGAGTTAAAAGGCAAGGGGAAGTTTAGTGAGTAAAAAAATGAAATCAAGAAATTATACAGGGTGAAATTGAATAGACGCGACAAATTTAAATATACAATAATACGTGTTGTCAAGAAAATTTAGAACATATCAAATGTAAAATTAAAAAATAATTTATCAGTGTTACGAAAAACGTTAAAATAATTAAAGTATCAAAGAATTTCGCGTACTACCGTTTTCGTGTAGTGGGCACGATTTAGGTACATTCTCGCTATGAATGAATCGCGCCGAGCGCCCCCGACCGGCACCTCTTTCGCGCGCGCACGATTAATAAAAATTTTGTGAGACCAAATTTCCCTTACAATAAAAGTAAAATAGTAAAACAATGTTTTAGTATGAGGTATAACCTGAATAATGTTTGTTACAACAACAAATCAATTATTGTATTCTTGGCGTATTTAGAAAGTTGGAATCACAGTATTTACAATAATTATTAAGTATTTACAATAAATTAAATCGGTACACTTACGTGTATTTTATGAATTGTTCAAAATGTCCACCTCCGTTTTGTAAACACAATTGAGCACGGCGCCGCAAATTGTCCTTAAGTTTTATTAATACAAAAGTTTGTGATTTTACAGTTTCGAATGCGAATTATTCTTAGAAACCTTCATGGTAAGTGATGATGTGATCGAAGAGGGATATTTTAGCTGAAATCTTCACTGCGTTTCACGTAGATTTCTTACGGTGTTGTACCACACGACAATATCGAGATACTGTACGTTTGTTAACGATTCACGACTATTTCGTCTTGTCCTAGGCATTGTTATGACACAAACACAAGACAATACAAATTATTCGCAATACGTAAAGTAGGATTTGCGGAATGCGCGCGCGGCCGTGACCTACTAACGTTTTAAGACGACTAATGGACGAAGGAACCCCGCGGCGCGGCGCGGGGGCATTCGCCGGAAAGGGGTGTCTGCGCTGGAGATCATGCGAGGTTTGGCAACGTCGCGCGATACTTACACTAGAAAATAGGCAAAATTAGGTGAATGACCGCTATGAACGGCAACGTTTAATAACATGGGTACTCCACGACGGTTATTGTCACTGCGATGATTCGGACGAGATTTTATGATACTTTAATTTTTCTTATTTATTTTGCCTATTAATTATTTTGCGCAAGTACCGATAATTCGTAGTTAAATAAAGATTGCCAATTTAAAACAATAATCACGTAATTTTTTTTAACGATTTAGATTGTAGAAAAAACAGTTTATAATTACTATGTTACTGTAACTGAAGCTCCCATTTCTTTTTGTCGCATTTGTTCAAAGTCAGGCTGTATAAGAAGTTTATTATCAGAGCACCAGTTTTTTAAACATAATACATTTTTTAAAGCACATATTGAGCTATGATTAATACAACTATACAAATCTTCAGAATATTTATATCGATCATACAGACTTTGCAAACTAGGACAACCTTTATCTTCTAAATTAATCACATTATTATTATTTAAAATATTTTTAACCATAACACTTTTTCAATACCTTTAATATTAATACATTTATCTCTTAAGAAATCTAAAATTAAATATTGATAATTTGAATAAGGTATAAATCCTTCACCCCAACATATCTTCCTGTTACGTTCAATCCATGCAACTTGCTGTCTTTCTTGTTTTGTCAAATCATAAAATGGAAATGGTGGCTTGATTTAAAACACTTGTAATTTGTCACTACACAATATAACGATTTCTTTCAGCACAAATTCATTTGCTTCCGTTTTAAAGCCTTGAACGTCTACAATGGCAGTCATGATAAAGGACGTACTATGTTGCTCAGAGGTTTGTATTCCACAAGTCGATCGTTTATAATTAAACAATATGCAGCAGTGTTATCTGGTATTGGCACTGAACATTCGATTTCTAACCGAACATCTACTGGACCTGTTTTTAAACTATCGTTTTGCCTTGAACAATCTAAGATGAATAGGGGAGCCTTCTCTTTAAAGTCCTTTAGATTAAGCAGTGGTTCTGCTGGACAGTCGTAATAAGACTGACGAAATTTAGCATACATTTCATATAACATACTGTATTTGTTCTCAGAAAACTTTAAACATAAAGGTTCATACGGATAATATTGCGAATTTAAGAAGAGGGTGACGTTTGCCACTTCACAGTGATCGAATAGTGAACTGTCTTTTAGTTTATTGCTTTTTCTATTAGTCTGTAGGCAAAGAATTACATATCTAGGATTTTCCAATTTTGATTCAGTTTTAACGGATCATGAGTGCTTTGTGGTTTTAGGTAGTAAAGGATATTCGTACAAATCCCAATTTAAATATGCCATTTGTATAGGTTCATCTTTTTCTAAATTTTTTAATAGAGACAATCGTACCCGATCTGAGACTTTTATGTGTGGTACCCTCCATTGTATTCTTTTTATTTCTATTTGGAAATGTCTAATATCATCAGTAAGTATAACGCTATTTAAGTTAGTTACTTCTGTACAATATAAGCTCATGTTTACAATTTATTATAATTTTATTGTAATCTTCCGCAAATCCTAAAATCTTATATAATGGTATTAAGGCATCAAAATGATCATCACTTTTAAATCCAGTTAAGCTCCAGCCCCATAGGACAGCCAATTTATTTCCAGCTTATAAAAAAAAAAAAATAATAATAAAAAAAAAGCTGCATTTAAAGAAACGTATGATTTTATTGTCGAAGTTATTCCTGAGTTTTTTATACGATCTATTTCAATACCGTTTATTTCATATTGATGTCCTGAAACAAGAACATAGCAGAGTTATTGCTAAACGAAATAGTTTTTTCAAGCGGGTTTTTCATCTTTTCCAAAGAGCTTTGCTCGACCTTCGATAAAAATTGAGCTGGCTGATGGTAGCACGTATATGTCTTGCTGGTGAATGGGAATTCTGACTTCATCGTTTTCTCTAAAGCAGTTATTGTAGGGGTTGTAAGAATGGACTTCATAACTTTCGATCGAAGTGTCGAAGTGTGGCAAGTCATTAATCTGTAGTATATTCATACTTTAAAACCTAGCTTTAAGAAAATCTTAGTATTTATGACATCGCTGCTATTGAAATATATAAAATGTATCCGTATCCAAGACACCGATGACATCAATTTGTAGTTTTATTAGTATGATCCACTATAGGTAATAGATGTATCAGCTTGTAACCGTTGTAGATAAATTCTGTCTTAAAAGATTCTATAACCGTCTATCATCTTTTAGCCATGTACAGACGCCAATCGTCTATAAATATGAGTAATCTAATTTAGAAACTTCGACATCGTAGAATGTAATACAATATTCAATATTTATCAGTGTTGCTCGCTGGAAATAATCAAGCTCAAAACGTCAAAGTCTGATCAAACTGTAGTATACAAATTGAAACAGCATGCATGACAAAGTTTATGATGATCGATTGGGTAGTTAAAACAAACAAACTCACACTCGCATTGGGGGCGAGTGGGTATATAAGGGATTATTTACAACAATGTTCTGTATTGTCAGTCTAGCTACTAACAAGAAGTGTAGTGATGAGAATGGAGAGTAACAACAGCGTTGGTGGTACCGACGTAATCGGTATTCCTTTGGAGGTGCAAAATAAGACATGGGGAGGCAAGTAGAAGAGCGCAAGATGCTTTCTAAAGCACACATTCCGTTTTATGCATCAAATGTGAGACGCTTAGCCAGTTTTGAGCATTGGCCGATCAGTATGAAGCAGAATCCAAAAGATCTGGCACAAGCTGGCTTTTTCTATACTGGCTGGAGTGATAGGGTAAAATGCTTCCATTGTGGTGGAGGACTCGAGGATTGGAAGAAAGGTGATGATCCTTGGCAGGAACATGTCAACTGGTTTAATAAGTGTGGAAATGTGGGATTTAAATTAGTCAAGTTTTTTTGGTCATAAGACTAACTTTCTTTACGATATCTCAATTATTCGGATCAAAACTAACACAAGTTATTTAAAACAGACAGCAAACGCTCAGTTACATCGGTACACAACGTATCATCATAAATATTGAGATATGCAGTTATCGTTTAGAAGAAATGATGCAGAAGCCCCACAAAAAGAATTTGGGGTTCTACATCATGAACAAGTGATGTAGAACCCCCAATTCTACCCTACTTATGAACATTTTATTATTGATATTATTAAATAAGCATATGTAATAATCATTCAAATAAAATATTAAAAAAACCGGCCAAGTGCAAGTCGGACTTGCTCACGAAGGGTTCCGTACCATTTTCTATAAAAAAGGCAAAAAAATCATGTCTGTTGTATGGGAGGGCTCCCATACAACAGACATGGTTTTTTGCCATTAAATATTTGTTTTATTTTAATTATTTATTTTTAAAGTGATAATATAAATAAATAAAATAAAAATAAAAGGCCTTTTATTTCTTGCATTCAATATTACAATTTCATTTACAGTGTGCATGTAAAATAGATTAGACATAAATAAATTAGAATTAATGTGATTATGATTAGCAAATAATTAGAATGTAATAATAATATATTCAAATCCATTTCATTTAAAAATATAAGTAAATTGATTAGTGATGATTTAATTTAAATTTATTATTATAATTGACATAACATCGTAACAATAATTAATTTAACGTTTTTTAGCAAGAACCCTCTCCATGAAAGGTAAAGGCCTCCTCCAGAGAAGACCAGTACTCTCTATTCTCTGCCGCTCGTAACCAATGAGTACCTGCTACTTTTATGATATCGTCTACCCAGCGTGCATTTGGTCTTCCTCTCTTTCTCTGTCCTAGTGGGCCTGTCCATTGTGTTGTCTCTCTTGTCCATCTATTATCGCTTAGCCTCGCTACGTGACCAGCCCATCGCCATTTGAGCTTTTGTGAGTAATTGAGAGCGTCAATGGCTTGAGTTTTCTGTCTTATATGAGTGTGGCGGATCTTTTGGATTTTCCTTATTTTCAGAATGCTCCTCTCCATACTCCTTTGGCTAGATATAATTTTATTTTTTACTTTTCTGGTAAATTTCCAAGTTTGGCAGGCGTATGTTAATGAGGGCAGTAGGCAGGTATTCATGACTTTCGTTTTCATTCTTATAGGCATTTTACTTTTGAGTATTTCTTTGAAGCTCCAGAAGTTTTTCCATGTGATGTTGACTCTTGTCTCTACTTCTTGTTCGTTATTTTCTTGGCAAAATGAAATTTGCTTTCCCAGGTAAATGTAGGCGTTTACATATGTTAGGGGTGAGTTTTCCAGGTATATTGGTCTTTCAGTATGGTTCGTCATGACATTAGTTTTTGTTAGGTTGATTTCCAAGCCCACTTTACGACTTTCTTCGTGTAGAGCGTTTATCATGCCTTGTAGTTGGTTTATATTTTCCGAGAGCAGGACTAGGTCGTCAGCAAATCTCAAATGACTCAAGTAACGTCCTTTTATGTTTATGCCAACTTTTTCCCAATTTAGTTTGCTAATGATGGCCTGTAGCACCGCTATGAAGATAGTTGGCGAGAGTGGGTCTCCCTGCCGTACACCTCTGCTTATTTGTATGGGTGGTCCTGTAGTCTCTAGCTTCACTCTACTAGTACTGTTATCATAGATATTTTTTATGGCTTTTATGTAGTCTAGTGGTACTTCTTGAGAGAGTAGCGTATCCCAAATTGATGAATGGAACAGAGAGTCAAATGCTTTTTGGTAGTCGATAAAGGCAATATAGAGTGGTCTCTTGAACTCTTGGTATTTATCTATCATCATCTCTAGCGAGTGTATGTGATCCAATGTTGAAAAATTTCTTCTAAAGCCGGCCTGTTCTATAGGTTGGTATTTTTCTGTGCTTTCTTTTATCTTTTTCTCGATTATTGAGGAGAACAGTTTATATAGTGAAGGTAGTAGGCTTATGGGTCTGTAGTTATTTATGCTATTTGGGTCTCCTTTTTTGTAAAGCAATATAATATTTGACTCTGACCATTGACGAGGTGTATGTGAGCTGTTCAGTATCTGATTAAACAGTAGAGTTAGTGGTTTTGCTAGGAACTCGCATCCAGTTGTTATGATTTCATTGGCGATACCGTCAGGGCCTGGGCTTTTCTCCGTTTTTAGTGTTTTAATCCCTTTAATCACTTCAGAATCTTCTATGCTTGCTCTCATCTCTCCTCTATTTGTGTCTGGTAATTAATATCCATATTGGCTTGGTGTGCTGTATAGTTTCTTATAGAATTTTGTTGCTATTTTCAGTATTTCTGATCTATTTTGGGTATTTTTTGTTTTGTCTTTCAACTCTTCAATCCATAGTTTATGTGTTCTCAGTTCCTTGTATGCCTTCTTGACACTGTTTGTAGTATTAAGGTGTTTTTCGAAGGTTCTTGTGCGGTACGCCTTGTATTCTAAGTAGATACATTTACTAATGAGTTTGTAGAGTGCTTTTAGTTCATTTTTCATGGCTCTTGATTTTGGTTTTGTCTTTTGTAATTCTTGTCTTCTGTAAATTAACGCCTTTGTGCGTGCTGATAGTGCCTGGTTTTTTCCTGGATTTGTACTGGGTGAAGCCTCGTAAGCTTTTTTTAAGCTGGTGTCTATTGCGTTTATAATATTATCGTAGTGATTTTGAACGGTGTCCTCGTCTCTCCAGTTCTTAAGTAAGTTTGTTATGCAACTATTCAGCGTTTGTGTGTAGGCTTGTATTTCTTCTTCGTTTTTTAATTGGGATCTGGAGCATTGGCCGAACATACACCGACTTTTTGTTATGGGAAGAATGTTAAGTGTCGCTCTCACAGGTCTGTGATCCGAGGGGTAAGTGATGTTTAAAGACTGTATATTGCATATGTTTTTGTGTAAGGTTGTCAAGATAAAGTCTATTTCGTTTTTTATTTTGCCATTAAGAGATCTCCAAGTCCATCTTTGTTTACTATTTTTTTTGAAGAAGGTGTTCATTATAGACAGATTATTCTCGTGCGCAAAATCAATGAGTCTATCTCCTCTACAGTTTCTATCTCCGTAGCCGTGGTTGCCAGTAGCGGCACCATTAGGATTGGTTTGTCCTATTTTAGCGTTAAAATCTCCCATGACTATGATATTGTTATCTGAGAGTTGTATAGCTTTGTCGACAGTACTGTAGAAAAATTCCAACTCCTCGTCACTCGACGCCTCTGTTGGAGCGTAAACTTGAATGATACTTAATTTTAAGTTATTGATATTCATCCTTAACAACGCTACTCTTTCTGATAGTCCTGTGAAGCTTATGATGTATCGTTTTAGATGTTTTTTGACAATAAATCCTACTCCATACAATCCAGGCGTTTCTCCAATATAGTATAAAATAAACTCGTCGTGTTCTTCAATCTTGTTTCCAAGTTTTCTAATTTCTGATAGACCAATAATATCAAACTTTATATTTTTCAAACACTCTGTTAATTCCAATAATCGTGAGTATGTCGACAAAGTTCTAACATTGTATGTTATTATGTATAGGGTATTATGATGACTGTTTTTTGGACTGTTTGTTTTTATTTTCTCTGGAGGGTTTTGGTCGTGATCTTCCACGGTGACCGGCCGGCTTGGAAGATGTTTTTATTCTTTATTTTTTAAAGTGATATAGATAGATAAATAGATAACTAAATATTTTGTGAATATTTCAAGCGTCTACCTGTTGCCGTTATCAGTATCGTGCAAAAAATCACGTTTGTTGCATGCAACCCCCTTAAATATTAATTTTATTCTATATTATTTTCTATATTTATTATATATTATTTTATATTTAATGGCAAAAAAATCATGTCTGTTGTATGGGAGGGCCATCTCATACAACAGACATGATTTTTTTGCCATGAAATATTTGTTTTATTTTAATTATTTATTTTTAAAGTGATATAGATAGATAAATAGATAACTAAATATTTTGTGAATATTTCAAGCGTCTACCTTTTGCCGTTATCAGTATCGTGCAAAAAAATCACGTTTGTTGCATGCAACCCCCTTAAATATTAATTTTATTCTGTTGTATAGTATTTGTTGTTTTAGTGGCAACAGAAATACATCATCTGTGAAATTCCAACTGTCTAACTATCGTGACATACAGCTTGTTGACAGACGGACAGAGAGTCAGACGGACGGACAGCGTAGTCTTAGTAATAAGGTCTCGTTTCACCCTTTGGGTACGGAACCTTAAAAATTGAATTACTACCGATGTTAGCAAATGTTTTGTTTAGCACTGTGATTATTTTCTGGACAAAAATAATATTATGAATTATTAACAATTTGTTTGTAAATTGTAGTTTAAGGAAACATTTACATTTAATATAATTCAAACTAGGAAATACAATAGTACTAATAATGTCTACAAACTCTTTATTTATTTAAAAAATAAAGTCTTAAAAAAACATTACTTACTTACAGGTTCAACTCCACCGCAATTTGGGATATAATAATAATAATAATCGTTCTTTATTTCAGACAACAAAATCCACAATAATAAAAACTTACAATTCTAAATTTTAGTAACATATTTAACTTAGATACTATGTTAGTACTTATATACTATTACAGAAAAGACTTACAATTATAGAAGCTAGTACAGAAAATTTACTTACAAACTACGTTAGTACTCGTATTGTATAACCGACAGGGTGAGATATATTGAACCCTTGTCTATGCAAGACAATAATTTCGTTTCTTTCTACTTGAATTAGGTTTTGGGTAGTCAACGACAAAGTTAGTCACAACCCACAGTAATAATAATAATAATATTCCACAACTTTCACACACCGCCATCTAGTCCCAAACTAAGCAGAGCTTGTGCTATGAGTACTAGACAACTGATAAACATACATATATATTTCTAAATACATACATATTATAGATAAATTACACCCAGACAAAGAACAAATGATCGTGCTCATCACACAAACATTTGTCCTGGGTGGGAATCGAACCCACGACCTTGAGCATAGCAGTCAGAGCCACTGACCACTAGACCAACAAGCCTGTCAACACAACAGTAGACACAACACGAGAAACTAGCTCGTATCCTGGGATACGAGCTAGGGTCAAAAAGAGGCTTTTAATCATAGTCCGGTATACAAGCAGAGGTCACAGTTAGGCAGGCAATCAGTCCGATAGAAATAAGCGAGGTTGTAAAAGGAAATAGCGAGCGAGGAACCAGAAGCGGCAACAATTAGCAAGATGCAAATTGGCACTGGTTAATGTTTGTTGTCATTTTTTGTTACATGCCCTATAGTCACACAAATGCATGTTGTCTCTAATTGGGCAAAACCAGGAAGGGGCGTGGTTTGTCACTAGTCGCGCTTCCGCAGAATCATTTTCTTAAGTGAGCATGTAAATAGTAAATCGTGGCGACTGTACAATGGGTGTATTTACAACTAAGTCCAATTTGTACGAATGTTTAATAATATTTATTTTAATAAAAAACTCACAGAATTCTCTGATTCTTCATCGTCGACATTTTCAGCTGTTTGGAATTGCAATATATGGTCCCAGAACTTAATTTTGTCGTCTTCAGGCGCCAGCAACGCATTTTACAGATCTTGCATCTTCTTTGTATTAACCACCTGCATATCGACGGTTAAAAGGTAATAGGGTATCAAACGACAAAAATCAAGTTGTTCAGGAGAGCAGTTTAAAGTTTGATATTTTAGGAAAATGGACATATTTTTTCTACAAAACAATGGGAGTTAGCGCATTTGAAAGAGCGGAAAATTTTAAGTAGAATGGCATTCATAAGTCAATTTCGACCAAAATGTCGCTTATGTCCAATTTCCTTTTAACCGTTGATATGGACCAAGGCAGCTCTGTTTTCTCCAACAAAAATGTTGCTCCATCAATTAAAACTGGCACGTCACTGCTGATCGTTTTGAATGTGAGGTGATAGAACTTGAGAGACTGAAACTTACTTTCTCCGTTCTCGGAATTCGCCGTCCCTTTCGTTTCAAAGGATAGTGCAGTCATTTTGAAATGTTACCTACCATTTTTTTAATTCTGTCCCTCTTTTCCTCTGACAAAGTGAACTGTACAGCCTTTCTCTACGATGGAGGCTTTTTGTTATAATCCCAGCTGCTCTATTACACAGCAGAAAAGAACGCAACTGGAATTTTTTTTTATTTATTGGGGACAAAAAAGCTTCCTGCTGTCATCTATCACAGCAGTTTTACAATGCCTCGATGCTCTCAATCTTTTTCTGATGATAGATCATTTTTGTAAGCAGGAATATTTAATCATCATTATCAAATAAAAAATATCTTTTAACCTGACTCTTATTTCCTTCGGTGGATCCTTTAGTCTGTTTTTGCAATAATTTCTTGCTTATAATAACTTTTTAAAGGCTTTAACTTCTACTCCAATTATGGAATAGTAGTTAAAGCCTTCAAAAAGTTAACCTTTTATAAGTTTTGATTTTTTTTTTCTTTGGCCTCGAATGAACTGCCCCTGTGGTGCTGGCGATATAGTACCAACTGGATATGTCAGAGATTGCTTCGATGCACCAAGTCTCACACCGTCATCGTACACTACTCCAGCCACCTCCACTACATTAGACTCCTCTACGCTTGTTTCTAAATTCAGTTTTATCGCATCAGAAACAACGACTCCAATACCAGAAGTGGTGTTTGCCTTGTGTTTTGTGAGGCATCTATGTACTTCATGGTCATTTGTTGCTGATGGATTTAAAATAGATTCAACATCGTTTCTCGTATCGGAGGAAGGAGCATCTATTTGTTCAAAAATTCTTTCAAATGTATTTTGATTACTGAGTTGTCTCCAGCGCTGCCATAGCCTTTATCTCTTCGCATTATATGTCTGATCTAAGAAATTTTCGAGCTGAGAACCTTAATTTTGTAGCTGCGTTGAAGTAGACGCGACAGGAGAGCTAAACACTGTTATCACGGTATGCACTTTCTGCCATCTCCAGTTGATCGGTGGTCAACAGTAAGTTAACGCGTAGATTCATATATACAGCTGCGACAAACGGTTTAGATTCGAACGGGACTTTCCCCTTATTTCCATGTTGCGATGTAATTCCCACGCGAGAGTGGTGTTTATCGCCTTCAGCTCTATTTCGCAATATCCAATTAACACGCTCAGTGCCATGTGTATACCTGAGATAAAGCCTAAAGTTTGACCGGTGGAACTTCGTGGACTTCAGACGTTTGGCTCCAAGGTTGGACCGGATAGGGGCTGCACTGAAGCGGCTCCTACCTAATCTAGAAGGTCTAAACGCTTCCTGCCGGAGGCTCTACGCGGAGATTGTGCGGTGCATTGCCCTCTATGGGGCCCCTGTGTGGGGGCTGAATTTACAGCGGCTATTACAGGCGTCCGTAAGCTGGTCGCGTCCAAGAAATTCATGGACATCTGAATGATCCGGGGATACCGCACGATCTCCGGTGAGGCGGCGAGCCTCCTTGTGGCTTGCGTGGGATCTGGAGGTGGCAAGCCTCGCACGCTTACACAAATAGCGCGCGGAGGTAATTAGCCGGGGTGAAACTCCGCTGCCGCGGAAAATTGCAGCACAGCGGACAGAGCTCCTGCATGATCTCACGGTGGCATGGAAAGAGCGACTATCGCAACCGAGGGCTGGGCACGCTGCGATCGCGGCGTTAAGTCCCCTCTTTGAGGAGTGGCTTGAGAGACGCCACGGCGTCCTCACCTTCCGCCAGACGCTAGTACTGACCAGACATGGCTGTTTCGGGAAGTACCTGTTTCAGATAAAGCGGGAGGATACGCCCGGGCGTCGTCATTGTGAGAACCACCCGGAGGACAGGGTGGAGCATACAGTCGAGGTGTGCCCTGCTTGGGCGGGGCACCGACGTGTCCTCGAAGAGGCGATCGGCGGCCGCGACCTTTCGCTCCCGGCCTTGGTTCAGACCATGGTGCGGAGCGAGAGGGAACGGGATGCAGTCGCCTCCTTCTGGGAAGCAGTCATGCTAGCGAAGAAGGAGGCTGAACGGTTGAAGGAGAGATAGTTATCTTCCTCACGCCCCAGCCGCCGTGGAAGATGCCCCGGGCGTCGGGGATCGCGAGCCGATCTCAGGCCACCATAGGCGTGGGCTTGCGGACGGCGAGCAGGGGTAGCTCACCGTCCGGTAAGGACCAGACACTAGTCCACCAGCAGCGCGTCGTGTTCCGCGCGCGCTTCATAGTGCAATCAGCAGCATTGACGGGGCCCAATAGGGCCATTGCTTTACGGGGTTGTGGGAATTGTTCTAACGTGACACCGCGGCCCTGGAATGCAAGGACAAAAGAAGGAGCAGGGTAGGTTTTTAGTCAGTAAAAGTATAGGCCAGTGCAGAATTATAAACACGTTATATATCTTATCAATAGGACGTTCCTGGCATACGCATGACTATAGTTGCAAAAATTCTGAATAATTCCGGAATACTTCTGGGAATGTTTCTTTAAATCAGAATTATTCAAAATGAATTTAATTAAGATTTCAATTTTTTTTTGCTGAATACTCGTATTTTGCATCGATCGTCGATCGCCGCCGCCGCTGCCCCTCTGTGCGCCGTCCGGTACCGCCGCGCGCGCCCGACTGCCACGAGTCGTGCGTGCAGGCGATGGCGGTGCGGAGTGTGGTAAGAGGGTAGATGCTCCCCGGAGAAGTTTTCCCCCCGCGAGAAAGATTCATACCCCGCAATCGAATGTTTCCGCCGAATATTTCGCCCGAATAATTCAATGGGAATAAACGTATTTGTTTGTGGTGTGGTGGGTGAGTTAATTATTGTTCAGTGCGCGAGTACGTACGATACGAGAGTAAAATATAAATGTTTATTATAAATGGGACTGATTAAGTATATGTTGATATTTTTACAGGTAGATATGTTAGCCTGCGATTAACAGGATTTTTATTCTTTTGTTTTTAGGTAGGTACTATCGGCCAAATATACGCATACTCACTTAAGAAAATATTTCTGCGGAAGCGCAGCTAGTGACAAACCATATCCCTTCCTGGTTTCGCCCAATTAGAAATAATATGCATTTTGTGAGTACAAGGCGTGTAACATTATATTAATACTTACTATTACGAACACTACTAAAATACGCTTCATGCATCCTATTGGTCAAAATACATGCATTAAGTCGGCTCTTCACGTTGGCCAACACAGTGGCGAATGTAGTGGCCAGGATATTGGCCAAGAGTTCGTGATGGCGTCCATACGTTGGAAGGTCGTTCATTTTGCTTCGGTTCAGACCAATGTGCGGACGTATTTATTAAAATGGATATTGAGGCGCTAACTGCTGCTTCTTGGGTTCCGCAAATAATTTACGGCTTGGTAGAGCTCTATAAACCGAAAAGTTTCTTCGTTATTAGTCATTACTGACATTTCGGATTTTGTAACTAGATAAATTACAAACCGACCCACTAAAAAGCGTGAAAAAACTTT
Organism: Tholera decimalis; assembly: GCA_943138885.2. NCBI lineage: Eukaryota > Metazoa > Arthropoda > Insecta > Lepidoptera > Noctuidae > Tholera > Tholera decimalis. The sequence continues at coordinate 15,070,691 of OW964551.2, forward strand.
TTAACAAAAAATAAAACCGACTTCCATATCAAAACACTACAAAGGCTACTACTAACTTTAATTTCGGAAAAAGAAAATACAAAACCAATAATACCGACACGAAACTCCTGGTTCTTTTTTGACAGTTGAAATATTCCCAAAGTTTCGAAATATTTCGGAATACTTCCGAAGTATTCGACGGGAATGATTCGGAATTTTTCCCGCCAGCGTCATGCGCTAAATAACCTTTGCGTCAGTAATATACATGTCCATTTGGTCTAATAATTGGTCTAATAGTGCCATCCACACACCATAGTGTGTGTGGCCATGCACATTTGTGAACTGTTGTGACTCCAGGAATATTGAACTTTTCATAAAATCTGAAACAACATGAAAAATCATCAGTGTCTAATATTGTTCAATTTTAAAATTTGTTACATAGCATTACCCCGCCGTGGCTATTATTTATTTTTATTTTTAAGGGATGTAGTAATATAATAAGTAATTTTGCGTAGGGGTTTTTTAAATTTTTAGTTTAGTTTTTATTTTAAGATATTGGACTTTTGACCTTTTGTCATTTGACCAATTTCATGGAATGTCGTTCCCTTTCATTTGTCACGCCACTTGGATATATTTGACAATATTCGATTATTTATCCCATCTTTCACCTCCCATGTCTAGTAAATAGCTGAACCAATATTGATAAAACATGTTTAATTGTAATATGCACTTCACGTCATTCCTATTCATTCGATACCCCATTTGGGTATATTTGACAACATTTGATTATTCATTCCCACTTTCACCCCCATACCTAGTAAATAGCTGCACCAATTTAATAAAATATTTTTGACTGTATTATACACGTCATGACTTTTCATTTGATACCCCACTTGGGTATATTTGACAACATTCGATTATTCATCCCCAGTTTCACCCTACATATCTAGTAAATGGCTGAGTTAATTTTGATAAAGCATGTCTGATTATAATATACTCGTCGTGTTCTTTAATTTGACAGCCCATTTGGGTATATTTGACAACATTCGATTATTCATCCCCACTTTCACCCCCATACCTCGTAATTGGCTGACCCGATTTTGACAAAACATCCAACCACCACCACCACCACAGCTGGAAAACATGCTTTCTAACAAAAAAAAAATCGCATCAAAATTGGTTCACCCGCTTAGAAGCTATGGTGCCACAGACTGATTCACAGACACACATAGTGGTAAAACTTATAACACCCCTCTGTTTGCGTCGGAGGTTAAAAAAATGAAATGAAATGAAATATTTATTTTGTAAATTAGTTATAAATAACACTTTTACACGTCATGTTTTTTTGCGTGTTAAGTTTAGCTAGATGAGGCCGGTGTTTCCTAACTCAGAGGTCAACGTCTCTTTTAAAAGTCCATCCAATTTGTGTTGGTCCAATCATATAAAAAGATGTAGGTTCGTGTCTGTGGTGCTCTTTGAGGAAATAACCACACAGATTTGAGCGGACCTGTCCAGACAGTGCAAGCATTTGTCAGTTATCGTGTAGCTCAACTTAGAACTTAAGGAGCTCAACGATCTGACGAACAATACCAAATAAGGACATTTGGGTAGGCCACAAAAGTACTCAAACTACTTGACATCATTAAGTAAATTAAAGTTAAAGTAACACAAAGAAAAAACAATAACCTACATAGTCCTCACATTTACAATAACGAAATACGTAAAAAAAAAACAAAATAAATAGGTATATACAATACTTGAGAAATAAAATAAAAAGCAGCATTCAAAATTTATAAAAAGGCCCACGTATATCACTGGAGCAGCTCATTCCCAAGCCTTTGGTCCTCAATATAATTATAAAAACGTATACATTGGCATCTAAACCAACGACCTATTTTTTAACCTTGTGTTAGGAATGACATATGTGTCTTTGTTCCTTGTATTTACATTATTAATATCACTGTATTTTTTAAAAAAACTTAATATTTTGTGTGCATACAAGAGATTCTGCTAAATATACTGAGATGGCACAGTCATAATATTAATCTCTTTAAATTTGTCTCTTAAGGAGTGTTTTTTTATTAAAAATAGGTTCGCGTTTGACCACCATCTCAGCAGACGGTAAGTGATGATGTGGTCGAAGATGAAGCACGCTTACCTAAAAGTAACCTATTCACTTTTGACTTAAAGACTTCTAGGTTATAGCTATCGGGAAACACAGACTTCGGCAGGGAATTTCACTTCTTAGCCGTACGCACAATGAAGGTATTCCCAAAACGTTTTTTGCGTATGGGTGGGATGTCTACCATGTAACGATGGCGCTTCGCCGTTTGTCGCTTAGTCCGATGATGGAACGGGCTTGGCGGAATTAGACTGTAATTCTATCGCACACTCGAGTGTTTAGGACTTAATTTGTAAATTGCACGAATAGCCCTTTTTTGTAATATATATATATAAATATTGTGTGAATGTCGGCGGCATTTCCCCTGCCGTATGACATCACACTGTGAAAGTAATTTAAGTAGACTAAAGGTCATAACACACTTAAATGACTCTGCTCCAACACCGCCCTAAACTAAGACGACTGCTCTCAGTCTACGTGGCGACAGCTAGCAAGCACCCAACAGTCCACGCGGCGACAGCTAACAGACGGCCAGCTTTCCACCCGCCGACTGCTCTCGCTTTTTGCGATAGACACAGTTCGCGATCGGTTTCCATTAAAGCAACTCGTATTTTTTACTCTGTCCCGATTTACAACGCGCAAACTAGCTATTATTGCTATTGCACTTGAGGATAAAGAGAGAAATGCAAGAAATAACAGACGAAGATATTGGGCGCATAAAATGCTGAAAGCAAGACGTGCAGAAGTAGAATTTTACTTTCATATGGATCGGTACTTATTTGACTACATAAATTATCATTTATTGAAAAAGACATAACAAAGAAGAATACGAAATTCAGAAAAGCAATAACACCAATAGGAAAAATTGCCGTCACGTTAAGATAAGTGAAAGAGAAACTTTTCTTGTAAATTTGTAAGTACACATTTATTTGAAAATAAAATTAGTAACAATCAGTCTTTAATTTCCATTACTTATCGCTTACATTGTTAACTCAAAATTAATAAAGAAACAGTTTTCTAGCACATTTAATCTTAGGAATCATTTTTCTGTGTAGCATTAGGCAATTCACTGTTCAATATCGGTTCTTCTAAGACTGGAGGATTATTGCTTGAAAGCTGTGCATTGCGGGAATTAAAGTCGGAAGGGCCTGCATTATGGATGTTCTTCTAAGACTGGAGGATTATTGCTTGAAAGCTGTGCATTGCGGGAATTAAAGTCGGAAGGGCCTGCATTATGGATGTTATAATCCGGAGATCCGCCGCAAGGGCCTGCATTATGGAGGTAATCCGAAGGACTTTCAATATCAGTATTGTGTCATGAAGAACCAGCATAGAAATTAGTTTGTTCCTGGATTTCTTGTAATTTAAATTCAGACACCATGTTGAATATTCTAGACTTCAGAACATATTGGCTGTAACGATTTCATTTTTTTACTGTTGTTGCAATGCTCGAAAAAAACTTGTCAATCTCGTCATCCTTATTTGTCCCTTTTTCTTTAAGTAAATATTATAAAACTTGAGCTGATGCTGAGGTACATTATTGGGTCCCTTTGAATTGCTTTCTTTTAGGTATGTTCAGAAACAAAGGAGAGTTTGCTGACGTATTTGTTGAAGAAGATTCTGAGCGGTAGGTGATATTAAGTTCTGGGTCATTCGATGACATGGGAGAAGCATCGTGATTTGACAACAATTTGTTAACATCAAAATTTTCGTCAACTTCACTATCATCTTCCGTTAATGATGAAATTATTTTTTTTTGTTTCATATGCGGCAACAAAAAAGACATCTCTTCTTCAAATTGCCATTTTTTTATGAGGTAGCCTGACCATTTTTTGTGCGTTTATTAACAACTGCCCTTCTGCTTTCTCTTAAGTTTGCCTATGTTTTCTTGCAATCTAATTCTGAAAAAGAAAAAAAATTAAGTGAAGAGGTGTCTGTGTGCTAATGTGTGTTTATTTTTGTTTAGAAATATTAATAGAGAAAATTTTGTTTCAGATGCATGATCACAGGAAGTTCAGCAAGGATGTTGAGTTCAAGCTTTAGATTAGGTGAATCAATAATCCGATCAATTATACAATAAGTATGTAACGCACTCATAAACAAATTAATGGGAATTTTCATTCCAACGCCAACTGAAGAGCGGTGGAAAAGTATAGCTCAAGGATTTCAAGACAGATGGAATTTTCCGCATGTCAACATCATAGCACCTGCTAATAGTGGTTAGCTGTATTTTTAACCGACTTCTAAAAAAGGAGGAGGTTCTCAATTCGGATGTTTGTTTTTTTTTTATGTTTGTTCGGTCATAGCTCCGTCGTTTGCCAACCGAATTCAAAAACTCTTTTTTTTTGTTGAAAAGGGTATACTTCTCAAATGGTCCCATAAAATTTTTATCGAAATCGGACAAGCCGTTTCTGAAAAATCAACAAAAGTCTAAAAAAATATTTACGTTGATGATCTTTTCGTTCACTCTGCATTGCGTTTTTTGTTCGCGCTAACTCCGTCATTTACGAACCGATTTGAAAATTCACTGACCTACTAAAAAGCGCGAAAATAAAAACTTTTTTGCAAAAAATAAAACCGACTTTCATATCAAAACACTACAAAGCCAAAAATAATTTTAATTTCGGAAGGCGGTGTGAAAAAAAAAGAAAATACAAAACCAATAACACCGACGTCCGAAATTAAAATTATTTTTGGCTTTGTAGTGTTTTGATATGGAAGTCGGTTTTATTTTTTGCAAAAAAGTTTTAATTACTAGCTGTGCCCCGCGGTTTCACCCGCGTATAATCCTACTACTGTTATTAACTCGATCATTTCTGAATATTAATGAATAGATGTTAAAATTTAAGTACACCTATCTAATTCGCACTAGATAGAGAATCACGAAGTAAAGATAGTTGTTAATTATATTATTAAGAATAGATTTGCAGTATTTCGGTATATACAATATTTTAGTCCTACTTTCTTGTGGTATTAGTATGTTTTGGTTTTACCTGCGTCCGGATCTACATAGATAAAGCAACATATAATTGGCCATGTGAAAAAATTGGCCAAGTGCGAGTCAGACTCGCCCATGACGCGTACCATAGTGGCTACGCCAAATAACTTTGTTTAATCAAAGTGTTTGTATGAATAACAAATTAACTAAGTTCAAACGATCTATATTTTCAAAAACCTGGTCAAAGAACACTGCTTCTCCATCATCCCGTAATTTTATGTTTATATTTGTTTGTATCTTTATAATTTATTTTATTAGTTAATCATGTTTTTTTTTTTGTATATTACGTAATTAATATTTATTCACACTGTGTCCATCATCTCTTATTCAACTCTCCTGTCACAGGTCTGCTCAATGAAATTTCTTATGAAGTAAGCAGCACCTTTGTGCTCTTTTGTCTGTATCTTTTTGTCTTTTAAGTCTTTTGTGTTTACATAAAGAAATACACATATTTGCGGTTTCTGAAAATGTTCTATATCTCAAAACTACTGGCTGTATCTTGTTTGAAAACTAACTAAAATTGAGTTAAAATATTAGAAGTATAAAATATACAGTATACATATGTATATACAACGTGTAATTTAAAGGGTATATACATACCAAGTGCACGGCTTCTTTGGATGATAATAAACGATATGGCAAGGATTTTCTAATCCTATATGTACATGTGTGGAGAATATTAGAAATTTCAATACATTGATACCAGAGACCGAATTTTTCAAATTAAGAAAAACGAAGAGAATTATCATTTTATTGGCAAGTGACGTGGAAAGTGATGACCCTCATGGTGCTGTGACATGTTTGTTATTACTGGTATTCAAGAAACATATGAAACCAATAATTTGGCGTCAATTCTGTGAGTCACTTATTTAGAACTGAAACTTTGCATAGAGACTCCATACCAGATGTTGTCTTCAGTCTTTTGGATAGATATGGGGTTTCCGTTACACGTTGTATATATATTTTTGTTATTTTAGACTCTATTATTTTAAAAGTTAGAGAGGACACATTTTACTACTTTGGAAGTGTATAGGTATGTTCCAAATGACTGGATTTGAGGAACACTTATTTTAGGAAACTTAATTTCCAGTTTCATGTATGGAGAGCCACTCCTTAATGTTTTTTTTTTTAATATTTTTAATTTAAATCGGAGAGCGGTTTGCAGATTACATCTATACACCAAGTTTCAACTCGGTAAACTTAATAGTTTCGGACAGTCAGACGGACAAACAGACATGACGAATCTTTAAGGGTTCCATTTTTGCCATTCGGCTATGGAAATCTAACAACATAGCAATCATCGAATAACTTCTCTCTCCCTAAGTGGAGCGGAAAGGAGTGTCAGACTTCTACTGACAAAAAATCTACCCTGTTCCTTCAGCTGCCGTTGCGTTGCGGAGTCGCGGTATCTCGTTAGTAATTTCCCGCAACTCCGGCGCTTTATTTATTGTGACATCGAAACATACCTTTACAGGTAATTGTATATTTTTAAAACTAAAGGGTAAATCTGTAGAGATCATAAATATTCGAGGTATTAGTGCCGTTTGTCTAGCCGCTGGTCTAGTGAAAACTATAGCCACTACGACATTGCTTCGAAGGTATTTTAATTAAAGTAAAGACTTAGTTAGACCCTATATATTACCTACAACAAATAAGAATTGAATCCCTATTATAGGTGCACATGAAATTAAGAATCGTAAAGTATAGACCACAAATACGCATTTTTAAACTGTATACATCAATGGAACTAAAATAAAACAATATGAATAAACTAACTGTAAACTTTAAACTAAACGATGACATAAAAAGTGGGATAAAAGAAACAACAACCTATCTAAATTACTTATTCAACTAAACAGAAAGTAAAATAAAAATATTCAAATGTATAGATAAAAAATACACATCTGACGTAAAAAAATTTGAAACAATTTTACATTCTCTTAGCCAAGAAGTCGAAATGAAACCAAGTTTAGGTTCACTATCAGTGCGGTATCTATCGCGGACGCGAGTTATGCTCGACGAGCCGTGCATCCGCGCGCCGTTTGGTAAATAGCGTTGTTGAATAATTATAATTTTACATTTTCTCCTAAACTATAAGTCCAAATTACATACTGTAAAAAACAAAGTTTATCTTCATAAAATTGTCTTGATGATGAAATAACTTGCGAACGTAAATATTAATATGGTTGCATAATTATAATGGCTTATTTTTTAAATATTTTCTTTACATAATTTGCCTTATTGTGGATTATTTATAAAAGTTAGATGTCTAATACCGCGGACTTTTTTAGATCTACATAAATCCTATCCATAAATCTTAATCTTTACGTATATCTCAGCATTTCGCCAGCGCACGCGATTATAGTAATTTAGCGGCGTGTTTTATTCTGACTTACTTCACTAATACCCTTATTTTAGGAAAACCGAGAGCAGTAGCATAATGCTAAATAGCCTATAGCCTTCCTCATGAAACTGCCTATCATAATCAGAAAAAATTTTTGAAATCCACCCAGTACTTTCAAAGATTAGCGCGTTCAAGCAAACAAACAAACAAACTTTTCCGCTTTATAATATTAGTATAGATAAAAAGCACTTTTCTGTTGTCCTAATGGCTGTGGTTGATGATACAGATTTATAATAGTTGATATAGGTGCTTTTGGTAGAAATAGTGACGGTGGAATATTTGCATCTTCGAAATTAGCGAGAGTAATTCATTACGAGTACATATTCTAAACGATAAACCACTACCTGAAAGTAAAACATGTGGTATATCCACATGTTTTCATAGGAGATGAGACGTTTTCTCTAATGAAAAATTTAATGAGTCCATACCCTCGTTTTCGTGGCTTATCTGAGGCACAAACTATATTCAATGAACATTTATCACGAGCACGCAAGGCTGTGGAAGATGCATTTGGAATATTGTACCAGAAATTTGGCATTTATGACAAAAGTATTAATGTGAACCCGATACACGTTGACACATTGATACTAGCGTCATGTATTTTACATAATATTATGCGAAGTTATAAAATGGAGTATTTAATGGTCGAAATTAATGATCAATCTAATCCAATATTTTTGGATTAAAGATCGAAAATAAAATCCAGATTTGTAATAAAGTGTACCAAAAAGCTATCCACGGATTGAAAGCGCAATCTTAAAAACCAAGCTATCCTTGAGAGGACGGATCATAGATAATGGATCGACCTCTGTTCGAAAATCACAGTTTGAGCGTGTCAATAACCTATCCGTTGAGTTTGACATTTGCTTTGATCAGTGTAAACAATCTCAATCGTAGTCAGATGTAAGATTAAATAATAATACACTAAAGCACTACCTTGAGGTACTCCGCATATAACTTCTCGTTCCTCAGATCTTGAAGTTTCTTCACGTTTACTTTTTTTTATTAATTGTACTAATTTCTGTAACTTGCGTACGACTATGAAGATACGATTTTATTAATTCTAAAACGTTACCTCTAATACGCCTCAAGTTTCTCTGCCAGGGACTTGTAATGGACGCAGTCAAAAGCATGTGTCATGTCACAAAATATGGCACAGACAGGCGTTCTTTTATCAACATTTCGCATGACATTATGTAAAAACTCATATATAGCCAAATTTATACTTTAATTTTTGCGAAATCCCTTTTGTTCGTCACTTAGGGCGGATTCGACCAAACCCGAATTTATACACGAATAACTATACCAGGAATAATTTATTCCACGATTTTATTCTCGAATAAATCAACAGTTGTTTTACCATACCATCTCACCATGCAATCTAAGTATAACTTATACTTGGGTTAGTTACGCGCGAATAGCGGAGTGAATGTGAACATGATGTGAACGAATGTAATACCCGGAAAAAAATCGTTGTTCTACAAACGGGAGAGTACAGAAGCATAACGCATGTCAACTCTCATTTGTCGTATTATAGAGCGGAATAGTTGCTGTCAATGTCAATAGTGTCAGTATTATTTGAAAACGAAGAAGTGTTTAAAGTTTTGCATGTCGGTTCGGTTTGGTTCATATGGTGTTTATATTCGAGTTTTGCAAAGTAAATTTATTCTTAAAAATGAGTGACGTTATGCGTAAACGTAGTCCTACTTGGCTGCCATCTGAAAAAGAACTTTTGTTAAGCCTAGTAGAGCTACATTTTAAAATAATAGAAAATAAAAAAACTGATGGTGTTACGGTGAAATCAACATTGGCTCAATGGCAAATCATTGCTGACCAGTACAACAGCCGTACAACCCACTGTTCTCGCACGGGGGATAATTTGAAAGCTCAATGGGAGAGCATGAAAAAGGTGGCAAGAAAGGATGCAGCAACAAACACGAAGCATATGATCCAAACAGGTTAGTATTATATTATTATGTTATTTATATACCTATGCTAAAATGCTAACTTTAACTTTGTTTTAAAATAACCTAAAAACTGTTTTGGGAAAAACATCATGTGTTAAGGAGGCCTATGCTCAACAATAGTGGATTCTTGTGGCTGAAATGATAATGAAACACATAAATCGATATGCTTAACATTCTTCATATTCATCATCATTCATTATTTAGTTTTCTTATTCCAAAATATTTTTGTTTTAGGTGGTGGATCATCAATACTGCCTAAAAAGGAGGATCACATTCAACAGCGGATCATATCACTAATATCCACCAGTGCTATTGGTTTATTTAACCAATACGATAAAGACTCTGATATTATTCCATTGGTGCAAAACCAAGGGGCAATGGTTGCGGCACAAACGGAGGATTTTCCAGCAGCGGAGAATACATAGGTTAGTTTACCCTTTACAATTTTCACTGAGAAAAAGTTTGGGCTGTGCATTTATTCTTTTATTTAATTTGTATTAAATATGCCTCCTATGTTTACCCTATGTCTTAATTTTAAACTTAACTTTTATTTGTAGATACCACAATGCCTCCTTCGTTTTTTGTACAAGAACAAACAAGCGACACAGATGTAGTATGTGAAAATAAGATATTGTGAAAAAGGTAATTAACAGCTGTAAATAAAAAATACTGTGACTGCCTGAATGACTGGACTATTAGCTCGCAGACCCAATATGTGGACAGATTTTGATAAAACTTGGCAGGTGTATTCTTTATGTTACCTCAAGGCTCGCTAAGAAAGTATTTTATGAAATGGCCACTATATAATTATTATATAGTATTATAAATGCAACAGCTAGATATAAGACAAATTTAACTAAAGTAGAACTATGTATGTCAAGTTATTACTTTACCCTACTAATTTTATTGTTTTTCTATTAAAGGATTGGGGAGATTATACACCCAAAATGTTGCAGACTCCTATATCGTCGGCCCTCAAAATTAAACGTACTGAGAATCCAACTCCTCATCGGACATGGGTTTCTAGGAGAAGACCAACCCACTCAAGCGCATCTTCTTCATTAGAGCAATTACACATGAAGAAAATTGAGGCTTTAGAACAACAGACAAAGCTTGCTGTGGAAGAAATGGAAAGGTCTAAGATGCGGCATGACTTAGATATTCAAATGAAAAAGGAGTTATTAAAACAAGAAAAAATTAAAACCAACATTTTATTGATGAAGCGAAAAAAGTTAGTGGCTTTCAAAAATAGAAAATAATTGTTCATCCAGTGTTTTAATTATAAAAAAGGAATAAATTCTAAAAACAATATTCTTCTTTAATTACTTTTATTTTATTCTGTTTACTTACATCAAACTAAAATAAATTAATAGTTTAAAAAACCAAAACACGCTTTTAGGACTAATGTAATGAGCAGAAATTAGAAATGTTTACTAGTAGGCAGTCCAAGGTTCCATCAGCCACCTCCCAATTCCATCGTCAGACCAGCTGGTACCATAATATTCTATTTTCGTCTAATCTACATATTTTTGCCAAGTTTCATGATGATACAACAATTAGAAGTACGATTAATTCAGATTCTTAGATTTTATTGCATATTTAGTTCGTTACAGATCGACCTAATAATAAATCTATGGATTACGCGGTAATTCAAAAAGGTTAAGAAAACCGATAACAGATTTTCTTTAGGTTTGTTATAACCTTGAAACCTGTTCGTGTTCAAAGTCCATTACGTGGCCTTTCTCACAAGTGCAAACTCAACTATGATACGATATTCCATCATGGAATGCCAGTGCCTATCTTCCGGCTTCATCATCAGACCTTGAAACCTAATCGTGATTAAAGTTCATTACAAGACCTTTCTAAGAAATCCAAAACAGCTATGATACGATTTTCCATCATGAAGTTCCAGTTCATATCTTCCGGCTCCATCATCAGATTAGTTCGACAGTACCATATTATTGTATTGTCATTAGAACTACATACAGCTGCCAATGTTCATTACGCTACGACCCTTGGAAGATGGTTAAATTAGTTACCTTAGATTCCATTACATAGTTAGTTACATACAGGTCGACCTAATAAAAGCGTGTTAAAAATAATCAGCAATAAGAGCATCCCGGGTCTCATGCCGTCTCACAGGTATTTGTTCTCCTTGAATGACTTGAGGCATTTGGCCATCACTAAAAATTTGCTACCAAGGGCCTGGTAAATCAAGTTCTGGATCATCTGGAGGTAAACTTTCCCCTCTACGACGTAAAATATTATGAAGAACTGCAGTGGCCACTATAATTGTCAGTGCTTTTTCTAACTTTACACGCATTCTAAGTGCCAAAACAGGGAATCTTCGTTTCTATACCCCATAACTTCTTTCAATAGGATTTCGAGTTCTTATTTGTGATTCGTTATAAAGTTGCTCTGCTTGCGTTCTTGGGCTCCCTAATGGAGGCAACATGTATGAGGTTGAAGCATATCCGCTGTGAACAACCAAAATCGAATCATTATAGCATCCATCTTCAAATTTCGCTTTGATAATACTATTATTAAATATTGTGCTATCGTGACACGACCCTGGCCATCGTGCTACTATGTCAGTGATTTCCAAGTTAGCATTGCATATTGTTTGCACGTTTATAGAAAAGTAACCTTTTCTATTCCTATATAGTTCTGCTTGTTCACCTCCCACCTGACACCGGAGTGGTACAAATGATAATTTTATGTGCGTGCAATCCATGGCACCAATGACACGTGGAAATCGAGCAATTCGGTAAAAATTATCTTGCTCCCTCCTCATCTCCTGCTGAGTTGTAGGAAATTTTATATATTCCTTGTGCAGTGCAGCAATATTGGCACTGACTCTGTGAATTATTTTATTGGCAGTAGGTGTACTCCAACCACAGATGTCACCCATAACCATTTGAGTGGAATATGTTGCATAAAATCTCAAGGTTCCCAGCAACTGGTTAATTGGTGAAATGGAAAAGTTGCTGAAAAATAATAATATAATTAGATCTGATATTCTATTCTATCCAGGCATCAATTTTTCAAAGGTTTTTTTGTGACCGTACAATAACATAAATACGCAGGTTAATTAAGTAGGTAGATATTGTTGGAGGTACTAATAAATACTTACCGGTCAGAAATGTATTCCAATTTGTGTTCAATTCTCGTCAGCAAAAACAAGGTTGCTTCTTTGCTCAAACGAAAGCTTATCGTGAAATCATGATCATCATAATATTCAAATAAATCTATTCTCTTTTTTAGCCACCTTGGACGTCTAGGAATAACTTCCTCATCACTATCACTATCTTCAATCAAATCATTTAAACGTTGCATTTTATGTTTTTCGAATAATTCCTTGTGTTGAGTTGAAATGACAGCTTAAAACAATAGGACGCCATTTTGTTATTCTTGGAATAAGCTCCTTATTCCATGCCTAACGGTGGTATAGTGACTATTCCCGAATAGACCCGTTATTCCTCGAATTCTAGTTGGTTAAACGTGAAATTGAGTTATTCTCAAATAAGTAGCGATTTACTCCTAGAATAAAATTTATTCCTGTTTGGTCGTATCCGCCCTTAGTATAATAAATATTTCTAAATAGGTATTCATTACACCATATATGTATATATTTTTCGAACACCTTAGACAAAACTGGTATAAGCGCGATCGGTCTGTAATTTATCATTAGTTCGTGATTATCTTTCTTATATAGCGGTTTCAGTATGGATTTCTTTAATGCATCAGGAAATATACCTGCACTTACGCTAATATTAATAATAAAACTGAAATGAGTACATATTTCAAACGCTACTGCTTTCAATATTTTTGTAGCAATACCATCATAGCCAAAGCTGCTCGTGCTTTTTAGCTTCATGATAATATTTAGTATGTCATAGGGCGTAGACGGAGCCATAAACATAGAGTGTGCTCTGCTAAGAATTAATGACGTTGAGTTTGTTCCCGCGTTATTTGTTGGTTGTACTTTATCAATAAAATAATCATTAAATGTATTGGCAATGTCTTTTGGGTGTGTGATGATGTCTTTATTTTCATAATTGATGCAAGAAATTGAGTTTTTCGGGGCGTTGTATTTACTTTTATTAATTATTTGCCATGTAGTTTTAAACTTGTTTTTAGTGGTTTTTATATTATAATTGTTTTGTGCTTTTTGAGTTAGCTTCATAATTCTTTTGAGTAATTTTGAATATCTTTTGAATTTATCTCTATTAGCTTGACTTGGTTTTAACCTACATTGCCACAAGAGCTTCCATTTGTTTTTACAACACAACTTTATCCCACGTGATACCCAACTAGGTTTTTAGTAGTTTTTATGGTAATTATTTTGCTGGGAAAACATAACTCGTAGAATAATTGGAACGTTTTAATAAAGCAGTTGTAGGCTACATTAGGATCGTCCGTCTCGTAAACGTCTGAGAAGGATAGACTACTTAGATAAGTCTTGAATTTTTCTATATTCACTTGACTGTAGTCTCGTGTACTTTTGCGGTAATACTTAAGAACATCTTTACTTTTAACCGGGCAATCCAACAATTGTGCCGTATGATCGGATAGCGCGAACTCCAATACTTCTGATCTACAACGACGCTTGTTAAAATTATGCGCATAATTATCTATGTATGTTTGGCTCGCAACCCGAGTAGGTTGTCTCAAAGCAAATTGTAAATTAAATTTTAAAAGGATACACTCGAATTCGGCTGATAGTTTACTTCTCTTCAAAATGTCAATGTTGTAATCACCAGCTAAAACTATATTCTTACATTTTTGTTTGGATAAACATTTTAAGAGAATATCAAGTTTATCAAAAAATTCATTGATTTTCTTTGAGTTAGGTACTCTATAAATCCCCACAATTATAATGTCATAGTCAGTCAGTTTAACTGCACAACACTCGAATATACTTTGCGAGGATATTTTAGCTACATGGATTAATCCATTCCATTGAATACCATGTTTAACAAGTATACATGCACCACCTCGCTTACTTGTTTGCCTACTATAACAAGTAGCTAAACTATAATTAGGTAGGTGTAACTGATTATTCTAAATTCCATGTTAGACATATGTAATTTTCTTTTTTTAACATTTGTTTGACAACTGCTCTAATTCTAATTTCAGTTTTTTTGTTTTCTAATTTCATATTTTCATTTTCTAGTTTCAAATTATCATTTTGCAATAAAATATTTTGTAATTTTGCATCTAAACAAAGTTCCTTGGATATTTATTTATTTATTTATTAACTCAACATCACTATCATTACAGGAATTTCCTAATTCAATAGTGTGGCCATAATTACAGTTTTATTATTTACCATAACATATTCTGTACATCGTGGTTTTTGTGAACTCACTCAGAGAACAAGTAAAAAGATCAATGCTGTCTGCTACGTCATTAAGTACACGCAAGGTGCGCGTTATAGGGGCTTTACCCAGTAGATTGGTCCTACTACTGGGCACCGCCAATAGACGAGGCTGTCGCCTTCGGAATACATAATTGTCGGGCACACACAGGTTAATTTCTTTTAATATACCTGTGTTTGAAGTCTTACCACGTAATAATTTAAAAATATAAGTAGCAAGAGCTATGTCCCTCCTTGTTTCCAATTTATTGTATCCCACCATGCCTATAACAAACAAAGTTGGATACATCAATGGATAAAATGGATATACACCATACCACCTTAGGTACAGAAACCTAGTAAATTTATTTTGTATACGCTCCAGCATGAGACTGTATTTAGCTTCATGCGGAGCCCATATGATTGCGTTACATTCGAGCTGACTTCTTACTAATGCATTGTACAAAGAAGTTAGCGCAGCGATGCTTGTAAAACCCTCTGCTCTTCTTAGGACAAAACCTAGGCTCCTATAGGCTTTTTTACAAACATTTAGGATGTGATTACGAAATCTCAGGCCCGAGTCAAGGTGTACTCCTAAATCCCGCACCGTTTCCGTTCTTTTCAATACCGTGTTGTCCACTCTATAGTCATATTTCTTGGGCATTTTCATCCTACTGAAAGTTATTACCGAACACTTTGACGTATTGAATACCAACTTATTCTTCTTTCCCCATTCAACAACCCTGTCTATGTCTTCCTGTAAGAGCTCCAAGTCCTTTTGCTCTTTCACAGCTAGTAGTAATTTTAGATCGTCAGCAAACAACAGGCACTTGGCATTCCTGACAACCTCGGGCAAGTCATTTACCATTATTATAAATTGAAATGGTCCTAAATTACTGCCCTGACTCACGCCTGACCTCGTAAAATAGGGCTCAGATTTGTACCCAGCATATTCTACATACTGCTTTCTGTTACTCATATGATCAGCAAAGAATTTCAACAATTTAGGAGTGCATCCGACTGCCGCAAGCTTTGTCAATAAAATGTCATTATCGACCAAATCGAAAGCTTTTTTAAAATCAAAGTATGCAGCATCGACCTGCACTCCCAAATCCACGCTAGGAACCACATATGCCATAAAATTCAGCAGATTTGTAGTCGTGCTACGAGCCGGCCTAAACCCATGCTGTGAGTCGGACAACGTGACTGAAACCTGGTTTAAGACACAATGATGGATTACTGATTCAAATACCTTCGCTGGTACAGACAACACCGCCACCGGCCTATACCCACTAACTTCACTCCCTGCTTCGCCCTTAGGTACTGGTATTACTCGTGTAATTTTCCAGCGTTCCGGAAAGTATGACTGTTCAAAACATACATTATATAAGTACACTAGCGGTTGTGTTAAATAATCCCTGCAGTCTCTAATAATAAATGGTGGGATACCATCTGGCCCCGCCGAACGCTTAGGTTTAAGTTTAGTTAGCGCCTCCCTTACCTGGCTCCTATCAATACTCCCTATATGTACTCGGAAACTACTTGTGTCACTCTCGGCCACGGCGGCTTGCACGTCTAGTTTAGCTTTCAGGGGACTGTATACGGACTTGAAAAAATTAGCAAATTCTTGAGCACATTCGATGTCCGATAAAATTTGACCATTTTTCGTGATTTTTTTTCGGTTTACTATACCCTTTTTGCTTCTCACATAATTCCAGAAGGATTTAGGATCCTTTGCGAGATTGTATTGCACATTCTCAAGGTGTATGTCATGTGCCAATTCTATCATTATTTTTACCCTAGCTCTGCACTGAGAAAACATTTAGTAATCACTCGTTAATCCACTAATTTTGCACTTCTTATGAAGCTGTGCTTTTAATTTTATGTCGCGAATAATATCTGCCGTGTGCCACTCAGGGTAATGGTACCTAGAATTTACACGGTTGCGTCGCATTTTTCTGGGAACACAATCATCAATAATACCATTCATTATATCATAGAAATAATTCAAACATTCTTCCGGCTCGCTTATGTTATACATAGGCGACCAGTCATGATTCATTATCATATTATACAACTTACTGTAATCCGCTTTATAAAAATTCCACTGTGGCCAGGAATCGCTCTCTTGCATATTTACAGGTACATCTTTAAAAGTACAACCACTAACAGTTGAGCGTTTCTTTACCTGCGGTACCGTAATGTCTAGCGGCGGGTGGTACGTGTCTATTGGCACTATCGCTTCATCTGCCTCCCTGACACACACACACTCACCCATACTCAACGAACATAGCACTAAATCCAACTGCCTATTATTGCAATTCGGTACCTTATTTTTCTGTATAAGTTCACAAAAAGATATAAAATATTCGTAATAATTATTTATGTTTACATCACAAGAGTATAAATTGAAATCACCTAATATAACAACCTCTTTATATTTAACACATAACTGTTCTAATAGCCCAAATAATAACATATATTCATTCTCGTTACTATGTGGAGGTATGTAAATAACGCAACACAAAAACAAATACTTGTTACCTTTATGTACGGTTGCACAAACCAATTCGACGGTACACCGATCTATTACGACGTCATTCTCAGGTAGCGTAACTCGACGCAGCTCGAGCCAGTGTGCGGCCACAAGAAGCGCGCCGCCTTGCTTACGCCCATCCGCCCGGTCACATCGCAAAATACTATAGTTTTGGGGTACCAACTCCGCGTTATGTATGGAATCATTGCAACCCGTTTCGGTAATTGCTAATAAATCTGCCCCTATTGTTTCTACATTTTTACAGAAAATGTTTACTTTTGTACGCAGTCCTCTTGCATTTTGATAGTAAATATTCATTGTTTTATTTTCCGTTGTCTGTTTTATTTGTATATCTCCGAAACCAAATCCATTCAGCAAACTCCGCATTCACCGGCCATACTTCCGGTTTATACAATTTTTCATACACTCCCTCCGCTACTCCGATAATAAAAGATGCATAATCCCTTTCCGTTTTATGCTTGATTTTTTTTCGACTTTTACATTTTCCTCGCTGCCGCAGATCTTCTTTATATGCGCTGTTAACTTATTATTCCAGGATGCTTTGCCATCGTCTGCTGTATTAGATTTCTTCTTCCTTGAAAAGAAATAAGTTAGTTAAATTATTAAAGAAATAAGTTAATTAGAAATGTTAATTTTCAGAAATACGTTCAGCTCTCTGGTATGTACCAGTTCACTTGTTAGTTGGTTTTAATAGAAATGTGTAGATTGCCATCAACACTAAAAAAGTAAGAAACTTCTTAACATAACAATGTCTGCTACAAGCTTTTCCTGTTAGTTTTACCCTGAACAACAATAGTAGTTGCTATTTCAAGGCAACACAGTTTTCTGGAATAAAGTAAAATCCATTTAGCTACTAGAGCTAAGTAGCAAAAAAAAACAAATCTAAAAATAATATAATAACCTTTACTGTTTCATAAACTAACTTCATGAAACGATGAAGGTTATATTGCAATTTCAACAGCTTATAATAATTATTAAACAATAACCATTACCTGTTCTTGGTGTACCTAATGATTGCCTCTTGGGTGTAGCTAAACTCATAACTGGACCACCTGTCAGCGCACATTCCGACACTCCATTTAAGTCTAAAGGCACTGGGACTGAAGTGCTAGCATCAGTGTCATTAGACACTGGTATTGCAGTAATCATATTTGTGTCTATAAATACTGGTATTGATGTACTCATACCTGTGTCTATCGACACCGGTACATATAGTTTTTTTTATTTTTTATTACCGATGGGCCCACTCTTGACCTCGATCTCGCCTGATGGTAAGTGATAGATGAGGTCTAAGATGGGACGAGCGAGCCCAGAAGATGCCTATTTACTCGTGCTTTAAAGGCTGAAAGGTCATAAGTGGCAGGGAACACAGAAGCCGGCAGAGAATTCCACAGCTTGGCTGTGCGCACAATAAATGCGGAAGAGAAGCGCTTGGTACGACAAGACGGTATATTAACCAAGTGTGGGTGGTACCCAGCCGTGCGCCTGGTAGACCGGTAGTGAAAAGGAGATGGAGGAATCAGGTCATGGAGCTCCTGCGCACACTCCCCGAAGTACAATCTGTAGAAAACCGACAGGCAAGCAAGGGTTCGCCGATGAGCCAGGCTATGAAGCTTGTCCACCAGCACGTCGTCACCTATAAGCCTTTTAGCTCTGCGCTCGATCGAGTCCAATGCAGCAAGCTGGTACTTTGCAGAGGCATCCCACAAGTGGCTGCAATACTCCACGCAAGAACGGACCTGTGCTTTATACAGATTTAGAAGCTGTCCAGGCGTGAAGTACCGCCTCACCTTGTGTAGGATTCCCAGCTTTTTTGCTGCAGTCTGAGCTCTGGACTCGATGGTTGAGTGTCTTTTCCAAGCCTTGTTTATAGTTTATTGGTAACACCTCAGCCTGTCCCCCAATAAACCCATTACCACTACCATCACCATCACCACCAAAATAAATATCTGGGTCCTTATCACCACCAAATGGCACAACGAAACCAGTGGCTGTACTTCCGAGTAAATCTGCCACTCTGTCCAGTACGTCATCAGGGGTATGTAATCTGGTGTGCCACCACCTGTCACTCTTCCTTTCTTTAAAGCTAAAATAGAGAGAAAGGTGCGTTTGCAAATTGGAATCAGGACATTGCGTCGTCGTCGTGCAAAGTACGTTACCGCCATTTCTTTTTTATTCCCACATTGATTTACTGGCCTAATTATAAAATTATCCTGACAAATTTTGTCCGGTTTTTTGTAGAAAGCTTTATTAAATGCTATTATATCAGCATGACTCAATGAAGTGCACCTGTATTTTTTGGTGTAGTGCTCACATGGAAGTCTTTGGTCCATTCGTATAATTTAAATTAAGCACTTTCAATGGGTCCCACACTTCCACATGCTTCGTCTATAGTATTTAAGTTTAGGTTTAGATATGGACACTTGCATTATCAAGAGGAATGTTACGATGCATAATTTACCGAAACCGGTTCAGCCGTTTAATAGTTACGAGGGAAGATAGGAATGGACATACATAAAATTATTATACAGGCTACACAAAACCCTCCTTTTGGGTTTAACCGTAGTCAGATAAAAAATACTTCATGCCATCTAAGAAACAAACAAATTGCAAGATAATAGTAAACTATTCAGTAGCTGATCCAAAATAAAACCACCACGTGTTTAGCACCACTTACCACGGAAGTCAGCGTAATCAAAGCAATACAAACGTATACCTTTCCTTCTTCAATTTGTTGCATTTCCAATCGGCTTTTTGCTGTGTCCTTTTCCGTGACAACTGGGGAGTAGTTTCCTTTATTAAATTATCCTTTTATTGTAATTTAACACTAACTTTTAATAAAAAATGGCGACGAATAATCAAAACCACGATCCATGCGCTCGTCACTCCGCAAAATGGCCGCCGGTCGGCTGTCATTTTCATACATAGTTCTGGCTTCTGATTGGCTACGCGGATTCGACCGATTTCGTTTCTAAGCTTTAAAGGGTTTGACTCTTTTTGATACTGAGCAGTCATTTCAAATGGATTTTTCCACGAATTGGTTTGAATTTGACTCTTTTTGAAACCGGTATCAAAAACAAGATTTTTTCATTGAAAAAAAAATGGCGTACCCTGTTCCAAAACTTTTATTTTTGGTTTGACCAGTTTTGTTTCTAACCGACACATATAGCCATTTTTGGTCGCAGATTTGTAAAAGGTGTAACAAGTCGCATTCGTTTCTTAACTGATACGACACCTTGCGACTGTGTGGGGGTTTCGATTTTATGTGTCGTAACCGTTTAGTAACAAAGCGACCGAAAGTAGTATTAGTAACTTTGTGCTGTAGCTGTGTCGGTATGTTACAGAAAAAATTGTGTACACACGTTTCATACAATACACAATTGGTAACAATGTGTAGTAACTGAGTAAGTAACATGTGTAGTAACTAAACTTGGCTAGATGGAACTCACCAGATCAAGTCATTCTAAAACTATTGTCTTGTGTTAACTGCCGGTTTAACGATTAATAAAAAAAAATGAGTAAACTACCCAAAATATCACGTACATTCCGATGGACTTCAACATTTTACAGAAGAGTAAACGAATTAACGAACCAAAATAGCACAAGTACAAGTAAGTTAATCCTATCCTACTTACTAATATTTATAAATGCGAAAGGTTGTCAGGATGGATATTTGTCATCACGCAAAAACTACTGAACGGATTTTGATGAAATTTTACAGTAATATAGCTGATACATCAGAAACACATAGGCTACTTTTCATACCACTGCTGGGCATGGGTCCATCGCAATATATCTAAATCCTACGCGGCCGAAGTCGCGGGCACAGCTAGTTATTAATAATATTGTTGGATGTTATGTTGTTCCTATAGTGACAGATACTTACTCATCATTTAGTTGAACTTTCTAGCGTATTCACTACTGTACGAGCAAACCCGTACATTTTGTATTGTTTAGTAATAATGCTGACGCTTGCACTCACGATGCGGTGCATCGCGTTCCATTTGTAAATTAATTACTTTAGTACCAATAAATCCGTGTAACAGTAAACATCGTTTTACTAATCAAATTCCCTAACCTGGGTCGCGGCGCGGTACTCATAACATTTTAACATTAACAAACAAGGTGTAAGGTAACCACCGTACAACTACCGAATCCAGAAAATAGTGCCGAAGTATTAAATTTCCAACACCAGAACCCTGTTGCGACTTATAATGTTAGTAATACCAATGAAGTACCACAAACTTCCAAATATGCAGCAGAAGCCAAGAATGTGACGCAGATATACTTGAGTATGAATCATCTGATTCTGACAATGAAACACACGCCATTAACGTGAGATACCAAATTCAGCAATGGGCATTAACCCTTTGACCGGCACGAGTCGCGCAGCGAAAGTGCACGCTGTACGCCAAGCCATTTTTTATCACAGTAAGCATGTGATGAGGTTAAACTCGGGTATTACTAAATATCGATAAAATTATAATCCTTAATATTTATTGTTATTCTCGCAGCTAATGGATACTTGTCCTCTTGTAGCAACTTCCACGAAAAAAACATGCATTTCGGTTTAGTTTTAACTATAACTTTGTTTTCTTTTAATATATCTATTGATATTTTTTTCCAATATTTATTTGAATACTATTTATTTTTATTTTATTTTACTTTATTGGGACATAAAACAGTTACACATTACAATATAAGTGTGTAGAAATAAAAATGTATAAATAAGTAAACGTGTAACCCACATCAATGTCCGCGGAATAATGGTATAATGATAAATTAATGCGTGCGTTGTTATTACAGAAAAGTAAGAAGTATCTACTCGTGCGTATTTTTATATAGTTAGTATAAAAGGGCTATTCTAAAGACTCAATAGCCATCTTTTTGAACTTAAAGTGTGTAAGCGCGAATATATCCAAATCAATGAAGTGGGTATTATACGTATCAACAATGCGTCGTAGAGGCGCCCGTGCACCAGCGTGAGTTCTACACCTTGCGGTATGGAAAAGCTGAGGCACACGCGCCTCTCGACGCATAACAGTTCTAGGTACAATGTAACATAGGTTATTGGTGATATCTGGACAATCAAATCTGTTATTACACAGACCATGAAGCATCATGGCCATTAGTAGGCTGCGTCTTGACTCCAAGCTTTGAAGTTTATAACGCGTCAGTAATTGAGAATATTGTAATTTAGACTTGGTGCATTTGTATTGCATGCATAGCACGCAATTTGTGATCTACCTTGTCAAAAGCCTTCCGAAAATCCGTGTACACGGCGTCAACTTGAACTTGTTCATCCATGCTTTTGAATAAAAAGTCTGTGAACAACATAAGATTGGTATTCGTCGAACGTCGTTTAACAAACCCATGTTGCTCACCAATAATGAGGTTGTGAATGTGAAAATATACTTCACTATGTACAAGACGCTCGAAAAGCTTCGACAAGGTGGAGAGTATAGAGATAGGGCGATAATTTTCTATGTTATTTTTATCGCCACTCTTAAACACCGGTGTGATATGTGCCCGTTTCCAAATATCGGGAAAAATACTTAAATACTTCTTGCAGACATTTGTTAAATAAAATATGAACTGGAAGTACAATAGTTTCAGCAGTCATTTTTATAAAGACTGGTGGCAAGCCATCGGAACCAGGACCTTTGTTTAAGTCTAATTGCATTATCGCTTTATGTATAACGTCAGTTGGCAAGTAGATGTCAGAGATACAGGGCGCATTATCTGCGTATGTATTGGGTGGCTGCCACATCGCGGGGTTAAAGTTCGTGGGTTCATAAACGGAAGTGAAGAAATTGGAGAACATGTTACATATATCAGTTGGAATATTTGAATTAAGATTTTCAAGAAACATATTCGCTGGGATCTCCGTCTTGCCCTTTTTATTTGAAACGTAAGTCCAGAAATGTTTAATGCTAAGTAAGTATTAAGTATATAATCAATGAGCAATTTATAACAGCACTGTCATAGATATTATTTAGGTTCCACTCCGTTCCAAAAACAAGTACAGTGGCACACAAACACAAAAACCGACCGTCCGTCCTCGCCGCCGAGGCCCGCCGCGACGTCCCCGTAATAGTCCACCCCGACCCTTGCCAGAGCCAGCCCGCGACGCTGAGCCAGTAGCTTTAATTCCCTTATTAATAATAATAATGATATGATCCAGCTGCCCTCCCCCTGCGACGCCCTAAGCCGAGGTCCGTACCCCACAGGGGGTGCCCTTAGCGTGTAGTCGCCTAGTTTGTAATTTTTTTAATAAGCCCTGGCTGGAGGCTTTAATTAATTTATTAATTAAGGCAACCACAGGCAAGCCCGGTTAAGCATCCGACAACCTCAGAGGTTGACCTGCGAGATGCAACACACAAAAAAAAATAGGTTAAGTCAGTCTCTCTCTAACAGCCACAGTGTAAACATCTTAAGGTACGATTTATTTTTATATATAGAATTATGTTGTTGTATCGGTGTCCTAATAATATTGTGTACTAATTAAACATAAAATTATGTGTAGATAAGTAGATATAGCCATATGCTATGAAGTAATAACCACGTTGTGGTTATAGAAATGACTTGATAATGTGTTAATTTTTACTTGAAATTATCTGAAAGTGACGATATTTTGAAAAGAGTAACTGTGGAGTTTCTTGCCGGTTCTTCTCCATAGTTAGCTACCTTCCGATCCATGTGGTAAATTAATAAACTGATATTGCTATACAGACTGCTAATTATTTCGATAAAACACCTAGTAATCATGGTAATACCGATTAATCGGTAAATATGTAAGAAATCGATATTGATAATGAATTAATTCTATAAATAACAACATTCTCTATATATCTTTATATCTATATATTATCACTTCTAACATCAGCAACTTCCACAACTTCCACGTTGTAGCTACTTCGGCCACATTGTTCGATGCCAGGATGATCTGGAGAGGCTGCTTTGAGGGCAAAAGATCAACAGGAAAGTCCCCGTAATGGTGGTCGAAGCAACTGAAGACAAACGGCTCTCACAGTTTCAGAAAAGTTCTCCGTATAGCAACTGATTGCAACAAGTGGAAAAGCCTAACAAGCCACTGGAGGCTGAATAACCATTATTCAAGATCGCGATCTTCAGCCATGAAGGATCAACTGCAGAGAGAGATATGATTTGTTTAAAAATAGATCAAAGAGCAAATGAATAAATAAAATTTTAAAAATAAAAAAAGTGTGCAGTAGAATATACCTACTGGCCATTAAATTGACAGTTATCAAAGGATAACGGTAATCGCAGTAGAATACTTACTGGTCATTGAATTGACAGTTATCAAAGGATAACAGTAAATTGCAGTAGAACACCTACTGGTCATTAAATTGACAATTATCATAGGATAACGGTAATTGCAGTAGAACACCTACTGGTCATTAAATTGACAGTTATCAAAGGATAACGGTAATTGCAGTAGAATATCTTCTGGTCATTAAATTGACAGTTATCAAAGGATAACGGTACCTGCAGTAGAATTCCTACGGGTTATTAAATTGACAGTTATCGAAGAAACTTGACTGATAGTATGAACCAGGGCTGAAAATACGAGCCTCCATTAAATTGGGAAACTTGTCTAGAAGTATGAGCCTTCATTAAATTGGGAAACTTTTCTGGAAGTATGAGCGCCTATTAAATCGAGAAATTTGGCTGAAAGTATGAGCCTCCATTAAATTTGGAAATGTGGCTGGAAGTAAGAGCCTTCACAAATTGGACGAAATATGTGTGATATTTGATTATGAGGACGATATGAGGACTAATGGAGGTTCCCTACCTTCAGTAGGAATGAGATGAGAATGCTGGAAGCGGGCAGTCTCGACCTACCTGGAAGCTGCTAACACAAAGAGTTGTGAGAAGAAAGCGGGCAGTTTCGACCTACCTGGAAGCTGCTAACATAAAGAGTTTTGAGAAGAAACGTGCTGCACTGCTGTGCTGTTGCAAGACGATCTAATTACAAAAAAGGGTTTAGGAAGAGAATTTTACAAACAGGAGACGCAATAACACTATCAGATAATTATAATTGTTGAAGCAAAATATAACTACTCTTGAAGCAGTAAGTCGACATATAGAAGATTTTGGAGGATCAGCACATCAACTGGGAACAGGATAAGGAGCATGATATCAGAAAATTAAAAAAAAAGGATAAGAAGAGGAAAAGAAAATCATTATGTGGAACCTGTGGGAGCTCAGGACTAGCGTCTCAAGACAGCAAATTACCAACTAAGATTGGTACAAATGTGGGAATAAAATGTCGGAATAATTAAATAATTTTAAAAATGAAAAGAGACGACAAAATGATGTCTGCTATCGTGAATATTTGAGGGCATAACTGAACTGAACACATCAGGAAAGTTAGTGATAATTGTAGCGCTCGATTCGAAGCGAGTTAACAAATAATCTCCATGAGCGTGTGAGAAGTTCCTCGAGAATTAGATGTCATAGGTGATGAGAGTGGTAACGGCGTGTGCACTTATAGTCAGAACCCTTGACCGCAGCTCAGGAGTAACATGTAGCGATGAATCTGTTTATAAGGAATCGATGAAATGATTCTAGTAAGGTGATGGGCAGATGCTTTATATGTGGGACACATCTGATAGTGTATCTATTGAGAATCGTTGGTACGATTACAGCCTATAGCTGTTCACAGATTACGATTCGGTTTTGCCGGGAACTTTGTTTTGTTGAACGTGTTTATTGGACCTTTTCTTTTAAGGAAGAATACTGTGCAGGAAGCACTGTGAAAAACCCTAGCGACAGGGTATTGTGTATAATCAAAGTTCATTATGGTATGAAGATAATAAAGTAATGAAATTAGTGTTTGTGAGAGAAGTTGGACGAAATTTAACCCAAACTCATGGGACATTTTGGACGGTGACCGTTATACACTGAAGTCTTTAAGTTTTAAGCGTACCTACAAATATGTACATGCCAGGTTAAGGAGGATGCCAGCAAGTCACGTACCAGTTGAAGTTGATTAATTTTGATGTTGATAATAATGAATTTGTTGATGATGAGAAACCTTCTGTTGTGGTAGAAGTTCGAGTAAGGGGTTCTATCAGCCATATTTTGCTCGACCGTATCAGTAATTATTACGTAGTCGTAGTCTGGTAAGAATCGGGTTCTCATGAGGCAACTCAAGTAGTCCATGGGTGCGCGATGCGCAATTAACTCTGGTGAAGGTTGGGGTCTGGAGAGACCGTAGAGTATAGTCGGTGGGCGATGTTCGACACGGACGATTCACATCATCGAAATGCGTACAGAACTTTTGATCCGTGCGCTGGATGTGTGACAGCAATGCGATTATTGGTCGGCTGGAAAACCATAGCGTTGGAGCTCTTACTCAAGGGTTTCTGTAAGCTTGGTAGTTTGGTTGTAGTAGAGTTGGAGATGTACCATATCAGCTGCCATTTGATAATAATAGATAGATCTGCAGTGAGGAGTTAATAATATGCACTGAAAGAAATATAGTTATGCACACACGGTACTAAGAAGGATATAGTCAAAGTTTAAACAACGCGTTTTGGACGCAACATCCCATCCTGCAGAAAAGAGTAAAGACGGAGACAAAAGTATTCGAAACTACATAACTGGGAACTATTGAAGGCCAATGGGAAGTTGTGAGTGGTCCAACTAAATAAATTAAGAGAGGAGAAGATACAAATAGATTAGAAAATGGAATAGAAAAGAAGAGGAAGGGTAAAAGTAATAGTTGAAAAGATGAATTAATGATAAATGAAATAAATGTCTCATTAACCTTTCTGGTAAAAATAAAATAAATTAAAACAAGGAAGGGATGTAGTGTATGTAGATATCAATATATCACACTACAAATCGATAACAGTATTATAACGTTGCCTCGGGCGCATACGTCGCTAGGTTATAAATACCGGAAGGTGGTGGAGGATCCGCCTGAGCTATTCAACTGTAACTCTCATACAGGACTCATTATGCGGTGAACTCAGGAATACCTAAGTTAGTGCGACTTAGACATGACCAAAGTTTTACTTCTGGGTCAGTCTTACCACTACTAGTAGTGTACCTTAATATTCTCGGCAGCATTGGTGTTCGCCTGACGAATCGCTGCCATGGGAGTACGAACCGCAAACGGTGGCATATCAGCTGGGCGTGAAAGTATAGCTCCAACTAAAGTCAACGACGCATAGTAGAAATCTTGGTCGCTTATTCCTTGTACAGCAGTCCAAAAGTGATCAACTTCTCCCTCAATGTACGGCGCACGATGAGGTCGATCTGTGTGGCTTGCGCACCTTAACTTTGAGCTACACGAAACAAGAATACTTTTGTGCCCTTCTTGTTCGTAACTGATGGATGAAGAAAATTAATTTGTAGGAAGTATCCTACAAATTAGCTCAAAGTATTGTTTACATACTTCTAAATCTACGCTAAACTGTTCCAATGTGTAATTAGCCGGCATTATCTCATCGGCATTGGTTAGTCGTTGATCTCCATTAGCGACATCCCAAACAGCAAACGGAAATGGGTTGACACGATGAAAGTCTCGCCTCGTTGGTTGAGGTCCATCTCTACATTGATTCAAACATTGTCGCAAGTTAGTCAAATGCACAGTATATGGCCCGTGTGCAGCTACACCCGCAACATAATATGACTGACTTCAATGTTGAATGTTTCCAACGGCGTGGATGATATTAGCAACCGATAGAAAATGTGTCTTCTGACCCAAACACTTGTCCCTAATTTCGATGGGTGGTTCGACCACATGTGGGACACTAGACAACACAGTCTTACTCCGCAACTTTTGCTGCGCGTAGATTTTAGTATCAAACATAGCCAGTGCAACTCTATAGAAGGCATGACGATCATAATTGAGGGGTAGGTTACCAACTACTCTCATCTCGCTTTCGGTCCGTAGTACGGATTCCCGAACCATAAGTCCAAGACCAACACTTGAGACTGGAATTTCTGGGGCGGTCTCGCTCGATATAGATAATCTCTTACTGCGTTCGCCACGGATGCAAAACCTGGATGTAACGTCTTTGAAAGTTCAGCTTCGATAGCATCCATTCCTTCACTGTCTCCTTTTCGCGCTCTATAGGCGTCTGCCCTTCGTTTATCGCGATTGGTGGGCTTGTGCTTCTTCTTGCCAACTGGCTTCTCCTCCCGCCGATCTGCTTGATCGGACTGATAATATTGATCAGAGGTAAAGTTCTTCGAGAAGGCTCTGTTGCCTTTAAATTTTGTAAAGTTTTTACTCATTCTCGCAGAGTAATAGCGTTAATATATATGCTGATTTATTTATACCCATAGTCCATAGTTGGCACATATCCATAGTCCATAGTTGACACATATCCATATTCCATAGTTGACACATATCCATAGTCCATAGTTGACTCGCCAACGCACCACCGCACAGGACGACAGTCCGACAACGACTCGCAACTCATTTCTTGCTTTCAGCAAGGGTACTTCATCGGTCAAATCGACACGATGTGAAACTGTCTGTGCAACTAAAGAAGCACTATCTTGCGTATCACTTTTAGGAGATAGGCCAGTTACTAAAGTGCAAACACTATCCTGGCCAGATGTAGAAGTCTGTTCATCTACAGACTTCATATTCGGAAAAATCTACATCTCCAAATTGAATCCCATCTTCTTCGTGGTTTTCACTAGACTGTACATCAGCTTGAGTACTCATGGAGGAATCGTGTATCTCCACTACATCTTGACTATCTTCAGACGGGGCTACCTCGTCCAACTGTGGCTCCTCTTTTGTCTGTAGAAGCATCTCCACTTCTTTTACTTGTGGTTTTGACGCCTCATCACAATCACACATTTTATGTATTACCTCAGGCGCAGAAAATTTTAATTCGGGAAACCCAAATTCAAAACTTTTAATAAAAGCAGCCGCATCATCAGGCATGCCTTTTTCACATTGAAATTTCATTAATCTATAAGTTATTACGCGCAAAGAAAAGCTCGCCGAGAAATGTTGGATTGTTCCGACTGGATAACGATTTTGTTCATCCATAAGAGTAACCGCCATACCTTTGCAGGTTAAATAGTCAGATGGATAGTTGCAAGGTTTAACAACATTTAATGCTGCTGAATGCATCGTCTTGAATTTTTCTATATTCACTTGACTGTAGTCTCGTGTACTTTTGCGGTAATACTTAAGAACATCTTTACTTTTAACCGGGCAATCCAACAATTGTGCCGTATGATCGGATAGCGCGAACTCCAATACTTCTGATCTACAACGACGCTTGTTAAAATTATGCGCATAATTATCTATGTATGTTTGGCTCGCAACCCGAGTAGGTTGTCTCAAAGCAAATTGTAAATTAAAATTTAAAAGGATACACTCGAATTCGGCTGATAGTTTACTTCTCTTCAAAATGTCAATGTTGTAATCACCAGCTAAAACTATATTCTTACATTTTTGTTTGGATAAACATTTTAAGAGAATTTCAAGTTTATCAAAAAATTCATTGATTTTCTTTGAGTTAGGTACTCTATAAATCCCCACAATTATAATGTCATAGTCAGTCAGTTTAACTGCACAACACTCGAATATACTTTGCGAGGATATTTTAGATACATGGATTAATCCCTTCCATTGAATACCATGTTTAACAAGACCTTGCTTACTTGTTTGCCTACTATAACAAGCAGCTAAACTATAATTAGGTAGGTGTAACTGATTATTATAAATTCCATGTTAGACACATGTAATTTTCTTTTTTTAACATTTGTTTCACAACTAATTCTAATTTCAGTTTTTTGTTTTCTAATTTCATATTTTCTTTTTCTAGTTTCAAATTTTCATTTTGCAATAAAATATTTTGTAATTTTGCATCTCAACAAAGTTTCTTGGATATGTAATATTCAGCTAGAGCAATATTCCGGGATGCTTTGCCATCGTCTGCTGTATTAGATTTCTTCTTCCCTGAAAAGAAATAAGTTAGTTAAATTATTAATTCATGATCGGACTACGAGACAAACGGCGAAGCGCCATCGTTACATGGTGGACATCCCACCCATACGCACCAAACGTTTTGGGAATACCTTCATTGTGCGTACGGCTAAGGAGTGGAATTCCCTGCCGGAGTCTGTGTTTCCCGATAGCTATAACCTAGGAGTCTTTAAGTCAAGAGTGAATAGGTTACTTTTAGGTAAGCGTGCTCCATCTTCGACCACTTCATCACTTACCATCAGGTGAGATGGTGGTCAAACGCGAACCTATTTTAAATAATAAAAAAAAATTAAAGAAATAAGTTAATTAGAAATGTTAATTTTCAGAAATACGTTCAGCTCTCCACATACCAGTTCACTTGTTAGTTGGTTTTAATAGAAATGTGTAGATTGCCATCAACACTAAAAAAGTAAGAAACTTTTAACATAACAATGTCTGCTACAAGCTTTTCCTGTTAGTTTTACCCTGAACAACAATAGTAGTTGCTATTTCAAGGCAACACAGTTTTCTGGAATAAAGTAAAATCCATTTAGCTACTAGAGCTAAGTAGCAAAAAAAAAAAACAAATCTAAAAAATAATATAATAACCTTTACTGTTTCATAAACTAACTTCATGAAACGATGAAGGTTATATTGCAATTTCAACAGCTTATAATAATTATTAAACAATAACCATTACCTGTTTTTGGTGTACCTAATGATTGCCTCTGGGGTGTAGTTGCACAGTTGACTCAGATACAAAAGATGCCTGCGACCCTTGGTCTAGCAGAGCACGAATTATTTGTTTAAAACCGTTAGAACGGAATACCTTGACCGTAGCCGTCGCAAGTAGATGGCTCATGCAGGTTCGGGATAAGCTTCTCAGTGATCCACTTTATAAAATTGCGGGCATTTATCTCGGAATGGTAGTCTTCGAGCTTGTTTCTTCCACTAAATATAAGTAAGCAGTTTGGCACAAACCCCTTTTCGCTTCCAGCATGGACAATTATGAAACGTTTTCCTTTCGATGTATTTTCCGTGACGCCTTCCACGTTTAAAGATTGCCAACATTTTCGAACCTGGTGAAACAAAATTGTACTTATTTATAAATTAAAAATATTCAATTATATTTATTGATTACACAAAAACAAAAAGTTTTACCTTGTATGAAGAGTGAATGTAGGTTTCGTCAAGATAAATTATATCTTTTTGCAAGTCTTCTGGCAAATCTCTATTTTTTTTTAATAATTGCCAAGTACTTTTCTCGTTTTGCTGCAATATGTGCTTGTTCGATTAGAACCTTACTATTATCACTTTTTGTAAGACAACCCAATCGATTTCAAAATTTTACGCAGGACTTGTAGGCTACATTTAAAATCCAGATCAGCTTTGGCAACTACCCGAAGTTTCCTTAAGGTTGGTACCGCATAAGTCATTTATTTCGGAACAATATACATCGTGTAGAAATTTTGTAAAATAAAACAATACCATGCAAATAAAACAAACAAAAAGATACATGTCAAAGAAAATAACAAATTCAAGACGATAAAAGCCCACATTCAATTTACAATAAGTAGGTAATCGTATTTACAATAAAACATTCAGTCAAATAAATAGGAAAAACAAAAATCAGATTAGTGTATAAAAAAAATCAAGAATAATCTATTACAATTAAATTGAATAAAAATTGTGTAAAACAGATTAATAATATGTCATCTTATTGTCTGTGAATGATCAATAATAAAACAGAATGTCAAATATAAATAAAAAAGAGAAAAAAATTACAATAAACAAATTGTTATAAAAATGTCCGTAATAATATGTCATCTAATTGTAAAATGAAATGTCAAGGATAAAATTTATAATTATGCTAGAAATAACAAAAAAAATAACAAAATTTAATCAAAGTGATATTATAAAACAAAAAAAAAAACAATTGACAACATATCATTAAAATTCATTTTAATCTAAAACAATAATATTATGGTTATCGCTTGTCATCTAGGTATTCCTCGACGCTGTAATAGCCCTTCCTCAGTAAATATGTCTTCAATTTGTTTTTAAATAAGTTCGCGCTATTTATGCTTTTAAATTCTAATGGAAGCTTGTTGTATATAAATACTGATTGGTACCTAGGACTGTGATGAACTACATTTAGTTTTGGTTGGATTGTGTTAGGCAAGTCTTTCCTACGTGTATTAATTCTAACATTTCGTTGTTCATCAGTTTCAAATTTGTGCAAGTTCTTGACGAAACTGGTTAGCAGTACCAGTATATAAATACATGGCACTGTTAAAATATTGAGTTCTATAAAGTGAACTCTGCATGAATCTGTCTGTTTTAAACAGAGCATTGTCCTTAAAGCTCTTTTTCGAATTACAAATGCCGAGTGGATATTGTACTTAAAGCTGTTGCCCCAAAACTCAATACTATATCTAAGCCTAGACTCAACCAATGCAAAGTAAACCATCTTAAGCTGGGCCAAGGTCAGTTCTTCCCTCAGGCTTCTGATTGCATAGCATGCAGAGCTAACGGACTTAGTGACAAACGATGTCTCAACCTTCCAGTTTAATAATGCATCAATGTGAACACCTAAGAATTTTACGTAGTCAACCATTTCAACTCTGTTACCACATGACGAAATCTCGAGACTAGCGTTGTTCCGCACGTTCGACTTGAATAATACACATTTTGTTTTTTTTACATTGAGCTTAAGGTTGCTTGTAGCAAACCAGTGTTCAAAAACTTTTAATAAGCTATTAATGTTAAGCTCTAAATTATCTAAGTTATTTGCAGGCACTATTGCATTAGTGTCATCCGCAAAAACGAGCCTAAAGTCTGTGAAACGTTTTTTTATGTACTCAATTAAATCATTAAGGAAAAGAATGAAGAAAATTGGACCCAGAACAGATCCCTGAGGGACACCTCTTAATACCGTCATTAAATTGGAGTTCAATATTTTTTGTTCCTCATCCGCTACTGTTTTAATCTCTACAAATTGACGTCTATTATGCAAATAAGACCGAAATAGCTTCATAACGTTATCCCTTATACCATAATGTTCCAACTTGGCCAGCAAAATTTCATGGTCCACCGTGTCGAAGGCAGAACTGAGGTCCAGAAATACACCTGCCACCTTATGTTTGTCATTAAGATGGCAAATAACCTCATCGACTAATGCCTCAACAGCATCGGCGGTTCCCAATGATTTTTGATAGCCAAATTGTTGTCCGTTTAAGATGCTATGCATTCGTAAGTGTTTCATAAGCCTGTCCTTCATAATCTTTTCAAAAATCTTTGATAGTACAGGCAATAAGGAAATGGGCCTGTAGTTGCCAGGATCCGTT
The DNA here is from genome assembly GCA_943138885.2 of Tholera decimalis. Taxonomy (NCBI): domain Eukaryota; kingdom Metazoa; phylum Arthropoda; class Insecta; order Lepidoptera; family Noctuidae; genus Tholera; species Tholera decimalis. The sequence continues at coordinate 15,104,394 of OW964551.2, forward strand.
TTTGAACCTTTCTTAAAAATTGGAATTACTCTTGCAATTTTAAACTGATCAGGGAACAGGCCTTCCTCAATACAGTTATTATAAAGTGATGCTAGTGGAGTTGCCAATATGTCAATATTATCTTTAATGATAGTCAGGGGGATGTCGTCATAACCTGTAGACGATTTATTGACCATATTTTTAACCATGTTGAAGATTTCAAAGGGTGTGACTGCCTCAAAACTCATGTTAGAGTTTACTTTGCTGACACTTTCAGTCAAATATGTAATAGCCAATTTATGATCACACGCTTTAAGGCGAACATTGTTGTCAAACCTTGTTGAAAAAATGTTAGCTACGTCTACAGCATTATTAATAATTGTATTGTCTATCTTTAAAATAATTTCGTCATTATCTAGGTTTTTCGTCACATTAAATTAAATTAAATTAAATTAATCTTTATTTGGAACAAAAAACACATGTTACATAATTATATTAACGATAATAGCTACATAAGTTATAAACTGTGTTGTAGCTGTAGTGTGTAAATGTAGTTTAATAAATAAAAATATAGGATAATTGCTATAAATGGAAGTTGTAGTATGGAAGGAAATTATGCAGCCTCTATAATTTTACAAGATTTTCTAATTCCTCATACGTAAGCGTGTACAGCCATTCACTGATGAGTTTTTTGCAGTTTCGGGAAGTATGGGGATAAATGTTGAGTACCCTATTTATTTTATTATATAAAGAGGGAGCACAAAACTTGTATTGACGACGCACTGTACGACTGCGAGCCAATTGGGTTTGACAGACTATGTCGGACCTCCGTTTACGTCTACTCAAATTGGGATCAAAGGTAAGTTCGGAATGTTTTCGGAGAAGAGTATTTAGGATAAAGGAATGCCTAACTGTAGGTAATTTCAGCATAGCGTACAGTTCACTAGTAGGGAAAAGAATAGGCTTGCGTGCCATAACTTTGAGCACAGCTCTTTGTGCCCTCTCCAGGCGCAGTAGCAAACATTTCCCAGCATTACCCCAAGCTGCCACACAGTATGTGACGATGGAGTGAGCTAGCGCGAAATAGACAGTCTTAAGGGTGGACATATCAGCAGAATTTCTTAATTTTTTAAAAACGTAAATAAGTTTTCGTACCCTGGTAACCAGCGCATTGACATGGAGTGAACATGTCAATGCACTGTTTATCAGGACACCAAGATATTTAATGTGGTCTGTGCGCATTATTTTGGTACAACTACAGCTAGCATTTAAAGCTAAATTACATGTGTGAGCTAAAAGGCTAAAATGAGAAGCAGGTTGGGATGAAATTTTAGGACTAAACGTAATAAATCTGGTCTTATTCAAATTTAATGTGAGAAGATTTTGTGATAACCATTTCATTGTATCCCGTAAGGCATTTTCTGCTAATCGGTGAGTCTCGGTCCAATCTCTGCCATTCACCAGTATTACTGTATCATCAGCATACGTAATGATCTTACCGTTGGGAGAGGTGAGTTTACATAGCTCATTAATATATATAAGAAACAGAGTTGGGCCAAGGACACTACCCTGCGGGACTCCATATCTTAGAAACATTTCTTTGCTGGTGTGATTATCAATTTTGACTATCTGCGACCGGTCATTAAGATAACTATTGAATAATGATAGGGATATGCCTCTAATACCAATAAGATCAAGTTTTTTGAGCAAAAGGGGGACAGAGACAGTGTCAAACGCTTTAGATAGGTCGAGAAAAATTGCAATAGTCTTTTCTTTGCTATTCAAATTCTGAGCCACTGTATTTAATAAGTCTAAAACAGCATCTTCTGTATTTTTACCAGCTCTAAACCCATACTGATTGTCAGCGAGTATATTATGCGATTTAAGATAATCAAGCAGTCTTTTGTTAATTACTTTTTCGAGTAGTTTAGAGAAGGTACTCAGAACTGAAATTGGTCTATAGTTGTTGACACTGCCTCCGTCTCCACCCTTGTATATGGGATGGACCAAGGCCCGTTTAAAAACCGTTGGAAAAGCTCCAGATGATAAAGCGAGGTTAAACACGTGACAAATGATCGGTACAAGAACATCCCTGGCAGCACTAATCAGGGTAGCAGGGATGCCGTCGCAACCCACAGCACTATTCAATTTGAGGCCAAGAATGAGACGTTCAATCTCATCGCAATCTGTGCAGAAAATCGCCATGGAATTAGGATACGGGCTAGTATTATCACTGTTGGCTGGCGTCATAGAAATATTCGGTAATATCCGAGAGGCTAGGTTGCGCTGTCGATTGACTATTTTCCAAATCACCCTACTAGAATCTGGTGCCATTTCTATTTGTTTTCTGACACTGTTCCTTTTTGCACAACTTAACACTTTCCTATAAGTTCTTATATAATTGTTACGATATTTAACTACTGAATTGTCGCATTGCGTCTTGTCCACTGTGTATAGGAAACGTTTTACTTTGCTAGCTATTTTAATTCCTTTGGTTATCCATTTGGAACATTTACTTCTGTTAATGTACCTCTTTCTTTACCGAGTAAAAGAACTGAATCTTTTGTCGAAGTGCACATATGTGAAAGTCATCCATTTCTTTCTTAGGGCGGCCTGATCTGTGTTTGCCAGGGGTTTCAAATTTGCCATCATTTTGTAGCCTTCATCTACAATACGCCTCACTGTACTCTCAGATTTTCCTGAAAGAAAGATTTATAAAAATGTAATATCTAACAGAAAATAGATAGCACTATTTTTAATTTCAAACATGTTTTAACTCTTACATATTTAAAATCAGCGATAAATTTGATCACCCGAAAGTATCAAAAGTTCTGGTCGCACTACAATATGGCCTATTTATATTTGCAATCTAACCTATTAATACGCAATGTAAACAATCCTTATTTAAGTCTTAAAATCGTATATTTAGTAAATTTTTAACTTCTGGTAGATAAAAACAAACAGTAACACGATTACATACCTGTCATAGCTGCTGTTCGGGCATAAATATCATCCAACTTTGATAAAATATGTCCAGCTTGGTGTTCTAACAAACATCACTGATACACTTTAAAAAAATCGGTTGTCTGTAAAGTCGGTTTACTGACGATAGTTGAACGTGACAACGTCATAAGAAAATACTGATGGAATGGTTGGTTGCTATAAACAATTGACACCACATTCACTTTTCACTGCACTTCATACTTGACGAAAACATGTAAATGTATTATTGTATAGCAGCTGTCCACGCGGACGCATCGCTCACTCAAGTAGGAGAGAGACAGATGTCGAACTCTGCCGAACGCGGAGGCCGATTATGCCACTTTGTCGCTCGTTCCGCGCTCTCGCTTGCACTTCAAGCCTTAAATGGAACGCCTCAGAGCGAGGTAACGCCGCATGAGTCATGTATTTTTGTGCGTGCAGCCAGCTTCATCGAATTATAAGACGTTGTCACGTCAAAATAATTTCACGAGCACCACTCCTGCTTGTTTTCTTCATTTTTAACGCGTTCCTTCGAAGTTATATCTACGTAGATTTGAAAAGGAATAAAAAATGCAAAAGTTATTGAGCTACAAATCAAGTCGATGACAGTCAATGACATTCGATGTACTATGATTTTGTGTTGCCCTACTTTTGAATAATGTTAGTTCCTCAAACCTTATTTTCATGACTTTATAGACAGAGTTTATGTTTGCGTCACTATGTTCAGGGACGGGGTCTGGATTCGTTGTCATACTATTCTCATTCGTTATTTTTGTTACGTTATTGGTTCCAAAATTTTGAAGAACAATATAATTTAATGGGTCATTTTCAATAATTTTATCTTCTTTCTGGTAATTGTTAGTTTTCTTCTCTTCTGTAATTGTTTAATTTTTTTCCATTGTTGTGTTTTGTTTTTCCATTAGTAAATCAAAGGAAAATGGCAGAACTTCATAGAACGCTGGCATTCAACTTTTTTAGTTTCTACAGAAATAAAAGTGGCATGGTTTGATAGGGAATATTATGAGCTTTTATTAAAAAATAAATTAAAAAATAATGACAATGGGGTTAAAGAGAAATCTTAATTTTTCTAAAGGTGAGGTTAAGTACAATAATGTTAGTACTTTCATAGGTTCTTCAACCTCTATTACTATTTTAACGCATAAATGTTTAATTGAATACATCATATTGCTAATTATGCTTTATAATTACTTGTTGAAGTTTATTTAGTTCTATGATTTACCACTGATCATATTATACCTAATGACAGTTTACGTAGTGTATTACATTCTCTTTGGTTTACGTGTACTCTGTCAGTTTTAATTAAACTCTGTAGTTACAGAAAACTCAGGAGACTTTAGAGACTCACTTATCGGAATCTAAGCATATTATTGAGGTTAATTACCTAAGGTTGATATGATTATTGTAGGTAGGTACAATAAAAAACCAGTATTTAATCATAAAATTTTATTAATGCTCATCATCATATATTAGCAAGATATTATCTAAGAAAGGTGCAGGGGGAGACAGGCTATCTTGATGCCGTGCCCATGCCAAGTACCAGATTATTAACATGATATGGGCACAGCATCCTACTGTTCTTCGTCCAACAATGCAATTGCAACAGTATTGCTTTATAGCTTCCCGGTCACTTAGAGAGCTGTCAATCAAAATATAAACAAAGTATATCTTTCTTCCTACATGTCTAGACTTAATTCTTCCCCGTAAAATCCACAATGTGTTTGATGTTCACAGCTCTTCCAGTAGACTCCTGTCAACCTCCCTGCATACTTCTATTATATAGGTGCAATTTGCCCTTACGTGCTCTCCATAATAGGAACGCGATTGCTTGATTTGATAAGTTCCAAGAGAAATTAATATTAGTTCACTATATGATAGCCGGGGAAAATCTGTGAGGTTATTATTTTCAACAGTCACGCTTACAAAATCAGCTCGTCTTCTGTTTAGTTGATTAATATTGACAAAATCAGATAAATAGTTGTTCACAAACATGTTCGCATTCATGATACTTAAGATTTCTCCGGCATCATTTCTATTAGTTATTGGAGAGTGAAAGCAATTAATTAATGCAGCAGCTATTTTAAAATCATTACATGTTTTGAGGCCAAGTTAAAATATTCCTGCCTAAATAATTTAAAATCTCTTTTAAACCTACCATTGACAGCTTCTACAACCCATCTAGAAATAGTAACTGACCTAGATTTGTTTGCTGCTAGTGTCGATAATTGCGTTTCACCCCTCTGTAATGAAGCTGGAACATGGGTTTTATAACCACAAGCATTCAGTAATGGCAAGGCATCTCTGAAACCCCTATGCAGTACAAAAGCATCACCTTCTTGAATATGTCTGCGTAAATAACTATTTTTGTTTTCAAATTCCCTTTGCATTATAGCTGCATCTGATGTTGTAGCTGGATACGGGCCCAGAACATCTATAATATAACCATCAGTACATACTAACATAAATGGTTTCACTAGGTTTCTATATTTATGTAAGCTGTAAGTATTTTTTTGATACAGATAATTAGAACTTTTTTGGATATAGCAATATGTACCATCAGCTATGACTATAGGGTTTTCCTGACCAGCACTTTGAACTCCAAACAATCCTCGGGGTATCAAAAGATTTCTCTGTATCATTTGTTCTCTTGATATATGTGCTACACCCAAGTGAGATGGAACGAAATTATTATATAATAGTTCTCGAACCATTGACATCAACACCTCCAAAGTTCTCCTCCGTATTTGAAATAATGTTGCCAACCTTTCATTGGGTTCACCTGTCTTCAGTTTCATTAAGAATGCAGCGAGAGCTGTTTTACCTCTTCGTATTTCATTTATGGCAGGTATTTCATTTAATAATTGATTGAATTGATCTTTTGTGTAGCCAATCCAGTGACGTACATGATGGTCTTCTATATTATTTATATTTGAAAAATCTAGTGCATTAACATTTGTGCTCTTTAAATGCAACATATCTTGTATATGCCTTGCATTAAATTCATTTGAATAAGCACGAATACCAGCTTGAAAGTCCCACGTTTCTGTATATAAATGGTTACTGCACACACGACTATTCATTGGTACATAATAATTAAACTGTACAAGCAGCATTTTTCTTGTTGCAACTGGTAGCCTGTATCTTTCACTCCCCTGACAACCTTCAATAATGCACCTTGACCCGCAGTCTACAGCTCGGATATAATCAGGCAACACAATTGTCTCCTGTCTTCTAGATACGGGTTGAATTACAAGGTCAGGTTGAGCCTGATCTTCAACAACAGGTTCGAGATAATGGTCAACATCAGATGCAGGTTCATTATCATCTGCATCAGGTTCAGGCAGAATTTCAACATTAGGTTGAGGGCTAGTTTCAAGGTAACGTTGAGGCGGACTTTCAGAGTCAAGTTGGGGCACAGGTTCATTATCAGGTGGACCTTCAGAAGTTTCAGAGTCAAGATGAGACCGTCCACTCGAGGATGTGGATGCCCTACATACAAAATGACGAGAAGCTTTGTCTGCTCTCACCCAGCAACGGTGACAGACATTGTTTGTAATCCGCAGCTGCAACAATAAAACATTTATGTAAAACATACTTACACAAGTAGATTTTATATAAGTCTAAACATATTATAAAATAAATTACTCATCAAGTACAACTATGTAAACCATGTCAATAAGAACTTATATATTATAACTTCAATTATTATGAAATGGTGCTTATTATACAAACAACAAAAAAAAATATATGCAAGCTAATCCCAGCAAAATAAAATGATCAATACTTAAATACAAGAATATAGTTTTCAGAGATTAAAATAATGCAATAACATATAATAGTAAAACCTTAGCCATGTTCTAGTATGGTTCTGTAATATATTTTTGATACTCCTAACCCTTAAATACATTCAGTCATCATAAACAAACCAACAAGAGGGGCAGGGTAACTATTTTCAAAGTCAAAGTGAAAATAATGTATCAGGATCAGATTATGCGACAATATATCTATGTATTTTATGCTATGCTGCTGAGACACAATTGTTGCCAGTGAGATCAGAATGTAAATGTTATGTAATGAATCTAAGCTTGTTTTGAAAAGAGTAAAAAACCACATTGGAATCCAGTGCATAGTTTAAAAGATCTAAGCGTACAAACAGCAGAAGTGACTTTGTTTTATACTATGTAAAGATGTTTAATAATTAACTTAGTTGTAGGGGTAATATCCATTCTCGAATCACATTATATATGCCTCGTTCTCTGTCTGAATCAGTCCATAATTGGTGATTTCTTGAACGTGCTGTAGAAGATCCACAATTGACACAAACCTATCGGTGCCCAACGGTACAAGAAGGTGGATGTGGTTCAGGCATATTATGTACTTGATTTAAATAGTTGGTTACAAGTACCCAACAATCACTACATAAAAAATCCTGATTGCTCACCTAAAAAAATAAAATTGAAATAAGGTTCAACTAAAAAAAAACAATCGAAATGTTAACTCATCAAATATTTCATAAAAATGAACTTACAGGCTCAGGAGAAATCCAGGAGCGGATGACCGATAGAATGGATTCATCTTCCAAAGCATGTGTTGTTATCGTACTGCAACGATTTGTAGATATTCTACAGTTTACGCAGCGGTCCATGTTTGACATCACGTTGACTCGTAATTATAAACACAAACAAATGGGAGAGATGATTATAATACACTAGCTGACCCGCCACGACTTCGTTCGCGTGGTATCCCCCTACCCAACCGATACCACTACCCCTATCCTACCGATACCCTACCCATACCTTACTCTACCCCTACCCTACCCAAACCCTACACTACCCTACCCTACCCCGACACCTACCCTTCCCCTACCCTACCCCTACCCTAATCCTACCCTAACCCTACCCTACCCCTACCCTACCCCTACCCTACCCCTACCCTACCCCTACCCTACCCCTACCCTACCCCTACCCTACCCCTACCCTACCCCTACCCTACCCCTACCCTACCCCTACCCTGCCCCTACCCTGCCCCTACCCTGCCCCTACCCTGCCCCTACCCTGCCCCTACCCTGCCCCTATCCTGCCCCTACCCTGCCCCTACCCTGCCCCTACCCTGCCCCTACCCTGCCCCTACCCTGCCCCTACCCTACCCCTACCCTGCCCCTACCCTGCCCCTACCCTGCCCCCTACCCTGCCCCTACCCTGCCCCTACCCTACCCCTACCCTACCCCTACCCTACCCCTACCCTACCCCTAACCTAACCCTACCCTACCCCTACCCTACCTTGAAATTTTTCCTGAATTTTCTTTGCTATAAACCTCACGAAGCCCGAGACCTTTCCAACGAATGCAAAACCGTGGAAATCGGTTCGTGCGTTCTGGAGTTATAGCGTCAGGAAGGAAAACCCGACTTATTTTTATATAGTAGACTATCGTAAGCAATATCAGTGTCCAAGATAGAGCGCCAAGGTCAGTCGTAAAAGTAGGAAACGTCGAGGTCCAAGTCTTGCAACGGTTGTTCAGAAAGGTGGGAGTCTTCGAAATCCAAAGGCAAGCCAGGTCATTGTAAAAATCCACGTATTTGGGAGCACAAAACATTCAAACCAGCACAACAGTAGCGAACTAGTGAATAAACGTGAAATGTCATCTTACAAAGTGTCATGAGTTTTAGTGTTGCCAATAAAAATAAAATCGGAACATTAAAAAAAATACATTTGATTTCTTAATTAGATCAAGTCCTCGTAAACTGTTTACATATTTTTTTATGATTTTATTTCATTAATTATGCACTAACAAGCAAAACATTGTGTAAATTAATTAATTTTATTTTTTATGTTTCAATGACATTACTATCATATGGTATGACAAAACCAAAAAGCCTTGTATCTGAAGTATCGGGAGTAATAAATAAAAGGACGTCAACTTGTAGCGAGCGTATATTGCGAACTGAGCTGTTACAATGATGTAGGCTTATTTATACGTGATCTTATTTACTAATTTCTTATGTGGGTAAACCCAAATATATTACAATCCTCCACCTTAAATAATGCATATCCTAAATTTATAAAACTAAATTAAACAAAATGTAAACCTTAACATTAACTATTTTATATCTTACAACTGTTACAACGTTATACAAACATAAATGAAATAGGAACTTAGTCTTCAATAGCTACCAGTATAACTTCATTCAACAATTAATGAAATAAGTAAGAACTAAACATTTAGCTATCACTATATTGGGGCGGTCTTTTTAAGCGACACGCTCGTACCGGACGGGGCCGGACTACTTCTGGAACAGCATCCTCGGATTGGGAAACTATCAGCCGCTCCTCAGGACTGGGTACATTACTGAGAGGTACTGATCCAGAAGCAGGTGTAGACGGCAACTCAACGGTAGTCGCGGTTCGAACCGGACTGAACTCCCTCACGCTCCGAGGGCTCCGAGTCTCTCCGGGGACTGACGCTGGCTTCGTCACTTCGGGATGGACTGGTCAATGTGTCTATGACTTTCTTTGCCTGAACAGTCCATAACTTTATAATCTGTAGTACCCATTTTATCTACTACCTGCCCCGGACTCCATTTTTCATTTCCCCTATATTGTCTCATCCATACTTCATCTCCTATCTCTAAAGAACGTTTGACGTCCGTTCCTACTTTCTGTTGTCGTTCCTGAGCCTTCCTAACTTTATTTTCTATATTTGGTTTTAATACATCTAATTTGGTACGTAAATTCCTACCTAGCATCAATGTGGCTGGACTTTCCCCTGTTGAACAGTGCTCCGTATTACGGTAATGCAAAAGGAAGGTATTTAAAAATAAATTAATGTTTTCATTTTGTTTAAAAGCTTTTTTTATAATTCTTTTAACCGATCGCACTGCATTTTCTGCCGCCCCATTCGCGGAGAAAACGTGATCTACACCCTGACTAGCCAAAAAGTCGGCCATATCCTTGCTTGTGAACGGTGGTCCGTTATCTGAGACTATTTGTCTCGGTAAACCCCATCTAGAAAAAACTTCGTTAAGTTTTTCAATCGTAGAACTAGCCGCCGTACTAGGCACAGGAAATACTTCTAACCATTTAGTTCTAGCGTCAACCATAACTAAATACATTTTTCCGAAAATAGGCCCTAGAAAATCAAGATGAACCCTCGCCCACGGTCTAGAAGGCCAGGGCCACGGCGTGACCGCGTGCCGCTGCGGCGCATCCGCCTCCCCCGCGCACACCGCGCACTCCCTGCACGTAGCCTCAATCGCCTCGTCTATGCCCGGTCACCAAACATAACTCCTAGCTGACGCCTTCGTCTTAACTATGCCCATATGAGGTTCATGTAATTCCTGTAGTACCCTGGCTCGACTACTTGCAGGAATCACTACCCTGTGCTCCCACATAACGCAGCCTAGCTCCTCGTACAGTTCCTTACGACGGTTAAAATACGGCTGTAATTTTCGAATATCATTATCTGTTGGCCACATACCACGAATATAATTTAAAACCCTACCTAACATTGGATCTATCATAGTTTGTTGTTTAATTGTATTATAATCTAATAACAATGCATTCTGTGCAAAATGTAAATACGTTTGCTCGGGGACCCGCAGTGACTCATCGCTACTGCACGGAACCGGCAGTCTCGACAGCCCGTCCGCACCGTTTTGTTTAGTGTTTACATATTCAATATCGTACGTATAAGCGGATAAAATAATTGCCCAGCGTTGTAATCTACTCGCGGCCATCGCTGGTACACCGTGTTTTGGTCCAAATATACTTACTAACGGTTTGTGGTCGGTTCGCAAGACAAATCGTCGACCATAAACATACTGATGTAATTTTTGTAAACAAAATACGATAGCTAACGCCTCCCGACCTATTTGTGAATAATGTTTCTCGGCGTTATTCAATGCGCGTGACACATACACTACCGGGCGGTCGTGGCCGTCGGCACCCAGCTGTGTGAGTACACCGCCTATGCCCCGCGCGCTCGCGTCGCATGTCAACACTAACGGCTTGTTTGGATCATAATGAGCTAATACCTCTGCGCCTACTAATATTTTTTTAACTTTTGCAAACGCCCTTTCACACTCCGCACTCCATCTCCACATGACCTCTTTTTTAAAAGTTCATACAGTGGTGATAAAAAAGTACTCATATTCTTAACAAATTTAGCATAAAAATTAACTAAACCTAAAAAGGATCGCAACTCTGAAATATCTTTTGGCCTGGGAATTTTTATTATTGCTTTTATTTTATCTGAATCTACTTTGACCCCATCTTTTGATATGACATAACCTAAGTATTTGACTTCATTAACCATAAATAAACATTTACTCCTTTTTAGCTTCATACCGTGACTCTGTAACCGCTGGAACACCTTTTCTAACGTTTCTAAGTGATTATCCTGTGTTCCCGCCGTTCCGATGATGATATCATCTAAAAATACTTCTACCCCCGGAATATCACTAAGTAAATTCGACATAATACGCTGGAAGATGCCCGGACTAGAAGACAACCCAAACACAAGTCTATTGTACTTAAAAAGACCTCAATGTGTGTTTATTACAGTTAAATCTTTAGTATTATCCAATTCAATCTGGTTATAAGCAAGGGACAAATCAATTTTTGAAATGTGTAGCACCGTTTAAGCTCACTAAGAAATCATCTATCTTGGGTAAAGGATATCAATCGACCAGTAAGACAGGATTTAAAGTTATTTTGTAATCAGCACAGATACGGAGTCCTCCGTCCACTTTACGTACCGGTACTAAAGGCGTCGCCCAGTCCGAGCACTCGACGGGCTCGACGATGCCCGCGCGTAGCATGGCGTCCAGCTCCGCATCGACCTGACCCCTCAGAGCGTAAGGCAGCGGCCGCGCGCGGCAAAACACCGGCCTCGCGCCCTCCCGCAACCGGAGCGTTGCCTTGCCGCCTGTGTACCGGCCCAGTCCCTCGCTGAACAATTCTTTATACCTGTTCAACAAACAATCCAGTAAGGAAGTCGTACCCCCGTCTATCACAAACAGTTCTAGATATTTTATTTTACCTTTGTATTGAACTTTCGGTCTTATAACCCCTAGTGGTCTTATATTGCTACCATCATAAAATTTTAACACTAAATTAAATGGTTCAATTACTCTATTGTTAAAAAGTTTATCATATGTTTTCTTACTGATACATGAAATCGCCGAGCCCGTGTCTAGCTCCATTTTACATGTTTTATCATCAATCAGTAATGATAAACTCACCGGGTTGTAGCCGCTCAAACATAGTTGATGAAGTTCTTCCTCCAGCTCGTCTGAACTGGAGTCACCCGCTCCTGCCCTCGGATGGTCGCTCGTGGTGGCATCCACATGGTTCACGCCGCGCCTCTTCCCTCTGTCACTGTTCGCCTCCGTCCGCGGACAAACACGCCTCAAATGTCCGCTTTGTTTGCATTTGCTACAAACAAAATGCTTATAGCGGCACTCCTCCTTGCTGTGTCCGCGCCAGCCGCACGCCGTGCAGCCCCCGGCGCCCTTCTCGGTTACCCGCGCCGAACGCCCGTGGTTCGTTCGTTGGTCCACTGCATGGTCCGCAAACTGGCCGCGCCCACGCTTTGCTCGCAGTGTTCACGATTGCCGATGCCTCCGCTTTCTGTTCCACGACTGCCGCATCCCGCTCGGCCGCCTCCAGCCCAACCGCCAATTTGACTGCTCCTGAGTATGTCAAATTGTCTTCTGCAAACAACCTTTGTCTGATGACGTCACTTTTCACACCGCATACGAACTGGTCACGCAAATTATCCTCCAAGTTTGCACCAAACTCACAAGTTTTCGAGAGTTTCTTTAACTCGGTCAGATATTGTGTTACTTTCGTCGTCTTTCTGTCTTCTTTGTCTGAACCGGTAGCGTTCCGCCATGACCGCAGGTTTCGGTTGTAGGTGATTTTTCAAAATTGTAACGGCCTCTTCGTACGTTATATCCCCTGGTTTTCTTGGATTGCACAGCGTGCTCAGCAATTCGTACGTCTCAACACCTACGCCCGTGATCAGCATAGGCAGCCACATGTCCTTCTCGACCTTATTGACCTTGAAAAACATCTGCAACCGCTCCTCGTACAAAGTCCAGTTGCCTGACTTCGCATCAAAATCGCGAATCTTTCCGACTCCGCCGACCGACATTTCCCTCGAATAATTGCAGACAAACTTCGATGATTACGCACAAATAGTGATCCTCGTCGCCACTGAAGTATCGGGAGTAATAAATAAAAGGACGTCAACTTGTAGCGAGCGTATATTGCGAACTGAGCTGTTACAATGATGTAGGCTTATTTATACGTGATCTTATTTACTAATTTCTTATGTGGGTAAACCCAAATATATTACAGTATCCATCGCCTTAAAAACAAAGACTGGTCGGCTCTGTGTTAAACTAAATCAATCCAGTTACTCATATTTACCGAGATTTTATCCCTATTTTAATAATAAAGTTAATCTAGCCATCGATACATAAAAATAAGCAGTTTTTTTAATAAAAACTTTTTTGCAAAAAATAAAACCGACTTCCATATCAAAACTCTACAAAGCCAAAAATAATTTTAATTTCGGTAGTCGGTGTTATTGGTTTTGTATTTTTTTTTTCACACCGCCTTCCGAAATTAAAATTATTTTTGGCTTTGTAGTGTTTTGATATGGAAGTCGATTTTATTTTTTTCAAAAATTATTTTCGCGCTTTTTAGTGGGTCAGTTTGTAATTAATCTAGTTACAAAAGCCAAAATGTCAACTACTTATCACCTTCACCAGCAGAGTAAACGAATAGATCATCAATGTAAATTTTTTTTTCAGACTTTTGTCTATTTTTCCGAAACGACTTGTCCGATTTCGATAAAATTTTCATGGGACCATTTGGAAAGTATACCCTTTCCAACAAAAAAGAATTTTTCAAATCGGTTGATCAGCGACGGAGCTATGCCCGAACAAACATTAAAAAAAAAACAAACATCCGAATTGAGAACCTCCTCCTTTTTTAGAAGTCGGTAAAAAATAGCTTTGAATTCTGTACCTTTTCAAAATTAGTAATGCCAAAAAATGCCATCTCCTTTGCGTTCAAATCTAATAAATCGGCTGTTACAGACTTTAAAATAGGATGCTCTCTGTTAGTTTCTAAATTTTTGTGATATCTGTAATAGGTAATTTTTAATTAAACAGTAGGTCAGTCAGCACCAGATATATCTTAGCATCGAAGGTCACCAAAAATATAAAAAAATGTGTTACTGTAATATCCGATTTCCATAAACTCAATTTGATCTACGTAACTAGAGTTATCATATTTTTGTTAGCACCCAAAGTGTTCAATAAATATACAAAGCCACGTGCAAGGCTTGAAACCAGTTTAAAATTAACCGGTTAAACGTTATAAAACGGTTTTATCGTTTAAATAAACGATAAACCGTTTTATAACGTTATTCGAAGTCAAAACGTTAAAAGAGCGGTATTGAAAACCCTAATTAACCGGTTTATTCCGAGATAGCCAAGCAGACACGCGGAGGCGGGGCGCACGCGGCGGGTTAGGTATCGTTTTTGAACCTTTAGCACGGCTGCGCACTGAAGTTAGGTGACAAAAACCGTTCATAACCGGTTAATTCAACAATACATCTTTACGAACTTTTGTTGCCTAAACCCGGTTAATAGTGGTTAAGGGTAGAACAAAACCGAAAGGAAAGGTTCCCTATGTACTTATACCCTATCCAGATTACGAAAAAATAAAATGTAAACAAACAAACCAATGGTTCTCAAACTTTGTTTTCATTAACCGACTGTACATTAAAAAGGTATGTTGTGGTAATGAGTTAATTACTCGAAAATACTTGTGTTTTATCTATGTTGGTACTGTTATTTTTTTCAAAATATTACATGGACAGCGAAGAAAATATGAAAAAAAATCAAGCATTTCATTTAAAATATATTTATTCAGAATCTAAATCTGTATCAGAGCTTTCACTATCACCCACATGAATTATGAAATGATCAACCACATCATCAATTATCCCATCAATTTTCAACATTTTCTGTTCCTCTTTTATGACATGGTCAATGCACATTTTCCAATTTTCAGCTGTTATGCTTTTGATTGCATCAGCTAACAATATTTTTACTTCATTTAATTTAAATGACTTATTATGTCTAGCAACATAGCCTTTGACCTGGGCCCATATCAGCTCAATTGGATTTAGTTCACAGTGGTAAGGTGGAAGCCTAACCACTGTGATACCGTTTTCTTGAGCCATATCATCAATAATGTAACTTTGGTATTTGTCTTTTTCTTTTTTAATTTTTTCTATTAATTGTGCTTTAACTTCTGAATGGTCAAAGGGTATATTTTTCTCAAGTCGCCATTTTTGTAATTCATCTTTTTTGTTAGCCATGGTAGGTACTTTTTCCTTCCTACGGGAATGGTAAGGTGCATTGTCTATGACAACAATAGAGGTTGGTTCTAAAATGGGGAGTATTTTGGTAAACCATTTTTCATAATTGTATGAATCCATTTCTGAATGATAATCTCCTTCGGTCTTCTTAGCTTCAAATATTAAGTCACCTCCTTCCAAAAAGCCTGTATCTGATCCTGTAAACAAATATAATAAAGTACAAATCCAATTCAGAAAGTTTTTATTTTTCAGTAGTTGACCTGGCAAAAACAGCAAAACACAGAAACAGGAATTCTTACACATAATTATAATTTGTACAAAACATAGAATGGTGATTGTATTAAACATGTTGACATAGAGGTCTGTTCATTTACAATAGAATCATTATAAACTATCATAATGCATCTATGTAAAAGAAGCAAAAGTAGTGTGTTCGGATCAAAGTATGTGACAATCTGTAGTTACTATAAATATGGGAATCAGATGTTATGTACATAATTATGCGAGTATTATTAATGGAGAACTTACCAATATGCAATATTATCAAGCGTTTGCCTTTACCGCTTGGATTTTTTAATCCCATTGATAGGCCTTCACGGTGAGCTTCTTTTACAGACATTATTGTTTGGTCTTGCCATACTTTGCTCATAGTGTGTCCTGTAACAAGGTCAGAATAGATATATATAAAAAAATTATACTATGCTTGTTGGATCTCCAAGAATTGGATGGTTAGAAAGTGAATAATAAAAATTGTAAATATTGTTGATTACTAAAATTATAGCTAACCTTCATTAAGCCAAGTTTCGTCCGTATAATATATCTTTCTCCCTTCAGCCCTCATTCGAACAATCTCATGCAAATATTTAATTCTCCAGCGGACAATATCATCCCGATCCAATAATGCACTGTTTCTGCTGCGTTTCACATATTTCATTTGTAGTTTTTGGAAAACTTTAAATCAGAAGAGCCTTCTCTAGTTAAAACAATGCAATATGGCATTTTACCTAGCAAACTAAAGTTTGGGAAAGTGAACAAATAATCAACGAGAGACCATTTTTGAAATTCAGTTACTTTGTGACGACTTTACGTAACATTTCCACACAATGTCGACACGTAATCATAACTTTGTAACTTGTTGTGACGAAAATATTTTTCACATAACAAAGAATATTTTTCATTATTTATCGATAGTACGGTTTATTACTGCTAAAATAGTTTGTTATTAAGTATTCAACTTTATTATTGCATTCAAATAATGGAATGGTTAATTATGATATTAATGTGGGGCATTGATACATTTCAACCTATCCCACTAATTTACACGATGAATTTAAATTCCCATTAAGATTTGAGTATTGAAAACCATAATAATCAATAAAAACAAAATCAGTCATCCTTCAAAATGTTAGATTAAAGTAGGAACACACCATTTATCATGGTTATAACCATTTTCATTTTCTTTTTGGTAAAATGTAAGTACTTAAGTTCTAACCGTATCAAATAACACATCACAATGAGAACATAATTTTTCTGGCATACACTGATAACATATTTTTCAATGCTGTTCTCTAAGAATACAGCTATGCAAGCAGCGCTGTAGAGCGCGAAATTCAAATTTTCATTGATTAATGATTAATCATAAAAAAATCATGAATACAACCAAAACAAAAAGTAACGATATCGGTGTTTGCATTTTCAAGAGCATCATTAGTGGTGGGTAGTTGATTGTTAAAGAAGCCAATATAAATTTCTTTCAGTGACTTCGGATTTTTGCAGCAAATGTGATGTGTGTGGCAGTAGTTTAAGTATTTTGATACGGTTTAGGATTGCCAGCTCCACAACTCTAACATCGACGTGAGTTGAGTGACCATCATAAATAATAAGAATCGGGCGCTCTTCGCCCAGACTTGTGATAAGAACTTTTCCATATAATTATAGAAAACGTCTATTTCCATCCACCCCTTAGTACTGGCTGCATACGATAATTCGAAATCGTAATCACCACGGTCCAGTTCAGCCATCAACTGATCCCAAACAAAATTGCCTTTAAATACAATCAAAGGCGGCAACTTCTTGCCACTAGCACTTGCGCCTGTCAACACGGTGTTGTTTTCTTTTCCACTCCCATGGGTGGTCCTTGCACAAGGTTTGTTTATTTGTCCAACTACTTTTGTTCTAGACGGATCCAAGCATAAGGATGTCTCATCTAAGTTCCAAATTAATTGGGGACTTTCAAAAGATCCAAATCTTTTAGAGTATTTTCCAGCAAATCGAAATATTTACCAATGACGATTGGATCTGTCATTTTTCTCGTTACAAATTCTACAGGCTGTGCTTTTTTTAAATAATAACCGATGTCGTTTCCGGAAATTAATGAACCAATCTGTGCCCGGGACATTTATTTATTTATTTAGGTTAACCTACAATTGTTTACACTATACATTTGTATGAAATAGTCATATTACATTTATAAGTGCAACAATTAATTACAGGCTAACACCACATGCACTACTTAAGGTTAAAAATCAATATTATTAACATACATAATTCTAAACATAAAGGAGGCAGATCGAATGACAATTATATTGCCAGCGTTTTTTTGCCTGATACACCTCAGTTGGACCCAACAAATGTTATCGTTTGTAGTGAAGGAGATAATATTACTCTCCCCTTTTTAGACCTTGTGGATGTAGTTAAGGGAATTGCTAGACTCAAGTCCTGTAGTTCAGTTGGCCCTGACAACATTCCAGCATTTATTCTCAAGGGATGTAAACGATATCTTGGCAGTTCCTCTATGTCATATCTTTGACCTAGCCCTCCAGTCTGGCATTTACCCTGAGCGCTTTCGCGAAATTTCGCGGGTCACTCCCATACCTAAAACTAGAAATAAAACATCTGTAGAGGAACACAGAGCCATCGCTATCCTGCCTACCATAGCTAAGGTCTTTGAACACATACTGCATAAATTTATACACAAACGCATAGATATGTCTTTATCTGATGCGCAACACGGTTTTCGACCCGGTCGCTCCGTAAATTCAAACTTGCTTATTCATGTTGATTATATATCTAGTAGCATGGACATAGGTAGGCAAGTTGATGCGCTCTATTTCGATTTCCGTAAAGTTTTCGATAAAGTTGACAATGATGTGCTATTGACGAAGCTGGGAGCCATCGGTTTCTCGTCCGCTTGGCTTAACTTCTTTTCTGACTACCTGTGGGATCGCAAACAGTTTGTCAGACATGGATGCTTCGAATCCAAGCCTTACTACACTCGCTCAGGTGTGAGTCAAGGATCTGTTTTGGGGCCACCTCTCTTCCTAATCATGATCAATGATCTTATTGAAATAAAATAGTGAAATAAAATACAAAAATATGCTCGAACGGATACAGAACAAATTTATTCGATTTATGTATTTAAAGCTGTATGGGATATACCCGGGATACCCGTTACTATATCCTACCTTGTTCTGTCTTGGTATGGTCGGCTACTACAAATTAGAAATCAGACGTGAAGTGACACTGGCGACGTATCTTTTTAAAGTTTTAAGAGGTAGTATACAAAACTCAGGCATACTATCAGAGATAGGATTCTGTATACCGGACGGGTACGTAGCGCGGCAGCGCAAACCGCAGTTGCTGGTGGTGCCGCGTGCGCGCACTAACCTGCTGGGGCGCGCACCGCTGACTCGCGCGCTGCGCACTCTCAACACGGTGGCGGATACAATCGACATATTCACCTGTACACTGAGTGAGTTCACAAGGGCCACGTACTGTGTGTGTAGCATGTAATGTATAGTTAAGTTGGTACAATTTATTTTAAGTTACTTTGTCGCATTAGATTTAAGATCTGTAATGGCAAAGGAAACATGTGTGTGATAAATAAATAAATAAATATTTCCAATGTCAAGTTTGCGAAATGCTTGCTCTATGCTGATGACTTAAAACTTGTTACGCAAATCAAAACGGTTGATGATTGTAAACTCCTGCAAAAGGACATTGACGCCATCTATGAGTGGAGCATCCAGAACAGGCTGTTTTTTAATACGAGCAAGTGCTATGTCATGACGTACGGTGGGAAGTTGCAACCAATCCATTACAACTATTGTTTGGGTGGAGAAGCAATTACTCGTGTCACCAATATTAAGGACTTGGGAGTGACCTTTGACCGATACCTGACTTTTAGAGGTCACGTCTCTGCCCTTGCGAAAGAATCTTTTAGGCGCCTAGGTTTTGTACTAAGAAATGCTCGGGATTTCCGCAATCCCAATGTTATTAGGCTATTATACACCACTTTGGTAAGGAGTAAACTTGAAAGCAGTACCTGTGTCTGGCATCCTTACACTGCATTTCAAACATTAATGATAGAAAAGGTTCAGAAAACCTTCCTGAGGTTCCTATTCAAAAGGTTATACCACTTCTTCCCTTAGATGTACCCTACCAACTACCTTTTAGGAATGCTAGGCTTTAATTCTTTGGAGGTGAGGAGAGACTTTGATCAGCTCACAGTAGCCTGCAAGACCCTGAGCGGACGTATCAATTGTCCCGAGCTCCATGGCCTTTTCTGCCGACTATTCGTGCCTGACAAGTACATCGGACACCGTCAGAACCGCTTGCACAATTTGTTTGCTCCACCGACTTCCAAAACTGTCGCCAGAGCTGAATCCCCAGTATGTCGCACTCTAAGGATGCTCAATGCCCTCGTGACTACCAACCCCGAATGTGATGTGTTTGCTGACGAATGGAGTAAAATTATGCGTGCATGTCTGGTCTTCTGTGAGAGGAAGTATGCAAGAGTGTCTACTGTTCCATGTTAATTTTAATTTTATTTTATCTTATATAATTTCAATTTTCAATCACAATTATTACTATTCTTATCTTAAATGTATTTCTATTTCTATGTTAATTAATGTAATTGGTGTTGTACCGTTTTAATTAACTAAAAATAAATAATTAGAAATTGCTCTAAAAAACTAAAAACAATAATAAGTCAGTCATTTATATTAAAAGATAAATTAAAAATCATAACATAACTATTTAAAACATAACATTAATCAATATAAGTTAATCGGAATAAAATTCAATATCGCATATTTAAATTTAAATTTTGACAGTCATTCATATTTACATTTATTCAACACAACGATTATATGTTAAGAGAAAAGTGCTCGACAACCATTCTACAAAATTTCCCGACAATATCATGGTGAACATTAATTAAGTCACTGCAGCTGTTTAGGACTTTACAGAGTCGTTGTTTTTAAATAGCGTTTTAATTTTATTGACCCGCACATATTCAGCGACAAGCTCCATAATTTCAAACCTAGTTAGGCCATGTCCCCATTTTTCCATGATTCTCACACTTTCTGCTATTTTTTTTTCATCTTTATGTTTTCATGGTTATGTGCAGCTGGCCTACCTGCATTTGGTCTAATAGTTTCTTTGCCTTTTAACAAATGTTCATGAGGAGTCGTCAATGGAATCTTATATTGTTGCGCTGCTCTGTATTTCGTAAGTTCTACATTTTTTACCTTTGCGATCGCTTGAGACAAATCTTGTGGAATGTGTGATTTAATTTTCTTTCTTATAAGTTCGCGTCATGATGGCTCTGAAAAAGACATACCTGCTTACATAACATATCATAACACCACGCCTGTATTTCCCAAAATATGCGAATTCATTCATTCTAAAATAAATTTTATTTAAAAAATAAACTTTAAAAATAGGTTAAAACCGCCATTAAAAATAAAATAACGCAATAACGTAATGTGTGAAAGTAGATGCCACTTATTTGGTTTAAGTGGTCAGTAATATAAAATCACTTTTACACTCATGGCCAGTGCCCTGCCCCTGGATTTTCTCATCATGACCTTATTTTCCTTTCTTATATCCTAAAACCACCTAAACCATCCCCAAAAGTTCTGCATACACGTTGTTTTGCTCGTATGGATGTCGAGAAGCTCCGCCAGGATGCGTCTCAACTCGATTGGGATCAGCTTGCAGCGGCAACCACTGTAGACGATAAACTATGTGTTTTTAATAGAACGGTTCTTGCACGCTACGACAGGCATGCACCTGTCAAGAGAATAAAGCTTAGGCGCCCATCTGCTCCTTGGATTACGACAGAGGTTCGTATTGCGATGAAGCGCAGGGACTGTGCCTTTCGTAAATATAAAAAGGATCGCTCTATTGAAAAGAGGGATCTTTTCAAAGCTGCAAGAAATCGGTGTAATCAGATGATACGCAACGCAAAACGCCACCACATTCTCGAAAACAATCTTCCTCTTCTCCTGCTGACATCTGGAAATTCCTCGGAACTCTTGGTGTCGGCAGACCACGTCATGTGGATTTCCCTAAGACTATTGTCCTCGATGATATTAACCGTCACTTCACAACTACCTCTCATTTTGATTCCCAAATTTTGTCTCAGACGGTTGATTACATTGCTGGTCTACCAGGTCCAATCATTGAACCATTCTGTTTTTCTCCGGCAACCTTAGATGATATCAAAAAGATTATCCTTTCCATTAAATCCAAGGCTGTGGGCTATGACGACATCAGTCGTTATATGACCACCTTGATCCTAGACTCTCCTTCTGCCGATTTCCCACATTATCGACTTCTCCCTTGATTCCGGGAAATTTCCTACCCTGTGGCGAATAGCTTACGTTTGTCCACTTCCAAAAATACCTAATCCCTCCTTACCTAACCATTTTCGCCCAATTTCCATTCTTCCTTTCCTGTCCAAAGTACTTGAGGCCTGCGTCCATAGACAGTTTAGTGTAGTTTTATTCACCGGAACAATCTGGTTAGTCCATTCCAGTCTGGATTCAGGCCAGGCCACAGTACAGCTTTCGCTCTCCTTAAAGTGACTGGGGACATTAGATAGGCGATGGAGAACACAAAGGTTACTGTTTTGGTGCTTATTGATTTCTCCAATGCTTTTAATGCCGTCAGTCATGATATTCTCCTATCTATCCTGTCACATCTCATGGTATCTTCTGAGTATTTGGAATGGTTCTCTTCTTATCTTCGGGGACGTCAGCAGTCGGTTCGTGTTGATGAGAATTCTCGAGTTGGCGTGACCTGGATGCTGGTGTCCCACAAGGCGGAATTCTTTCTCCTTTGTTATTCTCCATCTTCTTAAACTTTATAACTCTCTGTCTTCGGTGTTCGTATCATCTTTACGCTGATGATCTGCAGTTGTATGCATCTACGCGGGTGGAAGGTTTATCAGACGCTATAGGAGATGTAAACCGAGATTTAGATGCTATCAAAAACTGGTCTGATAGATTTGGGGTGTTTGTAAAACCCTCAAAGTGTCAGGCCATTGTTATTGGAAGCTCACGTATGATCGGTAGAGTGGCAGCTAGTTCGCTCCCTCCAATCATTTTTAATGGCACCGTCATACACATTAGCTCTAGCGTTAAAGATCTCAGTTTGCATCTTGATTCTGTGCTTGGCTGGCAAAGTCAGGTTTGCAGTGTCAGTCAAAGAGTCAACGGGACTTTGCGATGCCTGTCCCGTCTGAGGAATTTTTTACCTGCAAAAACCAAGACAATGCTTGTGCAGACTTTAATTTTCCCTATAATCGACTATGGTGACGTGTGCTACTTTGACTTGAATGCGGTCTTGCTGGATAAGCTCGATAGGCTTCTTAACAACTGTATCCGGTTCATATGCAATTTAAAAAAAAATGACCACGTATCGAGGTACAGAACCGAGCTCAAATGGATGCCCATTCGCCAGAGAAGTTTGCGCGCCTTGACTACGCTTTTCTCTTTGCTAAACTCTCCTACCCCTCCCTCTTACCTTATTTCTCATTTTCAATTTCTATGTTCTTCATACGCTAAAAGTCTGCGCTCTTCCAATCATCTTCTCTTACTATGTCCTTCTCATACTTCTGATTTTATTCATTCTTCCTTTTATATACGATTTATTCTTCTGTGGAATGCACTACCTCTTGATATCAGGACGGCCACCAGTCAATATGCGTTTAAGAGAAAGTTGCGGGATTACTTTCGTAACAAATAGTGGAAGCAGAGTTTTCATAACCCCCTTTCTATGACTTTTTATTAATATAAATAAATAGATCGGCGCAAATACAATAATTTGTCTATAAAAATAATTGAAATGATTAAAGTTTAATAATTAGATTGTTTTACAAACTATATATTGATTTTTAAGATGTAAAATTAACGTTTAACATGTTTCAACTTAAAGCATTGTAATTTAAGTAGTTTAATATTTAACTAGAAAATGTGGGTACATGTGTGACAATCCCTCTATATAAGGCCGCACTGTGAGCGCTAGACTAATTCAGATTCATTCTTGTTCGAGTCGCGGGACAGTGCGGACCTCTCTGTAAAGTCGTTACGCTGTCAGTTGAATAAACGAGTCTCCGGTAATACTGACAAGTGCTTTTATTTGAAAATCAAACATGAGTGATCACCAAGACAACATTCGTGCCGTCGGCTGAGCTGACGTCACACTTTTGGAAAAACACATACGACGCTCTCTCTCCGTCATATATATTATATATATTTGGTATGTATTATGATAAATATGTATGTAAGTTATTAATAGTAATTTATGTATAGATATACTTGTATTTTCTGAAAAATATTTATTTCAAAAAAAATTATTTAAAGCGAAACGCAAACTTTTAATCAATATCCGAAAACATTAGCAATAAATAAACCTCTGCAATGTGGGTTGGTATTGAAAGGCAAGGAAACAACAAACTGTTTCAAACAACCAAAGTTTATTCAAATAATGTAAATGTAAATCCAAAGAAAGGGGTTAATGCCAGCCAGCGTAAACTTCAGTCGGTGAAACTACGGGTGTGGGGTTTGGAGAATTTTTAAATTAAATATTGTTTTCTTTTTTTACTAAAATATCAAGGTACCACCTTCCAGTTTTGTGAATGTGGATTGTTACTTAATGGGCGCCAGGGACTCGAATAGTCCCGGATCCCTGAGCCGACGAAGATGTTCAATATTCTTCCAGTTAAGCATAGGTGTCGAACCCGGGATCATTTAATTAAATTTTATTGAAGACCGGCTTCTAATTTTGAAAACCGGACAGGTGATAAACCGGTTCCTATATGAACCGGTAGAAAATAAAAGGTGTAAGTTTATCCACCAAAAACCCGTCCCGCCTGCGCTAGATCGCTAGGCGGACACTGCCACCGCACAGTCGTCTCCATAGGAGGCTTTGAGAGGACTCGAGGAACGGGTCTCGCGTCTGGACCGCCCGGATTTAGAGGCGCCTCTGGAGCCTGGGCTCCAGAGGCGCCTCTAAATCCGGGCGGCGAGACGAATCTCTCGAGCTGCCTCACCTGGAATTGGCAATACGGGGACCTTATTATATAAGGGGAAACTAAGGTACTTTCCTTGAGAAGGAATAGATGTGACCGAGCTAGGAAATCTAAAGGTTTTTTTTTTTGGTTTTTGTGGCAGGAGTGGGAAATCCTC
The DNA here is from genome assembly GCA_943138885.2 of Tholera decimalis. NCBI lineage: Eukaryota > Metazoa > Arthropoda > Insecta > Lepidoptera > Noctuidae > Tholera > Tholera decimalis. The sequence goes on from OW964551.2 coordinate 15,129,246, forward strand.
ATGGACGCCCAGACTACTCCAGAAAGAAAGCAGTCTGGGCAGTGCCGGACTCTTTCCGGCTAAAACCACACTCCTGCCATGCGAAGGCCATACGCGTTTCGCAGGGTCATTGTTTTGGGATGTTTAATTATATCTCTATGCTTGTAATTTTTTTAAGTAAATAAAGTTTAATAAAAAGTAAATAAATATAGTGATAAATTAAAATAATAAACGATTATTTGTTCTTTCTGTTCACAGACTTTACAATTTTTACAATGAAATCTATGAATTGTTGTCGATACTTTCGTTTACCTATCAATACCCTGAGATTTTCCTTGAATACACTTATGTCGGCTCTCATCTCTAGGTCGTGCCTGTGGGAGGAATATACAGGGCACTCCGTCAGGAGATATAGGACTGTCTCCTACTTGTCGAGGTCGCTGGCGCACGCTGGGTTCACCTTGGACTTGTAGCGAGTCAGGTATTCGGAGAACCCACCGTGCCCCGTTAAGGCTTAGGTCAGCTCTTTAGTCACCTCTATCTTGCGCACCGTCCTGTACGCAGCGATCGCACATAGGAAGAATAACTTCGTAGTGGCCGCCGTTTCCCCAGTACAGTACCTCCGGTTCCATTCGCTCAGCGTATCCATGCGGATCATACGCTTGACGAATGAAACCGGGCATCTGTCGTAGTGGGGTTGCCGCTTACATCTTAGGACGGCTTCTTTTGCGAGCGAGTCGGCTCTCTTGTTACCCTCCAGCCCCGCATGAGCTTTTATCCAGAACAAGGAGACGCTCTTGTTCTGGATGATGCTGCGGCGGATGGCGTCCCTCGTTTCCACTGCGAGGGCGTGGAGGGCTACGGGGTTCACGACTGTTTGGAGAGCTTGCATGGAGTCGCTGTAGATAGCGAACGCCGTCTCGGTCCTTCTGAGGACTTCCTTCGTGGCTTCGCAGAGGGCGAGGAGCTCAGCCTGGTAGATGGTACGTATAAGACGGCTGAGCAAGCTTGAGGGCTTTTATCTCGGCTTGGCCAGTTCACACCGATAGCGCGGCCCCGACTTTGCCCTTAATTTTGCTGCCGTCTGTGAAGATCCTCACCGCATAGTTGCGGTGATTATTATATTGCTCCTCGTCTACCAGGCGTCGCAGTTCAATGCTCTTCTACTCAGCCGGATGTGGCATCTCTAATGCCGATGCCACTCGCTCAATCTCCCTGTCTCCCAGTGCCGGATGGGGTACTCCCCTCTTGGCCTCATAGAGTAATAATAAGTATCTTGACTTGGCTCGCGAGGTTGTTGACATGTGTGATGTGGATACAGCAATCATTGTGCCGATAGTCGTCTCAGCCAATGGCATAATAGCCAAGAGCCTATTTTAGGAGGCTCTCGTTGGGCAGCTGGATCCAGGGCTTGATCCAGAAAGCAGTACTTCTGGACACGGCGCGTATTGTTAGGAGGTTCCTCTCTCAAGAGCCCTGACCACCGGACATAGGACCACAGGCCCCTATTCCCGATACCGGTGGGCTACTGTTTTTAATATATTTAAATGTTTTTATTTTATATAGGAATATTTAAAAATGTAAATAGTATGTGTATACAATGTAATAAATGAAATAATAATAAAAAATTGTTTATTTTCAAAAATAGTGCAAAATACAGTTACAATAAAAGTCTTAAGAATTAATTAAATTAAGGAAAATTAACATATTTGCCTGTACAAGATTAAAAACCTATGCTTCAGGCGATGAAATACAAACTATCTTAAGTGGCAGGTATACATAATCCATGAAATAACCAAAACTAAATATAGATAATAATAGTTAAAGATATGTTCCTAGTGTTTAACATTCTATTTGCATATTGCAAGTAACTTTTCCGTCTGGTCATATGTCATATTTTGTAAATAATTACATATTGCTTTTTTACAACTAAAACACACAACAATAACACACACAAATAATTTAAGTTATATATAGTGAGGCCGCCTCGCGAATTCGCAAAACGAGAGGGAGTATCCCAGCCAGCACCAGTGCTGAGTTTAGGGAAACCGTGCTATAGGGTCGGCACAGCTTCTGCGCGGAGCTCCTCTGGACGGCGTTCAGCTTCCTTTGGACTCCAATTTTGTTTGCAGCCGGCGACCATGCACTCGCCGCATACAGGACGATGGGTTAGACTGCGGCTATATAAATACAGCAGGTGACCTGGGGGTGCAGACCCCAGCTGGCCCTTGCGGCCCTCGACACAGCAGACGTTTGCGACGTGGATGTTAAACGTCAACTTATGGTCGTTGGTGAGACCAAGCAGTTTGATTTCATCAGACATGCCAATGTTCACCCCGCCCATCTTGAGACATGGGGTGTCATGCTTCAGTTTCCGCGTAACCAGCATTGCCTTCGTCTTATGCGGTACAAACTTCAGCTTGTTTGAGACACCCCATGCCCGCACGTACTCGAGGGCGACATTGGCATCCCTTTGGACCTCAAGTGCCGTCTCCCCATTGAACACAAGGACGACATCTTCCGCAAACGCCTGTCAATCACATCATTACTTACCATCATGTGAAATAGTGGTCAAACGCGAACCTTTTTTCAATAATAAAAAAAAAACAATAGACCCCTCTATTTACCAGCCCTTTCAGTAGCGGGTCCAGCAGCAGGTTCCATAGTATGGGACCACCGAGTGACCCCTGGACGCATCCCTTCTCGGTCCTGGATTTATGCTCCGCTCCCGCGTTCCTGACATTCACCACTTTCTCGGTCAAGTAACTGTCCATGACCCTTCTCAAGTTTACAGGACACTTTTTCTCATCCAGTCGCACTCGTATGGCCGGTCTTCATGCGCTGTCGAAGGCTTCCTCTATGTCCAGGGACACAATCGTGACACAATCATTGCATTGAGTCTGTCACGAATGTGCCCCATCAGTATATAGAGGGAGTCCTCAGTGCTTTTCTGGGGCATAAAGCCGTACTGGCGAGTACTCATCCTGGGTAGTAATTGAAACTTGAGTCGAGTCACGAGCATTTTCTCGTACATCTTACCGAGAACAGGCAAAAGACCAATTGGCCTGTACGATTTCGGAGTAGTGTACGAGTAGTCTTCTTTCGTGGGTTTGCGGAGCACAACGACCGTTGCCTCTTTCCGGGACCGTGGAAAGTATCCAGGCACCAGGCACTTGTTCATCAAGCGCAGAACTAAGTCTGGGTCTTGTTGGATCGCGTGACCCCATATGTCCGCCGTTAGACGCGCCGGTAAGAAGTTCTTGGGATAGATCAGAGTAGCAAACATCAGCATAATCAATAACAGGAAGCACAAGCGATTGGACCAAAGTGGTTTTAGTGCTAGAAGGAAGAAAATGCTTGAATCTATAGAGAGATCGCAGTGTGAATGTTACTCTCTGGCTAACCTGGGCAATCTGCTCATCCCAACTTAACTTGTGGCCAATGAATAAGCCTAGGTCTTTAACGTGTGGCAAGAGTGGAATGACGGTATTGTTGAAGCTAAGCGGGAGTAGTTGGCTAGTGTCCAATTTTCGTAGCGCATGTGAGCTGCCAATCAGGATAGCCTGGCATTTACTGACATTGACCATAACTCCAAATCTGCTTGACCAATCGCTGATAGCTAATAGATCAGCATTCAGCAATGAGATGCAGTTGACCAAGTTGTCAATGTCAGCTTGCGCGTAGAGTTGTAGGTCATCAGCATACAGATGGTAAGAGCATTTGAGGATAGTGGTAATCGAGTTTATGAAAAGAGAAAATAAGCCAGTTTTCAGGGCGCACCACTCAGAAAAACTCTGATCAGCACGAACCGCTTGCTGGCGATCACGAAGATATGATGAGAACCGATCCCGTGCCAATGGAGACATCCCAATTTGTGTCAGAATAGCCAGGAGAATGTCATGATCAACGGCATTGAAAGCATTGGAGAAATCAATTAAAATTAAACACCGTTAATCTCAAACTCTCCAAGCCATTCCTAACGTCTTCTGTAACTTTAAGCAAAGCTGTGGCTGTGCTGCGGCCAGACCGAAAACCTGATTGGAAAGGGGATAACAGATTATTACCAAACACAAATGAAGATATTTGTTTAAGGACAACTGCTTCCAGGATCTTTGCATAGGAAAGGGAGAATGGAGATTGGTCGGTAATGATTAAGTAGGCTGGGGTTGGATATTTTAGGGAGAGGGATTATAAAGGCCTTACGCCAGATTGTAGGAAATACCCCAGTCTGTAAGGAGGCATTGATGGTAATAATGGGGAGAATACTTTTAAATATGAGTGATAACATAGTTCTGATACCATCACAGTCAACAGCCTTGAACTTAATCGCATTGAAGCTCTTGAGGATCTCAGGGTCGCTTACAGGAGAAAGAGAAAAATAATCGGGAAGTAAGATTGGCGTGGAAGTAATCTCATGAATGGTGTGGTTTTTAATAGCAACCGCGAGCATAGCGGACGAAGAAAAATGCTTATTCAAGTCGCTCAAGGACACCTTAGAAGAAATAACATTAGAGGAAGACTTTGTTATTCCGAGGGATTTGAGAAACTTCCATATATCAGCCGGTGAGGAGTTGAGAACATTTTCAGAGATGTATCGGCGTTTAGAGGCTCTTACCATCTGGTTACAACGGTTTCTAGCCAATTTGTAAAGGTTCCAGATTTCCTCACTGCGATCCCTTCTATATCTTCGAAAGGCCTTGTCACGCCATCTCATCACCATACGAACTCCAGGGTTAATCCATGGAGCCGGGGCGCGTTTAACACGGACGGCCCTCAGAGGTGCATGTGCGTCAATGAGCTGGAGTACTGTCTTATTTAGCATTTCCACTTTCTCATCCACTGTCGATGCCTGTTGAACTTCGATCCAATCAACTGCTCTAACATCTCTGTGAAGCTGATCCATGTCGATCCTCGCGAAATTACGGAGATGCACAATGGCAACACCGCCGGCTCTTTTCCTCGTGCGATCACTGCGAATAAGGACAAAACCGGGTAGGTTATAAAAAATAGAGGGTAGTTCGGGCTTGAGCCGACTTTTCGACACTAAGACGGCGTGCAGAGCAACATCACTAAATAAATTCAGTATCTCAGAGTGATGCTGAGGTACACTTTGTGCGTTCACGTGACAAACAATGAAACACTTTTGAAATCGTTCAAACTCACTACCCAAAAAACTGTTTACAGAGAAGGAGTCATCTAAAGATAAATATGACGTAGAAGAACTACGGCAAGAAAAAAACGAGTTATTGTTATATTATTATAAAGTCAAAATAAATATATGAAATAATATAGTAATAATAAAATAAAATAACTTATAATAATATGTTTATGTTTTATAATGTTTTTTTATTGTCACTTTTTTATAGAAAAATATATAAAAATGTAATTTTTGAGAGGTATGTAAAATAAAGGAAATAAAATAAAAATATAATATAAAATTTATATTAATTTGAATGTGAAGTTATAAGTTCACTAAATTGCATTACTGACTAGACTGTTCATAAACAAAACTTATGAAATTAATATAGCGTGTATCCAAACGCAAACATAATTAGCGAGAAGTCAAAACAACAAAAAAAATACATAATGACATAAGTGACACTGACAGTTGACAGATAAAAAATACCAATTACCAATTCTCTTGCTGACCCTACATTTTATTCAAAATCTGTAAATGCAGTTTAAAATTTCTAAAAAAGTTAGGGACGGTTTCCTAAGATACATGATACACACGTATAGCTACAACGGTTAAGGTACTTACCCTTACTGACCCATTTTTACTTCCACCCTGTAGTATAGGTACTACTAATTTCATTCCTGTGAACGGCATAAAACTCTTCTTTTTGTAGTGAAATACTCAGTGAACTCCTCTCTTATATTCTGTGCACTAACTGCTGCTCTTCGAGGTTGCGAAGTGATTGATTGATGACACATATGGTATATTACTGTTTCTGCCTGGCAATGGATGAGGGTGCGGTAAATTTAACGTATTATCATTCATTTTATCCCACAGGATACTGTTTCTTAGCACTCCGCCATCACTCATTTTACCTTGGCAACCAATATCAGCGAAAATGAATCAATAATCAGCGTCTACCAAAGCTAGGAGTACAATGCTAAAATCTTTTTTGTAGTTGTAAAACTCGGACCCACTGTGTATAGGTGATTGACCGTCCAATGCTCCTATGCAATGTGGAAATAACTCTTCATAACCAATCATTTGAAGATGTCGGTAACTGAAACAGATAATAATTATTGTGATTAATTTATTTAATAATATTTTGGTGTTTTGCAGAAAAGTACAGAGGAAAGTTCGCTGTCACGTGAAATTTATTCGGAGGAATCAAATAATGAAAGTCCACTTTCTCATACAACAAATACAAAAAACCTTTATCACGAGAATCGAACAGTCGGAGTGATTCAGATTCTTTCTCCATTTCAAAGAGGAAGCGTGGGGTGCAACATTTGTTGATTGCAAAGAAACAGATGGACGAAGCTTTTACCATTATTAAAAATAGATCTAATCGTAAAGAAAATTAAAAACACTTACATGAAGATGACAGACTAGGTCTAGGAAATTGATAATCTTTGTATTCAAATATATTATGAACTAGCTTGTGCCAGCGGCTTCGCCCGCGTGGGAAGTTTTTCCCGTGTAAATCCCGATCCCGTAGGAATTTCGCAAAATCCTTTCTTAGCGGATGCCTACGTCATAACATCTACCTGCATGCCAATGCAATAAATTAGTTTTTCTTTCTTCTTTCTATAGTTATGCCATTTTGATTGTACACGATTATGTAAAATAAAGATCTCTGATAACAAAAAAATATTGTTCTTACCAACCTTTATCTCCTCTTCTAGGACACGAATCAGAGCTTTGCAAACTTCGTTAACAATTATAGAAATTAACTGATGTGAAATTTTGAAGAGATATTGTTGACTCATGTAACTATCGCCTGTAGCCAAAAATCTTAACGTCAATGCTAATGCTCACTTTCGAAGGTATAGCCATTCTGAATTTTGTGTCTGATTCTGAAATATAAGGCGAAATTTTTTGTAATAGTATTTCAAAGTCTTTGCAGGACATTCTACAAAAATTATTAAAGTAACCCACTGGTCGGGGCATCATCTCATCAAAAGCATTTTTTTCCATGGAATCTCTGAAACAAGTAAATATAAGTAAGTAATTCCATCAAGAATCTTGAGTCAATTCAGCCGCTCGAATATTCATTAATTATAACTATAAATTACATACCTTGATCTATTTCACACATCCAATCGCGCCTTCTTCTCGGACGTTTCCTTAAATATTGATGTAAATGTAATAAATAATTAAATGCGCATAAATAGTATAGGCACACTGAGTCCATGAAATCGTCGTCCATCTTGTTTGTTGTCTACCAGCACACTGTGGAGAAAAGTATTTTTTTATTGAAAAACTGGTTCGCGTTTGACCACTATCTCACCTGATGGTAAGTGATTTGCAAAGCATGTCTGGTAGGTTTGAACAATATGTGTTCGAATGTGTTTTCAAAGCTTTGCAGTCTTCAAAGAAGTCTGCAAATCTTTGAAGCTATGTCTGGCGCCGGTATTATCTGTATATAATTAATTATTCTCTAATAACTCTTTGATGTGCGCTAAAAAACCGATACCGCATAGCAAAGTGCAAATCTTTGTTCAAACTTTGAACACGTATTCAAAATCTCGTGCCACACATAGCAATCAAATAAGTGTTCAAACAAGTGAAGCTATGTCTGGCGCCGGGTTTAGACACACGCACAAACGAACATAGAGGTTAGCAAACAAACATAAATACCAAATCACTTCTTCTTCTTCTTTGGAATCCGCTTTGATCGAGTTGATTCCAGTGCAGATGGACTTTTGGTGTTTGAAATCGGAGGCACCTCTTGATCAATGGGTTTTCCATGCTCCACACCGAGCGCTACAACTTCCTCAAAACTGAAGACTCGGCGTCGTTTACCCTCCGGAAGTTTGACATTGATATTGCCGTCCATGGTCCACATGTTCGTCACGCCAAATAGCTTGCGAGCTGTTGTAAAAGTAGACTGCCGTTGTTGAGTAAGGAATTCGGAAACTACATAGGGAGATCCCTTCAACTTTGTCTTGATCCTCCAAATCTCGCTGCGGAGAGTTGGGTCAGCGCACTGAAGCAGGATTGGTCTGGTGCGGCCTTCTGAGGCGTTGCCCAATCTGTCACTTGCAATGAGTGAGTGGGTGTCATATCTTTCAAGCCAAGCTTAGTCTGCAGAATGGTAACTACGGCTTCGGGAACTTTTTCATCCGGTTTCTCAGGAACTCCACCAAGCAACAGAAACTTTTCCTGTGACGCATCTCGATTATGTCCAAACACCTGCTCAGTTCGGTAATCTGTTGCTGCAAGGTGCTGAGTGTACTCCAAACATGCTCCTTGAAGATGGTAAAATCATTTTGGAAGCTGCTCGTGTTGGTGTGACAGGTGGTGATTTTTTAAGATGTGCCTCAAAATCAGCCATCCTCTGGTTCAGTGACATAATAGCCGTTCGCTGGGTCACTGCAATGTCAGCTATAGTGGCCATAGTAGTGACTCTTTGTTCCAGTGACTGTGACAAGTGAAAAATCTGGCCGGCAAGCAAATGCAATCTGTGCTGTTTAGGGCATATAGAGACTACTGCCCACACAATATGTGCTTAGTGGTAAGCTAATTATGTGAAATCTGTAAAAATTAACGTAAAATTGATAAGATTAACTATTATAAAGATTAAATTATACAGAGCTTATGTGTTTTCTTTTTGACCAACTACCCACAAACAAAATTTTGTAACATTTGCTGTGGTTTGATACCAGATGGGTGACCAAATAAATGTTATTTCGAGTAGCTGTAGGTAATTATTTCAAGGCTAGGACCGAGTCACAATACTAAATATTTATACTGTGACTACGGAAAATAAGTAAGCAAAATTAAGTCAGAGTTTTACATAATAGAACAGGATTAAACAACGCTGGTTGTAAGTAACTTACTTTCTTCTACCTTCTTTATGAAATTAATTGTTTGGTATTTGAAGTTCTCTGTGTCAGAGGAAAATTTTATACAAAATATGAATTTATTAATTATTTAATGTGGCAAAATTACAGTATTTATCAATCAATCAATTAATTCATTTATTTCAGGCAAACTTGGCCCATACAAATGAATCACTTTTTACATACTGTAACAATAACTACTATAAAGAAACTAATACATGAGTCGACTAGTTTCAAAGTCGGCAATCTGACTTTTAAAAATTTTTCGGTTATATCAAAAAAAAAATCTAATTCGATTTTATTAGTCTTTGGAATTACAAACTTACTTTGAAATTTTCTTAAATTTTCAACAAAACTAATTAGTCGTGAATTGTACATTTTATTACTAAGGATAAGCCATAAATTAAATTTCAATTTTGCAGATTGCCGGATATGAAATTGAGTTTTTAAGATAAACTGATATAGGTGCTGATAGCCGGGTTTGAAACAAACATGGGTGCAGAATGCCATTTTTGACACCAAATACTTGCTTATAAAATCAGGGTTGTTACAAAAGGTAAAATGTATAATGCACCTAAATATGGGGGGATTTAAGGGGACTTAAAATATAAACCTCTACTGCAAGTGACGATGCAATCAAGAAGTTTTACTCCGAATTACAATCTACAATAGGAAAGATACCCAATAGAGAGTTATTGGTTATCCTAGGAGATTTGAACGCTAAGATCGGAGAAAATGCTCATCAGCTAGGAAAGAGCGTGGGGAAATTTGGCCTTGGAAAGCGGAATGAACGAGGTGAACGTTTTATACAATTTGCTTCAGAAAACGACCTCTTGATTGTAAATAGCCTTTTTCAACATCACCCTCGAAGGCTGTACACTTGGGTATCACCCGAAGGTAAAACCCGCAATCAAATAGATTACATCATGATTCGGTCGCGATGGAGATCATCTGTAACAAATGCGCATACGTTACCTGGAGCTGATTGCGGGACTGACCACCAACTTTTGGTCTCCAAACTAAAACTTAAGTTGACAGCAGCCAGAACAATGAAGAAGCCGTGGAAGCTGGAGGTGAAAGATATTTCGAGGTTCCGATCAATTATCGAGCAGAACTAGTCACAGTGGTCTGAAGTTGATCCGGCTAATGAAACACCCGATGAGCTTTGGAATCGAGCTAAGACACTCATCGCTGCAACTGTTTCGGAAGCTGCACCGCCTAAAACAACTCACAAAAAACAGCACTGGATGACAGATAAGACCTTCTAACTCGTAGAAAAACGCAGAAAGATAAAAGTAGCGGGAGCTGATATCAGAGATCTTAATAAAATGTCGGCACAGATACAACAAAAATGCAGACAAGATCATACTACCTACCTGTGCAATATATGTCAAGAAGTTGAGGCTCATGCACACAGATCAAGAGACTTACATCACAAGATCCGCCTCATCATGAAAATGCTGCCGTCCAAAACCTGGGCCATCGAAGATCAGAATGGTCGATTAGTCTCCGAATTGGACAAAATCTCAGAAGTTTGGAAGTTTTACTGTCAGTCCTTGTTTCAAGATCCTCAGTCGCAAAATTTTGCCCCGACGAAGCCTACAAGTGACATGCTAGAGCCAGATATCCTTGAGTCAGAAGTAAGAGCCGCTATACAACACCATAAGAACGGCAAAGCTACAGGGAAAGATGAGATCCCAATTGAAACCATACGGGCATTGGGAGACCGTGGCGTTCATATTTTCCACACCATATGTAACAAGATATGGCTCACAGGCAAGTGGCCTTCTGAATGGGCTCATACAATTTTCACTCCGCTTCATAAAAAGGGCTCCACTAAGAAGTGTAGCAATTTCCGACTTATTGCACTGATAACTCACGCTAGCAAAATAATGCTACACATCATAAACGAGCTATTGAAAGCATATTTGTCCAAAGAAATTGCGCCAGAACAAGCCAGATTTGTAAAAGGTAAAGGAACCCGTGAACAAATCCTCATCGTACGTCAAATCATTGAGAAGATTCGAGAGTTCAACAAGCCGACATACATATGCTTTGTTGATTTCTCCAAAGCATTTCACTCGGTAAAATGGCCAACTTTGTGGAAAGCACTACTGGAACATGGGTACACCGCAACACCTTGTGCACCCGCTCAGGGAGCTCTACGAAGAAGGAACAGCTTCAGTGCGGACAGACAACATCCTCTCAGATAGTTTCCATCCAAGTGCAGGCGTGCGACAAGGATGTATAATATCACCATTGTTATTCAACGTTTACACCGAGCTTGTAATGCGAATCACTCTCGAAGACTGGGCAGATGGTGCTGTGATTGGTGGGTACAAAATTGCAAACTTGCGGTACGCAGATGATACCACCTTGTTTGCGACTAACATGTTGCCGCCTTATGGAGGAATTATTTCTCAAAATGGAGCGCGTGAGCCTAACGTTTGGGTTGAAGATAAACCGATCTAAGACCAAGGTTATGATCGTGGATCGCGTCAACGACAACTCGCCCGAAGTAACCCAGATTGCGAACTGCGACGTGGTTAAGACCTACGTATACCTTGGAGCTTTAATCTCAAATAACAGCGGTTGCGTAGATGAAGTGAAGCAACGTATGGCCATAACCAGGACTGCGTTGGAGAAATTACGCAAAGTGTGGAGGAATCGCAATATTACCAAAGCCACCAAAGTCAGGCTCGTGCGAACACTAATTTTCCCCAAATTTCTGTACGCGGCGGAGACTGGACATTGCGCGAGTTGGAAAAGGGGAAGATAGATGCTCTGGAGATGTGGTGCTGGAGGAAGATACTTAGAATATCGTGGACAGAATTCCGCACCAACGTGTCCATACTTCAGGAGCTCGGCATCACGCAGCGTCTGTCGGCCGTAGTACAGTCGCGCATACTGCAGTACTTTGGTCACGTCTCCAGGCGGGGGAACGACTCTATAGAGTGGCTAGTCGTTCAAGGAAAAGTGGAGGGAACCAGGTCGCGTGGCAGGTCACCAAGGCGCTGGACTGACCAGGTGAAATCAGCACTGGGAAGCAGCGTATCTGAGTGCGCCAAGCACTCTGCCAACAGGGACAGATGGCGAGAGATCGTGCGAAGAGCTGTCTCTGCCCCTACCACCAACGTGGAAGCCTCAACGTGACCACGACCGCTCTGTCAAGAGCGAAGCGACAAGGAAGGAAGGAAGAAGAATATAAAAATGAGCTAATAAAATGAGACTTTTAATTGCACTTACTACTAATTTAAATTTTAAAAAATATTATATGCGAAGTTCTTGGACTTCTTCCAATGCTTCTTCGCAAATATCTGAAGGTGGGATTTTCGATGCATCAAGCGTCTCCTGCTCATCAAAAATGTTACAATAATATGACAAACTGGGAATGTCTTTCCACTATGCACCAAAATGTTTTCACAGCAGCTTTTTAACGTCCGTCAATTTATCTTTATTAATCGCTACAGTACTCAGCAGTCTTTCTGGAATAATATGTGTTATATTTTTATTTCTTTGACACACATGCTGTGTATTTGCTGTGTCCGAATTGTAGTACAGCTCGCCTCTAATCAGCACATTCCCGGCGATTTTAGAGCGTCTTAGGATAAATCGTTTGCATTGTTTGAATTGCATCCTCCAAGAACCTGTGGGCTTAAAAACATTTTTGACTGCATCTCTCCAGTTAAAAACCGGGTAATCATTGCCCAATTTTATTAATGTTGATGTTTCTCCGAGCACATCTCTTATTTTATCAGGGTGTAAAATTACGTCCATTTGTCGTAATTTTTTTTTTCAACAATCCCAAAATGTCGATCTGCTGGCATAAATGAATGTCCCGTTACTGGAAAAACCGATTTTATTGTTTTAATATTTTTGTGCTCCAACAACCATTTAGAGCACGCGCCCAAAAGAACGCAATTCTTGTTTTGTCCTCCACATCCGTCTGCGACCAACCGAATTGTAGAGATATTTGTCAAATCAGTATTATCAAGGCTGTGAGTTACAGCAGAAGCTACTAAGTTCGAATCTTTATGAAATTAATTTTGCATGCAGTAATAGGTAAACACGCGTTCCTTGGCAAGAGGAGTATTAGACGCACCCTCAACCATAGTAAATTTAAAAATACTTGCCGAGAGTAAATAGGCTGTTTGGTCCGGAACCTTTGGCAGTGGTAAATTCTTTTGGCAGTCAAAAGACAATATTTTAAGGTCACCCGAAGCATCCCTAAGCTTATTGAAAAAAGTCTTTGGCTCTCAATGACTGAACCCGTTTTTCAATAAATAATTTTTTTATACTACACTTGCTTGGAAAGTACCTTGATACTTTATCAAATTTACGGTAGAAAGTACGTCATTGCATATCGAACAAATATGCGGGGAGAAAACGCATCTGAGCGGGAGAGAAAAGTGTATGAAAATCCATTTCTTACGTGGTTTTTCTTTTTTAATTTTGGGTAAGACTATGCGCCGGTAACCTAAATATCAAAAGCCAAAAAGTTTTTACAGTGAGTTTTTATCTCCAAGTTCGCAAAATGACACTGGCCACTAGCTGTGTGTTGGATGGTGTCGGGTTGGCAGTGCGACCCTGCGGCGGCAGGATAAACAATTTGAAAAAAGAACATGTGAAAATTGCAGACGCCATTGGCGCCATTTTCAATTTGTGTGTTGTTTGAGGATTCAGTTTTCGTAGAAAGTAAAATAAAACTATCAAAATGATAAGTAGTGATAGTGATGATGAAGGTAGTACTCGTAGGTGTAGTATAAAGCACTATGTATCACTCGAGAGAAAGTGCGATTCCCGATCTCGGGTGTTTTAAAGCCCTCGCCTACGGCTCGGGCTTCAAACGACACCCTCGACGGTAATCGGTCACTTTCTCCTCTCGGTGAACAATGTACTATTGTCTTCTGGAGATCAGTTTCAGCAGCTATTTTTCCAGTAAGCTCTAAACATTTGGAGCACGCGTCAGTTTTTGGAGTACCAAATCCCAGATTGTAGTTGGTGTTAAAAATATGCCGGAAATATGATTTTTTTACAGCAGCATTTAAATACTCATTGTCTTTATAAATTTTGTAGAGTTTATTTATATTCAATTCTGAGGTTAAGTATTTTCTTTCGGCAGTCTTAGTTTTTCTACAATGGTGTGCTTCGACACAACGTAGTTGCTGTATAAAATTATGAACCGATTCTTTTCGGGTTGCAAATAAACGCTCTTTACGGTTTCCCCTTTAAAAACAAATGAATCATTATTGCTATTACTAGCAAAAGAAGACTAGACTATGACATAATAAAAATAAAAAACGGCTACAACGCAATTAAATAAAAAAGTAAGACTAGTATGCTACTCATCTGATTTCTTTATCCAAAAAGAAGATAAAAATTAGTCAAGTGCGAGTCAGACTCGCCCATAAAGGGTTCCGTAGTAACTATAATATTATAATATATTTGACAAAAAAAAACCTTACAAATTTCTTAAAACTAGCTTATTTACATTTTTTACCACTACGCCAAATAACTTTGTTTTTCATAGTGTTTGTATGAATTACGAAGTTATATTTACGGTTTTATAAAATATGCTGTATCTCAAAAACTGCTGACCCGATCTCGTTCAAACCAATTCTGGTTGAAAGTTTACATTAAGATCTATAGACATATATATTTTTTAGATTTTTCACTTCATTATTATAGAAGTTAGAGGTGGGGGGACACATTTTACCACTTTGGAAGCGTATATCTTTTAAACGATTAACTTTATGAAAAAGTGGTTTTAGAAACCTCGGTGTCATTTTTAAAGACCTGTCTATGGATACTAAACACGCATAGGTTTCATGAAAAAATAAATTTTCAGTTTTAGTTCTATGTATGGGAATAAGAAAAAAAATAAAAATATTCATAATAAAGGGGGGCTCCCTCCCTTTATTATAAATATTTTTTTATTTTTTTTTCTTAAATTCAGAAAGCGGTTTACAGAATACATCTATCTGCCTACCAAGTTTCACATGTATAGTCCTAATAGTTTCGGAATAAAATGACTGTGACATACGGATGGACGGACAGACAGACGGACAGAGATGACGAAACTATAAGGGTTCCGTTTTTTGCCATTCGGCTACGGAACCCTAAAAATGATATTCAGTATACTGCTTAATACCAAATAAACTCAAAAATAATTTCTGACAAATTGGCACTTTTTTACCACACACAAAAACACCATACTTGACAGTGGTTTGTTTCTTCCCTTTGAACCCTGATCTTTGCTTTACCGGTTCGATTGTGCAGTATCTATACTAATATTATAAAGCGGAAAAGTTTGTTTGTTTATTTGTTTGCTTGAACGCGGTAATCTTCGAAAGTACTGGGTGGATTTGGATGCAATTTGGTATGGAAGTAGCTTGAAGCTTGAGGAAGGTTATAGGCTACTTTTTAAGCGACTGCAAAAAAGGAGAGTTATGTTTTTACCGTGATAGAATCCACGGGAGCGAAGCCCCGCGTGAGTACTAGTTTTAATATAATTGAATCTTGATCTTTTTTTATTTTATAGCTGTAAAACTTTTCATGTAACTTTTTTAATTGTAACATTGTTAATGTATATGTTATACCTCAGCGCCTTAGAGTTATGGTTACACACTTTTTCTGGCATCGACTTTGAGGATATCTAAAAAAATTAAGAAAATACGTAAGCAGGTAAGTACACGGCTTCAAACTAACCTCAATCTCTTAGCTCGGTTTCTTGACCAATTTTCGGGATCTCTTGCGTTTGCTTGAAAACAAATACTTCGAGACATTGTACTTTTCAAGGCAGTGTCAATCAATCTGGTCACTTGATTCCATTATTAATTAAGGTCATGCTTCTTAAACAATACCATATATATGAGCCCATCTACTCCCGTGTCTGTGAAACACATTTATATACCAATGAATGGTCATTGTTAAATAACAACAGTAACCTATCCAACAGCGTCACAGCTCAACAAATAGAAGATTTAATCCGTATTATGGAAAGAAATGCAGACTCAATGGATTTTGAAAATGTTCATGAGATAAAAAGAATAAAGAATCGAATTATGTAAATACATAATTGTTATTGTCGCGAAACATATTTTGAACAAAATACAAGTTGAAACTGTCCCGAAAATTGCAAAAAACGCGAAATAATTTGAATTTCAAGTATAAAACGCGTCATGTAAAAAGAACGCCGGAAGAAAGTAGAGGGGGTGTGTGCACATGGGTACACTCGCACACGAAAGTACCTATGGTTTTAGGCCTATTGTAATGCGCCCTCCACACTACTCGCGAAGTTGGTCGAAGTTAGGCGAAGACGAATAGTGTAGAAGGCCAGTTTGCTTTGCTTCGTGCAACCTCGGCCTACTTCCGATTGTTCGTCGAAGTAACTTCGCGAAGTTCTGATCTCTCTCTCTAATAGCACACCGGCAAGCATGCAGCGCGACCCGCCTGCCCCGCGCCCTACCTCATACCATCAAATAGATCGATAAATCGCCTACTGCGCAGCTGACCGCCAGCGTTCTTTTTACATGACGCGTACTATACTTGTTTTATTTGTGATTTTTCTTTTTAACGGAGCTTTCGAAGCGTCCTCTGCGAACTGACGATTTTTTAATGTACAGTGCCTCTTCACACAAATATATGATATATTTTTTTATCAAATAATTGAGATATTTTCCCAATGTACTGGAAAAGCCTTTAAAAAGTCATGATCGACTGATTCTTCAATTTTTCTGTTATTACTTTAAGCACATGCTTTTCGTGTCCTATATCTTTAAGCATTCTGTTTGCCACCGAAGCATAGGATTCCACATAGTTTATAATATTTAAATGACGATAAATTAAGCTCTGCTTTTCGGAATTATATTCTTTAAACTAGCTTTTGCCCGTGGCTTCGCCCGCGTTTTTTTACACTTTGTCAATAATTCTTGTTTCCAATCGATACACCTTTTTGGGTGGGTAAAAATGCATATAAATTAAAAAAAAACTGTCACCAGGGTCCATCCATCCCCAAAAACAGACAGACAGTTAGTATTTAAAATTTACCATTTTAAAACCAAAAACGTAGTTTACAATACATTTTTGTAAACTGCGTTTCTGGTTTTCCCGTCCTTGGCTAAAAAGTGTAATTTTTGTGGGCTTGATACTCGTGAGCACGCGACATACAGTTGCCCATGGGAAAAGCAGTGTTTTTCTAAATGTACACCTGCGACTTTCAGTGTCTGTCCTTAAGCTTTGTTTTGGAGAAATTGGAGTCTTTTAAACTGGGATGGCAAATTGATAGGGATTATGGAAATATCATAATTATTGCTTGCACAACATTGCGTCCAAGGTGCGTATTTGTAGTCGTGCCATTACAGAGCCTGCATCAACAGGACTGGGACACCCTGCCAATTCCAGAGAGTTGAGAAACTCTACAGGGTACGACGTCAATTGATCAATATCCATGACATTGTCGACGGACAGTTACTTGACAACATTACCATCCACATGAGACATAATATTTTCATTGATCTGCACTACAATTTCGTTAGTAGGTGCCAAAATTGCTCTTTCATGCAGTCATTCTCCATCACTTTTTTTTGTCGGAATATCATCAAATGATTCCCTCCACTGTGAGTGGAGCGGAAGGGAGTGTCAGACTTCTACTGAATAAAATGCCACCCTGATCCTTCAGTTGCCCTTGCATTCCGGGGCCGCGGTATCTCGTTAGAACATTTCCGCAAACTTGAGGCAATAGCCCTATCGGGCCCCGTCAATGCTGCTGACTGCTCTTTGAGGCCGGCCGGTGAGCTACTCCTGCTCTCCGACCGCAGACCCGCGCCTGTGGTGGCCGGAGATTGGCTCGCGATCCTAGACGCCCGGGACGTCTCCCGCGGAGGCTAAGGCGCGAGGAAGAGAGTTGCCTCTCCCTCGCGCGTTCAGCCTCCTCCTTCGCTAGCATGACTGCTTTGCAGAAGGAGGCGACTGCATCCCATTCCCTCTCGCCCCACACCGTGGTCTGAACCGGAGCAGTGTGCGAGAACCATTCTTCATCCCTCATATTTGTTTCCAAATCCGAATAAACGTGGTTTATTAAATTATCTGTATCTTGGACTATGTTACAAAATTCAGAGCTCAAACAAATCATCCCGTTGATATCTGATGTAATATCACGGTGCAACTGTACTCGCATGTTTGTAGGTAGTTTAAAAAACATGTTTCGAGTGGTTTTGAATACGTGATTTGAATGAATTGGGAGGGGGAAAATAAAGTTCCAACACCCTTTTTACATGCTTTAGGGATAATTTCCTGGATAAAAACTATCCTATGTCTTTCCCAGGGTCCTAAACTATTCCCATACCAAATTTAAAAATCAAATATAATTAATTTAATTTAGCTTTTGCCAGCGGCTGCGTCCGCGTGTAATTCGAAAACTTTCCCAAGGGAACCTTATATCTACTATATCGAGTTACTCTCGCATTTATAATATTAGTATGAATATGGATAATATAGATATGGAAGTATGGATTTATAATATTAGTATTAAAGTATGGATAGCTTTTACCCGTGACTTCGTTCGCATGGGAGGCTTTTCCCGCGTCAATCGCGATCCCGTGGGAATTCCGGGATAAAAAGTAGTTTATGTGTTTTTCCAGGATGTAAACTGTCTCCTTATCAAATTTTATTGAGATCCGTTCAGTAGTTTTTACGTGAAAGAGCAACAAAGATACAATTCGAAAAATATCCCACGGGAACCTTATATCGGGATAAAAACGTAAATCGGTTATGCGGCTTAGGCGTGAAAAGGTAACAGACAGACAGAGTTACGTTCGCATTTATAATATTAAGTATGGATATGGATTATAAAAATAAATGCTGTATTAACCATTTTTCCTTGGAAATTAAAATATCACAGCTTGTGCAAATAAAATGAAGTCCTGGCCTTTTAATTAAAAATCCACAAACATATGCATATGCCATGAGCACCATTTGATGGTTCAGCATTACAAAAATTTACAAGTTCTTCAGAGAAATCGGAGGAATATAAAACATTCTGTACTGTTGAAATTGTATTATTTGTGCATATGCTTATGGATTTGGTCAATAAGTCTTTATAATTATCAATTATCGATTCGTAGTAATCGCTTTCGCAGTTTCCTGTGCTTAATTGAGCCAGTTTACTCAAGATTGTAGTTTTTAAGGCAGCAACAAATTGTCCAGCAGTGCGATTATAGTTTGCACCACAATTACCCCGAATGCAGCCAAACAGATTTTCCAGTGGGTCCTGCTGTATATTGCGGGTGGCAAGACCTTGAATATTCGAATGCTTATTACGGAGTTTATTCCACAAAAGTTCGACTGAATTCAGGGTCCACACCCATCCTTCTTATCAAGGTAGTGTGCGCGTGCAATCTATAAATTTTAATGTATATAGAAAATAATTTCATTTCCTTAAATAACTGGAGGTGTGGTGTGGTTTGTTTTAAATTTGTCGCATGTATTTTCCCACGGCGCAAATTTGAGGTGTCGCTGTTGACAGAATCAAATAGTTTGTCCATGTTTGAAATGACACCTGCAGTTACAGTTGCTTCTGAATTCAGTGTTCCTGAAAATGAACGAAAATATGTATTTAAACTAAATCTTTATATTGCCGAATAATAAAAAACATAATTATAATATTAAACATATAATACCTTCTGAAATTTTTGCCAGCATTCCAGTAGCAACTGTATGGCTCAAGAATTGTGCCGCCAATTTAACGTTCATTTTTTGCTTGCTATTAGGATTGCTGTGTTCTAATTTTAAGCCGGGGGCAAAAACAAAATTGGGGTTCTGATTGTCCAGTTTATAAAAAGATTTTATGTGGCTCCATTTTGCAACACCTAAAATAAACAAGTTCATATACTACATGAGGCACAAATGAAATGTGTCGGGATTTATCACTATCTATAATTAAATACAAATAAATAAAATGGAAGTGTAATGTCAAATTATCAGCTATTTAAATGATTAAATAACTGATAATTTGACACTTTCATAGGCATTTGGCTATTAAAGTTGGATTTGATATGATAGCCCAATTCTCGAGTTTGATTAAGGCTATTTAACATCACGCTACGACCCTTAGCGGCCGAACAAAAAAACAGAAAGAATGCTAAGCAAAAACGAACTAACAGCGCGTGCGGGCGATGCATCGCGGTGGGTCTGAGAACGAGGGAGTTTTATTAAAATGTGGCTGTTATTTTGGTTTGTGTATCTTACAACATCCACGTGAACGAAGTATTGGGGCACATCTACTAAATGAGAACACTTCTTAGAATATTCATAGTTATTACCTATTTCACTTTTGTTGTTTGATATTATTTGTGTGGCACACTGGATATCGTATTTCAGAAATAAATTTCGGAAACACTTAAGAAGATGAGGCGTGTCATACGTACTGATAATCTCTATACTATCAATAGTAATGGCGGGTTTTTCAACGGTGACACCCAAGATGTACAAAGCTCGTCGATTTACCCCATCCATATCGCAAACCGTTGCCGCTATGCTAAGACCCGCCTCACGACATTCACGAAATATCAAAAAATGAAAAAAAAAAAAATACAATAATTAGTTATTTAATTATTTCATTTAATTTGTGGAAACTGTCTTTTAATGAGATATCGTAGCTTTTGTGATCCTGGTAATAGTTCCAAAATACGCCCCTATACACCGGTGGAGAACCGCGTTGCGTTATGCGTAAAATTGTAATCTGACGAGTTACAGTTGAGGGGTAATAGATAGTTGTTCAGTTTAATTTGAAACATAAAGGATGGACCAAAAATTGTGGTACGGTCAGTACCACACCCTAGGCAGCTGTAAAATTATAGTATTCTGGATTACTTTGATAACATTACCTCTTTTATCAAGACTACTAGTCGGTCTGCTGTTGCATACTCGCTGGATAAGTAATAAGCCACAAGCTGCTTAGTCTTTTTTCTAATGCCAGCTAACATAAACACTAGAGCATGTGTTGCTATTTGTGGCGATTTGCCTTGAAGTCCATGGTCTTGGAAGCCTTCTATTGTGTCTGTCTTTCGGTTATACATAATGTTTTTTTTTTTTTTATTGATATTTCATCAAACGTGGTATTGTATTCATCGTCAGATGCTGTTTGAAGTTCTTTTTAATACAGAGAAAATACATTTATTGACACCCACTTCGAGGGATAATTTACTTAACAGAAATTTTAAAGTAGATTGAGCTGGTAGACAAAACAATCTTCTCATCAGTCTGTAGCATGTTGGTGATCTTTTATATAATCTCAGAGCCGTTATTTTTTCTTCAGTAGTCCATCTCCTTCTTTTGGATTTTTTTAAATTTTTTATACGGTGCTTGCAGCAACAAGGCAAATGTAGGAGTCAATTTTCTCACCAAACTATCAATTGACTCGTTTTAATTTATTTCTTTTAATAGATCCTTATTTTCAATGTTTTTTTTATTACATTCTCATTCAACCCTCCATCTCAGTCTGAGATGGAGAGTTGATTTCGTACGGCACTTTATTTGCTTCAAATGAAGCATGCATCACATTCGAAGTTCCAGGTAGAGGTTCAAGTCTTGGTTTTATAAAGTTTGAAACTGATTTTGGTTCAGAAAAGAAGTTGGTTACATCATTCAAAACTTGCACCTGACAATTTGATGGACCTGGTTGCGGTTCATTCTGAAAATTAAATAAAAGAAAGAACGAGCCTTACAGTAGTCGCATATGATGTCTAACATCTGACATCACTTGGTATTAAGCAACATTAATATTATATCTTTCTTATCACACACACGCACACACTATTGCCTGATATTACCAACCTCAAAATGGTCGGTGCCGCCATCTTGGATTTTCATTTTGACCTCACTATCGGCTTCACTACCCCCGAAAACCTTGAAAACGCTATGAAGGAAAATGAGAAAATTTTAGACCCACCATCTTGGATTTTCATTTTGACCCCAATTTTGTTATCAGCGAATGACACCCATATCGAAAAAAAAGAAAACTAATAAAAAAATACGGCCAAGTGCAAGTCGGACTCGCGCACGAAGGGTTCCGTACCATTATCTATAAAAACCTTATTTTAATATTTTTTAGGCTTTTAATATTTGTTGTTATAGCAGCAACAGAAATACATCATCATTCTGTGAAAATTTCAACTGTTTAAGTATCACGGTTCATGAGAAACAGCCTGGTGACAGACGGACAGTCAGACAGCAGAGCCTTTGCTACTTCCTGTTACATACTTCTGTCCCATTTCACACATTTCACTAAATCACTCCCACAAATTGCAGGAAAGCGATAGCAGAGATGTAACAAATCAAAAATTGTTGTAATAGTTATTCGATGATTGCGATGTTGTCAGATTTCCGTAGCCGAATAGCAAAAGTTCCGTTTTTGCTATTCCTTCTCTAAATCTCGAATCGAATCTCTCGTCATGTCTGTCTGTCCGTCTGTCTGTTCGAAACTATTAAGATTACCGAGTTGAATCTTGGTACATAGATACAATCTGCAAACCGCTCTCCGATTTAAATAAACAATATTTAAAAAAAAAACATTAAGGGGAGGCTCCCCATAAATTGAACTGAAACTAAAAAAATATTTGATTCATCAAACCTGTACGTGCGGGTGTCTATAGATAGATCTTTAAAAAATGAAATTAAGTTTCCTAAAATAATTTTTCCTCAAATCCAGTCATTTGGAACATACCTATACACTTCCAAAGTAGTAAAATGTGTTCTCTCTAACTTTTAAAATAATAGAGTCTTAAATAAATAAAAAATATATATATATATAATATACTGCATATTTTAATGAAATATTTTAACTAAAATTGGTTTGAACAAGATACAGTCAGTATTTTTTGACATATAGAACATTTTCAGAAATCACAAATATAAACATACATAGAGGTAAAATACTTATTTATGGGTATTAATATTAATACTGTAAAAATATATACAAATAAAATATATGATGGAGAAGTAGTGTTCTTTGACCAGTTTTTTGAAAATATGGATCGTTTGAACTTTAGTTTATTCATAGTGAAAGTTATTCGGCGTAGCCACTACGGTAGGCGTCATAGTTGCCCATTTGTCTAACTCGCTCTTGGCCATTTTTTTTTCACATGGCCAATTGTATGTTGCTTTATTTATGTAGATCCGGAGGCAGGGAAAACCAAAACATACTTATACCACAAGAAAGTAGGACTAAAATATTGTATATACCGAAATACTGTATATCTATACTTAATAATATAATTAACAACTATCTTTACTTCGTGATTCTCTATCCAGTGCGAATTAGATAGGTATACTTAGATTTTAACATCTATTCATTAATATTCAGAAATCATTGAGTTAATAACAGTAGTAGGATTATACGCGGGTGAAACCGCGGGGCACAGCTAGTAACATTATAAACCTCGACAGTCAGCTGTCGAGTTTTATAACGTTATAGTTTATTATTGTGGTAAACACGTACATAATTTCTTCTTATTATAACTTTTTCTCAATCATGCTTGGAATACCTAAAATTCATGCACCTGTGTTTTTTTTCTTTTTAAGCATACCGGCTAATGAGAATAATGAATTATATTGTTAGTTCCAAATCTCACCACGTCAAACTCTTTTTTGCCAAGCTACACAATGTATTTTGTTAACATCAATGTCATTGAATTTCAGTTACTGGATAGCAATGTCACAACAGAAGAGCCGGCGGCGTCTACTAGTCGAGAAAGTTAGCAGACATGGTCATCTGACCAATTCACGCCAACTTACGAAGCGTTTAACGAATTTTCATCTGGCCTAAATCAACAATTTAAAACAAAAGATCACTTAGATATTTTTGAATATTTTTTAGACAGTACTATAGTCTTGCAAATAGTGGAATCTATAAATAAGATTCACAATTATTTTACTTCACAAACTCCTTTGGCCAATCATTCGAGACTGCAACAGTGGGTCGACGTAACACTACCCGAGTTCTGTGTTTTTATCGCAATATGTATGCTGAGGACAAGAAACAAACTC
This sequence comes from Tholera decimalis, assembly GCA_943138885.2. Classification (NCBI taxonomy): domain Eukaryota; kingdom Metazoa; phylum Arthropoda; class Insecta; order Lepidoptera; family Noctuidae; genus Tholera; species Tholera decimalis. The sequence goes on from OW964551.2 coordinate 15,153,291, forward strand.
AAAATAGAAGAGCATTGGTCCACGGCTATTTTACTGCTAGCACCAATTTTCGGTAAAATTATATTCCGGAATCGATTTACATCTATATTAGGTATGCTCCATTTTTGTAATCCGTATACCACAGGAAATCAAAATTCTAAATTTAAAAAATAGGACTAATCATTCATGATGCCCGTAATAAATACAAAGCAGTTTTAACACCACAGCAAAATTTATGCATCGATGAGAACATTATGCCTTCCAAAGGGAGACTGTCAATAAAACAGTATATTCCAAACAAACGAAACAGGTTTGGCATAAAATTATTTCTACTGTGTGACGTATTTTCGGGTATAATAATTGATTTTATTGCGTACTATGGTGGAACTATTGACATACCTGATCCAGCTAATTTGGGTATGGGTGGTGCAGTAGTTGCTACACTACTTCAAGATTTTTTCGGGTCCCACAGGCATTTGTACGTAGATAATTGGTACTCTAGTCCAAGACTATTTAAATATTTGTATGACAACAAAATACACACCTGTGGCACAGTAAAGCCAAGTCGATCGGAAATGCCTGAAATGAAACAGAGATTTAAACGTGGAGAGATTATACATTAAAGCCATCCACCATTAACAGCTATTATTAAAAGGCATGATAAAAAAAAGACGTTTATATGTTAACAACGATTCATGACGCAAAGGCAGTACCTTCTTTGAAAGAAGATCGCCACACGGGATTACCAGTCATGAAACCTGTTCAACTCCGAGCCCAGCCAACGGTAACTGGTATGTCGAACTGTCCGCGATTACACGGAGCCCTAACGTTGCTTTACAAACAATAGGCTCTTAGGCCTTGGTTCAATAATTAAACTTATAGACTAGACTTACCAGCTCTGGAGACGACAAGCTACGACCTTGGTAGATCACGTCCGTGTGGTATGTGTCAGTGTGTGATTGAAATGTGTAATGTTGTCAAGTGATGTGCACGGCGGTCCCCAAAGACGCAGGTCTTCACAACGTGGTCCTGGCAGTATTCACAGCGCGCCACAGGCCGTATTTTAGCACCAATTCACAATTACTTTCAACAAAGTTCGCGTGTCAGTCAATCTGACTTCAATTCGGCGTTATTGTTCAAAATATCCCAGGTTTTTACTCAATTCGGGATTCTAGATTTCAATTAATCACTAATCACGACCAATTTGTCTTTAACAACTTAGATTCAATAGGATTTTCAATTACAACCAATAAATCGATCTCAACAAACGAGGCAGTTAGCTCTTGCAAGAAAAAAGTTATGTCAAGTCAAAGACAAGACCATAGATAATAGAATATTGCCATACCAAAAAGATGCGTTCGAAAATACGTTTTGGACGCAACAAAACCTATAGCGGTATTGGACTATTCCAAAAAATATGGGCACAGTTGATACTTCGGACATGATGCTAAGCTCTATTAATTGCATCCGCAAAACAATAAAATGGTACAAAAAGCCGTTTTTGCACATTATAGACATGCATATTTTAAATGCATTTTACACAAACAAAATAGTTAATAACGAACCGAACGCCCATTTGACACATTTTCAACTAGATATCACTTGCACAAACCTATCCTCAAATTCCCAGAAGTAGTGTAATTAAAGTGTATTACCAGGTAGCACAGTCAAACATATGCCCGACACAGGTTCTAAGTATCAACGCTGCAGAGAATGTGCGAAATACAATATACGGAAGCAGACGCATTACATGTGTAAAATTTGTAATGTCTATTTGTGTGCCGCGCCATGCTTTCACGATTTTCAGACCGTATAATGATTTAAAGTAAGTATACTGGATGAAATTTTAATGGCTGTTTCCCCGCAGCAAAATGATTTTGACTTGGTTGTACAATCGACTTATAAAAAATGATAAATATAAAATATTATTATATATATTATAATAATAATAAAGCCTTTATTAATCCAAAACATCGGTTACCGTTAGAAAAAAAGTACATTAAGTATAAATATTATAAGCTAAATATGTCATGGCCCCTTTCGGGTATAGGCCTCCTCCAGTTGCCTCCATTTTTTCCTGTTGGTAGCTGTTTTCACCCAGTTTCTTCCTGCTACTTCTGGTATGTCGTCGACCCAGCGAGCTGTTGGTCTGCCCTTTTTTCTTTTTGCTCCAGGGCCTCCAGGGCCCTTCCAAATGGTTGCTCGCTTGACCCATCTGTCTGCAGAGGAGCGGGCGATGTGTCCTGCCCATTTCCATTATAAACGTAGTGCATGTTTCAGTGCGTCTATCACTTGGGTCTTTTGTCTTATTTTTTCACTATTTTCTTTATCTAAAATCTTTATACCGAGGATGCTCCTCTCCATAGCCCGCTGACAAGCGCGTATTTTTGTCATTTTTTTTTGTTAAAGATCCAGGTCTGGGCTTCGTTTGTTAAGCAGGGCAGGAGGCTCGAATCTATCACTTTCTTCGTTAGTCTTATTGGGAGTTTTGATTTTAATATTTCCTTGTTACTCCAGTATTTTTTCCACGTCATGTTAATGCGCCTTTCTATTTCGTCTAGGTGTCTTGTGTTTTAGAATGAAATTTGTTTTCCAAGGTATGTATAGCTCTCTACGTACTCCATTGTTGCTCGGTTTATTATTATGATATCTTTAGTGCCGTTGGTAGCTATCTTTGTCTTTGAGGTGTTAAGTTGTAGCCCAATATTTTCGCTAAATAATATATACTATATATTATATTATATATATTATAAATATATATTATAATATTTTTAAATAATAAATTTGTTTTTATTCTAATAAATATAAAATAAAAATTATTAGAATTTGAAAAAAAAAATAATAGAACGTTGTTTTTTTATCCTAGCTTACCTGCATTGTAAATTGTAAGGTTTCTAAGTGAACTGTTCCCTGTATTTTGTACAATGGACTTTAGAGCTCGTAGGTGACACTTTCTGACGTTGAATCACTTCACTTATAAGCCACCATAATAAATTATAGAGATTAAATCGTAATCAAGTTGTGGTTATGTTTACATTTGAAATGTCATTCAATTGTAGGTTAGTTTCTGACAGTTGGTGGCGACGTCTGGCGGTAGCCGATTTGCAGTTTTAGTTTTGATCGATATTAATTAACCTCTCGCGTGTCTTATGTTACACAGTGCGACATAAGAAAAAAATGCTCCAAATGTCTTAAGTCGGATAGTTACACTTAAGGGCTTGGTCAGGATTGGTCGATAAATATCTGTGGTTGTGTTGCAAGTAGCAATACGTTCTGCATACACCACTAAAAAAAACGAAAAAAAAATTACAAAATGCATCTGTGGTTTTTGTTGTGACGCCGCAGACTTTTTCGTTGTGTTATCAAATAGTTTTTATTACTTGTTATAATAGTTTTTTTATTAATTTTTTGGAATAATTTGTGTTAAAATAAAATAAAAATTAAAATAAATGTGTAGGCACATTTTTTTTTTCAAATGTGAGTGAAAATTATAAAAGTGTAAACATATCACATCACTGCGAGATAAGGTCAGTTTGATTTGCTTATTGAATGATATAAATAGTTAGATAAACTCATAACGAATCCAGGAAGGTATAATATATACCATGATAATGGCCTTAAATTGCCGATTTATAATTTTTTCTGAAGTCCTACCCAAAACTCATAAGGAAATTCAACATGCGACACTCGAGGGGTTAATTTGAGCAAATTGATTGAAAAACACTGAACTAATGTCGAAAAGACCAATCCTTAATAGTTTTCAGCTTTTGGTTAAAATACTTAATAAACGAAAGTGAAATTATTTTTTCATCATAGACATTAGTTCAGACGGGAACAGAGTCTATATTTAGTCTGTGGTTTTTCGGTCAGCGAGCAGAGAATATCAGGTGACGCGACCATTTGACACTAGACCACGCTGAAACTTAATCTCATGTTTTGAAAGGTAAGGAAGTTGGTGAATTAGTGTTTGGAAGTTTGGAAGTGACCTCTGAGTCCTACCCCGGTCGTTAATAGGATATTATTGTGATCCCTGGATATTCATTACAGGACTCCACGTTTTATAAGGATTCGCCGAAGGGATTGGCGCACACCTTGTTCCGCGTCGACGATGCCTGCCGCTATGGGTTTTCGCGCTTGATCATCCGTGAGTATTACTACATGTTACCCTATGAGAAATCTTGTTTCATGTTGTTCCACCACGTAGGATTGGGCAAGCTGAGGTCATGTCTCATTGTATAGTCTTTGCAAAGGCCCATGTTAACCGGCCAAGGTTTAAACCTTTAGATTAGCAGAAAAAGCTAATAACCATGATCTCATTGGACATAGAGGGAGCCTTCGGTAGCGCATGGTGGCCGGCCATTAAAGTAAGGCTCAAAGAGGAGGGTTGTTCCGGGTAACATCAGGAAGATAGTCGGCAGCTACCTTCGGGACAGAAAGGTCGAGGTGAGATATGGTGGGGAGACACACTCCGTAAACACCACCAAGGGGTGTGTCCAGGGCTCCATAGGAGGCCCCATCCTATGGAACCTCGTCCTCGACCCACTCCTGAAGGCGCTGACCGACAGGGGCGACTATTGCCAGGCGTTCGCCGATGACATAGTCCTGGTTGTCGACGGAGACACTGCGTTGGAGGTACAAAGACAGGCCAATGCTGCGCACGCCTATGTTGGGGAGTGGGGAGTCAAAAATAAGCAAAAGTTCGCACCCTATAAAACTCAAGCGATGGTGATCACGAAGAAACTTAAATATGACGAACCGCTCCTGAGCATGGGCGTAGTCAGTATTGGCATGTCAAAAGAAATAAAAATCCTTGGCCTAACCATCGACAGCTGCCTGACATTTAACAATCATATTTGTAACATATGCACAAAAGTCGTTAAAATATACGGGCAGCTGTCGAGGGCGGCTAAGACCAGTTGGGGCCTCCACGCAGATGTCATCAGAGTAATTTATACTGCAGTCGTAGAACCAGTGATTATGTACACGGCGAGCGCCTGGGCTCCGGCAGTGGGGAAGCTGGGAGCTAAAAAACAGCTCAACTCCATTCAGCGTGGATTTGCACAGAGGCTCTGCAAAGCCTACCGCACGGTCTCCCTGAACGCAGCCTTACTCCTTGCCGGGATACTCCCACTCGACATCCGTATACAGGAAGCAGCCGCCATATACGAGGCAAAGAAGGGAGTACCCCGGTTGGATCTTGCGGGTAGGGAGGTCGAGCGGAGGGCAGGGCACATCAAAAATGGACACCCGGCGACGCATATGTACCTAGAGTTCAAAAGCCTGATAGACGAGAACGAATTGAACGCCAACAGCGACTTTGCCGTTAAAATATTCACAGATGGCAGTAGGATTGACGGCAAAGTGGGAGCCGCAGTATCCTATTGGAACGGCGCGGCGGAAACCAGGGCCGTCAAGCTTAAACTGCCATCTTACGGCACCGTCTATCAGGCAGAACTCCTGGCCATATGCAGAGCCACGGGTGACATTGTTCGGGGTGCTCAGCAGAGCTTCGCTATATATAGTGATTCAAGATCCGCGCTGGAGACAGTTGTGAACAACAGCTCCCTGCATCCCCTGGCATTCGAGGCCCGCAAAAACCTCCTGATAGCCTTCAGCCAGAGCAAAACTGTGCCCTTGTTCTGGTTGAAGGCCCACGCGGGTCTTTAAGGGCCGACTGCCTGGCAAAAATGGCTGCCCTCACCCTGAAACGTGCCCCTGACTACAATAAGTGCCCTGTCTCATTCGTCAAGGGACAAATCAGACGGGAGTCTTGACGAATGAAACAGGAGGTATCAGTCAGGGGAGACTGCCGGGACAACAAAGACCTTCTTCCCGGACGCCATTGAGGCCTACAGAACAATAAAAAAGATGTCGATGGACAGTGTCACGACGCAGATATTAAAGGGGCACGGTGGGTTCTCCGAATATTTGGCCAGATTCAAGTGTAAGGAGGACCCATCGTGCGCCTGCTACCCGGGAGTCAATGAAACCGTCCTACATATCTTGCTCGCCTGCACGATCTTCGGTCGAGCAAGATATGAAAGTGAACAGGAAATAGGAGAGGAAATTAGTATAAACACGATAAGAGATATTATAAGTGAAGGAAAGAAGAGAAATCTATTTTTAAAATACGCAAAAAAGTAGCAGAGGTAAAGTAAAATAAATAAAGTGACAGATCAATAAAACATCTAACATATACCATATAATAAAGTTCACACAATTAGTACACGTCATAAATAAAAACAAAGAAATAACATATATTATGTATATAGAAACTTAAATTCACGCAAGTATATATTATAAATCAACACAGAAAAGAGATAGCAACAGAAGAAAGGCCTCAAGAAAGCGTAAAATATTGGCGAAAGCCAAGCGTTTACGCAACCCCTGAGGAAGGAAGAACGTATAAAGATGGAAATATAAACACAAATACACATAATAAACATCTACAAGTAACAAACGACCCTGCTCATGGTAGGGAGTGGCGCAAGTATATAAAAAAAAACCTTTAGATTTCCTAGCTCGATCAGACGTTCACCTAACTCCCTTCTTGAGGAAAGTACATTAGTTTAGCCTTATATAATAGGGTTTCCGTATTGCCAATTCCAGCAGCTGGAGAGATTCGTCTCGCCGCCAGGATCTAGAAGCATCTCTGGAGCCTGGACGCGAGACCCGTTCCTCGAGCCCTTCCAAAAGCCTCCTGTGGAGACGACTGTGCGGTGGCGTCAATGCGGTGACGGTGTCCGCCTAGCGTTTAGCGCAGGCGGGGCGGATTTTCTTAATTTTTATTTTTCTTACGTACCTATATTTTTTCTTAAATCTTTTTATTCATTTTTATATGAATAAATTTACTACGCATATATGTTCTGCCGATTCATGAAGTAACTTGCTTATCACCGGTCCGGTTTTCAAATAAAGAAACCGGTCTACAATAAATTTAACTGAAGTACCCTAGGGTCGACACCTATGCTTAACTGGAAGAATATTGAAGATCTTCGTCGGCTCAGGGATCCGGGACTATTAGAGTTCCTGGCGCCCATTTATTAATAATTTAATTTCACTAAAACTGGAAGGTTGTATCTTGAAATTTAATTCAATTAAGTAAGTAAGTACTTACTTATTTTGTAATTTATGACAAACTTTAAGTTAAACTTTGAAAGAATAGAACAGTATTGGTATTATCTCAACCCCCCCACAACCCGAAGACACCGACTGAAGTTTAAGCTGGCTGGCAATAACCAATGTTTTGGTATTTAACTTAACCTAGTTTGAATAAGGAAATAACTCTTTTTATGTATTTAACTTTTCCTTGTTTTAATAAATTAATGTTGTTTGAAACCGTTTATTGTTTCAATACCAACCACCTTGCATCTGGGATTTAGTTCGGTTACCTCAAGAGGGACAAAATCACAAATGTAACAGAATAAAAACAAAAATTGATGTATCTCTAAGCGTGAGAGACTTCGATACTTGCGCTTAGTACTACGTCAATTTTAATAAAATGTTATAAATCGATTGTACTACCAAGACAAAATCATTATGCTGCGGGAAAACAATAATTACAATTTCACCTTGTAGATTATAATGTTAGTGTCTGAGACTATTTTTAGTTCTACTAGCTGATTACTGTAATATTTTAATCAACATGTGAACTAGATTATGTTACCTCTTTATAATACTAATATACTATAGATTCACGTATGCGATCGAAAATGTTATTTCTTAATTTGAAATATTTTGAGTCACAACGGATAGCGTACTATCAGTGCGATCTATCTGTTGTGATATTTAAACCAACGTGTCAACTAGACTAAAAGTTAACAGTTTGGAACATATAAAACCATTCGATACGGATATAAAAGTTTGCAAATTATATCAATTTATTTTCAAGACCTGTTTTTTTCTCCTATTGTCTGTACCTTCCACTCCGATCCTGCAGTATAAAATACCTAAAATAAGAGATATCGATTTGTTCGATATTGTTTTGTAAAAAGACATAGAACAAATTTGTTCTTCATGATGCCAGTAATATAATCCTGCGAGGTTAATAATGTTTTACAAATAAACTTGTATAATAATATAAGGTTCAATACTTAGTGGAAAAAAATATACTGGCAATATTTAGTTATTTGACAGGACGGCAGCGCCGTGTCTATGGCCCGGGGGCTCACTTCAGTAGTAGCGCGAGAATGAGATCTTTAAAGTAACTACTCGACTGTGCATATTTATTCCTTCATTGTGGATTCTATATCATATATATAATCTGCATTACGTGTGGCCAAATAATATTGTGTTACTATAATGGCAAACAAACGTAAGTTATTAAAACAATTTTAATTCAATATTATTTATATACGTTCTTGCAGCCTATTCATTTCATATTTTTTTTGAGTTTTTCAATAAAAAATAATTTAATTTAATTTTAATTTATTTTTGCACCATATTGTGCTTACAACATTTTACATTTGTATAGCATAATAGTCATTAAAAATAAACATTCATTAAAGCACAGAATTTATATAATAATAAAAATAAAGTGAGCAACTGCGCCTGAGCTAGGCCGAGCCTGTATTTCAGGACGCAGTTTACAATAGGAATGAACAATCAGTTACAATATAATATTATGTACATCATTATAAAGTGTAGTGTTTTAGTGTAGTGTGACTTACAAGTATACAGAAAGTATGGTATAGTGTATAGTAAGTTGTAATGTAGTGTTAGTTTGTGTAATGTAGGAGTGTTTTTTGTATTTTGTATTGAATGCTTTTGTGTAGTGTGATTGTGGATGGATTTCATCTTAAAACTTTAAGTAGATCTTCTGTAGTAGTGTAATCACATTTAAGGAGATAGTCCAAAAGTTTTGTTTTGCATTTTTGTTTGGTTAGCGTGTATATATTAAGTTGTGAATTCAATTTATTATATAGAAAGGGACCGGTGAAGCAGAAGAACCTATGTGTAAATGAGTGTTTGAATTGGTGTGAACGGGGGACGACTGCATTGCGACGACGTTTAAATAAATTATTTTTGTCGAGGGGGGTCAGGGAATGCTGTTTAAGTACTGTAGACAAGATGTAAAGTTGGCAGACAGTAGGTAGGTTCCATGATCGATACAGGAGATGTGTAGGGTAGTCAATAGGTCGAAAAGAGCTGACTTTTAAAATTGCCCGCTGTGCTATTTCAAGAGGAAGTAAAGAAGTTTTAGAGGCTCCACCCCAAGAAGAAATGCAATAAGTTAGAAGCGATTGACAAAGTGCCCTATAGACTTTTTTTAGAATGCAAGTATTAGCTGCATAACGTAGATTTTTAAAAACATATATCAATTTTCTGTCTAGATTGCAGTAAAGAAATATGTGCATTGAAATTTAATGGTGAGTCCAATATAACTCCCAAATATTTTACTTCACATTTCCTTATCAGATTTGTGCAGTTACAAGTAGAACCATAAGCTTGGTGGACATGACAGTTATGTGATTTTATTGTAAGACCAATGGGGGGCTTATTAGGATTTCGAGAGTAAATGTACATTGTTTTCTCTGTATTTAGCGTCAGACAATTTTGTTTCAGCCAGTCTGATACCTTGTTGAAACCCTCCTGCGCCAGCATGTAGGTATCATTCCAAGTTTTAGCAGAGAAAAGCAGTGCAGTATCGTCCGCATAAGAAATTATAATACCCTGCTCCAGTTTCAGGTCACAGAGGTCATTAATATACACTAAGAAGAGTGTAGGTCCGAGTACTGAGCCCTGAGGTACACCAAAAGTCACAGATAAATCAGTACTAATGTAGGAACCTAGTTTCAGGCATTGTTTACGACCACTTAGATAGTCTTGGAATAATTTCAGCTGCAGGCCTCTTATACCCAAACGCTCCAATTTGAGTAGAAGTCGCGGGATAGACACCGTGTCAAATGCCTTGGCAAGGTCGAGGAAGATGGCAAGTGGTTTGTTTCCATTGTCAAGATTTCTAACAACATAATCTTCCCCGAACGGAAACCAAATTTACCAGATGAAATCATATTATTGCTTTCGAGATACTTAACAAGTCTACCATTAATTATTTTTTCCAGGATCTTAGATATAGCTGGTAGTAAAGCAATAGGCCTATAGTTACAGACACGGTGTTTATCTCCCGACTTGAAGATAGGGACAATGATATTTTTTTTTAGAACGTTTGGGAAGGCACCCCGACTAAGACAAACATTAAATAGATGAGTGAGCGGTGGGGTAATGATATCCTTTGTAGCTTTAAGCAGGCTGTTAGATATATTATCATGTCCGACAGATTGAGAATGCTTTAAGCTATTTATAAATGATAGAATCTCGCTTTCCTCAGTGTCCAGTAGTACAAACGAGTTATTTTGTGGTTTGGTAACAGAGGATCAATAATATTCTGGGAGACTGTTGGGTAGTTGACTATTTTAGTAGCTAGGGAACTTCCAACGTTAACAAAGTAATCGTTAGCTTGGTTCACAGAAGTTTGAGGGGAATTTGTTTTTAGATGCAAAACGTGTCTTACTTTCTTCATCACCAGAGTAAGATTGCACATTCTCTCCGTCCCTTTTAGAACCAACACGCAATAAGATGGCGATAAAGGCGAAATCCGAAACAAGATTGACCGGTAACGAAAAAGCATGCACCAAATGTATCCTGATTGAAAATAAAATCAGAGAGGACACAAGAAATAGTTATTTTGCAAAGTTGATTGAAGAAGAAATGAATCAAGTGGAACTGTATCTTCGGACGAAAATGTGTGTCAAGATTTTAACTTTCATTCATCAAACCAAAGGATGTCACACTCAAGTGACGTTTTTGAAACCCAAAACTTTTAATTATATTTTAATATGTTGATTAAATTTTAAATTGTTAGTTACATAAAATGATAAATGATGAAAATTATGTTTCTTAATTATTATAATTCCCTACGAACATTAAGAAGGAAATGTGTGTGGAATAATACTAATAATGTGTGTTTAGCATAAACATGGAAAAAAACAAATAAAAATGTAAGAAAAGAAACCATAGACAGAAGAAAAGAAAGCCTAATAAAAATTGAACTTTTACGTGCTACGAGCGCCATGGTCTTGATATTAAAACAACTGGATGACGTCAAAAGACAACAGGGATGTAGCCAGTATTGTTTATTTGGTTTTGTTTTTATTGAGTTATGTATCTGATTTGTCATTATTTAAAGTGTATTCTGTATTTTCTTATTACAACTATAATTGTAAATAAAACAAGACATAAAAATACGTCATTTTTATTTATCTGGTACAGATACATGACATGTAACATTAACATGTTAGTAACATTTATCGATAATACAATTACCCTCATCACTATTGTTTACTATACATTCTTTATACATGTACAGCCTTACTAATAATAATAAACATTTATACACGACGTATAACAGAGGTATAGCAGATTCACTACTAATAAACGTCAATTTGACATTTCTGTGTTATGGGGCAGTAATATCGGTCGTGTAAAAAGTACGCCATCTTAAACAACAGTTATACAGTCTGCGAACCTTGTATAGCGTGTAAATAACGTACGATTTTGATTTTTTTCGTGTTGTTATTGTACCTTAAAATGGATTATTTACGTTATTTTGATGTATTTGATGAGTTGGATCGTGAGGAACCACCAAGAAAGAAAAAAGCATATAAAGTTCGCTATGATCCCTTCTCGTTAGAAGATGGAGAGTTTCAAAGTAAATATAGATTCTCAAAGAAATATGTTAGGGAAGTGGTGGAGTTAATACGTAGTGATATAGAACAAGGAACCAAAGGTGGAGGTTTTACAGCAGAGCTTCAAGTCTGTACAGCTCATAGGGCATGGGCACGACAGAAAGTTCAAGATGATGATGATGATCAGCAATCTACCACAAATGTGTGTCGAAGAATTGCTATCGCATTGGCTAGTAGAGCAGCCGACTTTATTTATATGCCACGAACTCTGGCAGAAGAGGAGGAACTAATGGCTGGATTCCGCAGAATTTGTGGCTTTAGGAATGTGATTGGTGCTATTGATTGCACACATATTAAAATAAAAAAGCCGGTGGGGATAATGCCCAATATTACATCAACAGAAAGGGTGTATATTCTTTAAACATACAAGTAGTATGTGACTCTAAATTGCAAATAAGAGACATTGTGGCACATTGGAGGGGCAGCACATATGACTCCCGAATATTCAGGGAAAGTCAATTACGACTTAGATTTGAGAATGGAGAGTTCCATGGTCGATTGCTAGGTGATGCAGGCTATGGTGACACTAACATAGTATTAAGTTTTATTTACTAACACTATTGTTATTATACTATGTATACTTTAGGTTAAGGTATATATCTATGGGTCTTTGTAACCTGAAAATAAATAAATTATTACTATTATATTATGGACTAACAAGTTATTTATTTACACCTGTCCAAAACCCTATCAACTCCAAGGAAGAGGAATATAATAAGTGCCACATCCTTACAAGAAATCCTGTAGAAAGATGCTTCGGAGTGTGGAAACAGAGATTTCGCTGTTTACTTCATCGTTTTAGTGTCTCATTAGAAAATGCCAAACTATATGCAGTTCTACACAACATTGCAATTAAAATGGGGGAAAATTTAGAAATAATGGAAAATATTTCACATGTGCCACAGCACCAACAACAACGTAACATACAAGATAATAGGACTGGACAAGCTGCGAGGTAATTATTTATAAGAACATATTTTTAATTTCATAGAATAAATAATGGTGTGTATGTTTAAATGTGTTTTTTATTGAACCTTAAATTTAACAATTCATTTTCTAATTCTATTTTTTTAATTCGCAACTTTGCTTCTTTCAGACGAAGTTCATGTTCTTCTTTTGCCCATTCATGGGCTTCAATTGCCTGTTCCATTTTAAGTTTGTGTTCATTTTGTATAGTATCTATCAATACTTTATCCCTTTTTTTTTACAAAATCATTTTGTTCAAATGGCAACCTTTTCTTTAAAGTTGAATGCTTTCGTGGTTTGCACACAGTTTCCACCAATTTTTTTTTTTCATTTGTTTTACTTGTGGGAGATGTAAAAATTATCTCTTGCATGTTCTCAACATGCATTGGACTATAAATAGTTTCTTCAACTACATATACAGGATGCGTTGTAGTTGCTTCATCTCATCGTATTTACTTTCTTGCAAAGTTATGCCATCACAATCAGATTTATTGTAGTCTACTTCAAATTCCTGAAGTATCATCTGCAAAATTTCATTTTTCACAGGGTCTGGGCTTGGAGGCTTTTCTCCACCACCAGTTGCATTACGTTCCCTTTGGTAATTTAACAAATGTTTTTCGCATCCAACTATGTAGTTCGCCATTTCTGTTTTATTTCCACCATTGTTCTCTGCCTGCTGTTTATTTTATTAAATCTCTGAGTTATTTTCAGTCAAGCAGAGTTTTTGGCTTTGTTGGTGTTGGTGTCAATATTCTTATTTTCAATTATAGCCACAAATTCCTTGATAAAACCACGTAGTTAATGCTAAAAAGAAAACAAAATTGGTTATTATCATGTCTGAATTTCTATGAATAAATATATAAGAAACATTTTGTATGCAATCCTTTCTCTAAGTATGTCAGCTCTTGTTTCCTCTTTAGCTGGCTATCAATATGAACTCCCAGAAACTTAACCTGGACCACATTCACTGTTTCTCCATTTCTGACGCAAAATTAGACTAGGTGCTGTTTCCAAGTGCACAATTTATTTTCAACTTTTTTCAATAGTATTTGTACTATTTACTTTTTCCAATGAATCCCAATTAACGGACCGTTTTCTTTTCATGACATTAACAATATTTTCTTTATTCATTTCCTTAATTTATTTATAAAACAATCAAGAATTACAGATAAGCAAGCACACAAATAAACAATACAAACGTATTCTTTATTTTCATTTGAAATTGAAAGGTACATTCAAAATTAGTGTTGCCCAAATGCAAGACCAAGACGAGACTTAGGCCAGTCTTGGTCTTGCGTCAATACACCTGGTCTTGGTCTTGGTATTGCGCTCTCAGTCTTGGTCTTGCAGCAAGAGTCTCGCAAGTCTTGCAAGTCTTGCAAATACCTATTAGCCTAGGTATTGCTATTTATTGAACACGTTAGTTTAGATTTTGGATTATGATTCGTGCTGTAAGACGTATGTAGTTGCAGAATTATAATCATCAAAATCATCAATACAACCCTCCAAGTTCATAAAGGTCGAGTAATTATTTTAAAAAAAAGACTTATTCAAGGTCAAACTCATTCCTCGACCTTTGAACTTGGAGGGTTGTATTGATGATTTTGATGATTATGATTCTGTAACTACATACGTCTTACAGCGCGAATAATATTTTAATCAACAAACAATCTAGCACTGGCCTGCAAATTGCAAAAAAAAAGAAAATTTGAATTTTGCGGGCTATCCTGGAGCATTCACCAATGTACAATGTTAATCAATCAATAATAGAAGACTACAGGCAAAGCCTACCTATGCGGACAAAATAAGGAAGTGCGTGTGTGTTGAGATTAGCAGATTTCATTACAGTGTTACAGTGTGCGTAGGTACATTTTTTAGGCAATTTGTCGTACTCGTGACTGGCGCGCTTTGCTACGTAAGTACTGTCGTAAGTATGTGTAAGTAAGAAACAATGTAGGTACCTACTACAACAAAATTGTATTCCTTAGAAAAATAATCGTCGTACCTACACGACGATTATTTTTATTTAGTTAGTAAATCATCGCTGAAGACTATTGTCTTCAGCGATGATTTACTAACTAATAATAATTAGTTTGTTTAATGGGATGGGATGGAAGAGTTGTAGAATAAAGACAATTTATGCAATTTAACATTTATTTAAATAAAAAATTGAACACAAATAAAAAAATTGCAGTACAGTACACAATAGCGTTGACATAATTAAAAAAAGTTATAAGTACAAATCAAAGCGTTTCCTTACACAAAAATTCTCCTAATGTACCTATGTAAGTACCTATGTATTATTGTATCTACCTATAAATTGGTAAAAAAAAGATATGAACGGCTCGCCAACATGCAGATATAAACCCCGAGAGGTTTTCGTTGTGTGGATAAAACTAAATGTGAATATGGTTGTTTTAGAATTTTAAAAAATTGGTTACTTTATATTAATTCTTTTGACCAAGAATTAATACAACGTAACCACCTGGCTGACTCATCACTTAATCTATTTCTATGTTTTCTAATTACTAACGATGCTTTGGAAAATAATCTCTCAGCAGGTACTGAAGTTGCAGGTATCCAAAGAAAATCACGAGCCATCTTGGATAAAATCGGATATTCCGTCTCATGCGTCCTCCACCACTCTAAAATGTCTTCTGAGCTGGCGGCTCTCGGTTTACTTAGGTACTCCTCCAACTCGTCAATAACTAAGCCTTGAAGACAAGATCCAGATCCAGATGACGACGTAGGGGACATGCATACAGTTTGTCAAAGTCTATTACATCTTCATATTCTTCATCCTCACATACTTTGTTTTCATTTCTTGGTAATTCTGGAGATTTAGACACCGAGTGTTGCTGTACGTGTAGACTTTTATATTCTTTATAAAGTTCATTAAATTTGCGCAGGCTTTCTGTTTTAATTTGCTTCCCCCATAATGTCATATCAAAAGTCTGAGCTTTGTGCCTTGGGTCTAAAATTAAAGTGGTACAGTAAATTCAGTTGCTCTTCTTATAATGTTTAAGCATTTTATCTCGGGCTGCTTGGAAACCTAAAATGAGCCTTTCATCCACTTCAGTTCGATTAGGTTTCTCATCTAATTGTTTTACCATGGATTCAATTTTATCAAGCAATAGATTGAATGATACAATGACTAGCGGTAATGTAACATATTTTTCTCCACCAAGTTTCGTTGATAAAAGTTTAAAGTTTATTAAAAACTTATGTATTTTTTCGAGTATTTGCCATTCAGTTTCTGTGATTTTAAAATTATTCAATTCGGTAACTGAAACGCATAATATGTTAATGGCAGTTCTCACTTTTAAACCAAATCCAATCATATCATGTGTGGAATTCCATCTTGTTGGACAGTCGAGTATAGGATTCAGATTTGATGGCACGCCAACCGCTTCACAAGCTGACTGGAGCTTCCTCTTCAATATCTCGCTTCTTTTTATTTTACTGGAAATACTGCGTAATTTTGTAATACCTGTACGTGAGTCAGCAATATTTGGCGCATATTCTTCATCTTCCTCAGTTTCGTCTTCATAGTCTTCATACTGCTGTTCTTGTTCTTTATTATCAGTTTCACTGTGTAATGCTAAGTTCTTTAGTAAATCTTGTACACCAAGGTTCAAAATGTGAGCAAAGCACCGGAAATGTTGATTGTCTGAATCAAAATGCAGCAGTTGTTTGCCAAGTTCATACATAAATTTGGTATTTGCAGTTGTTCACCGTGATACCCTGTATTTTATCAATTATGCCATATTCCAATAAACATTCGTGGAAAATCGTTGCAATATCTAACCCAGTATGTCGACCGCGCGATGGTATAAAATCAAGGACTACAGATCAATACTTCCATTCATTGTCTATATAATGAATAGTGATCCCGTAGTAACTCCTACCAGCAATGGACGTCCATCCATCAATGGTAAATGACATTTTACATGAATATTGTTGTAGTCGATTTTTAACATTCGATTGTAGTTCTTCAAATCGCTCCTTGACTTTCCTTCTTAGTGTCGACCTTTTAGGAAATATCGTATTCGGGCAAATCGATCGAAAATATTCCTGTGTATCTTCATCATCGAAAAATGAGAAAGGAAGATATTTTTTTACAATCCAATCAACTGTAGCTGTCATGAAGTTGTCACTGCGGTTTTCAGATACTGACTGTAATAAAATATTAAAACATGTGTTAATAATAGTAATAATAGGTACCTATTAGATTTTAAAACTATGAGCATAGCATGATATCTATAAAAATATACTATAGGTAGATAATGCGTTTCTATAAATCAATACCTAAACTAGCTTCGCATTTGAATAAATTACCTAGGTAGGTACAGATTAAAATCGTGTTATGGAAAGGATATACTTAATGTTAGGGCGTCCAATCCCGCAGCCTGAATTCAATATCGGTATTTGCGGGACTACGAATTTTCAATCCCGCGGGATCTCGGTATTTGCGGGATCCCGCATATTGAAAATATTCACATTTATATAAGGCAAATATAACAATCAACTCCACGTTTATTTACGTATTACTATTAGTTGAGATCAATCAAATTACACCGTTTATTTATCACAAAAAACAATGAATTAATCTACTAACTCTACATTTATTCCAGTATTACTACTAGTATGAGATCAATAAAATTACACCGTTTATTCATCACAAAAAAAAAAAACAATGAATTAATCAACTTTTTTTAGGAAAGCGTGCTCCATCTTCGACCACATCATTACTTACTATCAGGTGAGATGGTGGTCAAACGCGAAACTGTTTTTAATAAAAAAAAAAACTAACTCTACATTTATTTACGTATTACTATTAATATGAGATCAATAAAATTACACCGTCTTTTCTTCACAAAAAACAGTAACAAATCTACACTTATAATAAATCTGTAGAGAGGTCAATTCTGTACATGAAATATATTTCCAAAATAACTAGCAGGGGGTGATTAGGGATCGATACTGATGCCAAAAATGCAATCAGTAAAATTTTTGTCTGTCTGTATAACCGTTATACAAAAACTACTCGACGGATTTTAACGAAACTTGGTACAATTATTTTTCATACTCCTGAGCTGGTTATTATAGTATACTTTTCATCACGCTACAATCAATAGGAGCAGAGCAGTGAAGGGAAATGTTGGGAAAACGGGAGAAGTTACTCCATTTTTTAAGCTTCCGTCGCGTGTGCAACCTTAATGGTTAAAGCTACACAGAAATCATTTCATGACGGAAATGTTCTTCTTAAAATTATATAAAAAATATCCCACGACAGCATATGTCTATCTTTTATGGTTGACTCACAATAACACGTGTAACTCCCTAGCTTAGCAGTTCGAAGCTTTCTGATTATAATATTTGTCTACTCTTAACAATCTCAGTCACGCCGAATTGAAAACGTTAACATTATTAACTATTCCATAAAAAAGAATCATATAAATCGGTATAGAAACACCAAAGTTATACATGAAATACGCTAATAATAAGCCATCGCGCGTGAATACTGAATCATGCTATAAGGATTATTTTTGAGAATAGGTCGCTGCGCTCGACGCGTCTCGCGGCCGAAGGTATAAAATTTCGTTCATGTGAACGTGATCTAAACAATATTACCAATACGTTAACTTACGCAGACGGAGTCGCGGGCACAGCTATTAACAATAATATTGTGCGGTTCCGTATTGCGATATTTTTCAACAGTATTATAGATTGACATATTATATTTCCCTACTAAATTACGTAAGTTAATCTGTCTGTTACATCAAAATCACTGAACCGTGAGGAAGGACATAGGCTACTTTTTTTTTTACGAAAAACGACGGAAACGAGGACGAACAGCTATCTATACTAATAATATAAGGCTGAAGAGTTTGTTTGAACGCGATAATCTCAGGAAATACTGGTTCGTATTGAAAAAATATTTTTTAATTAAATAGTCAATTTATAGAGAAAGGCTATATATAGGCTATATATCATTACGCTAAGGCCAATAGGAGCGGAGCGCCAATGAAGAATGCTTCAAAATCGGGGTTAAATTTAACGTTAGCCCAAAGTAACTATTCCACGCGGACGAAGTCGCGGGCAAAAGCTAGTACTGAATAAATAACTTTACTGATATTTTAGGCTACCACTGACTGAAATTCGGCTATATTAGGCTACATAAGCTGTGAAAAACGGGCGACATCGGCCCCCGCGTTGTTTGCAACACTGTCGGCCGCCAGTCACCGAGCGATCGCGCTCGCGAGAGGTCATGCATGCTTTTTTTCAGTCCCGCAAATCCCGCGGATCCCGCGCCCGTAATCCCGCATCACGCGGGATTGGAAAATGACGCGGGATCCCGCAATACCGAGATCTCGGTATTCCGGGATTGGACGCCCTACTTAATGTACATACATATCAAGGGCACGGATTCCTATGGTGTTAAGTGATAACAAACCAATAAGGCAACATTTTTTAATACCTATAATTACCTACATAATTATTATAAATGTTTGTAAGTGAATTCTACACAAATCATTCATTACATAGGTACCTACGTAAGCTGATCGGTGTCAAATAGTGTCAATCAATTATTCATCCAAGAAATAACTCCGTAAAAGATTTGTTTTTCTGGTATTTTTATTATTATATTGATAGTTTTATGCCACAAAAGAACAAATACTTGAACACAAATTAGTTAGTACAACATCTAAGTAGGTATTGTAGCTTGGAAAATTGTTTGTAGTAAAAAAAAACTTAAGTAGGTACCTACTGCTCCGGCTGCCTCAGTAATTAAGTAACTATGTACCTACTTAAGTAGAGTAGGTACTTTATTTAGCTGACGGTTCAAATGAATGCAGATTCTAAACCAGATACCTACCTACACTCTTCACCCCGTTTGAATGGATATACCCTACCCTTTCTGTAACACGTAATACAAGGGTAGGTACCTATACAAACACCCGTTGGTTGAAATAGAGATTAAAATCGTAAAACAATTTAATAACTACGTACTACTCATCATTATCATAGCTGCATAATCAGCCGTAGAACGTCCACTGCTGGACAAAGGCCTTCCCACTCGGGGGGTAGTTGCCCATAATTGCCAAGCTGGGCAGGTTTGGCGGCAATCGGAGGACTACGTAGGTACTACTTAATAATTGATAAAAAAAAATATAAACCTATAAAAAGTAAAGTAGATACCTAAGTAAACTCATAAATTTTAATGTAGGTATTTATGAAACACCCTTATTTGCATTGTTTTTTTCATCAATTTACAAAAATAAAGTACCTACGAGAAACAGCTAGGTACTTTACTTTGGTAAATTACTGTAATTATTAATTGAGTACCTACCTAGTATTTACGTAACATATTTTTTTTCTTACCTGTCTACTTTTTGCAGTGGTTGTTAAAAAGCTTGTGATATCTCCACTTTGACTTTGACTTAATGTTGGTTTTCTTACAGGAAGAAATATTTGCGATTCCTTCTCGTGAAAAGATAGTAGATGCTTCCTAATGCCCGGGATACACGAGGCTAGTTTTTCAAGCTAGGGTAGCAAGCTAGTTCTTTTTTAAAACTGTGTCGGCTAGCTGACCTGGCTTGGAATATGCTAGTTCTGTTTACATGAGGCTATATTATTTTAAGCTAGTATTATTGCTGTGACCAAGGTGACCACACGTCCAAAATGAACTGCACGCGAAAAAAAAAACACTATTCGACTGAAACAGTTACTTCGAAAACTGTGCCAATTCGCACTAGACGAACTAGAAGATGAATTACAAAAACGGGTGTGGACAAGACCGTGGATTTTAAGGAGAGAAGAACGTGGATCATCTGCTTTACTTTTGGAAGAATTTCGCAACGAAGATTTAGGCGAATATAAGAGTATTTTGCGAATGACGCCTGATTTGTTTGATATTCTGTTGAGTCTTGTGACGCCAAAAATACAACGAATGGATACAATTATGAGAGAGTCCCTACCAGCAAAAGTAAAACTGGAGATCACACTAGATTTTCTATCGTCCGGCATTAGTTACAGGAGGCTCAGTCACTTTTATCGAGTAGCAAGATGTTCCATATCAAAATTTATACCAGAAGTCTGTGTTGAAATCTACAAGGCATTGAAAAAATACAATGAGGTTTGTATTACGTTTATTATACCTAATATCAAGCATCATCATTAGACAAGTAACACGGCAAAATGAAAATTCTTATTCAAAGAGGCCAATCGGCATAATTAAGCATTTTTGAATGCTGTGGTAATCATATCAAAGTTATCCGCAGAAGCTTCTTGTGCGTCATATTCGGTTGTAGTAAAATTCGTGTTATTTTGAACTGTTTGTATACTACTACCAATTGTCGTGTTTGAAGAGTCTTCGTGACTAGGTGTCTGGTAAGAAAATGTTGTATTACTCAAATTTAAATCTGCCATTCGACAACGAGATAATACACTATTGATTCCGTCCCGAGCAATAATAGCCTGTAGAGGTGATAATATTTTAAGTTGGCTAGCTACAAATGCTCCAAAAATATCATTCTCATTTTGTTGTGACACTGAACCACATGTGGGTGCACTATTTAAATCATTCGTGATCGACCGAATTTCGTTGACCAATGTTGCTACTTGGGTAATTTTTTTCTTTTTTGGAGCTGGTGCACTAGATATTTCGGTAGACAGTTTTGCCGATGGTGCTGTAGTTTTTGCGGATATTGCCTCAGACTCGTTGCGTTTCATCATATCATTTGATGTAGTCGTAGATGGTTGTGTTGATAAATCAGAATTTTCAACATTATCATCATTGTTAACGTTATAATAATAATAATAATAAATAACGTTTATTAACACAAGAACCTTAGTATACAAAGCTATTACAAAAACTAGGAACTTTGAATTTTAGTGAAAGGTTGCATACATAGTGAAAGACCCTGCCTCCTAAACTAGGGGGACCCTGTGACTTAGGAGTCAGTGTTCTACTGTAACTTCGTGTACAAAAATACATTTATATACGTGTGATAACATAATGGTCCTATCAATATTCTCTTTATTGTTGTCAATAATATCACCAGTATTTTCAGTATTGGTTTGTTCTTCTGATTCTTGACTGTCCTAAAAGAAAATATCAATCATTTGACTTATTATATAAACAACATATTTTTATTTTTTAATTATTTATATATTATTACAGGTCCCGACTAATGATGAAGACTGGAGGAAAATAGAAAATGGATTTAAAAACAGATGGAACTTTCCATTTTGCTACGGTGCCATTGATGGCAAGCATATTCAAGTTGTAGCACCTGGTAACAGTGGAACTATGTATTTCAATTATAAAAAAGTATTCAGTATTGTGCTTATGGCAATAGTGGATCACGACTATTGCTTTCGATACATAGATGTCGGAGCTTGTGGAATGTCATCAGATGGAAGTGTATTTAGAAATTGCTCCATGTACAATAAACTGGAAAATAACCTTTTACCACATGGTGGAGTCATTGTTGCTGATGCCGCATTTCCTTTAAAACCGTACCTTTTAAAACCTTATCCAGGTGACAATTTAGAATGGTCCCAGAAAGTCTTCAGTTACCGACTATCTAGAGCCAGACGTGTAGTGGAGAATGCCTTTGGGATATTGGCTAGCCGATTTCGCGTATTTCAAAAACCAATAGCAGCTAACGTAAATACAGTGGATAAAGTTGTATTAGCAACATGTGCTTTGCATAATTGGTTGAGAAGTGAAAATCGAAAAACTTATATAACCAGCTCTGATATAGACCGTGAAGATATCGAAACAGGAAATGTCTATTCTGGTTCCTGTAGAACAGAAACTAGAGGTTTACAAAGTTTATGTCACCAAGGAAGTAACCATTCTTCGGTTTCAGCAATCCAGAAACGAGAAACCCTTAAGAACTACTTTAACAATGAAGGTGCTGTGCCTTGGCAATCGAGAATGATTTCATAATTACTGCAAGTCTTCTGAATGTTGGGATCTTAATACAAATGTAGTAAAAACCAATTTTATACTTTAAAAAACGGACAGACAGACTGACGCGGACGGATCATAGACACGCACACACACACGCGGTACTTTTTTAATTAGGTACCTACCTACTTAAATATAAAAGAAAAATGTAGGTACCTACTTCTAAAAGTAATTGTATGTACCTACATTTTTATTTTATATTCATATGTAAATATTTTTTACAGCGGTGACACCATTGCATTGTTTACATTAATATTTTATCTCGGGCTGCTTGGAAACCTAAAATGAGCCTTTCATCCACTTCAGTTCGATTAGGTTTCTCATCTAATTGTTTTACCATGGATTCAATTTTATCAAGCAATAGATTGAATGATACAATGACTAGCGGTAATGTAACATATTTTTCTCCACCAAGTTTCGTTGATAAAAGTTTAAAGTTTATTAAAAACTTATGTATTTTTTCGAGTATTTGCCATTCAGTTTCTGTGATTTTAAAATTATTCAATTCGGTAACTGAAACGCATAATATGTTAATGGCAGTTCTCACTTTTAAACCAAATCCAATCATATCATGTGTGGAATTCCATCTTGTTGGACAGTCGAGTATAGGATTCAGATTTGATGGCACGCCAACCGCTTCACAAGCTGACTGGAGCTTCCTCTTCAATATCTCGCTTCTTTTTATTTTACTGGAAATACTGCGTAATTTTGTAATACCTGTACGTGAGTCAGCAATATTTGGCGCATATTCTTCATCTTCCTCAGTTTCGTCTTCATAGTCTTCATACTGCTGTTCTTGTTCTTTATTATCAGTTTCACTGTGTAATGCTAAGTTCTTTAGTAAATCTTGTACACCAAGGTTCAAAATGTGAGCAAAGCACCGGAAATGTTGATTGTCTGAATCAAAATGCAGCAGTTGTTTGCCAAGTTCATACATAAATTTGGTATTTGCAGTTGCGTTGTTCACCGTGATACCCTGTATTTTATCAATTATGCCATATTCCAATAAACATTCGTGGAAAATCGTTGCAATATCTAACCCAGTATGTCGACCGCGCGATGGTATAAAATCAAGGACTACAGATCAATACTTCCATTCATTGTCTATATAATGAATAGTGATCCCGTAGTAACTCCTACCAGCAATGGACGTCCATCCATCAATGGTAAATGACATTTTACATGAATATTGTTGTAGTCGATTTTTAACATTCGATTGTAGTTCTTCAAATCGCTCCTTGACTTTCCTTCTTAGTGTCGACCTTTTAGGAAATATCGTATTCGGGCAAATCGATCGAAAATATTCCTGTGTATCTTCATCATCGAAAAATGAGAAAGGAAGATATTTTTTTACAATCCAATCAACTGTAGCTGTCATGAAGTTGTCACTGCGGTTTTCAGATACTGACTGTAATAAAATATTAAAACATGTGTTAATAATAGTAATAATAGGTACCTATTAGATTTTAAAACTATGAGCATAGCATGATATCTATAAAAATATACTATAGGTAGATAATGCGTTTCTATAAATCAATACCTAAACTAGCTTCGCATTTGAATAAATTACCTAGGTAGGTACAGATTAAAATCGTGTTATGGAAAGGATATACTTAATGTACATACATATCAAGGGCACGGATTCCTATGGTGTTAAGTGATAACAAACCAATAAGGCAACATTTTTTAATACCTATAATTACCTACATAATTATTATAAATGTTTGTAAGTGAATTCTACACAAATCATTCATTACATAGGTACCTACGTAAGCTGATCGGTGTCAAATAGTGTCAATCAATTATTCATCCAAGAAATAACTCCGTAAAAGATTTGTTTTTCTGGTATTTTTATTATTATATTGATAGTTTTATGCCACAAAAGAACAAATACTTGAACACAAATTAGTTAGTACAACATCTAAGTAGGTATTGTAGCTTGGAAAATTGTTTGTAGTAAAAAAAAACTTAAGTAGGTACCTACTGCTCCGGCTGCCTCAGTAATTAAGTAACTATGTACCTACTTAAGTAGAGTAGGTACTTTATTTAGCTGACGGTTCAAATGAATGCAGATTCTAAACCAGATACCTACCTACACTCTTCACCCCGTTTGAATGGATATACCCTACCCTTTCTGTAACACGTAATACAAGGGTAGGTACCTATACAAACACCCGTTGGTTGAAATAGAGATTAAAATCGTAAAACAATTTAATAACTACGTACTACTCATCATTATCATAGCTGCATAATCAGCCGTAGAACGTCCACTGCTGGACAAAGGCCTTCCCACTCGGGGGGTAGTTGCCCATAATTGCCAAGCTGGGCAGGTTTGGCGGCAATCGGAGGACTACGTAGGTACTACTTAATAATTGATAAAAAAAAATATAAACCTATAAAAAGTAAAGTAGATACCTAAGTAAACTCATAAATTTTAATGTAGGTATTTATGAAACACCCTTATTTGCATTGTTTTTTTCATCAATTTACAAAAATAAAGTACCTACGAGAAACAGCTAGGTACTTTACTTTGGTAAATTACTGTAATTATTAATTGAGTACCTACCTAGTATTTACGTAACATATTTTTTTTCTTACCTGTCTACTTTTTGCAGTGGTTGTTAAAAAGCTTGTGATATCTCCACTTTGACTTTGACTTAATGTTGGTTTTCTTACAGGAAGAAATATTTGCGATTCCTTCTCGTGAAAAGATAGTAGATGCTTCCTAATGCCCGGGATACACGAGGCTAGTTTTTCAAGCTAGGGTAGCAAGCTAGTTCTTTTTTAAAACTGTGTCGGCTAGCTGACCTGGCTTGGAATATGCTAGTTCTGTTTACATGAGGCTATATTATTTTAAGCTAGTATTATTGCTGTGACCAAGGTGACCACACGTCCAAAATGAACTGCACGCGAAAAAAAAACACTATTCGACTGAAACAGTTACTTCGAAAACTGTGCCAATTCGCACTAGACGAACTAGAAGATGAATTACAAAAACGGGTGTGGACAAGACCGTGGATTTTAAGGAGAGAAGAACGTGGATCATCTGCTTTACTTTTGGAAGAATTTCGCAACGAAGATTTAGGCGAATATAAGAGTATTTTGCGAATGACGCCTGATTTGTTTGATATTCTGTTGAGTCTTGTGACGCCAAAAATACAACGAATGGATACAATTATGAGAGAGTCCCTACCAGCAAAAGTAAAACTGGAGATCACACTAGATTTTCTATCGTCCGGCATTAGTTACAGGAGGCTCAGTCACTTTTATCGAGTAGCAAGATGTTCCATATCAAAATTTATACCAGAAGTCTGTGTTGAAATCTACAAGGCATTGAAAAAATACAATGAGGTTTGTATTACGTTTATTATACCTAATATCAAGCATCATCATTAGACAAGTAACACGGCAAAATGAAAATTCTTATTCAAAGAGGCCAATCGGCATAATTAAGCATTTTTGAATGCTGTGGTAATCATATCAAAGTTATCCGCAGAAGCTTCTTGTGCGTCATGTTCGGTTGTTGTAAAATTCGTGTTATTTTGAACTGTTTGTATACTACTACCAATTGTCGTGTTTGAAGAGTCTTCGTGACTAGGTGTCTGGTAAGAAAATGTTGTATTACTCAAATTTAAATCTGCCATTCGACAACGAGATAATACACTATTGATTCCGTCCCGAGCAATAATAGCCTGTAGAGGTGATAATATTTTAAGTTGGCTAGCTACAAATGCTCCAAAAATATCATTCTCATTTTGTTGTGACACTGAACCACATGTGGGTGCACTATTTAAATCATTCGTGATCGACCGAATTTCGTTGACCAATGTTGCTACTTGGGTAATTTTTTTCTTTTTTGGAGCTGGTGCACTAGATATTTCGGTAGACAGTTTTGCCGATGGTGCTGTAGTTTTTGCGGATATTGCCTCAGACTCGTTGCGTTGCATCATATCATTTGATGTAGTCGTAGATGGTTGTGTTGATAAATCAGAATTTTCAACATTATCATCATTGTTAACGTTATAATAATAATAATAATAATAATAAATAACGTTTATTAACACAAGAACCTTAGTATACAAAGCTATTACAAAAACTAGGAACTTTGAATTTTAGTGAAAGGTTGCATACATAGTGAAAGACCCTGCCTCCTAAACTAGGGGGACCCTGTGACTTAGGAGTCAGTGTTCTACTGTAACTTCGTGTACAAAAATACATTTATATACGTGTGATAACATAATGGTCCTATCAATATTCTCTTTATTGTTGTCAATAATATCACCAGTATTTTCAGTATTGGTTTGTTCTTCTGATTCTTGACTGTCCTAAAAGAAAATATCAATCATTTGACTTATTATATAAACAACATATTTTTATTTTTTAATTATTTATATATTATTACAGGTCCCGACTAATGATGAAGACTGGAGGAAAATAGAAAATGGATTTAAAAACAGATGGAACTTTCCATTTTGCTACGGTGCCATTGATGGCAAGCATATTCAAGTTGTAGCACCTGGTAACAGTGGAACTATGTATTTCAATTATAAAAAAGTATTCAGTATTGTGCTTATGGCAATAGTGGATCACGACTATTGCTTTCGATACATAGATGTCGGAGCTTGTGGAATGTCATCAGATGGAAGTGTATTTAGAAATTGCTCCATGTACAATAAACTGGAAAATAACCTTTTACCACATGGTGGAGTCATTGTTGCTGATGCCGCATTTCCTTTAAAACCGTACCTTTTAAAACCTTATCCAGGTGACAATTTAGAATGGTCCCAGAAAGTCTTCAATTACCGACTATCTAGAGCCAGACGTGTAGTGGAGAATGCCTTTGGGATATTGGCTAGCCGATTTCGCGTATTTCAAAAACCAATAGCAGCTAACGTAAATACAGTGGATAAAGTTGTATTAGCAACATGTGCTTTGCATAATTGGTTGAGAAGTGAAAATCGAAAAACTTATATAACCAGCTCTGATATAGACCGTGAAGATATCGAAACAGGAAATGTCTATTCTGGTTCCTGTAGAACAGAAACTAGAGGTTTACAAAGTTTATGTCACCAAGGAAGTAACCATTCTTCGGTTTCAGCAATCCAGAAACGAGAAACCCTTAAGAACTACTTTAACAATGAAGGTGCTGTGCCTTGGCAATCGAGAATGATTTCATAATTACTGCAAGTCTTCTGAATGTTGGGATCTTAATACAAATGTAGTAAAAACCAATTTTATACTTTAAAAAACGGACAGACAGACTGACGCGGACGGATCATAGACACGCACACACACACGCGGTACTTTTTTTAATTAGGTACCTACCTACTTAAATATAAAAGAAAAATGTAGGTACCTACTTCTAAAAGTAATTGTATGTACCTACATTTTTATTTTATATTCATATGTAAATATTTTTTACAGCGGTGACACCATTGCATTGTTTACATTAATATTTTCTTATTCGAAACTTAAAACTATATAATAAACGATTGCAAATATCTTACCGTTGTTTTTCTCTTCATGGGTACATTTTTAATAAAACTGTGCATTTCCTGGAACCAATGCAGCTTCGACTTATATTCTTCTTGAGAACCTGCTCCAGACCGGGTTGATTTATCAATTTTTGTCAGTTCTTGAGAATACGTTGCTCTTAAATTTTTAATTTTACTTTTGACCTCTTTGGTAGTCATATCAATACCAATTGTCTTTAATTCGACACACATTTTTTGTAGCGCTGAATCACGTTTACACTTGTCTTTATAACTTGGAAGGGTGGAGTTCCACAGACATTCATGGTCACGGTACAGTTGTACGAACTTTAAATTAATCTCCGTACTTAGTTTGGGCATCTTAAATCTCAAAAACACGTCGCGGAGAAAAACAAACGCGTGGTTACTGCTTACGAGTCAACTGAAAACTAGCTTCGCCGGCCACATGAAGCTAGTACACAAGCCAGGATAGTAAAATCAGTGGTGGGGGGCGCTACTTACCTAAAAATAGAACTCCATCCTATTAAAAACTGTCCTGGCTTGTCAACTAGCTTACTAGTTTACTAGCTTAGAAATGAAGTTAGTTTTGTCTACACGAAGCCAGAAGTACTAGCTTGCTAGCTTACTGACACTAGCTTGCTATCCTAGCTTGAAAAACTAGCCTCGTGTAGCTCGGGCATTAAGCCTGAAGTGTTTCTGTTTTTCATTTTTATTTCAACTTTTTTATGTTGGCACAACACATACCAATTTGGGACGCATGAATTATTTCGAAAAACTCGTCGAATTTGCTTTTAGGTCTTTTAGATCTAATTCTGCAACTCTCACTACTCCGACTAAGAGCTATTTGAATCTTCGTCACTCATGTCAAATTGTAAACAATCACTCCGAAAGCAATAAGGATTTAGAGTACCTAGCTAGGTAAATGGGCGAGAACAATAAATAAGATAGACTCGAAGCGAAGCTCAATTGGAAATGACTGAAATTGAATTAAAAACTCATATTTATAAGCACAAGCCGAAGACCGACAAAGGAAAATGCGACATTCTTTGATGATAGAATACATCTTTGAAATATTAAAAAACAGAAGTATCAGAATCAGATAGGTTTTGTGCCTACGCAAAAATAAAGTGTAGATAATTATGCAAATAATATTGTTTATTATGTTCCTCTTTTCTTGGAACTAGGCAAGTTTCGTTCCGGCACGTTGCCTGCTGTTTTTATGGAGGTTACTCGCTACTAGCGATAGAAGTTGATAAACCGACACTGCAAATCTCGATTTTTGGAAGTATGTGATTTTAAAACAAAATGCGTAAAGCAATATGACGTCGCTCATATTTGGAGCTTTTCCATGTTTCCATTTTGTTAAAATCACCCACTTCCAAATTTGCAGTGCAATGTCCTTTATAAAGGTATAATAGGTAATAATAATAATATAAACTAGGTATATTATTATTACTTACTACAATTTTTATAATATCTACCTATCCTTACGACTACAATCTTCCTTGCGAGGACAACATAATCTATTTGTGTCCGTTCTGAGCACCCGGAAATTTATTTTATTCTTTGGAACATGGGCAGTGGCGGCGACCTTTGACATGAAATGAAAGCGACGCGGCGGCGACACAAAGTCTAGGAGCAGACTAAATTTTTACCTATTTTGGTAGGGTTGTCAATGTTGGCATTAGCACAGAAAAATAAAATTAAGTAAACACGTTTATCAACTTTTTAATAACTGGGTAGATCCACGATAGAATATTTTTTCTACTAATTTCCTAAGTAGGTACCTACTCAGTCTAAATATATTTTTCATAATTTTTGTTTTTCAATAATTTGTTGTGTGTAATTGAATGGCAAACTCTAAATCTTACTTGAGAGCTTTTTTTTTAAATAAACTTATGGAATGCAGTGTTCGAATTCGAACCAGTGTGAGAATGTATTAAGATATATATAAGATAAGAAACTCGGAGCATTCAATTTATACCTACCTACTGCTGAGACATCTTCAAGGTCACTTAATTTTATCCTCCTGTACCAACCCTACCAAAATAGGTAACAATTTTGTGTGCCTCTGTCCGTTGTCGGCGAATGCGGCGCTCAAACAGTGTCAAATGCTGTGATACACTTGTTGCAAACCGCGGCGTCTTTGTCGGTAATTATCAAATAAGTAGGTATATAATACACAGAACGTTACATTTTCCCAACCAACCTTGAACCTTAATTCTTTAGCGATAAAGTTGAAAATCTGTTAAGAAATTTGACAGATTGTAGGAGCTTGATGTGCTGGCGTCTGTACCATAACATTGGCTGCCGTAGAAACTGTTACTAGACCTACTCGACTCGCTGTTAGTTTTAAATTTTGCTGAATAGAAAAATAATATAAACTTTGAAACATAAGTAGGTACCTACATAATGTTTATAATTATAATTTTGTAGGCTACAATTTTAAGCACATACCAACCTACGAGTACTAACGTTAGATCTGCACATTAGACATAAACAAGCATAATATACCTACGCTTACTTTTACATCGTTCTGGAGCCGAAACATAGTACCTACCTAACTCCAGTCGAGTAATAATTACTATTGGCGTTGTTATTTTTTTTTAAGACATCTAGTATAGTAGTTAGAAATGTATCAATTATTTTCTGTCATTCGAGTTAAATCTTAGTAGCGGTTCCACTATTTCATTCATAAATGCAATATGGTACGCGACCTACTTAGTGATGACGTAGCGCGGAACCGCTGTTCACCTGCGGGTCAGTTGAGGGAGTCAATGGACGACGGAAAAAAATAATATTGCATAAAACCTACAACATTCTTTTGGCGGCAGTCGGGCGGCTTCTACAAAGGCAGGCAATTCGAACAGAAAAATGAATCGTTTCGTCTGTCGAATAGTGTTCATTTTTATTTAGCAGCGGTGCCCTTTTTAAGAAATTATTGAACCGAATTAAGACCTTAATTTTATACAGATAACCGTGTGATTCGGTTGTGCATCTTCGTCATCATCTTCTAAATGGTAAAATTTCTAATTTTCCGTTAACTGTTTAGAAATAAAGTCTAAATTTGCTTTTCGTATACTTATTTGTGTACGTATTTAGATCGCGTATGTATTTTTATCTAATATGTCTATGAAATAAAGGTATCCTTATGAATGGTGTGGAATTGTGGATACTTACGTTTACACACACATATGCATTTACTGCAAGAAAGCGTTACTTCGAGTTCTCATTATTTCACAAAAAAAAACAATAAATTTAATTTTACGTGTTTTTTTTTATTGTTCTTTTTTGAAAAAAATAGTACCAATCATTTCGAATTCGATGATCGAGTTCATGGCTTTCGGTTCCAGAACGATCTAACAGTAACCATGTATTATTATAGGTTGATACTTACAAGGTATGAACTTTGCTAGAAAGTTATTCCAGGTAGGTACATTTTATCATATGGGATGATGGGAACAGATTTGTGAGTATTAACACGCTACTTACTTAATAAATAGTTGAAATATAATAAGTACTTACCTACCTAATCAATACAATACCTTTTAGGGTTCTTTCAGACGAGCGGCACGTTGCCAATTGCAGATACAACTGCAGCCCTTAGTTTAGTGTTATGACGATACCTACGGTTTTGATACTGGGGAAAGTCTCTCAAAATCGGGATTGAAACCAAATGCCTACTTAATAACGCCCAAATCTCAGTTTGTCTTAACTGCAAGACGCAAGAGTCTTGCAGGCTTAAAAGTCTTGTCTTGCTCAAGTCTTGCAGGGTTCAGTCTTGGTCTTGGTCTTGCTACAATAAGGCGGTCTTGGTCTTGGTCTTGCGAAAATGCAAGAACAAGACCAGGACTGCAAGACTAAGACCGATTTTGGGCAACACTATTCAAAATATTGTAGCGTAAATAAAATTAAGTGCACAGTAAAACACAAACCGCTACTTAAAACGTTTAATTTTGATTAAAAGGAAAAAGATAGAAAACAAGTACTTAATTAAAAAATATAAAAAGTTAAATATTAGTTATTATTGGGAACCTTTCAGTGATGGCGTGGGTTAACTTAGCGGAAAGAAAAAGAATGTTATCGAAAGTATTATGCAAATATTTTTAACTTACCTAACAAAAAAATCGATTGCAATCGGTTATAGCTAGGCGAATACGCAATATTAGTAATTTTAATTACAAAAACACTAAGAGCATCCAACGCGTCTTGATAGGCCTTAGGTTAGAGTTTTTGACGTGAGAATTTTGAGATTAGAAATATACAAATTAGGTGCACTATTTAAAATAAAACTCCTGCTGCGAAAACTCGGTAATTCCTGGACGGCTGAACACGACTGTGGGAAGTAACGTAGAAATCACGGAGCCACTGCGCTGCGGAGTCCGCATCTACCTCGTACTCGCTTCAGGGCTTTGAGATGGACGTCTCAGGCACAGGATGTGCTCGGATATCGGGCGAGAGCGCCCCGACCTCCGTCGTCGATAACCGACGTCGCTTGCCCGTAGGGTGGAGCCAAAAATTGGCTTGTAACGGGATCTAAACAAAAAAGAAAACTCAGACCACCGATGCAAGCTGAATCTTTGATTAATTATGAAACTAGTGCGAAATGGATCGAAAAGAAAAAAGACGACAATACATACCAAATTAACCAGAAAATCACACACAGACTATACTTTTGCTAGGACACTTTATATTTTTTATTGGGTTTACACCAACAGAAAAAAAACTTTCACTTCATAATTTCGATATTAATCACAAAAAATAAGGTCGACCATCACTTATCGGGTCCCAAAAATGTAATGACGCCGTCAAAAGGCAAACAACCGACGATTTTTTCACGATTCCTGGTTCAAATGTGAATAACAGCTATGAAGAAAAAATTTTTATTGAAAAGTTTGGATTAGGATTGGAGAAAGTTTTAACCGTAGCGGTTTTACGCTACAATATCTACAACTAATTATACCATGACTTATCATAATAATATTGAAAAATAAAGATTGTAACAAACCTTCATACTTAAGATTCATTTAATAGTAGAAGTCATCAACTATGTATATTATACAAGTTCCTTCGACCGCTACTAGATGGCGCTGTGCATTTACGTCACGTTTCTGTAACTCGCGGTTAAGATTCTCCGCTAGTGAATGACCCTCGAACTAAATATTGTAATCAATTAAGCTAAAACCCAACTAGCAGCGAGGTGCATCTGTGGATCTCGTCCTACTTGGAAAGGTCTCACAGGACTCCCCTGATAGTTGGTCTATAGTAAGATCCTTAGGGAATATATATTTTTTGGATAAGGTGACTGCGTTTCCCCCGCCTTCGTCAAAGCTGACTTGGCCGTGTGGAATTGCTCCTATATTGTACTTTCCTATCTTACCGGCTTCAACTGTAAACTTTGTCACTGAAATAAACGCCTGAAAACTCAACGTGTTTCCTTCCTACGTGTGACGTCAACGGCAACTACTCCTACAAGATTTAAAAACGAAATTAAATGCCATAAACATGTTTTTATTATAAAAAACTAGTACATTTTAGTTATTTTTGGTTAATTGTTATTGAAAATACAAAAAAAAATTGTGCTGACAGCTCCTTGAGGCGCGCGTGGAACACGACGCGCCGCCGACCCGGGCCTGATCCTTACCGGACGGTGAGCTACCCCTGCTCGCAGTCCGCAAGCCCGCGCCTACGGTGGCCGGAGATCGGCTCGGGATCCCCGACGCACGGGGCGTCTCCCGCGGCGGATGGGGCGTGAGGAAGAGAGTTGCCTCTCCCTCGCGCGCTCGGCCTCCTCCTTCGCTAGCATTACTGCTTCGCAGAAGGAGGCGATCGCATCCTATTCCCTCTTGCTCCGCACCATGGTCTGAACCAAGGCCGGGCGCGAGAGGTCACTGCCGTGCTCCCAAGATACTTAGAGCTCTCTTATTGACACCATCCATATCGCACACTGAAGCTGAAATATGGATTCCAGCATCAAAACAATGTTGCAGAACCTGAAATAATTATTAACATAAATCAATATGGTAGAAAAATAATAACTACGTAATTATCTTGTCAAAATAACAAATAAAAGACCATAATGCTCACCTCCTTTATAAGAACTGACAGCCTATCTGCAGTCACAGATTCGCTAGAAAAATGGTAAGCAATTGGTTGCTTCAACTTTTTTCGAATACCACCAATTATTAAAACAAGGGCATGTGTTGCCATTTGTGGTGACCTGCCCTGCAATGATACCCCTCAATCAAGTCTTCCTTCTTATTATAAAACAAATTCTTTTTTATTGACATCTCATCAAACATCAGGATATAGTGGTTTTCTGAAGGAGTGTGTTCCTTTACAGCTTTTTTCAAAACTAAATATTTGTTCATTGATACCCACACTCATGTTGAACTTTTTTAATACTGATTTTGATGAACTAGGTGTTGGCAGGCAAATCACTCTTCTTAATAATTTGTAGCACCAAGGTGACCTTTTGTACAGCCTTAGCAACTATTATTTTTGAGTCCAGATCCCATCTTCGCCCTTTAGGTCTTTTCTTTTAGTTTTGCAATTCTCCTTGCAGAAGCAATGCAAAAGACGGGGAGATTTCGCATTTTAATATTTCATTTACTGAGTCATTTTTGCTCAATACTTTAAGAAATTATTCGTTCTTTAAATGCTTAACTGTTTTTTGGAGCCTTTTTTATTTTTCTAAAATGTTTGTTTTCATTTTCATCAACATATTATGTTTTTTGGTAATTGCCAATAGATCTGTAGGAGCAAATAGAGTTGGTAGCAATAGCCTTGATTAATGTTATAATTCTGATTCTCACACAAAGGATTGATATTTTTAGATGGGCCCGCTACAGGCTCAACCACATTTGAATCAGTTATTGTGTTTTGCATATTCTCCAACAGTAGTTGTATGATTACTGATGGACCCGCAGTCAGGGATGTAAAGCGGTAAAATTACCCTGGTAAAATACGGTAATAGATAGATAGATAAAACATTTATTTGGTACAACAACAGGAGACACAAAATACAATTTACATAAAACACGTAAAAAAAAAAACAAAAAAAAACGTACAGTTAGCCTAAACAAACATAATGAAATTAAGTGAAATTTTATACACTAAACAAAAAAATTACAAAATAAAAAAAAACATTTAAACGAGACGAGTGCGCTGTGTGTCTCGAGTTTGCACCAAATGGGTGCCCAGCTCAGCATGTGCCAGGTTGGAAATACCTAGCGCTGATATTCTGCTGGGTCCCTGCAGTGACATACGGATGCCGAGTAGCGATGAGGCGAATATATATGATGTGTAATTATGTAGTGTTCTGTGTGTTTAATTGTTAATAGGTACGAGTGAAATATAAAACAAACAGTAAAAAAAAAAACAAATAAAAATTGTACATAATGGAGGTGTATGTGTGTGTGTTACATATCATTCAATATTATACTTAATGTAATAAATAAAACAAGTAAGCGTAAGTAAACAAGTAAGGCACCGAAAAACAAAATCTAGTGCAGGCGTTTTGGACTCTCTGGATTAATCGATCAGTTCTTGCCAAGAGACGAGGACCGAAAACAGTATCTGCATAGTTTAAATTTGATAGCACAAGCGACTCAACCAACTGGATCCGCAGCTCCTCTGATAAGTAAGGCCTTATTTTATACAGAACCTTAAGTCTGTAGAAACAGTTACGTACTGCTTCTGCCACGTGCCTCTCATATCTTAACTCAGCGTCCATCTTCAGACCCAGGTTACGTGCTTCACTAACACGACTAACTGACTCACCCAATAAGGTAACATTCAGTGAAGAGGGCAATGCACTGATTTGGTACTTGGTTCCAATCAGCATATATTTCGTTTTAGTGGGGTTAAGTACCAAACCGTTTTCCTCAGCCCAACATGCTATCCCATCGAGATCATCGTTTAGGTCCTTTAATGCGCTGTCGTAATCACTGGGCTTGAATTGTTTTGTAATAAATGTTACTTTACGTAATTTATGGTATTAAACGTACTCATACCCACTAAAATTAAAAAATACGTAGTGAGTATGTTTGTGTGTATGTCACTACTTCACTATTGGAACTTCTTCTCTTGTTCCAATACTGGACAAGGAAAGAAGTTCCAATAGTGAACTTGAAAACAAAAAAGAGAAAACTGGGTTCGTGCGACTCATGCGTACTAATAAACCCTAAAACTTTATTCTCAAGGCAAGAATTCAAGTATAATATATAATATTCCAAATAATATAATATTCCACAACTTTTTCACACAACGCCATCTAGTCCCAAACTAAGCAGAGCTTTGCTATGAGTACTAGACAACTGATAAACATGCATATATATTTCTAAATACATACATATTATAGATAAATTAGACCCAGACAAAGAACAAATGATCGTGCTCATCACACAAACATTTGTCCTAGGTGGGAATCGAACCCACGACCTTGCACATAGCAGTCAGGGCCACTGACCGCTATACCAACGGGCCTGTCAAAATTCAAATTCAAGATGTGAATCATCACACCATATCATGGATTATAATCATATTGCCGCACAGGCCACGCACAATATGGTGAACTGTACTAATCGGCAACATCGCATAATGATTTTGAATCTTTACGCGCGTGAGATTTAAAACAAATTAAAATTTAAAACTTTATAAGTCGCCGGTAATTTTACCGGAATATATATAAATGACCGTAAAATAATCGTATTTTACCAGCATTTTCAGTAAAATTACGTAATTTTGCAACCCTACCCGCAGTAGACTAAGTTACATTTATTTGGTCCAAATTAGGATCACCTAATGTGATCCGAAAACTGGACATTACAAATGATTATAATTTACTAAAGTGATGTACAGCATTCGTTCACAAAGCTGCCCCTATATTTTAAAAAAAAAAACAATGTATAAAATATTTTTTATTAATGAATGATGCTTTAACAAAACAATGAGTCATTAAGTTGCATCTTTGAAAATTACTATCGTTTTTAACTTGATAAATAATCTGTTTACATTACCATGAGAAAGTAACCAGAAAATATAAAAACAATATCAAAAGAAAGATTTACGAACCTTATCACATTCCTCATCTGGTGCTGCAGATTTAACTGGCGTCTTTCCAGAAATAACGACGAAAGATGATCTTGGAAAATATTTAAAGCATAGTATTATTATGTCTAGATTGAAGCTGGTTTTCAAAATTCTGGTGACGACCAAGAGTCATGAGGAAAACAGTATTTCGCCCATAATTCACATCTGAAAACATAGTATTACTTACATAAATTATCATTCATTTATAAATTTTATGATGAGAGTGTTAAATCTTATCTAGTACTATGCTCAAGTAGTGATTTCTATATAAATTTTATCCAACCATTTATTTGATATTTGGCATTTGCATTAACTATCTAGTTTTTTTTCTCCAAGTGCTTAACATATAATTCACGCCAATGACAAATACGTTCACTAGCGTTTGACAATGGGGAGCCACACGCTAAGCTGTTTGTAGATAGCGCTCTGAACGACTTCTTTTTTTTTTTTTTTTTTGTGTGGCATCTCGCAGGTCAACCTCTGAGGTTGTCGGCTGCTTAACCGGGCTTGCCTGTGGTTGCCTTAATTAATAAATTAATTAAAGCCTCCAGCCAGGGCTTATTAAAAACTTACAAACTAGGCGACTACACGCTAAGGGCACCCCCTGTGGGGTACGGACCTCGGCTTAGGGCGTCGCAGGGGGAGGGCAGCTAGGGACAGGCTGGATCATATCATTATTAGTATTAATAAGGGAATTTAAAGCTACTGGTTCAGCGTCGCGGGCTAGCTCTGGCAAGGGTCGGGGTGGGCTATTACGGGGACGTCGCAGCGGGCCTCGGCGGCGAGGACGGAAGGACGGTCGGTTTTTGTGTTTGTGTGCCACTGTACTTGTTTCCCTACTTGGCTCTCTTGGAGCAGGGTGATTGCGTCATCGGGAGTGACAAGGGTATGCCTTGGTCGGCGAATCTTAGAGATACGCGAGGGTTCGTATTGGGCGGCCGATACGATAAGGGGATTCCTATGTTGGATTGCAGTATCAAAGAAACGCTTGGAGACACGTTTAATGAACTGCTGTATGGTGGGCATCTTGAGGTCTACGTGAAGAAGCTCATTTCGAACATAAAAGGGGGCTACCCCAGCTTTTCCCAGGGGATCGGCTTGCCGTACATGGTAATCGGACGGGGGGAGGGTGGGTTTATCCGCGGCTTAGAGAAGAGGACTGCCTGGCTTTTGTCTGGATTGACTTCGATTCTCCATTTCCGGAACCACTTGGCCAGAGTGTTTGCGGAAGTTTGGAGAGTGCGAGCGATGGCATCGGGTTTAAGACCGGTATAATAGATAGCCGTATCGTCGGCAAATAGGGCTAGCTGAGTATTTTTATGCTTGGGGATATCGCTAGTGAACAGCGTGAAAACGAGGGGGGATAGTACGGAGCCTTGAGGAACTCCTGCGCGAATGGGATGGGGGGAGGAAAGCTCCCCCAAAGACTTGTTGGATACATGAGTGTTCGGTTCTAAATCCGAACTGCTCATTGGGTATTAGACTCTTTGCTTCGGCAAAATCTTTGAGCCGCTTATATATAAGCCTTTCATAGATTTTACCGAGGACGTTGAGTAAGCTAATGGGACGGTAGCTAGACGGGTCAGACTTGGGCTTGCCTGGTTTGGGAATACCTATAACGGTGGCCTGTTTCCAGGTTGCGGGGAACATATTATTGCTCAATGCGCCATTGAAGATGGCAGTCATTAGCACTATAAGCTGGGCGGGGAAAAGTTTGAAAACCCTATTGGTGATGCCGTCCGAGCCAGGGGCTTTTCGCGGTTGGAGACTTTTAATGATATCCTGGACCTCATCAGGAGTGATGGGGGCCAATGGATTATCGGGATCTTCGACGGGCGGAAGGGAAGTTCTACGTTCGACTTCGGCGTTCACCATATCGAGGTGGGCTTGGTCTACTGGTTGAGAGCTGGGAGAACACTGGGACTCTAGGCTGTCGGCTAGGCATTCTGCTTTTTCAGAGTTATCGAAGGCGACACTCTTATCGGGACGAATGAGAGGAGGCATTGTGGCCTCTTCAGTGGATCGTAACTTCCTCTGAAGCTGCCAGAAAGCAAGATGGGTGGGCTCAAGTTCGCTCAGCATCTTGTCCCAGCTCGCATTACGCTGCTCGGCAATACGTTTCCTTACAGCACGCTGTAAGTTGCGCATGTGAGCTTTGTTTGCGGCGCAGGGAAAAGCGCTGTACGCACGGATGGCTGCGTTCTTCTCGGTTATCAGATTCCGTACATCGTCCGGGAGTTTCCAGCGGTGGTCTTCCACTACAGGAACTTCCCTTGAACAATCGTTCAGGACGGATTGTACGTGACCTGTAAGCGAGTCGATCGCCACCGTCGTGTCAGCGACTGAGACTATGTGGTCAGGAATGGTGTCCAAGTGAGGCGACGTGGTGGATTTCAGTTTTTCACTTACTTTCCTCCAGTCGGTGATCAATTGGGTCGGAGGAGGTTGGGTAGGATCATGGTTACCCGAGCGGGAACCTAGGTGTAGGATAACGGGACGGTGATCCGAGTTGAGTTCGTGAAGCGCTTCTATGGAGTGTAAATGGAGGTTTACATTCTTTAGGAGCGCCACATCGAGGACATCGGGGTTATGGTTGTGGTCGTGTGGGTAGTGGGTGGGAGTCATCGGAGCGATGACGTCATAGTTTAGGGTCGCGCCTAGGTTATACACGATTCTGCCTCTGGCATTTGTCGTGTTGCTGTTCCAAGCGGGGTGTTTGGCGTTGAGATCGCCCGCTAGTAAGACGGAGTCACTCAGGCCAAAGAGAGTCGTGAGATCGCTGGTGAGCGCGATAGGATCGTCTGAAGCAAGAGACGCGACCGATGGTGGGGGATGGTAGGTAGAGATGATGGTTATCGGAGGATGACCAGTCATGCCTAGTCGACAGGCAGAGTACTCTAGGTGAGAGAGAGGCGCGGGTGGGGTCAGAGGGATGCAGTATAACTCCTTCCTATAATAAATAAGGGTACCGCCGCCGTGGCAGCGTGAACTAGACGGTAATTCGCAATTTTGGGGTCAGCGCGGTGGGGTTTCAAAAGAGTCTCCTGTATAAGGAGGACGTCTAATTGGTGGTCGCGGAGGAATTTAGTTATTTCGGCGCATTGGTTGAAAATGCCATTGGCGTTGAAAAAACCTAATTTGAGGGATCGAGGCCTAGTGTGGTTTGTGCGTTGGGAATCCATTGGATCAGTCCATCGCATCCATCTGGTCGAGGCCTAGCACGACATCACTGTGTGTGCTGAATATTTGGCTGTACATTGCCGTCGTAATTTTGCCGTTATTCTGCTGCTCGGCAGCCAGAAGGGCATCGCGGAGAGACCTGGCTTGGCGGGTCATAAATATTCTATAGTGGCGCAGTAGAGTCTGGCCGCAAGACTCGCCGTGCGCGATGGGTGAGGGATTGGGCGGTTGTTTGGCTGCAGGAGCAGCAGTGGTTTGAGGCTCGGGTTGGGGACTGGCTGTGGCCTCTGGAGCCACGGCTATAGGCAGGATCTGCGCTGCGATGGGTATATCCATCAGTGCCTGCAAAGGTTTGGCAGGGGCCAAGGAGGGAAAGGCTTTTTCGTGGTTTAGCCTGTTCCACGGGGATGGTCTCTGAGGAGCGAGACGTTGGGGAATTTGAGAGGAAGGTGCCTCTCTTTGTTGGCGGGCGTTGGCGCGCTTCGCTAATTTAGGAGCGAGTTTGGGGGCTTTGGGACAGCCGCGGTAGTTTGCCGGGTGACCGGTCTGGCCGCAGAGAACGCAGCTGGATGGTTCCGAACAGAGGGTTCGGTCTTTGGGCCGAGGGCAGTCCGCAGTGCTGTGCTCGCCCAGACACTTGACGCATCTGGGAGTCGCATAGCAGTTGCTCTGCGCATGACCATACAGTTGGCAACGGTGGCATTGTCCCACTGTTGCGGTTTTGTAGGGCTTTTCAATTGAGATACCGGATAGGGAGCAAATGGACTTAATCTTGAAAATCGGGTGATGACCTTCGGTTGGTTCACAAATGACAAGAACCATGTCGTACAATTCACCGCCTCTCGCTTTATGTAAGCGATGGACGGCGATCACTGGTATACCTTGATCGGCAAGGTCGTCTTTAATATCCTGTACTAGGATTTCTTTAGGGACACGTTTAATAATAACACGAGTGGGCGTGTCCTCGGGGAAGGAGAAAGTGTGAAAGGAAACATTCCTTTCACGGAGGGCGCGATATAGTTCCCTATAGTCGTTCGACGTAGGGACGGTGACTTTAATGCCATTTTGGCAGGCACGGGCGTTTGTGTAATTGATCTTTCGATCAACACACATCTTGGACACATCAGTCCATTTACCCTTGTCCTGGATGTAAAAGGGGGGCGGAGGGCGT
Source organism: Tholera decimalis (assembly GCA_943138885.2). NCBI lineage: Eukaryota > Metazoa > Arthropoda > Insecta > Lepidoptera > Noctuidae > Tholera > Tholera decimalis. The sequence continues at coordinate 15,194,901 of OW964551.2, forward strand.
TGCTTCCTTTGGGCTGAGGAAGTTTGGGCTATCGGGCTGGGGGGACGACTATTCTGCGCGCGAGCAGAGGTAGTTGGGACGGGGCTAGCGGGTCGAACGGGCGTTTGAGTTGGGGACGGGGGCGACGCGGTGGTCTTTTTGGCCTTGCTGGCCTGGGAGGTTTTCCCTTTCTTCCTCTTGCCGCCGGTGACGACTTGAAAGTCGTCTTCCGAGGACGAGGGGCATGATGACAAATCATTGTCAGAGTTGTTATTGGACACAGGTTCGGTGGTGTCCATTTCACGGAATTCAACTGCAGCGCACACCTGCGCGGCGTCCATTGTTCTATGAACAATAGGATTAGTAGGTGGGCCGGAAACAATGGATGATTTCGGGAATTGGGCGGTCGGCACGACTTTGTCGGCGGGCGGGAGCGATAGAGGGCTATCTACCTGTAAGTCGTTCGTTGTTCGATGAACAATGGGATCGGAGTTGATAAACACTTCCGTGAATTGACCAACCGGAATGCCTTGATCAGCAAGCGGGGGAGATAATGGGCTGTCAAGCGCGTCACTAAAATCAGCGACGTTGGCTTCGGTAGCCGGAGGACAGTTAGCGACTTCACGCTGGATTTTTCCGCCATATTTGGCGGAAATAGCAGGGTTTTCCTTAAGTATTTCTAGCAATATCTCCAAAATATTGGAGTTTGCCATGATTGGCGAATGAATCAAAAATTAAATGGGGAAATTTTGGAGATTTCTCTCCCGCGGGGGACCTATTTAAAGCCTAACTGGCCTAACTCCCCGGATGGATGGGTCCGGGGATGTGTAACCCTCCCAGTCGGGTAGAGACTGGGAGGTGAGTACCTAATGGTGAGCCCTAAGCTTGTAACCGGTCGCCAGTCTTATTGTGCGAACCGGGCCCTATTGGGTCTAGTGCGAAGGGGTAGACACACCCAACCGACACTAGGTGTGTAGCTGAAAAGGAAACTCAGTAACTAGGTTTGACTAGGAGATCCCCCAAGGCCAAAACCTAGCACTCGACTCCAATTGACTGCTTCACCCTGAAGGGGATCAGCGGGTGCGTCGGGTCAGCACCCCCTTGGTATTGTTGACACCGTGAGGTTTCCAACCAAGGACCACGAAACTGTGGTTTTACCCTGAAGGGGCCAAACCAAATTGTTTTTGACGATACTCTGTTATAGAAACAGGATATCCTTCACCGCCTCGAAAAAGGCGGATCTGGACCAGGCGTCGTAGTCGGCGACTACGGGTGACGTCACGGCGGGCGTGACGAAGCGTGGCGATGACTCAGGCACGGAACGATCGAGAGCGCGGAGCGGTACGACCGTCGCGGGCGAGCGTCGGAAGCGGAATGTGACCCTCTGAACGACTGCACCACAGAGTACATTTTTATATAGGGTATACAGTTGTCACTCGCGTCTTTTTGCGGAATGTATAGCGTATGGCGCCATCTGGTGCTTTGTGCAAGGTACTTTCGCACCAGGGCTTCCATAGCGTACACTTTAAATTTTACTTTTGTTTTAAATATTGCAATTGGAAATAAAAATAAAACGAAGTAGATAATACAAAAAATCGGTTTTTATTTCTTTAATCTTTTCGTACAGTACATTTGTGCTAATTTTTTAATTTCATCATTTTCATCATAATTAGTTCTGGTCCCTGTTAATAACTTATTAGTATTTTTGCACCAGTTATAAACAAATAAATTAAGTGTAGATTTGCTCAATTTTTTAAATTACATCTTTTCTATCACTCCAGTGGAGCAGAGTGACATTAGTAGTGTATAATTGGGGATTCTGGATCACTTCGCTTCGCTCACTCCGTGATCCAGAATGCCCCAATTATACACTACTTGTTAAACTTTACTCCGCATAAATTATAATGTCCATCACCAGTATCAATTCAAGACTGGGCACACCATTTCGCTGTGATGCCATAATATTGTGTGTAAAACTACTGCAATGTAATCTTTATTAAATACAGACACAATTGAATGTGCGACACACGCCTAAAGTGATACGTTCGCGTTTTATGTCTAGTAATCGAACTGATGTTCTGATCAAATTATATTTCTCGGTTTGCGCATGTCAACGCTCTGTTTGTACTAAGTTAATCATCATTTTAAGGGTTCACTATATTATACTTACAATACATGCATGTTAATTTGTGGTTTAGTCATCATAAATGCATAAAACTGTGGTATGTTAGCTCTATCACATTATCCTTTTGTGTTTATGTAAAGACAAATTCCGGAGTAGTTACTTTTACTGTATTTTTAACAGTATTAAGTAAAAATTATTAACTAGAAAGCCAAAACTCAGACGGGAACAATTTGTTGTCCCGTGTGGAAACCAAACCTGCGACACTTCATATAATACGTAGTAGGAACGTTAGCATATATTTACAATAACAATGTACTACATTGTAATTGAGATGGTCACATAACTAACGAGCGAACGAATTGCTGAACCGCTAAACTTTGCAGTTTAATTCTAATAGATCTAAGACTAATAGACTAATAGACCTACACTAATTGATCTTACTTAGATTATTCCGTGAGCTACGACTGTATTGAAGAACCCAGATGTCTCTATGCGACAGTTTCACTCAGACAGACAGAAAAAATCACTTTCTGAACTCGCTGGTTCGAGTCTTACATGCAATATATTCCAGCAAGGGCGTGTTGGGATATAGTTTTGTCTGTAACTACACCCACGTTGCAGTAGAAAATCCTAGTTAGATTGTTTAACTACCCAAATATGAACTGTTAGCAAACTAGCTAATGTAAAATAGGTAAATTCATTCTTATGATGAAAATCTTAACGTGACTGCGCCTTTTTATGTAGAAATTAGTTTATAATTAAAATTTTCAACTTTCTTGTGTTTTTTATTTTATTACAATCTCAGACGAAATACTGAAGGTTTGTAGTCTGTATGTTTGTGTAACAGGATTAAATTGATATTTACTTGATATTTACTTTACTATCCAAATTTGGTAAGATGAAATTTAACCCATGCGACGATCTGGCGCCAACACTTGCATTGTTTATGTTACATATCTAATAATACATTTCATTGGAATGATTTTTAGATACTAGCATATAGTAACGAATTCTTACATATTGAATAAAAAAATAAGGTAAATAAGTCAGGATATAAATATAGTCGTACAATGCATCGTTATTAAAATTACCGATGTTAGTTTATTTCTCAAGGTAAATTGCTAATAACATTTAATTTTTATTGGTTTACGTGAAAAATAGTGCTTGACGATCTACGACCCTCCAGCGATCCTTTTGTAATAAATTGTGCACTTAACTCTTAACATAAATAAAATTACAAGGTACAGCCGCGATATTTAGCTAGTATATCAATTTAGATTACCTTGCAATATTTCGATGCAATGTTTTCATCCACCTTATTTGGACATGCATCACACGGATCATGGTGTATTTAAAGCATCGAACTGAATTGCGGAGCATCACTGCCTGCTCCTGCGAAGGAAGCTCAACACAAGTTCCTAAGCTGCAAGGAATCGTCGGAAATATCTTTAAAATGTAAGTTTTATAATCTATATTTATACGTCATCCTACTTATATATATATATATATATATATATATATATATATATATATATATATATATATATATATATATATATATATATATTACATGACAGATTTACATGGGTCCACTAGGCTAAACTGCCAAGCTCTAGCGGTTCTGGGTTCGATTCCCAGATCAAGCAACGTGGTAAAGTGATATTATTTTATGAAATTATCCATGGCAGCTCGAGCTTAGGTTTGCGTTTGGTTCAAAGCAATACATTCATGAGGTTCTAGGATTTATTTCGAGGTCTTAAAATACCTTTACTTAATCAAATTTTGTTTTGATTTCAGATCTACAACAGCTCAGCTAGCAGAGGATCTCTTCCTATCAGAGGACGAGTGTTCGAGTGTGGGAGTCCTTGAGGATGATGATTTGCAAGCTAAGAAGAAGCGGAGCAAGCTCTCAACCTTGGCTTCAACGTCAGCCAAGCCATCGAGAGCTAAGAAGCCGAAGATCAACCCAGTTACGCTGCCGGATCTACCTACTGCTGCTGAATTATTCCGCAGTGACAGCGAGGATGAAGAACGGCCGTGCACTTCTTCAGCTTCATATGGTAAAAGAACACCTCTCTTATCTTACATAAGTAGTAAGATTGCAAACGGCTATTCTAAACAAACTCATCCTAAGAAAACTGGTTCACACTATGTGGAGGTCAAAGTCTACAAGTGTGATGATATAGACAAGGTTTTACCAGTTAACAGATGGCAGCATGCTGTAATTACTGTAAAAAATCAAACTGATGTAGGCACTGAGGCATGGACCCATCTAAACAAATTTATAAGCGCCACGCGTAAAGAATATAATGGGTGTCCAAAAACTTTTATCAGCAAATATTTTTAATACTAAAAATATATTGTAAGAAACCTCAATACGAGTATATAGGAAGATATAACTGTCTAGAAAAACATGTTAGCAAGATATGTAGTTCATAAATGTTTTTATATCTTTATATTTTTTAATTTGGGGATTTTGTTCAATAAGAATAAAAACATTTATTGGGGTTGACATATAACCCCAATAAATGTTTTTGTTCGTGTTAAGTTAATGTTATAGTTATGTCATTCAGTAGCTAAATGACAAAGTTTATACGAATAGTATCTTATGTCTATTAATCCTGCTAGTATTATAACCAAATATATTTTATATATAAATAAACATTATAACTTATGTCAACAATGTTTTTTATTGTTTTTCAGTTGAATCATCGAACATTGCTTCAAGCAAACATATTTTAATGAAATGCGATAAATGCCACATTGAAATACCAAAACATAAATATAATTACCATATGAGAACTAATGTACACAAATCAAACTGTTTGTTGAGAACTGAATTTGAAAATATTGACATAATAGCGACAGCTTTTAAGAACAGAATTGTGACATATCGCTTAAGCCCGTCTCAAGAAATAGATTACCTCACACCTGAGGCATTTCTGAGCGACGCTCAAAGTGATATAAAAAACCTTATTGAGATATCGTTACAAAGACATGATTGTATTAAAATAAATTTGGAATTATTTGCTCACTTCTTCCTGGCAAAAACAAATGAGATATTACTGAAATCTTTTAACACGAAATATGAAAATATTTATAAGAACTCTGATTTAAACATTTTTTACAAGAATATATCAGAAGTGCTTAAATCGAAACTAACCGAATTTGAACACCGCGAGTCTGGTTGGTCTTTTTTTGCACTTAATCATTTAGAAATTAATATAAATAAATACAATCCAATGGGGGGTGGTACGTTCATAGAATTACCATCTGTGATAAAAAACAAAAAATGTTGTTTAAATATTCAGAATAAAGATAACCACTGTTTTTTGTGGAGCATAATTGCTGCGCTATATCCGGTACAATATAACCCATGTAGAATAAGTTCTTACCCGCACTATTCAACAGTTTTGAATATACAGGGTATGACATTTCCACCTTCAATGAGTGATATAAAGTTATTTGAGAAATATAATTCCAACATAAGTATTAATATTTATGGTTTAGATAGCAAATGCACCATAACTGGACCTCTATACTTAACGAATACAAAGAGAAAATATCATATTAACTTACTGTACATTGAGCGAAATCACAGAGGACATTACTGTTTAATTAAAAACCTTGCGCGACTAGTTCGACATCAAGTAAGTCGTCACAAGGGTAAAATTCACTTATGTGAATCATGCTTGCAATTTTTTTCTAGCGGTATAAAATACAGAACCCATCATTGTTCTAAAATACTCACAATACTTCCTGAAAAAAATACTATGATACAGTTCAAAAATTATGAACGACAACAAAAAATTCCTTTTATAATTTATGCTGACTTTGAAAGTATGCTATTAAACTATTCTGAACAAAATACTAAGAACAAAAATACACAGAAATTTAAATTACACGTTCCGGCATGTTTTGCTTATTACATATGTTGTTCATACGACTCCAGTTTAAACAAATACGTTACATATAGAGGTCCTGATTGCGTTGAAACTTTTATTAGTTGGCTGGTTAATGATGTAACTTGGATAAATAATATACTATCTGAAGTTAAACCTATGAACCCGTTAACTTATGAACAAAGAATTGATTTCGAAAACGCCGCCAAATGTCATATATGTCAACACTTATTATTTGGAGACAAAGTTCGAGATCATGATCACGTTACGTCTGAGTATAGAGGGGCAGCGCATTCCCTTTGTAATTTGAAATACAAAATATGTCCGTTTGTACCTATTGTTTTTCATAACTTAGCAGGTTACGATAGCCATTTGTTTATTAATGAGTTAGCGAAATATGACGGTAGTATTAAAATAATACCTAAGTCTAAAGAAAAATACACATCTATAACTAAATTTATTAAGCCTAGATACGCGAGAACATCACGTCCCATACAAATAAAGTTTATTGATTCATATCAGTTTTTAAGTTCAAGTTTAGAAGAATTAAGTAAAAGCTTGGATACTAACGATTTTATCAATCTGTCGCATGTAGTAGGGGATAATCAGACTTTGCAATTATTGAAACACAAAGGTGTTTATCCATATGACTATATGGATTCATGGTCAAAATATGAAGAAAAAAACTTGCCTCCCAAGGAATGCTTTTATAATTCAATGAAATTAGAGCATATAACTGAAGATGATTACAAACATGCGCTTGCTGTATGGCAAGCATTTAATATTAAATCACTGGGGGAATACACTGATTTGTACATAAAAAGTGATGTATTATTATTGTGCGATATTTTTGAACACTTTAGGAATACAAGTTTACAACATTACTCTCTTGACCCAGCATATTATATATCTACCCCTAGCTTAAGTTGGGATGCCATGCTTTTATGTACAGCTATCCGTCTTGAGTTAATAAGTAATTTAGAAATATACCAAATGTTAGAGAAGGGCATACGTGGTGGTTTGGCACAATGCTCTCTTCGACATGCTACGGCTAACAATAAATACGTTCCACATTTTGATGATTCAAAACTATCTAGCTACTTAGTGTATTTAGACTGTAATAATTTATATGGTTATGCAATGAGAAGAAAAATGCCTGTCTCAGAATTTAATTTTCTAAATCAGGGTAATCTTGAGAAATTTGGTGTCATGAAAATTCCTAATGATGGTGATTATGGATACATTTTGGAGATAGATTTAGAGTATCCAGAATATTTACATGATGTTCATAAAGATTTACCTTTCGCGAGCGAAAAGTTTATTCCTCCAAATGGCAAATCTGTGAAACTAATAGCAAGTTTATATGATAAACACAAATATATTATTCATTTAGTTAATTTAAAAGAATGTTTGCAACATGGTCTTATTTTAAGGAAAATTCATCGTATACTTCAATTTAAACAGGAATCTTTTCTTCAAAAGTATGTTGATTTGAATACTGGTCTACGTCAAGCCTCAACGTCAGAATTTGAGAAAGACTTTTTTAAACTTTTGAACAATTCTGTATTTGGCAAAACTATAGAAAACGTAAACAAGTAAACGTCATATTAATCACAAAATGGAAAGATTCTGGTAATAAAACAAATAAGTGTATTGGTGCGGAAAAAATCCTTTCAAAACCAAATCTGAAAAGTATTTCTATATTTTCAGAAAATTTTGTAGCTGCCCAATTAAATCCTGAGAAGTTAATATTAGACAGACCAATATATATTGGATTTACAGTGCTCGAATATGCTAAACAACATTTATACAATTTTCACTATAGTTACATGAAAAATAAATATGGCGTCAATGTAAAACTCTGTTATACTGATACTGATAGTCTTCTATATTTAATAAATACAGAAGACTTTTACGAAGATTTAAAAAACGATATTTCACATTTTGACACTAGTAACTTCGAAGAAGATAATCCATTTGGAATACCAAAAATAAATGCAAGAATTCCAGGATTATTCAAAGATGAACTTGGTGGATCAATAATTAGTGAATTCGTTGGTTTAAGAGCAAAGCTCTACTGTCTGAAAAGCGTTAAAACAGTCATAAAAAAAGCAAAGGGTGTAACCAAACCTATCACGAAGCGTCTTAAAACGTTAGACTACGTTGAAGCATTATATGACCATAAAGTTACTAAACACAAAATGAATATGATAAAATCTATTAAACATTTGTTATATTCGCAACAAGTTAATAAAATAGTATTAAATAGTAATGACGATAAAAGACAAATACTTCCTAATCAGATTGAGACACTACCTTGGGGGCATTGTGACACACTGTTTTAGTAATAAGATCTATGATTTGTTATTATTAATAATTATCAATTTCTGATAGATTATTGTAAGTTTATGAATAAGCATTTACAATGTAACACAAAAATTAAAACCATGTAATACATATTTACCTATTTGGAATATTTGTTGTTTTATTCAAATCCTTCGTCAAAATTACAACTAAACCTTAATAATCTGATAATTGCGCATCATAGTCACTGTGTGTAAGATGACTATTATAAATACTAATACATATTATTTTTTCTAACAGATAGAAACATGAAGTGCGTCAAACAACTAGTATCGTTGGAAGTTAAAAATATAGAGGTGAAGGAAAACAAGCTACATGCAAAGCATAGTGTACTTCTACCGAATAATATAAGATGTATAATATGTGGTCCCTCGAATTGCGGAAAAACTAATGTCATGATTAGCTTGTTAACCCATGAAAACGGTTTAAAGTTTAAAAACGTTTACTTGTATTCCAAGACTAGCTTTCAACCAAAATATATGTTTCTCAAAGAGATTTTAGCAAGAGTTCCAGAAGTAATTTTTTTTTTATATTTAATTGTGATGATGATATTATTCACCCTAACGATGCATTACCAAATTCTATCATTATTTTTGATGATGTAGTTTGTGAAAAGCAAATTACCATACGAAATTATTTCACTATGGGCAGACATAGAGATATAGATTGCTTTTATTTATCTCAAACATATTCGAAAATACCGAAACAGTTACTACGCGACAATGTTAATCTATACTAATATTATAAAGAGGAAACCTTTGTATTTTTGTATTTTTGTATGTTTGTATTGAATAGGCTCAAAAACTACTGGACCGATTTCAAAATTTCTTTTACCATTACTTAGAGGGATTCTTCCGAATCCGTATAGGCTATACTTTATCCCGGAAAATAGATAGGATTTTTCGTGGTAGTGAAAATTGTGGAGTAAGGCGTCAAAGAAACTGCCGTACGTTAACGATTCTCGCGAACGCTGCCTATATTTAATTGCAATGTTTATATTAAATATAGGCAGCGTTCGCGAGAATCGTTAACGTACGGCAGTTTCTTTGACGCCTTACTCCACAATTTTCACTACCACGAAAAATCCTATCTATTTTCCGGGATAAAGTATAGCCTATACGGATTCGGAAGAATCCCTCTAAGTAATGGTAAAAGAAATTTTGAAATCGGTCCAGTAGTTTTTGAGCCTATTCAATACAAACATACAAAAATACAAAAATACAAAGGTTTCCTCTTTATAATATTAGTATAGATAAACATTGCACCCGTGCGAAGCCGGGGCGGGTCGCTAGTTTTTTAATAATTTTCAAACAAGATGAAGTTAACATGAAGCATATATACGATGAACATGTTGGTTCTGATATGGAGTGGTCGAAGTTCAAAGATCTGTGTTCTAAAGTTTGGTTGCATCCCTATGATTTTTTGACTATTAATAAAGATTGTGAATTGAGCAAGGGAAGATATAGACAATCATTTGACAAATTTATTTATTTTGAGTAACGGTTATATAAATTAAGAATACCAAAAATGTTATTCATTTGAACACAAGTACTTCCAAGTATACGTTGTATAATGGAGCAAAAGATTACAGATCAATTAATAAAGTCTGCAGACACTATTAAAAATAAAGTAAAACAGATGAAAGATTACGAGTTTAACACCAATACTCATCTGAGGTATTTCTTCAAATCACTCGCAGACCCACTTAATGCAATAGCAGCTGATAAGAAAATTTCTATGATTAAAAATGAAGATTCTTATGATGACAAAACTAATAATGATATCAGTTCAAACATATTTTTGCACAATAAACCATATGACATGTACAAACATAAACCATCTGATGAATCGAGCTCTTTACTAAAATTCAATGCAGAAGATAAAGGAATATGCGAATCAGAAGAGGGTAATAATGTGTCGTTAAAAAAAGAAGATATCTTTGAAATGTATGATGATGATGATATAAATATACCGTTTGGTGTACGATGGGAGAATAATAAACACATGATCGGAAATACAATCGTTAATTTTTCTACCACTCAAGAGAGTACTGGTAAAGTATATAACATTGATATATCCAATAAACAATATAAAATAACTCCAGGTCTAAAAGAGTTATTGCTCCGCAGAAAGCCTGATTTAAGTTTAGTCAATTTAGACGATAAATTAATTTACAAAGAAATACTAGTCGCAACTAACGCTCATAAAAGGGACTTTGAACCTACAGGTCAAATTAAAGGTGATAAAGGAATAAAATATTCTAAAGTAATCAAACCATTATTTTCTGAGTCTTGTAATCACTTACAGGAACCAGTTGAAGTTAAATCTAAGCAAAAACTAGGTGTTGGTCTGCCATATCTAAAAAAATACAAGAAAAACACTGAACTAATTTATTGGGATGATCCCAATGAATTAGTAGACAGGCTTTGACTTTTAATTGCATCTAAAACTGCAGGTAATACTAATCTCGACAATGAAATCTTATCAATTATTGTAGAGCTTAAAGAAGCAGGTATAATAAAAGAATAAAAGAACTCATCATATAAAATATTCTTTAGTATGTTATGGAATTTCATAAAAGACAGTTAAAAAATGAGTAAAGTGAAAAGAGACATTGTAAATGAAATTCACAGAAGTGCAAGGGTAAATTTTCCTCGAAGGCAGGTTATACTAAAAGATATTAATGATCTTTGGCAAGCTGATTTAATGGATATGCAAAATGTCTCCAAATTTAACAACTGCTACAAATATATTTTTGTTGTTATCGATGCCTTCTCTAAATACGCTTGGGCTATCCCACTTAAACAAAAAAATAAGCAAGCTGTATCTGAAGCTTTTCATACGTTGTTGAATAGAGAAAAACGTATCCCTAAAAACTTGCAAACAGATCAAGGTAAAGAATTTTACAATAAAAGTTTCAAAAAAATCATAGAAAATAATTCTATCAACCACTATTGCACTTCTTCAACAAAAAAGGCTTCAATTGTAGAAAGATTAATAAGAACAATAAAAAATAAACTTTATAAAGAATTTAATTTTAAAGGAAATTATATGTGGAACGATGGAACACTTGCAAATATCGTCAATACATATAATCATACAAAACATAGAACAATTAGTTTACCACCGATTGAAGTTAACCAGAGCAATAAAATAAAACTACTACATAGATATGCTAATCAAAATAGAACAAAAATAAAACAGTATAAGTTTGCGGTAGGTGACTTTGTTCGAATAAGTAAACATAAAGGTTGTTTTGAAAAAGGTTACACTCCTAATTGGTCAACTGAAATATTCAAGATCAGTAAAGTTCAAAATACAAATCCTGTTACTTATTTATTACAAGATATAAAACGGCAACCTATTTTGGGGTCATTTTACTTTCCAGAATTACAAAAATCTAAACATCCTGATATTTATCTTGTTGAAAAAGTCTTAAAACGAAAAGGCAGAAAAGTTTTTGTAAAATGGTTGGGGTTACCATCATGTGAAAATAGTTGGATTGATGATACAAATGTTGTATGAGTGGTTTATTAATAAAACATCACTGTCTATGATATTGGTTTCATTCTGATTGCGTACATGAAAGGAAGAGGACTTGTGAATAGTTTAATTAATAATTTACCATTCGAGCTCCATTTACCTGGATATAATTATTGTGGTCCAGGAACCAGATTACATGAAAGATTGGTTCGAGATGATAAAGGTATAAACAAATTAGACGAATATTGCAAAGATCACGCTATTGCATATAATAATTACAAAAGTTTGAAAGATCGTCACAAAGCAGATATAATTTTATTGAAAATGGCGAAAGAGCGTGCTCTATCTTCCGATGCAAGTACAGGAGAAAAAGTTGCTGCTGAATTAGTAAACAATATAATGCTAGCAAAAGTAAGTTCCGGGGCTGGACTCAAAAAAAGCTTTAAGAGTCTAGTTTCCCACACAAAAAAACGCATTAAAAAAATCAAACCACAGTGTAGGAAAAATCTAATAAAATTGGCCTACGCTGCTGCTAGAGAATTGGGTAGTGAATCATCTACTAAACTTCCACGTATCATACCATTGCCTAAGTCTGGCGGTGTACTACCTTTAATACCAATATTTGCTGGTTTGTCTGCTGCTGGAAGTATAGCAAGTGGAATATCCGGAATTGTCAAAACCATCAATGAATATAGAACTGCAAAAAAGCGTTTAGATGAGTTGGTACGACATAATAAGAAAGTTGAAGGAGTAAGTATTGGAAATGGACTACAGCTGAACCGTTATAAGGACGGACTTGGAATATATCTAAACAAAAAAAACTAAACTACAGGCTACCTAATCGGGCTCTTACTAATATAGACATAATAAATTTTACAAAAAACGTTCCATATTTTCGCGGAGTTTACATGAGAGATGATACCTTACCGAAGCGCCCGTTTTCGCGAGAGTGCGGACTAATTAATTTAGATAATTCTGCAAATTATGGAACGCATTGGGTAGCCTATATTATTTTAAACAAATATGTTGAATACTTTGATAGTTATGGTAACTTAAAACCACCTATAGAATTCGTTCGCTATGTAGGTTCTGATAATATTAATTACAACTACAATAATTTCCATAATAATAACTTATTTAATTGTGGTCATCTGTGTATTGAATTTCTTAATACATTCTGGAAAAAGCATGGTATCATAAAAAAACGGTTTAAATTTTAATGTCTTATTCGTAGGACGACATTTTAAAACTATCTGTTCTAAGAGTCGAATGTCAATTCGAAGACTCGAAGTTAGGTTGACGAAAACATACGAAAATGATAATTTACAATATAAAATCAAGTTCTAACGCTAATAGCTTTACTCGTTCACGTACCATCAAAAGACGAAGACATAATACACGAGCTATAAAAAAATTAACTGAAGATAATAAATTATTTTTACAAGCCTTGGGATTCAAATTATGAATATTCTTCAGATAAATGATTCACCACAGTTCGATAACTCTTTAGTGAGTTATGAAATTCATACTTACAATCCGTATAGCAACAGTTTTAAAGAAAATGATGAAATACGTATTCCCATACATCAGCAAGATATGTATGTACTACCTTCAGCCAGCTACATTTACGTCGAAGGACGCGCCACTGCGTTTTCAAAAGATGCTACAGGAAAACTAACACGAAAAGTTGTTAATTTTACTAATAATCATATATCGTTTCTGTTTCAAGACATTCGATACGAGATTAACGGTGTTGAGATAGACCGAATAAAAAATGTAGGTATTACTACAACTCTTAAATCGTATGTATCTATGAGCGAGGGCGAAAGTAAGGCTGCTGCTGTTTGGGGTTGGAATTTAAATGGGTATAAAGATAGTGATGGTATTTTTAGTGCTCTTATACCTCTAAATAAAGTTTTGGGATTTGCTGAAGATTATAACAAAATTATAATTAATTGTAAACATGAGCTTATAATAAACAGAAGCAGCTCGAATCTTAACAGTGTTACACTTGATAATAATGACTTCATTGAAATAAATATAGATAGATTGCAATGGCGGGTGCCTCATATAAAAGTTTCAGATCGTGAAAGATTAACTTTACTCAAACATTTGGAAAAAGATCGTCCTATTCAAATAGCTTTTAGAAATTGGGACTTGTACGAATACCCTTTATTACCTAGAACTACAAAACATTCCTGGGTTGTTAAGACTGCTTCACAACTCGAAAAACCAAGGTATGTGGTCTTCGGCTTGCAGAAAAATAGAAAAAATATGAAAAGTAGAGACTGTTCAATATTTGACCATTGCAAATTAATTAATGTTACTCTTTTTTTAAATTCTCAATATTATCCATACGAATCTGTTAATGCAAAATTTTCTGAAGATAAGTATTATATATTATACGAAATGTTTACCCAATTTCGTCAGTCTTATTATAACACCCGATCTGAACCGATGCTTGATTTGCATGAATTTAAAGAAATAGCTCCTTTATTTGTAATTGATTGCTCAAGACAGAACGAAGTCTTGAAATCTGGAGCTGTAGATGTGAGACTGGAAATAGAAAGTTCTGAAGATATACCAGAAAATACATCTGCCTATTGTCTTATCATCAACGATCGTCTGATTGAATATAAACCTCTAAGTAGTATTGTAAGGAAATTGTTATGAACACCATAGTCGATGTGCAAGGGTTTAAGACGGAAAGTAACGAATTTATCGTGAAAGAAATAGCAATAGCATGCGGAAATCAAATTATGGTATTGTTAATCAAACCACCATACCCATTTAACAATCTCACCAGAAAAGAAAGATTACAAGTCAATTGGATACAAAGAAATAGAAAAATTTTCTGGAAAGAGGGTTTTATACGATACTTAAACTTACAGCAATATATTGAACCTTGTCTGAAAGATAAAAACATTTATGTTAAAGGATTTGAAAAAGTGTCGTGGTTAAGAAACATTGTAAAACATGATAGAATATACAATTTAGAAGATAAGGACTGCTTTGAAAAAAAAGTAATTTTTATACCTGTTTATATCATTACAATATAATGAAAATAAAGGATTTTGAGTAAATATTTTCTTTTTTTATTTCAAAACAAATACACTAGATACAGAATACCACAGAAAACTGTGCTATAATATTCTAAAGATAGCAGAAAACTTCAATAGGTAAGTCCTGGTCCTTTAGGTAAGACTCATAGCACATCATGATAAATTTACAACACCGGATACAAGAGTTCATTATACTCACATACATACCAGTAACAAGACTCATAAAATGTTTCAAAATTATTCCAGCCCACGTTATGAAATATATAATGAATATAAAGTTCGATTATGTTCATTCAGACACTATTGGGCTACAGTAGATTCAAAACGAAGATTGGTGATGGAAATGGCTGATGCTGGTTTTTTTTTACTGTGGAAGTGGTTTAAACGATAAAGTTATGTGTTTTTCGTGTGGAGGTAGTATCGAAGATTGGGAGTATTACGATGATCCTTGGATAAAACATGCAATATTTCTTCCTGATTGCGTTTATTTAAATTCTGTAAAAGGAACAGATTATGTTGACAAATCAAAACGTCTATTTTATAAAGAAACAAAAATATAAAACTATTCTAAAGTGGAAGAGGATAGACTGATTGTCTGTTGAATTTGCTACTAAAGCTATTAGCAATAGAGCCTCAGGTATAAATGACTTACAATGATTTTAAACGATTCCTACAAGTGTAGTTAAATGGTCATACACTAAATTAAAATAATTAACATATCAATTTAATCAAGTATATTTGCTAGCAATGCATCAATCAGTGAAATATTCATCTGAAGGCGTTTGTAAAATTATTATTTGGAATGCTAATGGTGAAGTTATATATGTCCGTGATATGCAGCCCGCTCATAAAAAAATCGAGCTAAGATTCATTAAAACCGCAGATCAGAGTTACAATGCAAGAAGATTTATTCTATCAAAAAATGTATGATGCATTAAGTCAGGATTTCAAGAACTTGTTCTCAAAAGTGGTAATAGAGAGCTAACATTTTTCCGAGTTAACGATATGCAGGACGGTTTTCAAAATTTAAAAGCAGGTTCAGCAAAGTGTTTAGACATCAGCAATGTGGAACATTATGCATGATCGAGTTATACCTGATTCAGAAGACATTCTACCAGATTCTACTGAGGAATGAAATTCCTTTCATTTAAATCAGGTTACAAGACATTTCAATTAAAAATCAGATGAAAAGTGATATAATTTGAATAGATACAAGTAGTGTATAATTGGGGCATTCTGGATCGCGGAGTGAGCAAAGCGAAGTGATCCAGAATCCCCAATTATACACTACTGACATTTCCCGCATCATCTCCAACCTTAAAAGTAACGCCGAGGGTTACAACAACATTAGTCTGGGTATGATTGCCATGACTCTCCCGTACACGTTGGAAGTTATAACGGACATAATAAATCGCTCTATATTATCTTCAACATTTCCCGACCAATGGAAGATTGCCTCTGTTAGACCCTCACCTAAAAACTCAAATCCAACTGAGTTAAAGGACCTACGACCTATTAGCATCTTGCCCTGTTTATCCAAGGTTTTAGAAAAAGTCGTCAGCAACCAACTAACACATTTTTTGGAACAAAATAACATATTACCTGAATTACAATCAGGCTTCAGAAAACAGCGCAGTACTACAACTGCTTTGCTAGACGTTGCTGACAACATATTATCTGCCCAGGATAAAGGAATGTGTACGCTGTTAGTTTTATTAGATTTTTCCCGGGCATTTGACACAATTAATATACCGTTATTAATTTCTAAGTTACGTTATTACGGTTTTGACCCGGCCGCTACGCAGTGGTTTAGTAGTTATCTCAGTGATAGGAGACAACTTGTGGATTTACGCATGAGCGATGGCACCACTCTTAGATCGGCACTGGCCTCTATAGAAAGAGGAGTCCCGCAAGGTTCCATATTGGGTCCAATCATCTTTATTCTGCATTGTGCGGATATAATTAAATGTCTCCAGAAGTGCCAGTTTCATATTTACGCCGACGACGTGCAACTTTACATTTCTTTTAGGCCAGAGGATTATGATAGTGCCACAAAAAACATAAACGATGACCTTCGTAGAATCGCCGCCTGGTCTGAAGAGAATTGTCTTACGCTAAACCCTACCAAAACCAAATTTATGGTGCTTGGCACAAGACAACAGTTAGCCAAACTACCCGCAACGTTTAACCTGAAACTTATGGGCAAATCTATTGATAGAGTTTTTGAAGCTCGGAATCTTGGCCTCATTGTGGACAAAGATCTTCTTTTCGAAAAGCATATAGCCGATTCAGTAAGAAACTGTTTTTATCGCCTCAAGGTTTTGTACAAAATGAGGCCTTACTTATCCTAAACCCTACGTGAACAGCTAGTAGAAACCTTGGTTTTGTCTAGGCTAAACTACGCGGATAGCGTATATGGCCCTCGGCTATTGGCTCGCACGGATCGACTAATACAAAGGATTCAAAACGCTTGTGCCCGGTACTGTTATAATATTCCCCGTAGATGTCACGTAACACCATTTTTAAACAAACGTCTCACATTAAAAATGAAATCTAGACGCAAACTTCATTTAGCATGCCTTTTATTTGGGGTAATCAAACACCAAAATCCCGAGTATCTATACAAAAAATTGAGCTGGATAGCGAGTAAACGAGAATGCGGTAGGAGACAATGTTCGCAGCAACTCTCGACACAGTCACATGCTACAGCAGCTTTCAGAGGTAGCTTTCGTTATGCGGCTTCTAAAGTATGGAATAACATACCGCCTCCCATTCGAGCGATTAACACTATCGACACTTTTAGAAGACGCTTACGACAGTACCTCATAGACGCACAACGAAAGCTAGACATGGCAGACCAGAATATATCGCTTGTATGAGATGTCTCGGGCAACTGTTCCATCTTATTATACTTCTATACTAACAGACGTTATTTTTCACCGTTTATCTACTAAGTAATATATATAATAAGTAATATTAGCTACCCGTATTTGTTTAATTTTATCCTTCGTATTTCTCTCACATTCGCACACGCCTACACTCACGCTTACATACACACACACACACTTAAGTCACTTTAAAGCTGATTTACATTTGTAGCACGTCCTCACTACATAAGGTCCAGTTGAAAACCAGCGTCAGGCAATTTGCAGTTGTCTAGCATCTTGCTGAACTGGGCCTATTTGGTACAGCCGTGAGGCACACGCAACGCGGTTTTTATTTAATGAAGTGTTGTTTTAGTTGTATTTAATTCTTTCTTTTTTAGTTTTAGTTTTATTTTATTTTTTGTATTTCATTGTGTGCCTTTACATCTGGGCCAAATAAATTTTATTTTCTTTCTTTCTTTTTTCTTTCTTTTTTATGTTCATTTTATAAAACTATAGTCATTTACTATATATAGTTTTTATGTATTGCATTACATTATTTATATCGGTTTTTCTTTTCTTAATCGCGCGCGCGCGAACAGAGCGGACGTCTTGTGTGTTCGTTACCGAAATTTAATTGTTTATCTCGCTATAATGTAATCGCGAAATTGTACTGGTTGTGGTGTGGACATATCTAACATGCCATATATTGAGTGTTTAGAACACTCAATATATACACACACAAAGACTTGCAACAAAGTGTATGAATTAAAGTGCCTTGGAATTCCTACAGAAAACTTTGTTACGTTTACTCAGGAATATAAGGATCAATGGGTATGTCCTGAGTGTGTCTGCTCTCAACGCAAGCCTAGTCGCAATGCTGATACACCTGTTAGCAGAAAATATGGCCAAGTAGACACTTCTTCAATCAGCAGCAACGTGAACACTCAGCGAGGAAGTCGTATAAAGAACACGGACTCTCCGGTGACGGAACCCAAATTCAACTTGCTAGGAGAGATCAAGGATTTTCGAATTGAGGTGTTGTCACGCTTAGATGTCCAGACAAGTAAGATGGAGAATATGCAGGAAATATTTAATTCTACGAAAAATGAGTTGCAAGAATTGCGTTCATATGTGAAAGTACTTGAACAAAAAGTTGATCAAGTATTTGCGTTAGAAAATCAAATGAGGGAACTAATAACGCGTAATCAATATTTAGAACATCAACTTAACATCTCCAAAGTGTCACAAACATCAACAGACACGGTGAAACTTCCTAAAAAAGCATTGAATTATGTCGATGCGATTTGTAAACAACCCGCAAATGACCTGGGTAACGAGCCTACCGCCGCCGCCGGCCGCGGCGCCACAGCTGTACTATCTAGTGGGGCCACGAAAACGGTGGAACAACTAATGTCTAAGGAAGTATCACAGGAAAAGAGGCAGTCTTTATCAACAACCGAGGCTGATATGAGCAGCAAGGAAGAGAATAATGAGGGGTGGAAAATAGTCCATAAGAAGAAAGGGAAGATTCAAAATAAAGATGTAAAGAGAGGTCAGAACTCTAGCCTTAAGAAAATTCAAGCAATGGAGCGTAAGAAACATCTCCAAATTGGCGATTACACCCGGAAACCACAGTGGAAAAATTGACCGCTCATGTGATACAGGTATGTGGCTCTGAAGCTAATGTCAAAATTGAAAAAATTAGGCATAAGACAGAGAGAGACTATGCTTCATTCATTGTTGGGATCTTTGAGGGTTTTTACCACAAATTATGTCAACCAGAGGTATGGCCTCTGAATGCAGAATTTTCCGAATGGATTTGGTTTCGGAGACCAACAAATAAGCCGAACGACGGAAAATAGAAGCATTGAAATTTATTATCAAAACGCAAGAGGTCTACGTACTAAACTGGATATGTTTTGTGATAATATCGAATCTTCGGGGGCTGATTATAGGTTATATTACTGACTAGAGGTTTACTTTCACAAGCAGCTAGCTGTTTTCCAATAGGTCCTGAATATTCTTTTGGCCAGATGTGCTACCATCCAGAGACATGAACAATTGACGAAGCGGTAATTCATTCGCGTGAAGCATACAAACACACCATTGCAACGGTCTCTTTAAATAGTTTTCCAGGTATTGAATGACACCTCCCTTCCAACCTGTATTCGTAGCAGTACCATCGCACCCCACACAGATCACCTCTTCCAAGTTCAACCCTTGATTTTCTAACAAAGATATAATAGAAGAGACGATCCCTTTGGCAGTGCCACGACTTGGCGTCATATGTCCCAAATAAATAGATCCCGGCTCTGTGAGAACTGAAATGTGTTCTTGCAAGACTTCTCTACGGTGGTACCGATCGCCTATTTTCTCGTTTATTTTTCCTTTCGTCCATCAAAGTAGATACTTTTTATTACAATCGTATCAATGTCTTTGCTGGCCTTGGTCCGTGCTTTTGAAACAGCTCTATGAATTTTTGTCTTATCAATAACAAGACTTAGATCTTCGGAAGATACCAATCCTACGTCAGCTAAGACCGCCGAAACGACCGCAGCTGCAGATCGCGTTGATAGTTCATACCGATCACATACCTTAGCTACTGTTGGCAGCGCCAGAGTGTTCCGATTCAACGAAGTAGATGGAGTCTCATTTACAGGCACGTCACTATTCGCAGAAAGCTCTGTTACAGGCGACTGCGGTCGAGGCGGCAACTCGCGCACCGGAACAGGATTGGTTTTTAGTGATGCACTGGGAAAACCTGCGTGCTCTGACTCTTTCCGATTCAAATTTTCTTGTCTCTGATGTTTCTTTAAAAGTCTTGCTGTTTCTTTTGTGTCTATACCGCTTATTGCCATTTTTCTATCACTTCTTTGATCCAGTAAAAAGTCTCTTTCAGAAATAGGAACTTTCTTAGGTTTTATGCAGGAACAAATGTCAAACGAAGTGCACTTACAAGCAACAATATCGAAGAGCTTGTTCGACGATTCCAAAAAGCACTTCACTTTGATTTCGTAACTATCATTTCTTATATTTTTGGGATATCTTATCAATGACAGGTATTTGTCGAAATATGATTTCAGCAATTGGGTAACTCGTACGTTGGAAACGATAGGAATCGAAGCTTTGGTCCAAATCGTATCAAGTTTTCCAGAAACGATTGAAAAAACTTCTGTGTTAGAAGGATCTTTCCCATTCTTCTGTAGTTTTAGTTCATTTTTAGTAAACAAAATGAATTTGATAACGTCACTTATCACTGGTAACTGGCGATCGTCAAGTTCTTTATATGATCCCAAAATAGCACAAGTAGTCTCACTTCGTCTTGAACCCATTATTACATTATATAACAAAAACACGTATTTTATCACAAGGAAGTGCAGAGCGACACCTTAGAGCAATAAAACCGCAATAGAAATGAGACGAACTGCCTCACAGTAGAAGTAGAGAATTTAAGAAAAACAAGTCAAAACAGAATTTTGCGAGTTTGTTCCAAACCAATTCCTAACAGAAAAAATCCTGTCGTTGCCTGCAAATCATAACTTAGGGTTTCACTATCAATGAAATAAAAAATAAAATGGGAATAATGTACATAAAATAGAATAGACGACATTGACTGGAGGGTTATTTAAGTGATAAAAAAATTAAAAAAATGCCGGTAGAACCCTCAAGATATTTTTTTATATTTTTTTTATTATTTTTACGGTAATCTAAAATTAATAATGCAACTTTTGAGGGGGCTTGAGTAGCAAAAAGCGAAAAAAAATTTTTCGGGACACCCTAATGTGGGTTCCACGCTAAAATATGGTGTTTTGTTCTGGGGTAATTCCTCTAATAGAGAAAATGCTTTTAGAGCACAAAAAAAAATTTGTGAGAAGTATGAGCGGACTTAAACAGACTGACTCATGCAAAGAAGTGTTTAAGAGATTAAAAGTTTTAACTCTGCCTTCATTATACATTTATGAAGCGGCAGCGATGATAAAAGGCGATTTAAGTAAAAATATAAAGCACTAAAAAGTGCACGACATAAAAATGAACTGTCGGGAAATAGGTGGAGAACAGTTTTTTTTTTTATCACTGATGGGCCCACTCTTGACCTAAATTAAATATAAATCTACAGTTCTACCTACAGTTAAATATAAATCTAGTATATTTGGGATAGGAGTGAAAATTTATACTAAACTAGCAAATTTTATTAAAAGTATTTCGGACCTCAATAATTTTAAACTCAAAGAATTCCTATTACTCAATAAACGATTTTTTAATGACAAAAACTTGGTGTCAGTTGTTGTTGTTGTCACAGGCGTTGTTTTTAATTGACATTGAATTACTATTTAATTTATATTAATATTCTAAGATAATTTAACCTTAAATTATAATGATTGTTACTTTTATATTTTTATTTTGACTCATAATTATTTAATAACATTGAATGTATAATTTGACTGCCTAATGTATACGAGTGACTAAATCAAATAAGTATATTTCTGTAATATTAAATTCTAATTACATATGAATATTGTACACCTTATAGGTATGTTACATTGATACAAACATAATAATTATAAGATCTATTTTTGACATGTAAGAAACAATAAATGAACTTGAATATTTGAAAAACATTTTATATATATGATGGACTAGTACTCACGCGGGGCTTCGCTCCTGTGGATTCTATCACGGTAAAAATATAACTCTTTTTTGCAGTCGCGTAAAAAGTCGACTATAACCTTTTTCAAGCTTCAACCTACTTCCATACCAAATTTCAATCAAATCCACACTGCACTTTCGAAGATTAGCGCGTTCAAGCAAACAAATAAACAAACTTTTCCTCTTTATAATATTAGTATAGATATGTCAGGGAAGTTTTATTTTTGAAATATTCCCTAATCTTTATTGCATTTTCACTAGAGACTTTATCATACAACGATTCTTTACATAAACTGCACTTTATTTTTAACTTGCGCAACATTATACCAGTCACATCATCTAGCTGTGCTCTTAGTTTTGGATCACTCCTTTTAATATCTATTTTTTTAATGTAGTTACTGTGAATGTCTTCAAAATCTACATGTTGTAAAAGCTGACTTCTCACTTGTCTTAAAAAACAAGATCTTCAAAGATTTAAATATGGTGCAAGAATCCACTTCACAGTTGGACCCTGGTAACCTACTCAAATTATTAATTAGCAGTGAGGCAAAAGCTGCTTCAAAGGAAGCACAAGAAGGAGAATTATTTTGATACCCATGGCTTATTTTACTTCCAAAAAAGTTTTCTAAAGGGTCCTGGTTGCAGTGGCGCATCCAAAGAGATGTCAGCTTATATTTTTTTGTAATACATCTACAAGATATTCTATATTACCAATAGTGTGTAACCAGTTTTTAATAGAGGGTACAGTAACTGATTTTCCATTTTTTTTCTGAAATTCATTGAAGACAAAACCTGTTATGCTTGAGACCATATATTTTTATGGTTCGATCTTCGTGATACTGGGCCCCACCGTAGTTTTCCTCTTCTCTTTTTGAAGTTAGCAAAACTACTGTTCATGGAGTCAAATAATTCATCATAGAACTTGAGCAGTGCAGCTGTCCTCACATTCTTGTGGAAGTACACCTTGACCTGTAGCTCTACCATGAGTTTAAAGCATTGATATACTAAAAACCCAAGATGCACAGTCTCGAAGAAAAGTGACGCTCGAAACAGTCGCCAAACACTCACCACCTACGTAGTAATAGTAATGCTATAAGTATAAAATATGTTTATGCAAATTCCATCTTATGAAAAGTGTTTAAAGTTGTTTTTACAAAGCAGTGTGCGAAAGACAATCAAATTTTACGACTGACGTTGCTCGATAGGACAAGGCCTTGAGTGGAGACTTGCACCTTATACAATTTTTTTTTATAAGACATTTTTGTTAGTATTATAAGTTTATTAAATTGTGTTCTAAAGACGTAATTATAGCGTAAATGTGTTTGGGTAGAACATGTGTATATCAATGAAACAAATATTAACTGTTAAAATCGTTTAATATTTTTTTTAATTCAATCTTCCTTTTGCCGTGATATACATAATATCTTCGTCAAAAAATTTGCCATAGCAAAATCTCTCGCATATGCGAGAGTTTTTTTATGGCAATTTTTTTTAAATAGTTTGGTTGACTATTGATGTCTGTTCTCCGCATCGTATTTGGTCACGAGAAAAACTAAAGTATAAAAATAAGAAGTTTTTAATGAGATTGGTGTTGCGCCAAAGCAACACTCACACACACTTTTATCATTAACATATCGCATGTCGTGAACCCATAAGTTATCCCATGATGAATCGATATTTATTTATTTATTTATTTATTTATTTAAGGTCAGCCAACAATTGTTTACACATATCATTACAATACGATTGAAAATTTTACATATACAAGTGTAACAATCACTTATAGGCTAACACCACATGCACAGAAAACGGATCAACCGTGTACAAAATTAATTATTTTTACTAATTGATACAATAGTTTAGGTTAGTTTTGTTCTTAAGATTAGGTTAGTTACACACAATACAATGATCACAAATTCAATGCATTAATAATATGGATACAAATTTAAATATTAAGAAAGAACATTAATTATAATTAAAATAGTAATTAAGATAATAAAGTAATAATTTAAAAAATTAAGACAGGTACATAAATTAGATTAAATCTAATGATATCAAATGTCACATTATTTGGCATAATAAATTAAGGGGTTAACGGAATTAAAAAATATAAAAATATACTATATTACAAGATTATTCAAGTATTTGTGACTGTATTATCTACAACTACTTTAATAAATTTATTAATACTGTCCTGGTTTATATCCACTAAATCACTGCAGCTATTGAGAATTCTACATAATCGAGGTATAGGTGAGTTTGCGCCAAGTACAGACCTACATTGTGGTGGGCATAATGGTGTAATGACATTTCTCGGATATCTAGATGGAGCACGGAACCTGATAAGGCCTAACAATTTAGAGCAATCTATTCGATTTCTTAATAGTTTGTATAAAAATATGGCATCGGTAACGTCTCTGCGTGTGGCTAGAGTGTGCATTCTAAAGTGGTGCAGGCGGGATTTGTAGGAGGGTAGCTGTTTAGATTTCCCTTCACAAAAAGCTAAATGCCACACAAAACGCTTCTGCACTCGTTCTAACCGCAACATATGAGTAGCATAATGAGGTCTCCATACAACGCTGCAATATTCTAATATGCTACGCACAAGACTGTTGTACAGAATTATTTTGGTACTACTCTTACGAATACTTCTTGTGTTACGAAGCAGGAAGCCTAACATATTTGACGACTTTTTAATTATGTGTTCGAAGTGAGGTATAAAGCTGACTTTTCTGTCAAAAAGTACTCCTAAGTCCTTGATGGTTTCGCGTTCTTGTACTTTAACTAGGTTAATGGAGTATCCTGTACTTATAAAGTTGTTTTTCCTCGTAAATTTAACATGAAAACATTTGTCGGAATTCAGTTGCATTCCATTATTTTTACACCATTCAATAATTCTGTTAAGGTCGTTCTGTAGAAGCTCATTGTCTATTGGTGATTCAATCATTCGAGCAAATTTCAGATCATCAGCATATAAAAATGGTTCAGAATATTGTAGACATAGGGGAAGGTCGTTAATAAAAATATTAAATAATATTGGAGCTAAATGTGAACCTTGAGGAGCGCCAGATGTTATTATGCGTTCTGAAGATTTAAATCCATTCACAACGACGTAGAAATTGCGTTCTGTTAGATAGGATTCAAACCATTGTAGCAAGGACCCTGAAACACCGTAAGCTGCAAGTTTGTAAATTAGTATGGCGTGGGACATTTTGTCAAACGCCTTACTGAAGTCCGTATATATTACGTCAAACTGCTTGTTTTTGTCCACAGCCTGAATAAGTGACTCCATAAAGGTTGCTAAGTTCGTAGTTGTAGATCTTGCTGTTACAAAACCATGCTGATGCTCACTGAGGTATATTTTAAAATGATGCTGAATGTACGGACAAATAATAGACTCAAAAATCTTTGCGAAGGTGGAAAGTATTGAAATAGGCCTGTAGTTTGAAACTATATCTTTGTCATCTGACTTGTGCACGGGAACCACTTTTGCTTTTTTCCACTCCGTCGGAAAAGTCCCTGAGGCTAATGACGCATTAAAAATTATCAATAAAGGAGAAACCAGGGCCGCTGCGCAGGAAGAAATGAATATCGGTGGGATACCATCAGGTCCTGGTCCCTTGTTAAGATTAATTGCTTTAAGTTTCTTAAGCA
The DNA here is from genome assembly GCA_943138885.2 of Tholera decimalis. Taxonomy (NCBI): domain Eukaryota; kingdom Metazoa; phylum Arthropoda; class Insecta; order Lepidoptera; family Noctuidae; genus Tholera; species Tholera decimalis. The sequence goes on from OW964551.2 coordinate 15,220,984, forward strand.
AACAATCGCGATCAATTAACGGGGTACTCAAACACTGACTAGTACTATGTAGAGCTTGTAGAAACTCTGTCTTGCATTTTAATTCTGTATCACTGTCAGATGTGTATACGGAAGAGAAGTAATTGGCAAAAATATTGCAGATTTCAGAACCATTCGATGTTGTAGTCTGTCCGTCGGTCATAGTCTGTGGGTAAGCACTAGACCCGCCTCGTTTAGCTTTTATATAACTCCAGAAAAGTTTAGGATTGTTTTTGATACCTTGTTCTAAATTCTTAAGATAATCATTATATAAGTTCATAGCTAATATTTCACATCGCTTGGATATTAACCTCAATTCAATTTTGTCCATAGGATTTTTATATCTTTTAAAGCGTATCCTCAACTTATTTTTTTCCTTTAAGGATTTAATAATTATATTGTTAAACCATGGCGGGTAACGACAGTTCTTATGTTTTCTTTCAGGTACATATTTTTTAATCGCGTCATACAAATGTTTGTAAAATATTGTTAACATGTCATTTACGTTGCTATTTTTAAAAAGTTTATTCCAATCTTGCTCATTAAGATAATTGTTAATTTCTTTATAGTTAGCTTTATAAAAGTTAAGTCTAGAATTTGAGTTGTTATATGGAAGATTATGATGGTTTACTGATGAAAGAGTTATATCAAGAGGGGGGTGGAGTTTATCGATAACCGTTAGAGAAGAGTTGGATTCGTTTACTGAACACGAAGGCACTGAAGATAGCACCAGGTCCAGTGTACGCCCAGAATAGTTTTTTATGTGATTACATTGTACAAGTTGACTTACATTTACGAAATCCACTAAAATTTGGCTAGTTTTTGGTAGAGAAACATTTATAGTTTTTAAGTCCCAATTGATTTTACCTAGGTTAAAGTCTCCGACAGTACAAATAGGAATATTTTTTGAGTCGATTACCTTGTTGCAGTGCTCGATAAAATGTTCAAGGGCTGCTGGACTTACAGGTGGGGGAAGGTAAATCGCACATAGGGCCATTTTATGAGAATTTTGAGATGTTGATACATCAATAGTGATCCAGAGATCCTCACACTTACCTTGCCAGTGTGCCATATGTGATGAGTTAATCTGTTTATTAATAGCAATCAACACTCCCCCACCATCTTTGTCACCCTGAAATCCAGTTGTTTCCCTATCTCTCCTGTACACTTCATATCGATCATCAAATAACTCACTGCTCAACACACTACTATTTAACCAGGTTTCCGTTAATATTATTACATCATAATTCAGGCAACACAAATTACTGTTAAACACTTTAGTTTTCGTTCGCAAGCCTCTACAATTTTGGTAATACATTAAAATATCCTTGAATTTTATATTAGATAGACCTATTACATGCATTGAGTTATAATAAGAGATATTTGTTACACTATTTTACTTAGGTTACTTTTACTCTTGATTTGAATACATTCAGCGCCATCGTTTTTCCTCACAAATATTCTGCCGTTTCTAACCCATACGTACTTATAACTCATCTCCTTGGCTTTGATCCTAGTGGCTGCGTGAAGGGCTCTGTTGGTTGGTGACAGATGTTCCGTAACGTACACAGGAGATTTTGGTCCTGCGTATCCAAGATGGGTACAATTTAGCTTGTCTTGTGGGTTTGAGTGGTTATACTTTATAGTTGCAGCCAGTAGTTGATCCCGTAGCTTAGGTGATGCCAACTGAACTATTATTGAGCGTGGACGAGCACTAGATGGATTGGACTTAGCGATGCGTGTACAGTGTGATATGTCTTTATCATTTATTTCACACTTCACCACACGCGCGAGTTGTGTTATTATATTGTATACGTTTTCATGTTTATTTTCGGGTACACATTGCACTTCTAAGTTATTCGATCGGGACTGTTGCTCCAAGTTGACAAGTCTCTCGTTTATGTCTTTTACTGAGGCCTTAAGTTCTATATTTTCTAATTTTAAGCCCTTGACACTGTCTTTTAAAGACTCTTGTTCTTTATTTATGTCTTCAAACTTTTCATTCATAAAGGACATTGCATCTCGAATTCCTTGCATTTCTTTCTTTAGTGGTTCCAACTCTTTGTTGATTGTACTGATAATAGTTTCATTTATCTTTGCTAACATCTCGCTAAGTTCTTCTCTTATTATTCCTTTTATATCAGAGCGAATGACATCGTTATCACTAGACGATGAGGGAGGCGAGGGATAGCCGATGGCTTGCCTCTTAGGGCCCCTGCTCATGCTGACGTTGCGAATTGGAGTTGAGTCGTTTCTGCTTACTTTCGGGGCACTACTCATACATATTGGACATTTCCAGGTATCAATCTTACTCGGAGGTTTTTTTATGGAAATACAGTTGTAATGGTAAGATTTTCCACAGGTTGAACATATTAAATATTTTTCCTCTAAATCAGTTTCATTTTTATTAGCGCAGCAACCCCAATGTATAGCGTCACCAGCCATTATAATCGAACAAAGTTATATGCTCAGATATAAAAGCAATGAAACAAAAAAACAATTTTTTAGGATTCGTCCTCCCAGAGGCAATTCAATGTAGGCACGAAACGTTGCGCGATCACTGTCGTTTAGCCTTTGGTGCGAGCCGTTGCATGCAATACCGCGCGAAGGTGCAAGCGGTAATGTGACTTCTGCGCGCTACCGAACCGTGAGAATTATGTGCACTGCGCGTAAACTGACTTGTCATTCACTCAATGGCTGACCAGTTGTCATTTAAAATGTTTAACTGTTTACACTATAAAAGTTGAGTTTAGGCACTATATCACTTTTATTTGTTTATGAAATCCACTTCACTGATATTCAACTGTCTCTGAGTGGCAGTTTATTGTCAATTTTATTCGAATTTAGTAGAATTAGACTTTTTTAAATACAGAGCAAATAAACACGTATGTCGACCGTACGAATACCGGGGCAAAAGGATATACTTAAAATATATTTTTATTCTATTATTAAATCATTTAAATTATTCCAGTATGGGAAGGGACATTTAAAATTGTAATACTAAGAGCGGATGGCGCACAATGGGCAATACTTAAAGTGATGTCGTTCAAAAAACGAATTTATCCCACTGGACTGCTATACTCGGAAGCTCAAGTACTTACAGTTCCCAATATCGCACCACACATCCGCACTGGGTTCCCGTTTTGTAAAGTTCCCAAATGTCACACTAAACTTACGTCTAGATACTTTTAGGCATTAAGTTCTAGGATCTACAACAGATCAAATAAAACTATCCCAAATTAGAAGCTTATGTGACATAAGGTCAAACAAATTTTAAAACCATGGCTTCAGTCTTTGAGCTATGACGATATTTAAAAAAATCATTTCGTCAGTACAGTAAATTAAGCTATTCAAAACACACACTCATGTTAACGCACACGCGTCCAGAGTTCCAGACACACACACACACCCACACACGCGCACTAGCGCACACGCAATTACGCACATACACTCAAACTTACACACACACGTTACACTTCTATTTCTTTTGTTCTCAATACCTTCTAATGTTACTTTTTGTTTGTAATTTATTACATAAAAATTTAAATGTGTTTTAATGTATAGCGTAGGACACTGATTCCTGTAACACAGGCTCGCTTAGCATAGGAGTCAGGGGCTTCACTTGAAAGATGTAATATTTTTATGTTCAATAAATTATTTATTTATGAACATTAAAAAAACCGGAAAATTGACGACCTCTTCTCCTTCAGTATATTATATTTGCCAAAAACTAAATTAGTATTAATTATTGTAAAATAGATGTGTTTAACTTTTGGTATACAATAAAGTTTATTTTAATCTATTCTAAATACTAGCTTTTGCCCGCGACTTCGTTCGCGTAGAGGTATTTCCCGCGTAAATCCTGATCGCGTGGGAATTTCGGGATAAAAACTATCCTATGTCCTTCCCACGGTTCTAAACTATTCCCATGCCAAAGGAGAATGCCAAGGCTTCCTTCAAGACTCGGCCAGAACCGACAAAGATGAACTATATATCATAAAAAAGGAATATAATTTGACTGTATAGTTAGTTTTCTATAAGAATTATACCAAATAAAGTTATAGTTCTTTGAAGTTGACCACTTAATACTTCTAATTTTAACGATAACATGAAATAAACTATAAAATTAATGAATAATGACTATTGAATTCGTTTTCAACAGCCAATGTGGTCGTTAGTAATACAGAAATCGGAGTCCGGTAACAAAACAATAAACAACACAAAACTCAAAAAACACATAAGACACTTCGTCGCTCGTCATAAAACACGGGAGAAGTAAAACTTTTGATATTTATCAGTGACAATGACCACTACAAGATTAAGTGTTACCAGCACTAAATAACTATTAATAAACTGTATCGATAATTGAATTGAATTACTTTAAATTATTATAAGATATTAAAAATATAACTAAACATTATTATTTATTATAAGAATTACGAGTTATGTCTTTAGTAACTAATAAATTCACTAACGTAGGTTCATAATGATATTAATGTAATCGATTTGTAAGTGCAATTTCGTATCAATATTATTTTATTTTGGTATTGGCAACATTTCTAATTGAAATTGTAGATAGAATACGTGTTGATAAATTGAATAACTATTTAAAATGACTTTTAAACAGTGTACTTCTACAGATTTTATTTATACTGTATAATTCTTACAGTTTTATATAATGAATTATCATTAATTTATAAAGTCTGTCGGACACTACATGATTCGAGCCGAAACTTGGCATTCACCTTTAATCTAAATCGGTTCAGCGGTTTAGGCGTGAAAAGGTAACACACAGACAAACAGAGTTATTTTCGCATTTATAATATTAGAATGGACAATAAAGCATAAACTTATTAATAAAAAATAAATAAATACAATAAAAAAAATCGACTCTATTATTTGTTCAACAGGGTAATTTTTATTATGCGACTAAAATAAAAAAGATACCATAATACATTGTTTTGACACTGAAAACGCGGCCATTGAAAGAAGAATGACCACTGTCCATACATTTCAAAACCTGACAATGAAAGTTGATGTATAGTTATAAGGTATCGAAGAAATACTACCTTTAAGTTTAGAAAATAATGTCACGTAGTCATTTTTGCGATTAAAACGCTACGAAGTCCAAAAATTATTAATCTTAGGTACTTTTTAGGTTAGGATTTGCCGTTAAGATTTAATGTGCTAGAACTAACTTATTAACTCTCGAATTGTAATCTAAAATAGAAATACTTACTTAGCTATGGTCTAACCATCTTTTTTATTTTGTGAGTTCTTTCAAACTAACTTACGTCGCTGCTTACTCTCGATGATTGGCACAAAAATCGAGTGTCATGCATAATAATTTCTGTTTCTCCAGCACAAATAACTTCTACTAGATATAGTAAAGAACAACGATAAATAGTTTGTATACCTCTAAAAAGTAGGTACAACTTAGTTCTTGTATTGTCATAAGGGGTCACTTGTCTTAATAACACAATTCATTGGCTTTCGGTATATATATATATAGTATGGTTTATTAATCATCATCATTTTCATCTAAATCTCTTATAATTACATCATTCAGAAATTCTGCTGACGCAGAGATATTTTCTTGATAGCTAGCCCATCCAAGATACCACACTAATGTCATTACGTGAATGCAAAATCCACAGGTTAATCTACCTACCAAACAATTCCAACAATATTTGACTATACCAGATCTGCCAGACACATTATTTTCTATTAAAATATAGACATAATATTGTTTTCTTGAAATATGCTTGGACTTAATTTTTCCTCTTATTAATGTCAAGTCACCACTTCCTCTTAGATTGTATTGAGAAAAATCTTGTGTCCCTACATATTTATATTCTAAATGCTCCATGAAATATTTAGTTTGTCAACCAATAGGGCAGAAGTAGACACACCACGAGCTTCATCAGCTTGCCCAAGACGTATGGCAGCATGCTTACAAGTCATCCAGCATGATGACATCTATGAAAGAAAACATTGAGTTAAGAAATATCAGGTATTGTAAATTAATAAAAGACATTTTCACATGATCTTCATGGTCAAAAGAGAAAACACCAGAGTTACATTATGAACAATATAGAAACATAAATACCTGACATGGTGCAATCCTTCTTTGTATAACATTATTTATATGTCGTTGTTCTTCTGAAAGATTGTCAAAAACAATAGAATGGCTCTGACGATTAAGTGTTGATCGTCCACAAAGGGTGCACACTTGTCTTTGACCTGGTCGAGATGACCCTGAAGCTTGAACACCATCACCGCTTGTCGTTAATTGTTGGTTTATGATTCTCATAAGGAGTTCATTACAAGATTCACAAATGTAATCATCCTCAGTAATCTGAAATAGGAAATTCAATATAAACTTGTTTACAATTGATATAGGTAATAGTTTACTGCCAAGATTAATAGTTCAAAACGAAACTTGAATTATCAATACAAAACTGTATTAATTTCAATACATCTTTCGGTCAGTAGCTTGTGTGTTGTCATACATTATAAAGAAGCGCCAGACTGATAGTTTTTTGATAAGGATATGATAGATAGTTTTAGATTAAACATAAATACTTACGATTACTGGTGATATCCACCCGCTAAGTAACGAAATAACTCTTGTGTTGAGTTCATGAACGAGATAACGCCGAGACGTTGCAGTTTATGCAAAGTATGCGTCGACTTTTTGTTGACGGCGGCATTATCAAGAAGATGTATTTACGGAAAGTAAAGGTCGTCAGATCAGGAAGATATTGAGATCCAGGGGGCTACAAATAGGATCGTAAAATGACTGCACAGTGCACTGATTTCAATCGGACAACTGACAAATGTCAAAAAAATCCGTTTCAATCATCAATGATGCACTTAATAATTATTTAATTTAATTAGTATTTTATTTTCAATGAATCTTTATTATATAAAGACTAATAAAGAAATACAAATTGATTCAATAAAACGTAAAATAATTTATAAAACTCAGAAACAGAGCTGAATAAATTCCAGTAACAATGCGTAAAATGAAACGTTATAGAAAAAGTGAATTGAGGTACGTTCAAAACATGGTATTATGTTACCACAAACGTAAAATAAGCTTACAGAAAAAATGAAAAATATTTTTTTCCTGCGTTTCTTTTAAAATTGTAATACGCGTAATTGATACACAATCTAATTAGCCGAATTTTAACATTTATTTCATAACTATACATCGTCAGGTCCAAAATGGTCATTGTTCTTTGACGCGATACTATTTGAAATAAGCGCATCATTTAGAATTAAGCACTCATTTTATGCGGACGGTTTTGAGACGTTGAGTGTGCATCTTGGGTTTTTAGTATATCAATGGTTTAAAGCAATAGTATTTGTCGATACTCGATACCGTCTACGTAAATTTTTTGTGTGACAAATTTTACAGCGCCTCTAGCGGTCACTTACGGAACTAAAATCGGTAGTATGAGTTAACAAGTAAACACCTATCGAATAGAAACTCGCTAGCGACTACAGTTTATAGCAGTTTCATAAAGGAAATCGGCACCATGAGTAACAAATTTGACAGGTGCTATCGAAGAAAACCGTTACTACAGTAGTTAAGTAACTCACTAGCGTATTGAAGGGTGAAAGTGTTGTGAAGAGTTTTATGCAAAGCAATATTTATTTTTATTTGTTTAATACGGTGCATAAATATATCCGGTAAAGGATATTTAACGTGGGATATGTTAGCTACGGCTGCACATGAAGACGAACGACGCGATCAAGGAAATTTTCAAGCTAGTTTACGAAAGTGTCTTGGAGATCCACTTGAACATATAAGTGATAACAATTTCACCAAAGAATATAGGCTCAATAAAGAGGCTTTCGAGCATTTGTGTGGTCTCCTAAAAGTTCACACAGATTTGAAGTCTTCACAAAGAGTGTCCCTTGAATCGAAGGTAAGTTAGTATGTTAGAAAGGTTCTAAAGATCATTGTTAAAACTTACTTTTGTACTTGCATTTCATAATACAAATAAATATCATTTTTCAGGTTTTATGTGCATTGTTATTTTATGCACATGGGAGCTATCAGCGAGTTACTGGTAAACCTCTCCATTTTTCACAAGAAGCAATGAGTGTCTATATTCAAGAAGTCACACAGGCATTGAACCATCCCAATATTTTAAAAAACTTTATAAAATTCCCAACCACAAGACAAGAAAGGGATACCGTTAAACAAAGGTATATAATATAACTAATGAACATGTGTACTAAACTCATTTAACTTTTTAATGCTAAGTAAATATTATTATTTTTAGTTTCTACAATAAATATGGCTTCCCAGGAGTTATAGGGTGTATTGATGGAAGCCATTTTAAAATATTTACACCAAATAAAGAAGAGGAACACCTATATTTCTGCAGAAAACATTATCATTCTCTTAATGTGCAAATGGTTGGTATTTTGAGTGGCATAACTACGTTATGTTTAATTTTTTATAGCTCTCTTATGTTTTTATAGTTAAACTGGAAATTCAAAGAAATATAAGCAGTGTCACTTCACATACAACACATAGAATTACAATTTAGCTATTTGTTTTTTCAGATATGTGACCACAATTGCTTAATCCTCTCTGTTAATGCAAAGTTTGGAGGTGCAACACATGATGCATTTATATGGGAGAACAGTAATGTTAATGACAATATACAATCATTGCACAGGCAGAATGAGATTGTGTGGCTGCTAGGTGAGCAACAAATTAAAAAAAATAGTAATGGTAATTAAAGCTGTGAAAAAAAAACTAATAGAGATTTTTTCACAGGTGATTCTGGTTACCCTCAACGGCCATGGTTGATGACACCCTACATAGACCCTCCTCAAAATTCAGTTATGGAAATCTACAATTTAGCTCACATTTCCACAAGAGTGGTTATCGAAAATACTTTTGGGCGGTTAAAGAACCGTTGGCGTTGTCTACACAGGGATAGAACTTTGCACTATCATCCTGAAAAATGTGCACAAATTATTTTAGCATGTTGTGTATTACACAACATTGCACTAAAATACAATGTTCCAGATCCTACAGATAATATTGTTGTTGAAGAACCACAAGGTATTTTAGTAAAATAAACTATAGATACAGTTAAGTATTTAAAATAAAATAAAAATTAACAACTATTGTGTATTTACTTCTTGCAGAGCCATTTGAACGACATGAAGTGGTGTTGGAAAATGAAGGAACCAATTATTGATTACTCAGGGGACGCACATTACGGGATCAAGTGGCTAGAAGACTTTCCCAAAGACCATGATTGTATACAATTACATTTATTAGTGTTATTCTTTTATTCAATCTACAAACTGAGGGCTTTATAAGTTGTTTTATTCATTTTTAATATACTTTATTAAGATCATAATATACCTATTTATTTATCAACCCCAATAGCATTCTAACACTATTAGTAGCGTTGTATATGTGGAATAACTCCTCACAAGAACATTATTTATAAGCTTATATGCTATAAATAATGTTCTTACATGAGACGTGCAGGACTGTTCATTGTGGCGACACTAGGGGGACGCTTATGTCCAACAGTGAATGATGTGATCTTTCAGCTGAAATGATGATGTAAGTATTAATACTAGTTTCTAAGTTGTTTATTTGATAATTAAAAGAGCCTTTGTGTAAATTAAAATATTCTCATTTATTTATTTGTATTGATTATTAAAAAAACACAAAAAAGTAATAAAAATGATAGTAAAATCAGATCTTAAATTACAACAATTTATCAAAATACAAAACTTGAGAAAAATATTAATATATACTTTATTGTACACCTTACAAAATACTTCAGGATACAAATAATAAAACTAGTGTACAATAGGCGGTCTTATCGCATAGGACAATCTCTTACAGACAATCTTAAAATAACATAGAATAGACCTTAAATAAATGCTATGATTCATATCAGTATACAAAATAAAATACTGTTGAACATTTAAATTTGGCTCCTTACAATTGACTATAGTTGCATACATAGTCTGTGGTATTCACCTTTTTTTTCTCTCTGTTCTCTACGCCTTGTAATGTCGCATGCATTTTTTTATATTCGTTTTGTTAAACAATTAATACCAAAGTAAATACCTTTCGGCATTATCGGTTGTTTAATTCATCAGGTTATTGGCCCAGAAAGCCCTAAACAAATAGAATTCGAAAGACTCAGTGCTAAAAATAGTTTACAAGAAAAATATATTCTCAACAAAAACGTGTTCTTCCGGACTCCGGTGAATTGTGCAAAATCAGTGAAATTCTCGTGAAATATGGCAAACAGCAATCAAATGACATTAATTGAAAAGTTAACCGGTCGAGATAACTATGCTACGTGGCGCTTTGCTGTTAAAGCGTTTCTACAACACGAAGGATTATGGAATTGTATCGAATGTGACCGCACAACCGCACCAGAATCAAAAGACGACATTAAAGCAAGATCAAAGCTTATACTACTGGTTGATCCCATCAATTTCGTGCATATTCAGGATGCATCGACTGCAAAAGAAGTGTGGGACAACTTAGCTAAGGCTTTCGACGACTCCGGGCTGACACGCCGAGTTGGTCTGCTGCGTGATTTATGTAACACAAGGCTAGCAGATTGCCAGAACATTGAAGAATATGTTAGCAAAGTGATGACAACAGCGCATAAGCTCCGTAATATAGGATTTCAAGTAGATGATGAGTGGCTGGGTACCCTGCTACTCTCCGGTCTCCCTGAAAGTTACAAGCCCATGATTATTGCCATAGAAAGCTCAGGTATAAAAATATCAGCTGACTCCGTTAAGTCAAAAATACTTCAAGATGTCAGATTAAATGATACTGATTCTACAGCTTTTGCAATTAATCACAGATCTCATAAGAAAGTACCTCAGAAACAGTCAAAAAGTCCTCGCTGCTACACTTGTAATAAGTATGGTCATAAGAGCCCCGAGTGCAAGTCAAGAAGAAAAGAAAAGAATCATACAAACAAAGATACCTCTTCAAGTTATTCTGCAGTGTTTGTAGCAACTTTCAACAATAATGAAGCCTGGTATATTGACTCAGGAGCCTCGGCCCATATGACAAGAAATTTTGAACTACTTCAGAGAGCTACAGTACCGCTAATTAAAAATATTAAAGTTGCAAATGACAAAATGCTAACAGTGCAAAAATCTGGAGAAATAGCTCTGAGTGTCTACAATGGAAAAGGTCAAGAAAACAATATATTATTTAAAAATGGTTTATATGTACCTGAACTTGCAACTAACTTAATATCTGTGAGTCAAATAATAAACAGTGGTGGTAAAGTAAACTTTAACAGTAGCGGCTGTGTCATACTTAATAGTACAAATGAAGTCGTAGCTACTGCAAGTTTAATCAATAACATGTACCGGCTGAATATGCCTGGTGGCTATGCATGCATGTCTGATGTTGATGAAACCGATACTTACCTGTGGCATCAACGCATGGGTCATCTGAACTTCTCAAGCCTGGAGAAAATGACAGAAAATGCAGATGGTGTCAACATACCCAAAATTATAGAAAAACTAACATGTTTAACATGTCAGGAAGGTAAACTTACCAGGTTACCTTTTAAGAGCCAAGGAACAAGGTCCAAGGAATTACTTGAACTAGTCCATTCTGATGTCTGTGGCCCGATGGAGACCCAATCGCTTGGAGGTGCCAAATACTTTGTTACATTTCTGGATGATCATTCAAAGAAAATATTTGTTTATACCATTCACAAGAAATCTGAAGTCTTAGAGAAATTTAGAGATTTCAAGAATGAAGTAGAAAATCAATTAAACTGCAAAATTAAAATACTCAGAACAGACAATGGTCTTGAATATATGAACAAAGAATTTTCTAAGTACCTGAAGGACTCTGGAATCATTCACCAGTCTAGTACACCATATACTCCAGAACAGAACGGCACAGCAGAGCGCATGAACCGAACATTGGTTGAGAGAGCAAAGTGTATGATCCTAAATGCCAAACTGTCAAAATGTTATTGGGCTGAAGCAGTTCTTACAGCTGCCTACATCATAAATAGATCTCCAACTAAATCTCTCTCAGACAAAACACCAGAAGAAATGTGGTCAGGACAAAAGCCAAAAGTCAATCACATGAGAGTGTTTGGGTGTGAAGCCATGGTTCACCTGCCTAAGGAAAAACGCAGAAAGTGGGACGCCAAAGCTCATAAACTCCTGTTTATTGGATATTGTGAGAATACCAAAGGATATAGGTTTATCCATACCTAATACTAAAACAGTTGTTAAAAGTCGGGATGCAGTATTCCTTGAGTCAACAGTCCAGAAAAATTATGTACCAGTGGAATTGTCAGAGATAACTGTGACTCAGATGATTACTTTACTGACACAGTAAATGAAGAAGAAAAGCAAAGCTCTGATAGTGATTATGTACCAGAGATATCAATCTCATCTCCTGAACCTAGTTATATCACATTAAGATCCAGGAATATTAATAAGAATCAGTCACAAAATACATACCTATGCTGTGGAGAAGATCTACAACTAAATGTTATTCCTCAGACTTACAAAGAAGCTATAGAATCTCCTGATGCTGAAAAATGGGAAAGTTCTATTGATGAAGAACTCAAAGCTCATGATACAAATGGAACATGGACATTGATCAAGAAGCCCCCAGATGTCAAAACAATAGGAAGCAAGTGGGTGTTCAAAATTAAAGACCGTTAGAAGACACGTTATAAATCCCGTCTGTGTGCAAAGGGGTTTGCACAAACAAAAGGTATCGACTACCAGGAGACATTCTCACCGACAGTAAGGTATGACTCAATACGTATACTACTATCTATTGCTGCACAATATAACCTTGAGGTAATACAACTTGATATTAAAACAGCTTTCTTATATGGTGACTTAGAAGAGGATATTTATATGCTCCCTCCAGAAGGCTTACTATGTGAGGAGAATGTTGTATGTAAATTAAAGAAGTCTCTATATGGCTTAAAACAAGCATCCAGATGCTGGAACTCAAAATTTGATGCTGTTTTAAAGAAGTTTGGGTTCATTCAAAGTAAAGCAGATCAATGTGTATATGTCAGGAATATAAATGGAGCAAAATGTTATCTTTGTATTTATGTTGACGACGGACTGTTAATGTCAAAGAGTCAATCAGTATTGAAAGAATTTATAAATGAGTTACAAACCATTTTTGAAGTAAAAATATGCAAATTAAGTAACTTTCTTGGTATGCAGATTGAGAAAAATGACAACTCTATTTTTATTCATCAGTGCAAATATATCAACCAGCTCCTAACAGACTTTAATATGAATGATGCTAATTCAAATGCAATTCCAGCCGATCCACATGTAACACTGGAAAAAGAGGATGATCAGCCAGACAAGTACATACCATATCGCCAAGCTGTGGGATCACTCATACATCTTGCTACAGTGAGTCGACCAGATGTAATGTTCTCTGTGAGCCTGGTGAGTAGATTCCTAAATTGTTATAAAGAACCACACTGGAATGCAGTAAAGAAAATCCTTAAGTATCTCAAAGATACTAAAGCCTATGGCTTATGTTATTATAAAACACCAGATCCATCTGTCATTGGGTACAGTGATGCTGATTATGCAAGTGATCCGAACACTAGAAGATCTGTAACAGGCTATGTGTTCATAAAAAATGGTGCTGCAATCACCTGGTCGAGCCAACGTCAGCAAACTGTTGCCCTCTCTACTACAGAAGCTGAATTCATGGCTGCCTGTGCAGCTACTAAAGAGGCTATGTGGATCAAGCAGCTACTGTGTGATATTAGTGAATTTACCCATGAATCTTTGTGTTTGAACTTAGACAATCAAAGTGCAATAAGTGTTATTAAAAATACTAATTACCACAAGCGTTGTAAACATATAGACATTAAATACCACTTTGTAAAAGAAAAATATTATTTAAAAATAATTGATTTGAACTATGTATGTAGTAAAGACCAACTGGCAGATATATTTACAAAAGCCTTATCTAGAGACAGGTTTATGTGCTTAAGAGATAAATTAGGCATGTCTCAATTATGATTTAATTTCAATAATATGTGCAAAGCGTTTTTTTTTTACTTGTGATTCTATTTCATTAATGTATGTACATTCACATTGTAAAATATTGTATTTTACTTTCATCTGCAGTTGTGAATATGTTTTATTAACAGTAACAGATTGCTGTTTTCTTTAATTTTGTACAATTTATTTAGGAGGCTCAAATTTAGAGGGAGTGTTGAACATTTAAATTTGGCGCCTTACAATTGACTATAGTTGCATACATAGTCTGTGGTATTCACCTTCTTTTTCTCTCTGTTCTCTACGCCTTGTAAAGTCGCATGCATTTTTTTTATATTCGTTTTGTTAAATAATTAATACCAAAGTAAATACCTTTCGGCATTATCGGTTGTTTAATTCATCAAATACAAAAATGCTAGTAAAATCAGAACTTAAATTTCAACAAACATAATACCAAAAGTAACCCTAAGAAAAACTTAATCTTAAATTTTTTTATCTGTTTCCTAAATTATCTGAAATATTTCTAAAAATTTCTAAAAATTGGCCAAACAAATCTATCCACCTTTCTTGCATCCTTAATTCTAATTCCCTAACCCTAATTCTTTCCCTTTCTGCTTCCTGCTGAAAGGCTCGCCATTCGGAATCAGATCTAACGAATGCCTGTCTTGCTAGTTCTGATTGGGTCTGTGTGCGAGTCCTTCTGCGAATCGGAGAGTTTGTATGCTGGAGACGGCCTCTCCGTTGATGACGAGGCGTGAAGGGCAAAGGTGTGGGGCTTTGCGACGCACGATTTTCTGGAGGTACTCCAATGTTCGCCGGGCCTATCTCGCTCATATTCACATATGGGTCTGTAATAAGAAAGAAAATCTTAATACCTTGCATTATAAAATGATATTTTTGGATAAGTTTTAAAGTTACTTAACTAAATGTACAAAAAACCATTGGGAACAGCTACAATAGTATAAAATAGAGACAGACTGCTCTGAAGTGTGATAATAATTTAAGAAAACGATTGAACCCGAAGGGGGTTATCCTCTATATCTATCCCCCGACCCTTATCACTACATAGTATAAAACACGCTTCCCGCCGTCTGTCCCTATGTATGCTTAGATCTTTAAAACTACGTGACAGATTTTGATGCGGTTTTTTTTAATACATAGAATGATTCAAGAGGAAGGTTTAGGTGTATAATTTATTAAGGTTTGCGGACGAAGTCGCGGGCAGGAAGCTAGTGTAATATATGCCAATGGAGCAACTGTACCTGTGCCTATATGTGCATCTTCTGGAGGAACACCTTGCTCGATCACCAACCTCGGCTCTTCAATTGAGGCACTATGTGCAGGTGGAAAAATAGGAAGTTCAGTGGAAGAACCAGGTTGGTTCCAGTCTTCACGTGCTGTATGAAAAAATTACTAATTAATTATTACTTATTTACTGTAGGCACTTAGGCATTTCACCACCAGTCCACCTGAGCTCATGAATCAGTGACATCATGGGTGATGGTGGAACATGCCTAGACTAAAATGTACTAGGTCTCAAGGTATGTAAATTAAATTTTTGAACTTTCTTTTTATATTTTGCAATGAAATTTAATGCAAATATTATTTAAGTTATTGTAGCTTCCGCACACATACATCACACATACATCTGCACGCTGCGGGCGCGCGCATACTAAACTAGCGCCGCCGCTCGCCGGCCACCATCAGCCCGAGGCGGGGCGCGGCGCTGCGATCGACGCGACCCCTACGGACGGAATGTGGAACCGAAGAATGAAATCCTGTAGTCTTATTGGCTGGATGTTTTTTAGGAATATTTGGCGCCAAAACGTTAGGCTATAAAGCGAACCTAATAAAGACTGCTATTCAGTACACCGTTCGATACAGTTCTATATTCATCTGGAGTTTTACTTGTACACCCTACACTCGCTACATTGGTGACCCCGCGTTTTAAAAAACGGAACACTAGTAAGGAGATCTTATTGTGTGAGCAAGTGACCATGTCTGAAGAACAACAGCCAAGAATCCAGGCCGAGATGAATTACGACGTGAGCGCAGTGTCCGTGCAGTCGAGGCTTTTACCTTTTTGGAGAGAAATACCCCGTGCCTGGTTCATCCAATTCGAAGCTGTGATTGACCCATTGAAGACCTCAGATGACCAGAAGTTCCGGTATCTTCTGCAACAACTGCAAACGGTCGACTTACAACACTTGACCGATATTCTTTACAATCCACCCGCAACTGGAAAGTATGAAAAAGTGAAACAACGCCTACTCGAAGCCTACGATAAATCAGATGTCAAGAATTTCCAGAAGCTTATCAGCGGACTAGAGTTGGGAGATCAAAAGCCTTCCCAGCTGCTAAGGAAGATGCGAGAACTCGCGAGTGGTATGATTACCGAAGAGGGTCTAAAAATAGAATGGTTAAATCACCTACCCACTCGAACTTGTGTTCGAGTCGTTCTGTCAGTCAACAAGGAATCATCGTTAGACACCTTGGCTGCGATGGCAGATAAGATGGTGGAGTACACAGAGAGTCCTAGCATTGCCGCAGTCACAGCACCTGCAGCATCACCCTCGTCGTCTACGGAATCCATGACACAGCTAGAAACGCTGGCGAAGCAAGTGGAGAAACTCACTCTAGAGATCGCCGAGCTACGTCGAGGTCAGCCATTCCACAGACACCGTCGCCGCACGTACAATCCTCGAGCTCGTTCCCGTTCACGCTCGCAGTCAACGCATCGTGGATCGGCACTGAAACCGGGAGACCCCAACTGGGAATGCCGCTTCCACTACCGCTTCGGAGACAAAGCGAAGCGCTGTGAATCGCCCTGCTGTAGAACAAACAAGCCGTCGGAAAACTAAAGTCGACACCGACCGTGGCGGACGTCGGTGTCCCGCACACCAGTAATCGCCTTTGTGTACACGACCGTAACACTCACGAACGTTTCCTCGTGGACACAGGCGCAGATATCTCCGTATTGGCCGCCAATCATAGAAATAATAAAACTCCAAGTGCCTACAGTTTATACGCCGCGAACAATACGCCAATCAAGACTTACGGCCAGAAAACTATCAGACTAAACTTTGGATTACGAAGAGACTTTGTTTGGTCATTTATCGTTGCAGACGTCAAAGCCTCCATACTGGAAGCTGATTTTCTTCGTCACTTTAAACTGCTGGTAGACCTGGACAAGAAAAAGTTAATTGACAAGATAACCGAACTATGTATCGACGCATTAGAAGTTTCTACGAACACAGAATCAGTTCACATTATAAGCAACGACCAACGATACTACGATATTTTGAAGCAATATCCTAACGTCCTACGGCCAATGTCGTTGAAAGAGCCACCGAAACATGACGTTGTCCACCACATCACGCTCGCCCCCGCCCGCTGCCCCCGGACAAGTACAAGGCAGCCAAAGAAGAGTTTGACCGCATGTTAGAAATGGGAATCTGTAAACCATCAAAAAGCCCATGGGCCAGCCCCCTACATGTTGTGAAGAAAAAAGACGGTAGATTACGCGTGTGTGGTGACTACAGACGTCTGAATGCGGTCACTCAACCCGACCGCTATCCCGTACCTCGCATTCAAGATTTCACGTACCAACTACATAACAAGAAAGTATTATCCAAACTTGATTTAAAAATGGCGTACTACTGGATTCCAATTGCAAAGGACGACGCGCAGAAAACGGCGATCACAACACCGTTTGGAATGTATGAATTCAACTGCATGACCTTTGGTCTAAGAAACGGAAGTCAGACATTTCAAAGATTCATGCACGAAGTGCTGAGAGGCATAGATGGTTGTTTCTCTTTTATCGACGATATTCTCCTGTGTGAAGAAGACGAAACAAAACACAAACAACTTCTTCATCAAGTTCTACAGCGGTTAGACAACTACGGTCTGACACTAAACATAGAAAAGTGCGAGTTTGGTAAAGAAACAATAGATTTTCTCGGCTATGAAGTATCGGCGACGGGTATAAAACCAACAGTGGAACGAGTTAAAGTTAACCGAAACCAGAAACTATTCTCCAACTTCGACGTTTCCTGGGGATGATCAACTTCTACCGAGATTGTCTCCCACGACAAGCAGAACTCCAGAGCGAACTTAACAAATACCTACATAATAGAAAACGCAACGACAACACGCCTATCCAGTGGACAACAGACGCAGAGCAAGCCTTTGTGAAATGCCGCCAAAGCATCGCAGAGGCCACCATACTCACACATCCAGTTCAAGGAAGTACCCTTGCCATCATGACAGATGCTTCAGATCACAGCCTTGGTGCTGTTCTTCAGCAAAACGTGGACAATGTTTGGAAACCACTAGCATTTTATTCGAAGGCTATGAGTGAAACACAACGCCGGTACAGTGTATACGATCGCGAACTATTAGCGATGTATACCGCTGTTAAACACTTTCGCCGATTAATAGCTGTGACGTCATCATCTATACAGACCACAAACCTCTTACTTATGCCCTCACAAGAACCGCAAGTACCTCCGACACACCGAGACGCGAAAGACAACTGCATTTTATAAGTCAGTTTTGTACTAGCATAAAGTACATAAAAGGGGATGAAAATACAGTCGCCGACGCTTTATCAAGACGCGAAGAGATTATTTGTCCATCAACTATCGATTATAATCAGCTAAGCATGGATCAACAGCAAGACCAAGAGCTCAAGAAACTTAAAAAACAAGATTCGAAAATCGACGACGCCGAGCTAGTACGCCGTCTCATTCGCACGATGACATCACTCACGCCGGCCCCGCACCGCTCACAATCAGCTGACAAGCCATTTGTTTACAAGGACTTATCAACGTGCACACATGTTTTCGTTCGAAACGATACCACCAAAGCGCCCCTCACACCGCCGTACGATGGTCCTTATGAAGTACTAAAGCGCAATGGAAAGTACTATAAAATCCAGTTACCTTTACGTACTACAGTTGTGTCACTGGATCGACTTAAACCTGCCTACATTGTGAGCGAAACAGAGACAAGCCATGAAAATATCCAGACGTCGCCGGCACACTCCCATACATCTGCAGCTCACCATGGTTCAACCACTACCACTGTACCTGCAAATCAACCCTATATTACGAGAAGCGGAAGACTGGTTAAGAAAAACGTACGCTTCTCTTGAGGGGGAGTACTGTAGCTTCCGCACACATACATCACACATACATCTGCACGCTGCGGGCGCGCGCCCGCAGCGTGCAGATGCGCTGCGGGCGCGCGCATACTAAACTAGCGCCGCCGCTCGCCGGCCACCATCAGCCCGAGGCGGGGCGCGGCGCTGCGATCGACGCGACCCCTACGGACGGAATGTGGAACCGAAGAATGAAATCCTGTAGTCTTATTGGCTAGATGTTTTTTAGGAATATTTGGCGCCAAAACGTTAGGCTATAAAGCGAACCTAATAAAGACTGCTATTCAGTACACCGTTCGATACAGTTCTATATTCATCTGGAGTTTTACTTGTACACCCTACACTCGCTACATTATGGGCTGGCTTGAGATGGCAGGTCAGGTGGCAGTTGAGTGATAGTTTCTTCCTGTAAAGATATTATTTATTGTTAGAAATTTGCTGAATAATTACTGGCACAGTTATAATTTAACAAAAAAAAAATACAATTAAGCAGTACAAGTTAGCATACCTCTAGTCCAACCTCAGCAATAGTTGCAATGCCTGTAGTAGCCTGAGTGCCTAATATACGAAGAACTCTCTCTTCTATATCAGACAGCTTAAGCTGGACCACCACCAGTTCTCTGTGCAGATCTGTGTATGCGACTTGCTTTTCGCTTTGTGTTATTTTTGAATTTTTCTTAGATTAACAAATAAAAAATCGGTGTTTCAAATTGGTAGGGTTTTTAGGGCAATCTGCCTTCTCTACCTTTTACTCAAGCTAGAAAGAGAAAGCAAACTTAGGTTTTTGTACCAACATAAAAACGCGAAAACTACATACGCAATCGAGTTGTCGCTAGCGAGTCCGTATGACTCATGGTACAAGTTTAATTGTAAACTATTCGATGCACGTTTACTCGATATCGACTACGGTAAGATGGTGTAGTTTTACGATAGTAACTCATGGTAGAGCTACAGAAATAACATAGCTGCTGTTAAAATGAGTTATATTGCCCAACAGTAGTATATTATTGGGCATTCTAGGCCACTTTCGGCAAATCGCTCGGCGAGTACGCCTCGCTGCCGACAGTGGTCTAGAACGCCCAATAATCGGTATTCGACTCGACTTGTTCATTTGTTCGTTTTTTCGAGTTCTTAGCATTCTGTCCCACAGATCACTCGGCGAATGGATTTCACCATCGCTTTGAATCTATCTTTCTTTAATAGATTTTCAACCTTAAACAAGAAACACTAATGCTAATGAGATTCATTTATTTTTAGTGAGCACAGATTACAATATTATAATATCCGTTTTATAATAATGATTAACAAGGTATTATTTTTCGTAATATGTTGGTGGTTCAGGAAATAAAGCATCAGTCGATATAATAAACTCTTGTAGTTTACGCCTTTGTGCACAATTGACGTCGGTCTGGACCTTGATGCGGACCAACGCCTTTTTCTACAGCTCCAACGAGTCGGTGAGGCGCGCGTCCTCAGTTTTTGTATACTTTACAGTCGATGTAGTACTCGCCGTTCGTGCTTGTCGTTCGCCGCTCACTGCCGTTGGCCACTCGGTTCACGAAGTATGACGAGAGAGAAGAGGTTGCGCTGTTCACTGTTGCCCTCCCGTTGTTATGTTTGCGGCTGATGCCAAATACATCGACGTCAGATTTCGATGTTTTACTGAAACAAACAAATTGATCTCTTGTTAATTCGCACCCAAATTTATTTTATAGTATTAACCTAAACCTGCTTTAAAACACTTACAATATACAAGAATGAGAGACGAGACACTACACAACGCTACCATCTCCTATGAATAGTAGACAGCGGATATACATTACAATTAAATACTGTTTGTTAATAAAAACATACTACATTATATACACAGAAACATAAAAACAACACATTCGTGCGCACTTATTAATCTCGAACAGGTATTGAACCCGCGACATCAGCATAGTAATCGCTTGCATCAAGCGACTGTCATATGCAATTGATTGACAAAACAATGAAGTAAATAAATCGAAGTTTACCTTGGGTGCGTTAAATTTTGCTTTGTTGACTTCCGTTTCCCAAGGACTGGTAGAGTTGGTTTGCGGTTAGACTTAGTGTTGTGCTCCATCACATCACTTGGTGGGTAGGTTTCGTACTCAGAGTATGACCTGAAATAAATACATAAAGTTAAAATAATGTTTGGTTAACCATGCAGGGTCAGAAGTTTGTGGAGAATGCTGGTTTTTATACTTACATTTTCACTTAATTATTTAGGAATACCAAATAATTAGTTTGAAGAGTCGGTCGGCAGGCACAGTGACTGAGAGCAGCTAATTCGTTGAGTCGGTTGGCTGATACAGTGGCAGTGAGCAGCTATTGTTTAACTATCACTGATAAGTACTTGGAGTCTTGAAAATTTCTACTAGCACTCGTCGAGTCAATTGTCACATAGATTACATTAGTTATCGAACATTTTTAATGTGCACGAGTGCATAAATGTAAACACGTGGTAACCTTAGGTAAAATAGCTTAGACAAAAGACAAATTAACGTGTCAACTTACTGGAAAAATAATTAGGTTGAGCACACGTGTAATTTTTACGCAATATCACATAAAATTATTTTGGTTCCAAATTTGATATTTCAAAGCATTATTATTGACTAAGGCCTCTTGATTATCCATTGTGTAACTCGTTCTTTTATCGAGAATAAAATAAATGGTCCAAAAGATTGGTAATTTTTCACAAATTTCATTAAAATGAAAATAATACAATAATAATTATCGACATTCTTACTTCCAAGGTTTCTTAAAAACGAACGTTGATTAGAACACAATTATTCGTTGGTAAGATATAAATTCATTTCTATTATGTTTTATTAGCATTTGTGTCTAGTAGTTACCGATTATCATTCTATTTGTTTAATTTCAGAAATATAATGGTGAACTTATTTTACCAATTAATGTGATGGTACAATACGAACAGGAAACGAGAGTAAGTCAGACCTAGTCTCGAACGACTTGCCAACGTCAACGCGTGAAGTATCAACCCAAAAGCAACATATCTGTATAAGATCTTTAATATTAGTAGTAAGTAGGTACGTATTTACTTGAGTTTTATTGAACGACTTTATTATTGTGAATCAAACGATAAAAAATAATAATGCCATACTGTACAGTTTGTAACCCAAAGGTCCTTACTTTGGTATTGTTCGTAATTATGTAATTGTTGAGCTCCTTAAGTTCTAAGTTGAGCTACACGATAACTGACAAATGCTTGCACTGTCTGGACAGGTCCGCTCAAATTTGCGTGGTTATTTCCTCAAAAGAATACCACAGACATGAACCTACATGCTTCTCATATACAAATACAAATTGTCTGGACTTTAAAAGAGACTTTGACCTCTGAGTTTGTTTCGGTGTTTCTTCTCAGAGTAGTCAGTTAGGAAATACCGGCCTCATCTAGCTAAACTAAACACGCAAAAAAACATGACGTGTAAAAGTGTTATTTATAACCAATTTACAGAATAAATATTTCATTTCATTTAATTTCATTTCATTTCATTTCATTTCATTTCATTTCAATGTGTCTGTAGATAATCGACGGTGGTCAAGTCATTTACGTACTAATGTACATAAAAACAGTACTACGACCCTTCTGCATGATAACGTTTCAATTATAAACTCTTCGTTTAAAGGTAGAATTTCGAGTTACAGAATCACTGCAACTAACGAACAAACAAATACTTTTCCAGAAATGTTCCTCAATAGTGTAAAGGTATACGTTAAATCTCTAATAGATCAGGTACTAATAAAACATACATCTGGTAAGATTAACTTTGAACTTTTTCGTATTTCCTTTTATTTAAAAATGATCAGCAGGAATTGAAGTCGTTTGCTACCAAAAACTTTGTTATTCATTTTTATTATAACTTTGATTTTATTTATAAATCAGTAGTCGAGATACTGACAAAGAAAATAGAAGAATTTGAGCATCGAGATAGTGGTTGGATAATTTAAGTAATTCTCATTTAGAAGTTAACATTAATAAACATCAAACTCTCAGCGGGTCTAGATTTATACCTTTGCCTAATGCTATAAAAAACAAAAAAGCATGTTTAAATATTCAAAATAGGGATGAAAATTGTTTTTTATGGTGTGCTTTGGCTGCCTTGTACCCCACAACTCAACATCCTAACCGAGTAACGTCTTATCCCCATTTTAAGGATGTTTTAAATGTTAGCGATTTAACATTTCCAATCACATTTTCTGACATAGTCGTATTTTAGAAAAACCCCGTTTTAAATATTTTTGTTTATGGTTCTAAAATAATAAGACGATTGTTGGACCGTTGTACACAACTACTAATAAGAAATCTAAGAGCATCCATCTCTTATTTTTAGAAAATAATACAAACAGTAATTATTGTCTAATTAAAGATTTACCGCGATTAGTTAAAAACCAGATAACCAGACATCACAGTAAATTATATTTTTGCGAGACGTGCTTATTATTTTTATCTAATTTAAATCAAATTGAAACGCATTCGTGTGGTGGTGGTGTTACAATCTTACCTGAGGAGGGTTCATTTTTAAAATTCAAAAATTATGAAAGGAAACAAGACGTTCCATTTCTCATATACGCTGATTTCGAAACATTGCTGAATCCGATTTCTTGCAACGAGTCCGAAAACGCCAAGACATCAAACTTGCAGCGCCATGTGCCTGCTGCGTTCGCTTACAATATCGTATCATCTACTAATAATACTAATAATGGGTATAGATGTTATCGAGGTACTGATTGTGTTTCCAAATTCATATAATTTATAACATAAGGCACACACCATTTTAACAAAAAACGAACCTATGTTATTTACTACAAATGATTCTTATGATTTCAGACACGAAGTTATCTGTCATATATGTGAAAGGACAATGCAAGTAATGCCTTGTTAGTTGGGCTCAAAAAAAAAAGTCATTGTGCAGGGATAAGACAGGGGTCAAATTATAGATTAGACATATATCATTCATATTTGTTAAGACGCCAAAAAATTCGTCCTGGGAAAAAAAAGATATCGCCAAAAATACATTTTGCTTTTAATAAAATAAAAATATGTTTTTATTTTTTACGATACTAAAACTGAATACTTACGACCTTTACAGCCATTGACTACGAAACTCGTACCCATTACAAAAAGTATATTTCAAGATACAGTGAACATTGAAAATAAATATCGTTAATGTAAGATGTAAGACTTTTAAACACGCTTTTAAACACATGATTTATTATTTCAATACAATTGGTCAGAGTTCTCAATAATAAAATAAATACTACTTTCGAAGATGTTTATTCATGATTTCAATACAATTAGACAGATATCATAATTATAAAAGAAATAGTACTTTGAAACACATGATTCATAATATCAATACAATTAAATCACGCCTGGACAGCTCCTAAATCTGTATAAAGCACAGGTCCGTTCCTGCGTGCAGTATTGTAGCCACTTGTGGGATGGCTCTGCAAAGTACCAACTTGCTGTGTTGGACTCAATCGAGCGCAGAGCTAAAAGGCTTATAGGCAACGGGGTGCTGGTGGCAAGCTTCATAGCCTGGCTCATCGGCGAACCGTTGCTTGCCTGTCGGTTTTCTACAGATTGTACTTCGGGGAGTGTGCTCAGGAGCTCCATGACCTGACCTGACCATCTCCCTTTCACTACCGGTCTACCAGACGCACGGCTGGGTACCACCCACACTTGGTTGATATACCGTCTTGTCGTACCAAGCGCTTCTCCACATTTATTGTGCGCACAGCCAAGCTGTGGAATTCTCTGCCGGCTTCTGTGTTCCCTGCCATTTATGACCTTTCAGCCTTTAAAGCACGAGTAAATATGCATCTTCTGTGCTCGCTCGTCCCATCTTAGACCTCATCTATCGCTTACCATCAGGCGAGATCGAGGTCAAGAGTAGACCCATCAGTAATTAAAAAAAAACATATATTTAAGAAGTTCGACTTTTTAATACATGATTCATTTCGATACAACTGTCACTTATTCATCATTGTTGTGAATCACTTCATCTAAATAAAGAGCAGGGCGGTGAATTGAACCCTGCTGCCTGGCCCAAGCAAGATACCATACCACTGACATGATATGAGCACAGACACCATATTGTCAATGCTTGCCCTGCCTTCCAAGTTGTTGTCAACTAATATGTGGCAAAACGTTTTCATGGGGCAGATCGAAATTTTCCAAATGAGTAACCTGCTGTTGTGCACATGCATATTTCTATTAAATAATCGCACCTCTTACGTGCTCGCTATAGTAACTAGCTGCTAGTTTTAATTGGTATGTTCCTACTGAGAATAATATTAATTCGTCTAGGGTGAGTTGAGGGAACTGTGAAAGATTTGGCACATCCCCCCGGATATTATTAAATGCAACACTTTGCCGGTTCAAATTATTTGCGTCCACGTAGTCGGCTAAGCGATTGAGATGATTTAATCTTCTCTCAATTATAGTCAAAAATTGGGCAGCGTGCCGATTTTCTTCCAATGGGATGTGAAAGGCATTGGTCAACGCTGCGGCTATCCTAAAGTCTTGAAATATGTGCAGCATTGATTTGTTGAAATAATTTTGACGAAATATCCGGAAGTCCCTTTTGAATCTCCCATTCACCACTTCGACAGGCCACCGGCAAATCGTACAAAGCCTCGATTTATTGGCCTGATACTCCCGTCCGTACTCGACTGCTGTGATGAGCTCACGCTGCCGACTGGTATTACGACTCGATATCCAAAATCTTCCACTGTCCTTACAACGTCTCGAAATCTCTTGTCTAGGATAAACACATCCTGATTATTAAAATACCACGGAAACACGCTATTCTCATGCTAGTATCAAGTAGCTCGTGTAAAATTGACGCATCGTTTTTGGTCGCGCCGTATTGACCTAATACATCCAAGATATAACCGTCATTGTTCACAATTATAAAGGATTTTAATACGTTCCTGTACTTATGTAAGCTGTAGGTATCTTTTTGGAAGGCTTAGCGCTTTTTTGAATAAAGATGTAAGTAGCATCGCAAAGCACTATTACATTTTGATTGTTTGCACCACAAACCAATATTTTTTTAAAGATTTCTATTGGCTAATGTGGTCGAAACCCAAGTGTAAAGGTTCCAATTCATCGGTTAACCATTGTCTAACAACATTGAATTTGCGTTCAAGGTTTTGCCTTGTCATACCAAAAAGTGTTGTAAGTCTATTATCGGCCTCTCCTGTTCGTAATTTAGCCAAGTAAACGCCAAGGGCGGTTTTAGGTTTTCGAGGCCTTTACGCTAAGTATGGTGTTTCTTGAAGTATTTGCAGGAATTGTTCCATAGTCGCCCAGTCCAATAATGAAGCTCATGTGCATCGAAATCTTCGATTCTTTCAAAATCTATAAGACGGTTATTGGCTTTCTTTACCAATTTATTTCAAAACAAACAGGATATGTGAGAATAATAAAGATTTATTTCATATAATTATACATACATTTTGAAGACGTATTCATGGACCTATATTTTTTAATTCCCAGGGCCAATTTACCCGACGTAGAAATAAAAGTTGATCGTATTTATGGGATCTACAAGTTAGGGTATGTCTGAGCTCTGCACAGTTACTTTTTTTTTTGGAGCCCAATCACTTGCATCATCCTTTGCTCTTAAGCGATCGGGTTAGGGATCACTGTCATATTTCAGGACGTTATCGTGGTGCAGCACATCGACATTGCAACTTACAAAATAAAGTACCAAAATTTGTACCAATATTTTTTCATAATTTATCTGGTTATGATTGTCATTTATGTATAAAACAATTAGGTCAAATTCCCGGGCAAATTAGAATTATACCAAAGACAAAGGAAAAATTCACAACGTTTACAAAGTTTATTCGTATTGCTAGTAATGAATATACACAATTAAGATTTTTAGCTCGTTTAACTTTTTAGGCACAAGTTTAGACAAACTCGTTAAAACTTTACAGTCACGAGATTTCGTTTATCTAAAATCACAATTTCCTGATGAAAGACAATTTAGTTTATTAACAAGGAAAGGCATATATCCTTATGATTACATGTCAGATTGGAAATGTTAGAATAGAATAGAATAAAACTTTTATTGTAAAAACATGAGTATACATCAAATGTGTAAGGTCTTAAAATAAAACAGTTAGATCTACATGTTTTGCCATTCATGGCGTACAAAAACAAAATAATTCCGGTTTACAATAAACCAAAAAAATACAATAAAGACAATTTGAGTTTACACAGCAAGCTATGAAATTAATAAACTAAATCTTAATGCTAATAAATAATGGAAGTTAGTATTTATAAATTTTGGAGACAAGTTGTGAAAATGTTGTGATTGTAGGTTCATCTATTGGATTATTTGCGGTCATTTAAAAATTCTGATGTGGAATAATAGCATTTGGCTATGAGATATTTTTTTAGATTAATTTTAAACAAATCAGTAGGCATTTGTTTAATAGTTTTAGGGATTTTATTGTAAATGATTGGTGCTAAACCAAAAATACTTTTTTGCATCAATGCCGTCGTTGATTTTGGTACACATAATCTACTATTATCCCGCCGATTACGAATACAGACGTCTGATAATTTCTTAAATAGTTTTGGATTGGTTCTTATAAAAATTGCTATTTCATAAATAAATACGGAAGGTAGAGTTAAAATGTTATAATCAATAAAATACTGTTTGCAACTATCAGTTATTTTCAATCCAAACAGCCCTAATACACCTCTTTTGTGATTTGAAGATAATTTCTTTATTCGTAGAATTTCCCCAAAATATAACTCCAAACCTCAATAAGGAGCCGACGATACCATGATAGGCAGTTATAAGTGCATTGATACTTATAATTGGTTTTAATTTATATAGGGCATAGCCAGAAGAACATACTCTATTATTTAATTCTTCTATGTGTGCTTTCCAGTTCAAATGTTTGTCAATGGTTACACCTAAAAATTTAGCTGTTTCTACCCTTTTTATAACAGTTGATTTGTATTGAACATTCATATTTGGTGGTTCTAGACGTTGACTGAAGAACATAATTTTAGTTTTTTCAAGATTTATTTTTAAATTATTGTTATCTAACCAGTTAATTATTGAATTGATTGTATTATTAATTTCATTTTCATAGCTATCTTTATTTATAGAATTAATCGTGACTGTTCTGTCATCGGCTAATAGGGATACTGGATAATTAGTTACTAATGGCAAGTCATTTATGTAGATTATGAATAACAAAGGGCCCAATACGCTCCCTTGCGGGACTTTATATCTAGATATACGTTTTTTTGTTGCATATGTTTCTTCTTTTTTGGTATTAATATTTATTCTGGAAATTTCCGTATATTGTTTACGATTTTTAAATAATGGCTGATTTACACAGGGTCAGTAGACAAGTCAGTCGCAGCGCCAATGTCGGCGCCGCGACTGACTTTAACTGTTTACATGAAGTAAGTAGTAGTGGTGCGTTTCTCACGGTGAGCACACGTGTGTGAAGTCAGTGGGAAAAATGAATTCGCGAAAACAAATGAAACGACGATTTAATTATTTGTTGAAAAATTTATCAATTTTGCTGTTGAATGAGTTAATAGAAATGGTAGAAAATGAGATAACTAAAAATAAACGACAATGGGTAAGAAAATGGATTGACGATAGAAACGAAACTGGTGGCTCTGCTTTGTTGCTGAAGCAGTTGCGATTGGAAGATCCTGCGGAGTACAAACTGGCTATGAGGATGTCACCACAGAATTTTGACGAATTGCTGTCAATGATATCGAGCTCTATTCAACGACATGATACATTCATGAGAGATGCTTTACCAGCCAAAATTAAACTGGAAATAACGCTGACATTTTTGGCTTCAGGAATGAACTATCGGTTCCTTAGTCACTTTTATCGTGTCTCAAAACCAGCAATTTCTCAACTAATACCAGAAGTGTGCTGGGCAATATATACGGCACTAAAAACACATATTAAGGTAAGAAAATTTTTATTATTAAATTATTAGAAAATTAAGAAATACAACATCAAAATAGTATTAAGAATTTTTATAGGCACGCATAATCGTGTTAACAGCAGTGTTATATTCACTTTCAGCTTCTTCGTTGATCGTGGTGCTGTAATTCAAACCTGAGGGTGTAATAATAACCTGCCTGGGGTTTACAAATGTGGGGTTCGTTGATCGATCGGAAGGATGAAATCCTAAAGAGCTGTTGCTAGTGGCAGGCTCGGCAACCTCTGGCGGGTAAAATGTTATGGTGTTGTCGCTTGATGCAGTCATTGGGTTGGGCTCCAGGGAGTAAAATCCCATGCTACTTGTGCTGCTTGTTGTAGTTGCTGCCGGACTAGGGATAAAATAGTTAGGGGATGAAGAGTGTGCATTTTCTGTATACTTCTTTTGTTGTATATCAGCCAATCTAGCTTTGGATAATATTTTTTGGATCTCTTCTTGTACAATAACAGATTGTTCTTCAGACAGTTTTTTTAGTTGAGCCGCCACATGTTTACCGAAAATATCAGCGTCAGACTCTTCTTCAGATGGTGACATATTAACATAATTTAACACACATTTTAAGTCCTTTATCATGGCGGCCATCTGAGATATTTTGGAACGTTTTGATCGCTGAGGCCCAGATTGATTCGGAGCTGTCACAGAATTTCGAACTGGCGTCTGGATGGCTTGAGTTGGCGTTTCAGTAGAATTATCATTATTTTCAGTAGATCTTGATACATTTTCAGCTCCGTCACCAACACCCTCAGCTTCACCCAACTCAGCGTCATCGTTGCTGGTTCCTGAGTTATTCTGTTAATGAGAATAAAATGTAATGTTTAATAAATCATTAGTTGATGATAATACGTATTTAGGTTGTAATTATTTTTATTGTGTACAGATTCCAGAACGAGAGGAAGAATGGAAAATTATTGAAGACGGTTTCAATACCAAGTGGAATTTCCCTTCATGTTATGGAGCAATCGATGGGAAGCATATTATAATTAAAGCTCCTCCAAATAGTGGAAGTGAATTTTATAATTATAAAAAAACCAATAGTACAGTATTGTTAGCACTTATAGACCACGACTATTGTTTTTCATATATAGACGTTGGAGCGAATGGAAACGCCTCTGATGGAGGTGTTTTCAAAAATTCCTCATTATATCGTCGGTTGGAAGATGGATTGCTTCCTACAAATGGAGTAATAGTTGGTGATGCAGCATTTCCACTGAAGAATTATTTACTAAAACCCTATCCAGGTACGCAGCTAAGTACTGCCGAAAAAGTCTTTAACTACAGGTTGTCGCGTGCAAAGCGCATAAGTGAAAATGCTTTTGGTATACTGGTTTCTAGATTCCGAGTGTTCGAAAAAGCAATTCCAACCCATGTGGACACAGTTGATGCCATTGTCTGTGCAGCCTGTGCCCTGCATAATTGGTTGCGAAAGCGTTCAAGTTCCTACATAACATCTACTTGTGTAGACAGACAGGACAATGATGGACAAATAATAGAAGGAACATGGAGATCGGAAATAAATCCACTACCAAGCATTTCAGAAAAACAAAGAGGCAACCATTGCATGACTGCTAAAGAAAAAAGAGACCTATATAGGAACTTCTTTATGACTGCTGGAAGTGTGCCATGGCAATTGGATAGAATTCATTAATTTTGTATAGGTACCTAGGATGGAAATAAACTAAATAAGTTACAATAAATACTTACCACTGTTTTCCTTTTTACAATAGCATTTTTTATAAAGCCGTCCAGTTCTTGAAACCACTTGACTTTTGGGACATATACGTTCCCACCAGCGCCAGATCTGGTGGATTTTTGTATCTTGTCGAGCTCTAAATAATATGTAGCCCTTATGGCTTTAATTTTATTTTTTACTTCAGTAGAAGTGAGCCCTTCGATTTGCATTTGTTGAGCCATATTTTGCAACGCTGTTGACCGCATTTCTTTATTGCGGTAATTTAGGGATTTAATATCCCAAAGGCACTCGTTTTCGCCATATAATTGCACCAATTTTAAGGTTTCGTCTTCGCTAAGCTTACGCGTCATTTTTATCGCCAGCGAAAAAAACGTGGTCACTCTACAACGCAGCGGCAGTGACTAACCACGCACTGACTTGTCTGTTTACACGGGGTTTATTTGGCTGGCGCGGGGGTGCGCGGGTGGCGGGGGGCGCCAACTGACTTTAAAATATTCGTGTCCGAATATTCAAGTCAGCGCTGACTTCAAGCCACTGTACTGACTTCAAATCAGTTTACACAGGGTTTTTTTCGGGTCAGCACTGACTTGCCTCGAATTTGTAGTCAGTTTAGGGGTATTTTCACGTATGTAGTTCACAAGTGCGACGATATCTTGGAAAATTATTTTCATGCCGTAATTATTTACTAAACCGTTATTTTGATGGTACATTTTGTAGTCACACGTAAGGTTCTTATTAGAGTCAATGAAATATGCATGTTCGTGTGCTAAAATGTCCTGGTGTAGCAGATTATTAAAATTTTCTACTCTCATGTTATATAATGTAACATTACGAACGCATTGACTGTAGGTCGGCATGCAGAGAATAACATTTGTGTGTTGAATCTTTTCGAGTATTTTTCTTATGTTATGAATGATGTAAGAATAATCCTTAGTAGATTTGAAATCTGTTTCATCAATTAAAATAATACAGAAATCATCCATAGTGAATTTCTTTAGCTTTAGTTCCAAGTCGCAAAGCATATAATTTATTCCTGAGTATGGTGTTAGGTAATGACATAATTCACAGTTTTCTAACTTATTTTCTGCAATTGTACGTGTTTTATTTAACTTATTTTCGCTTATAATACAGATTTTACTGACTTTTTTCTCCGCTTCTTCATTAAGGCTTTTTTTATGCAGGGTTGCTTGCGATGCCGCAGATTCTTCCTTAGACGACCTCTTAGTATCCATTGCAATTGTTTGAGTTCCTTTACTATTTTTCTTCTTATCAGACGTATTTACTTGCTCGGTCTGTGTGATTTTGTTAAGTGATGGTTCCCTTTTTTTGGGGTAGATGATTTTGGTCTATTTTTCTTAGTAGGAGTGTTGGTAATATTATTGTCGAGTTCATTTTTATTTTCCAACTCTTGGTTAGACTGTTTAAGGTTTCTATTTTCCAATGTAAGTGTCGCAATTTCTTCTTCTGCACAACTTAATTGAAGGGTTAGTTTCTCAACTTGTTCTTTCAGTTTAGCTATTAATTCGTGGTCGAAAGTGTCGTCATCGCACCTCTCAGGGAGACTAGTAGTGGTGTTATTTAGTGTTTCGTTTTCAATTTGACTGATATTACTTTGTGAGTCTGACATTGAACGAATACGACGAGCACCTCGAACACGAAATGTAATGTTCTCCAAGAAGTTCATGGTAAGTAACTCATTTAATTTTAATGTTTACTTTCTGTTATATATTTGTCTTCACATATAGTTCAAAAATTGTATTAGTATGAGAGCACAAAAAATGTTCAACGATAGCGGGTTTCGGAATAAAGATATCTTCTTAACCCATTCTTCGTTATTTTGAACTTTCACTTTCGATCGTTTTATTTGTTTATTTATAGAAAGTTATTGCACGATATTAGTTTGCCGAATATGATTATATGGAGGTTTTACATGTACATAATGTTAAAATTAATACGCCCAGTGTGAGTCGGATTCTATTTCACTTTAGAACTCTGTTGACTATTGTTTTTAGTCATGGATAAAACTTTCTCCTATATTACACAAAGCACATTTTGCATTTATCGGGAGTTTGAATGGTTTCATCGATTAATAATAGAATATTAGGCACTGTTATTGTTCATTTTTATCCTGATAGAAAGCATCGGTAGCGCTGATTTCTTGGAAATTGCACACCTGTGAGTACACCTGTGTCGTCCGTGGCGTGATTTTCTCAGAATCGCAAAAATAATGATTAAAATTATTTTATTTTGAGTTCGTCTTTTGTACACTCAATTTTAATGCTAGTTTGAATGATATAAGATTCAGTATGAATTATCACTATTTTATTTATTTGAATTTAATTATTTGAATTTATTTACTGAATACACGTCTACACTTCTCAAGGATTACGATCAGAAATCCTTACCACCTAAATGTTATTTTCATAATTCTTTAACCAACGAATATATTAGCGATGACGATTACAATCACGCTAAAACCGTTTGGAATATGTTCAGTATTAACGATTTGGGTGACTATACAGATTTATATTTAAAAACAGATGTGCTTTTATTAACTGATATATTCGAACAATTCCGAAAAACATGTAAACAGCATTATAAACTAGATCCGGCGTTTTACATAACTGCTCCTAGTTTGTCGTTCGACGCAATGTTGCTTAAGACAGAGGTTCAGTTAGAACTCATGTCGGATTTAGCCATGGTTCGAATGATTCAAAGCGGTATACGTGGTGCGTTGTGTATGTGTTCCCATCGATATGCAAAAGCGAATCATAAACATATGCCTGAGTGTAATGCAACAGAACCTCAATCTTTCATAGTATACTTAGACTGTAATAATCTGTATGGGTTAAGCATGTGTCAATATTTACCGTATTCTAGTTTTAGATTTCTCATCCAAAATGAAATAGATCAATTATGTGTAGAGCATGTTGAGGACAACGCTGAATGGGGGTATATATTGGAAGTCGATCTTTTGTATCCTGAACATTTACATAAGTCTCACAATGAGTTACCGTTTTGTCCTGAAAAATGTATACCGCCGGGAGGTAATACAAAAAAACTGATTGCTAATTTATATAATAAGTATAGGTACGCTATACATTATGTTCATTTAAAAGTGTCTTGAGCACGGTTTAATACTTCGTAAGATTCATAGGGTTATTACGTTTAGACAAAGTCCTTACTTAAAACAGTATATAGAACTAAATACACAGTTAAGACAAAACGCTAAAAGTTCCTTCGAACAGGACTTTAAACAACAGCGTATTCGACAAGACGTTAGAAAATACTGAAAACCGAGTAAGCGTTCATTTAGTTAATCAATGGAATGACACATTTAATCGAACTAAGAAATTTAAATCCGCTGAGAGACTTATAGCCAACCCCTATATATATATAGTGTATCTATTCTATCCGAAAATTTAGTTGCAATACAAATGAAACCAGACCAAATTGTTCTAGATAAGCCAATTTATATCGGTTTCACGGTATTAGAGCTTTCTAAATCACATATATATAACTATCATTACAATATTATTAAACCTTTTTATGAAGATCGAGTACAGTTGTGTTATACAAATACAAAATATATACCGATGATTTTTATACCGATCTCAAGTTTCATTTTTTGCAGTATTTCGATACCAGCAATTATCAAGAACAAAACATTTTTAATATCCCTCTCAA
This sequence comes from Tholera decimalis, assembly GCA_943138885.2. Classification (NCBI taxonomy): domain Eukaryota; kingdom Metazoa; phylum Arthropoda; class Insecta; order Lepidoptera; family Noctuidae; genus Tholera; species Tholera decimalis. The sequence continues at coordinate 15,255,642 of OW964551.2, forward strand.
TAACAAAAAAGTTCCGGGGCTATTCAAAGATGAAATGGATGGACAATATATTTCTGAATTTGTTGGTTTAAGATCAAAACTATATTCTATAAAAACTCCAGATACAATTGTTAAAAAGCAAAGGGAGTAAAAGCATGCGTAGTGAGAGATTTAGACATTACGAACTACAAACATATTTTATTTAACCCTTAACAACCCACAAGTGTGGGTCAAACGCGAAACTATTTTCAATAAAAAAAAAAAATAAATTGTCTCGCGGACACAATTTTTTGTTCATTTACTCATAAAAAGTTAAGTATTTATTTCTACGAAAAACCACTTTATCTGTTCTATCTGCAAGGTTTCAAGATTCTTAATCTGTAATAATAATGTTTATAATATGAATTGTATAGCATTTATTAACAATAAACTAAAATAGTAACTTATCGACCCACAAGTGTCCGATGGACACATTAGGTAACTCTTTGTTGCACTCGAGTATGAAGGTAGACTGTTTGTTTACATTCTACTCAGAATTATATCGCAGTAACTGGGTAATTATAATAAATCACAAATAATTTGTTTATAATAGAAATAAGTGACAACTATTTCTATTATAAACAAATTATTTGTGATTATAGTATGATATGGCATACCATATCTTGGAAAAGAAGGAAGTAACAGAGCGGAAAATTTGGCATACAATGTTGTCAACCAGTTATGTGAACCATATTTTGAACCATATTTTCGAACAAACAGAAACATTACTTTCGGCAATTATTTTACGAGCATTAAAGTTGCTAAAACCTCGGCTGAAAATGGACTTACAATAGTTGGAACAATGAGAAAAAATAAAACTCGTATTCCTTCAAATTTTCAACCTCACAGAAACCGTGACGGGGAATCAAATGTCTTCGGTTTTTCAAAAAAATATGACGTTTGTGTCTTATGTGCCAAAAAAGAACCGTGCTGTTATTTTGATGTCTACGATGCATCTTAGTAATGAAGTAAATGTGAGCAACAAGAATAAATCTGAAATAAATTTGTATTACAACTCCACCAAGGGACAGTTGACACGCTTGATCAGATGGTCCATGAGTACACAGTTCGACATTAAACAAAACAGATGACCTGTTGAATTTTTCCAAGCTATTATAGATGTGGTTGGCATCGCATCGCTAATTATATGGAAAAATTTATATCCTACTTGGAACCAACGGAAGAAGTGTGTACTAAGAAAAGTTTTTTTGCGTAAAGTTGTAACTGAGTTAGTTACACCGCACATAAGGAGACGTAACAGGAAGGGCCTGACAAATTATCATTTAGCAGCTATTGCAGATGTAGTAGGATTCAATCAAGAAGCAGCTCAATCTTTTGAACCAGCTACCAAAAAAAACGCTGTCACATTTGTCCTGCAAAAATATCCAGAACATCTAAACAGTGCTGCGATAAATGCAACCGTAATGTATGCTCTGAGCACTCAGTAAAAAAAATCATTTGTAATGTTTGTAAATAAATAAGTATATAATTTTAAAAAGTTATATTTATGTAAAAAAATTAATATAAAGTATTTTTTCCCTAGAAGTACTCTAAGCTTTATACATGGTGTCCGTTGGACACTTCTGGTCAGTTACGTTTGAAAAGCTTACTGGGTTGTTAAGGGTTAATGGTGGAGTGATTCGTAAAAAAAAAATATAATTTTTAAATCTATCAAGCACGAAATTTTTACCCAAAGTATTAATAAAATTACCTTATCAAACAACGACGACAAACGAGCGATATCTGTAAACAAAATATCAACGCAGGCCTGGGGCGACTCAACTAATTTGAAGCAAATACGATTAAGTTTAGTGTTAGATTTAAATTAGATAAAATTGTATACTTTAATTTTAATAATTATTTGAAAATATAAATAAAATAGGTAAACTTAAGTATGTATACATAGATATTATATTTATTATATTTTTAATAAGTTACTGATTACAGAAATATAAATAAAATGTGTGACCATGTAGGTACTTGTTTTATTTATCAGAAACTTGTTAAAAAACATCATCCTCCTTTTTGAAGTTGGATAAATAATAGGTAATGAAACCTCGACTCGTTGAAGTTTCTTCATCCAGAATGTAATATGATCACAACATCCGTTTCGACGTTCGTCATCATATTATTAATTAAAACAAACACGAAGCAGTTTATTGTCCCTAAAAATGCTTAGTGAACATTTTATAGTTAAAGGGTTAGGCCCGCCGCTGATTGCAACTTTTTGTCGTCGTGACTTTTTGTCTCTTAGTTAAGTGCAATGAAAACTATACTGAGTGCGCTCATTATGGTGATGTGATAAGACGGTGACAGATAGTTGCAGCGACAGGCAGCACCGGAGTGACGTGACTGTCACTCGCCCTGTACATTACTATGGGAGTCTGCTCACTGGTGACTTTTTGTCACTCAGCCGTAAAGATGGGCGTTTAAACGAAAAGCATATAATAAAACATGTTATTTAAAATAAGCGTATAAGCAGATTAGTTCGACAACCTCGTTAAAGTCCATTACAAAAATGAACGCGATAGACATGTGTCAGTTATAACAAAACTCAACTGAAAACGGTTGCCGTAGCAATAACGTTAGGTATCGGTATCGTCTCAACCGGCAACGGTTATCAAATAACTGCATCTGCAGAGTATGAGTAGCGAGCCAGTAGCTACAATTCAACGCGCAACTACGAAAACATTAGAAACCGAAACCGATGATAACCAACCGGCAACTGGCAACCATGCCTTCCCTCTCTCACTTAGCCCATAATTAGGTGCAAGAAAGAGAAGATGTGATTATCGTTTTGTCGGCATGCATTGGTTATCATGGATAACTTAAGGAAATAATATGGTCGTATATACCAATTGCTGGTCTAATGATGAACAGTTTTGATGTGTTTGTCGGTTATCACAGATATTTTTGCTATATAGAAATACTTGTAGAACTAAAGTTATTACGGAACTGAATATATTAGATACCAATCATTTTGAAGTTGCTGACTAATTTGAAAGTTTGTAGAGTTATAAAAATATAATAGTTTACTTGAATGTGAACTAAACTGAATTAAACTAGCTTGACTTCTCATCACATCATACCTCTTAGCTAACATGTGGAAAATGTTGTTGTGATTACATTGTTTTTTTTTTTGTTATAACTTACTTATTATTATTATGTTTAATGTAATGACGTTTTTTCGAATTATTGAGTGAATTATACTTGTACCGGTGTTGGTTGTCGGTTTTCTTGTCGGTTATTTGAAGAACTTGTTAATTGTTTTATGATTTCTGTTTTTGTAGATTTGAGACGATTTATTATTTTCTGAGAAGAGACTATTCAAATTCTTTAGTTTATAAAAGTTAAGTGCGTAATCGTAGTTGTGTATTAAATTTAAGTGTGTAAATAGACAATGCAAACACAGTTTAATAATAGTATTTAGTGCTAGGTATACTTGTGTAGACATAAACAGACTTATAAAAATGAATTTAATGACATAAATCGAGTGTCATTCAACTCCCTAAAGCTTAGCTTGTCTTTCATACAATGGTACACTCTATAAGCATTACACCCAGTCTCAATAACGACAGCAATTAAATAATAAAATGTATTTTTAAGTGGTTCTTTTGTTACTTTATTATTCTAGTACGTAATAAACTTGACTGTCGGCATCATAAATACTGAATTTTTTACGACATCTGTTCTTTTATTCACAAATTGCACGTGTAGATGGTTATTAGTAGGATTCGTGGATTACAAACTTAAAAATACGGCAAAATTACTGATGCAGCAAAAGACGTCAGATGAAAATGACAAAAAAACACACTACGAAATAGCGTTCAAATAAGATTTGTTTTTTCTAACACTAGTCTGAAATATTTCTTTTTTCATTTTCTAATACAGTTTTTCTTCCTATAATATCAAAGTCACCCCATGACGCAGGTCCTCACCGGACACGGAAGTTTCGGGAGGTACCTGTGTCTGATGGGAAAGGAGGAAACGCCTGGGTGTCACCACTGCGAGGGTCGCCCTGAGGACACCGTAGGCGGAGACCTCTCGCGCCCGGCATTGGTCGAGGCCATGCTCCGGGGCGAGAGGGAGTGGGAAGCGGTCGCCTCCTTCTGTGAAGCAGTCATGCTTCCGAAGGAGGATGCGGGCCGCGTGAGGGAGAGGATGGCGTCCTCCCTCCAGCCCAGCCGCAGTGGTAGACGCCCACGGCGTCGGACGTCGGCCGACGATCTCCGGCCACCGTAGGCGCGGGCATGCGGACAGCGAGTAAAGGGCAACTCGCTGTCCGACCATGGACCATGCCCGGGTCGACGGCGCGTGGTGTTCCACGCGCGCCTCAAAGAGCGTCAGTAACATGACGAGGCCCCCTCTGCAGAGGGCCGAAGCCTGCCGGGGTCATGGGACTCATCCCATTACCGTGGCCCCGGTACGTAAAGCGTTATTGAAGGAACACCGTGGATTTTAGTCAGTAAAAGTCTGACAGTCCCTCCCACCCTGCCCGGGGTGGGAGGACTTATTTGATAATTTTACCACGATAAAAAATAATAATAATAATATCAAAGTCGCTTGAGTGTAGTTATATAGAGTTAACACTAATAATATGATGATACTAGCTTCTGCCCGCGACTTCGATCGCGTAGGAGGTTTTTCCCGCATAAATCCCGATTCCGTGGGAATGCTGGGATAAAAAGTAGTATATAATATTATTTCATTGAAAGCCGTTCTGTAGTATTTACGTGAAAGAGCAACAAACATACATACATCCTCACAAACTTTCGCATTTATAATAACAATAGGATTGATTAATTGACCATTGTGTAAATAGTATATGATGATAGTGATTATTAGGTGAAGGTGAGTTAGCGAGCCATGTTAATTTAATCAATCAATGTAAATATGATGATTTTTAAATGCGCCGCATTTTTTGTATATTTTTCATATAAAAAATGTGCCAGTCCTAAAGCCTAGAAGAAAGCTATGAAGGGAAATTACCAGTATCGTTATAATCCCTTTACTCCACTCCTTGTTATATTCATACTGTGGTTATTTTAGCTATCCAGTTGTTGTAATAACTATAGCGATACAACAACTGAATAGTTAGATTAACTGCACTTGTGATACCGTTATTCAGCAACCGTTATCAATAACGTTATTTCCACTAAATACTGGTTAGATACAGTTACCAAAAATAACTAATAACGACCATGTCTAGAACGCGATTTGTTACCCAAGAACAGATTCATTGAACGCATCGTGGGTGACAGCAGGTGGCAGTAACAATAAGTCACGGTGACAAAAATTTGCAATCAGCGGCGGGCCTTATACCCGATCAAACTTCGGTATACTGTCTTATATTTAACGACTGCATAATTCAGTATAAACCGTTAAGCAATACCGTGAGGAAAGTATCATGAATCCTCAATGTATATTTGTACGGAATTAGGGTTTTGCTGGAAGAATAACTGCAGAAATACTAGTACAAGAAATATAATTAAATAATAGATACATAACTACTGTGTGCTAATTAATAGCTTGTGTGACAAAAAGTAAGTTGCTGCCATAGCATTAACATCAGGCGTTCATTATTAGACGTTCGAGGATTTAAGAACCTCTACTTCAATTTTATTAATAGAATTAGCTTTGGCTACTCGTGATTACACCCAAACCTTCTTAGTTAAACCTCCGCACTTGTTCAGATACTTAACAAGTGATGAACAGAAGCAAGTTAAATGGTTAGAAAGAAACAGAGGCATATATTGGAATAAATATGATTACCTAAGTTTAGTGTTAGATTTAAATTAGATAAAATTGTTTGAAAATATAAATAAATGTAAACTTAAGTATATTATTACTACATACACTTCTGGACACATCTATTGGCCCACCTTAGAGTTTAGGTTTCGATGGCCCCTACCGAAATATGATTGCTAGATTGAACAAAAACTGTTGATGCAGTTTTAAACCTGATACATTTTACCATCTTTTTCGATCGTATAGTTTTAAATTTGAATTCAGAATACCATACGACATGGACCTACGCCTAACAAGTCGGATATGCGCCTTGTTAAAGGCAATTAATTTTTGAATAAAAAACATGTTTTATCAAATAAAGGTTTAATTTAATAACGCGTGTTGCCTCCATGGGCATCTACCACAGCTCTCATACGATTAGGCATAGAGTTTATCAACCGCTCTATGAAATTTTGAGGGATCATCTCCCATTCCTCTTCTATGGCAGTTTTCAACTCCTGCATCGTCTGGGCAACTGGCTGACGAGCCCTAACACGCCTTTTTAGCTCGTCCCACATGTGCTCAATGGGGTTCATGTCTGGGCTTCTGGCTGGCCAGTCCATAACTGTGATGTTCACATCCCGAAGATATTCCCTGACGATGCCGGCCGCATGGGCTCTTGCATTATCATGCATAAAAAGGAAATTTGGGCCCACATAGTCCGCGTATGGTATCACGTGAGGTTCTAAGCACTCACGAATGTATCTTTCAGCATTTAATGTTGGCAGCCGTGGTCCTGTAACAACCTCAAGTTGAGTTTTGCCGCTCGCGGATATACCGCCCCAGACAGTCCATGAGCCACCGCCATAAGCAACCCTCTCTTCAAAGCAGCATTGTGCGAAACGCTCTCCCTTACGCCGGTAGACCTTCTTCCTTCCATCATTGCCATGTAACACAATTTTAGACTCATCAGAAAAGAGTACACGGCTCCAATCTTGCTGTGTCCAATTTAAATGACTGCGTGCGAAATGAAGGCGCGCTGTTCGGTGGGCTCGCTTTAGTTTGGGCCCATTAGCTGGCTTGTGTGGTACCATATCGCGTTCTTTTAACCTTCTCCGAACAGTTCGAGCGCTCACAGATACTCCGTGGAAGTCGCGAAGTTGGTTTTGTATCTCAATGGAGGTAAGATGACGATTTCTCAAGCTGGTCGTCACGATGAATCGATCCTGCCTTTCAGTTGTGACCCGAGATCGTGGCCTTCCTTGGCGACGAACAAAGCCGCCAGTCTCTAGGTACCTCCGATAAACATTTCGGACCGCAGATCGACTTAAATTAAGTTGAGCACTCACGTTTCTTTGGCTGTGTCCGGCCTGAATAAGTGCCACAGCTTGGGCGGCGACTTCAGGTGAAGTATCCATAGATTATTGATAGAACCTCACCTTAATGTTAAGAATAAGTAATGTTTGTTGCAAAAGCAAAGATATCAATCACTTTTTCAAGAATTAAATCCAAGTAAACCAATAAAACCAAGTTTTCTTAGTATTCGATTGTTTGATATCAACAAACAGGCTAAAACAAACACGGAGCTCATGACGACGTGGTATATTTCAATCAGCGACCAGCGTTACCGGAAGTCTCGTTGACAATCATAGACTTACGGCTACAGATAACTAATACAGATTATATATATCTAACATCCCCCCTTTTCAGACAGATCTTTATTAAAACAAAATGTTGCAGACTTAATCTAAACTTAAAGTAGTTTTGTTATCTATGACAGCTAAAAATCTAAACCGATCTTGCTTATCTATGACAGTTATATTGACAGTTGATAAACAGTGACAGTGACAGTTGACATTGCATAATAACAACGAAAAGAAATAAAACATTAAACACTGAAAATACAATCACTTATTAACAGGAAACAAATTACTTAATTTACTATTCACAGTATCTCTGAGGCTTTCGGATTTGTCTACCATAAGATGAGTATTTAATATTTTCTGTGTTATGATTGTGTTCATTGTGTTGTGTGACAGGAGAGTGACTAATATTCGTTTTATTTTGCAGGTGCTGTGGTGGCGGAGGACTAGAAGGAGAACGTGTAAGTTGGGGTGAAGTCTTGGGCTTCAGGATATGTACACGATTGCGGCGGTAGGAACCATCTCCAGTGTCAACAATGTATGACCTGGGTTGTGGAGTGACATCTGTGACTGTGCCTGGTGTCCAAACATTATGTGGATTGTGTGGTTGTTTTTTGAAATATATTTTATCACCTTTGTTAAGACTAGGTAAGTTTTTTGTGTGTGTATTATAATAATGTTTTGAATATTCTTTTTGTTGTTTCATTTTATCCTCTACCAATTTGTAGTCAGGAACTTTAGGGTGTAGTACTTTATTTGAAATAGGTAATTTAGATCTAAGTGTTCTAGACATCAAAAGTTGAGCAGGGGAACATAAACCTTGCTTAGGAGTGTTTCGGTATTGTAAAAGAGCAATATATGGGTCAGTTTTGTCCATAAGACATTTCTTAAGTAAATGTTTAATTGTACCAATTGCCCTTTCCACCATACCGTTAGAACGGCTGTAGTAGGGACTAGCAGTGACATGTTCAATTTGCCATTGAGTAACAAATGTTTTAAATTCATGTGAGTTGAAAGGTGGACCATTGTCTGAATTTATGTATTTTGGAATACCATGTCTTGCAAAAATTGACTTTAGATGTGAAATGACCTTACTAGCAGTTGAATTATTATTTAAGTGAGCAAGTTCTACATACTTTGAAAAGAAGTCAACAACTAACAAGTACTTTTGAGAGTTAAAATCAAATAAGTCAATGCCTACCTTGTACCAAGGAATCGGCTTAATTTCTTGTTCACAAAATTGTTCTTTACTGTTGCTACGTCTGTGTGTTAAACATATGTGACATGAGTTAATGTAAGTCTCTATGTCTGCATAAATATTGGGCCAATATACTGAATTTTTTGACAAATTCTTACAACTTTTAATACCAAGGTGTCCTTCATGTAATAATTTCAAGATATCATTTTGAAGTGAAGTAGGGACAACAACACTGTTATGTTTTAGGATGAGGCCATCTATCACTTGCAGTTCATTTTTTATAAGAAAATATGGTCTAATATTTGCAGGGACTGATTTTCTATGTTCTGGCCAGCCATTCTTGCAGAACTTTGAAACAAGGACCAAGTCTGAATCTTGAGAAGTATGGTCTTGTAATTCTTTCATTTTATGTGGACTAATAGACAAAGATTTAATTACTAAGTTGGCATGAAGGTCAATATCAGCTTCAAGGTCAGTTAGGGCTTGTTCTGGTAAAGCACATCTCGACAGTGTGTCAGCTACGTACAGGTATTTACCAGGTTTGTATACAACGTCTAGGTCATAAGGTTGAAGTCGTAGCATAATTCTTTGTAATCGAGCTGGAATACTGACTATTGGCTTTTTGAATAATGGGACTATCGGTTTGTGGTCAGTTTCTACTATGGCATGACGTCCATAAATATGCTGGTGGAATTTGGTACATCCAAAGAGAATGGCTAATAACTCTTTTTCGATTTGGGAGTAAGCTTGCTGAGCTTGACTGAGAGAAGCGGATGCATAGGCTATTGGCTGTTTGTCATGACATATAACAGCACCCATAGCATCTTTGGAAGAATCTACTGATAGGATAATATCCTTATTTGAATCATAGTATGTAAGCACTGGGGCATTTGTTATCAGTCTTTTTAATGTATTGAATTCTATATCATGTTTCTCCGACCAGTACCAATCAGTGTTTTTAGACAAAAGTGATCTCAGATTAGTAGTTTTCTGTGACAAATTTTCAATATAAGATCCTAAGTAGTTAACCATACCCATGAATCTTTGCAATTCAGTCAGGTTAGTTGGTGGCGACATTTGACATATGGCTTGGACCTTACTTGGATCTACTTTAACACCTTCTTTACTGAAGATATGACCTAAGTATTTGACATGACTTTGACATATATTAGACTTTTCTTTGTTGAACTTTATGCCTATTTCTTGTGCTCTCTGAAGCACTTTTTCAAGCCTTATATCATGTTCCTGTTTGGAACTACCATAAATTAGTATGTCATCCATCATGACCTTGACACCTTGTATGTCACTAAACTGTTTAGTCATTTCAGAATGAAAAATTTCTGGGGCAGAATTAATTCCAAATGGAAGCCTAAGGAATCTATACCGACCTAGTGGTGTAATAAAAGTGCATAGTTTAGAAGAGTCTCTATCTAATTTTAACATATAGAATCCTTTATTAGCATCAAGAGTGGAAAAGAATTGGGCACCTGACAAACTATGTTTTATTTCATCTATAGTGGGAAACTGATAATGTGCCCTCATGATGCTTTTATTAAGTTTTCTGGGGTCTATACATAACCTAAGTTTACCATTTTTCTTAGAGGTAAGTACTATTGCATTAACCCAGTCTGAAGGTTCTTCTACCTTTTCTATGACATTGTCTCTTTCTAGTATTTCTAGTTCTTTTTTCAGTTTATCAAGCAAAGCGAAAGGAACTCTGCGACATGCCTCTACTGAAGGTACGGCATCGGGTTTCAAGGTAAGGTGACACTCAAAATCCGTAAGACAACCTATGCCTTTGAATAACTGAGAATACTTTGACATGACATTATTTAAATTCGTATGATCATTGAACTGAACATTATGTATCCTTTTGACTAATTTCAGATCCTCACAACTTCTACGACCTATGACATTTTGGTTTTTCATCAAAAATTTTGAAATTAAAATCATCATCCAACACCAGCCTTGCTAAGGGGTATTGTGTTACCCAGCTACGGGCTGTGGAGGTCAGATAAAGAAAGAAAGAAATATTTATTTAGATATGCAATAATTCCACTAAAACACTAGTACTCAGCTGCATCTATTTGGTGGAAACTGACCCCAAAATTGGAAAAAGGCAAAGCAGATGATATAAAAAAGTTAGACTAGCGATTTCGGACGATAACTTCAGTGAAGATAGACAGTTATTAAATTACGACGAGGAGGAGGATCCTGGAGGCGACACCGTATACGTAACACCAGCTGCGTGCCATCCGGCAATGTTGATCTAGGGCGCCGCCGAAAGGCCTTCTTTGGCCTCGCGGCGCCCTAAGCCACCACCGCGACTGCGCCAGTTTTTGACGCGTGGTGTCATTTATTGACGTTTTTTTAATCAGTGTTTTTCCTTACATTTTTATTATTTAATTTAATTTATTTACTAGTTTAGTTAGTTACTAAGTTTAATTTTGTTACATTATCTGATTAATGTCGAGTGGCAGCAGTGATGTGTTGTGTAATAGTGCCGATCAACCTTCAACATCACTAAATATTCTGGAGAGGTGTCCTCTGTGCACCCAGGCACGGTTTTTTAAAGGTAAGCGGGGTCTGAAAGTACATATTGGGAAGGTACACAAACCACCCAATGTATCTACTTCAGACCCCGTCATTTCTTTAACACCTACATCATCTTCTTCCAATTTGGATCCGTTTTGGAAAACCCTCTCAAAATTCAAAAACTCTGTTCCGGTTTTAAAGCGAATTCCCCGCGGCGCTAGACCTGTAGTGGCGCAAAACCTAGCAGGATGCGTTCGCCTTGCCGCTCGCGAGAACTCTCTAAGTGCCTGGGAACATCTGCTTACCTTCCCGTATAGGATCCTACATGTTCGAAAGAATTTGGAAACCAAAAAAACTTTAACTTCACAAATCAAAGAAAATTGTAATATTTCGGCGCACATTCAGGATGCAAAATTACCGACACAGAGGGTTACTTCCACAAGAAGTATATCCCGCCTAGTCGAATCTAAATTGGGGGAAGGTGACATTAGCGGAGCTGCCAGGATACTTTTCAGCAGTGATGTGGTGGCCCCATACTCTCCAGATACTCTCGCAGCTCTGGAGAGCAAACACCCTGCCCCAGCGGATGGTCTTTCCTTTCCCGACCCCCCCGATCAGGACATAAACACCCTCACCGTTACAGGTCAAGAGGTGTTCACAGCCGTTTGTTCCTTCCGAAGCGGCTCTGCTGGTGGCCTCGATGGGCTGAGTCCGCAGCACCTGAAGGACCTACTCAGCTCAGGCGCCGGAGAGGCTGGTGAGTTGCTTTTGAAGGAGCTAACGGCTCTGATTAATCTTATGCTCTCGGGCCAGGTGAACGAAGCCGTCACCGATATCTTGTACGGGGCCAATCTATGTGCCCTACGCAAGAGGGACGGCGGCATTCGTCCCATTGCCGTGGGAACTACCTACCGTCGTATGGCAGCCAAGATTTGCTCTAAATTTTATGGTGAGGATATTTCGACCAAATTTCAGCCCCTGCAACTGGGTTACGGCTCCAAAGGGGGTTGTGAGGCTGCCGTACACGCCTTGACGACCTATTTAAATTCAGGTAAAGGAGAGGTCATCTTGAAGGTTGACATTAAAAATGCCTTCAATTCAGTCAATAGGGACACTTTGTTGGCAGAAACTAAAAAAGAAGTACCACAAATTTTTAGTTTTCTTTGGCAATGTTACAGACATCCGACTAAATTACTTTATAAGGAAAACCTTTTGGAATCAGCTGTTGGCTGTCAACAAGGTGATCCCCTCGGGCCAGCGATCTTTAGTTTAGCCATTAACCCAATCATTCGACAGCTAAATTCAAAATTTAATGTGTGGTATCTCGATGATGGAACCCTGGGAGGCGATGTAGACACGGTATTAGATGATCTACAGTTTTTAATAAATCAATTCCATTCCATAGGATTGGACCTCAACCTTTCGAAGTGTGAACTATTCATATCCGACAGTACTGACAGACAACTGACACTTTCAAAATTCGACGCAGTAGCCCCAGATATCCAAATTGTGGAAAAAAGTTCTCTTCGTCTTCTTGGGTCTCCAATTTATGAGAATTCCTTTCCCGATTTTGTCGAGGAAAAAATACAAAATTTTAATGACATCTCGGACAGATTATACCAAATTAATATGCATTCGGCCATCACCTTAATTCGTTACTGTTGTTTTGGACCCAAATTAATGTATTTTCTTCGTTCTTCGCATCTATGGCATCATCCTAACCTTTTGGAAAAAATGGACCAAATTATTCGTCAAACTCTGACAGGAATTTTAAATGTGGCTATGGACGACCGAGCTTGGGCACAAGCTACTCTTCCCATTCGTATGGGTGGTCTCGGCGTCCGCAAAATTAGTAGTATCAGTCTACCGGCTTTTGTATCCTCGGTGCACGGCACTGAGAAATTAATCAGGAATATCCTAGCTCCATCACTGGTTGATTTCAATGTGCCGTACTTCACCGAGGCTATAGATACCTGGAGACTCGCTTGCCCGAACCTAAATCCACCCGACATTCCATCATCTCAGAGGCGGTGGGATGAGCCACTCTGTAGAGCAGTTCAGAGTGACCTTATTGCCACATCTGCTTCGGCTGCAGAGCGTGCGCGCCTGCTGGCTGTGGGTGAATGGGAGTCGGGTCTCTGGCTCCATGCACTACCGTCATCGAACATAGGCACCTTGTTTGATGATACTACTTTCCGCCTCGCTGCTTCCCTTCGATTAGGTGCTCCCTGCTGTTCTGCTCATCGCTGCCACTGTGGTGAAGTTGTCAACAGCCTCGGTCACCACGGCCTTTCATGCGGCCGGAGCGCGGGTCGCATAGCACGGCACGCGAATATTAACGACATTATTCGACGGGCTCTTGTCACTGTCGGCGTTCCAGCTGTTTTAGAACCCAATGGCTTAGCACGCGACGATGGCAAAAGACCGGACGGTATGTCTTTATTTCCTTGGAAGATGGGTAGGCCTTTAGTGTGGGACGCAACTTGTGTCGATACTCTTGCGCCATCCCATCTTCCTAGCTCATCTTGTTGTGCTGGCGCTGCCGCTGCGGCTGCTGAGAACCTCAAGCGGCGGAAATATAATAACCTTGTTGGTAGTTATATTTTCGAGCCGTTTGGGGTTGAAACCTTGGGGTCGTGGGGTCCGAGTGCTCACAAATTATTTAAAGATCTGTCCAGACGCCTAGTTGACACTTCGCGTGACCCAAGGGCTGGCTTTTACCTTGGACAGAGGTTAAGCATTGCCATACAACGTGGCAATGCCGCCAGTCTTTTGGGCACATTACCAGTGGACAGCGATGCGCACGAATTTCTGGATGCTATATTTTAGTTTATTTTTAGGTGTGTATATGTAGTTAAGGGTTTTTATTTAATTAAAGTATATGTTTACTAACTAATAAATAAGAAATTTCTCGTTAATATATCAATATCAATATTAGGTAGGTACTCGTATTAGGATAGACTTTTTATTACTGTATATAAGTAATTTTGTAAACACTGCAAATTATAAATAAAAATTTTGGCAATTAAGATCTACTATGTGAAAATTTAATGAATGATCTTTATTATTGAGTTTTACATTCACTTGGCACTGACCAACAGTGGGTAGTATTTCACCACTGAATGTTGATAATTTATGGGTACTTTTTGTTATTTTTGACAAAGGTATGTTGAGTTTTTTAAAAGTGTATAATGAGAGTATGTTTGTGTCTGCTCCTGTATCTAAAAGAAATTTTGTATCTTGTGAGTTTATTATAAGATGTGTCGTGTAATTATTTTTATCATTATATACAGCGGATAGAAATAAAGAGCCTAGAAAATAATTATTGTCTGAATCTATTGACAAATCTTTGTTTTCTTTAGTCATGTTTACCTTTTTAGCCCTAGTCCGGGTATGACAAACAGATGCGAAGTGGTCTTTGCGGCCACAGCTGCGACAGGTTACACCTATTGCTGGGCAGCGAACTCGATGGACTTGTCCACACCTGGTGCAGGGCTCTTCTGACTTCTTTTGTGGTCTTGACTGACTAGCTGATCTTGGTTTATTTGACTGCCTATGTGTTGAACTGTTCTTCGGGTATCTTGCTCCTGACCGCACTGAATTGACATCCTGGCCTGTTTTTGTTTCGTTATCATTCTGACTTATCTTCTGTGTGTCAATCTTCGAATTTCTGATCGTCTTTGCTAGCTCGACCGCGGCATCAAATGTATCTGGTTTCTCCATTAAAATTCTCTCTTTAATGTAAGCACAACTGGATTCCAGGTTCCATGAGAAAATATCTTAGAGTATGCTGTCATTGAGGGTCCCAAAATCGCATTGTAGGCTAATATTTTTCAAGTCCGTGGCATATGTTTCTATGTCCTCGTTTTGACCTTGTTTCCGGTTAAATAATTTGTGCCTCTCTATTGAAATGTTTACTTTTGGTAGGAAATATGACTCGAACTTCTTGACGAGGTCTTTATAGCTTATTTTCTTCATGTCAACATCAAATGAGTAGAATATTTGAAGGGCTTCTGTGCCGATAGTGTTTAACAAAATGGCGACCTTCCTTGTGTCCGGTTCGTCATCTAAGTTATTTGCAGTCATATAGATACTTAGAGCCGTTGCGAAGTTTTTCCACGCAAGAGGCATGTTTGAGGCATGAATGTCCAGCTGAAATTTCGCTGGCGGCGCGTTTGGCGCTTGCTTGTACGTTGACGAGTCGTTCGGCATATTGGTTTTTGGTTAGAAAAAACGTGAGCAGACTTGCCTTGACGTTGACGATGCGCTGATATATGCTGACGAAACTCCGTGACGACGAGTTATGATGAGTGACGACGACGACTTGTTATGGTTCAAGTTGAACTTCTGACACCATGTTATGCAGGATGCGAGGAGTATTCAATAAAACAAACACGGAGCTCATGACGACGTGGTATATTTCAATCAGCGACCAGCGTTACCGGAAGTCTCGTTGACAATCATAGACTTACGGCTACAGATAACTAATACAGATTATATATATCTAACACAAATTGTCTTTTGTTTCTTTAAATTCTGTGTTCGAAATTCAAAAAAAGACTATTGAATGAAATTGTGAATTTGCCAGG
Source organism: Tholera decimalis (assembly GCA_943138885.2). Lineage (NCBI taxonomy): Eukaryota > Metazoa > Arthropoda > Insecta > Lepidoptera > Noctuidae > Tholera > Tholera decimalis. The sequence continues at coordinate 15,271,352 of OW964551.2, forward strand.
TTCAAAACTGCATAAAAACTTTTTGCTCGACCTAATATAAAATTTTAGCTAGGACCAAACGAAACTGAAAATACAAGGTGGGCCAATAGATGTGTCCAGAAGTGTATTTTGTTTCAATTATTTACCCTGTTTATATAACCTTTAATAGCTATTGTTCACGACTTCGTTCACATGTAATAGTTACTTTACAAAACACTAACACACAAACATTTTTATTTTACTTATCAGGCGCCTAAATACTAAGTTTCATGGTTTTTATGTTCGATAATGACGAACTTCCTCACAACTATTATCCCTATTTCAACCCTTTAAGCCTTTTTCTCGATAAAAAAGAACCTACGTCCTTTTTCAAGGTCTACTCTATCTGTGTATCAAACTTCATCAAAAAGTGGTTCAGTGATTTAGATGTGAAGGCGTAACAGACCGACAGTCAGACTTTGCATTTATAATATTCGTAGGATAAAACCAATACCTTTTGTCAAAGTTAACCAACTTCAACAAGCGAGGTTCACGTTGTAACATGTTGATCATATTACCATATTTTTAAAATTGCTAAATTGTATTATATATAAACCTGCGACATTTATGTCGCAGGTTTATATAAAAAGGTTTTTGATCAAAAACCTAGGTTTCTGATGAAAAATTGGAAGAGGACACATTTTTAAACTCAATTTCATTTCCTGGCAAGGGAAATGTATATCAGATTGATCATAAACCCAAACTAGTTCAGATTTTTGATCAAAAACCTAATTTTATGAAAAACCTGCGACATATATATATATATATGGTGCAATAAGTTTCATATTTAAACCTTTAAAAACTTACACTCATTTAATACGAACATAAACATATATTAACATAGTTCATCGTCCTCAGCTTCGAGCAAAATGCCGAGTTAACATTTTTATTTACAATATAATATATATAAGTATGCGATAAACTCCTATCTGAAATGAGTCCTATTATCTTACTGTACGTTTGGTTTTCTTCTGCATCCAACACTTGTTTCATATAGGAATTTTAGGTGATATTGCGATCTAGATTTTATTGATCAATGATTAATGATTTGTTTGAAGTCATTTCATTAAATAGTTATCGTTCCATCTGGACTGCTCATATCATATCTACAACAACATGACATCGGTAAGTCATTAAGAAAATAAAAATTAAAAAAAACTTCTCTCTGTTATAAAGACAGTTTCGTGTAGTCGTTTTAAGGTTTACCTAATACTTTTTTAAATTATTGTTACAGTTTTTAGAAGCTGACATTGGGCTCGGTTCCTTACGAAGAATTTAACGAGATGCTTCGGCGCGAAGACGAGAGCAGTAATCGTGTCACGAAAGATAAAAAGTCAAAGCAACGGCGGCGCCAGGAAGGTAAAAAAAAACAAAACTCGAATAAATTCTTCGTTATGAGTAAGCTTCAGCAACGAGGTGTTAAACTGATCAAAATTTCAGTTATAGATCTATGTAAAAATAACTCTCAAGACAGTAATAGTGACAGTGATACTGAGAATGTGATTCTAACACTGGAATTTATAAACAAGCGATTACTTGCTGCTAAGTAATTTCTTAGTGAAGTCATTACTTGAGGATAGAATTCTTCATTACAAAATCTTATTCTAAAATCGAGTAATGTAGGTTACTTACTTGAGTAAATACTTAAGTAAGAATCTACGCTTGGTAGTGGTTTCCTTCTGGTAACACTCAGTTACTGCGTTTTGTTTCATTAGAAAGCATACGTAAGATGTAGATTATTTAGCTTTAATATCTATAACATTACTTAAATTTTATTTTACTTTATAATTACGATAAAAGTATATTTAAAAAACTAATTTAAATTAATTATTTCATTTAATTATTTCTAAAGTAAATAAGTGATTGGTGGGAGAAACAAAACGTTTGACACGACATAACCCAACAAAATGGAATGTATCTTTTTACACTTCAATTAGTTACTGTTATGTGGTTTTTAATTTTATAGCCTGATTCTATTATTTGAAATTTTGTTTAAATTCTAGTGTCATTTCGGCGAGTTCAATATTTTATTACTTTCTTTTTAAAATTGTAATTATGTCTGAAGTAGACAGAAAAAACCATTCTCGAGTCTGGAAAAGGATTTATTTCTCAATATTATTCAGAAATATGATTCTATTTTAATCTCCAAACAAACCAACGCTACGAGTGCTCTAAAGAAGAAACATTCACGGGAGAAAATAAAAGAGGAATTTAATGAGGCCTCTATTGTTAATCAAAAGGTATTTAGTTTACCAACGCTATGCTTTATTATAATTTCGTTGTCTAGAATGGCCTTTTTACACGACTGCCCAAAACGGAGTGTTATGTTTTTTTTTTTTTTTTTTTGTGTGTGGCATCTCGCAGGTCAACCTCTGAGGTTGTCGGCTGCTTAACCGGACTTGCCTGTGGTTGCCTTAATTAATAAATTAATTAAAGCCTCCAGCCAGGGCTTATTAAAAAAACTTACAAACTAGGCGACTACACTCGGCTTAGGGCGTCGCAGGGGAGGGCAGCTAGGGACAGGCTGGATCATATCATTATTATTATTAATTAGGGAATTTAAAGCTACTGGCTCAGCGTCGCGGGCTGGCTCTGGCAAGGGTCGGGGTGGACTATTACGGGGACGTCGCGGTGGGCCTCGGCGGCGAGGACGGAAGGACGGTCGGTTTTTGTGTTTGTGTGCCACTGTACTTGTTTCCCTACGGCTCTCTTGGAGCAGGGTGATTGCGTCATCGGGAGTGACTAGGGTATGCCTTGGTCGGCGAATCTTAGAGATACGCGAGGGTTCGTATTGGGCGGCCGATACGATAAGGGGATTCCTATGTTGGATTGAAATTTCAAAGAAACGCTTGGAGACACGTTTCATGAACTGCTGGATGGTGGGCATCTTGAGATCTACGTGAAGAAGCTCATTTCGAACATAAAAGGGGGCTCCCGTGACTCTACGGAGGAATCGGTTTTGGAGGGTCTGCATCTTGTGGAGGAGGTAGGGCTTTGCATGTGCGAAAACAACGCAGGCGTAGGTCATGATGGGACGGATGACCGCGGTGAAAATACGCAGCTTGCACCTGAGTGATAACTTGCTGCGAGAGCTAAGAATGAAGTGGAGCCTACCTAGAGCGAAAGCGGCGCGCGAACGTGCCTGCTTTATGTGCTCAGCGAAGGAGAGGTGTCTATCGAGGACCACGCCTAAGTATTTGGCTTGCTTTTCCCAAGGAATCGGCTTGCCGTACATGGTAATCGGACGCGGGGAGGGTGGGTTTATCCGCGGTTTAGAAAAGAGGACTGCCTGGCTTTTATCTGGATTGACTTCGATTCTCCATTTCCGGAACCACTTGGCCAGAGTGTTTGCGGAAGTTTGGAGAGTGCGAGCGATGGCATCGGGTTTAAGACCGGTGTAATAGATAGCCGTATCGTCGGCGAATAGGGCTAGCTGGGTATTTTTATGCTTGGGAATATCACTAGTGAATAGCGTGAAAATGAGGGGGGATAGTACGGAGCCTTGAGGAACTCCTGCGCGAATGGGATGGGGGAGGAAAGCTCCCCCTCAATTCGATAACGAAAGGTGCGATTCGATAAAAAGTCCCGTAGGATGAGCACGAGACGGTCAGGCACGCCGAGTTGGTATAGCTTATAGATTAAGCCATTGTGCCAGACTTTGTCGAACGCTTTCGCTATGTCGAAGAATAAGGCTCCCGTTATTGCGCCCCGTTGGAAGCCGGTGCTGACGTGTTCTACGATGCGGTGGACTTGTTGGATACATGAGTGTTCGGTTCTAAATCCGAACTGCTCATTGGGTATTAGACTCTTTGCTTCGGCAAAATCTTTGAGCCGCTTATATATAAGCCTTTCATAGATTTTACCGAGGACGTTGAGTAAGCTAATGGGACGGTAGCTAGACGGGTCAGACTTGGGCTTGCCTGGTTTGGGAATACCTATGACGGTGGCCTGTTTCCAGGTTGTAGGGAACATATTATTGCTCAATGCGCCATTGAAGATGGCAGTCATTAGCACTATAAGCTGGGCGGGGAAAAGTTTGAAAACCCTATTAGTGATGCCGTCGGAGCCAGGGTCTTTTCGCGGTTGGAGACTTTTAATGATATCCTGGACCTCATCAGGAGTGATGGGGGCCAGTGGATTATCGGGATCTTCGACGGGCGGAAGGGAAGTTCTACGTTCGACTTCGGCGTTCACCATATCGAGGTGGGCTTGGTCTACTGGTTGAGAGCTGGGAGAACATTGGGACTCTAGGCTGTCGGCTAGGCATTCTGCTTTTTCAGAGTTATCAAAGGCGACACTCTTATCGGGACGAATGAGAGGAGGCATTGTGGCCTCTTCAGTGGATCGTAACTTCCTATGAAGCTGCCAGAAGGCAAGATGCGTGGGCTCAAGTTCACTCAGCATCTTGTCCCAGCTCGCATTACGCTGCTCGGCAATGCGTTTCCTTACAGCACGCTGTAAGTTGCGCATGTGAGCTTTGTTTGCGGCGCAGGGAAAAGCGCTGTACGCACGGATGGCTGCGTTCTTCTCGGTTATCAGATTCCGTACATCGTCCGGGAGTTTCCAGCGGTGGTCTTCCACTACAGGAACTTCCCTTGAACAATCGTTCAGGACGGATTGTACGTGATCTGTAAGCGAGTCGATCGCCGCCGTCGTGTCAGCGACTGAGACTATGTGGTCTGGAATGGTGTCCAATTGAGGCGACGTGGTGGATTTCAGTTTTTCACTTACTTTCCTCCAGTCGGTGATCAATTGGGTCGGAGGAGGTTGGGTAGGATCATGGTTACCCGAGCGGGAACCTAGGTGTAGGATAACGGGACGGTGATCCGAGTTGAGCTCGTGAAGCGCTTCTATGGAGTGTAAATGGAGGTTTACATTCTTTAGGAGCGCCACATCGAGGACATCGGGGTTATGGTTGGGGTCGTGTGGGTAGTGGGTGGGAGTCATCGGAGCGATGACGTCATAGTTTAGGGTCGCGCCTAGGTTATACACAATTCTGCCTCTGGCATTTGTCGTGTTGCTGTTCCAAGCGGGGTGTTTGACGTTGAGATCGCCCGCTAGTAAGACGGAGTCACTCAGGCCAAAGAGAGTCGTGAGATCGCTGGTGAGCGCGATAGGATCGTCTGAAGCAAGAGACGCGACCGATGGTGGGGGATGGTAGGCAGAGATGATGGTTATCGGAGGATGACCAGTCATGCCTAGTCGACAGGCAGAGTACTCTAGGTGAGAGAGAGGCGCGGGTGGGGTCAAAGGGATGCAGTATAACTCCTTCCTATAATAAATAAGGGTACCGCCGCCGTGGCAGCGTGTGCTGTCATTGCGAACTAGACGGTAATTCGCAATTTTGGGGTCAGCGCGGTGGGGTTTCAAAAGGGTCTCCTGTATAAGGAGGACGTCTAATTGGTGGTCGCGGAGGAATTTAGTAATTTCGGCGCGTTGGTTGAAAATGCCATTGGCGTTGAAAAAACCTAATTTGAGGGATCGAGGCCTAGTGTGGTTTGTGCGTTGGGAATCCATTGGATCAGTCCATCGCATCCATCTGGTCGAGGCCTAGCACGACATCACTGTGTGTGCTGAATATTTGGCAGTACATTGCCGTCGTAATTTTGCCGTTATTCTGCTGCTCGGCAGCCAGAAGGGCATCGCGGAGAGACCTGGCTTGGCGGGTCATAAATATTCTATAGTGGCGCAGTAGAGTCTGGCCGCAAGACTCGCCGTGCGCGGGTGAGGGATTGGGCGGTTGTTTGGCTGCAGGAGCAGCAGTGGTTTGAGGCTCGGGTTGGGGACTGGCTGTGGCCTCTGGAGCCACGGCTATAGGCAGGATCTGCGCTGCGATGGGTATATCCATCAGTGCCTGCAAAGGTTTGGCAGTGGCCAAGGAGGGAAAGGCTTTTTCGTGGTTTAGCCTGTTCCACGGGGATGGTCTCTGAGGAGCGAGACGTTGGGGAATTTGAGAGGAAGGTGCCTCTCTTTGTTGGCGGGTGTTGGCGCGCTTCGCTAATTTAGGAGCGAGTTTGGGGGCTTTGGGACAGCCGCGGTAGTTTGCCGGGTGACCGGTCTGGCCGCAGAGAACGCAGCTGGGTGGTTCCGAACAGAGGGTTCGGTCTTTGGGCCGAGGGCAGTCCGCAGTGCTGTGCTCGCCCAGACACTTGACGCATCTGGGAGTCGCATAGCAGTTGCTCTGCGCATGGCCATACAGTTGGCAACGGTGGCATTGTCCCACTGTTGCGGTTTTGTAGGGCTTTTCAATTGAGATACCGGATAGGGAGCAAATGGACTTAATCTTAAAAATCGGGTGATGACCTTCGGTTGGTTCACAAATGACAAGAACCATGTCGTACAATTCACCGCCTCTCGCTTTATGTAAGCGATGGACGGCGATCACTGGTATACCTTGATCGGCAAGGTCGTCTTTAATATCCTGTACTAGGATTTCTTTAGGGACACGTTTAATAATAACACGAGTGGGCGTGTCCTCGGGGAAGGAGAAAGTGTGAAAGGAAATATTCCTTTCACGGAGGGTGCGATATAGTTCCCTATAGTCATTCGACGTAGGGACGGTGACTTTAATGCCATTTTGGCAGGCACGGGCGTTTGTGTAGTTGATCTTTCGATCAACACACATCTTGGACACATCAGTCCATTTACCCTTGTCCTGGATGTAAAAGGGGGGCGGAGGGCGTTGCTTCCTTTGGGCTGAGGAAGTTTGGGCTATCGGGCTGGGGGGACGACTATTCTGCGCGCGAGCAGAGGTAGTTGGGACGGGGCTAGCGGGTCGAACGGGCGTTTGAGTTGGGGACGGGGGCGACGCGGTGGTCTTTTTGGCCTTGCTGGCCTGGGAGGTTTTCCCTTTCTTCCTCTTGCCACCGGTGACGACTTGAAAGTCGTCTTCCGAGGACGAGGGGCATGATGACAAATCATTGTCAGAGTTGTTATTGGACACTGGTTCGGTGGTGTCCATTTCACGGAATTCAACTGCAGCGCACACCTGCGCGGCGTCCATTGTTTTATGAACAATGGGATTAGTAGGTGGGCCGGAAACAATGGATGATTTCGGGAATTGGGCGGTCGGCACGACATTGTCGGCGGGCGGGAGCGATAGAGGGCTATCTACCTGGAAGTCGTTCGTTGTTCGATGAACAATGGGATCGGAGTTGATAAACACTTCCGTGAATTGACCAACCGGAATGCCTTGATCAGCAAGCGGGGGAGATAATGGGCTGTCAAGTGCGTCACTAAAATCAGCGACGTTGTCTTCGGTAGCCGGAGGACAGTTAGCGATTTCACGCTGGATTATTCCGCCATATTTGGCGGAAATAGCAGGGTTTCCCTTAAGGATTTTTAGCAATATCTCCAAAATATTGGAGTTTGCCATGATTGGCGAATGGATCAAAAATTCAATGGGGAAATTTTGGAGATTTCTCTCCCGCGGGGGACCTATTTAAAGCCTAACTGACCTAACTCCCCGGATGGATGGGTCCGGGGATGTGTAACCCTCCCAGTCGGGTAGAGACTGGGAGGTGAGTACCTAATGGTGAGCCCTAAGCTTGTAACCGGTCGCCAGTCTTATTGTGCGAACCGGGCCCTATTGGGTCTAGTGCGAAGGGGTAGACACACCCAACCGACACTAGGTGTGTAGCTGAAAAGGAAACTCAGTAACTAGGTTTGACTAGGAGATCCCCCAAGGCCAAAACCTAGCACTCGACTCCAATTGACTGCTTCATCCTGAAGGGGATCAGCGGGTGCGTCGGGTCAGCACCCCCTTGGTATTGTTGACACCGTGAGGTTTCCAACCAAGGACCACGAAACTGTGGTTTTACCCTGAAGGGGCCAAACAAAATTGTTTTTGACGATACTCTGTTATAGAAACAAAATATCCTTCACTGCCTTGAAAAAGGCGGTTCCGGATCGGGAGTTGTAGTCGGCGACTACGAATGACGTCACGACGAGCGCGACGAAGCGATGACACAAACACAGAACGATCGGGAGCGCAGAGCGGCACGACCGTCTCGGGCGAGCGTCGGGCAGAGAGTGAGTGTTATGTTTTTAACATGTGTTATTTTTATAGGTACCTAATTATTTAGTTTGTTTTCAGGCATCTACAAAACAATTAGTTAAATTATGGTACAACATGAAAGCAATAGCGAGGGAATCCAAAACAAAAGAAAATATTCGCCACTTAACTGGTGGCGGGCCATCTGTCATGGACATGGATCCTATTGATGCCAAGGTGATGGACATAGATAAAAATATATTGACTAATGTTGAGGTGGATATCGATTGTGATGTTGATGATAAGAGATTATCCTTTATATTACTTTATCATACTAACGTAGTCACAATGTTTTTGTTGCAATTATATCGCCGTCCCCACCGAATAAAATCGTAATCGAAAAAACCAAATTGTTCAGGAGAATTAAAAAACCGTTTTTTAACAATAACTTCGTAGTACGTTTACGTAACAAGATAGTTTAAATACTAAAAAATATGCTATTCTTTTTTTTAAATAATGTATAATTAAAATAATAAAACCTTGTGAATAAAATTAAAGTTATGACTAAAAATGCATATAATCATAATAGGAAACACAATTTTGAACGGTAAAGCAACAATACCATTTTATTCGCGGGAACTGTCTATAACGACCTAATAGTCGATCGCGATCTTATTACCTGCAGAAAACCGATGTTTACTGTATCGGTAATGCAATGTTGCGATATTATTCGGTGCCTAATGAAACTATAGCAATTACAGAAAAATTGCATTACGTTAGTTTTCCATGGCAAGAAGAATTAGTTCGGTAAATGTAAAAACCTAATACAGTTTATTATACCTTACCGCAAATGCGAACTTATAGAAACAAAATATAAAAAAACACTGTTTTTATAATTTGTTAATAGGTATTTAATAAAAACAAGCAAACATAGATCAACACGGACACGATTTAAAATTATCAAGAATAACAGATACAACAGACACACATTTATATTAGTTATTTTCTAAGTCTGACCCATCGAGCTCATCTGGGTTTTGCTGTTGAGGGTTCTCACTGCATATAAGAGACTCATAAAAGCCATGATAGTGTTTGGGTATCGCTTCACTGGCACACAACCCAAGCAAATCATCAAGCAGTGGTTTATTTATAGCAAGCGGTTGATTATAAATCGGTTTTAAAATCTCCCCTTCAGTACTTATTGTCTCAGAATTTTTGGCACGCCGCCCACGTTTTGGTTTAGTAATATCCTGTTCAGTGTCTAACTCAAAACATTCATCCTCGAAATCATACTTCAAAAGCAAAACATGAGGTCTAACAAAGGTCATTTGAACTTCCATTACCTTGGACCAAGAAATTTTTCTGCCTTTGGTATCCTTTAGCCAGTTTTTCCCTGAAATAAGACTTTTCAAATTGTAAAAGTCACTTTGCTCCATCTCTTTTAAATTATATTTCTTACCTGTTACCTTAGCATTTAATATAACGCTGTAGACTTGGTCGGGAGTATATAATACCTTATTCTTCAGTGTCCGTTCAACACATGAGTGCATGCTATCACCCTCACTCTGACTATAGCCAGTCTCAAAGAAACGGTGTGTTATGCTTTCTAGTCCGTACGTTTTTAAGGCGTAGAGAAACATGGCAAAAATAAATCTATTTTTATTTTGTCCAGCGCAGCCATCAGAGTAAAATGATATATTTCTGATACCTTTTATAGCTTCTTGCTGTATAAATTGCAATAAGCAACTTCCTATTTCTACCTACCCTCTTTTTGCGACAGAGAGGTGCCAAACATAGCAGTATCCTGTTTTATTTACAGTGTCGAACACTGTGAAATTATAAGGTATTATAGGGTATTTTCGCTTGTAGTGGAAAATACCTACTTCAGATTGAGGCACGCTGAGGACTTTTTCCAGATCAAAAACTGCTATAGTGGTATGTGTTGAGTCTACCGCAGCTTTTTCTTCTGTTTTTATTTCCCGCACTCTATTCTTCTTCTTTAAATGTGCCCTGTAATTTTCCTCCAAAGAAGTTTTTTTTGTTTCTTCAGCTTGTTCGTACAGAGAGCAAATTGCACATAAATCTTTTTTCGGTTTGAAAAATGAGTAGTTGTACTCTGTGTTAAAAATTGATTCATATTGCCGCTTCGTAGCCATGTATTGCGCTGATTTATCTTGATGCGCAAACCAAGATTTGTACAATCGATACATTTTTGAAATGTTAAGCTGCTCTGATAAATATTGTCGGCTTGAATCCTTCCTCACATAGTGGGACTCTACAGCAGGAAACAGATTAATATGTTCTATGATGGATTCCTTTGTAGTAATATGTATCTTGTGAGGCCTATTCAAATGTGTTCCTCTACCGTCCGTCAAACTTTTGTCGGCTTTGATTTTTTCTATTGCTGTGTAAACAACTTGTTCTGATATCCTTAAAGTGTTTAGGAACTAAACTTTGCATACTGGAATGTCACACCCATTCAAAGGGAAACTATATTTTAGTGTTAGTGTCCTATTATTTTTTCGGTCCAATGTTAGTCTTTTTATGGGGTTTGAAATTATGCGTCTAGAAATATATTGCCACTGCAATTCGTGACATTGAAGTTTGTAAAATATATTGTGTAAGCTTTCTCTCTGCTGACTTGTAAATTTTTCGCTGCATTTCTTTTTACATTTACAAACTGGACCAACCGTCTTTGCTGGATAGCATTTTTTAGAACGACATCCTTCATAAGCTTCTCCGGAGTCTTTTAGTTTTTTGTTTTTATTATCCTTCCATTCATCATTGTTACATTTTCGTTTTCTGCTTAATTTCGGCTGATTTTCTAAAGTTGAAACCTCTCTTTGTTCAATCATACAAGACTCTGTTTCTATTTGTATTTTATCATGCATTATGATTGGAGATGATAATTGAGAAGATTGGATTACTTCTGAGTCATCTAACTGCTCTTTGTTGTTTAACTCTACCTGATTATTGTTTTCGTGTACATCATTACTACTTCTTATTAAACTCACTGTTTCATCCAGTTCATCAGTACAAGCGTTTGTATTTTCCTCACCACTTAGAACTGAGACTACTGTCTGATCATTAGGTTTTAAAGTCACGTCTTGATTGTCAATAGGAGAAGAAATCCTATAGTGCTGCCTTTTTAGGTATTTTGTATCAAGAAGGAGATCTTGAACTATGTGTGCGTTACTGTTTATATCTTCAAGTGAGGGAGGAACATCATTATGAGTCCTGACTATATTATTAACCATTTTATAAATAGCTGAAGGTGATGCTACAAAATCCACATTATCTAGCATAAAAGATAATCCAGAAATTGCAGAAGGACTACGTATATTACTTGAATGGATCATCTTATCTATGACAGTTGAATCTCCTCCAATACTGGAAGTGTAGCTTGAAGTATCGGTTTCAGTCCTGCGGTAAGGACTTGGTATATACTCCGAGGCATCTGGTGAAAAATCTTCATTGTCGTTATCACGCTCATTGTAATTTTTATTTGATCTATTATCTAGGATTTAAAAAAAATAACATGATATTAAACAAGAAAATAAATAATGTATTGTATGTTCAAGGTAACATGTAAAAAGTAGACAGAAAATTAGTTACCTCGCAGTTCGTACTTTCTTTTTAAATTCTCATTACTACTTGTTGTTGCAGTTTCGATGGCCAATGCTTCTTTTGTTGGCTCACGATTCCAAAAAGAATCATCTAAAAGTATATAATATTATTTTATAACTTAACCTTACAGTATAATTTTAATTAACCCTTTGTAAATCTAAAAAGAACACAGTATTTTTATTATAATCCTTGATATTTTCATGACTATAGACTAAACATAACAATTGAAAACAACCACTTTCCACATATGGGAAGCCTTTCTGAAAATCATGTTAAATGTACCTACCTGCAGTGGCTGTCGAATTTTGAGAATCCTCTGTATTTGACCTCAGGAGTAATAATATCTGTTCTGTGTTCAGGTCTCTTGCAGTCAAACTCCTTGTATCGACTTTATCGGCCCTTGTTTCTTCATGCTTTTGAGCAGGTGAATCATTTTCTGTTAGATGTTGGTATAGTATGTATTTAAGTAAGTAGAATAAGAAAAAATAATACTAGAAAAATATTTCATTACAGCCTACTAAAGTGAGATTCTTAGACCGGACTTTGACTTTGCTAAGAAAAGTGAGCGTTTCATACTAATGTGAACCTTATATATATTTATGTCTTATGTCTTATGTCTTACGCAGCAACATAAACTCACGCCTTTTCCCATGAAGTTGTGCAGAAACTACAGAACGCCACCTGCTACGATCCTTACATACCCCTTTTGCTTCATCCACGTTCATACATGCGCGCCGGTTGCGAGTCTAAGTAAAATCTAAGTGCGGTCTTTGAATCTCGCCTTTTGCTCCCAATCCCTGAAGCCCGCAAATACTCCTAACGCTGTATAAATCATCTAGTACGTATTTATTGAAGGGCCTTAGTTTAGGTAGGTAGGTACTTACCTTGTTCGGAGTCGCTCAGTTGTAACAAATTCAGCTTTCTTTTAACTAGAGGATTTTTTAAAACGCATTTCTTCATTTTCCTATATTTTGTACACAGCACTAATAAACTTCGTTAAACCGTCTGAATCTAGAAAGAGATAGATACGTGAAACCGAACAGAGAGTAGAATTTTATCACCAACTAAGTAGTCAATCATGCGCGCACGCTCCACGTGGAATGAAAACAAAAACGCGCGCGTTCAATTGTAGGTAAACAAACATCGCCTGATTTTTGGCACGCGCCGGGGGCGGGGCAATAGACTATCCCTTTCCCTTTTTTACATGTTGACAAAATAAGAGCGAAGTTCAATACTTGCCAAAATAATGTATCGGTACACGGTAATATGTTATTACATGTCGAAATCATCGCGACCTGTTATCGTAAAATAGATTACGATTTTTTGGTGAAAATACAGAATACAGTATTCAGTGCAACCATTCTTGACTTCTATAAAGACATATACAATAGACAAATAACTTTACTAGAAAAGCAATTTGAAACTTTCCATGGAATAAAATGGTAATATACATTACCGAAATTCGGATTTATTTTTTTACTCGAATAAGATTGTAATAGCTGTGTACTGGAAAAAAAATTGTGAACTTGTAGTCAGTATTAATGTGTTGCAAGGATATTCGAGGAAAAAATATGTTTTCATTTATAGGCTTACAGTACAGCTAAATCCATTACAAAATGTCTAACTCGGAAAGTACTCGTACGAATTAGCTGAGAAAAATTCACAAGGTGTAGTCGAACCACTAGAATAATTATTTTAAATAAAAGCACTTTTATCGTAATAGTCGATTACGGTTTTATTCGGTGGGGACAGCGATATCTAGGTTATCGAGTGGTCTATACTGTGTCCCTTTGACACAGTATAAACTACTCGATAACCTAGATCCAACCATTTAGTACAAAGATGTGGCCATGAATTATATTTTTAATGTTTCTTACCAAACCAAATTTAGAAAAATAAATAAATAAGAAAACCGAACTGAAATTTTGGTGTCAGTCTGTCTCTCACACCTAAGTTTGGACAAGTAGTTTGTTGCATTTTGATATTTTCATTTTTAACTAAATTTTATCAAAAGGTCCTGACGTTTGAGCTTGAAGAAGTAACAAACATACACACACTCACAAACTTTCACCTTTATAATATTCTGTAAGTACATGTTTTTGTAACCTTATTTTTTTTATAATGTGAAACTTATTTTTAATTTCAGGAAGTGTACTCATATTAGGAGACAGTAACAATGAAGCATGGTGTAAAACAAGAGATATAACTATGCAAGTCACACAAACGGAGATGAAAGAAGAAAAAAATAACATGGAGCATAAAACTCTCATCAAAAAGAGTTATGAATATAACATTAAGTGATTAAAACTAACAAAATAGATGCGTTGAAATGTAAAATATTGGAGGAAGAATTAGAATTTAAACAAAAGCTACATGAAGAAGAGCTTAAAACTAAAGTTTTGGAGAGGGAACACAAAGAACGTTTATATAAATTAGAATTAGAAATAAAGTTAAAAGAATTAAGTAATAATAATAAGTAAAATACTCTTTTAATTTTATATAAGTATTTATTTCTTCAAAATGTATAATACCGAGAAATTATGTTTGCTCGAAGTACCAAACCATCGCTGGTACTTGTTGTGCTCATACTAAATGGCTGAGAATTATTGTTATAAATAACGTTCACCATGTCATCGTGATCATCAAAAATATCATTTACTTCCACTGCAATGTTATGTAGCACTGCACAAGCCACTATGACATTAGCTATTGTTGTCAGTTTAGTTGCCAAGCCATTTTGTAAGCATGGGAACCGTCTTTTCCACACTCCAAATAAACGTTCCACTGTATTTCTGGATTTTATTTGCACCTTATTATATCTTTCCTCTTGTGGAGTTGCGGGATTTGAAATTGGAGTCAATAAATGTCTGAAATAAAGAATGCTTCATTGTAAATAATGTTTTTGTTCTAGTAGGGATTCATAAACATTCGATATTAAAATAATTTACAATAGTTTAAATACGTTCAATTTGTATCTATGTGTTTATAATGATGTAATTACATAAATTACCTAGTGCAAGGATATCCTCCATCTGCAAGTAATATCCCATCAATTTCGTTATTGCATAGCCTCATATTTATACGTGAATTCCTAAAGATTCGGCTATCATGAGTACTGCCTGCCCAGCGCACAACTATATCATATATCATTAAATTAGGACCACCAACTACTTGGACATTTAATGAAAAATAGCCTTTTCTGTTCCGGTATTGTTCTGTATGCACAATACCTCTAGGTTTAGTGATTTTGATATGGGTGCAATCGATTGCCCCAACAATATTTTTCAGCCCAGGTGCTCTTCCTACACATCCAAGGTTTTCGAAGTCATTCTTGGTTTTTCTTAAATGTACTGGAAACTTAATGAAATCGTGCATTAGCAAGGCCAGTTTACGAGTAACTCTCTTCACTATTTGACACACTGTCGATTGTAAAATATGCATGATGTCTCCACATACAATCTGGAAGCTACCAGTGGCATAAAAACGTAAGGCCGTTAGTAACTGGCACAGTGGACATCCTTGGTAAAATCACATTAATCACAACACTTTTGGAAAATCGAAATTTCTTTTTAAAACTGTCTTCTGTATAATCATGAAATGGATCCACATCACGAAAGTACAATTTGCGATTTCTAGGCTCGGCAACTTCAATCTCCGGTAGTATATCGTTATCGATATCATCTATAACACCAAAAGTCGCTTCAATGCTTTCCACTGCTAATTAAATCTGCAAAATGCTAGAGTTCTTAATGCTTAAGTAAAGAAAATGACTATTACTTGGCTAAGAATTCTAACTTTTGACAGTTCTAATTTGAAGCAATTACTAAACTGTAGAATAAAAATCGTTACTTGAGTGATTACTTTTACTCAAGTAATTACTTTTACTTGTCTTTAATATACGAGTGTAAGTGCGCAGTACATTGTTAAAAACGTGTTTGACAGTGTTATGGACGAAACGGAGTGTTTAGTTAAGAAAATATCAAAATCTTCAACAGATGATTGTAACTGTGATTTTTTAAAAATTGTAAATATTTATGTAAGTATATTCTATAGGATAGGATTAGGTTATGAATTATGATTGATAAAAATATGTAATGAAATAAAATAAAAGATTTGAACGTACATAATATGTTTTATTTTCATTAAAGATAAAATACACATTTAAGGACACATTTAAGAACCCTCTAAATTTTTTTTTAAACACAATTCATTTTTTAGAGCACACTGCTTTAAATGTTTACTACAGTTTAAGTTAACACTTCCATTATAGCGGTATTTCTGATGCAAGACGGAGAAATTAGGACACAATTTTTCATCAAGTTCTGTAACATTACAACTAAAGCAAAGATCCTTTATTCACAGCACCATCTCGAAACCTTTGACTATAATATTTTATTTTTATATGGAACGATCATTCTATGAAATTCTCTGTAATCAATGTATCCTTCATTCCAATAAATACTTCTGTTTTGTTCTATCCATTTGAGTTGCATCTTTTCATCGTTTGTTAAATATCTAAACGAGTATGGAGGTTTCACCAAAAACGTTTGTGTATAGTCATGTGTAGCTAAAGCTAATTCTTTTAAAATAAATTTGTTGTACATGTCCTTAAATCCTTGAACGTCTAATATCACAGTATCTTTCGTAAAACGTTTGCAATAAGGTTCTTGAACGTATTGGTTGAACACAATCTCTGATTCAGACATCCGGAACAACAATAGAGTACTACATCGACTGTAAAGTATACAAAAACTGAGGACGCGCGCCTCACCGACTCGTTGGAGCTGTGGAAAAAGGCGTTGGTCCGCATCAAGGTCCAGACCGACGTTAATTCTACACAATGGCGTAAACTACAAGAGTTTATTATATCGACTGATGCTTTATTTCCCGAACCACCAACATATTACGAAAAATAATACATTGTTAATCATTATTATAAAACATATGTTATTGTAATCTGTGCTCACTAAAAATAATTGAATCTCATTAGCATTAGTGTTTCATTCAACCTACATACATGTACCTTCTACTATTGTGATAAGGTTGAAAATCTATTAAAGAAAGATTCAAAGCGATGGTGAAATCCGTTCGCCGAGCGATCTGTGGGACAGGATGCTAAGAACTCGAACGAACGAACAAATGAACGAGTCGAGTCGAATACCGATTATTGGGCGTTCTAGACCATTGTCGGCAGCGAGGCGTACTCGCCGAGCGATTTGCCGAAAGTGGCCTAGAATGCCCAATAATATACTACTCCCAACTGCTTACACTGCGCAAAACTATATATACCTATATAAAATATAGCTAAACTATATCCTACTAATATTATAAACGCGAAAGTTTGGATATATGAATATTATAACTCTCACGCAAAAACTACTGAATACATTTCGATGAAACTTGGACACGGGTAGACCATATCCTGGAATAGCACATAGGATATTTTTTTATCCCGGCAGTATATTCCCTTGGGAAGCTTTTCTACTATCACTTGAGTGAAGCCACAAGCGGCAGCAAATGCATAATATAAAAATATACATTTAACTGTGAAATAACAAGTTTTCGTCTTCATTTGCGTGTATATATTATATATTGAGTCCTTACATATGAAATTGGCTCACCTTCAATGCAACCACGTCAGGATTATGTAAGTAGTAGTTAGTAGTTCTCTTCAATTTACCTGAAAAAAAAAAATGGTGAGCACTTAGTAACATTCTAGAATTCAGGGTGATTTATTATTATTAGACATTGATACCCATCACTTCTGTCAAATTTATGCAAGTAAATAAATTTACAATGCCAAATTTCTTTTTTATAGCCTGTGCCAACATAAAAATAAGTTTAAAATGAACCCTCAAAGAAATATAGAATTAAATCTATTTCATATGTCAAGATATTTTATTGAACAGTGAATTGGATATCCAATTGGAGTTGTTTCATGAGTTCCTCACTGTAACTCTAAAGAGCATAACAATGTTACGCATTGGCAAAGAAGTCATGAGTTTGGATGTTGGTAGAGCATGTTGATCAGACAATCCAGATGTCAATGGTAAATGTGTGTTGTTAGTCGATGTTGATGGTAGTCTGTTACATGTTGATGGTTGAGCAGTTGATGCGCATGATGTTGATGGTTGAGCAGTTGATGCGTATGATCTTGATGGTTGAGCAGTTGATGCGCGTGATGTTGATGGTTGAGCAGTTGATGTGGACAGTTGAGCTTGTGAATATTCCTGGTTGGATATTTCTTGCAAAGGAGTTCTTGTTATATAACTTCGAAAACCTGTAATGTAAGGAATAAAGATCACCTTAGTTCCTTATGTACAACAACAACATACAATCATGCCTGTATTTTCTATAAGTACAGTATATAAGTAGTAGTAGTTTTCTATTGAGGTTTTACTCAATAATTTATTGTATTCCATATTATGTACATAGATGGTATAAACTATTGTCAAGATCAATATGGACCCTGTCGGGCACAGCAAAGTTAGGAGAGAGGATTTTATTTCAAGTAACTACAATATTTTTCATGTAAATGAGCCTATGGTTAGGTATGGTGTGTAGTCTAAATAAATAGGCAAACTCACGTTCGAAAGGATGTATAATTGTCCTTAAATCCTTACACCATAACAAAGGTTCAGAAGGCACAATAGGGAAGTGTTCACAAGCACAAGCAAAAGCACAGTACATAAGTAGTAGCGGAAGGACGAAGGTAGAAGAGTTATAGACGGATAAGTATAGTTTAAAGTAACATACAATAAGTAAAGCGAAATCGCGATAGGTAAGTACTGAGTGTTTATAATATTTAGGCGGCAAGCGCGCGCTCCGCGTCGAGGTGTAATCCTGACTGGTTTGACCTTGCGCGGTGAAAGGCATGCGTCCGCGTACCGAAGCCGGCTGTATATTCATAGTTGTACGAATATCGGTGATTAGTGACGACGGTCCGGTCGATAGTTTAATGACCATCGACTACCGATGGTAAATTTATCGACCAACTGGTAAGAATAGAATAGAATAGAATTTTATTTTGCAAATATGGGTAGTACATATACAAGTTGAAAGTGTTTATACATCAGCTCAGCCATATTTCGCCATTCAGCATGCAAATATTAAATTATTATTATTAATTTTAAATTATAAATTTCATTACATTTTTATTAATTTAATCTCACTATTATTAATTTCATCACATTATTATTATTACATTATTATTAATTGTATCACATTATATCTTAAGCACATTATATTAATTTTATCACATTATTATGACTTCCTTTACGGAAGTACTAGGTATTTTTAAAAAAATTGTCAGTTAGAAACTCAGTTACACTGTAATATGCTTTTTCTGCTAATAATTTTCGCAGTCTACTCTTAAACTGCACCGCGTTTAACTCTTTCCAAGCACTTGGTAGGTTATTATATATATTTGGTGCCATGCAATAAACACTTTTGCGCATCAGGGTGGTTTGACACTTTACTTGACATAATTTCGTATTGTCACGCCTATTTCTTGGAAATATATCTGCCATACGTTCAAAACGACTTGGATTCTGCTTAACAAACATAGCTACTTCGAAAATATAAATACAAGGGAGTGTCAACATATTGTACTGCTTAAAATATGGCTTGCAACTGTCAGTAGTTTTTAGTCTGAACATTGATCGGAGACATCCTTTTTGAGCCTTAAATGCTGTCTCTTTATCAGTTGAGTTCGCCCAGAAAATGACGCCGTAGCGCATGTAAGACTCAACTATACCGTAATAAGCCGCAAGAAGTGTTTTAATATCGACAATGGAAGATAACCTGTATAAAACATATGCAGATGAACTTAATTTTTTACACAAAACGTTTATGTGCGCTTTCCAGTTTAAACTGTAATCTATTTGTAGTCCTAAAAATTTTGTCACACATACTTCGTCAATATTGTGTGTTTTGTATTGTATGTGAAGGTTAGGTATACTAGGCATACGTTGTCTAAAGTGCATTCTTTTCGTCTTACTTAAATTTATATTCAAATTATTTTTGTCTAGCCATTTAATTATAGAGTCAAGAGAATTATTTATATCATTTTCATATGTCAGTTCGTTTTTACAAGGAATCGTAATGGTGTTGTCATCTGCAAACATCGTTAAAGGGTGGTCAATGGACATGGGCATGTCATTTACATATATTATAAATATAAACGGTCCTAAAACGCTTCCTTGTGGTACACCGAATGCAATTTTACGTTCTCGTGATCGTGATATCTCTTCATGTTTATTAATGACATTAATGCGACTAATTTCGGTCATTTGTGTTCTGTTTTCTAAATATGATTGTATAAGTTTGAGCACGTTACCTCTTATGCCGTAGGCTTCTAATTTATTTAATAATGTATTATAATGGACATAATCAAATGCCTGAGTCATATCACAAAATATGGCACATATAGGGGATCGCTTATCCATGTTACTAATAATCAAATACAAAAATCATAAATTGCCATATTGATGGTTCTGTTCTGCCTAAATCCTTTTTGTTCTTCACATAATGTTCTGTCCAACGTGAAACCGAACGCACCCTTTGGTTGGCAACATTATTCTATTGTCTATAACTTTTTTCACTTTGACGTTTCCGTTCCTTGTAAAACTAACCGCCGTGTTTGTTGAGATCGATTCATTGATTGAAATTAAAAATCCTGTGGAATCTACGCGGTTAAAAGATAATTTGGTCCCGATTAGTGATCGATTGGAATTTGTAATCCCCATTTGATGAAAAACCTGGGATATTTTGGAACATAACGCCGTATTGTCGCCAGACCGCATGGCCCGCGAGTTTGTTGAAAGTTATAGTGAGTTGGTGATAAATAGCTGCTCCAATCTGGTGCGAAGTTTGTACTGCATCCCGGCCCGGACGACACATTGAAGCTTGCGTCTTTTGTGACCGCCGTGACACCACTTTCACATCATTACACAATCATACACACTAACACATACCGCACGGACGTGATCAAAACAGATCCTCGCTTGGCGTCTACAGCTCAGGTAAGTCTAGGCTATAAGTGTACCTATTTATTAGTATTACGTATTGGTAGGGCCCAAGAGCCTACATTGAGTTTGTAAGCAACGTTTAGAGCTCCACGAACCGTGGACAGTTCAGCATACCAGTATCGTTGCGCTGGCTTGGTACTGAACACATAATATATTATTTTTTTCAATGTAATTACATAACTCCCTATAGATGTTTTTCTCAAACACCTTTGAAATTACTGAAATTAGTGAAATTGGTCTATAAATTTCCATTAACTCCTTGTCTTCTTTCTTAAATAATGGTTTAATAATAGATAACTTTAATGCTTCTGGATATACACCCGTACATATACTCAGGTTGATTATGTGACTTAAATGACTGCATATCTCAACTGACACTGACTTTAGTACCTTAGTGGCAATACCATCAAAACCCACACTACTAGTGTTTTTTAAGGACATTATTATTTTATATATATCATGGGGTGTGCTAGGCGCCATAAACATTGATTTAGGGCTTCTGGATGACATAAATGTCTTTGGATTACTTCCAGCATCTATTTTTGGATGTATTTTATCTATAAAAAGTCATTTAAAGCATTAGCAATGTCCAAAGGTTTGTGTATTGTTCGATTACCGACTTTTAATTTTTCAATTTGCTGTTTGGGGATATTACTTTTTGACTGATTAATTACTTGCCATGTGGTCTTAGATTTATTCTTTGATTGTTGTATTTTGTAATTATTCTGTGCTTTTTGTGTAAGATTTATGATTTTAGTATATAGTTTAGAATAAGTAGCAAATTTCTTTTTATTTTCGTGGTTAGGATTTAATCTTAATTGCCATAAGAGTTTTTTTTTCTTACTACACATTTTAACGCCATTTGATATCCATTTAGGTTTATTTAATGCGTTGATTTTAATTTTCCTATACGGGAAGCATAAGTCGTAGAACAGTTTAAATATGGTGATAAATGCATTATAAGCTACATTAGGATCCTCAGTAAGATAGATGTCTGAAAACTTGAAACTGTTTACACAATTTTTAAATTTAACTATATTCTCGTCGCTATAGTCCCTTCTAGTTATATACCAGTATTTGATTCTACATACGGAGGGTACTGGACATTGAAGTAGCTGTGCTGTATGGTCTGATAATGCAAACTCCAAAATAAGGAAGTACATATGTATGGATGTTAGTGTTCAGTGATTGTGTGTTTATATTTAATTAAATATATAAATTGTATTGTTATTGTGTTGATTTGTGTATATTAATTTAAGTTTAAGATATAGATAAATATATGTAAATAATTTAAATAAATTGTAAAGTTGCCTACACCACCCCCCCCCCCCCCTCCAGAGACCGTCAAGGGCGATAGAAGTCAGTAAATTTAACTCGCCTCCCAGAATGTGTTGTGTAACTTGGCGGCACTTCCAGAGCAGATAAAATGAAGGTAGGCTTTAGTCGGTCAATGGACACTGTCACTTCCTTGTTTCTAACAAGTATTTTAAATTTCTTGTCCCCGCGTGTGATAACTTTATATGGCCCAGAATAAGCAGGCTGGAGAGCCCCTCGTAATGCGTCTTCACGGAGGAAAACGTGATCGCAAGTTTCTATATCTTTATAAACGAACACTTTGGGCTTGCAGTGGCGGGAAGCTGGTACGGGTCGTAGTTTCTCGGCGAAGTTTCTGAGCCTTGCAGTAAATTCAGCTGTGTCTACTGTACCGTTGACCGTTGGCTCAAAAAATTCTCCGGGCAACCTTAGCGGCTCCCCGTGCAGCAGTTCCGCAGAAGAGGCTTGGAGGTCTTCCTTAAAGGCAGATCTTACGCCTAATAAGCTGACGGTGGAATCGTTCAACCAAGCCATTGCATGTCGGATGGCAGGCTGTCGTCCGCTTATGTTCGAATCCGGCTATCTTCGACAGACATTGAAACAAGGCCGATTCGAACTGACGACCACGGTCAGTTACTATATCTGTCGGGCAACCAAACCGAGATATCCAAATGGACAGCAAAGCCTTGGCCACCGTTTCCGCTGTAATATCTTGTATCGGTACTGCCTCTGGCCACCGTGTAAATCTATCCATGGCCGTTAAGCAGTACCGATAACCTTGGGAAAGTGGGAGAGGACCCACCACTTCTTCACATAGTAGTTCTTTTCAATGAAGTTTCCTAGCGCGTTCTTCCTTACGCCTGCGGAACTTGTTGAACTAAAGTGTGAGTCTCGAATTGGGGATAATCTGCATGGAGTACAGCAGCAAAAACTCCTTCCATTTGAAAATGATTATTAAGGGTGGCGCCCCATCCGCCTGGACCTTATCCAGCTGCCGTTAAACAGCAGTACCCTCTCGCCATCTGGTTCCCAATACCAGTTCTTCGGCGGTGAAAACATTCGATATGTGCCTGGTTAGCTGTAGCTGAACCTTGGGCTCCGAAGCTATGAACTGACACATTACTGGCATATAATGCAACTTGTGCATCGTTGTGTTTCAACAAAAGTTAAATTGACTGATGATACTTTATGAACTATTTTCTCTAGAATATTAAAACCATTTGGGTTCCGGTTTCTTCTCAACTCAACCATTTTAAATCGGTCTTTCATTTTAGCTAGAACTGTGTAAACTCTACTCTGTAGTAACGAAGAATAACTATATCTTCCTTCTAGTGTATCGTCATTCGGAAACACGATTCCTGCAAGTCTTGATTGTGCTCCTAGGTTATTTATATCGGTTGGCTCAAATCCTAGTAAGTTAGAATTCGGCACAAGCTGTCCAGGAATAAGAGCTTCAGGTAGTGGCTGGTAGTCAGGTTGATTAGCTGCTGAGGCTTCAACTCTTCTCGAAGTGACTAAGGACGATATATAACATTCGTAGACATTATGGTTATCGGCGTTGATGACGCCAAATGAACCGCTTGGTTGTTGAACACCTGCTACTGCAATTGGTCCCTGTGGTATGACTATTTGTGGAAGATTTAGTCGTAATTCCTTACCATCTTGTGTTATGACGCTTGAAACGTGAGAAATGTAATCTACGATACATTGCGGTAATACTTGATAATCGGGCAAAACTTCCCGTGCGTCGGTCCGTAGATTAAGGACGTTCTGGCCGGCTTACCTGGCCTGTTCTAGAATTTCAATATTAAGATGAGTCGCCATAGCATGTGTGTACATGGATAGGGTTAGGCGGTCATGCAGTCTGGGATCAATACCGCGCATCATTTCGTAGGACTCATTAATTAAAGGGATAAAGCCCGAGAATTCGAAGTTCTGACAATAGACCCCCTGCATTGCAACTAATGATGAGTGAGGGCCCATGTCATAAAGAGGTTCATCCCGCAGGGTATCCTCAACTGTACTTGGCTTTACATCTTGAAGAGGGCGTGTTTCTTGAATTTTCTTTCCTCTTCCCCTTTGTTGTTTAAAGCCCTTGTGAACGGTTAGTTGGTTGCCGGTTTACTTCACGACTTGGATCGTAGGGCTGTGGCTCGTAGCTCCAATAGGCCATTTGCTGCTGTTCGTTAAAAAGTTGGTAGGCTTGTTGGGCATCGCGAGTCGCTCGGCGGTTACCATCGGAAAACTGGCCTCTGCCACGCGGAGCTCCGCGGTTTTGGTTCTGATTCATCTTCTTTGAAGGTATTAATCCTGACTGGTTTGACCTTGCGCGGTGAAAGATATGCGTCCGCGCACCGAAGCCGGCTGTATATTCATAGTTGTATGAATATCGGTGATCAGTGACGACGATCCGGTCGATAGTTTAATGACCATCGACTATCGATGGTAAATTTATCGACCAACTGGTAAGGAAGTATGTATGTATGTTAGTGCTCAGTGATTGTGTGTTTATATTTAATTAAATATATAAATTGTATTGTTATTTATTGTGTTAATATTATTGTGTTAATTTGTGTATATTAGTTTTAAGTTTAAGATATAGATAAATATATGTAAATAATTTAAATAAATTTTAAAGTTGCACTTATAAGCCAATGACCTTAAAGATCATACAATATAAGTAAACCTCCCAATACTAGTGACCACCTTACTAATGCAAGGTCAACATATACTGGAATTATATCTTACAAAATGTTAATTATTATGTATAATAACATCTTAAATGACCTACTATATTTTAAAAATTACATATGAACGCAAAGCTAATGCACATATAAAACCAACAAAGTTATATACACTTATTTTTAATATTATTTCATTTGTTTAGATACCTAACTAAATGTAATCTCTACACACTTATATGAGATGACTTTTTAAAAATACGTTTTATAGTATGGATATACCTAAATAAAAAGGTAAAAATCAACTAGGTACCTATTTACCATATAATTTTAGAAAATTGATTATGTTTTATGTAATAAAACATAAGCACCTATTTCACGTTTTTCAAAAACACATAACTCGTAACCCTATAGCAAGAGCGGCCTGTTCAAAGGTGCATAGCGGGCATAATAAAAGAGATTCTCGGTGCATGTACTTAAGGTGCATTTTGATTCGTTACGTGCGCGACAGGGACTTGTAGGCAAATAAATTGAAGGTCATGTCCGTGTCATGCATGCAACGTATTATGAACATTAGGAGCATTGTTAGTAGGTTTATATTCACATGTTTTCTTTCGAAGAGTGAAATTTCTGTACTTGTACTATTACTTATTCTGTGCCAGTAGGCTGATACTTAAAATTCCTCACAAAGTAACCCAATAATACTTGTGCTCAACCTGGGAATCTCACACAAGAATGAGGCAGTTTATTTACCTTGTGTTGTAATGACTATTTGAGATTAAAAAGAATATTATTATTACCTCGTAAGTTTAATGAAGGTACTGCATATGGGCCGAGTCTCTTACTCCAGGTGCGATCCCTTTCATCAAAGTGTGCATGGCATAGTCGATAATAGTCAAATATAATTTGATATTTTATTAATAAAAGATCACCACCAATAGCATTAATCCATTATTTTATTTTTAAATCTGTTTGGTTCCTTGTTTGGCTTAGGAAATAAGTGCAGGATAACATTATCAGCCCCTGTAAAGTGAAAAGAATTGTCAGTTATTATAATAGCCAGACTTTAAAATAATCAAAGGTATGTGACGCATGTCTAATAACAAAGTTGGGCTAAACTGTACTATACAGGATAATGAGTTGGAAGCTCATAATTTTTTGTTAAAAATGTTTATGTCTAAGAAGTGACTATGCAGTCTCAATATTAGGGAAAGTATAGTTATTTAGGAAAAAAAAATTACAATTGTTATTATCTCTTATCAATTGGTCCCATAAAAACATTATCATGATATGATGATGAACTTTAGAGA
The DNA here is from genome assembly GCA_943138885.2 of Tholera decimalis. Lineage (NCBI taxonomy): Eukaryota > Metazoa > Arthropoda > Insecta > Lepidoptera > Noctuidae > Tholera > Tholera decimalis. The sequence goes on from OW964551.2 coordinate 15,297,324, forward strand.
TATAGAACGGAACTCCTCATATAATTATAACAGAACTGATGTAACAAGTAAAAGGACTACTGGTAGGTTCAGTTAGTTACAAAATAAATTGTGTCTAAGCCCTGTAGATCCCTTTAAGGTAAATAGAATGGGAAATAAAAAACGTTGAAAAAATGTGACGTTTGTCATTTACCCCTGTCTTGTATGTATATGACGGAGAGACAGCGTCGTCGAGTGGGCTACGTTATGTATTTCGGCGCACGATACACTTATGTGTTTCGGCGCACTAAACATTTAGCGTAATCAGAAAATTACAATTTTATGTACACGCTTGCGCGTAAACTTTGATGCAAAATAATATTTCAGGGAGTATTTGACCCCTGAATCAAAATAAAATGAATAAGACTCACCAGGGTTCATCATCTCAATATTTCAGTGTTGACGGCCACTTAATCCGTACGGCTTCTATCCAGGACGTCACGTTCTGTTTTACTTCAACTCGAGCGAGTGAATCCCACTTCTGATGACGGAGAGACAGCGTCGTATGTGTTTTTAAAAAGTGTGACGTCAGCTCAGCTGACATCACGAATGTTGTCTTGGTGTTCACTCATGTTTGATTTTCAAATAAAAACACTTGTTAATGTTACCAGAGACTCGTTTATTCAACTGACAGCGTAACGACTTTACAGAGAGGTCCGCACTGTCCAGCGGCTTGAACAAGAATGAATCTGAATCTGAATCTAGCGCTCACAGTGCGGCCTTATATAGAGGGATTGTCACACATGTACCCACATTTTCTAGTTAAATATTAAACTACTTAAATTACAATGCTTTAAGTTGAAACATGTTAAACGTTAATTTTACATCTTAAAAATCAATTAATAGTTTGTAAAACAATCAAATTATTAAACTTTAATCATTTCAATTATTTTAATAGACAAGTTATTGTATTTGCGCCGATATATATATAGGACTAAAATTAATTAATAATAATATATTTGTTATAATCTTAAATATGCTTACGGGTATTGCTGCAGGCACAACATCTTTTCATAGGTATGGTCGACAACATCCAATTCACAAAGCAAAACAATAAAGTCCTAATTCTCAGGTTAATTGATGATAGCGGTAATATCGGAATCCAAGTAAAAGCCAGGTCAGTCGGGGTTAGAAAAAACACAATAAACGCATCCATTCACCTCAGAAGAAAATAAACGGATTTTGAGATTTGAAAGCAAAGCAGTCTTGTCAATAACACAACGTTTCATTCCTGAATGAATGACTGTTACTAATATTTATTAAAATAATAATTTTAGAAAATCTACTCAATGGTATTCGATTAGTAGAAATGAATAACTGTTGTTATTTTTAGTAAATAAAATATATAATTATTTCTTTTTATTTGCTTTTTTATAAGTTTTTAAGTGTGATAAAGAGAAATGTAAATACCACTGTCTGCGTGAAATGAAAAATAAACATATGACAACGATGTTGTGTCGTTGCTAGAATAAAAAAAAAACACTGATACCGGTATAATAAACATATTTTTACTAAAATTATTAAACAGCACCATCTAGTGTTCAGTGCAACAAACTTTTTAAAGATTCAATTAAATTGTTTGAAGTTATGAGACCTGACGTGCAGTCTATGCACATTTATAGATGCTCTGTGGACAGTACCCACACGCAAAGCTATTTGTAGATGGCGCTCTGAATGACTGTACCACAGAGTACATTTTTATATAGTGAGATAGAGCCGTCACTCTAAGATTTCAGGGCACCCTCTGGCAACAAGTAAAAACAACAATGGATGAAGCATATATATATAGCATAAAGATATAGCTACCTACAAATCAGGGTACCACTGCATAGGCCGTCCTATTTAATTCCTTTTTATTTAGTACTTAGTAATTTATGTTAATTTACAATAAAACAATATAATTACAACATCCAATACATTATTAAAAACTTCTTTTACAATATTTGAATGCCATTTCATGAATTTTATCTTCCATATAAAGTTTTTAATCGTTTCGTGATTCACACAATAAGTATCCTTAGGTACACACCAATTAAATAAGAATAGATTATATCTTAAATTTTTTGAATTATTTGCAATAATTGATTTATTATTTGACTTTTTTCAAACCTTTGACATTTATGCAGTGCTGCCAGGTGACCGTCTCGCGTTCTCCCCAAACCTTCCCTGAAATCCCCCAAAATTCAAGATTAAAAAAAAACCCCACAAATGGCCATTCTTTGTTATTAATGATACAATTTCAGCAATAGCGTCCATGACTAAATTAGCCGCTTCACTCGCGTCGGTTGCAGTTCCGTACATTTTTTCTGAGTTAAAACTGTTTAGTATCTTTGAACTGGGTTTAAAATGAACACATCCTTCTAGCAATGTATATCTTATTCTCAAGATGGATTCGGCAGTGGTAATGGCCAATCTGTTTCGAAGTTTGTCTTTAATAATAGCTACTTGAGAGATGGCTCTTTCCACAACTGCGTTAGAAAAAGGTAACGACAAAATTCCTAGTGCCAATTTGCTAACATATCCACGGGTATGTTCTATCACCGACTGCATTTTTGAAATTATAAACTTTAACCCAGAACTCTTCGGTGTTTTGCGTTGATTTCCAAGTTGTACGATGCAAATCATTCCATTCTTGCACCACTGAGTCGACATCATTCTCGCGCCCCCCGCGTGACAATTTCGGAGCCACTCTGCTATCATCGTGCGCAGCATTTTAATTTCGTGTGTGTGCTTTCACAGATTAGTTAGTGCTAGTGGTTTGATCGCGTTCACACATCGATCTATTAGTGATCGATGCGTTCAGAAAACATATTTTATAATCATTACGGCTAGCCGGGGCTTTTCCCAGATTATACTTGTGTAAAAAAAAAAGTATTACATAACTTAAAAAAAACCGCAAATTTGGGGGATTCCCCCCAATCTGGCATCACTGCATTTACACAAGTTTCGTTACCATTCTAGTTTAAAATTATATAAGTTAAGGAAAAAATAGGATTGCGTAATTGGAGGATTTTACGTGTGGTAATATATTTTAAAAGGTGTGAAATTTAAAAGGTGTCCTAATAATATCTCTAATATTTTAATTTGTATGAAATAAAATGGTTATTAGTTAAAGATAATAATAAAGATAAAATTAAAGATAATGAGATAATATATAAGATAAGATAATATTAAAGATAAATTAGCCGCGCTGATGCCGCGCGGCTGCAGCGCTGCTACCGCGCAGCTTTGCTAACCCATACAAATAAATGACGCGCGGCCGCAGTGCGACAGCAGTGCGACAGCAGCGCTCCTGCTGCGCGTTTATATTTATATGGATTTTCAAAGCAGTGCGGCGGCAGCGCTGCAGCCGCGCTGCTGCCGCGCGGCTAATTTGAAGGCGCCCTTAAACGGAGAACAAGTTTAAACTAAATGTGTAAATATTTTGAAAAAAAAATGCCATCTATCAATAGGTAACTTCAACTTTGCATATTGCTATACGAATAAATTAAAAATCAATTGAATTGAGTAGTATATCTCCAAAAGCAGAACCCTACCTAAACTAGATGGTTATCATTTCGTAATTTTTGTTCTTTTGTTTAAGATAGTACATTGTTTATGTTAGATCTCTCCTATTGTAGTGAATCGTAGTGATTTTTTTAACAAAATACTGATAAATAAATACAAAATGTTTTACTGATGACTTTATCTAAACTTAAAGATGAGCATCGAAGAAGGAATGCGTCAATTGCCGGAAAATAGGCTGATATGATTGAAAGGTTAAGCATTTTAAATACTGGCCATCAAAAAAATCGGCCCACCCTGTTTTTGTTTACTATTTAGCTATTACTTCACAGATAAGCCGATTCACACAGTTCTTTTTTATTTCAAGGGTCAGATAAGATGTTTGACATGCGGTTTGTCGTACGGTACGGTACGGTACGGTCGACTTTTCTCGGGATCTCTTGTTGTGGCTAGAAGGTTGAATTGTCGCTCTGCAGTTCGGCGAGTTTATCGAAGGTTTCTAGAGACTGGGCAGTATTCTTCGAAGGAAGTTTAGCTGTATTTTTATGATTTTAATCGACTGATGTGTTTAAATTGGTGTAAGTTAATAAATTTAATTAATAAAATAAGTTACCAAACAATTTATTTTCTTTCGCTTTTACAGTGAAAATACAGGAGGGCTGTTCTTTTTAGATGACCAGTGACAGTGACAGTCAAAGTCACATTTCTGTTAGCAAAATGTCTTGAATTGTGAATCCACTGTTGGCAAGTATGCTGTCACCACTTTGGCATTTGGTCATAAGGTCACTTCATTCAACTATTTGTCTATCACTTACTGACCCTGTATATGAGTCAGAACAGTATGATAGCAGTCCGCTAGGTGTAGCACTGACTAATATTTTCAGCGTATTTGCATGTTTATAAAAGCTCCATGAAGCTTGTTGTGATGTTAGGTTCTTTGGTTTTTGAATATTGATTTCAGTGCCATCCAAAATCGCTCTGACATTGTTGTCATAATGTCTAATGTGTAATGGTATATTATACTGCACCATTTCTTTACTTGGCCAAATATTTATTTTTGTCCATAACTGGTAAACAAAGTTAACCCATGTTATAAATATATTTGAAACAGTGGTCGGACTTACATCGTAAAATTAGCTTCAAAATTAAAAGTTCAAAATTACACTTATTCTGCCTTAGCTTCATCATAGTTAAAAAGAACTGATTTTCTGTACTTTACTGTCAGAAGGCATACAATGTGTGCTAGTGTCTATTGTTGTTACAATTTCTTCACAAGCTATTTCTGGCGTCAAATCACAGTCCTTCTCATATTCAGAGACAGCTTTGCTGGTTGAAGGCTGTCGATCTTCTTGAAAAAGTTTCCTCTGAATTCTTTTCTCCAGACGATGCTGTCGTTTCGACAGCTGCTGGATTTTCTGGTTTCACCTCTGTAAAACAAAATACAGATGGTACAGCTGACTTCCTAAGACATTTTGCTAGTGGTTCATGAACTGTGTTGAGAATTGAGATGTCAAGCACCTCACTATCTAATAGTTTGTGTTTCTACATCACTATGACAGAATCTCTATATACTCTCTGGTTTTCTGTGAAGAGAAATGGCTGACGATTTTTATATTGCAAAATGTTTTATTAATTCAGTATTCAGTAATAAACCACAACATCTATTAGAATGCATCATGTTTTTTATTTCAACATGGTAGTAGAGCGTGGTTTATACAAATAAAAGTAGCATTTGTTGTCATTGGGTTGCGATCCACCTCGATGCGAAAAGATGTCGAAAAATCAAGAAAATATGTGTTCATCGGGGGCTGCGGTCTCATCGACCTCATTGTTGCCGTGTTTAAATGAGAAATCGAATTTTAGCACATGGAAATTCCGCCTGAAATTGTTATTAGAAGAAAAACAAGTGGCGTATGTTTTACAAGAAGTAGACAAAGAAAAATCGGCTGAGTTCACCAAAGATGACTCGAGGGCGAAGTCTCTGATTGCTTAAAGTGTTTCCGACCGCTACATTGAAATTATCAAAGACGGTAAAACGGCGTGAGAAATGATTACATTGTTAGAAAACATATTTGAGAGGAAAAGTGTATACAACAGATTTTACTTAAAAAGAAAATTGACCACACTGAAGTGCAACGAGCCACTAGAAACCTATTTCATCAAGTTCTCGTCGATCATCAACGATCTCCAGGCAATAGAAGTCAAAATTGATGATGAAGACAAAATTTGTTACCTGCTGTCATCACTGCCCAAGGAATATGATCCGGTAATAACATCTATCGAGACAATGGCTACTGAAAAGCGACTAACATTTGATTTTGTTAAAGCAAGATTACTGGATGCAGAGACAAAGTCTAATACAAACAAGGACAGCACCCAGCAAGAGAATGCATTCATCACATGTTTTACCTGTGGCAAGCCAGGACACAAGAGTTATGAATGTAATAAAGAAAAGAATAATGAATGAGAACAACATCGAGGAAGGAGCCGTGGAAGAGCTGGTAGCCGAGGTCACAGAAGTGGACGGTACCCTAGACGAGGTCGAGGTAATCATGGTCAAGTACATGAAACATCCTTAGCTGGTAAGGCAGATATTGGATTTCTTGCTAGCGAATATATACTCGGGCTAACTGATAATTCTAATATTACATTTGTTGTTGATTCTGGTTGTACCCAACACTTAATAAGTGATCAATATGAACAATATTTATCAGATATAACAGAATTAAAAGAAAGTATTAAAATATATGTTGCTAATAGTCAATACATACTTAGTAATAAAAAGGGAAATTTAAAGTTCATGTATAAACATATAAGGATAAGTATAGAAGCATTGGTAGTTAAAAATATATCATATAATTTAGTGTCAGTAAATAAGATAACTGAAGCAGGATTTAATGTAAAGTTTGATAAGAGAAAAACTGTAATAAGAGATAAAAATACATATGTTATTTGCTATTCTGAGGGAAAGTTATATAAACTAAATGCTAAATTATGTAGTGAAACATGTAACATCAGTAACAATAACTGTGATGATGCTCTTTCCAATATTTGGCATAGACGACTAGGTCATTTAAATAAAAAAGGTTTACATATTATGAATTTACCTGTGTCTGAAAAACTTTGCAGTCCGTGCATAGAAGGAAAAGCTACCAGAGCACCATTTAAACAGACACCAAGACCAAAATCAAAGAGAGTAGCAGAGATGCTACATTCAGACATTGCAGGACCAGTCAAAAACTCCGGACTAAATGGTGAGAAATATTTTATGACTGTAATTGATGATTACTCCCATTTCTGTGTAGTATATCCATTGGTACATAAATCAGAAGCGACAGAAAAACTTATTAACTACATAATTCAATTAGAAAATGAAACTGGAAATAAAGTACAAAGAATAAGATGCGATAATGGTGCAGAGTATACAGCAAACAGACTGAAAAATTTTTGTAACAAGAAAGGGATAAATATAGAATATACCCTTCCATATACACCACAGCAAAATGGCGTTGCTGAGCGCTTAAATAGAACCTTGTGTGATAAAACTAGAACTCTGTTTGCAGAGACAAACTTACCTAAGTCATTATGGTGTGAAGCAATTCAATGTGCTGCATATCAATTGAACAGATCTCCATCATGGGCAATCAACTTTAATACGCCATGCTTCATGAAGAATGGACATAATGATTTATCAAGACTGAGAGTCTTTGGATCTAAAGCTTGGACGACTATAATACCGAAACAGGACAAGCTAAGCAGACGAGCAAGACCGACAAGAATGGTTGGTTACAGTACTGTGGGTTACAGATTATGGAATTAGGAAGATAACACAATAATAGTATCAAGAGATGTCATATTTGATGAAAGTGATTTCCAATATAAAGAAGGTGAAGAAAGTAAAGAAGATCAGCTTATTCAAGAAGAAATAGAATATAAAGTACAGAAAACTACAGAACCTGAGAAAGTAGAAAATCAAAATATTCAGGAAGAAGAAGAAGAAAAAGAAAATAGCTTAAATAGAGAAAGTAATGATAGTAATAATGGACAAGTAAAGAAGTCTAGATCGGGCAGAACAGTAAAACATCCAGCCTATTTAGAAGATTATGCATCAAACATAGTCATATGTTTGAATGCTACAACACCAAACTCATTCGAAGAAGCAGTGAATAATACAGAGTGGAAACAAGCTATTCATAAAGAATTACAAGCATTGGAAAGATTAGATACATGGGAAGAAAAGGAACTGCCTATAGGAAAGAAAGCGATAGATACAAAATGGATTTTTAAACAAAAAGAAGAAGGGACTAAGAAAGCCAGGTTGGTAGTAAGAGGCTTTCAACAGAAGAAGCAAGATATTTTTGATAGCAACTATGCACCAGTTGCAAGACATTCTACAGTTAGGATGTTCATATCTAAAGCTATTCAAGAAGATTTAAAAATTAATCAATTAGATATTCCTACAGCATTTTTGAATGGAAAATTAAAGTCAGAAGTTTACATAAAAGTACCACAAGGAGTAAAGGTGCAGGATTTTAATTCTAAAACAGTATTGAAACTAAAGAGCGCACTTTACGGTTTAACAGAATCTCCTAAATGCTGGAATGAGATCATAGATGAATTTGCAAAGAACAATGAATTTCAACGTTCAGAATATGATTATTGTATGTACTACAAGGATGACTGTTGGATGCTAATCTATGTTGATGACATTTTGATAATTGGAAATGGAGATGATATTATAAAAGAATTGAAAAAGAAGTTTAATGCGAAGAACCTAGGAGAAATGAAAAGTTTTTTAGGAATGGAAATAGAAAGAAATGAAGACACTATAATCGTGAAACAAAGTAACATGATAGACAAGATATTAAAGAAGTATAATATGAGCGAATGTAAAGGAATGAAGACACCTATGGAAATAAATTACAATATAGAGATATGTGAAAATGAAGAAATACTGGATGTACCTTATCGTGAATTGATTGGAAGTTTAATCTACTTAACTATAACATCAAGACCGGATTTAACATTTGTAGTATCTTACCTTAGCAGATACCTGGATAAACCAAATGAACAACTATGGAAAGCTAGTAAGAGAGTTATACGCTACCTGAAAGAAACTAAAGATAAAGGACTCGTATTTAGAAGAACTACAGATAATAACTTTTATGGATTCTCTGATGCAGATTGAAAATAAATTGTAAATATCCTATTCAAATAGCATCATTCAAATTCTGTATTATGACCCTCTGGCAATCAATCAAGATTACAATATATTTTAGTATGTAGGTTAACTGCTAAATACCATGTTTTTAGCATGATTAAAAGAAACTAGGTTCATACTACATTCAGAGAGTCTGAGACATTTCATTATCTACCTATGACACCTTTATGTAAATATGGTGTAATTGGTGATTAATCTAGAATTTTATATCCCAAGAAACTATTCCATTTAGTGGCACCTTATTGTGTAAATTAGGTGTAGTAAAATAACTGATTGGTGACTTCAAAAACTCCACATTTTAAGATTATTTCAGATTATTCTATTATATCATAATAGCATATAATTCACAACAATAACTATACATTTCACAGTTCACACTGCTATAAATACTTTATCTTATTATTAATGTTTCATGAGTGATATTTCTTTGTATGCTATGAACTTTAACTTTATGTTTTACATTATAGCATTGCTTCATCTGAAATGAGTTTTACACAGACCAAATTTTTCAGGAGACAATGTAAAGTACTAATTTATGAATGGAGTGATTATTTAATACTTTAACAGTCGGTAGATAGGTCTATGTTTTTTTTTTTTTTATCACGAATGAGCCCGCTCTTGACCTCGATCACACCTGATAGTAAATGTAAGATGAGGTCTAAGATCGAACGAGCAAGCCCAGAAAATGCCTATTCACTCTTGCTTTAAAGGCTGACGGGTTATATGTGGCAGGGAACACAGAAGCCGGCAGAGAGTTCCACACCTTGGCTGTGCGCACAATGAATATTGAAGAAAAGCTTATAAAATATGATACTGATGTAACATATCGAGTTTTTTAAATCACTGATTCAAGTTTAAATCACGGTTAATAAATTCATAGTCAAACATAGACAGTTAATAATAACTTTTAATATTTTGTATCTTCCTGCTGTCGAGAGTGGCTAAAAGCAGTTGGTAATGAAGAACTGGTGCATCTACTAATAGAAAAACTGCATGAGCAGCGAAATGTATGTGCTAACCACTTTGGAAAAAAGGATTTTAACAAAAAGGGAAATCGTCCGGAAAGACATGCAATCCCCTCTTTGAATTTGATGGCCTTACCTCTCACTGACGGAAATTTGGCAGAATTTCCACAACATGTGTATCAGCATTCCGAGTCAAGAGGTAAATATAAGTATCCTGTATAGAATGAATTTTTCAGGTGTGAAATACCTGTGGTATATCGAAAAACACTGAAACGAGTCTCTAGGCTGATTTTGAACCAAAAACACAAGTGAATATATTTGGCATTTAAAGGTATTAATATTTACTTATAGGTATACATATTAATAACCATTTATCATCATCATAATGAATGTGGGATAATTTCCGACCTCCACCCAGGCAAAGCTTATCATTTAAAATATTTGTCAAATTCATTAAAGAGTTAAAAGATAAGATACTACTTCTATTTCAATTTAAAAAAATAGTGAACCTTGAATATCTGATGGTTTCCAAACTAGTTTCAAATTAAAATGTATCATTTCAGATCTTTTGCCTGAAGCAATGCCATCCACAAGCCAGCAATTGAGACATATCCTCAAGGGGCTGGCCCAAAATGGTAAATATTTTAAATAAAATCACCAAATTCTTTTAATTTTACATTCTCAACAAATTATACGTAAAAAACGAAAAAACGTTTGCTATTCCTTTACTAATTACTATTTGCATTTCTTATTTTTTTCATAATAGGTATACCTTGGCCTCTCGCCCAGTACCAGGTTATCGTTGAGTTTCGGGACATCCTGTATACATATACGCCCACGATCTTGTACGCGAAGATTTCACCATACAAACTGCGACAGTCTGTCCCACCGCCTCAGGGTCAGTCTTAAGACTCATAAAATCAAGAAATTCTCAAAATAGTGCTCTATTGTTCATTTTACTTAGAAAAGTTCCTTGCGTTTTATATGCAGGGAAATGATCAAATATTTTGCTTATAAATATGTATATTTAAAAACCTGTCTTTACAGATTTAACACCACGGGAAAAGCAGTTGATGGAGCAATTAGAAAAAACTAAATGCAGCCTGCTACTTCCATGTTTATAAACTCGCACAACACACGTCCACACCTGTTGATTTTTGCTTATAAACAAAATGTTTCGTCTTGATCTCCGCTCGAAATGGGGAATACGGCAACATGTTTAAGAAACAATGTTTCATCACCTTTGTTTATAAACTGTGGTCAAAGATGATGATACATAGTGAAACAGTGTTTATTAACAAATGTTGCCTAATGAATACCCGGCTTTATACTATAATTTCTGCTTAATATTACTTGTGTAATATCGTTATTATAACATAAGTAATATTTGTTATTTTCCAATGCCTTGTTTTTAGTCTATATTAAATTACTAGTACTCACGCGGGGCTTCGCTCCCGTGGATTCTATCACGGTAAAAACATAACTCTCCTTTTTTGCAGTCGCGTAAAAAGTAGCCTATAACCTTCCTCAAGCTTCAAGCAACTTCCATACCAAATTTCATCCAAATCCACCCAGTACTTTCGAAAATTAGCGCGTTCAAGCAAACAAACAAACTTTTCCGCTTTATAATATTAGTATAGAAGTATAGATTGAATATTTTTACTACTTGTTATAACCCCTTGTTAGAACCGCGTGATTAGTTTAACGTTTTATTAGTTTAACTCAGAGGTAACATTTTCACTATGTGGTTAATAACTACATAATCTATACTTATAATAAATCTGTAGAGAGGTCAATTCTGTACATGAAATATATTTACAAAATAACTATCAGGGGGTGATTAGGGATCGATACTGATGCCAAAAATGCAATCAGTAAAATTTTTGTCTGTCTGTCTGTCTGTCTATCTGTCTGTCTGTCTGTCTGTATAACCGTTATAGAAACAAAAACTACTCGACGGATTTTAACGAAACTTGGTAGAATTATTTTTCTTACTCCTGGGCTGGTTATAGTATACTTTTCATCACGCTACAATCAATAGGAGCAGAGCAGTGAAGGGAAATGTTGGGAAAACGGGAGAAGTTACTCCATTTTTTAAGCTTCCGTCGCGTGTGGAACCTTAATGGTTAAAGCTACACAGAAATCATTTATGACGGAAATGTTCTCCTTAAAATTATATACAAAATATCCCACGACAGCATATATCTATCTTTTAATGGTTGCCTCACAATAACACGTGTAACTCCCGATAGCTTAGCAGTTCGAAGCTTTCTGATTATTATTCTGCTCCGAAATTTAAAACCACCACAACTTTGCAATGGAACTCGGCTAAAAGTAACCCAGTTGCAACAAAATATAATCGAGGCTCAAATTTTAACAGGTTGCGGTGCAGGAGAAACCGTCTTTATTCCCAAAATTCCCATAATACCAAATAATTTTCCATTCCAATTTAAAAGAACGCGATTCCCAGTATCGGTGTGTTATGCAATGACCATTAATAAGGCTCAAGGGCAGACTTTTCGTGTTGCTGGAGTACATCTCGGTGTCAGTTGTTTCTCGCATGGTCAGTTGTACGTCGCTCTTTCCCGGGTTAGCAGTTCTAGAAATCTCTATGTTCACGTGCCGGACGGGTCAACTTTCAACATAGTTTACCCGGAAGCTTTGCGCTGAAGTATTGTCGTTCTATAGGTACTTAAGCCTCATGTGAACGTGATCTAAACAATATTACCAATACATTAACTTAATTACACACAAGGAGTTACACGCTGACGGAGTCGCGGTCACAGCTATTAACAATAATATTGTGCGGTACGGTATTGCGATATTTTTCAACAGTATTATAGATTGACATATTATATTTCCCTACTAAATTACGAAAGTTAATCTGTGTGTTACATCAAAATCACTGAACCGTGAGGAAGGACATAGGCTACTTTTTTTTACGAAAAACGACGGAAACGTGGACGAAGTCGCGGGCAACAGCTATTTTTGTTTGTTTGTTTGAACGCGATAATCTCAGGAACTACTGGTTCGAATTGAAAAATTATTTTTTAATTAAATAGTCAATTTATATAGAAAGGCTATAGGCTATATATCATTACGCTAAGGCCAATAGGAGCGGAGCGCCAATGAAGAATGCTTCAAAATTCGGGGTTAAATTTAACGTTAGCCCAAAGTAACTATTCCACGCGGACGAAGTCGCGGGGAAAAGCTAGTTAAATATAATATTGAAATACTATATGGTTCTATAATTTTACAGCCCAATGTGATGCAGGACAGTTAAATGGCCGCTGGCTGCTTGGAGATAGTGCCTATCCAAACAGAAGTTATCTACTAACACCTCTATTAAATCCAAGGAGTGAAGCTGAGCGCAAATACAATGAAGCACATATTCGCACTAGAAATACAATTGAAAGCTATTATTATAAATATGAGTTTGTGAACAGGTTTGTTTGTTACTCAAACACTGAAAAATGTCTGAAAGGATTTCAAATAAATTTGGCACACAGATGGACCATATCTTAGATCAACTATAAGTTAATTTTTTTACAGAGTTAACATATTTCCTGCTAATGCATTAATTTAATGTACCCTTTAATTGCCTTGGTAATTATGATCTAATCAAAGTGTATGTTTGTTTCCAGAACATTTGTTGTTTGGAAACGTAAATTCCCAGTTGTGGCACTCAAACAACGTGTTTCATTGCCAGTTGTCCAGGCTATAATTACAGCTACTGCATTATTGCATAATATATGTAGGAATAATAATATAGCAGAAGTTCCTCCTGAGGTTGACTTGGAAATAACACAAACCAGTGATGAAAATAATAGCCAAAATATGAATGACCATGATGTGCGTGTGGATTGAGAGATCATTTCGAAAAACTCTTCCAATCCCAACCAAATTATAAGAGGATTTAGGAAATAATTGTGAAAACTTCATGGTAAGGTATAAAATTTGTGAAACCTAAACAAAGAAAGTTAGAACTCATTAACTGGATCTCTCAATCTGGACAACTGAAGAAAAAGCCATAACGCGTATCCAAGAATATATTGCTTATGTGTGTGGCGACACATTGTATTTTGCTGAGCTAGCTCCTTCAGAGCTCTCACGGCCAACCGCTCCTAATGAATTCAGTCGCTACCCATAGGCCACAGTATAGACCCGCGTATACACCGTATATAGACTTACGTCATAGACCGTGTCTTTGTATTAAATTAAGTGATATATAAAATACATGTTTATCTGTTTTCAAGGTGTCTACTTATTTTCTAAATTCAGAACCTTCTGACTAAGCACTAATTAACGACTACACAAAGAACCATTAAATCTTCGTTAATTTTCCGATAAATTGAATTCCCGACGTGATATACGACAACGCACGTGGTTAAGTTAAAACTTCCGTCAAATTGGTGACCCCGTGCGAACGCTAAAAATATAATAATTCCGGTAGCGGCTCACTAGGGTCTATACTCGTGGTCAAATCAAACATTATAGTTTGCGTGAACAAGACTTATTAGTCAGCGAAAATGAATCCTGTGCAACCACCAAAACCGTCGACTGCACCTGTCGTCAAGGTCAAACAGAGTGATCTCGGAGCCATTTCAGTAGCGTCACGAATTTTGGAATTCTGGACCGGTCAGCCTCGGGTCTGGTTTTTCCAGACAGAAGCCACGCTTTTCCCGCAGAAGATATCGGACGAAGCGAAATTCAACATAGTTGTTTCTAAATTAGGGAAGAGCGTCATCCAACAAGTAACCGATATATTGCTGCGTCCACCTGAGTCTAAGAAGTATGAAGCGCTAAAAGATGGCCTGCTCGCAATTTATGAAGAATCGGAAACAAGGCAGATTCAGAAACTTATGGGTGAAATGGACCTTGGAGACCAACGCCCATCTCAATTACTTAGACGCATGAGAGATTTAGCAAGAGATAAAATATCAGACGAAACATTACGAGTTCTGTGGCAATGCCATCTACCTGTATCAACGAGAGCCATAATTTCGGTATCAGAAACCAAGGACCTTGACAACTTAGCCTTGGTCGCAGACAAGGTAATGGAAACCACGACTTTCAGCCTAGTTGCAGAGGTAAACGCGTCCACTTCCACTGCACAATCTTCCTCCACGGACACTTCAACGCTGTTGGCTGAGATAGCTAAATTAAGTAAGTAGATTGAGAATCTGGAGAGGTCAACACATAATTTCCGCAGCCAACGTCAACCTCGCAATCGTAACAGGAGTAACTCAAGGAGTAGGATGTCTCATGGTAATACAAATAAAATATGTTTTTACCACGCTGGATTCAACACCAAGGCACACCAGTGCGTCAAGCCCTGCAGTTGGAAGGACAATCAGGAAAACTAAAAGTTGTACGGACTGCGACGGAAGTTTGTACAGTGTCTATCAAAAACCGTCTTCTTGTATCGGATAAGACAACTGGGTTAAATTTTTTGGTTGATACCGGTGCTAACATTTCAGTGCTACCTTTTCGAGGATTGCGTAAATTGCATGGTAAAAATAGCTCATCAATAAGTGATTACAAACTGTACGCGGCTAATGGGTCCGTAATAAATACCTACGGACATAAAACATTAGTGTCAGATATAAACTTGCGCAGACCATATCTTTGGAGTTATTTTATAGCCGATGTCTTTCAACCCCTATTAGGTGCTGATTTTTTGGCACATCATAAATTGTTAGTAGATTTAAGTAGCGGTAAGCTAGTGGATAAACTAACCAGCCTGAACATAGTATCTAAAATAATTAAGTCAAATCATACATCTGTAAACACTATTGAGCCTTCACACCCCTATTATGATATGATTTCACAGTATCCAGATTTGATAAAACCTGTTTCTTTTAAGGAGACCCCTAAACATGCAGTTTACCATCATATAGAGACTACAGGACCACCCGTTTAATTAAAGGCGAGGCCACTCCTACCCGAGAGATTAAAAAAGGTAAGAGAGGAATTTCGTATTATGCAGAATTTAGGGATTTGCCGTCTATCTAAGAGTCCATGGTCAAGTGTATTGCATGTAGTACCTAAAAGCAACGGTGATCTACGCTCGTGTGGGGACTATCGCCAACTCAATGCGATCACCAAATCAGATCGCTATCCTATTCCGCGATTATATGATTTCACTTATATTTTATCAGGAAAAACTATTTTTTCTAAAATTGATATTAATAGAGCCTTTCAATGCATACCGGTTGCTCCTGAAGAAGTTGAAAAGACCGCAATTATTACTCCTTTCGGACTTTTTGAATCATTCGGTTTACATAATGCTGCACAGTCATTTCAACGTTTTATGAACAACACTGTGTTAAATAATATTGAAATTATTAATACTGACGGCTCAATTGAGCCGGGTTCACACTTTATATTCTGTTATATCGACGATCTAATTATAGCTAGTTCATCAAAAAAACATCATGAAAAACACCTAAAGGCAGTGTTCCAACGCTTGAATGAATGGTGTAACCCTTAATTTAAATAAAAGTTGTTTTGGTCAATCAAATATCGAATTTCTAGGTTATGAGGTAACACCTGTACCTCTACCATGAGTTTACGCAACCAAAACTCGCTAGCGTTTCCGTAAATTATTTGTATGAAATATTGTACAGCGCCCCTAGCGGTCACAGAAAGAATTAAAATTCGTACCATGAGCACTATAGATTACGATAGGTTTAAAACCTAACGTAATCTATACGATAGTCACTAACGTTTTTTAGCTGTCACCATACAAAATGAGTCACTAATTCGACAGGCGCTAGCGAACGATACGCTTACGGTAGTAGTTACGTTGCTCACTAGCATTTGGGCGTGTGAAACGTGTGTTTACATTAGCATTTAATACGTTTTGAGTATAATAAAGTTATAATAATGTCTGCAAGAGCATATTTAGCGTGGAATATGTTAGTGGCCGCTGGATTTGAAGATCAACGACGTAAACAACGTGAATTTCAAGCCAACATGGTAATTCATGTTGTTTTATAAGCTTTGTTTTTTTTTAGGAATAATTTATACATCAATTAATTGTAGCATATGCTGGAACCAAATATAACACCAATTGTACCAAATTCTTAAAAATAAATATTTTCTATTTAATTAGATTATTAGTAGAAAGTTGAAACTTACCTTTCCATGAACTTCACCATCAATTGGAACTGTGAGACACTGGTCCTCATTCAATGAGGACCAGTGTTTTGATTGTTTGGATTGTTTAATACAATGAGGCTCATTGTATTAAACAATCCAAACTTTTAAACCACACAAAGCACCTCTGTGACACAACATCAACAAACAAAAATACAAATTGAATAGACGACAATGACGTTACAAGAACCACTCGAAATTCAAAAGCCACTAAATACCATAAGTAGTGCACTAATCGTAAACTTTTCAATTTTGTTAGTTTATTTTGTGATATTGACTGTCTTAATATTTTTAGCATAGCGATAACACTACATTTTGAGCTTAAGAGCAGTTCTCTCTTCTTATTAGCGGGAAAGAAAGAAACAGAACATAAGTAGTGACCCATAGACGAAAGTGTTCTTCGAGTAGAGTGAAGTTAGCTAGACGACATGATCCTTCGAGCTCACGTTAGCGCCTCCGTAAATTTCCTCAAATCTTATGGTGCAAGCATTATCGAAATCTATTCAATCCACGTTTGTACGCTAGCGAGTTCAGCGCTAGCGAGTAAGTTGTCGATGACAACTCATGGTAGAGGTACTGAAGGTACCAAGCCGACCAATTGCAAGGTCGAGGCAATAGTCAATTTTCCCAAACCGGAAACGGTGCAAGATTTAAGACGTTTCCTCGGCATGGTTAATTTTTATAAACATCATTTGCCAAAAGCTGTAGAATATCAATATTTATTAAATAATTATTTACATAACTCTAAGCGTAAAGATAAAACTAAAATTAGTTGGTCAGACGAAGCATACAAAGCATTTTTGCAGTGTAAAACTAGTCTGCAAAATGCGGCTACCTTATCGTATCCGACACCGGATATTCCTATAGCTTTTATATGACCGACGCTTTAAATACTTGTATAGGCGCAGTTCTCCAACAGCGTATTAATAATCACTGGAAACCATTAGGTTATTTCTCACGTAAGTTTACTTCGGCTCAAACTAAATATAGTACGTACGATCGTGAATTACTAGCTATCTATGAAGCTCTCATCCACTTTCGCAAATTATTTGAGGGTCGGGAATTGATCATTTATACTGACCATAAGCCCTTAACATACGCATTTGCTAAATTAAATAGAGATAAAGAAATTCCTCGCAGAACTCGTCAACTAATGTACATAAGCGAATTTAGTACAGATATACGTCACATAACCGGCGAGAATAACATTGTAGCCGACACCTTATCGCGCGTAGTAACAATAACATGACCTACGGTTCTTGACTTCGCAGAATTAGCCACTGCGCAAAATAACGATGCTTACTTAATGCAACAATTGCAACAGTGTAATTCTAGTAATAATATTGTTATGAAGCGAATTAAATTACAAGATAGCGAACAACATATTTATTGTGAAACCTCTACACATAATATTAGACCTTATTTACCTGAACATTTTAGGAAAATAGCATTCAATTCTATACATAATCTAAGCCACCCAGGTATTAGAACAACCAAGAAATTAATAAGTAACCGTTTCTTCTGGCCAGGTATGAACAAAGATATTACGTTAGGTCAAGAACTTGCACTAACTGTCAGAGAACTAAAATTCAGCGTCATACCATTTCTCGTGTCGAAAGTTTTCCTAAGTCAGGCCGTTTCCAACATATACATGTCGATATAATAGGTCCTTTAAATACATCTGCAGATGGTTTTAAGTACTGCGTCACAATTATAGACCGATGTACACATTGGCCAGAAGCATTTCCCGTTAAAGACATAACTGCTGATACGGTAGCAAAAACTATTTATGAGGGTTGGATCACTCGTTTTGGTTGCCCAGTGCGCCTCAGTAGTGATCAAGGCCGTCAGTTTGAAAGTTCATTGTTTAATGAATTAATGAAATGTATGGGAATAGATAGAATTCGAACCACACCTTACCACCCACAGAGCAATGGTGCCGTAGAACGGTGGCACCGCTCCCTAAAAGTGTCATTGACAGCTAGGTTGCATGGTAACTCATGGGTTGAAGAATTACCCACTGCACTTTTTGGCTTAAGGGCAGCGTTAAGAAGCGACTGAGGTTTAAGTGCTGCAGAAATCACATATGGTTGTAGTTTACGTTTACCAGGTGAATTTTTCGATAAATATAACAAGGAACCATCGGATCCTCATACTTTGGTCCAATACATACGCGATACCATAAATAAATTCAAACCCGTATCGTTGTCAAAAACCAAATCGAATTCTGTATTTATTCACCCTGATCTTAAACAGTGTGAATATGTTTTTATTAGGAACGATGCAGTTCGTAGACCACTTTAACCACCTTATGATGGTCCCTTCCGCGTAATTAGGAGAAGTGACAAGGTGTTTAAAGTTCAATTGCTCAATAGGCAAATAAATATTTCAATCGATAGGTTGAAACCTGCTTATATTTTGAACGAAAATATTAGCTCAGACGTAGTCGAACCAGACACATCTAGTAAAACGCATCTAGTAGATTTATATCTCGGACCGGACGTGTAATCAGACCTCCGATTCGATTTGCCGATCAGGCATTATAACTTAAAGTAACCAATTTACTAATAAATAGTAACGTAATTGCTGAATAAACACATTAGTATTTGTACCCAATCTAAGTGCTTAGTTAGAATTTTTACGATATTATTTCAGTACAACATAACCGTTCGACAACAAGTAACAGTCTCTTAATTGTGTCAAAATATTTAATACACTAGTTCAAAACATGGGAAAGAATCAGAGCAAAGATGTTGTCATAGCCCAAATAATGGGCAGGTTGAAACCCAAGTCAACCAGCATGGTTATATACTAATATTTATACTTACGTTGTTGGCAATAATCGTCATGTACGTGTTACGGAACCGTTGCCGTTCCGCTGTGAAACGCTGGCTGCGTAAGGAGAATGTAGACCTCCAGCCGCCTAAGATCGTGACTGTGCCAGGCCAGGTTCAAACTCAGCCTCATTCAGTCGCGCCTTCCACATCTTACGTCAACGCCGGATTGGTAAATTAGTGAACCCGCTATCGCGGGGTAGCAGGTTCGATCCCAAGGTATTACCGTAGGGCTAGTGAATCAGTCATAACATTATTTCATAATTCTTATATTATTTTATATTATTATCTTTTATTATTGTGAATGTCCAGTGCTGATCAAGTATTTTGTATTACTAAAAGAATTATGTTTGTAAATTAAACATAAATGTATTATTTTCAGTAACTTTTAATAATGTGTAATTTCAATATGTTTAAGTAATCTTTGTA
Organism: Tholera decimalis; assembly: GCA_943138885.2. Lineage (NCBI taxonomy): Eukaryota > Metazoa > Arthropoda > Insecta > Lepidoptera > Noctuidae > Tholera > Tholera decimalis. Next base: position 15,317,456 of record OW964551.2, read on the forward strand.
CAATCGTACTTGCGAAACAAGTTGTTTAATTGTATAACAAATGCTGATGTAACACATTTACATTTTATTGTTAACACTTAACATAACCATATTGTTTCTGTATTAAATGATTATAATGTTCGAAATATTCATTATGTAATTAATATTTATTGCGGCTCTAACTTTGGTTTGTTAATAATAAAAAAAAATGTTTTTTTAAAAAGAAGGGGTTTATTGTGGCGACACATTATATTTTGCTGAGCTAGCTCCTTCAGAGCTCTCACGTCCAACCGCTCCTAATGAATTCAGTCGCTACCCATAGGCCACAGTATAGACCCGCGTATACACCGTATGTAGACTTACGTCATAGACCGTGCCTTTGTATTAAATTAAGTGATATATAAAATACATGTTTATCTGTTTTCAAGGTGTCTACTTATTTTCTAAATTCAGAACCTTCTGACTAAGGACTAATTAACGACTACACAAAGAACCATTAAATCTTCGTTAAATTTCCGTTACGTGTATTTATAATTTGCATTTTAATTAATTGTGAAGGATTTGTGAAAGCTGCTAAACAAAATTTCGATTCGTTTCAAAGCCACGTTTAAGATTTATAACGGTTTATATGGATCTCTCAGAGTGGACAATTTTCATTTGAGTGATCTTGTAAAACGCCACCTAATTAATACTGAAAAAGTATGAATAATTATCATGTTTATTGCAAATTATACTTCTGACAAAATTTGTGAAAAAAAAAATCGTGATTGAAATTTTACTGGTTCAAGAGAAAATGAAATTCTTGTTTTTGTCGATCGTCCCAACTGAGAGATCATTCAACGTTTTCCTTAAGGATTGTAAGAAATGATTTATCTTTTTTAAGTATAACACTTACAGGGACGACTGATTCGTCAAACGGGAATGCCAAGGTTGCCTTCAAGACTCGGCCCGAACCGACAAAGATGAACTGTATATCATAAGAAAGGTAAATAATTACAGAATTTGACTGTATAATTAGTTTTCTATAAGATGTACACCAAAAAAAGTTATAGTTCTTTGAAGTTAACCACTTAATACCTCTAATTTTAACGATAACATGAAATAAACTATTAAATGAATAATTAAATTAATGATTTTAATTTTTGGCACTTTATCCTCACATAATTATATGTTTTTATAGTAAATATATTTATATATCACATACCTACATTATTTAAGAATGTATGAAAAAAAAATCACATGTATACTTTATAACAATTTATTATTTATCAAACAGTACATCATCATATTTAATTAATTAATCGTCTAAAAACTGGGCTGGAGGGTTTATATTTGTTTGATGTCTTGCCCAACCGAGGTACCATAATATTGTCATTGTATGTGCACAGCAACCTACAATTCTTTGCCCAACTATGCAATTACAACAATATTGCTCAATTTCCTCTCTCCCACTTCCATTATTATTAATTATGATATAAACATAATATATTTTTTGACTTATATGTCTGCTTTGAATTTTACCTCTAAGGAGCCAGTGATTTTGGGATAATGACAATTCATCCCGTAGGTTGCTAAGATGAGCCTCTCTACATATTTCTATAGTATAGGAACCATTTAACCGAATATGTTCACCGTAATAAGATCGTGCTTGTTTTATTTGGTAAGTACCACAAGCAATTAATATCAAATCTTCCTGTGTAAGTTGAGGGAAGTTACTTATATTTTGTGAATCAACATTTATGTTTGTGAAGTGTGCTCTCCTTCTATTTAAATTATTATTATTTATAAAATCAGCTAAAACATTATTTTGATACATTTTTTGATTTACTATTTCTAGAATCTGTGCAGCATCAGTTCTGTCTGTATAACGACAATGAAACCGGTTTATCAACGCAGCAGCAATAGAAAAGTCTATCATCAAATGAGAAGATGCTCTGTTCAAAAAATCATGGCGGAATATTTTAAATTGTTCTTTAAATATACCATTTACTGTTTCCACTACCCAACGGCACATGGTTACTGCTCTTGATTTATTTGCTGCTAACGTTGACAACTGGTTTCATTATATTCTAATGAAGGTGGCATGTGCACATTGTAGTTCCTATTTTCTAGAACTGATACTGCATCTCTGAAACCCCTATCCAGAATAAAAACATCATTATTTTGAAAATACTGCCTTAGCGGTTGAGACTCATTTATAAATTCATTTTTCATAATTTCTGCGTCTGATGTAGTTGCTGGATAGGGGCCAAGAACCTCCACAATATACCCATCAGAACACACAAACAAAAATGGTTTCACAAGGTTTCTATACTTATGTAAAGAGTATGTATCCTTTTGGTATTTATATTTTGAGCTTTTTTGGCAATGTATATAAGTGCCATCAACAATGACAATTGGTAGTCTCTCCCCATTCACATTTGTACCTCCAAAAAGACCATTAGGGATTAATAGATTTCTGTTTGCAATATCTCCCCTCGTTATATGTCTTAAACCTAAATGCATTGGCACAAAATCTTGTTGAAGCAACTCTCTTGCTTTAGACATTAAATTCTCTAAAGTACTGCGAGACATTTTAAATAAACTTGCTATTCGCTCATTCGAATCTCCATTTCTTAATTTCAATAATAATGCTGCTAGTGCGGTTGACCCTCTATGCTATGCATTTGAGATAATCTAGGGACTTCTGCCAGCAATGTTTGGAACTGCTCTTTGGTTACACCAAAGCAAAAATGTACAAAATGTTCATCCATAATGTTAATATTTTCAAAATCAATTGATTTTTATTGTTTTAATAATGACACAAAGTCATATATATATGCCTCTGTAAAGGTATGGTTCACTTTAATTTCATTTAATTGGTGCCATAAATTACCTCTTAAATGATAATTGCAGATGCGACAATCTGCTGGGACATAGAATTTGTAATCAGTAAAAAGTCTTATTCTTATAGATAATGGCACTACAAGTCTTTCAGTATGGTGACAACCTGGAAAGAAGCAGCGGGCCTGCGTGTCTGATGCTCTCCCATACTGAGACAAAACTATTGTTACCTCTTCTTGAGGGATGACCGGAGAAGATTCGTTTTCAACAGGTTGTATTACTTGCCCAGACAATGTAACCGGAAGATCAATATTGGTTTCTTCAGATGTTGACGGTAGAGATGGAACTGCAGAAGGTTGTGATTGCACTGAAGATGATGTGGATGGTTCAGTATAATGTTCAGCCAAATTATCACACCTCTGCCAACAAGGGTGACAAATCCGATCAGATGTACGTAGCTGCAATAAAATATAAAATAAATTATTATATAAAATAAACACATAGGCCTTACCCTGCAGGAGGCGAGATGTTATCTTTATAAAAATAGTGGAATCTATAAAAGTAAAACAAAGACGTGTTAGTTACACCATTTATAACTCAAGAGCGGCTGACCGTTCTCTAATACTTTTTTTTTCATTTTTACCTACCTCAAATAACAGAAAAACTGTTAAAACTTGAGAAAAAATCACAAAATTATAAAAATTAAGATAGTATTATTATTTTATATCAACCAGACACAGATCTAGACTCTAGTTCTCAGTAGCAGCCACGGAGTCTGGATCTGTGCCGGGTGATGGCAATAGGTTTGCCCCCTATTAGATGGGACTAAAACATGACTGGCGAAATGTGAGTGTACTATTAGGTACACCTCTGCCTAACCCTTCGGGGATTATAGGAGTGATGTTATGTAATATTCTGAGGTGGTACGAAGTTTTGCTTAACATGAATACATACTGAGCGTGGCAAAATCCTCTCTGCTACAACAGCTTTACGTGCTTCTCTTTCCGTTATTGCTTTATAATGTATGGACTCTTGACCGATACAAAGATCTGCCACAGTGTACACACAAGTTCCTATGCCCCACAGTATGAGTAGATGATCCTGGTGTTTCAATTGATTGATGTAGAAGCAACCAACAAGCATGACACACAACACTATCCCTTGGTATCTATTAAAAAAAAAGAATCTTAGATTGTGTCTTTATGAAAACATTGCTATGTATATGCACAAACAAATTAATATATGGGTTATGTTGATACAGTTTTTATTATTAGCTCAATTAGTGATATTTTTTTTTGTAAAATGAAGCTATCGCAATGGTGATGTTGTAATATTATAATAATATATAACTTACATCAGTAAAAGCATTTTGGTGCAGGATCAGTTGTTGAATCTCTTCAGTTTCAGTTTCTAACGAGTATCGTCGCATCCGAAAGGCATTTACTCCACAATTGATACAGCGAATCATGGTTAGCAGAATAGAGATTCAGATAAATCCGTGTCAGAAAAGTTAGGTCAACAAATAAGCAGGTTCAGATGTTCAGATAGGCGAGCCGGGTCAGCAAGTAATACAGGGTCAGGTTCAGTTTCAACAGCCAAGGTAGTCGTTAGTAATACAGAAATCGGAGTCCGGTAACACAGCAATAAACAACACAAAACTTAAAAAACTCATAAAGGCTTTTCGTCGCTTGTCGTAAAACGCGGGACAAGTAAAACTTTTGACAATTATCAGTGACAACTACAAGATCAAGTGTTACCAGCACTATATAACTATTCTAAACTGTATAGATAATCGAATTGAATTATTTTAAATTACTGCATTGTAAGCGACGAGTCATTAGGAAATAAGTTTTCATAATTAATGAATCACTAGAATAAGTTCCTAATTAATATTTAGTAGCATATTAAGAGTTATAATTAGTCTAAAGCTGTATATAAGTATATAATAAGCCTAAATTATCATAGGATTTGCATATAAATGTAAAAATAAGAGGTAAATACATATACCTATATGTAAGCGTCAAATGGTACCCTAAACGAAACTTTACCTTAACGACGAAGCGGCTTTATTCTATGGTTTGTGTCAAATTGGCTCCTAAGTGAAACTTCACCGTAACGAGGACCGTTTGCGAATTTTGTAATTTTTAAGGTGTAAATATGGTTTTATTGATAAGATTTTTTGTATAATGGTAAATGAAACCAAGATCTATCATATAAAATAAGTTGTAACATTGTAAAGACTGCCTATTTTCGAAAAACTGCAACAATAAGATTCCCATACATTTAGCGTGGGAAAGTCAGTAAGATTCTGATTGGTAACGTTAGTGCCGTGTGCAAACTTATTGGAATCTGATTGGTTAGGGATTCCTATAAAAGAGGAGTAGTTTTTCGAGATCGGCAGTTCAGTTCCAGCAGTATTCCTATTAAGAAGAAAGGAAAATAAAAGTGAAGAAACCTTCAGAAGTAAATAAGTGTTTTGATATAAGTCGCCGACTTGTTCCTTGTGTTATACGTCACACTAATTCCCACCAGCAAGAATTTATGCAAGAAATTAAGTTCAAAATCATACTACATACAGTCCACGCTCAACATATGGTCCTTCTGTGCCGGATTGGGATTAATTTAGTGTTTTAAGTGTTTGAAAATGTACACAAGAGCAAGTTCAGCGCGTTCTAAGACTACTGAAGGAAGTAATACGCAGTCAGATAGGAGTATGAATACGCCAAGTGAAGCTACGAGTTCAACGGCTACGGGTTCGTCGGCTTCACAGCGGTCTACGTTACCGAAGAAAAGTTCGCCGCCAAACCAGCGAGAACAAGACTCGCCTGCGCACCAGTCAAAGGATACTACTGGAACTAGCTCAACCCAAGGGGTTGCTACTTGTCCTGCACCCCAGACCAGTTCTTCTGAAAATATGACCAAAGCCACAGAACCTACGCGCCATGAAGAGAATCACTCAACGCTACGGAATGAAAATAAAAGTGTCGCCGTACTGACTCAGCGAGATAATACAAGTACGCTGACATCGCAATATGAAAACCTGCAGCAGCCTCAACCTCATAAGCCGACCCACGATATAGACTCGCAGTCTGTTCGCTCGACGCATAGGAAGAGAGCAGAAGCGCAAGCAAGAATGACAGTGGCGTTAAGGGATTTAGAAGTTGCGGAAGCGCGATCAAGATTAGCTCAGGCTGAGCTAGATTTCATGGCTGCAGACTCAGAAGAGGAAGATGGCGCTGGAGAAGAGTTATATGGGCAATCTCAAGAAGTCAAGAAATGGTTCATTCAAGCCAGCAGCAAACCGAATACGGAACATAAGCCAATCGAAACTAAAGAAAAGAAGAGTGATATACAAGAGTTGGCTCAAGTTATACTCAAGCTATCCGACCAATCCCGTGACGTCATTTCACCTAGACAAATAGAGCTTCCTTACTTCAGCGGGGCCTGCGAAGAATGGTTAGCTTTCAAAAGGTCGTATGAAGACACGGCTGCCTCCTTTAGCAACACTCAGAACTTAGCGCGCCTCAGAAAAGCGATCCAAGGGAAAGCCAAAGAAGCTGTTCAAAGCCTCCTATTCACAGCTGAAGAACCACGAGAAATTTTAAAGGGATTAGAAGCAAGGTTCGGAAGACCTGGCGCTCTGGCACTAGCTGAACTAGAAAAATTGAAGAACATGCCAAGGGTTGGAGAAAATCCAAGTGATATTTGTGTGTTCGCAAGTAAAGTTAAGAATGCGGTTGCAACAATTAAGGCTCTGAAGAAACCGCAATATCTCAGCTCACCTGAAACAATGAAAGCAATTATTGATAAGATGCCGCCGTCTATGAAGTTTCGATGGTTCGCCTATCATAGAAGCCGAAGAGAGGAAGATCTCCAAGAATTAATGGTGATGTGATGTGATGAATTAATAGTGACGTCACGGCGGGCGTGACGAAGCGTAGCGATGACTCAGGCACGGAATGATCGAGAGCGCGGAGCGGTACGACCGTCGCGGGCGAGCGTCGGAAGCGGAATGACTCAATAAGCCCTGGCTGGAGGCTTTAATTAATTTATTAATTAAGGCAACCACAGGCAAGCCCGGTTAAGCAGCCGACAACCTCAGAGGTTGACCTGCGAGATGCCACACAAAAAAAAAAAAACTTAAGTGGCTGATGAAAAGTTGAAGAAATCAGTGTATTTTTTCCTTGCTCAGTCTTTGCTAGCGTACTGTGTCACTTCTTGGGGAGGTGCCCCAAAATCCACTATACTTGAATTAGAAAGAGCCCAGAGAGCCATCCTGAAAGTGTCCTTATTCCGACCCTTTGACTACTCCACTACTCTTCTATATTTAATGAAGCGAAAGTTTTGACCGTACGCCAACTTTTCTTACTGCAAACAATACTGAAACAGCATAGCGTCCTTACATATAGCCCCCTTCTCTCTCGTGGCAAAGGGCGGTTCAATCCCGTAGACAATCGACAAACCCGGCTGTCGACCAAGTTTGCTCAGCGATTTTTTAGGGTTCCGTAGTCAACAAGGAACCCTTATAGTTTCGCCATGTCCGTCTGTCTGTCCGTCTGTCCGCGGTTTAGCTCAAAAACTATTGGTACTAGAAAGTTGTACTTTGGCATGAGTATACACGTTAATGACACCGAAAAAGTGGTAAAATAAAATTTTGAAAAAAACAATCATTTAGGGTACCTCCCATACATGTAAAGTGGGATGATAATTTTTTTTTTTCGTTCTTCCCATAGTGTGAGATATCGTTGGATAGGTCTTTCAAAAATATTAGGGGTTTGGTAAGATCGTTTTTTGATTAAGTAAACCGTTCGTGACTTATCAAGCTTTAAAGTACCAATTTTCGTTAGAGTCAAGTGTCCCCCCCTCTATCAACTATACTGTTATAGTTAGAAATTCAAATGTCACGGCAGTAGTACCTATATATAACGAAATTTAAAGGAAAACTATCACACATAAGTGGGCTTTACAAGTTTACGAGTAATAGTCGACCAATTGTATTTGACTCGAAAATTTCGAACAACTCTACAGAAATGTCGATAGATGGCGCTAAGCGCCAGTTGTATCATGCTAGCTTCTTGTGACGATTGAGTAGTATAGCTCTATGTCCGTATTTAAATTCAAAACACCGGCTATGACAAGTTTTATACAAATCTCTAAAAAAAATTAAAACTTTTCGTGCAAAATTGTCGGATCAGGTGAGGATTTGTATAGGAAGTCAAATTAGTTAGGTAGTCACGTTTGGCTTTTAGTTAGAGCATGGTACGAAACGATCAGTCAGCGAATACGACACGCACTGGGCTGTTATAAAAACTACGGAACCCTACACTGCGCGTGGCCCGACACGCACTTGACCGGTTTTTTTTTGTTTTCTCGGTCAATACATTTATAATAAGGTTAACAGGATCCTGCATATTTATGATTTTAACAGAAATAAATGTAAATCGAAAGTAAGTAATTGGATCCAAGAACTAAATTATCGTGACACTGAAGATATGCTTGCTATCCCTGTATAGACAATGGAAAAAAAACTATTACATTCACCCACTCACTCCACACACACTCACTATACATACACACTATACACGCACCTACGTCTCCACTTAATACTATTCCCACTAACAATATTATTATTTGTATTTCGATTAATTTTTAGTTTTAAATTATAAGGTGAATCCAGACCACTAAGATGTAGAGCACTTGAAATGTTAACCCAAAGGGTGGGGACCTGGTGTCCTGAAATACAGGCCCTGGCCTAGTTTATGCACCAGTCTCCCACAATGTTTATTGTGTGGAATATGTCCCTAATAACTGTAAAATTGTACGTAAATATTGCGGTGAGAGAATAAAGATTATGATTATGATTACTTAACTTTGTACAAAACGATTTTACAAAATTTTCTATATCTAGTGTAGATTAGTTGAGCTTCTTTATTGTCAGGATGTTTTTTGCTTTTAAATGGAGTTTATCCCTATTTCTGATACACCGCAATAACCCAATGATTGAATAAAGGTTCTCTCTCTCTTTCCGGAACTCCCTTGATTTCGATGTTGTTTAACCGAGACCGTTGATCGTACGCTGAGAGTTCGAACTTTGCCTTAGCTAAATCCGACTGCAAACAGTTAACGGTATCGTGGAGCCTGTCGAGTTCTGATACTTTAGCTTCTACCTCAGTAAATCTGGAGTCAATTTCTTCAAATTTCCCATTCGTGGATTCACATATCAGCCTAAGTTCAGACAGATCATCCTTTATTAAGCTAACATCATCAATCAGTGTCGGCAAATTAATTATTTGACGCTTCATGTCACGAATTTCTCTGAGAATAGCTTCTAGAGTTATAGATTCTGGAACAGGTGTAGCTTTGAGGAAGATCTACATGTGGGGCATTTCCACTGGGCCATTCTAATCGTACCCAATTTTCTCCATCCAGCTTCAGAAATGTGAGCACATGCAAAATCCAGGTGATTCTTACAGCTCCCGCACTGAACGCCATCGTTGAACTGAATGTTACAAGCTGGGCACGTTTTCATTTTAATTCACTTGGTACAATAGAAGTTAAACTTAAGTAGATAAAAACAAAAATAAAGTTGCCGATCTCCGTTCTTGCGCGACGCGTACTATACGAACGAGTGTCCACAGAAGAATAGATTTACGAGCGTTCTTTTTAAATTCTCCCATTTCAAACGTAGCTGCTGTGGTGTCTGGCGATGAACCGTGGCAGTAGCATTAAACCGATTCGCTAGTCGGAGCCATTCTTCTGTCTTCATTTTGTTGTGGATAGCATTGGTAGCTTTTGATAAAATTACCTTGCTGTTTTCTATCAAACCTAGTAGGGATTTCGTCTCCTCTTTCGATAAAGGTTTGCCTCTCACCTACAATAAGGACCAATCGTTGTTATTGTAAAAAATTTTACGAGATATAAATGCGCAACATAATGATTCCAAATAAATGAGTCAATACACCTCCATAAAACAATAAAGTAAAACAAAATCACTTACTATTTCAGGGTCCACAGCTTGAATTGGTTAATTGTATCAGTTAAAATCTAACATATAGAGCATATAAACTAACAAAAGGCAAACAAACGGAGTTTTGGCGGCAGGCACGGCGTCAACCTAATTTAATTTGTAAAAAAAAGAAACACCCGCCAAGAGTCCGTACGTTCCATTTTAGCCAAAATATTTAGAATTTTGTCACCATTTAAATGTTCATTTAATCGTCCAAGTCTTATAGAAATAGATGTGTCCACAACAAAAAGTACCTACAATAAATTAGAACACCTGTTTATGCATAATTATTTTATATTATGTATAAATTAATGATGATTATGTTCATAGGGATTGCATAAAACGGAATGAGCAAGAGAGAATGGATTTCCACATATCTGCGGATTGAGCAACGGTAGGGTCACCGTTTTTCGATATTGGGACTAGGATTGGAGTTCGATCCATAGATCGGTGTATATCTGTGATCGATTTCTATCTTGGATTACGGATTGATTATTAATTTTGGCCGTAAGGCTTCAAGAAAGATCCTACGGATAATTTTCTTGGTAGGGTTGTTGTGTAGGTATATTATAAACATATTTATACCCGCTACATTCATCAGGCTATAAAATAACACCATTGGCCATCTATTTGTACCAACGTAACGCTGCAACTTTGTAACTCTCACACATGTTGTCCACGGTATCAATTCCACCTTTTGTTCTATTACAGTCCATTATCATTTCCGGTATACCTGTATTTTCATTGATCTGGGCATCTTCATGCATGCACCTCATCTCACCACATTTTCCTCTTCATAGCTAGAACCATAACTTAATTCATCCAGCAGCAATCTAATGCGATCATCGTCCATTTAAAATCATCCATTTCCATTTAAAGTATAATAAAATTAGCCAAAATATAATATAGAGCAACAAACAACCATACATTTCACTATACATACGTCATAAAGTATTCAAAGTTTGTAAAAAATATATAAATGCACTAAATATATTACATTATTACTTACACAAAAAGTAGCACCTATACTCGCGTCGGTCTCACGGACCAATTTGCGCCAAATGCTACAACACGTGCGCTTCGCACGAACGCGCGGCGAGTGCTAAAATGGAGTAAGCAACAAATCCGGCAGCTAGCAAGGAACTCAACTTGGGATTTTCATGCATAAAAATAATTACGAAAATGGGTTTCGTCGGTCTCACCGACCAACGCGCGAGTATAGGGAGGTTAATTGCAGAATGCAAAATTTTACAAAACTCTGTATAACTTTCCGGAGCAGCATGTTGATCCTGAAAAGTAGATAGCTATAAATCTACATTTTGTTCATACGTCTTCCAATCCACGGATGGGCAAAGGAGATGTTTCATTTTGGGCTACCTCTATGTACACCACATAGATAAATCGAAAAAACAATAGGGATTATCATAAAAATACCGAAAAAAATATTTGGAGACGGGTATAGCTGTGATAAATTATTATTTTGAAAGATTTTTAACAAGATAACCCTTGTTTTAGAGCAGTCATGACAGTCGTGTTTGACATGACGTTTGACAGATTTGAGTTTCGTGTCGTCTTTCTGTAAGTCGTAGGGATGGACATATAGAAAAAACATATTGATAAATATAGAATTGATATTTTAAGCTATATCGATTATTATCTATATATATGTCGCAATCGAGTCATTTCCGGAACGCCAGCGCCCCCAGTCGGCGCTCGACGGAGTAAATGATTCATCAGCAGCCGTCCAGTGCGATCGAATATTGAAACCTACGCGCGTTCCTACTTGTAGTCTGTACTCTGTATATTGTAGTAATCTTTACCGAAAGTAATTGGATAATATAATCAAGTTGATTTAAGTAACTACGGTGTTTCGTTGCTCCAATATTATACATCGACGCCCACAGCTTAGAGGAATTATGGACCCTACTGATGACGCTGGGCCTCCTCCTCCGTCATCAGAAGTGGGATCTCTGTTGGTGCAAGATGAAGAGAAGAATGAAGCGAATATTTGGCCTGTCATGTTTGAACAACAAAACCAGAACATGCGGGCGCTGATCGAAACCCTGCAAGTGCCAAAACTAGTCTACCATGACAGTCTACCCACGTTCGACCCGGACAAACAAGGTACTGACGCGACATCGTGGTGTGTAACAGCCGATTTGTGTTTTTCCGAAAATCCCCGACGTGGTGGCCAACTTATACTAGCCGTTGGCAAGGCGCTCAAAGGTGAAGCATCGACTTGGCTATCTCAAATAGCGTACGAAGGAATCACATGGTAGGAGTTCAAGGTACTTTTCACCACGAGGTTTATATGGACGGAGACATTGCGGGTACTCTCATTAAATTAAATGAAGAAAAACCGAGCGAAAAAGAATCACTGCCAGCATATGCAAGCCGATTAATAGCCTCTTTGACTAATCGTTGGAAGGATGTAAACAAAGAAGAGATCGTCGTAGCTACTGTACTCGCTCACTTATCACAGTTTGACCCGCGAATCCAACGTTTGGCGTTTACAACGAACGTCAAATCACGAGAAAATCTACAACAAGAACTGAACGCTTTCTCGCAATTGAAACGCAAGTTGAATACTACCGGAGAATCTTCGAATGCACCCGATTTCAAACGTGCGAAGTTAATTGCTATCAAGTGCTTTAATTGCGGAAAACGGGTCATAAGCGAGCGGATTGTCGAAGTAATACGAGCGACGTGAGAGGACGAACTACGATGTCGAACCCAGGGACGCAGCAGCCAGCACCAAGGCCTTCGGTGTGCTACAAATGCGGGAAACCGTTAACCGGGCCACATTGCTGTCCGGTGTACCAGCGGTGGCGGTGTCGGCAGCAGCCAGCTGGGTGACAGCGGCGCCGGCGCAGCATGTGGCGAGTGACGCGTTGATGTCTGCGTCGTGCAGCCCCCATCCATATTAGATCATAAATGTAAATTGATTCGTTTTACTTACGATTCTGGCGCTGAATGCTCGTTAGTTAAAGAAAGTTTTGCACCCAAAAGAGTATGCCAAGTTTCGGCTCAAATCATGTAGCGTCCGACAGACTTTCTAACTTAATGATAATTCATTATATAAAATAGTAAGAATTATACGGTATAAATAAAATCTGTAGAAGTACACCGTTTAAAAGTCATTTATGAGGGGAGGTCTCAGGGTAACTGGAATGATGAACACTGTCTCATATGATTATCGTTTACTTGGTTAAAACACGTTCACAAAACATGGGATTCGGACTTAGTTTTTCGTATACAACACGTTCACAAATAAACACATTAGGCACCACATATGAGGAATGAAAGTACACGTTGGTTACCACATGTGAGCACGTGGTTTCGGATAGGTAGTTCTTACGTACGAGTCTACAACTTGCGCGCGGGCGGCGGACTGGCGCCTCGCGCGCCCCGCTCGTGAAGCGAGCAGTGCGAGAGAAAGAGAAAGACATAGCTACGATATACTCGCACTTATTTGGTGTACCGTAGTGGCACGCGGTTACGGGATTCCCTGACTGGCCTCGAATGGGTTGCTACATACTCCCCCTCCAGTTCTGGAGAACGCCCTCGCTCCTGGACTGGTACACTATTAACCTCAGCATTAGCTGGACGTCCGCGTTTCCTTTTAAGATTAACGGGTTTTGGTAAGGAGTCATAGCTGCCTCGGTATCGCGTGAGGTCTTCGGAATGGTATTTACCTAAATCTACATTTGGTTGTTCTGTGCTCGCGATGGTGTACGTCGTTGGGCTTACCTTTTTCATGATCTGGTAGGGGCCATCGCGGCGCGGCAAGTACTTGGAAGTAAGGTCTTTTGATCCTTTACTCAGCAAATGTGATTTCAACATGATTAAATCACCTACCTCGAATGAGTCAGATGGTCGGCGGGAAACGTCGGCATACTGCTTTGTCTTGTCCTGTTGGATCTCGACGCGTTCTCGAACATCTGACAGTGAATGTAGAAAGTTTTCAAGGTAAGGGGTAACTTGAGGGACAAAATTCTCTTTGGCTCTGATTGTGCGAAGATCGTGAACGACTTCTGTGGGTGACCGCATCTCTCTACCAAAGGTCAAATAAGCCGGTGACTTGCCTGTTGTGCGACATTTTACACTATTGAGAGCAAAACGGATGACTGGTAACTTCTTTGGCCAGAATGTGTGGTCGTCTTCCACGAGATGGGCTAGCATTGCCTTCAGATCGCGGTTTTTGCGCTCAGCAGGATTAGCTTGTGGATGATACAGCGGGACAAAATTTTGTTTGATGTCTAGAACTGACATACACTCTCGCATTACTGCGGAAACAAACTGAACACCATTGTCCGAAATAATCCTACGAGGTAAACCGAACCTCATGAAATATTCTTCAATGAGAACATGAGCACAGGCCTCTGCTGTTGCTTCTTTTAGAGCAAATAGCTCCGTCCATCGGGTAGCAGTGTCTTCAATGAGAAAGATCCAACGCTCCCCCTGGTCTCCTTCCGGGAGTGGGCCGAAAAGGTCCATGGCCAGGACTTCGTTTCGCTGGCTCATGACTGGAGTCTGGAGCAGGCCTGGTGGTTTGGTATTGTTGGCTTTATAGCGCTGGCAGTGGATGCAGGCTAAGACATAATCGGTGATTATTCTCCGCATCCCTGTGAAATAATACAGCTGAGCTACTTTCTGATATGTTCGATCGATGCCTGGATGGCCAGCTGTTTGAGAGTCGTGTAACTCTTTCAAAATATTATAGAGTCTGGGTTATAACGGTACAGAACTCCTTGATCCATAAGATAACCTCTCTCTAACCATCTTTTTGATGCAACATCATCATGTCCTTCTAGCTCTTTAATAATCTTATCCACTTCAGGGTCAGAAGTCGGTTCTAGGCGAAGCTGATTGGGTGTCTTGGCGGGTAGATCGCAGATTACTGAACAAACACCGCAACTATCACTTGTATCGCTGGAACAAATTGGTCTACTCAGCGTGTCAGCAACGACATTCGCCCTCCCTGGGGTATATTGAAATTGGATATCGAAAGATTGGAGTTTAAGAGCCCAGCGGACTAATCTGCCTGCTGGTGATTTAAGTGAGAGCAACCAGCGTAGCGGCTGATGATCACTACCAATCACGACTGGTTGACCGTCTAGGTAAGGTCGAAAACGCTCCACCGCCCACACTACAGCGAGCGCTTCACGTTCCGTAGTAGAGTAATTGCGTTCAGCTGCGTTGAGGAGTCGGCTGGCATATTCGATAGGTCTTTCCTGATTGCCGTCACCCTGCATTAAAACTGCACCTAAGGCGTAGTTACTTGCGTCAGTTCGCAGAATGAAGGGGCGACTGAAATCGGCTTGAACCAGTATTGGAGCTGAGGTCAGTAGTTTCTTCAGCTCATTAAATGCTTGGGTCTGCTGCATGCCCCAAGACCAGACTTGACTTTTCCTGGTCAAGCGAGTCAATGGTTCGGCAACTTTTGAGAAGTTGGGAATAAATTTTCTGAACCATGAACATGTTTGCAAAAAGGTTCTCAGGTGCTTTAGGTTACCTGGTACCTTCATCTCGAGGACAGCGCTCACCTTCTCTGGGTCGGTGGAAACACCTTCTTGTGTTATAACGTGACCGAGGTATTTAACGCTTTCACGAGCAAAAGCGCACTTCTCCCTATTTACGTGGAGGTTAAACTCAGCCAAACGTTTAAAAACTGCCTCGAGGTCTTGCAGATGCTGTTGGTATCCCTGAGATATTATCAACAGATCATCTAAATAAGCTAATAAAGTTACATTTTGTAAAGCAGTGCAGGATCGGAGACGATCGATAAGACGCTGAAAGGTGGCTGGTGCGTTGCGGAGACCGAACGGCATTCTTTTAAAATGGTAAGTGCCAAGAGGACAGACAAAAGCTGTTTTGTCTCTGTCGGCTTCCCTGACCATCACCTGCCAATATGAAGATCGAAGGTCTAATGTACTCATGTAGCAGTCTCGTTTTGTGCTCTGAAGTAACTCATCGATGCGTGGCATCGGATATGTGTCAGCTTTGGTGACTGCATTCAAACGCCTGTAGTCTACGCAGAAGCGAATACCTCCATGGGACTTCGGCACCATCAGCGCCGGTGAACACCAAGCTGATTCACACTCTTCTATAATGTCATCTTGTAACATCTTACCTATTTCAGTTTTCATGAGCTCCTTCTTTGAAGGGTTAAGCCGGTAAGGAGGAACAGCAATTGGAGGATGCTCACCTGTATCAATGCGATGCTCTGCATATAGTGTTGGACCTCCCCCTGCTTTAAAGACGTGTGCGTGCCTGGTAAGGACGGCAGCAAGCGCTTGTCGCTCAGCTGGTTTAAGGTGAGTACCTTCATCATCCCTGAGTATATCTGTGGAGGCGCAGGCTACGTCACGCGAGGTAGGTTCGAAGCACAAGGTATATTTTACTGTATCAAGGTTACTGAAATACCAGACTTCCTTGCAAAAATCTATAACTACTCCCGCGGCGGTTATAAAATCAATACCTAACAACGTCTCGTTTTCTGTCGAGTCCGGAAAGGAATTGTGATAACTACTTTTTCTAAGCACACCTCTAACGTGGTGGTAAGTACATCCATCGTACGGACTACGCCGTCAGCAAGCTTAACTTTGCGTGTCAAAGAGCTGAGAGGGTGACCTTGACGTAGAAGGAGAGTATATAGCGTATAACCCGCAATGCAATGTTTGGCGGCGGTATCTATCAACGCGGTACCGGAAATCCCTAAAATTGAAATATTAAAAATCGGTCGTAAGTCGCGACCAATAGGGGTCCCGTACGATCATTATACAAACATACATCGGTTAAACATAAATACGCATTATCCTTTACATTACTACAAAATAATTGACCATTCTCCTTTACATCATTATTACATAAATGTGCATTCTCCTTTATATTACTGTTACATAAATGTGCATTCTCCTTTACATTACTGTTACATAAATGTGTATTCTCCTTTATATTATTTAGGTTATCATTACAATTATTTAAATTGTCGAACACATTTTGAGAATTATTGTTACAATTATTATGCAAAATATTATAAGTCAAAGGTTTTGGGAGAATATTAGCTCTTTGCTTATTTAAAATATTGCACACATTTTCTTGTGGAATTAAATTGTTTTTAACATGGCGACCCGAAATACGACAAGACACAACACCGTTATCACTATTATTATCACAAGAGTCAGACGTACGAGATTGAACTGAATAGAACGATTTAATATAATTGTCAGTCTCACCTGGCTGTCGCACTTGCAACTTACGACAATTGACTTTGGCGTGTCCGAATTTCTTACAATACTCGCAGATGAGCCGTCGCTTATTCCCGGAGTCCTGTAATGGTGCAGGCGGCGCGGGCGACGCAGGTGGGGCGGGCGTCGCTAGCGCGGCCCGAGGAGGCACGTACTGCGGCGCGGCGCCGGGGGCGCCGGCGAGGCGAGGTCCGTAGGCATGCGAGCGTTTTGGCGGGAAAACGCGTGTGTTATCACTATCACGGCCGGTGGCACTATCACGCGCGGCTGTGCACGTTGTCGAAGTTGTTGGCGTTTCTGTTCGCAGTTCACTCGTCGTAGGTGTCACGAGATTAGTCTCGTGGAAAGAGTCTTCAACGTTTCGTGCGAGACGAAGTAATTCAAAGAAGTTATGGCACTCTTCTCTACGTATTCTTTGTCTGATTCTACTGTGCAGGAGTCCGTAGGTCATATCTATTTGTGCGGACTCTGTTACGTCACCCTTAGGCAAACGTGCAAAAAGGGCGCGAATACGCGCGACGAATATGTCGGTGTTTTCTTTGTCTTGCGGCGTCGCAAATATTTCCAGGTAAATACGATGAGGCGGCCGGCGATCACCATAGGCACATAATAAGTTAAGTTTAGCTTCTTCCCATGACGACACTGAATATTTTATGCCTTGCCACCACGTGGCAGCTTCGTCTTTGAAGAGATAGGCCAAACCGCGTAATATATTTGAGTCCGATACCGGGGCGCAGTCACTATATGCCTCTATAGCGTCAATAAACGCCTCGACTGACTCCTTCGGTCGGCCGGAAAAGGTTGCTTTGCAGCGGGTATTGTTCCCTAGAAGCGCGAGTGATTCCGGGGTGGATGCATTCACACGCGACACCGAGTTGAGCAGCTCCCTGAAGGCTTCTGTTTGAGAGCGTTGCAGAGAAGCGATTATGGCCGCGACGTGCTCACTGGAGAACGTTGCGTTTGCGTCGGGGCGCGGTGAAGAAAACGTGTCCTCGCCATCTTGGTTAGCGGTCGACACGAGCGACGTGTCTGATCTCGAGAGGCCGGGGAATGCTTCGTTTGCATCTTCTCTCCAAGTCAAACTGGCCGCTCTGCTCCTGGTCACTGGCATTTTTAACTCGTCACTGCAAAACGTTTATCGAGTAGACACTGTCTATGCACTATATTTTGCACGAAAACACACGTGAGGCGTCATAGATTTGGGAAAGTACCTACGCTATTGTGACACGAAAAAACTCGTTGAGCGTCACCTAAATGAGGTTTTTGCACTCTACTGTCACATGGAAAGGCACTACTTATGACGAAAGACACTATTGTACACGAAAAAACACTTTGGGCGCCACATATGAGGGGAGGTCTCAGGGTAACTGGAATGATGAACACTGTCTCATATGATTATCGTTTACTTGGTTAAAACACGTTCACAAAACATGGGATTCGGACTTAGTTTTTCGTATACAACACGTTCACAAATAAACACATTAGGCACCACATATGAGGAATGAAAGTACACGTTGGTTACCACATGTGAGCACGTGGTTTCGGATAGGTAGTTCTTACGTACGAGTCTACAAATTGCGCGCGGGCGGCGGACTGGCGCCTCGCGCGCCCCGCTCGTGAAGCGAGCAGTGCGAGAGAAAGAGAAAGACATAGCTACGATATACTCGCACTTATTTGGTGTACCGTAGTGGCACGCGGTTACGGGATTCCCTGACTGGCCTCGAATGGGTTGCTACACATTTTAAATAGTTATTCAATTTATCAACACGTTTTATATCTACAATTTTAGTTAGAAATGTTGCCAATACCAAAATAAAATAATATCGATACGAAATTGCACTTGCAAATCGATGACATTAATATCATTATGAACCTACGTAAGTGAACTTATTACTTACAAAAGTCATAACTCGTAATTCTCATAATAATAAATAATGTTTAGTTATATTTTTGAATATCTATACTTATAATAAATCTGTAGAGAGGTCAATTCTGTACATGAAATATATTTACAAAATAACTATCAGGGGGTGATTAGGGATCGATACTGATCCCAAAAATGCAATCAGTAAAATTATTGTCTGTCTGTCTGTCGGTCTGTCTGTCTGTCTGTCTGTCTATCTGTCTGTCTGTATAACCGTTATAGAAACAAAAACTACTCGACGGATTTTAACGAAACTTGGTACAATTATTTTTCATACTCCTGAGCTGGTTATAGTATACTTTTCATCACGCTACAATCAATAGGAGCAGAGCAGTGAAGGGAAATGTTGGGAAAACGGGAGAAGTTACTCCATTTTTTAAGCTTCCGTCGCGTGTGCAACCTTAATGGTTAAAGCTACACAGAAATTATTTATGACGGAAATGTTCTCCTTAAAATTATATAAAAAATATCCCACGACAGCATATATCTATCTTTTATGGTTGACTCACAATAACACGTGTAACTCCCGATAGCGTTAGCAGTTCGAAGCTTTCTGATTATTATTCTGCTCCGAAATTTAAAACCACCACAACTTTGCAATGGAACTCGGCTAAAAGTAACCCAGTTGCAACAAAATATAATCGAGGCTCAAATTTTAACAGGTTGCGGTGCAGGAGAAACCATCTCTATTCCCAGAATTCCCATAATACCAAATAATTTTCCATTCCAATTTAAAAGAACGCAATTCCCAGTATCGGTGTGTTATGCAATGACAATTAATAAGGCTCAAGGGCAGACTTTTCGTGTTGCTGGAGTAGATCTCGGTGTCAGTTGTTTCTCGCATGGTCAGTTGTACGTCGCTCTTTCCCGGGTTAGCAGTTCTAGAAATCTTTATGTTCACGTGCAGGACGGGTCAACTTTCAACATAGTTTACCCGGAAGCTTTGCGCTGAAGTATTTTCGTTCTATAGGTACTTAAGCCTCATGTGATCGTGATCTAAACAATATTACCAATACATTAATTTAATAACACACAAGGAGTTACAC
This sequence comes from Tholera decimalis, assembly GCA_943138885.2. Classification (NCBI taxonomy): domain Eukaryota; kingdom Metazoa; phylum Arthropoda; class Insecta; order Lepidoptera; family Noctuidae; genus Tholera; species Tholera decimalis. The sequence goes on from OW964551.2 coordinate 15,337,484, forward strand.
GCTGACGGAGTCGCGGGCACAGCTATTAACAATAATATTGTGCGATTCGGTATTGCGATATTTTTCAACAGTATTATAAATTGACATATTATATTTCCCTACTAAATTACGAAAGGTAATCTGTCAGTTACATCAAAATCACTGAACCGTGAGCAAGGACAGGCTACTTTTTTTTACGAAAAACGACGGAAACGTGGACGAAGTCGCGGGCAACAGCTATCTATACTAATAATATAAGGCTGAAGAGTTTTTTTGTTTGTTTGAACGCGATAATCTCAGGAACTACTGGTTCGAATTGAAAAAATAATTTTTAATTAAATAGTCAATTTATAGAGAAAGGCTATAGGCTATATATCATTACGCTAAGGCCAATAGGAGCGGAGCGCCAATGAAGAATGCTTCAAAATTCGGGGTTAAATTTAACGTTAGCCCAAAGTAACTATTCCACGCGGACGAAGTCGCGGGCAAAAGCTAGTTTTATAATAATTTAAAATAATTCAATTCAATTATTGATACAGATTAGAATAGTTATAATAGTGCTGGTAAGCCTTAATCTTGTAGTTGTTACTGATAATTTTATTGTCACAAGTTTTACTTCTCCCGCGTTTTATGACGAGCGACGAAGTGTCTTACGTGTTTTTTAAGTTTTTTAGGGATAATGTATACTTGGGAGTATATATATATATATATCCTAATTATGAAGGTAAGTAAAAGGCGTGTTAATAGTTACTAGGTGTATTCACGACTGTAAGCTTAGGCGACGGGACGCAGCCGTCTCTACTTATCTATATGTAAGTATAGGTATGTGTGTACACGTACATATCATGTTATGTGTCCCTACACTATTCCCCCCTTACAAAAAAATAAAAAAACATTTTATCATACCCAGTCTATATAAAAAATAAAATAAAATACACAGCTTTACAATGAATTCTATCGACACGTAAATACTAGCCAGTCAGTTAAAGGTGAGTAATTTGAGTCGTACGGCGCGGCGACGACGCATCTGCGCGGGTGCGGCGCGACAAAGTGGCACGGCGACGCGGCGGTATACACCACCTATGATGCATACTAAGGCGCGGTGGACTGCTGACGAGGGATCGTCTGCACGGTCACCAGCGCTGGGTTGCTCGCGATCACCTGCTTGCGTACCCAGCTCTTCGCATTAGTTTGACAGCGGTGCCACACCATGTATCCAACGAACAAACTGACGATGATTATGATGGCGATTACAATCCATGCCATCGTGTGAACCGTACTGGTTCAATACTCAGAAGTAAGGACTTGGAATATAAAAACACTCTTTATAGACTTTGAAAAACCACTTTTATTACTAAAGTTACTATATAGTATACAATGCAAGTGACTAGCACAGATGTCCCGATACGAATCCCCAGAGTGCCGAGTATAACATTATAAATATCTGCACACTTCCCACCATTTTACTTGCTTATGATTGGTCGAGAACTGTCAAAGTCTCGACCCATCATATGAAGTCAATACAACTGCATTTAATCTTAAGAGTTGAAACGATACCTTCTTCTTCACCAATAAAAGAGGGTAAATGTACCATTAAATTTAATATATTATTTATATACAGTATTATATAAAAACCTGCCTACCTATCTACCTATCCTAGAAACCGGCCTACCTACCTATCTGACACACTCTCAGGAGAGAAGAGGAGGAGGTTTAGAAAATAGTACTTGCGGGACGGCTTGGCAGGCCACTCGGTCTGGCAGTAGGCTCCCAACAAGGCGTCTGGGCAGCAGGCTCTCAGCAAGGCGTCAGGGCAGCAGGCTCCCAGCAAGGCGTCAGGGCAGCAGGATCTCAGCAAGGCGTCAGGGCAGCAGGCTCTCAGCAAGGCGTCAGGGCAGCAGGCTCTCAGCAAGGAGTCAAGGCTGCAGGCTCTCAGCAAGGCGTCAGGGCAGCAGGCTCTCAGCAAGGAGTCAAGGCAGCAGGCTCCCAGCAAGGAGTCAGGATAGCGGGCTCTCAGCAAGGAGTCAAGGCAGCAGGCTCCCAGCAAGGAGTCAGGGTAGCGGGTACTGCACTTCCTCTTCGTCAAAAGTCGTCGAGAACTAAACTCTTCTAAAAACTGGTCTAAGACTGAACTCCCCGGAGATGGCCCCCAGCGCCTTTTATACCCAGCTCAGCGTTCCAAATCCATTCCATTCTCATTCTGTACCAGAATTCAAATTGTAGAGTCCAAAATAGTCCATCTTGCCAGTTATTTGATCAGCCAGTTATATTCGAGCATAATTTATTAAACCTCTTCGATAAAATCTGAGAGTGTGTTTTAGAAATTTATAATTATAATTTAAAATGCCGTTAATCAGTAGACAACCACAATATAATATACAATATTAAGCTAGTCCTATCGATAAAAGTGAATAACAATTATATAATAAAAGTATGAACAACCTTTTTAGTCTATTAGCCATTCAGTGACTACAAAGGAGAAGAAATTACAGTTTGTCAGCCTTGACGTAAAAAATGTCATGACAAGAAAATATTTGTTTTGATGGATGAATTATGGATTATGATTACAAAGAAAACGTAAGTTATTTGGTATTTGTAATAACAAATACTATAGAGTTCATAGATATGATTATAAATAGTCAACAAACATATAATTATAGGAATAATTTATAACACGAGTATACCACTATAAATATCTGCACACTTCCCACCATTTTACTTGCTTATGATTGGTCGAGAACTGTCAAAGTCTCGACCAATCACATGAAGTCAATACAACTGCATTTAATCTTAAGAGTTCATAGATATGATTATAAATAGTCAAAAAACATATAATTATAGGCATAATTTATAACAGCTCGGCCATCCGACTTCCAACGAGTCCCTCGTTGTTATGTATTACAAAAGAAAGAAAAAAAAACCATTACATACATAATTTTCAACTTATCAATGTAACGTATTGAACATAAATTATCTCATTCGTCTTTAATTAATCATATCTTAAGTTCAATTATTTTACAATAGATTTACTCCTTAAATAATTTTTGTCTGTAAGCTTTCTAGAAAAATAAAAAGCAATAAATTTATTTATTAATCCATGACCTTGATTAATTAAACGCTTATAACCTTTCAGGGTGTCGGTTACCTGACACGCCTAGCGTAATCTATATCTTATATCGGCAGTAGGTGTATGTACTGGTCCATGACCTTGACCAGTAGATACACCCACTAATGCACCAATTGCTAAAATGGGAGGCATCCTTTACCTGATACCTCACACCAACTCATTAGTACGTGACTCTAACCAATGAATCGGTATTTACTAGTCCATGACGTTGACCAGCAAATATTTTAGCCATTAGTACCTGGAATAATTCTATAAGCTTTCTTGAAAAATAAAGGAATACAACGAATTTATTTATTAATCAATGACTTTGATCAATAAAACGGTTATAACCTTTAAGGGTGTCGGTTACCTGACACGCCCAGCGTAATCTATATCTTATATCGGCAGTAGGTATATGTACCGGTCCATGACCTTGACCAGTAGATATACCCACCAATGCACCAATTGCTAAAATGGGAGGCATCCGTTACCTGATACCTCTCACCAACTCATTAGTACGTGACTCTAACCAATGAATCGGTATTTACTAGTCCATGACGTTGACCAGCAAATATTTCAGCCATTAGTACATGGAGTAATTTAGATGATACGTGACATTAATCATCGAAACTTAAAACTACATTTCCATTACTTTTTATTGTGACATCGACATCTCATAGTTCTTTATATATTCATGTTAGAAATACATAATGTAATTGATAGCAAAAGATCTGATTCTGTGTTCTTATCTACCTGCTTATTTATTTCTATGTACAGCATTCATCTATATTAATACTAATGAATTACACCACAAATACAATCCTTCACATTCAGATTCATTATATTTAGGCTTGGATTCACAATCGGTTGATACGGGTTCGTTAAAACAGATCTATGGGAATATTTTATCAATGGCCACTACGGCCTCGTACCTCTTACTAGTCCTTGTGAGGGGTGTGTTCTCAACCATAAACCTATCGTTAGGGAGCACTTTCTTAATTCTGTAGGAACCTTTACACTTAGATTCCAGCAGGCTTCTTAGATTACCCCTCTATTCCCGTCACAGCTCTTACTACTCTAGCCAAATCAAATTTGAAACGCATTCTCATTTTTCTGTACCTATCATAACGCTCCTTGTCCTGTTGTATCCTAATAAGCTCACCGGCTGTAACCCTAACATCGTCCAGACTCTCCCCGATCTCGGACGTAACTTTGTTTATTACGTCGTTTAACAGACCATCAGATGGATTGGTTAGATTTTGTCTGAAAAGACGCTCCGCTGGAGACTTTTTAGTAGTGGCATATACGGTGGTATTGATACCCAACTGCATGTTAAGTAAATGTTCGTCCCAGAAACCATTTGGTTTATCGTGGTTAATTGCCCCGAGCGCTGCCAAAATGGTGTGGTTGTACCGTTCCAATTGGCCATTCACTCAGGGTGTGGCAACGGCATTAATCACGTGCTTCATACCACATGATTGAATAAACGTGTTAAACTGTCTACTAGTGAAACTTGTCCCTTGATCCGTAATCATATGGGTTGGCACACTGAAGTAACCAAAATGCTCTTTCCATACCCTAATACTTGTGAACGATTTGGTATTTCGCGCAGCGGTGATGTCAAAAAATTTAGTAAACGCGTCTATGATAACTAGGATGAATGTATTGCCACGCTTGGTGCCACTTGGAACAACCCAACGAATTGTATTTTCGCCAATTATACGCTATACCCGTCCATTTCGAGCTTTTAATTTTTTAATTTGTCAATTGCATCTTTACATTTGGAGTCGCCTAAAACATTCACGATATTCTAGTCATATTCTAAGAACTGCAGCCACCAGCAAGCAATTCGTGGGATTTAATCGCGTTTACTCAAAGTGGTATGCAAAGCGTTGCAGTCCGTAACTATGCTGAATCTAATACCAAGTAAGTAATGCCTGAACCTATTTAATGAGGCAATAATAGCGAGGGTCCCTAACTCGAAGGAGTGAAGTTTTTGTTCATTCAGACTGGTTTGCCTGCTATACTAAGCAATAGGTTTGAACGCCCCAGATCTGTTCTGTTGCATTAAAATGCGGGCTACCCAGTATTTGCTAGCGTCAGTGTGGAGTTGAGTTAGTGCACTAGGGTCAGAAAGTCCCAGGACCGGTTTTGACTACAATCTCGTTTAATTTTTCAAACGATTCTAGTTTTCTTTTTCCACCCCAAGTCCAAGAAAAGTCTTTCTTCAACAGACTAGTCAGTGGACGTGCTATTAAAGTGAATCCCGTGACAAACCTGAAGAAGCTAGCAAGGCCTAAGGATCTTCTAACTTCGTGAACATTTGTTGGCGTAGGGAATTTGGATATCGCGTCCGTTTTAAGCGCCCTCGTCTAACATTTCCTTGATCATATCTTGAACTAGCTGGCATTCGGTAAAAGACAACCGGTATGGGTGGTAAAGGACAGGATCGGGATCACCTAATTGAATCACCATTTCAGTTGCCATTGTAAATCTAACATCTTTTAAACTTCTAGAAAAGTAATATTTATATTTATCCAACAAGACCTTGAATGACTCTTTTTGACCCTTTTGCTAATTTTCTCCGCAGCTGATTGGTGATTCATTTATGGATGACTGATCACTAAAATCAATTTTTTGAACGTTTAAGCTCTCGGTTAAAGTGTGGCTCCTAGTTATAAGATTACCCTGTTCTATAACTAGATGGTTGTCACCGATATTCTGAACGAGAATCCTACCCGCACCGTGTGATAATTGATACCCGCCGGGCAAAAAGTAATGTTCGTAACCTTCAATATTGCGCGCGGTTCACGTAAATTTTTCCCGAGAAATAATTACACAATCTAACTGGGATTGCCTTTAATTCGCCGCGCCCTATGCGCGTCTCCTTCATACATAAAAGTGGAGAAATCAAAACGGACTGCTCACTAACCCGCTGGAAAATGACGTCAGATTCTGTCTCTACTACTTTTATCGAGGGTCTTTTGGTGACAGTGTGGCCTAGTAGTATAGGGAAATTTAATAAATAATCATCTACTACCAATATCTCCACGTGATCTCTATCTCTCTCTTTAATATGTTACTATTTTTTTATATATCTCAGCTTTGTTATTTTTATGTATATATATGTATTTGTGTATTGAGTATGTAGGTTATTACTTATGTATTGTATATAAGTAAATAGTACACCATGCGCGAATTTATTTTCTCCTGCTGTGTCAAATCCATCTAAAGGTTGTCTGTAAAAGATCGCTTTTAGCGATAAGACCGCCCATTGTAACACCCTTTGTAGTTTTTAAGTCCTTATTTAATTCTGTTATGGTGTACAATAAAGAGTATATCTATCTATCTATCTATCTATCTATCTTCTCCTACTTTCCAGTCTAGTCCTAAACACTGAGCTTTACTGAGACGGGCCAAGGTACCCTCGCTTCACAAATCTACGAGACATTTCTATACTTGGCACTTGAATCATCTGTATTTTCTACTTTCAACATTGCTTTTGGTTTATGGTTGGTCCTTTGCTTTGTCCCAGGACACTCAGTGTCTTTATGTCCTAGTAGATTACATTTAGAACATTGAATCTTTGATTTTGGGCAATGAAAGGATGGGTGACCGGGTTCTTTACAATTGTAGCAGACCATACGACATCCGGTTGACTTCTGGGAACCGTGTTCTATTTTATTACCGGTAAATATCGTTACGCCAGTCGCTTAGCTAAGTACGTCGAGAAACTTCGACCGACATTTAGCATGTTCGATACACTATCGCCACCTGGCGGCGAGTAGCAGTATTGAGTATATCGAGAAAGTTCGACTGACTTTTAATACGTTCGAGACACTAACGCCATCTAGCGACGAGTAGTAGTACTGTGTGTCTCAAGTAGCTTCTGGAATATTCTTGGCAGTGTAGGCAGTGAGTTGATTATACAAGAATGTTCTAGAACGCAGAGCGGGGTATAAGTAGATCGCAAAGGGACGCAGACAGGCAGTCTTATTTCAAGATACGGATCGATATAATCGAAGCTTTACAAGTGAATTTCAGTGCGATTTAAGTGTTGAGTGACAAGTATTGTACTGTGAATAACTTTGTTAATTTTTATTTGGTGTTTATTTAAGTAAAGTGTTAATTTTGGTTTATTTGGCGTTAATTATTATACTTCTATCCCGAACCCCAGCTCGTAACAATATATTATTTTGTGATCGCCTATCTCTATCCTTAACCTTCTGCTGCTTGTTTGTGGACCTATCTTGACCTACTTATATTGTCTTTAAAAATTTAAGAAGCATATCTGGTTCCGTATATTCAGCTCTTTGGTCTCCAAACCTAATACCACGATCTTCTATACCTGCTATGATAATAATATATGGTAATAATTATAATCAACTGCACGTTTTCCTGGTATTTCGCAACGATTTAGAAGATTCATTTTAGTCTAATAAGATATTTCTAACGACTCCCCATAAGGAACCTTTTTTTATTCAGAATTTCCGTTAGTAAGTCTGCATAATTATCCCTAGTTGGGAAAGATTCCTTCAGCTCTAACTTCCACTTTGGCCAAGAAAATTGTAGTGAGGGTAGACCCTGATACCAGGATTTATCGTCCCAACCATAGATCTTTGCACCTTCATCAACCTTATGAAGCCACGTATCAACCGTTTGTTCCTTACATAATGGGTCAAAATCAGGAATAACATTATTTAAAACATCCTATCGCGATCGCTTGTATTATTCGTACCCTTAAGTGCAGTAATAAAGTTCGGAATAAGCAGATTATTATTCGACTCACGCTTACGATGTGTTTCTTCACGGGATGGTGTACGACGGCGAGAAGTTCTGCTCCTAGGTGAACTTCTGGTTCTACGTGGCACGTCTCGTACCGCCCTGGAGTGCGCGACCGGGTCTTGGAGCGCTCATCACGACGACTTGCCTTTCTTGAATAGTGTGGTCGGGATGGAGACCGACTGATCGTCGGTCGTGATCGTCTTCCTTTCGATCGCCCGGACCACGACCGAAGGTTTCGGCTGCCACAATTTTCTTCGGGTGAACGCGTACGGCCTCGACCCCGGCTGCGGCTTCGAGTTGCGCTCACGACATCGAAGTGACGGCGTCAGCGACTTGCGAGGGCTCCATCTAGGTCCATCACGTTCTCGTCGAGAACTAGACCCATGTTCATCCATGTTCTCGCGGTCTCAACATGTAATAATAATAAAAAAAAACACTTGAGTTAATAAACCCTAACTATACTAAACTTGTAAACAAGATGTTTATTTATTATAGACCATCAAACATGTTCATCCCCAGGGAGTACCCTGGCACGATAAACATGCATGACTAACCATATAAACCTCCGGAATGTCTCCGTTACGATAAATACAGTTCAGTCTTTCGAAATAGAAATATCAAACATGTTCATCTCCAGGGAGTACCCTGGCAAGATTAACACGCATGACTAACCATATAAACCTCCGGAATGTCTCCGTTACGGTAAATACAGTTCATTCTCAAATTACAATCAGAAATATCAAACATGTTTGTCCCCAGGGAGTACCCTGGCATGGTAAACATGCATGACTAACCATATAAACCTCCGGAATACCTCCGTTACGGTAAATACAGTTCTATTTCTGAAGTAATTAAAATAAGACGAGAAAAAAAATACGTTATTATAGTGATAAACCTGTAGCCTACTTTTTTTTTCACATTGGTATTGTAAATTGCAATAATATGACTAATGAGGGTAGGCAGTACAATTAAAACAAAATAAACAAAACACACTTACGTTTTCTCGGTACGCCAAATACTTAAGCGTGTCTCCGATCCTTTTGTGGGCACTAGGCTGTTAATCCCACTTCTGAGATGTGAACCGTACTGGTTCAATACTCAGAAGTAAGGACTTGGAATATAAAAACACTCTTTATAGACTTTGAAAAACCACTTTTATTACTAAAGTTACTATATAGTATACAATGCAAGTGACTAGCACAGATGTCCCGATACGAATCCCCAGAGTGCCGAGTATAACATTATAAATATCTGCACACTTCCCACCATTTTACTTGCTTATGATTGGTCGAGAACTGTCAAAGTCTCGACCCATCATATGAAGTCAATACAACTGCATTTAATCTTAAGAGTTCATAGATATGATTATAAATAGTCAACAAACATATAATTATAGGAATAATTTATAACACGAGTATACCACTATAAATATCTGCACACTTCCCACCATTTTACTTGCTTATCATTGGTCGAGAACTGTCAAAGTCTCGACCAATCACATGAAGTCAATACAACTGCATTTAATCTTAAGAGTTCATAGATATGATTATGATTAGTCAAAAAACATATAATTATAGGCATAATTTATAACAATCGTATCTAGCTTCTGAGTAATCATGGAGTTATTCACAGTTGCTTGAGCAATAACTTGATCTTTGCTTTGACTTCCACCCATTATACCGACTAGTGTTCCGTACTGACGAAAATTATGGACTAATTAAAAATAACTAATTCACTACGTATATTAAAAAAAATATGTGCTAACATTTTGCAATATTTAATTAAAATTTAGAACAACAAAACAAATAATTTGCAATAAAATTGATGAAATGGAAATAAAATTCCGATTTATACATACTCTTACATCTAGTTACATAAAATTATAAGTCTAAAGTAGTTAGCATTAAGGTTTACAATATCATAACTATGCTTTAATATTAATCTATTTACATTACTAACATGAATATTCGTTACGCGTAAAAATGCTTACAGAGTAAAACGTATCGGGGTTTTGATAACGCGGCCACTTCGCGTCGTTCTCGGATGTAGAACTTTGCTGGAAGTGTCTGCGTTATTTTTACTATACGTATCATTATTATTAGATAAAAAATTACTACACCTAGTATTATCACTAAAATCTACTGGTGACGACGATTCATCGATTACGTAGGCGGGTTTAAGCCTATCTACTGAAATAGTAGTTTCTCTATTACCTATTTTTATTACGAACGTTTTTCCTCTTCTCTCTATGACGCTGTATGGGCCATCAGGGAGGTTGGAGAGATTTACGCATGACGTCATTTCTGACAAAAACACTTTTACAGTTTGCAAGATCACCAGGAATGAATATTGAGCGGGAATTACTGTGACTTGACGGTCTAGGCTTCAAATTATTTATGCTATCTCTTAGTTTTTGTAAATATTCTGAATCTGTTCCACAAAAACTAATATTATCGTAAAAATCGCCTGGAAGTCTTATCGTCTTGCCATACATTAACTCAGCTGCGCTCACACCACTATCACTTCTAGACATGGCACGTAATCCTAATAACACGGATGAAAGCTCATCTACCCATGAACTGTTGCATGTAAGACGTGCCATAAGAGCCACTTTTAGTGCTCTATGCCAACGTTCGATCATGCCATTACTTTGCGGATGATAAGGTGTCGTACGTATTTTGTGAATACCTAAATACTTCATTAGATGCTTAAATAGATCACTCTCGAATTGTCTGCCCTGGTCGCTGGTCAGCTGTGCAGGACATCCAAAACGGGAAATCCAGCCTTCAAACACCACTCTCGCTACAGTTTCGGCTGTTATGTTTTGTACCGGAAAGGCTTCAGGCCAACCCGTGAAACGGTCTATCATAGTTATACAGTATCTATAACCATCGACTGTTGTACTTAGTGGTCCTACTATATCGATATGAACATGTGAAAATTTATCCGATCTCTCGTATTGTTCTAATCCTGACATAGTATGCCTAGTGATTTTTACTTTTTGGCATTGAATACACGATCTTGCCCAGTGCGTTGTCTCTGTCCATATCTGGCCAAAAGAATTTTTGTTTAATTAATTGTTTACTAATTTTAATACCTGGATGGCTAAGGTTATGAACGGAATGGAACGCTAATTTTCTAAAATTTTCCGGTAAATAAGGTCTTATATTCTTTGTTGAAGTCTCACAATAAATCATTGAATCAGAGTCCGGCAAACATATTTGCTTAAATTGCAATTTAGAGTTGCTATCCGATGCGCACAATGCTTGACATAGCTACTCGTCGCTATCTTGTAGTTTTGCTACCTCAGTGAAATCGAGAAACGTGGGACACTGTATGGTATCAACGCGTGAGAGTGCATCGGCGACGATATTATGCTTACCACTAACATATTGCATATCCGTGGTAAATTCACTGATATAAGAGAGTTGCCTAATCCTTCTGGGACTTTCTTTATCATTACTACGTTTTGTAAAAGAATAAATTAGGGGTTTGTGGTCTGTATATATTGTTAATGGTCGACCTTCGATCATATTTTTGAAATGTTTGATGGCCATATATACTGCTAACAATTCCCTATCGTAGGTAGAATATTTGGTTTCAGCTTGCATTAGTTTTTTTGAAAAATAACCGAGTGGTTGCCAATTGTTATCTACATTTTGCTGTAATACTGCACCAAGACTAGTGTTTGAAGCGTCCGTCATTAGCGCTAATTTAGTATCAGGCAATGGATAAGATAATGTAGCGGCGCTTTGTAAGCTCTCCTTACATTTCTTAAATGCCTTGTTGGCCTTATCAGTCCACTCTATAATAGTTTTATCATTCTTTTTAGTATTATGTAAGTATTTATTTAGTTCCGATTGAAATTCGATAGCCCTAGGAATATGTGAACGGTAAAAATTAATCATACCTAGAAAACGTCGTAACTGACCGACAGTTTCAGGTCTTGGAAAATTCATCACAGCTTGCACTTTGTCATCAAGTGGACGAACTCCCTCCGTTGACACTTCAAAACCTAGAAATTCAAGTTTAGACTTGCCAAATAAACATTTAGAAACATTGATCGTAATACCGTATTGATTAAATCGTTGGAAAACTATATCTAAATGCATTTTGTGTTGTTCGACAGTTTCACTTACAATTATGACATCATCAATAAAAATGAATAAAAAATTTAAATCGCGTAGTACGACTGTATCCATAAATCTTTGAAAAGATTGTGCAGCGTTGCGCAATCCAAAAGTCATACGCGGAAACTCAAACAAACCAAACGGTGTTATGATCGCAGTCTTCTCTATGTCCTCTGGAGACAACGGAATAAAGTGATAGGCTCGTTTTAAATCTAAACGACTAAAAATAGTTTTTTTACCTGCCAATAAGTACTTAAAATCATGAATTCTAGGAATCGGATAACGATCGGGCTTAGTTATAGCGTTCAATCGTCTATAATCGCCGCAAGGACGAAGTTCGCCGTTCTTTTTCGGCACTACATGTAATGGACTTGCCCAAGCACTCTTAGACGGTCGACAGATACCTAACTCGGTCATTATCCGAAATTCCTCCTTAACCTTAGAGTACCTATCTGGGGGTAGGGGTCGCGCTTTCGCGTAAACAGGTGGTCCAGACGTTTCAATTACATGATATACAGAATGTTTAGGTGTATCTTTATATGATACAGGCTTAGACAAATCTGGATATCTTGATAATAAATCATGCCATATATTCCTAGAATCTAATGTTTTAAGTGATGATTCGCACAAATTATGCCTAACGATTGAAGTGAGAACGTTTAGATGAGTAATTTGATCTCTTAATTGCCGTGAGCTTAAATCAACTAACAACCGATAATGGCCTAAAAAATCGGCACCAATTATAGGTTGTTTAACAGCTGCCACTATAAAAGTCCATCTAAATGCTCTCCTTAAATTAAGTACACTGACTTTCTCCTCCCACTCTTTGTTTTATGTTCTTAAAGTCCATCCAAAGGTTGTCTGAAAGATATCGCTATCAGCGATAAGACCGCCATTGTAACCATTTTTTTTTGCATTATTGTAAATCAAGTGCTTGTTTAAATTATTGGTGTACAATAAAGAGTATTCTATCTATCTATCTAAAACTAAAGTACATGTACCATATGTCCTTATCTCCGTGCCGTTTGCCGCGTTCACTTTGTAATCACTCGCGCTATTTTTAGACACACACTGTTTTGACACTGGAATCACTGAAATATGGGCACCTGCGTCTATTAAGAATTTTAGACCTGTTTTTTGTCCGTTACGCACAGGCGGTAATTACTTACACCGACACAATCCTCCGCCCTTGGTTGTATCGCACTCAGTTTTCCGCTGCAGGGGTTGGCTTCTCTTTCTTCCAGTTACAGGGCTCAACGCATTTTGCAGCCTTGACCCCATACCGATGATGATAAAAACACAACCAGTCTGGATGCTTGCGACTTCTACTGGAGCTTCTGTTCCTTGACCTTGAACTTGAACGGTCATGCTGCCTTTGTCTGCCCCTACCTGATTGCGGTGGTCGTGAGCGACGCAATTCAGCTACCTCGGCGCTCAGCTTCTTCATCATCGCGATCAGGTCCTTGGTGCCAGAGTCCGTACCCGATGAGTTAGACGAAACCTCTGCCACCTCGGTAGGTCTTGTAGCTTCGATGACCTTGTCTGCCACGATAGCTAGATTTTCCAGGTCCTTCACCTCGGTCACTGCTAAAACTGCTTGTACTGCCGACGGAAGATGGCTATTCCACATAATTTGGAGTGTTCGCGAGATTTTAAATCAGGGCTTTGTTATGAACATGACGGCTACAGAGATTTGCTTAACAAAGACTGTGTAAATTCAGTGAATAACGATAACGCGCGTGAACGGGATTTAACCGCTATTATAACAGATATTGAAAGTAGCGATAAGTCGAAGCTTTTGCAAACGTTAGATCGGTTTTCTGATTTTTTTTTATCACAGGTCTGTCTACCTGTGACGCGTGTGAACACAGGCGAGCTTAAAATTAGGTTGATAGATCCGAATCGCACAGTACAGCGACGACCATATCGAATGTCGGCAGACGAACGCAGCGTTATTCGCGACCGTGTAAAAGAACTTTTAGAAGCAAATATTATCAGACCTAGCTGCTCTCCATTTGCCAGTCCAGCTTTACTAGTTAAGAAGCATGACGGTTCAGACCGCATGTGTATTGATTATCGCGAACTTAACAGTAATACAGTCCCTGACCGTTATCCACTTCCTTTGATCTCTGATCAAATCTCATGGCTTCACATTGGAAGAAGGTCGTTTAAATAAAAGTATGGCTAGGACTTACGTACTTCAATTGGGTATTCTCTATCGCAAAATCCAACGTCATTACAGGTCATTGCCTGCCATTGCAGGTCTAAATGCTTACCTTATTTACCTCGTGCTCTCCGATGGTCAGTAGTGAATAATTTTCACGAATCTATCGTTCACCTCGGAGCCGAGAAGACAAATGAAAAGCTATTCGACTTTTACTGGTTTCCAGGAATGTCGCAATACGTTAAGAAGTTTGTAGATAACTGCGTTACATGTAAAGTTGCGAAAGCTCACTCCAGTAAGGTTCAAGCCGAATTGCATCCTATACGACCCCGTGGCACAAGGTTCACATAGACGCGACTGGTAAGCTTAGTGGAAAAAACGATAAGAAAGAGTACGTTTTCATTCTGATCGACGCGTTTACAAAGTATGATCTTTTATTCCTTATGACAAATATTGACTCCAAAAGTAGTATTAACGCGGTGACTCAAAGTGTAGTACTTTTTGGAGCCCCTACCCGGATAATTGCTGATCAAGGACGTTGTTTTGCGAGTAAAGAGTTCCGTGATTGTCGTTTGAGTAAGAACATCAATCTGCATCTCATAGCGACAGGTTCATCTCGTGCTAACGGGCAGGTAGAACGCGTTATGGCAGTCTTAAAATCGATGCTTACCACGGTAAAGACTAGCGATAACAAATCGTAGCAAGACGCTATAAGCGAGGTTCAATTAGCGATAAATTGTACCATGAATCGAGTGACAAGAGCTTCGCCACTAGAGCTTTTAATAGGTAAAGTCGCGAGACCTTTGTCAATGATGTGTAGTGAGGTAGAGGTCGATCTCGATGATATCGACAAGATTCGTGAATGTGCGTCCGAGAACAGCAACAACACAACATCGTTGTCATATTCATTTATTTTTCATTTCACGCAGACACCGGTATTTACATTGTCTTTAGCACACTTGTTACGATGCCAAGATGCTAGCTCAGCACATTTGCAAACAAGCGCGAAGCACCAAATTCCACGAGTAGCGCTTCCCACGGTAACGACGAGTCCCTGGGATTTTTCCAACCTAACATCGGTGGGAACAGACACTCGCACACATCGCGTATAGTTTTACCTACTTTTATTATTTTACTTTAAATTTGATAATTTTTAAGAACTTTTGTGAACAGCAATTAAACCTTTTTATTATATGAAACGGACTTTATTCTAAAAGTTTCCCGACACGCCCCACACACGTATCTCACTTAAAAACTTATAAAAAGGTAAATAAAAATAAATAATTTTATTTACTCAAAATAACAACAGTTATTGATTACTACTAATCGACTACCATTGAGTAGAAAATGTATTTTTTATTATTTTAGTAAATATCAGTAACAGTCATTCGTTCAGGTGTTGAAAATTATATCTTGTTCAATGTGAAGAGATATCATTCCTTGAAAATATATTATCTTTGTGTCTACTCTGTGGTGAATGAGTGAATAAATACAGTTCAGTTCATAGATGATACATATTAATACTGAGATAGATGCGCCACTCTGATTCGAAAATTGAGTTTTTGACCTTGACCGCCAGGTAGCGTAACGGTAGTTTAATACCGAAAAAATCCAATAGGATCAAAATCATTGTCTACCTGACATGTTAATATTATTTTCTAATTTTAAAGATTTCAGAAGTACTAGATTGATTGAAATAAATATTTCAATCGAGAAAGAATAAATTTTTGATTTTAGAATATTTATTTCAATCAATTTAGAACTTCTAAAATCTAAAGATTAGATTTTAGAGGCTGGAAAAAATTAAAACACGGTGCAGATGGATTTTTTTTTTATATTTGTGAATTTTTGGATTCATTATAAATCAACAAAACATTATTTTTTATAATAATTGCTCATTGTCTATAATAAAGCATCAATATCATTATTCTCTATATCATTAGATTTATTCCCAAACAGATTTACCATTGATTGAAATGATTTATTACAATCGTTCTCACAATTAGCTCTTACAGAATATACAGAATTAAAATTATTAATCAGCATAGTTTTATATGCACACATGAAGTGATTACAATTGTGATTAATATATCACTAGCACTAAAAAAATCTAAGGGATCCTGATTAATAATATATTTTTCACACCATAATTTACATTTAAATATTGTCATGATTCAATAAATGTTTTTATATTATGCATTCAATTTTTTACTGATGGAATCGATTCATTCTTAATCAACTAGGAATCATTTTTTTGAACTACTGATTCAAATTTAATCGAGTCTAAAATAGGCAACAAATCATACCACAATTAGAAATGGATCGAGTTATTTTATAACTGCACTGCTTATATATTTTTGATGACCCCTTGTAAGAATGACGATTAAATGATTCGAAGAGCTTATCAAATAATAACAAGAAATCTGCGGTACCTCTGCACTCTTCGGGCAGAATGTTGTGTTCTGAAACAAAATATTAATGTTGGTTAATAACATTTGCAAAATTTTCTAGGTAACAATAATGATGCAAATATGTGAAATTATAAATATACTAACTCGATAAAAACGAAAAAGCGCTACACCCTCTGGCTGAACACTTGTGCTGCATATTTTACCTTCATTTTAGGGATTTTATTACTCATCACATGTTTTTCTGTTAATTTATTAATTAATCGAATTTTCTCAAACTGTTTTTGACAGTTTTATATTTTTCTTTTTTCTTTGTTTTTCATAAACAAGCGAGGTGTATAGAGTATATGATGCAATAAAGTTATAATGCCATTTAATTTTGTGATTTTGTGAATTAGGTGCCTAAATGCATTAAATATTGTTTTATGATTTTTTCGATACAAATAATATTTTTTTATTAATTTGGATTATCATATATGTATAAATATATCGTAGCTGCTGCCATCTATTAGCAAAACAAATGCATTGCTAGTTTTTTGGCAAATTTTGTGTCTGAAGTTTCTTCGGGAGTTTCACCCCCCTGGTTCAGTTTGAACGTGACCCTCAAACTCGGTGTTTCAATTTTAGGTTATGGGCCGTTGCTATGCTCAAAATCGCTGGTTTATAATAATAATAACGAGAATTGTGGACATTCAGGAATGTTAAAGACAATTACCAAGTGCGATAGCTCTGAAGTGCATCGGAATAATTAAAATAGTGGACATAAAACAATTTTGTAAAAGTGTATGACCAGTGCGTAGCGTGTACAATGGCGTCGAACTATCTTGTAGATGTACCCAAGTTACGCGGTCGCGAGAACTATAGCGAGTGGTGTTTCGCGGCAGAGAATTTCCTAATCCTAGAATGCATGAAGCACTGCATAATGCCTAAACCCAAAGAAGCTGTAGGAGCTGCTGATAATGAGAAAACCCGTGCAAAATTAATTATGACCATAGACCCATCTTTATATACGTTAAAAATGTGAAATCTAGTAAGGAATTATGGGATAAATTGAAGCAATTGTTCGACGATAGTGGTTTTTCGCGACGAATAAATCTACTCAGAAATTTAATCTCAATACGCTTGGAAAATTGCAGCTCGATGACGTCGTATGTGACGCAGATTATCGACACGGCACAAACATTGAGTGGGACTGGATTTGAGATTAATGACCAGTGGACTGGATCATTGCTTTTGGCGGGATTGCCAGAACGTTTCTCCCCCATGATAATGGCGATCGAACATTCTGGAATGTTGATAACAGCCGATTCCATCAAAACCAAATTGTTGGATATGTCGTCACCGGAACATGAAGAGAGTGAAGCTAATAGTACATTCGCTCAACTCGTTCAAGAAAAAACGGAAAGAAAACTACGAAATTATCTGTGTAAAAAAATGGCGGTAATGTTGGCAACAAAGAAATGACAAGCAAATCAAATGTCAAAATGGTGAAGTGCTACCGTTGTAAACAAACCGGCCATTATATAAATCAATGCAAATTAAATGAAAATTCGACTTCTAACGCAAAGAAAAACAACGTGTTACAATCAAACGCGTTCAGTGCAGTATTTTTGAGTGGAGATTTCAACAAAAACGAGTGGTATAGCGACAGTGGAGCCTGTTTACATCTAACTTGTAACGAAAATTGGGTCATGAATGCCGATTACGAACAAAACCGAGAAATTGTTATTGCAAACAATGAACAAGTAAGAGTTTTGTGCTCAGGCGAAGCAAGAATTGTGACAAAAACCTGTTAAGAATATCGAATTGTTCTCTTACCAAGATGTTGTAAGTGTGGGATCCTTTATGCAAATAAGTTACTTCATTCTATAGTTTCACTGCGTTTTATTTCATTCCAAATCCCTTTACAAAATTCTAAATTGATCTAATACATGTTTGATAAAACTTGGTAAACTGCTCTAAAAAACTAAACCTTATGATCGACCATATTCAACTAACTTCGACAACGACTATATCTCCACCTTATATTACTTTACTCTTTGTCTCCAACTAAAATTTCCTACTTGACTTTTCATCTATAACCTGTCAAATTCAAAAAACCTTCCTAACAACATTTTGGTTTTAAATGCCATAGACTTAAAAAACCTGCCAGTAAACCATAGACATAAAATTCCATAAAACCAATATTACAACATCCCCTCTGAATTTTATGTTTATTGCAATTAGAATAACATCTCCTATATAACTCCTATCAACTCATTTTAAAAACCCAACTCAATTAAACCACTACTTCACGTTGCCAGCTATGCAAAGGAGCCCCAATAACACAAAACCTATAAAATTCTACACCAACAAAACCGACAGAACCGATTATGATATAATCATAAATGACATACACTGTGTACCAAGTCTAACAACAAATTTATTGTCTGTCAGCTCACTCATTAAGAATGGCAATAGAGTATCATTTACCGAAGGTGGCTGTTTAGTCTACTATAGAAACAATGTGCTTGTTGCTATAGCATCGTTAGTGAACGGTGTATATAAAGTGAATCTATCCAGTGAAATAAATTTAGTAGTATCAGCTGTGTCGGCAGTTACGTTGCATCGCAGATTAGGCCACATAAACAAGGACTACTTGAAGCAGATGAATAATGCAGTTCTTGGCATGTCTATAACTACTGTTTGGTCAATAAATCTTCAACTAAAGTACAGAATCCTGACCTAGTAACCAGCAAACAAACATCTGAACAAGACTTTGAAGTGAGTTTAGATAACACACTCGAGGGAGATGATGACACTTACCTTAGTAGTATATTATTGGGCATTCTAGACCCCTTTCGGCAAATCGCTCGGCGAATACGCCTCGCTGCTGACAGTGGTCTAGAACGTCCAATAATCTAACTCGACTCGTTCATTTGTTCGTTCGTTCGAGTTCTTAGCATTCTGTCCCACAGATCGCTCGGCGAACGGATTTCACTATCGCTTTGAATCTATCTTTCTTTAATAGACTTTCAACCTTATCACAATAGTGGAAGGTACATGTATGTAGGTTGAATGAAACACTAATGCTAATGAGATTAATTTTTTTTTAATTAAAAATAGGTTCGCGTTTGACCACCATCTCACCTGATGGTAAGTGATGAATTTATTTTTAGTGAGCACATATTACAATATTATAATATCCATTTTAAAATAATGATTAACAATGTATTATTTTTCGTAATATGTTGGTGGTTCGGGAAATAAAGCATCAGTCGATATAATAAACTCTTGTAGTTTACGCCATTGTGTGTAATTGACGTCGATCTGGACCTAGATGTGGACCAACGCCTGTTTCCACAGCTCCAACGAGTCGGTGAGGCGCGCGTCCTGAGTTTTGTATACTTTACAGTCGCCGTTCGTGCTTGTCTTTGGCCACTCGGTTCACGAAGTATGACGGGAGAGAAGAAGTTTCGCTGTTCGCTGTTGCCCTCCCGTTGTTATTTTTGCGGCTGATGCCAAATATATCGACGTCAGATTTCGATGTTTTACTGAAACAAACAAATTGAGCTCTTGTTAATTCGCACCCAAATTTGCACCTGCTTTCAAACACTTACAATATACAAGAATGAGAGACGAGACATACTACACAACGCACATAGGAGTATTTCTATCTAAAATCCGGTCAAAAGTCGAATTTACGAAGTTAAATAAAAACCTATTAAAACCACACATTTTTACAGCTTAATAACCGGTCCATTGAAAAAGGGACACAATTGTAACTCAGGTAGTCCACTCTTCCCACACGAGCAGTCGGAACCCAGTCGTTGTCTAAACCGCATGTCTTTGTTCTCGGCGCTTGTTTAGTTTCACTGCATTGGAGTTTGATCTGTACGTTTGGTGTGATAAATTGTGTAAAAAAACATTGTGAATATGGAAGTAAAAGGTACGTAGATTATTTTAACATAACAATTAAATACTTTATGTTTCATTTATGTGCTTAAAAAAAAATAGAAAGATGAGCCGAAAATTTGAAATAATTTGTCTAAAATATTTTCTTTAATCGAGTTTTTGTTTATGTGTCAAGGCTTGTCAAACCTTAATTTTACGCTTAATATGTTGCCTAGAATATGTTTTAGTAAAAACAATAAAAAAATGCCGCGCCCACGCGCGCTATTTTTATTTTCAATTATTTGAAGATGATAGTGTAAAATGTGGATATATTTGACTTTACGTTGTTTAATTTTTTATTTTCAGATAATGTAGAATCAGCTGTTAGTTTTAAAAGAAGAGATTTGTACGACATCATGTGTGACTGTAAAGGAAAGAAAATAGAAGAAAAGTTGGAGGTTTTGGGAACAAAATTAGTTGAAATAACCCAATGCCCTAATTATAAAAAAAAAACTATTTTGGATCGTACTCTGAGATTTTTTAAGACTCAATTCAAACAAAAATGGGTAGCAGCAAGTCGCAAAGAAGATCGTTTCTTGCGTAATAACGACAAATGGCTCAAATCGTCTATACAATTGCAGAAATGTTGTGCAGAGCTTACATATAAACCGTGTCGGCCAACTAGATCTTTTGAAAACTTAAATGAGCGTTGTAAGCGACGAAAAACTAGTGAGATACGGAAGCAAATACCTGCTGAAGAACCAATAAATTTTGGTCCGTTTATCGAGGCTAAGGCTCAGCTAGCAGCAAAAAACTTGGGAATCCTAGCAAAGGTGAGACGGTACTTCACACCGGAACAGATGCTCAATCTCTCTATCAAGCCCGGATTCGGTCGTGTATAGAGTACTGCTCTCATCTTTGGGATGGATCTGCCAAATACCAACTGGACGCGCTTGAGTCTATCGAGAAACGGGCCAAGAGACTCATTTGCAACGATTCACTGTTCGAATCAAAGCTCCTGAGCCTTTAACACCGACGACGAGTTGCAAGTCTATCGGTTTTCTATCGGTTACATTTCGGGGAGTGTGCGATGGAATTACACAATCTAATTCCGCCAAGCCCGTTCCATCATCGGACTACAAGACAAACGGCGATGCGCCATCGTCACATGATGGACATCCCACCCTACGCACGAAACGTTTTGGGAATACTTTAATTGTGCGTACTGCTAAGGAGTGGAATTCCCTGCTGGAGTCTGTGTTCCTTGATCGCTATAACCTGGGAGTCTTTAAGTCAAGAGTAAAAAGGTTACTTCTAGGCAAACGTGCTCTATCTTCGACCACATCATCACTTACCATCAGGTGAGATGGTGGTCAAACGCAAGCCTATTATCAATAAAAAAAAATATATATGCAGCTGGAGTCAGTCAACGCATTATTGGAAACACTGATGCCTCAGCTATGATAAAAGAAATAGTGGCAATGCCAACAAGAGCGTCGAAAGTTCGTAAATCTTACACTTTATCCCAAACCAAATAAATGTGAAAAAGCATACGCCACAAGAGGCACTGTCAATTTTCGTTGAAGGTGACTTCACAAGAAGGCAATAGGAAATTCTTTATAATGCCAATAGTAATAAAATAAAGATGAAGACGATGAAGAGGGAGAGGACAATTATTAAGATAATTTTAAGAACTTAAGTTAAAAAAAACAGGTTTTTTTGCTATGTATGTACTATTTGCTATCATTAAAGATTACATTAAATCGTATTACCATGTTTTATTATTAAATAAGCCATTAAATAATTTTGACCGGATTTTGCATGGCAATACTCCTATGTGCAACGCTACCATGTCCTATGAATAGTAGACAGCGGATATACATTACAATTAAATACTGTTTGTTAATAAAAACATACTACATTATATACACAGAAACATAAAAACCCTTGCTATTTATTAATCACATTCATGCACACATATTAATCTCGAACAGGTATTGAACCCGCGACATCAGCATAGTAATCGCTTGCATCAAGCGACTGTCATATGCAATTGATTGACAAAACAATGAAGTAAATAAATCGTAAAGTTTACCTTGGGTGCGTTAAATTTTGCTTTGTTGACTTCCGTTTCCCAGGTACTGGTAGAGTTGGTTTGCGGTTAGACTTAGTGTTGTGCTCCATCAGATCATTTAGTAGGTAGGTTTCGTACTCAGAGTCTGACCTGAAATAAATACATAAAGTTAAAAAAATATTTCGTTAACCATGCAGGGTCAGAAGTTTATATAATCGCTTGCATCAAGCGACTGTCATATGCAATTGATTGACAAAACAATAAAGTAAATAAATCGTAAAGTTTACCTTGGGTGCGTTAAATTTTGCTTTGTTGACTTCCGTTTCCCAGGGACTGGTAGAGTTGGTTTGCGGTTAGACTTAGTGTTGTGCTCCATCACATAACTTGGTAGGTAGGTTTCGTACTCAGAGTCTGACCTGAAATAAATACATAAAGTTAAAATAATGTTTGGTTAACCATGCAGCGTCAGAAGTTTGTGGAAAATGCTGGTTTATATACTTAAATTTTCACTTAATTATTTAGGAATACCAAATAATTAGTTTGAATAGTCGGTCGGTAGGCACAGTGACTGAGAGCAGCTATTTCGTTGAGTCGGTTGGCTGATACAGTGGCAGTGAGCAGCTACTGTTTAACTATCACTGATAAGTATGTGAAGTCTTGAAGATTTCTACTAGCACTCGTCGAGTCAATTGTATAGGGCACACCGATAACATACTGTTTATAAGTCAGAAACTTACAATAATATCGCTATGTTTAGAATATGTACAACTGACGAAATCACTATGTAAAAAACAACTTTTTTCTTGGTCGTATTATACACATACGAAAAATAATTGGCTAGATGATATTTGAGGAGCATCGACGTTGATTAGTGTTGATGCAGTAAAAGCGTTCAGGGTTGTCACACCGATTACATTAGTTATCGAACATTTTTAATGTGCACGAGTGCATAAATATAAACTCGTGGTAACCTTAGGTAAAATAGCTTAGACAAATAAACGTGTCAACTTACTGGAAAAATAATTAGGTTGAGCACACGTGTAATTTTTACTTAATATCGTATAAAAGTATTTTGGTTCCTAATTTGATATTTCAAAGCATTATTATAAACTAAGACCTCTTGACTATCCATTGTGTAACTCTTCATTCTTTTGTCGAGAATAAAATAAATTGTCTAAAAGATTGGTAATTTTTCACAAATTTCATTACAATGAAAATAATACAATAATAAATATGGACATTCTTACTTCCAAGGTTTCTTAAAAACGAACGTTGATTAGAAAATTAAAAAACACAATTATTTGTTTGTAAGATATAAATTCATTTCTATTATGTTTTATTAGCATTTGTGTCTGGTGGTTACCGGTTATGGTAAACTTAATTTTACCAATTTACGTGATGGTACAATACAAACAGGAAACGAGAGCAAGTAAGACCTAGTCTCGAAAGATTTTTGTCAACGTCGAATCACGAAGTATCTAGGTAAGATATAAAGCCAATATATTTTCTATTATGTTTTATTAGCATTTTTGTCTAGTGGTTACCGATTTTCATTCTATTTCTTTAATTTCAGAAATATAATGGTAAACTTATTTTACCAATTCATGTGATGGTACAATACGAACAGGAAACGAGAGTAAGTCAGACCTAGTCTCGAACGACTTTTGCCAACGTCGACGCGTGAAGTATCAACCCAAAAGCAACGTATCTGTATAAGATCTTTACTATTAGTATTAAGTAGGTACGTATTTACTTGAGTTTTATCGAACAACTTTATTATTGTGAATCAAACGATAAAAAATAATAATGCCATACTGTACAGTTTGTAATGAGTCAGTAGATAATCGACGGTGGTCAAGTCATTTACGTACTAATGTACATAAAAACAGTTGTACGACCCTTTTGCATGATAACGTTTCAATTATAAACTCTTCGTTTAAAGGTAGAATTTCGAGTTACAGAATCACTGCAACTAACGAACAAACAAATACTTTTCCAGAAATGTTCCTCAATAGTGTAGGCCCGCCATACACGGCCTGCTGGAGCAGTTACCCAGTTATCAACATACACGGATCGCTCTTGCAAGCAAAAGTCAACAGCTTGAAGCTGCCAGTGATAACTTCTCGAGCAGTTGGTTCAACAGCTCGAGCGGTGTGCAATTTCAAATCAGTAGCACCATGGATTTTGAAGAGGAAGCACTTCTGCTGCTTTTGCTCATACGACGACGACGGCGGCGTAAAAATAGAAAATTGTGGGTTCATCCAATATTAGAAACAAGAATTTATAATTGAGAATTTAATCACTTGTTTTTGGAACTAAGACGTGACGGAGAAAAGTTTTTTAATTATTTTAGAATGTCAATTACATCTTTTGACGAACTTATTTTATATTAATATACTCAAGGAAAAAATTAAAAGTGAAGATACTATTATGAGAAAAGTATTCCACCAGAAGAAAGGCTAGCTGTTACACTAAGGTTAGTAAAAAAATGTATTTTTATTTTATTTGTTTATTCATTGAATACATCAGTAAGTATATCATCAGATAGAACAGACGAAGGTGGAAGACTGTCTTCATAGGATGACTGAGAAAACTCATCATTAGCTGAGACTGGTACGGAATTATAAGGCTGATCACTTGTTGATGTAGAGGGTGCAGACTGATAACCCTTGTTGTAACTTGAATAGTTGTAATCCAGTCCACGCTGCTCACTAGCTGAAGGTACAAAATATCCCCTACTTTCACCATAATAGCTTGACTGTGTATGCTGGGATATTCCTTTGAAGTATTTAATAACGTTGATGATTACTGACCTTGCATATTATTTATATTGATCTTTAATTTTTTTGAACTGTCCAGCTAGTGACAGTAAAAACAATTTGTCATCATCTTCTACTGCAAGATTTGAACTGGGTTTTTCATCAATACGTTTAGACAATTTTTCAATTAGTTCATCCTCAGTTTTATTAAGTTTTCTTTTTAAAGCACTACCACTTTTTTTGAAGATTCTTTATTATGATCGCTCCCTTCAGATGTTTCTTCCAGGCTGTCTGATTTTTCTGGTCTCGCCTCAGACCTTCAAAAATTACAACTGATCATAATATGGATAGGGTCGTATCTTGGTGACTGCTGAACCACTCTTTGGTTACATTTTTTTCGTATACCTGTTATACCCATCTCCTTGTGTTGTACGTCACACTAATTCCCACCAGCAAGAATTTATGCAAGAAATTAAGTTTAAAAAACACACTACATACAGTCCACACTCAACATTTATATTCGTCATCAGTTGTTTGATTGGTCCTCATTGTGTTTGTCATTAATAACATTGTTTACATACTATATAAGCAACATTGTTAAAGAGGTGTGTTTAAATTTTGGTGTACAATAAAGTATTCTATCTATCTATCTATACTAATATTTCCCACTCAGAAGGTGAATAAGTTGATAACTGCTGGTGCATAAGTTGACAACTCGTTGGTGAACGACTTGGCAAGTCTATTATTATGCAAACTATGGGGTATTTGGTTTATTTATTGTCATCATATAAAATATGGCACAAAAGAACCCTTAAAACAACTAAAACACAAACGGTAAACTAATTTACTGATTTACCAGAAGAGGTCAAACCTTTAAAATGGCCGTCCTGACAAATTGCCATTTTAGACATGTCAACATATTCACGCCAGCCACGGATATATATACCACGCCATCTATGATATCTTCTAAGAGTTACTATCTCGTATCCAACTACTGCCTATCATTGCATCTGTAGATGGCACTAGTATAGAGTATTGCTTTTCTGTAATCTAATTTTATAAATGTTACATAGTGACTCGAATTTATTAACAAATAACGTTTATTCATAAAAAAATATTTGTTTATTTTGACCTATTTTATAAATAATGCCAATAAGACAATAAGACCTATGTTGCAATACATAGTTACAAACGCGACATAGAACCTTTTCAATTTTACTATGGTTTTGTATGCATGGCTTGGTAAAAGTGTTAATGATAACCAATGGTAAAAGTGTTATTGATAACCAATGGTAAAAGTGTTATTGATAACCAATTTACAGAATAAATATTTCATTTCATTTCATTTCATTTCATTTCAAAAAATATGTAAAGGGGCCACACCGTAAAATAATACGTATTCAAATTTTTGATGGCGAAGAACTCAATGGTTCTAAATTATGCAATTGTAAAGCTAAAATATGTGCTCAGCATATTGTTGAAAATATATTAACTGATGATATATACGTGTGTGCTAAAGATATGATAAATAAAATTCAAAAGAAAATATAGTTAAGTTTGTAAATATACATTAAACATAATTATTGTAATGTCACTTGCATTATCTATGTATTTTTTTACTAAAGTAAATGTAATTAATTAATTAATAATATATTATATAGATAATAAATAGTTAAACTAATTTATGTCTTTTATTTAACATTATAATACTATTTACTTATAATATAGTAAGTAAAACCGAGCGTAGCAATTGTATTTTTATATCACAAAATAATTAGGTATTGAAAACCTTATGCTTCTTATAACGAGCGATACCTCACGCACACTTAGATGTGTTGTTTTGATTGATCTCCTTATAAAGAATTACTTACATTGCAAAACTCATGATTAATGGTATACTACCAACATACGATGAGTTTGCCCGCCATATCTTCTCAATAAAATGTATGGAAAAATACAGTGAACAAAATTATGTAGTATTCATTTTATTAATACATAAGTATTTAAAATAAACAATAAAATATTAGACACTGTGATGTCTGGGATTTCCATTTCATCATACCATTTTCGTTCAGCATATCAACATCTAAAAAAACATGCAACTTTGATCTGTATAAAATAAAATAAAGTATATAAATCGAAAAAAATAATTCTTAAAATCCATTCGAGATTCTAAACCTGACTGCTTAGTGTTAAATATCAAAATTAGACTATAACTATAATAATTATATTTAAAAAAAAATATTTAGAATAATATAGACCATTAAAAAGTTTTTCTGTATTGATTCGAAAACAATATAATTATATCTACACACGATGCTACCTATATATCGTGTCAGAGGATATCATCTTTGCACATTCCACTACCTAACACGTTGATAGCTGAATAGACTATTCCTACTGAATGATGATAAATGATAGGTATGAACTGACTGCTCTTTTCATTCACATGAGCAGATGCTATTAAATTTATCAATACTTATGCTTTTAATGAATTTAGTTAGACTCATTTCGTATAGTGAAATACATATATAATACTCGAATGGTTGAACTGTGAAATATAGGGTATTCAGATCGTAGATCTGTATCTGAATACCCTATATTTCAACTACTAGCATCCATTACCAACTTCGGAAGAGTTGTTTCACGGTGTAGCGACATCTATCTCGCAACATACAAACTATCCTGTATCGCGCAAGCGGAGTTTACCGCACAATTAGCATACATACAAATCACCCGATCACAAACATCGGGCAGTTGCCCACCAGACAAAACACCTGTCTGGTCGGAGGATCCTCCCTTTTCAATGGGAATGCGGGACTTTACACCCTGTTCCGCATATTCCCAAAACTGGTGACCCCGGGCATGAACATCAGCGCAGCCTTCGTGCAGAGCTAGTTCAGCGTGACGTCATCATCACTTCCTTCAAGCTTTCGAGCAGCGAGTCATACAGCCAGCCAGTACCTTCAGCTTCTACGGGTATCCTGACCACCAGCATGCAGCGAACGCGCATACCTGGTCATCACCCTGCACTTCGGCCGGTCCATAAGCAGAGACGCACTTCTCTCCTGGTCGACGCAGCAGCCAGCCACTTCGCAGCACTGCACCACTCCGACCCACTGGAGATCATGCAGCATCACTCCGACCCACTGGAGTATCACCCCGACTACTCCGACCCACTGGAGTATCATCCCGACTCACTGGGATATCACCCCGACTACTCCGACCCACTGGAGTATCATCCCGACTCACTGGGATATCACCCCGACTCAAAGGGGGCAGCACCGCAGACAGTTCCGACTCACCGTGAACTATGCGACTTCCGGTTCCGACTCACTGGAACCTACCTTCCACTGGCCCGGCAAGCATCACAAGATGTATGGACGATTCATCCTGCTACGACCTCCGGTCTCGGAGGGGAGTGATGTAGCGACATCTATCTCGCAACATACAAACTATCCTGTATCGCGCAAGCGGAGTTTACCGCACAATTAGCATACATACAAATCACCCGATCACAAACATCGGGCAGTTGCCCACCAGACAAAACACCTGTCTGGTCGGAGGATCCTCCCTTTTCAATGGGAATGCGGGACTTTACACCCTGTTCCGCATATTCCCAAAAACGGTCTTGCTGGTGGTGAGAAATTCAGTAAAATAGATTTATGTAATGCTTATCTCAATTGGCGTGTGAGAGAGCAGGATCAGCATTTGCTTACATGAAATACACATAAGGGTCTTTACAAATGTACACGGCTCATGTTTGAGTTAAATTGTGCACCTGCCAAATGGCAACGTAAAATTGAGAATATCCTAAAAGATATTCCTGGAGTACATGTTTTTATAGATGATAGTATGATTACAGGACCTAATGATAAAATACACTTCGAACGGCTGGAAACCGTTTTTTCACGTTTGACTGAATACGGCTTAAAAGTAAATTTAAATAAGTCTGAATTTTTGAAAGACAAGATTGAATACTTTGGTTATATTATTAGCAAGGAGGGTATATCTGGGACCAATGATAAGATTAAAGCTATTAGAGATGCACCTAGGCCTGAAAACCTAACTGAATTACAAAGTTTGTTAGGACTTATTAATTATTATGGTAGATATTTCCATAATTTGAGTAATACCTTAGAACCTTTACATAGATAATTGAGGAAAGATACAAAGTGGCATTGTTCAAGTGATTGTAACGTTGTTTTTCAAAAGCTAAAACCTAACCTAACGCACATTATGCACCTGACTTACCTTTGGTGTTGGCCACGGATGCTTCTCCAACCGGAGCTGGTGCAATTATTTTCCACATTATGCCCGATGGTTCGGAACGTCGCATTCAATAAAATAAATGAAAAAAAAAAAAATAACGAAATCCGTTGTTACTTAATGATATCAGCTGATTTTCATCTCTAACTATGGCATCTGCATCATTTTCGCCAGAATAATAATCATTTGTGCTATGTATAAAATAATTATGCAAAACTACAGTAGCTTTAACGATTTTACATGCAATTGGTCGTCTGTATATCCGAAATCGAGAAGCCAATATTGCAAACACATTTTCAATAACGTGGCGTGCTCTGCTGAGTCTATAATTAAATATTCTTCGACTTGCAGTCAGACGTTCTTTTGGATATGGCCGCATTGGATTTTTTAGTAATGGAAAAGCTTCATCTCCAACTAAGACGTAAGGCATGTTAATACTACCCTCAATTAAAGGTTCTTCTTCAGGAAATCTTATATTACCACTTTTTAGCTTCTCTCCAAATTCGCTTTCACTTAATATACCGCTGTCACTGAATCGGCCCATAGATCCAGTATCTACTACAATAAACTTGCGTTGTGAGTCACATACAGCCAATAAAACAATAGGGAATGTTTTTTTATAGTTAAAATATGTTGATCCTGAGTTTCGTGGGCATTAAATCACCACATGTTTGCCATCTATAGCCCCACAGCAATGGTCAAACTGGCACACTCTTCTAAAATCTATGGCAATCTGTTTCCATTCAGCTTGGGTTGGTTCTTTAAATACTATTGGTTCTAGTTTTATACATAATACGTCACACACTTCTTCTACAATTTTTGGGACTGTTAACTCGCCAATTCACATGTCACCAATACTTCGAAAAGATACACCAGTTGTCAAATACCTATAACAAACAATAGTGCTTTATTGTTTCAGTTGCAGAGGCTCGAGCAATGTGGAAAAAATTAAGAGACGGTCATCGCCCAGCTATCTTCAAAAAGAAAACTGTATCTGGCCAAGCGGCTACTTCAAAGCATCAATGGAAATATGAAAAACAAATGGAATTCCTTTTACCTTGTATGCAAAATCGTTAAAGATTTACAAACATTTCATCTTCATCTAATCAAAATAGTGATCAAGGAGAACCACGCTTTACTGAGGACTCGTGTGATAGTGAACTAGACTACTCGTATAGCGATACACCTCGTCCTAAAAAAAAACCACACTAATATCGGTCATGGAAAAGGAGCAGAGAATGAGGACAGAGCAATCTGCTCAACGATATGATTTAAGAAAAGAAATACTACTTTCGCGCAAAGATACTACTGTGCCGATACAGGCCACCGCATTGAAAACTTTTTATTCAAGTATGTGTATGACCACTCAAATATTTCCAGAAGCACTCCAACTCAAGGTGCAGCGTCTATTATTCAATTTAGTTATGGAAGCTAAAGAACAAGATAATGTGAATCAATCGAGAAATTCTTCTGAGAGATCATCTACAGATGTACATAGCTTTAGAGACAATTCACCATTGCATGTACCTACAGACAGTACATCCCATTCACATTCAGCGATGTCTAACTATTCACCGACGGATCCCCTGCATAATACATCACAATCGTACATCATTACAGAAACTATTCCAGAAAGTCAGCAGCAGAATATTTCGGAAGATGAATCCTCAATGTATAACATTCGCAACTATTTAGAACAATCAAATTTTGAGTAAGTACCTACCTATTAACCTACTTTGTTCCAATTTTGTATTTAACTGACTGTTAAAACCTTTGTTTTATCAATAAATCGGTTGTAATAATATCGGTTTGTTTGTTTTATTCATATTGGTTATAGCAAAACTGTGCCCCGTCTTACGGAGGTACAAGTTACAATTTGCAAATAAAATCCTGGATACTCACAAAAAAATAAACTTCAAGGTAAAAAAAATTAAAAGGGGGTTATGTGTTTTAGCTGTATGTATGCTTGCACTTCGAACAATTTCTCTTTACCGGGAAGTGTACCTAGGTAAGTACCTACTCATACTTTCGTAAATAATGAACATTACTAAGTAGTTAAGTTTGTTAAATTATTCTAAATAAGTTCATTCAAATTTATGAAATACGCCTCAAATACCTTGTTAGAATTCAGAAAATTATTTTTCTTAGACTTAGCTGATTGAAAAGCACGCGGGTGAACGGCCGCGCGGCCGTTCATCGCCCGGCTTGCCCGAGCATAGGTATCGGGGAGGATTACTATTGGTTTGTGGTCGCTTTCGAGTTTTGTTTTTCACAATGGTTAATCTGCCATTTTTTGTTTCTAATATTTTATTTGTTTATAAAACGATTGTATTACCAAGACAAAGCCGTTTCGCTGTGGGAAAACAACCATTAAAATTTCACGGTGTATATATGTCACCGGAAAATAATAAGATCCGCGAGTTTATAAACTTCCTAGGAAATTTATAAACTTTCGTAGAATTCTAAACGAGAGATGAATTGTATTATTTTACACCCACATTTTAGTTTTATCAATTTGCGACGTCTCGTGATAAATTTATAAACTAACGGATATCCATTCGTAAGATTCTAAACGGTTCAACCAATCACAGAAGAGCTTTTAATTTTACGCTTTTAAAATACGGCAAATAACACACTGCTCTCTGATTAGTCGATATTCACAGTGGCAATGCTTGTGTCCATTGGCGGTGGAGAGGAAGTAGAATTAACACGTGACTTATTCAACCAAAGTTTATCAATTTGCGAAAAAATGGTCGTAAAATAATACAATTTATCTCTCGTTTAGAATCTTACGAATGTTTATAAACTTACTAGGAAGTTTATAAATTTGCGGTTCTTTGTTAATTTCCGGTGACGGTGATAAAATGGCGTCAAATAAAACAAATTATTTATTAAAAAACCCGGCTGCTCAAAAACTAAAAAGAATAAAAACAAGTCCAAAGTCAGAGCAGAGCGGTCAGTGCAGTATTTACGACCATAACAGCCGGGTCTCAAAAACTCGGGAAATCTTACTAATAATGAGTTGTCGGGACTCATTATTTATTAGGACATTCATTATTAGGACTTTGGACTTGTTTTATATCTGGCTTTGATATCTGGCTAAAGTTGTGGAAAGCAGGCAAAAGGATTGGGACAAACACATTCAGCCGTTCCTTCTGTCATACCGAAGTGCAGTTCATGAGAGTACAGCTGTTACACCTGCTTTCGTGAACTTCGGACGAGAGCTTAGGTTGCCTGCAGACCTAATCACTGGAATAGCGCCGGATGCACCTTGTAGTGTAACAGACTACGCGAGTGAAATGCGAAACAGAATGAACGACATATACGAGCATGTCAGACAATCCGGTCAACAAATGTCTCAGAAGGTGAAGACTCGTTACGACCGAAAGATGAACAATCAAGGATTTGATGAAGGCTCATTCGTCTGGTTGCATAATCCAGTGCGCAGCAAAGGAAAGTCGCCGAAATTACAGGCAAAATGGGATGGGATGGACCATATCGCGTTGGACTAAGATTAATGACGTCACTTATCGGATCCAGAAAGGTCCACGAGCTGCGCCAAAGATTGTTCATGTTGATCGACTGGCGCGTTACTACGGGTCTAATGATGCTCGGGTCGAGCATGTCTTAGGAGGGGGCAGTGTTACGCCAGTCGCTTAGTGAAGTACGTCGAGAAACTTCGACATAAATCTAGAATGTTCGAGACACTAACGCCATCTAGCGGCTAGTAGCAGTACTAAGTATATTGTTTTATGTTTATTTAAGTGTTAATTTTGGTTTAATTGGCATTAATTATTTCAATCCCGAACCCCAGCTCGTAACAATATATTAATTTAAAATCTTAAGATAAAATATTATAGTATCTTAGCCGTGTGTAGCGTGCTTAAAAGATTTACCTACTGCCCATTTTGGGATTAATAGAATGGAAGCCTTAGCTAGGCATTATTGCTGGTGGCCTGGTATTGACAGAGATGTGCGTAATTTAGTGGCAAACTGTGTGCAATGTTGTTTACAACAAAGAAATCCTATTACAGTTTCCAAGAAGCATTGTTGGGAATAATCTTCAAAACCTTTTGAATGGGTTCACGTTGATTTGGCTTGTAAGTTCATGGGAACTTATTTTTTAATATTGGTAGATGCCTTTTCAAAGTGGCCTGAAGTGTATATGCTTGTTCGGATTACTACTGAGAATACTATTGATACTTTAGAGAAAATATTCGCTACTTTTGGTTATCCTACGATTTTAACGAATGATAATAGTCCTCAGTTCACAAATCAGGATTTTTTAAGAAAACATAGCATTCTACTTAGGCGCTCTGCTCCTTACAATCCTGCTACTAATGGCCAGGTAGAACGTTATGTTGTAATCCAAGTAAGGGTAATGTGCAACAAGTTTTAAATAAAATTTTATTCATGTACAGAATTACACCTCATCCATCTACATCCAAAGCTCCAACCGAACTAGTTTTCGCTTATCAACCTAACAGTAATTTTTCTTCGCTCGTACCGGATAGTACTTCTTTTTCTGAGGGGATAAGTAAAGTGAGAACATTGTCTGTTGGTGAACGGGTAATTGCCAGAAACTATATACCTAGTACAAATAAACGTGGTATAAAAGTTATACTCGAGAATAAATTATGAATAAGCAAAATGTCTACAAATAAACAAAGAATAGCCTATATCAAGTATACTTTGACAGTTGTATTCATACAACCGTTATTCCGAAGTTATTCACGCCTTCACCCTTGTGTAAAGCTAGTATAACCTTAAAAATACCACAGTTTGTGTTTGTTTACGGGCATTTAAGTATTTCACGTTAGTTTTCATAATGGAATTAAATGCAATAGAAGAAGTAGAACAAGTAAATAACATTATAAATCTAATGCAGGTTCAAAGAAAAGTTAAAATATTTAAAAAAAGAGAAAATCCTTTTGTTTTATATAGCGATGAGCAGTTCCGGTTAAAATATCGATTTCCTAAAGGTGGTGTAACGTTTTTAGACCAATTAATTGGTAGATATCTCAATATGGGTGTCCATATTGAAATACAAAACAAAACAAAACAGAAGAATTATCTTCTGTTTTGCAAATAATGATTGCTTTGAGGTACTGGGGACGTAATCAGGTAAGAACTTTCACCTACTCATACAAGTAATTTTCTATGTGTATCAGTTCTGCTCCATTAAACTCGTTTCTCATCCATCTCTTTCAGATACAAGATGATGCTGCAGACATTCATGGTTTGACTCAGCAGTCTATTACGACGGTATGTCGTCGTGTAGCTAGGGCAATTTTAGAGAGAAAAGCAGATTACATTAATATGCCAATTACTTTAGCAAGATTTAAAAATGTCGTGGGTGCGATAGACTGCACCCACGTTAGAGTGCCCAAAGTAAACGGACCTAGTGGTCAGTTTTACATAAATCGGAAGGGGTACAGTTCCTTGAATGTTCAGGTGCCTACTTCGTTATTTTTTGTCATCATTATACCTAACAATACAAGTAAAATATTAAAAATGTTAATTTCATTTCAGGCAGTTTGTGATGCAAGACTAAAAATACGAAATATTGTGGCACATTGGAGGGGCAGTACTCATGACTCACGTATATTTAATGAAAGTTTATTAAAGCAAAGTTTTGAAAATGGTCCATTTTACGGCAGATTACTAGGTGATTCTGGTTATGCTTGTACACCATATTTGTTTACGCCTTTATTAAATCCAGCAACACGCAAAGAAGAATCCTATAACTTTGCTCACATAAGAACTCGAAATAATATTGAAAGGAGCTTTGGTGTGTGGAAAAATAGGTTCCGATGTTTACTAACAGGATTTAGAACATCTCTAGAAAACACCAAGATGTACGTTGTAGCTTTGGCAGTCCTACATAATATAGCCATAGAGCTAAATGAGGAACCTTTTCCAGACAATGATATTGTAAATATCCCAGTTCAACCTCCAGAGGTGCGACCACAGGGAAATACATTGCGTGGTGCAGCAGTTAGAGCCACCTTTATAGAGGAGAACTATTAAGGTAGGAAGTATTTAATAAAAATCTATTTAATTATTAATATTTATTCATTAAAATTAAATAAATGGTATGCTTCATTTCTCTAAATATTTGCGAAACAAATCTTCTTGCAGTATTAAATTAACCATAATCTGACTATGTATATCAGCCATGCATTTTATTCTCAATTCATGTTCTTTTTGTGGGCGTTCACTTTCCAGAACTCTTAACTTGTGCATGTCCTCAAAGGAAGCTTCAGCAAAATTAAACTTGTCTGATACCTGAAATAAATAAAATGCATTAGAATATAATCCATTAATTTAGGAGGGTTTACACAACGAAATTTGCTAAGGTATGGGACAGTTTAGTTTAATGCAGGTTATACTTTAGAACACCACTTACACACCTTATTACAGAACATAAATACTGACCATTCTTTTTTTGCAGAACATTTTGGTGTCTGCTGAATTGGTATTGGCTCCCTGATGGACAGCTCTGGCTGGCTAGTAGACGCTGTCAGCTGGCTAGTAGATGCAGTCGACTGGATGTCAACTTTTATTGCCTCGCTAGTGAAAGGTGTCTGCTGGCTGGTTGATTCCAATATTTTGTTATCATCTATTGAAATATTCTGAAAACAAGAGGCAGTTCTCAGATTGATACCTTTTTAATAAAATCATACTAATAATTAATGGCTTTCTTTTTACTAACGATATCATATACATTGTTGCGTTTGTTCAACTTTTTGTTGACTTCATTGGACAAATTCTGAAATAGGAAACAAAAGAATTATTAATAGTATAGTAATTTACAGTAGTAACTGCTTGAGATGATGTGACGTGTATGCAAATAAACTTAAGCCACCTCTAAGTTTATTTACACCTTAATCGGCTACAAAGACTCATGGGAAGACGTGGGGGTAAACCTTTTCCTTGTAACATTAATAATACTTCATACCCACACTTAGGATAAGCGGCCAGGTAATGTCATAATAACTAATATAGTAAAATAAAAGAATACACTGTTCACCCATGAACAAACTATGATGTTCTTTGTTAGAGCCATGAAGCATTTTATTAAATTTTAGGAATAATTTTATCTGTTGTAAATATTTACCTTTGCACCATCACAGTCAAATTCATTATAATCTACTTCAGATTCTTCAGGTAACAGTTCCAATATTTGTAATGTCTCTGGACTAGGAGACGGTGGTTTTGGCCCACCACCAGTTTGTGTTGTCCGTTGTCTATACAATGACAACTCTTTTTTAGGATTCAGCTTTGTGACTTTCCATTGGTTTAAAAGTTGTTTTTTGTCTCTAATTCTTTTATTAGCTCTGTTGAATCTGAAATACATATTTTATTTAATCATTTAACACATGCCTTTGTTATTTTTCAATTCGGCTGTCGATTAACAGAAATATAGAAAGAAACTTTGCTCACTTTTTCTTCTGTTATTTCTGTCCAAGCGTTGATTTTTTCTTTGTTTGTGTTGGTAGAAATATCCTTGTTTTCGATTATGTGCATAAACGGTCGAATTATTTCCCTTAGTAGAGTCTGTAATGAAATAATAGATATAAAATGTTTTTATTATCATCGAAGTAAGGCTGACCCAGTAACCCTACATTAGGCGTGCGCGTTCCTCGGTCAAGGTCGCCCTGTCTCACTCCGCACTCCAGCCTATACACGTCCAATAACGAGCCTGCCCACCTCACACAGTTGATCTGGTTCTTATACCAATATAACTGCCCAATCCACTGTAGTGTCATTCAAAAGTTTCTGCCACAGCAAGTCGTAAGACACCAGATCAAATGCTTTGGAAAGGTTAAACAAACACGCATTAACCGGCGTTTTTCTAGACGTATGATACTGGACAGTATGCTTGAGAGACAATATGGCACTTTCCGTGGAGAGACCAGGTCTGAACTCAAACTGCGCATCATGCAATTCGATGCGAATTGTTATATGCCTAACAAACAAACTATCCAGCACCTTGGCAATGACAGTAGCAAGCGATATGGGCCTATAGTTTGAAAGATCTGATGTGTCCCCCGTCTTATTCTTCACAACAGGTACAACCACAGTTTTCATCAGATCGCTGGGCAGATGAATTATAAAATACCACGCACGATGCTCGCACCATACTTTAGGGTACATACCTTTTCTTCTTTCTCCCAGTTGATTGATCGGTCTCTTTTAGCCATTTTAATATTCACTTTTAAAATAATTTCTCTATCCACAAAAATAAACAAATATAACAATATTATTACAACTCTATTGACTCAGTACGCGCGCAAAGAACAGAACATATGGTCGAGACTCGAGAAACGTCAAGTTGACAAAGTTCAAAAGAAAGAAATTCATAGACAAACTGCATTTTTTTTTGTAGTTTCTCTTTGGTTGCACTGTTGCCAGATCGTGCATTTTGACATAACGGAGGAGTTGTTATATCAAAGCTATAACTGGTTTATTTGTAAAAAATTATTCTCGACTTATTCTTAAGTTATAACTGATATAACTATACCTAGTATAAGGATGGAATAGATGCGGTATAACACATTTTTATTTGTAAGGCTGTATGGGTTTTGAGAAGTGGAAATTTGGAATTATTCAAAAACAGTTAGGTAAACTGCATTATCTTATAAAAATTGATAATGGTCTGGTTTGGAAGAGACATATTGACCAAGTAAAAAGAGTGGGTGACAGAATAGAGCTTCAAAATGAGGAGGATTCTGTGCCAATTGCTGCGGATACTTACTTCCGCAAGCAAGTACTTCTGTTTCGTCAGATGATAATGATTTAATTTCTACATCAAGTAGTGATAATATAAATACACCAAATGTTACACCTGATTTGTCCATTCAAAATAATCCTAGTGCTACTGTTGCTGATGGTGTACCTTCTAAGGAGGTTGTACCTAGTACTAATTCATCTGCTGTTAAGGAAGAGCAGCAAAGTTATTAAACCTGTTCAAATATTAAATGTTAGTATGTAAGTTAAGAATTGTTTTCAAAAAGGGAGGAAACTGTTATGGCGTGTTCAACATTAATTAATACTCTGTGGTCGATTTTCATATGACAGCTAATGTAGTCTGTTAATGTGTTTATATCTACGTCTCTCTGTTCTTTTTCCGCCACCGCAGTTCTGACGACATGCACAATGTAATCTTCTGGAATGATTATAATTATTCGAGTCCAGTTTTTTTCCTTTGCTGCCACGCCGTCACGTACATACCTACCCCAACAGCTTGCCTCAGACATTTCTGTGATTTTAGCTTCATACTCTTTCAAAGCAACTGCAATTAGTTCTTTTCGCTTTTTTTATTATTATTATATTACAATCTAGCCTTATATATACTAATAAGTAATTTAATTTTAACTTAAACCAATAAATTGTCTTTACTAAGAATGTGTCCAGTGGCACTTTTCTTATTGTCTCTATTAAGGGGAATACACTTCGTTATTCTGTTTATTTGGTAGCACTTTTGCACTTTACACTATTCACTATCACTAAACACTAATTCGAACGGTTTTGTTATTTTTAGTCTTCTAACTATATTTGTGTAATCGAGAAGCTGGATTGCCTCGATGTTCACATGCTGATTTTCGCTTTTTGATGCCTTTAGATGAAGAGATACTAGGGGCTGTCCTTTTTCTATCAGGCTGGCAATCAAATTTTGATGGTAAACAACCTTGTTTCATTCGAATTTTCTTAATCTAACCCTGTACTATACTATTGTATATAGTTTTCCATATAATTGGGAAATTTTCAAGAAAAATTACTGAAAATCTTTATGCCTGTCATTCATTTAATTAATTTTTCTAGTGATCGTTATGTAGATCACAGTCATTTACAACAATATTTAAATTATATTTGTGAAGGCGTAAGGCATGCGTGAGGTCTTTTTTATAAACCATTCTTTGCATAGAAATAATAGATGTAGAGGATTAGCAGTAAGTTGCATATACAATTTTGGTTATACAAATATCATGCAAACATGAACCTTGTCAATAAAAATATATCTGTCTCATTCTTACACATCATAACTTTTAAATGTAAAAAGAGATAAGCATAAACACAAACTTCAATTTTTGGTAACATTTTTCATGACGTCACCAAGCTCCGCCTTGAAGCACCACCGCCATTAAATTGGGACCAGTGATTTAAATGACACTACACGAAATGCGCGGGAGTCGAACGAATGTGCGTCGCGCAAGCGATAATGGAAAAACTTTCTCTTTTTAAAATGGCGGCCGGAACGTGAACAGCGCAGCGACTAGTGTAGTGCTGCATCTTACTATTCACGCAACCGAGCCGGTATACTACGCGTTCTAGAGGGGCACGAATGTTTTCGCGCTTATCCTCCCCCTCCAAGACAGTAGAAGGCTCTGGAGCTGGCTTGGCAACCGGTGTCTTACGTGGTCTTCCCCTCTTCCTACTATGAACGATAATTTCGAAATCTCCAACATATGGTGTTAGGAGGCTAGCATGATACTTGCCCCGTGGCTCGCCATCTTTATCTACGACCTCGTAAGTGGTAGCCGAAACTACCTTGCTAATACGGTAGGGACCCTCTCGTCTTGGAGCGAACTTATTTGTAAAGCCCTTAGTGGCATTACTCGCCATATGGGTCTCCACAAGAACTAGGTCGCCTTCTTTATACGGAGGAGCATCTCTCCGACGCCGATCAGCCGTGTCCTTTCTAATAACTTGTTGTGCTTCTACTCGACGCTTCACGTCATAAAGAACACGTGCAAATTTCTAAAGGTACGGTGTAATTTGTGGTACATAATTCTGTTGCGAGACAATACTTCTTAAATTGGTTTGTACACCTATAGAGGAACGTAACTCTCGAGCAAAGGTGAGGTAGGCTGCTGATTGTCCTGTACCTTGATTGTGTGCACTATTGAGGGCGAATCTCACTATTGGCAATGCGAATGGCCATCGACGATGCTCTGGTCCAACTAGAAGGGCAAGATGTTTCTTTAGCTCCCGGTTTTTGCGCTCCGCAGGATTTGCCTCTGGATGGTATACGGAATAAAGCTTTGTCTTACTCCGAGGAAAAACATAACCTTCTGCATTACTGCCGAAACGAACTGACTTCCGTTGTCAAAAATCACACGACGCGGTCATCCATATCGTAAAACGACTTCTTCAAGAAGCACTTTCGCACATGAATCAGCAGTCGCATCACTAAATGCGAAAAGCTCAAACCATCGGCTAGCAGTATCTTCGACCAGAAGAATCCATTTTTCTCCTTTCTCCCCTTCAGGTAAAGGTCCAAACAGGATTATCGCGAGAACCTCGAACCGTTGTTGAGGCACTGGTGTTTGAAGCAGACCTGCAGGCTTTAAATTGGTGGGCTTATATTTCTGACAAAGATCACAAGCCTTGATATATTTCGCCACGTATTGACGCATATTTGGAAAGTAAAATCTTTCCTTGATTTTCGTAAGGGTGCGCTCTAAACCCAAATGTCCGGCCGTAGGAGCATCATGCAGTTCTTCCATGACCTCCTTGCGCATAGATTGTGGTATGACCAACTGGGGCTCTTCGGACTCTCCGTTCGGGTCAAAACGAAAGAGGACTCCATTTGAAACATAATATCCCCGATCTGTCCATCGAATAGAGGTATCATTGTCCTCAAAGTCCGTGAGAATTTTCCTAAATTCAGGATCATCGAGCTGTGCTGCTCGTAAGTTACGGTGAGGAAGGTCTACTGTGATTAGACAGAGATGACAGGATGAATCAGGAATTTCATCAATAGACAGTTGGCGCACTGGACGGCTCAGTGTATCCGCCACCACATTAGCTTTCCCAGGAGTATACTGAATATCCAGGTTGAAAGCTTGGATTTTTAGGGTCTGTTCGACCCCAAGTCCAGCCAACGGTAACTGGTATGTCGAACTGTCCGCGATTACGCGGAGCCCTACGTTGTGGTAGGCTCTTAGGCCTTATTTCGATAAACAAAATGTACCACTAACCTGAATGCTGGGGACGCCAACTTCGACCTTCCAAGGTCACGCTCCAAGTGTGGTTTGTATGTAATATGAAGGTGAGTAATTGTAACGTGTGGTGAAAGACAAGTGTGGATGAACGTTCCCAAGGCGCCGATATCCAGGTAGCGGTCACAACAGCAATCACAGCTTAACTCGTTCCCAACAAACGCGCGCTACGCGTGGTAGACACAATAAGGCGATATGTTTCACGAAATATCAGTGGATTCTTGATAATCCGAGAATACAAAGTTTAATCAAGCACTGAACACAATTAATATGTTAATCTCACGTGAGATCCAAGATGATTTCCAATTATAATGACTAAAACTCAATCTTCCAACCGGAGGTTAGTTTTTCAAGAGAACGGAAACGTCAAAGTGAAAAAAGTTATAGACAATAGAATGTTGCCAACCAAAAGGTGCGTTCGGTTTCACGTTGGACTAAACATCTACCCCCCCCGGACGGGCCTACCCGTCCGCTAATCAATTGGAAGTCTTGACAAAGTTGCGACCGCTCTCTTTATGATGGATCCGTCCACCAAAACTTCAGCAAAACGAGGGACCCCGTCGGTGCCAGCCACCAAATTGAGAATGCGCCCCATGCGCCAATACAAAGGCTTCAGGTTGGCATCCTTAATCAGGACGAGGTCTCCGATCTTGGGCGGATGAGTTTTATCCGTCCACTTGACGCGTTGCTGGAGGATGTGCAGATACTCTAAGCTCCAACGCTTCCAAAAGTTCTGAGCGAGCTGTTGCACCAACTGAAACCGCGAGAGCCGATTTTGGCTCACATCAACAAAAGGGTACTCCGGCAAGGCGACAAGTGGCTGTCCAATCAAGAAGTGGCCCGGTGTTAGAGCCTCCAAGTCATTCGGGTCCGAAGAGAGCGGGCACAATGGGCGCGAATTCAACACAGCTTCAATGCGGCAAAATACCGTAGCTAGTTCCTCAAAGGTGAGAACGGTGTCTCCCAACAATCTCCGCCAGTGTCCCTTTGCCGCTTTCACCGCAGCCTCAAAAATACCCCCCCAATGGGGGCAGGCTGGCGGGTCAAACAACCAAGTGACCCCTCGGCGGGCCAAACTGTTACCAATGTCAACCTGGCTCTCATTAAGGAAGGCGTATACCTCCTTCAAATAGTTACTTGTACCCTTGTAATTCGTACCGCAATCAGACCTAATCAAAGAAGGTAACCCACGGCGAGACACAAATCTGTCCAAGGTCGCCACAAAGGCCTCTGTCGAAAGGGAGGTCACCAGCTCCAAATGTACTGCCTTGGTTGACAGGCAGACGAAAACACACAAATAAGCCTTGACGATTTTACTATTTCGAAGTGTGGACGTCTTCACCGAAAAGGGACCAGCAAAGTCCGTTCCGACGCCAGCAAAGGGCCTCGCCTCATTGACACGATCAGCCGGCAAATCTCCCATTAGGGGCTGCATAGTGGAGGCCTTAGTCCGATAACACGGCATACAGCGGAAGACAATGCTACGAATAGTACGACGAGCCGACAAAATCCAAAATTCTCGCTGCAGAATAGCCAACAGCGCATTGCAACCGGCATGCGAGTTTTTAACGTGACGATCAGTCACCAGCAATTGTACCAAGTGGCCCTCCTTGGGCAACAAAAGGGGGTGACGGGCCCCATAAGGAAGGCTAGAGTGCCTCAACCGTCCTCCAACACGTAAAAGACCCGTCTTATCCAAGAAGGGATTCAGCTTACTAACAGCTCCCGACAACTTAACCCTACCAGACTTCAGAACCTCGATCTCCTTCTCAAAGTGTGCAGCCTGCACAGAGCGGACCCAAAGGAGGAGTGACTCCTGTCGCTCTTGAGGAGAGAGAACTGGTGACAGGTGCTTGTCCCCTGGATTCCTAGAATTATGGCCAAAACGCCTGATCCACGAGGTGACGTTCAACAATTTGTCGAGGGAGCTGTATCGATTCAACAAAAGGTCAGGATCAAACGGAGGATCCTTCGTTCTAACAGCGAACACCTTAAGTCCGGGCAAAGGATCCGACATCAAGACTGGCGTTCGAGGCCAATCGTCCTCGAGGCGAGTCAGCCAGTCCGGCCCCCACCAGAGGGGGTGAGCAATCAAGTGGGGGGCCATGCACCCGCGTGAGGCCACGTCGCCCGGGTTCAGGTCACCAGGCACGTGTCTCCAAATCAAAGGCGTTTCAGAGCCCTGAATCTGCGACACTCGGTTCGCAACAAAGACCTCCAAAGAGTGGACGGACGTCTTTAACCAACACAAAACAATTTGACTGTCCGTCCAGGCGTAAGAAGCCCGAATGTCAACGGTTCCACCCAAGGTGTGCGCAACGTGATTTAGGAGACGCGCAAGAAGCACCGCCCCTGACAACTCCAACTTAGGGATGGTCAATGCCGTCCGGAGGGGGGCCACTTTGCTCTTGGCCATGACCAGCGACAACTTCACCTGGCCCGTAGCATTGACGGTGCGCAGATAAACAACGGCGGCATAACCGTGAGAGGACGCGTCACAAAACCCATGAAGGGTGGCAGCATAAGCCCCAGGGGGGAGGATGGCGCGTGGCAGCGCGACCTTGTTGACCACAGGGAGCACGGATACAAATTGGAGCCAGTCTTCCAACAGAGTTTCCCGAAGTGGCTCGTCCCAACCAAGTTCAGCGGTCCAAAGGCGCTGAAGGAAGCATTTCGCCCAGAACAATACCGGGCAGATCCAACCATTAGGGTCAAAGGTCCTTGCTACAGTAGACAACACCAATCTTTTAGTCCAAGTATGAGGAGACTCCAAGTCGACATCATACGTAAAGGTGTCTTGAACTGGTCGGTACTGAACGCCGAGGACGGCCATCATGGC
The DNA here is from genome assembly GCA_943138885.2 of Tholera decimalis. Classification (NCBI taxonomy): domain Eukaryota; kingdom Metazoa; phylum Arthropoda; class Insecta; order Lepidoptera; family Noctuidae; genus Tholera; species Tholera decimalis. The sequence continues at coordinate 15,381,878 of OW964551.2, forward strand.
GGGGTTGTCAATGTTTTCAAACAAATGAGGATCCTGCTTATGATCCTCCAACACACCTTCCAATAGCGCTGGCGAGTTGGACACCCATTTACGCAACTCATAGCCAGCGGAAGCCAGAATCTGGACCAACTCGTCACGCAACAGGATAGCTTCCTCCACCGTAGGAGCTCCAGTACAGACATCGTCGACGTACAGGTCCGTTTTCAAGATGGCGGATGCACGAGGGAACCTCAAACGCTCCCGGTCCGCAAGCTCCCAAAGCGAACGAATAGCAACAAAGGGGCTTGACCGAAGGCCGTAAGTATTCGTGTTGAGCTCATACACAATCATGGGATCCTGGGGATGTTCCCGCCACAGGATCAACTGATAACGTCTGTCATCCCGGTGAATGACCGTTTGCCGGAACATCATTTTGATGTCGGCCACAAAGACTACTTGATGACGACGAAAAGACGTGATGACGTCACAAAGATCCCTCAACAATTTGGGGCCGGAATGCAGGCAATCATTCAAGGAGACGCCGGAAGAAGTCCGCGCAGACCCATCAAACACTGTGCGCAGTTTACCAGTGGATGGCTTGAGGACCGCGTGATGTGGCAAGAAGAAATGCTCTACTGAGCGCCAATCCAAATCTGACACCGACATGTGTCCCAAGTCTGCATACTCACGCATAAACTCTACATATTTTTGCCGCAGCACCGGGTCCCTGGCCATGCGGCGCTCCATTGCCAACAATCTTTTCTCAGCCGTAGGTCTGGATTGGCCAAGAGGTGGTCGCACCGCAACAAAAGGCAGCCGGGTCTCAAGCCGACCGGAGCGGAGTCGACCAGTGTTGTTCTGATAGAACAACTCGCACTCTTCGTGTTCCGGATTCAAGCGGGCCACCTGAGGGGGCTCCTCAACCTCCCAAAACCTCTGAACGGCGTCAGAGAGGGCTGAGCCGGACACCAACGCAAGGACAGGTTCAGGTGGAGGGGGCACGTTCAACACTGGGCCCATAATCGCAAAGCCGAAGATGGTTGAGACCGCCACCAGACCCCTCGGGTGGCACCATGGGGTCTCCGGCTGCAAGACCGTCATATTTCCCAACAATATTTTCCCCAAAACATCGGAACCCAACAACAAATGCACCGTACAAGGGGAATCAAACCGGGTGTCAGCCAAATCCAGACCTGACGTCAACCGTAGAACATCCAAAGGCAACTGACAATCAGGATGGCTACCCAATATAGTCGGCATAACAAGGGCAGGAGCACCAATTTTAGGGTACGGACAACTCACAGGGGTGATTTCAAACCAGGTCTCTCCCTCAACAGTGGTGACAGCCGCTTCGCCAATTCCCTGAATTTTGCCTGAAAAGTCGTTCACCTTCAGACCAACCTGTCCCGCTAACCAAGACGACAAAAGGGAACCCTGGGCTCCCGTGTCCAAAAGGGCACGGACCACAATCGAGTCACCAAAGGGTCCCCAGACCCTGACCGAGGCCGTTGGCAACAAAATCGACTCGATCTGGGGGGGTTCTTTAGCGGGGCAGGCGGCAATTTCCTAGCGGTGCCTGGGCGGCGACCGATCGCCGCATCCAGGCTGTCCTCTTCCACGACGAGGATAAGGTTGGAATGGTTCGTCCGCGCGGTGTCCCAAGCCGCTCGCCATCGCTGGAAGGGCATATCCTACCGGATGCCTGAATGGCGGAGGACGTGACTCCAATCGGGGACGTTCCGCCAACGGAGGGGAGAGGTGGCGGTGCTGGTCCGGCCACTGCTGCCTAGCAGCCAACGCGCGTTCTCCCTGACAAGGGGAGACCAAATCTCGATCGCGGGGCTCCCGTGCAACTTGCGCGGGGGGTGGAGAGCGGCGTGCAGAATTGCGGGCCTCAGCCCGGTGCTCATCTCCGGAATACCCCCCCCTGCGCGAACCCTCCTCAGAAGAAGGTCTGCTGGAGCGGTTCGCGTTGGCGCACAAAATCTCCAGGTGGGATCCCGTGCAAATTCTACACGGACGGGGGTCGGGGCAGTCCCGATGGAAATGGGCTCCCAAACACGAGAAGCACAAACGGCGTGCGTTGGCAATACGGCGGCGGGCACTTACGTGTAAGTTCAAAAAAGCCGAGCAACGTGCCATGACATGTCCCGTGGACTTGCAAAAGTGGCAATCGTGAGAACTCCGGGCTCCAGCAAAACGGCGGGCGGGCCGAACCTCAACAGGCCCCCGAGCCCTAGTCCGTCCCTGGTCTCTAGGCCGAGAAGGTGGCGGGCGTGACCCCGTGGCGCCAAGAGTGTTGTCCAAAAACCGACACTCGTCCTCCAAGAATTTGAGGAGGTCGTCAAAGGGGGGAAGATGGGTGGCACTGTCCCCACCATACCTCTGCTCAAAGCGGGACCTCAACTCTGCCGGGAGCAACCGCAGCACTATGTGCACCAACAGGTAGGACCAATGGTCCACCGGTAACTGCAAGCGTCGCAAGGCGTGGGTCGCTGATACCAACGGGTTCAGCAGGTCAGTGCGCAACGCCGACATGCTGGCGATGGCCGGTAGCCCCAAAATCTGGTCGATGTGCACATCAGCCAGACAGCGCTTATTCTGATACCGTCTGGAGAGAAGCTCCAGAGCGGTAGGGTAAGAAGAGTCCGTCACCGGCAAGTGCTGCACCAAGGCTCTGGCTTCGCCCTCCAAAACGGACAACAAGTAGGCCAACTTTTGGGCAGGTCCGAGGTCCGAGCGTGCATCCACAAGACTCTCAAAGAGATTAATGAAGCCCAGCCAGTGGTCCAAGCGACCGTCAAAATGTGGCAGCTCCAGGGTGGGCAGCCTACTCAACAGTTCAGGGCCCTTGACAACGGAGGTCTACAAACCACGCTCTGCTACCAGTTTGTTCGACCCCAAGTCCAGCCAACGGTAACTGGTATGTCGAACTGTCCGCGATTACGCGGAGCCCTACGTTGTGGTAGGCTCTTAGGCCTTATTTCGATAAACAAAATGTACCACTAACCTGAATGCTGGGGACGCCAACTTCGACCTTCCAAGGTCACGCTCCAAGTGTGGTTTGTATGTAATATGAAGGTGAGTAATTGTAACGTGTGGTGAAAGACAAGTGTGGATGAACGTTCCCAAGGCGCCGATATCCAGGTAGCGGTCACAACAGCAATCACAGCTTAACTCGTTCCCAACAAACGCGCGCTACGCGTGGTAGACACAATAAGGCGATATGTTTCACGAAATATCAGTGGATTCTTGATAATCCGAGAATACAAAGTTTAATCAAGCACTGAACACAATTAATATGTTAATCTCACGTGAGATCCAAGATGATTTCCAATTATAATGACTAAAACTCAATCTTCCAACCGGAGGTTAGTTTTTCAAGAGAACGGAAACGTCAAAGTGAAAAAAGTTATAGACAATAGAATGTTGCCAACCAAAAGGTGCGTTCGGTTTCACGTTGGACTAAACAGGGTCCATCTAGCAAGGCGGCCGCTTGGAGTCTTCAGAGATAAGAGCCACTTCAAAGGTTGATGGTCGGTTGCAATACGGACTTGGGCGCCTTCCAGATAGCCACGAAATTTATCTAGAGCCCACACAACGGCCAGCGCTTACGCTCTGTCGTGCTATAATTGCGTTCTGCTGCCATCAGTCACCTACTGGCATACTCAATAGGTTGCTCAGTCTTCGGATCATGACCTTGCACGAGTACTGCCCCCAAAGCAAAGGCACTAGCGTCTGTGCGTAAAGTAAAAGGTTGGTCGAAGTCTGGCTGACGCAGGATTGGACTTGTGGTGAGTCTACGCTTGAGCTCGTTAAAGACGAACACTTCCTTTTCACCCCATTTCCAAGCTCTATTCTTCTTGGTCAGGTCTGTCAATGGTTGGGCTATTTCCGAGAACCGTGGAATAAACTTTCGAAACCAGGAACAAGTATGTAAGAAACTTTTTAGTTCCTTCACATTATTAGGGGTATCATCTCCACGACAGCTTGTACCTTCGTTGGATCAGGTTCAATACCTTCAACCGTTATTACGTGTCCTAAATATGTGACCCTGTCTCTGGCAAAGACGCACTTCTCGCGGTTTGCTTTCAGATTAAATTGACGTAGACGATGAAAGACTTGGCGTAGATCTTATAAATGCGAATCTACGTTCTCTGAAATTACTAAAATGTCATGTAAGTATGCTACAACCGTCACCTCTTTTAATCTAGACCGAAAACGGTCTATCAGACGCTGGAAAGTTGACGGCGAGTTCTTTAAGCAAAAGGGCATACGTTTAAATTAAAAGGCACCAAATGGTGTAACGAATGCTGTCTTATGTCGGTCCTCTGGGGCTACTTGCACCTGCCAGTAACCAGATTTCAAATCAATAGTGGACATCACACAATTGCTTTTCGTGGAAGATAAGACATCGTCGATTAATGGTAACGGATACTTATCCGTACGCGTCACAGCGTTTAACTTCCTATAATCAACACAAAATTTGGTCTCACCATTTTTCTTGGGCACTAAAACGACCGGGGAAGCCCATTCTGACTCAGCTTCTTCAATTACCTCCAGTTCTAACATTTTGTCGATTTCCGTTCTTATTTTCTCCTTCTTAGCGGGAGTCAGTCGATACGGAGGGGTAGCGATGGGCACGGCATTACCCGTATCTATCCTGTGTAAGGCAAACGGCGTAGGTCCTCCCCCTACACTGAAAATATCAGCGTTATCTACTAACAGGTCAGCCAATTTCACCCTATCGGCTGGTGGTAGGAGAAAACCCTCGTAATCGCGGAGGCCGACAGAGAAACTGACCACAACTCGGTCATCGTGTTCACTCTGCAGCTCATAAAAACCTGTAGCGCTTAAAGAAAAACGATTGTTTTCGAAATCGAGTATCATGCCAGCGTCTTCTATGAAGTTCATATCCAATAAGGAATCCGTTGCACCGGGCAAGACTATAAAAAGAGTATCAAATTCGACTCCCTGCACCTTTACATTCACTAAAGCCGTTTCAACAGTTTGAAGAAGGTGGCTTCCATCGGCAAATTTTAATTCAGTTTTGTATTTACTAAATATTTGTCCATTAGCACGCAAGTGTTTGGTAAAACTAGCGTTAGCTACGCACTGCTTTGCTCCTGTGTCTAATAACGCGGTACCTACTGCACCAAACACTTGTAAATGAAAAATAGGGCGCACTCGCGGATTAAACACTTTTCCCACAGACACTGTTTGGAACGCAGCCGTCATGGTCGACGGTTATGCGCGTTTGTCTTTACATACTACACAATTCGACCGTATCACCCCGGGCGCACCGCATCCGAAACACGTTACAGATGGGCGTAGCTCCGATTGGTTCGCAACTGGTTCACTCTTGACTGGTTCTGCAGTTAGCTTATTCCCATTTTCAAGTTTACGGCAGTCATCTTTGACATGCCCGAACATTTTGCAATATGAGCACCTTGGTCTAGCTTTACTAGAAGATGCTTTCCCTCTATCTTCGTCGAGATATCTGTTGGTGAAGCCATCGAAGGATGTACAGTGACTTGAGGTGGTGGTGGGACGGTACATGCAGGAGTGTGTATTTTAGGCGGCGCAGCTGCGCCCTGTTGTTCCGCGAGTAAATCCTCCACTACTCGAGCCTGTTGTAGCAGCTCGGTGAACGAAGTGAAGGCACTCCTTGCTATCCTCTCCCGTATTCTGCTATGGAGCAGGCCATACACCATATCTAACTGAACAGTATTCACAGGAAGCGTGTGTAGCGGTAGTTGAGCTATTAGTGCTCGCACCCTGCATACGAAAACATCTGTTCGTTCTTCACATTGCTCTCGACTAAACATATGCCTATAAATTCTATGAGGTGGCAACCTGGGACCAAATGTTTGACGAAGTAAATGACAGGCCTCCTGCCAACTCGTGACGGAATGTTTAACGCCCTGCCATGCCAACAGCATAGGCAAACCTCTCAATGCCATATCATCCTGAACACCAACGCAGTCTTTATAAATCTGCACAGCATCCATGAATGCCACAACATCGCCCGCACCATTGAATCTCGCAGTACAATTAGCTAGGTTTGTACTCACAGTCGTCGTCGGCGGTAGCGGCGCACCTTGCATAGGCGGCTGCGACCGTAAGGCTTGCAAAAGAAATACCAGTTGTTGGTCCGTCATAACGATGGGTGCGGACATCGGTGGCTGCGGCAAGGCGACGGGCGGAGCATGCCCGTGCTGTGGAACTTGCGAGTAGCCAGGCAGATCACGCCCGGACAGCGGAGTTGGTGATGGGGCTGCGGAGGCACCGGCGGACGGTTGTCCAGCCAGTGGCGGCGGCGACGATCGCACGTCAACGAACAATGCACCCTCATCTGAGGTAGACGGCATCGCACCGTCTACCTGCTCACCAGCTGTTGAGTACGTGACTGCAGACTGCTGTGTAGCACGCGTAGCACTATTACCACGTGACCGAGTTATCACTATTAATGCATCTATTAATGCACCCCAATAACGATCCAACACAACAAATAGGTATTAGTAAACCTAAATAAAAAGTACGTAACTAAAACTCGACAAACTAAAATAACTGTAATTCGCAACACACACAAATGTACAATATCCAACACGAATCCTTATTCTAGGTATCCTAGCTAATCTTAATAACTACTAAAAAGTCTTAACACGCTATAAATAGTTTTTCACACAACGTGGCCGCACGTCGGGACGCCAGTTATAGTCAGGGTCGTTACACTAACAAAACTCTAACTATAATAATATAAAAGACTGTTTATTTTACTTAATAGCACGTTACACTTAGATAATTAGTTATAATCAGATACAAAAGTTACAAAAGGATTCTACACGAAATGCGCGGGAGTCGAACGAATGTGCGTCGCGCTAGCGATAATGGAAAAACTTTCTCTTTTTAAAATGGCGGCCGGAACGTGAACAGCGCAGCGACTAGTGTAGTGCTGCATCTTACTATTCACGCAACCGAGCCGGTATACTACGCGTTCTAGAGAAGCGCGAATGTTTTCGCGCTATAGCACATAATTTAATCTTATAGTAATATTATTAAATCTTTTCATTTCATCGGCTATAACGCGCGCCGCACGGTGGGCTGAAAATCGGCTTTCATAGACTTAGGCATTTTATTTTGCAAGTGCGAGTTTTTTTGCCGGATATCACTTCTATTAGTTATAACAATATACAAAAATGACACCAGAATTGATTCTGCACAGAAACGAAGGAATTATAATTTTTTTACGAAAATTTTGTATGGAGCTAGTATGAAAAATCGAAATATCTCTAAAACGGCAGCGATAACCGTAATATCCTTATAGGGGGTTATAGTACTAATTATTTATGATTTTTTGACATACGTTACATAATGGTTGTAGATGCCTTTTTTTTTTAAAAAATCGTCAAAATATTTTTATTTATTTTTACATATTTAAACGTTCCTTTTAGTGTTTAAGTTGAAGAATTCAGAGAGAGAAGAGTTCAGAGCTTTAACAACTCTTATCATAAAATAGCATCACCCCTATAGACCTGAAGGACTAGACAGAGGTGTGTAGTGTCTTGTTGATCTTGTAAGATTTCCAACAATACCAAATAGTTGAATATCAGTGTCAAAGTGCCCATGCTGTCGCTTCTTTTTGAAAGATAGGGGAATGAAATTGTTAATTGATCATACCCTAAAAGTATGATTACAACATAACCGGACACATAATAATAATAATATCCTTATAGGGGATTATAGTACTAACATTATTTATTTTAACATATGAAACTGTTCAAAACGATCCATGAACTGTGTCAAAGTTAAGAACATCGTTAGGAAGCATGCTTTTTCCCCAAATATTAAGAATATGTGAAAAAAAAAAGACTGTATATAAACTTTTTATTGATAGGTAATTTAAATAAAACAGAAGTAACAAAAATAATATCTAATAAATTCAATTATACAAAATACATATTTGAAACTATAATTTATGAAATTATTAACTAAACATATTGGTACAATAAACTAACATAAATAACAAAAGAACATAAAGAAAAATAATTAAATTTTACAAATTTTCTTTACAACTTTCGTTGTCGGACTCCAATTCCGAGTCAGAATCCAGATCGGATATACCTACAAACTCGAACTCAGTTTCCGGAAACTGTATTAGGTCGAGAGTTTCAGCAAAAAAGGTTGTCTTCCTTTTGGCATCTAACTTCGGCCTTTGTGCACTTAGAAAAGGATCCGAAGAAACAACAAGCATATTTAGGATATCTTGATTAGAATCTTGCCTGCTTCTTTTCCGCGAATGATGTTCCCGGAACCTCCTAAAATCTTTGTTTCGAGACTCTGAGGCTTCTTCCGAGAGAGTCCCAATCGGGACAATATCATTTTTTTCGATTATGTCAGCTCCGTGTATTAATAGTTTATGTACGGTTGATGACATGTAGTACCAGTCGTATAATTCCACGTACTTTGCTGCTGTTTTGCGAGCAAAATCTTTAAATTTGATGACATCGATCTTCTCACCAGATGTTATTGCTTGCAAAATAACAGCAAATCTTTTTATCAGGTTTTGATCCAACCCAGTAATAGCTGCAGTTTTATTGGGAAACTCGAAAAACTTCCTTGCGGTATTCCCGTCATTGGTAGTTCCCGAGCCTTGTTTTACTATATCAATTAACAGATTGAGCTCCTCTTTAAATTTATTTTGAATGTTTTTTTTTCTGTTTTGTAACATATCTTTATGCTCATTACTTCTTGCTGCCCACTGTTTGAAGTCAAGTCTGTACGCAATGTGTAACAGACATTCCATGCAATTTATACGGGCATGTAGGGATGATAGGCCAAATTCATATATGTCAGAACACACAGTTTTTGATGTTACAGCATCTAAGTGGTTCATTTCTGTTGGTTTTGCTAAGCACAGGTAGCATGATGCATTTGATCTAGCTTCAGAAAGGTACGTGCAGACTTTTGCGTCGATCATTGTCATCATTAGTTTATGAGTCACCCTGTTACTATTAATGCACTCTGTGGGGTTAAGGGCCTCAATTTCCTCATCCATTTTTCTTTTGTTATCAATGACAACTGCATGGCTTTCTTTTACAAAAGTGAACTGAACCGGACGACAATAAAAAGTTGAGCATGGTTTCGGGTTTGTCCATATAGTATTATCTCCATCTGTCAGTTTCAGTGGCACCAAGGAGGTCATGAAAATGCTTGAATCATCATGCTCGCCGTCCATTTTCTGCTTGTATCGGCTTTGATTGGAAGCACCATCAAATCCCCACTTCGATATCAGCTTTAACTGCTTATTTTCCACATTATCAGAAAGACTTTGAAGAATCCGCTTCACCGTGATGTCAAGTAAAGCTTGAAGTGTAATTCTAGCTGATGAATCCGTAACTGATACTGATTGATTAGGAGGGTAGCATGCAAGCTTAGTTTGTTGCAGTTTATAGTAGGATGGGTAAATATCCTTAGCACCTTCCCGAATGGCAGTCTCTCGCAACGTAATATATTGCCACTTTGAAAGCTTAAGTGAAAGAAGCAATCCAAGTGCTTTCTCTGGTGTAAATATTACTGTTTTCTTAATGCTTTCCTTGATTTTAACGGCAGCTTCTGGATTTTTGATCATATAATTGATTACAGATGCGATATCTTCATAACCTTCTTCTTTTAAACGTGCTGCAGCTGCATATGCCAATTCACAGGAATCCTCGCCTATGTGCTCACTAGATCTTCTCTTTTTCTGTTTGCTTCCCAGATCTTTGAATGGTTTTCGGGACCTTTTTGTCATTGTTCCAACAGTCGATGATGTCGAAGGTTCTGGAGAGACTGAGCGTGCTCTTGGTATCTCATCAACAGTTGGTTCTTGATTTATTAAAGTTTGCACGCAACTCGGCCAATCAATATTTGCTTGCAACCACTCTCCGTACGTATTTCTAAACTTATCAAAGAATCGTTTAGATTTCTGCCACCTGTTTAAAGCAGCTCGCGTGAATCTCCGGCAAAATTCTTTGAGAGTTACTTGATCTTCGGCAGAAAGGCAATCGCCTATGCGGGACACAATTGCACTAAACAATACTTCATGATTAAATGAAGGACACTCACTTTTTAGAAGAACAAACAAATCTAAGTTGGTGATTAAACTTTCCATTCTAAGATTTTGTAGTCGCAAAGCAAATAGTTTTAGTGTTAGCAGTTACACGGTTGTGAACAATCTAAATTATGGAACAAAATTATAGCCCTTTTATTGTATAAAGTCAATAATTAGTTAACTACCCTCATTAAAGTTATAAAAGATATGATAATAAAAATTTATAATCGTCAAAAACATTTCGTAGAACTCATAGTAGAACTAATCAACATTAGCAAATCACATTAGCTCACTAATTATAAAAAGGTGAATGCAGTTCTTAGTTGGTATTGTTGCGAGATATTTCAAATCATTTAATCACTTAATAGGCTCATTAGAATCAGAAGACTACAACCATCATTCTAATTACTTAATTACTTGTCATCAGACTCATTAGATGACTACACAATATGTTATTTTGTATTTTGAACGTATGCAAGGTTTTAAAATTCCTTTTGTGTCGATATTATTATGTGTCCGGTTATGTTGTAATCATACTTTTAGGGTATGATCAATTAACAATTTCATTCCCCTATCTTTCAAAAAGAAGCGACAGCATGGGCACTTTGACACTGATATTCAACTATTTGGTATTGTTGGAAATCTTACAAGATCAACAAGACACTACACACCTCTGTCTAGTCCTTCAGGTCTATAGGGGTGATGCTATTTTATGATAAGAGTTGTTAAAGCTCTGAATTCTTCAACTTAAACACTAAAAGGAACGTTTAATATGTAAAAATAAATAAAAATATTTTGACGATTTAAAAAAAAAAAGGCATCTACAACCATTATGTAACGTATGTCAAAAAATCATAAATAATTAGTACTAAAACCTCCTATAAGGATATTACGGTTATCGCTGCCGTTTCAGAGATATTTCGATTTTTCATACTAGCTCCATACAAAATTTTCGTAAAAAAATTATAATTCCTTCGTTTTTGTGCAGAATCAATTCTGGTGTCATTTTTGTATATTGTTATAACAAATAGAAGTGATATCCGGCACAAAAACTGGCACTTGCAAAATAAAATGCCTAAGTCTATGAAAGCCGTTTTTCAGCCCACCGTGCGCCGCTGCAAAGTTATGTCACACTTTTATGCGGCTTCGCGTCGTCTTGGCCAAAGGTTGAGACAAATAACAACGAAAATTGTTTTAAATAATGTTAGAAGTTGATTTAATGACAGTGACAGGCCCGTTGGTATAGTGGTCAGTGGCCCTGACTGATATGCGCAAGGTCGTGGGTTCGATTCCCACCTAGGACAAATGTTTGTGTGATGAGCACGGTCATTTGTTCTTTATCTGGGTGTAATTTATCTATAATATGTATGTATTTAGAAATATATATGTAGAATAGAATATAATAGAATAGAATAGAATATTTATTTGCGTAAAACATGGTATACAAGGGTGTTAAATACAAATTGAGGCACAAGCATGTTTAGCTAGGATAAAACATAGCATGCAAAATTTTAAAGACAAGTTAAGCAACAACAATCGACATCGTCATCAACATTTTTTATCTATAAATTCTTTTAAACTATAAAAACTACATTCGAGTAACCACTTATGAAATTTAATTTTAAATAATTTTGTATTTAAGGCTTTGAAATGCCTTGGTATTTTATTATAAATGCACACACACATTGCCAAGCAGTTACTATTGTACTTAGACAGTCTAGGCAAATCACTTAACACCAACTTATATGGATCTCGTCGGTTCCGAGGATTGACATCATTTGCAGTCTTAAATAGTTGCTTATTTTTCATAACAAACACACATATGTCGTAGATGTAAAGCGACGGTAACGGTAACAAACCAAGTTTTTTAAATATTGGTCGACATGAGTCGTCCGGCTTAAGTCCACAAATTGCTCTCATGCACTTTTTTTGAGCGATGAATGCTCTTTGGAAGTCGGTGCTGTTCCCCCACATTATTAGTCCATAACGTAACAATGATTCGACGTACGCATGGTATGACATTACAGCAGTTTTTATATTAGTTACATTTTTTAGTTGTTTTAATGCATAAACAAATTTATTAATTTTAGTGCTAACATTGTCTATGTGATCTTTCCAGTTAATGTCTTTATCTATAATTACACCTAAAAATCTGGTACGCGTTACTTCATTGATTTTATTAATATTGAGTATAATGTCATTTTTGGAATTATTTGATCGATTAAATTGGATGTAAACGGATTTGTCTAAAATCATCAAATGGTTAATGTCAAGCCAATGCAATAATTTTTCAATTGTATTATTAATGTCAAGTTCATGTTCTGAAACGGTATTTAGTTTTTTATTAGATGTCACTATAATAGATATATCGTCAGCAAATAATACGCATTTATGGTTAGTTATTTTTATGATGTCGTTTATATAAATGAGGAATAATATTGGGCCTAGCACACTTCCCTGTGGAACGCCATATTTATTATGTTTATATTCCGATAAATAGGATATTATTACATTATTTTCATTTTTTTTTATTGATGATGACACATTGTTTTCTTTATATAATTATTATTAATATTTGAAAGTATAGCTTGCATTAGGGAAAAAATAGCTAACGATGTGGACTTGTTCTTTTGGAACCCAAACTGCTGGTCACTTATAATATGAAATTTATTGCAAGTCAGTTAACCTTTTAAACATACATTTTTCAAAAATTTTAGACAATATGGGTATAAGAGTTATAGGTCGGTAATTGTTGATGTCACATTTATCTCCCTTCTTGAATAAGGGCTTTATTAAAGACAGTTTTAATTTTTCAGGAAAGGTGCCTTGTGAAAATGACATGTTTATTAAATGCGTCAGAATCCCAGTCAGTTCGTTGCAGCATGCTTTGACGATTTTTGTGTTGATCTCATCATAGCCCTCCGACCTAGTGTTGGACAGAGACATTATTTCCTGTCTTACCTCGTTAACCTCCATTGGTCTAAGAAACATAGAGTTGACACACGTATTTTTGAAGCGGTTTTGATTTGTGCTTTTTTCCCCTTGTACATGCGTTAATTTAACATAATTGTTATTAAATATAGTAGCCATTTTTACAGGGTCTGTAGTTATTGTTTCATTGAATTTAATACTTTCTATGTTATCATTGTGAGTGTTACTGTTTATTTCGGTTTTAATGACATTCCATGTTGCTTTACACTTGTTATCATGATTATGAATATATTTTATATTTGCCATCTTTTTTGAATTATAAATGCATTTATTTAGCAGACTGGAGTAGGTTTTATATTTAGTTTTATTAATTACATTTTTATTTTTATAATATCCATAACGTAGCTTCCGTTTAGTTTTACAACTTTGTCTCAAACCTTTACTTATCCACTTTTGTTTGTTTTCCTTATTACTATTGATTTTAACTCTTACTTTAGGAAAACAGAGACCATACAACAGACACAACAGCTCATGAAAATCATTAAATGCACAGTTAGTGTCAGTTTCGAGATAAATATCGGACCAAGAAAGATTTTTCAGACATTCTTTAAATTTTCGGATGTTGTCTACGTTATAGTCTCTTTTATAAATATATATTGTTGATTTCTTTTTGATTGGAAAGCTTAACATTTGTGCTGTGTCGTGATCAGACAGATACAGGGGCAGTACAGTAGCAGTTGCGTTGGCAATGTTGCTTAAAATATGGTCAATACAAGTCAATTTGCGAGTTGGTACCGTGATGTGGATTTTTAAATTATGATTGTTAGATAAATCTTGCAATCCATTTGTGATGTTACCTTTTTTAAGAGTATTTATGTTTAAATCACCGGCCACAGCTATATTTATTTTTGACTTATATTTATTTGACAAATCGTGCAAAAAATTATGTAATTTTGCCAAAAACAGATTTGGATCTGATTGTGGTGTTCTATAAACACACATTACAATTAATTTATTATTTATTATTTCTATGCCACAAGCTTCAAACGTGTTTTGAGTTGCGTAGTTTTCACAAATGATAGCTCTTTGTAAGGTAAACCCATTTTCACTAATATGCATGTGCCACCTCTTTGCTTTTCTCTACAGTAGCTGGTAGCCAACTTATAGTTGCAGATTTTCACATAATTTTCATAACCTTTTTTAACAAAGGTTTCAGATAGACATATAATATCTGGATCATTATTCGCCTCTTTTAACTCCTGAATAGTAATTTGTAGTAGTTCTTGTTTAGATAATAAACTCGCTATATTTTGATGGAGTATTCTAAACTGGTGTGTTTTATTAGTTTGAGATACGAAAAAAAGAGTCACGCTTGTTTAACACAGGAAAGTAATAAGGTATAGTCCCTATTTGACCTTTTGAGTTGTGTTGTAAAGAGGAACTACGTTCGTGGGGCGTTGCACACTCAATACGACCAAAGTAGTAAGGGATTGTCCCTTTTTTGGGTTTATCTGTAGGAGCGTTTAGTTTGGAACTTGATTTGTTACACGCTATTATTTTTCGTATTTCGCTCGGATTTAAATACTTATCACTATAATCACAACAATCTATAACATAATTTATCGACTTACAAACATCGGATAGATTTATGGATGTTTGATTTACGAAGTGACATTTTTTATAACTATTACAAACATTTTTTATAGAGTAGTTTAACTTACGGACATTGAGGTACATGTTATTGACGACATTTAACACAATAATAGTGTTATTTATAAAAGTATTTAATACTATTTGCAATTGAGACAACAACAGGTTAGGGTTGTTGTCATTTTCACCTATGCATATCACAAGTTTGTCTTCAGTGGTCAATTTAGTATTTCTGCAGTTTGCTATAATTTCGTTGCTAGGCGCATTTGGCTTTGTTTCAGCAACGAGTCTGTATTTTTCGTACTGCGTATTAGTCCTTGAATGTGAGATGGCTGCTGCTAGTCCGACGCAACGCTGAGTACCAAAGATAAATATCTTCTTTTCGGGGATATTATTCCCGTCTGTGGCAACACATGTCTGAGCACTGGCGGTGGTCACCGTGTCTCGCTTCAGTTCTTGACGTACGGCAGGTTCACAGACATTGTAACTACTTTGCATTATGATTGCAATGCGTTCATGGAGAGCTGAAATCTCTTGCTGTGCAACCTTTAATTGCTGC
Organism: Tholera decimalis; assembly: GCA_943138885.2. Lineage (NCBI taxonomy): Eukaryota > Metazoa > Arthropoda > Insecta > Lepidoptera > Noctuidae > Tholera > Tholera decimalis. The sequence goes on from OW964551.2 coordinate 15,397,090, forward strand.
TGTAAGGTTACGATTTCTTGCTCCAGGGATGACACATTTGCGTTGTCATTGGGTTTGGATTTCAACTTTCTGGATGATGATGGTAAAGAGGATGGTGCCGAAAGTATGTTGTGAAGTGGAGTTGACAGAGCTGGCCTCTTTTTCTTAGTATTTGGACCCGGACTTGAAAATATGGAGGGCGACTGGCATAACGATTTTAATGTTTTGTTTTCTGCAGTTAACTTGTTTATTTGCTTGTGTAGATCGGTGTTTTCCAACAGTATATTTCCTAGTTCATTTTCGGTAATTTCGAGTTTTAGTGTGAGCTGTGCAATTATCTCCTTCATTTCTGAGGCTGATACTAAGTCAGACACAGTACCGTCAACACTCATTGACAATTTGTTGGGAGTACTATGCGATTCCATAGATGTTTCGCCCTCAGTCAATATGTGGGAATCAAGTAAATCTGCAGTATTTTGAACCGTAGATTGAGGTTTAAACGAATCATCACGTAATATATCCTTAGTGCTTTGTGGTTGTTCCGTTGGTGAGGGTGTTTTCATCGATGTTACTTTTTTCCTTACGGTAATATTGGGTGTACAGTCGGTATTAGCGTATTTTTTGCTTCTAATGCATACCTTACATCTCCACTTTTTTCTTGATTCCGCGTCTTTGAGGCGATACGTATGTTCTGGATAACCATCGCAATCCAATTCATACCGGTTATCACATGCAGAACACAAAGCAGTATTTTTTATGTTTACTAATTTTTTGCATTTATGACATGTTACTAGTGCTGCCATCTTGCAATAATTGTTGTACTAGTTTCTTTATAAATTCCAAATATGAATTTTGTAACTTACGAAAAGTGATGCAGTCACTGAGGTTTGAACCCGCGGCCACTCGTGTGAGGCTAGTTAAACTGCAAAAGTTGGAGCGTTAGCTATTACGCCAACTGCACATTACTTAGGCTCGTCAAATTTGTCGACCTATTGCAGCAGATGTTTTTTCTTTGAATATGCACCTCTGGGCAGTCGCTGCGCCCCGTCAGGGGCGCGGCGAGCGGTCACGGGGGGTTGCCCCACTCCCGCGGGAGCATGCCGTGTCCCGTAAATACGGGACCGTCGTTAGGTTGCCTAGTGATCGGCATAGTTGTTCGGGTGTGCGTTAAAGCGCCTGTTCAAAAGTGAACGGCAACGCACACCCGCGTGATTGATTGCTATTGTGTTACTATAGGCGCGCCGCGACGCCGGTTTTCGGCGTCGTTTCTTCACGACACCCCGGCGGTCTGACCCCGCCAGGTGAAACCCCCATACGGGGGAAGCCTAGCGGGAGCCGACCGGCGACGAGGGTGCCGACTCTGACGCACCTATAGTGAGTGCGGGGCTCTGGTTCGTCCCGCTTCCAGATCTAGCCGGTTACGTTTCGAACTGCAGAGCCGAGAATGTATGTGTGAGCGGCATTGTATTGTGTGTCGCCGCTCAGTGCGTCTGCACCGAATAGCGTGCGCTGCTATTCGGTGCTAGTTATGTATAGCGCATGTAAAGTCATGAATGAGTGTTTTAGTACGTAACGTGCCTATATTAACTTAGAACACGTTACGTACTAGGTGAAGTGTTGTTATGCGTAGTATATTTGTTTGAGTAAGCCGCGTGTAAAGTGGGGCGACTTACCCAGGAGTCAAGTCCGGGGGGGATGCGGCCGCGACGTCTGTCGGGAGCAGATCTCTGGGCAGCCTCCTCGCGTCTGGCGGGCGCGCGTGCAGGGGCGCCAGGTGCTTGACATGAGGCCAAGCAGAGGCGTCGGCACGCGCGAACATCGCCTTCGCGAGGCGCTGCACGTACTCATCCAGGCCCTCAATCCCGAGGTCCCGCCTGATTACGTCGTTCCTCACATAGCGAGGGGCACCTACTATTGTCCGCAGCGCCATGTTCTGCTGCGCGCGGAGCGGCCTGCGGGTCGTCTCACCAGTGAGGACGAACCAGGCGGGGGCGGCGTATGTCAGCAGGGGGCGTATGTACGTCTTGTACACGCCCAGCTTGACACGCGCCGGGAGGCGGGACGATAGCACTGGATAAAGTAGTGAGCGGGCTACCTTTGTCTGCGCCGCGACTTGCTTGGCGTGCGGCCGCATCGTGAGCCGACGGTCGATGGTGACGCCGAGGTATTTGACCTGCGGCGCCCACGCGATCTCGGCTCCCATGAGCTCCAAGGGTGGTGGCAGAGGGGTTGAGCCTGTGATAATAGCCTGCGTTTTACTCACGTTTACGGAGAGCCGCCACTTGGCGAGCCACTCGGGGAGCATATTGAGCGCGCGCTGCATCTTCGTCGCCGCGTACTTCGCGTTCATCGAGGTGGTGATGTACGCGGCGTCGTCGGCGTACAGCGCGAGCGTCGCGTCCGCCGTGGTGGGGATGTCGTCTGTGTAACGTGAGTAACACGCAGGCGTTTGAATAGGCAGGTCAGCGTGACAGTTTAAATTCAAATCACTGTGTGAGTCACTTTTTCACTTTATCTTTGTTGCTATTTTTTTCCACACCTTTTTCGTTGAATTAAGTCACAGAATATTACACACTTTGAAGTCTTTAGTTTATTTTCATTGTTATTGTTGATTTTATGGTCGTGTTTGTTATCTTAAAGCACAGTTTATTGTTCACAGTATAATATGTATTAACTTCACAGTTTATGTATGAAATACGTGGATAACACTGTCACTTAAGTATTAGGTGGTGTTTTATTAGTTCAATTATTTTTATTCCCTTAAAAGCACAAATAGTATTTTTAACTGATATTTAATAACAGAGCGATTGTTTCAACGTTTGGCTAGACGCAGCGCCATCTAGCGACCCTCTATGTATGTTTATCAGTTGTCTAGTACCCATACCACAAGCTCTGCTTAGTTTGGGACTAGATGGCGTTGTGTGAAAAGTTATGGAATATTATTATTATTATATTGTTAGAAGAACATTAAGAAGTTACTGTTGAGGGTAGCAATACCTCGACGAAGCTATATAAGGAAAGCTGTCGGCGGCACTCGGTCATTTTGCCATCGGTCGTCACGAAGTGCGAAAGCTTTGTTTGATTACCTAGTGTTTATCGTTATTTCAAATATTGTAATTTGTTCGGCCTAGGGCCATTAAAATCTTTTTAAAAAATCAATTTGTGTTTCTATTTATAACATCAGAAGTGGGATTCGAAGGCTGAAAAGCCGCTGAGACGCAGTTCTGGTTTTATAAAGGAAAAAATTGTATTCGTACACGTGGTTTGGTCAATTAATATTCGGACGGAGCTTTCCTCTGTGTGATGCCTGCCAACGATCAACGAAACAAACGAAGACGTCGTCGGCGAACTCTTTCGCCCGATCCAATGGAGGAAATCCTGAGGAGGCTACGCGTGTTAGAGGACCAGTCCCGCGCGTCAGTGGAGACGCAAGCCGTCGCTTCGACCAGCGCTGGCCCTAGCAGCGCCGTCGCGCTGCCAGACGCGACGCCAACGTCGCCATCGGTGCTCGGGGCGCCGACGACGACGCGCGGGCTCCCGGCCGCGCAAGAGGGGACGCCGCCGCTGACCCCACACACTAGCAACATGGAATCAACGCAGTCTGAAGACGTGGTGACAAACGCCGCAGAGCGTCTTTTGGCCGCTATCAGCTGTGCTCAGGTCAGATCCAACCAATATTTTGTCTCTGATTTTGATCCGAGTGTTCATGACTTCGACACGTGGTGCGATGAAGTAGAAAGAGCACGTATTTCGAATTGTTGGGACTACAAAGAATGCCTTGCTCGCATCGGACATTGTCTAAAGGGTGAATCTCGCACCTGGCTTAGCCAATGGACAAGCAATATTCGCTCGTGGTCCAGTTTCAAATTAGAACTAAAAGCGTTATGCCCACGTTCTGTCGATGTCGCGAACATTCTTTATGATGTGATGCGGACAGAGTCCGATAAATACTCTACATACGCTGAGTATGCTCGTAAATAGCTTTTGAGGGTACGCATAGTTAAAGGTTTAAGCAACGAGCTGCTCACTGCTATTATTGTTCGTGGAATTGTAGATCCACAAATTCGTGCTATGGCTACTAACGCTAAATTATCACCAGATTCTATAGTGGAGTTTTTATCGAGCTTTGTTAAACCTTCTAGCAGTTATAATAAGAAAGTGTTTCATTGTCCTAATCGTTCTAATAAGTCTTCCAATAATAGTTACTCAAATCGCAAACCATTAAAACGTCAATATGATTTCAAAGAAATAAAATCAATAAAGTGTTATTATTATTAATAAATTCGGTCACAAAAGTGTTAATTGTAACAAACGGTCGAATATAACTCTGAGTAATAACGACGAAAAAGCAATCGCGTTACCGGCGACATCTCGAGGCGAACCGTAGAAGTGTTCGTTCTGTAAAAATGTGGGTTATTCCGAGGTTACTTGTTTTGCTAAGGAACGTACAAACTCACGAAATAATGATGGTGTCAATTTTTGTCGTGAAATTGTGGGTAGTTATAAAAATCGTGACGTGTCGACCGCTGTAATATTGGGAATACCGGTAGACGTACTAATTGATAGTGGTTCATGTGTTTCCTTAATGTCAAAAACAGTTTCTAAACATTTCCCGTGTCAATTAAAACCTACTAACCAGTTACTACGCGGCTTGGGTGGTACGGAAATTAGATCGGAAGCATTTGTGAGTTGTGACGTTACCCGTTGAGTTTAGCGACATAACAATGGAAATAGATTTTTGTATTGTAGATGGCAATAATTTGAGTGTACCCGTTATAATCGGTACAGATGTATTAAATAGGTAAGGTATTACTTATGTTAGGACCGGTAACTGCCAACGTATAGTTCGTAGTGAGGTGATCGCGAACGATGTTATGCAAGTAAATTCAATTTCTTTGTCAGATCAAGTTAATACACCGGTGTCTGGAAATGATAAAGAACGGTTACTGGGGATCCTTACCAAGTATTCCGAATTCTTTTTAAGTGGTACCGCTACCACAACAGTAAAAGATAGTGAGATGCATATAAAGTTAACAACCGATGTGCCCGTGTACTATAGACCCTACAAATTATCGCATGACGAAAAATTAAAAGTAAGAATTATAGTGAAGGATTTGCTTGACAAAGGAATTATACGCGAGTCCGATTCAGAATACGCTAGTCCGATCTTATTAGTAAAAAAGAAGGATGGTTCCGATAGAATGGTCGTGGACTACCGTGCACTGAATCGAATAACTGTCAAAACTAGACATCCTCTCCCCTTGATCAACGACTATATAGACAGGTTAGGTAACGCTCGCTGGTTCAGCTCCCTTGATATGATTTCCGGCTTCCATCAGCTGAGGGTTGCTGAGGGTTGTGACTTATCCACAAGACTGCATTCGTTACACCGGAGGCGCAGTATGAATACTGCAAGGTACCCTATGGTTTAGCGAACCCGCCAGTTCTTTTTTATCAGAAAACTATCTCTAAAACGCTTAAATCCTTCATTGATGCTGAAAAGGTCATGGCTTATGTCGATATGTGTTAATTTTGACGGATGGGATCGATGAAAACCTCATTTTACTAGACTCGGTTATAAAAACGTTAACTCAAGCAGGTTTTTCAATTAATTTAAAGAAATGTACTTTTCTCACTAACGAAATAGAATACTTAGGTAGAATTATAAGAGATGGTCAGGTTAGACCGAGCAGTTACAAGATTGATGCATTAGTTAAGCCACCGCGACCGAGTAACGTCAAACAGGTTCGTCAATTTCTTGGCCTCGCAGGATACTTCCGAAGATATATTCCAACAAACTACGCGATTAAGACTGAGCAAATCGCCGCTCTAACTAGAAAAGGAGTAACCTGTGGTCATAAACATGTGCTTATTATAGTGGACGCGTATACTAAGTACTGTTTACTTTATGCATTACCAAGACAAGACTGTAGCGAGTTGAAGCGCGTAATGACTCAAATAATTTCTTTGTTTGGTACCTTTAAAAGATTAGTTTGCGATAGAAGTCGTATGTTCGATAACCATGAGTTTCTTAATTGGATTTCAAATTATGGAGTCGAGGTGCATTTTATTACTCCTGAAATGCATCAGGAAAACGGACAAGTCGAACGATATTGCCGTACTGTTTTAAACATGTTAAGAGTTGAAGTAAACTATAATGAAAATGAATGGTCAAAAATATTGTGGAAATTGCAATTGGTTCTAAACGTTACTAAACACAAGACTACCCAATATTCGGCATTAAATCTTCTTATTGGCACTGATTCCACTACACCATTAATAAATGCTTTGATCAAAGATATCACTTGCGAAGGTTCTAATCCAAATCGCGATGCGATTCGCGAGTTAAAACGGCAGCGTGCAGAAGGGCTTATTCGCGAAAACAAAGAGAAACAAGACTCGCATGTGAATAAAAATAGGAAACCGCCTAAAAAGTTTCAAGTTAATGATTTAGTTCATGTGATTAAGAACTCTCAAAGTACCGGAAAACTCGATAGCGGTATGAGAGGGCCTTATAAAGTTATTAAGATCCTCCCTAACGATAGGTATGAGGTAAAATTGCTAGCAGGCGCCTACGGAAAGACTAGTCAAGCAGCTGCTCCATACATGGTGTTATGGAAGGGTGAATGGACACCTGAAACTTGTGCTGCATTTTTTGAAGGTACTTGTTGTACGGTGGTTGTTATGTTTGCTTTGTTAGCTTACATACTCACTAGTCTTTTCCCTATTTTTCAGTTAGATTATGGACTAAACAAGCCTGTGTTTATAAATGAATTGTGTGTTACACACTTTCAGTGTCGTACACTTTGTGCGTTGTACACGTTTTGTGTGGTACATATTATGTGTAGTGTTCAGAGGAAGAGACCCGTGTAAATCCTGTGCGCGTGGTATTGGGTTGACCCTGACACTGGTGGTTTCTGGGATGAGTCGGTGGCGCAGCCGACAATAGGCCTGTGTAAATCCAGCCCTTACGAGTATTAGGTAGCTGGGGTGACCTACTAGAGACTGATGTAAATCCTGTTTGTGCGCGCGAGTATGCGCAGGGTATTCGGTTGCGTGGGAACAGACCTGTGTAAAACCTATGTGACTTGAAACGCTAGTGTGTAGCGTTGATTATTGCTCATGTTGACTTGTTTGGCTAATTGGTACATAATCTGACACCTTTAAACCCTATGTGAATCTAGACCAACTGTTGATAAACGATGTATATGAGTATGTCTCTCAGAATGTGTGTATCTTCACAGAGATCTATGATAGTGACGCTGAACAACCGTCGGACGCGGAAGGTGTTGCTGGCCCATCCACGAGTTCCTGCTGAAGGCTTCGAGCACGCAGCCCCGTCAGGAGAAGCCGTGTTAGAAGAACATTAAGAAGTTACTGTTGAGGGTAGCAATACCTCGACGAAGCTATATAAGGAAAGCTGTCGGCGGCACTCTGTCATTTTGCCATCGGTCGTCACGAAGTGCGAAAGCTCTGTTTGATTACCTAGTGTTTATCGTTAGTTCAAATATTGTAATTTGTTCGGCCTAGGGCCATTAAAATCTTTTTAAAAAATCAATTTGTGTTTCTATTTATAACAATATTATAATGACATATTTTTATCTTACCGGTTATATGAAATGTTATCATTTTTTTTTATTGTGCTTTTTGTCGTATTTCACGCAACCCTTCACGACACAACTCGGCATTTTTGGTTGTAAAACTTACGACCGCTCCCGAAGATAGCCGATCGCGTTCTAGTTCACTTCAATAAAGGGAAGACCACTTTGGGACTAAGTTCGAGGCGTCATAATAACATGCGGTCCGCCGAGTCCTTACGCAGTATATGTCAATGATTGGGACACTTATTTCGCTCGTTTTGTGGTAGGTCATCTGTCAAAAATACGGTGTTTGGAATAAGTTTTCAGTGTTACAGTAGACTGCGTCGATTTTAATAAGCTTTCTATTGATCTGTGAAGTGTATCTGAGCAGAACTATCATAAGGAAGTGTTGCATCAAGGGGTGTAATTCAAATAGTAATAGTATTTATTTCATAATGGGATTGCAATGTTCACAACTGTTGGAATTCTGTAATTTTAGGTTCTATTATATTATACAATCGGGCACGCCGCAATTGCGGCGGTAAGACCCCTCTTTGAGTGGCTAGATCGGCGTCACGGCGTCCTGACCTACCGCGTGACGCAGGTCCTCACCGGACACGGAAGTTTCGGGAGGTACCTGTGTCTGATGGGAAAGGAGGAAACACCTGGGTGTCACCACTGCGAGGGTCGCCCTGAGGACACCGTAGAGCACACGGTGCAAGACTGCCCCGCCTGGGCAGAGCACCGACGTGTCCTCACAGCGACGATAGGCGGAGACCTCTCGTGCCCGGCATTGGTCGAGGCCATGCTGCGGGGCGAGAGGGAGTGGGAAGCGGTCGCCTCCTTCTGCGAAGCAGTCATGCTTCCGAAGGAGGAGGCGGGCCGCGTGAGGGAGAGGATGGCGTCCTCCCTCCAGCCCAGCCGCAGTGGTAGACGCCCACGGCGTCGGACGTCGGCCGACGATCTCCAGCCACCGTAGGCGCGGGCATGCGGACAGCGAGTAAAGGGCAACTCGCTGTCCGACCATGGACCATGCCCGGGTCGACGGCGCGTCGTGTTGCACGCGCGCCTCAAAGAGCGTCAGCAACATGACGAGGCCCTCTGCAGAGGGCCGAAGCCCGCCGGGGTCGTGGGACTCATCCCGTTACCGTGGCCCCGGTATGTAAAGGGTTATTGAAGGAACACCGTGGATTTTAGTCAGTAAAAGTCTGACAGTCCCTCCCACCCTGCCCGGAGTGGGAGGACTTATTTGATAATTTTACCACGTTAAAAAATAAATATATATTTTACAATGCAACACAAAACAGGTGAGATACTGTTCTCCTAGCTAGGCCGAAATTCGGCCTGTGTTAAGGAGAGACAGTGCCGATCCCCTGATTGGTCGATTTATATGTACTAATATAATGCAATAGTTTAATACAATAGTTTTTATTACTATTTATTCATATACATATTTTTATATTTTTATTCATAGCATATCAATTTGTGTGTAAGTGCGTCTGAGGTGTGTGAGTACAGCCATCTTAGTGTTGAGTTAAATCCTTTTTGTGCTATTAACTGTAGTTCTAAAATTCTTGTAAAACTGAAGAAGGATTGTCATTTTTTAGGTTAGTTGTAATTTTCTTTGTTATTCATGTATAATTGTCGTGTGAATTAAAATGTAAGTGTTTATTATGAGTTCTAAGTCATGTTTTCTGCTGTCATGTAGAATTTCATAAGACTCTTATCACATAAAATTGAACAAGTAATAATGTTTATTTTTTACATTTATTCGTAGTGTTGCTCTTCGTTTTATACAGTTATCGATATAAATTTTATCAATAATGTAGGGACACATGATATGATATGTACGTGTACACACATACCTTTACTTACATATAGAGCTATATCCTTACATGTAGAGACGGCTGCGTCCCGTCGCCTAAGCTTACAGTAGTGAATACACCTAGTAACTATTAACACGCCTTTTACTTACCTTCATAATTAGTGATATATATACCCAAGTATACATCATCCCTAAAGTGGTAACCCCGTTTGAACATTTAAGTGTCGTGTTAATAATTATTTTGAACAATGAATCCTCAAGTTGTAACCCCGCATATTTCATACCCGCCGGTGACTCCTCAGGAAAATAAGCCCGAGACGCGTGACGAAGCAGCGTTAGCGAGCATCACAGTGTCCTCGAGAATTCCCGAATTTTGGGTGGACCAGCCACGACTGTGGTTCGTCCAATTTGAAGACGCGGTAGAAGGTCAGACAAACGATGACCAAACTCAATAAAACCGCCATACAACAAGTAAGCGATTTATGGTTGGCACCACCAGAAAGCCAAAATATAATTCGCTCAAGGACAGATTGATGTATACAAGTCTTTCAAGAATCGGAGACGCGGCAGTTCCAGAAGTTGTTAGAGGAAATGGAGCTGGGAAGTCAAAAACCTTCCCAGCTATTACGAAGGATGAGAGATCTCGCAAGAGGAAAAATTCCAGACCTCACACTCCAAATTATGTGTCGGCAGTACAAGCAGTTTTAGCAGTGACCGAGGTGAAGGACCTGGAAAATCTAGCTATCGTGGCAGACAAGGTCATCGAAGCGACAAGACCTACCGAGGTGGCAGAGGTTTCGTCTAACTCATCGGGTACGGACTCTGGCACCAAGGACTTGATCGCGATGATGAAGACGCTGCGCGCCGAGGTAGCTGAATTGCGTCGCTCACGACCACCGCAATCAGGTAGGGGCAGACAAAGGCAGCATGACCGTTCAAGGTCAAGGAACAGAAGCTCCAGTAGAAGTTGCAAGCATACAGATTGGTTGTGTTTTTATCATCATCGATATGGAGTCAAGGCTGCAAAATGCGGTGAGCCCCTGTAATTGGAAGAAGGAGAAGCCAACCCCTGCAGGAGCAGCTATTGAGGGAAAACTGAGTGCGATACAACCAAGGGCGGAGGATTGTGTCGGTGTATGTAATTACCGCCTGTGCGTAACGGACAAAAAAACAGGTCTAAAATTCTTAATAGACACGGGTTCCGATATTTCAGTGTAAAAACAGTGTGTGTCTAAAAATAGCGCGAGTGATTACAAAGTGTACGCGGCAAACGGCACGGAGATAAGGACGTATGGTACATGTACTTTAGTTTTAGATCTCAATTTAAAGAGAGCATTTAGATGGACTTTTATAGTGGCAGCTGTTAAACAACCTATAATTGGTGCCGATTTTTTAGGCCATTATCGGTTGTTAGTTGATATAAGTTCACGGCAACTAAGAGATCAAATTACCCATAAAACGTTCTCACTTCAATCGTTAGGCATAATTTGTGCGAATCATCACTTAAAACTTTAGATTCTAGGAATATATGGCATGAATTATTATTAAGATATCCAGATTTGTCTAAACCTGTATCATATAAAGATACACCTAAACATTCTGTATATCATGTAATTGAAACGTCTGGACCACCTGTTTACGCGAAAGCGCGACCCCTACCCCCAGATAGGTACTCTAAGGTTAAGGAGGAATTTCGGATAATGACCGAGTTAAGTATCTGTCGACCGTCCAAGAGTGCTTGGACAAGTCCATTACATGTAGTGCCGAAAAAGAACGGCGAACTTCGTCCTTGCGTTGATTATAGACGATTGAACGCTATTACTAAGCCCGATCGTTATCCGATTCCTAGAATTCATGATTTTAAGTACTTATTGGCAGGCAAAAAACTATTTTTAGTCGTTTAGATTTAAAACGAGCCTATCACTTTATTCCGTTGTCTCCAGAGGACATAGAGAAAACTGCGATCATAACACCGTTTGGTTTGTTTGAGTTTCCGCGTATGACTTAAGGATTGCGCAACGCTGCACAATCTTTTCTAAGATTTATGGATACAGTCGTACTACGCGATTTAAATTTTTTATTCAATTTTATTGATGATGTCATTATTGTAAGTGAAACTGTCGAACAACACAAATTGCATTTAGAGATAGTTTTCCAAAGATTTAATCAATACGGTATTACGATCAATGTTTCTAAATGTTTATTTGGCAAGTCTAAGCTTGAATTTCTAGGTTTTGAAGTGTCAACGGAGGGAGTTCGTCCACTTGATTACAAATTGCAAGCTGTGATGAATTTTCCAAGACCTGAAAATGTCGGTCAGTTACGACGTTTTCTAGGTATGATTATTTTTTACCGTTCACATATTCCTAGGGCTATCGAATTTTGGCCATGTCCGAAATATGTGACGTGGCAATGCCTCGGGTCCGGCCAGTACGTGCCCGGCGCCAAGTGTACTGGTGGTCGCAGGAGCTATCCGCACTTCGCAAAGCCTGCGTTGTGGCACGACGCCAGTACGCTAGACACCGCAGGCTACGCAATCGCCCTATAAATGCGGAGGCCGGAGAGGCGGAGCTATACGAGGAGTACAGAGCAGCGAAGACCGTCCTCAAAGTGGAAATCCGGCGGGCTAAAGATCTGGCCCGCAAGGAGATGCTGGAGACTCTCAATCGGGATCCGTGGGGACGCCCATACAAAATGGTGCGAGACAAACTTCGCCCCTGGGCTCCCCCGCTGACACAGAGTCTCCGGCCCCAGCTAGTTGAGGATGTGGTGAGCGCTCTGTTCCCCTCGAGAAGGGAGCATACTCCCCCGCCCATGGCTCCGCCACCTGCGGTGCCCGGCGCGGGCCACAGCAACGACGACGACAATATTCCAGAGGTGACCGAGGTAGAACTGAGAGTGGCGGTACTCAGGCTGAATGCCAGAAATACCACCCCGGGACCCGACGGCTTACCTGGCAAAGCCTGGGTCCTGGCCTCGGAGGCTCTCGGGCCTCGACTTATAGGGCTCTTTAACGCATGTTTGGAGAGGGGCCAGTTTCCGCTTCTCTGGAAGACAGGAAAACTGGTCCTTATCAAGAAACCGGGGCGCCCTGCGGACACTCCGTCCGCATACCGGCCTATTGTGCTGCTCGACGAGGTGGGCAAAATCTTTGAAAGACTTATTGCAAACCGCCTCGTCGGGCACCTGGAGAGGGTGGGGCCGGATCTTGCGGATAGCCAATTTGGTTTCCGCAAGGGGCGCTCGACGGTGGATGCCATCATGCGTATGAGAGCTCTCTCGACAGAGGCTGCGTTGTCCCGGGGTGGGGTCGTCTTGGCGGTGTCTCTCGACATCGCTAATGCCTTTAATACCCTGCCCTGGAGTTGCATACGGGAGGCACTCCGGTATCACCGGATGCCGACCTACCTCTGTCGTGTGGTTGAGGCCTACCTGACGGACAGAGCCGTCATTTACCCTGGTCACCAGGGAGAGTGGAATCGGCGAGAGATGTCGTGCGGTGTCCCACAGGGATCGGTTCTGGGACCACCCCTGTGGAACATCGGTTACGACTGGGTGTTGCGCGCCGACCTCCCTACAGGCGTCAGCGTAGTCTGCTACGCTGACGACACGCTGGTCTTGGCGCATGGGAGGTCGCACCAGGCGGCGGCCGAACTGGCGATGCGAGGGGTTGCGACAGTCGTAGAAAGGATCCGGCAACTGGGACTCGAGGTGGCTTTGCACAAGTCCGAGGCCATGTGTTTTCATGGCCGTCGGAACACGCCACCTTCGGGTTGCCAAGTAACGGTGGGAGGGGTTCACATCGGCGTCGAGACGACGATGAAGTACCTGGGACTTGTCCTCGACAGCCGGTGGAACTTCGTCGAACATTTCCGACGTTTGGCTCCAAGACTGGACCGGGCGGGGGCTGCACTCAAGCGGCTCCTACCAAATCTAGGGGGGCCAAACGCCTCCTGCCGGAGGCTATACGCGGAGATTGTGCGGTCCATGGCCCTCTATGGGGCCCCTGTGTAGGCGCTGAATCTGCAGCGGCGACCAGCTCGCCAGCTGGTCGCGTCTCAGAGGGTCATGGCTATCCGGATAATCCGGGGATACCGCACGATCTCTGGGGAGGCGGCGAACCTCCTTGCCGGATTGCTGCCGTGGGATTTGGAGGCGGTAGCCCTCGCGCGTAGGTGCTAAGCCGGGGTGAAACTCCGCTACCGCGGCAAGTCGCGGCTCAGCGGATAGAACTCCGGCGCGATCTCACGGCAGCATGGAAAGAGCGGCTGTCGCAACCGAAGGCTGGGCACGCCGCAATCGCGGCGGTAAGTCCCCTCTTTGAGGAGTGGCTGGAGAGAGGCCACGGCGTCCTCACCTTCCGCCTGACGCAGGTGCTGACCGGACATGGTTGTTTCGGTAGGTACCTGTTTCGGATTCAGCGGGAGGACACGCCCGGGTGTCGTCATTGTGAGGACCACCTGGAGGACACGGTGGAGCATACGGTCGAGGTATGCCCTGCTTGGGCGGAGCACCGTCGTGTCCTCGTAGAGGCAGTCGGCGGCGGCGACCTCTCGCGCCCTGCTCTGGTTCAGACCATGGTGCGGAGCGAGAGGGAATGGGATGCGGTCGCCTCCTTCTGCGAAGCAGTCATGCTAGCGAAGGAGGAGGCCGAACGCGCGAGGGAGAGGCAGCTCTCATCCTCGCGCCCCAGCCGTCGTGGTAGACGCCCTGGGCGTCGAGGATCGCGAGCCGATTTCCGGCCACCGTAGGCGCGGGCTTGCGGACGGCGAGCAGGGGTAGCTCACCGTCCGGCAAAGACCAGGCCCGGGTCGGCGGCGCGTCGTGTTCCACGCGCGCCTCAAGGAGCCGTCAGCATTAGTGACGGGGCCTCATAAAGCCATAGCCTGTCGGGGTCGCGGAAATGTATTAAAAAGATACCGCGGCTCCGGAACTTACGGGCAGCTGAAGGGACAGGGTGGGTTTTTAGTCAGTAGAAGTCTGACACTCCCTTCCGCTTAACCCAGAGCGGGAGAAGTTATTCAATGATTTTCCCACCCAGAAAAAAAAAAAAAAAAAAAAAAGGGCTATCGAATTTCAATCGGAACTAAATAAATACTTACATAATTCTAAAAAGAATGATAAAACTATTATAGAGTGGACTGATAAGGCCAACGAGGCATTTAAGAAATGTAAGGAGAGCTTACAAAGCGCCGCTACATTATCTTATCCATTGCCTGATACTAAATTAGCGCTAATGACAGACGCTTCAAACACTAGCCTTGGTGCAGTATTACAGCAAAATGTAGATAATAATTGGCAACCACTCGGTTATTTTTTAAAAAAAGTAACGCAAACAGAAACCAAATATTCTACTTACGATAGGGAACTGTTAGCAGTATATATGGCCATCAAACATTTCAAAAACATGATTGAAGGTCGACCATTAACTATATATACAGACCACAAACCCCTAATTTATTCTATTACAAAACGTAGTAATGATAAAGAAAGTCCCAGAAGGATTAGGCAACTCTCTTATATCAGTGAATTTACCACGGATATCCAATATGTTAGTGGTAAGCATAATGTCGTCGCCGATGCACTCTCACGTGTTGAGACCATACAGTGTCCCACGTTCCTCGATTTCACTGAGGTAGCAAAACTACAAGATAGCGACGAGTAGCTATGTCAAGCATTGTGCGCATCGGATAGCAACTCTAAATTGCAATTTAAGCAAATATGTTTGCTGGACTCCGAGTCAATTATTTATTGTGAGACTTCAACAAAGAATATAATACCTTATTTACCGGAAAATTTTAGAAAATTAGCGTTCCATTCCGTTCATAACCTTAGCCATCCAGGTATTAAAATTAGTAAACAATTAGTTAAACAAAAATTCTTTTGGCCAGATATAATAATATAATAATAATATAATCTTTATTTGCACTAAAAATTATTACATAAGACCAGTTGAGTCTCTGACTCCCGTGCTAGGTGATAAACCTGTGTTACAGGAGCCAGTGCCCTCTCCCGGGAGGAAATGAAAGGGTTAAATTAAAATGAAAAACAAAAACTACTTAGTTAAACTTAAAGATAATAAAGACAAACATTATACCAAAGAGTTTATGTGATTGCGTGTGGCGTACTTGTGTGTGTGCGTGTTTGTGTGTGTGTGTGTGTTTGTGTGTGTGTATGCGCGTGTTTGTGTGTGTGTGTGTGTGTGTGTGTTTATGTGCGTGGGTGAGTGAGTGAGTATTCGTGAACGCGAGTGTGTGTGCCTGCGTGACTACAAATACTAAATCTCCTCTGTCAGATGAGACATATGCGGTGTGGTCATTTATGTAGTATAAAGAGGTGTAGTGTCAGGAGGAAGTAGTAAGAATATTTTCCGTATCCTCGTAACTCAAAGACAGCAACCACGGAATAAGTAGTTGCTTGACTTTATGCCTACAAAGAATATAAATAGCCAGTTTTTTATTAATTTTATTATAAACTATTGAACTAAGGGCACAATAATGGCGCCGTGCTAGTGCAAAACGACAAAGAACCGACGCACAGACAGGAAACCCAATTCGTCGACTAGTAAGGTTTGTGTCTAATGGCATCCTGGAATGGCGACGTATTACAGTACGGAGAATATACATTTTCCTCACTGTAAGCACTTGTGCATCAGAGTACAACTGGGTTGTGGGGAAGTCCCTTTTACGAAAGTGTATAACTTTGAGAACTGCTCGCTGAGCTCTTTCTACCCTAAGCATTACGGTTTTGAAGGTTCCGCCCCACACTGGTACACAATAGGCAATGATAGACTCGCACAGGGAACGATATACAAGCGCGATCGTTTCCGCGTCAGCTGAGTGTCTAAGCTCTTTAAATAAATACATAAGCTTACGGAGCCGGGAGCATACTGTATCAACATGTACATGCCAATCTAACCTCTGATCGATGTGGACCCCTAAATATTTTACACTTGTAACCATAGTAAGGTGTTTGCAATTGCAAGGACTTGAGTCATGACACATATGCGCTATTATTTTATTGGAGTCTATCGGTGGTTTATTCGAGTTTGGTGGAAGATACTGAATTACTTTGGTTTTAGACAGATTAAGCGTTAGTAGATTGGTGGAAAGCCAGTCCATAACGATTCGTAAATTGACTTCAGTCTTATGCTTCGATTCATTCCAGGTCTTGTCGTAAACCAAAAGTGCTGTATCGTCTGCGTAGGTAAAAATGTCACATTGAGTGGTGGGTAATTGACAAAGATCATTGATATATATCTGAAATAGTGTAGGGCCCAAAATACTTCCCTGCGGTATACCATAGCTGACAAACTCTTCATCACTAAACACCGAACCTATCTTAACACACTGGCTTCGACCAGTTAGATAATTTTTGTAAATATTTAGGGCAACTCCGCGTATTCCCATGTGCTCCATTTTGGCTAAAAGCTTAGGTATTGAAACTGTATCAAACGCCTTTGTTAAATCTAGGAACACACCATAGCATTTGAAGCGATTGTCCAATCTTTCGACTAATGTATTTGTGAAATCGGAAACAGCATCTTCGGTGGACACTCCTGGGCGAAAACCATACTGGTTTTTTGCAATTAGTTTATTTTTAGATAGAAATTTTGTTAGATTAGTATTAAGAATACGTTCAAATATTTTGGATAAAGAGCTAAGCACTGAAATAGGACGATAATTAGACACGTCGTCTTGGGTACCGCTTTTGTAAACTGGATGGACTACTGCACGTTTAAAAGCTTTTGGAAAAGTTCCCGAGTTGACGGAGCAGTTACATATATGGGCAATGGAAGGAGCTAGAATTGTGCTGTTTTGTTTCAAAATGTTTGCAGGAATATTGTCCCACCCAGTTGCACAATCACTACGTAACATGTGAATTGTACTTATTATAAGGGAGTTGTCTATTATAGGTATAGCTAGAGAGTTTATTGGAGATGGGGAAGATGATATATACGTTGTTTCACTGGTGGGGTCGAATTTAGATGCAAGGTCTTTTCCAATATTTACGAAATATTTATTAGCGTCATTAATTGCGCCTATGGGATCAATGGAAGATTTTAGCAGGTCATATGAAGAATGTTTTTGTTGATTGCTATGGGTTATGGATTTAATTACTTTCCACGTAGCTTTTGGGTTTTTATTAGCTTTGAGAAACTCTGCTTTGTCATGGGCATGTTTTAATTTTTTAAGTAGCGAATTACAAAAATTACGGTATCTAATATATGTCGTTTTGATTATTAGATCATTTGGACACTCCTTTACCCGTCGGTGCATTCTGTCACGGTTACGTAGGCATCGTACTAAACCAGCAGTCATCCATGGTTTTATAATTGTTTTCCTGGTAGGAGTGTGAACACTTTTAGAGTGTTTAGTTATGATCGTCTGCAGATCGGCTATTAATAGGTTAGTTGCAAGGTCTGGGTCGTCAGTATTAAGTATGGGAGTGAAATCATGATTTTCTAAGTTATTTTTAATGGCTTCATAGTCATATCGATACGAGGTGGGTTTTGAGTGGGATCTCGTAGACTTATTTATATCCAGGAATATAGCAACAGGAAGATGATCAGTAATATAGGTGTCCAGTACGATAACCCTGGCTGGACATTTTGTTTTCATCATGACATGATCCAGACAGTTATCCAGCCTAGCTGGGAGAATGAATGTGGGCAGGCAATAAACCATGGGTTGCAGTCAAGTTTAAATAATCATCAGAGTGACGGTGAGTAGTACCGGGTTTTATATCAATATTAATGTCACCTATAACCATGATATTATTATTGCTGTTCACTGATGTTATTATGTCACCCAAACTCGAGCAGAACTTAGCAGGATTTGAGTAGGAAGGGGAACGATACACAGCGATTATAGCGCTGTTGTTGAAACAAGCTACCAAGCAGTTAGCCTCAGATATCATAGGTTCATGTGTAATACAATTAATTGTATTTTTAATGTAAATTACGACACCATCGTTTTTAATAGGATTATTTTTTGTGGAGTGTGATGTGTACCCCGGTAGGATAGGAATGTTACCCGAAACTTGCATAGATATGGACAGAGACATAACTCACTGGGCAAGATCGTGTATTCAATGCCAAAAAGTAAAAATCACTAGGCATACTATGTCAGGATTAGAACAATACGAGAGATCGGATAAATTTTCACATGTTCATATTGATATAGTAGGACCACTAAGCACTACGATAGACCGTTTCACCGGTTGGCCTGAAGCCTTTCCGGTACAAAACATAACAGCCGAAACTGCAGCGAGAGTGTGAGAGTGTTTGAAGGCTGGATTTCCCGTTTTGGATGTCCTGCACAGCTGACCAGCGACCAGGGCAGACAATTCGAGAGTGATCTATATAAGGTATAATGACTAAGCATTTGGTATAGTGATAGTGCATTATGTATACGTGTGTGTATGCCTACGCGCGGCTGCGCCCTCGATCTTATGATATATGTCGTTCCGTGTATCATTTGACGATCCTTACACATACCTAGAACACACATACAGATTCAGTAAGATAGACATTCCTAAAGTGGTGACCCCGAACGTTTCTTTTTGTGTGTGGAGGTTAAGTGATATCGCGTTACAATTAACCCGCGTGCAACAGAGTCCCGGGATAGTACTGATGAAACAAGTGCGCTAGCTAGCATAACAGTGGCATCACGAATACCCGAATTTTGGGCGGATATGAAATGAAATGAAATATTTATTTTGTAAATTGGTTATAAATAACACTTTTACACGTCATGTTTTTTTGCGTGTTAAGTTTAGCTAGATGAGGCCGGTATTTCCTAACTGACTACTCTGAGAAGAAACACCGAAACAAACTCAGAGGTCATAGTCTCTTTTAAAGTCCAGACAATTTGTATTTGTATATGAGAAGCATGTAAGTTCATGTCTGTGGTATATTTTTGAGGAAATAACCACGCAAATTTGAGCGGACCTGTCCAGACAGTGCAAGCATTTGTCAGTTATCATGTAGCTCAACTTAGAACTTAAGGAGCTCAACAATTTGACAAAAAAAGGGACATTTGGGTAGGCCACACAAGTACTCAAACTGCTTGACATCATTAAATAAATTATAGTGAAAGTAAAAACAACAAAGAAAGAATAACCTATATTGTCCTCACATTAACAATAATGAAATAAATATATATAAAAAAACAAAATAAATAGGTATATACAATACTTAACAAAACAAATATTTTAATCAATAAAAAATAAATCAACTATCAAAAATTATAAAAAAAAATGGGCTCACGTATATCACTGGAGCATCTCATTCCCAAGCCTTCTTGTCCTCAATATAATCTTTAACACTGTAAAAAGCTTTCTGACATAGCTTACGTTTTATAAACAATTTGAATTTATGAATACTTAGTTCTTGAATATGGCTAGGAATTTTATTATAAAAACGTATACATTGGCATCTAAACGAACCACCTATTTTTTTTAACCTTGTTTTAGGAATGACATATGTGTCTTTGTTCCTTGTATTTACACTATGAATATCACTGTATTTTTTAAACAGATTAATATTTTTGTGTGCATACAAGAGATTCTCATAAATATACTGAGATGGCACAGTCATAATATTAATCTCTTTAAATTTGTCTCTTAAGGAGTGCTTAGGATTTAATTTATAAATTGCACGAATGGCCCTTTTCGGATCAAACGCGACTCTGGTTCGTCCAGTTCGAGGCCGTTGTGGAAAGCCAGAAGCTAAGCGATGCAACGAAACTGAACCTTGTGGTGACGAAGCTAGGAAAAGTGCTATACAACAAGTGAGTGATCTGCTGTTACCAAGCGTTGAAGGACAGATTATTGGAAGTCTTCGAGGAGACAGAGACCAGAAAACTTCAAAAACTGATTGGAGAAATGGAGCTTGGGGACCAACGGCCATCGCAGCTACTACGAAGAATGCGGACCTGGCCAGAGAAAGCGGCCTGGCCGGGTAGCGGACAAGGTGCTGGAGAGCACAGCAGGCAGTACAGCACAAGTCTCCGCGGTCAAATCATCGGAAGCGCCGTCGTCAAGTCAGCAGACACTTGCTGGAACGTCGGATACAAACCTGATCATGGGAGAGCTGACGAAAATCAACCTTCGGTTCAAAGATTTAGAACGTAGCAGACCTGAAAAACGCTATGGACAAGAACAGAGATCCGGATCGGCATCGAGGAGCGTCAATTCATCACCTAGAAGGAGAAACGCTAATTGGCTGTGTTATTACCATTTCCGTTACAGAGAGAATGCAACAAAGTGTATCAAGCCCTGTAATTGGAAGGGAGCCCAGCCGAAAGCAGCGGAAAACTAGACCAGGTGCAGCATATGGCGGGACGCTGCACAACGCACAACCGCCTCATAGTGTGTGATAGGATATCAGGTATGAGATTTTTAATCGATACCGGGGCTAATGTGTCTGTTATACCTGTAGATAAGAATTGTGTACATAAATATAAAAGTGATAAGTGTAATTATAATTTATACGCAGCAAATGGGACGTTAATTAAAACTTATGGTGTAAGAACCTTAGCATTAGATTTGGGTTTGAGACGTTCGTATACGTGGGATTTTATTATTGCAGAAGTCAAACAGCTTATACTAGGCGCAGATTTTTACTGCAGAATAAGTTATTAGTAGACATAAGCGGACGACGCCTCTTAGACCAATTAACTAGTCTAAGTATTATAGGATCAATTGTAGAGTGGAAGGGAGCCTCGTTAACTACAGTGGATAATACTTGTGCATACTCCGATTTGCTGTTACAATACCTGGAGATATCTAAACCAGTTTCCTTTAAGGAGGACCCTCTATACTCGGTATTTCATTATATCGAGACGACTGGGCCCCGGTATTTGCGCGGGTTAGACCACTTGCTCCGGATAGATATGCCAGGGTTAAAGAAGAGTTCCAACGAATGCCGGAATTAGGAATTTGCAGGCCGTCAAAGAGTCCATGGGCGAGCCCTTTGCACGTGGTACCTAAAAAGGATGGGCAAATACGTCCTTGTGGCGATTACAGGGCACTTAATGCCATAACGAGGCCGGATAGGTACCCCATTCCGCGTATTATTGATTTTACTTATATATTAAGGAATAAAAGGATTTTTTCGCGTTTAGACATAAATAGAGCATTTCATAATATTTTGATCGCACCGGAAGACAGAAAAAACGGCGATAATAACACCATTTGGCTTATATGAGTTCACGCGTATGACTTTCGGATTGCGAAATGCGGCGCAAACTTTTCAGAGGTACATGAATAACACTGTTTTACAGTGTCTAGAAACGCAATTTAGCGCAGAAGGAAAGGACCTCAATTCAAATTTTTATTTTTGCTACATCGATGATATTATTGTGGCCAGTGAAACAGCGGATATTCATGAGCGTCACCTAAAGGCGATTTTCGAGCGGTTGGATAAGTTTGGAATCACTATCAACTTATCGAAGTGTTGTTTTGGGAAAGAGAAATTAGAGTTTCTAGCTTATGAAGTTACGTCTGAGGGGATTAGCCCATTAGCCGACAAGGTACAGGCCGCAGAATACCAGGCGATTTTAAATAAATATTTACAAAACGCTAAAAAGAAAGATAAATCGCTCATTTTGTGGACAGACCAAGCGGATGCCGCGTTTGCAAAATGTAAAAGTAACTTACAGAACGCAACCGTCCTGAGTTACCCAACAACAAGTGCAGAGCTTGCGATTATGACGGATGCATCGAATGACTGCGTAGGTGGCGTGTTACAAATAAAGGTCGGCACACACTGGAAAACTTTAGGATACTTCTCTAAGAAACTCAGTGATGCGCAATTAAAGTATAGTACCTACGATAGGGAATTATTAGGAATATATTTATCGGTACAGCATTTTAGGTATTTGATAGAAGGTAGATCTTTCGTAATTTACACTGACCATAAGCCTTTGGTATACGCATTTTCAAAAAAACCCAGCGATAAAGAGACGCCCAGACGGATTAGGCAACTTCTATTCATTAGTGAGTTTACGACGAATATTCGACACATTAGCGGGCCCGATAATATTGTAGCAGATGCATTATCGCGAATCTCTATGATTGCTTGTCCGAATGCCCTCGACTTCGCGGAATTAGCGATAGAGCAACGGACGGACGGGGAGCTGTCTTAAGTTGTTATCGGAACCCACCGGACCATTGCAATTCAAGGGAATTGTTTTGCACGACGAGCAGAATGAGATTATATGCGAAGTATCAACTAGCGTTGCCAGGCCGTACCTACCTGTGAGCTTTAGAAAAAAGGCATTCCATGTAGTTCATGATATATCGCATCCGGGGAATCGAACCACTAGGAAATTAGTAGCAACTTAGTATTTTTGGCCAGGCATGAATGCAGATATAAGAACGTGGGCTAAAACCTGCATACATTCCCAAAGATCTAAAGTAATTCGGCACACGGTTTCGGGATTAGGTCAATTCGAAGCTAGCGGTCGGTTTGAACATATCCATGTAGATTTAGTGGGACCTTTACCTACATCGCCTGATGGATACAGATATTGCCTTACAGTGGTAGATAGGGCAACGGGTTGGCCGGAAGCGTTTGCTCTGAAAGATATGTACGCCAGTTCGGTAGCCAAGGTACTCTACGAGGGCTGGGTTACACGTTATGGCTGTCCTGTGAGAATCACGACAGACCAGGGTAGGCAGTTCGAAAGTAGTTTGTTTGGGGAGCTCACTAAATATCTAGGAATTTATAGATTGAGAACTACGCCGTATCATCCACAGGCGAATGGAACTGTGGATCGATTTCATCGCGTACTGAAGGCGGTGCTTATGGCCAAAAGGGATGCGGTACGTGGATCGAACAATTAAATACGGTTTTATTTGGATTGCGAGCAACACCACGGAGCGGTACGGGTGTTAGCGCGGCCGAGTTAACGTTCGGTAAAACGCTGAGGTTGCCCGGCGATTTTTACGATGGCACAAGTATAAGTATTAGCGATAGTAATGAGTATGTTAATAAAATCAGGGAAGCTATAAGTAATCTCAGACCGAAACCTACTAGTCAAAGGGATTCTCGTACTATTTTTGTTTATACGGATTTGCAATCCTGTTCACATGTTTTTGTACGAGTAGATTTAATAAAAAAATCTTTACAACCACCATATGACCTTATAAGGTCATAGACAAGTGTGAAAAATACTTTCGTATACAAATGACAGACAGACAGGTAAAGGTTAGTATAGACAGACTTAAACCGGCTTATATGTTAAACGAGGGCCCTACCACTCCACAAGAGAATTATAGTTTTTTACAGGATAGTAGTAAGAGTAGTAATAACTTAGGCAGTAAGATAAACGATGGTGCAGCGAGCGATAAACTCACCACCCACACTACACGTAGTGGCAACTGGCAGGGCGATCAAACGCCCGGTAAGATTTAGGATATGAGGCGTTATGTTATGTGTTAATGGTGTTTATATTGCATATTTCATGTCTTAATAATTATGGGTATTACATACATACATATGTACATAGGTCAAGTACTGGCGAGTACACCTTATTTGTAGCATTGTACACATTTTTTTTTTGTTGGAAGGGTAGTGCTAAAATATTGAACCAGGGAACTTTAGGTTGTAACTTTAACCACTGAGCTACTCAGGCATGAGTAGGCGATTGTTTTGTAGTATGTAAGCAGAAATGTTATGTCGCAATCTAAATGAACAATGTGTAGAGTAAGGTTACAGTATTTATTATAATTGTGTATTATTTTAATTATTATAATTGCGTAAATTGAAATGTGAGTAGGTATATAAAATGTTAAGTCAGTTGTTTTAACGTCGATAAGAAAATTTGTGTGTGACCTTATTACTATTGTACCTAAATTAATTATTATTCATTCTGTCTTTAAACTGTGCTCATCATCAAGGTATCTGAAATATAGTGATGGGTTATAATCAAAGTAAACCCTCGCAAAATAATGTGGCGATTTCTCAAAGTGTGTCCAATGAAGTGATAGGACAAAGATTAAATTGGTTGGAAATTGTGGTATTGGTGGTTGTTATATTATTTGGGCTGATGTGCCTATGGTGGCTAAGAAACCAATGCAGGAAACGGGTGCGAGATTGGTTTCGCAAGGAGGCTACGGTGGCTGGGTGTCCACCCATACAGGTGTACTTTGACCACCGGAGGTGACCACTTCCGGTGGTCAAAGTACATACTGTGCAACCTCCGTCAACAGAGCACAATGCTGAACGATATTAAGTAGGTGCGAGCGTTTAGATTTCGAGCCTATAGTTGTTATTTTTTGTGTTTATATTATTGTGCTGTTTTTTTTGTTATAATAATGTCTATGTGTATCTATCTATGTGTATGTGTCTATAATGTCTATGTTCTAAAATCTCTTTAGCTCAAACTTTAATTCAGCCGATTATTGATTATGCCGATGCCTGCTATTTGGATGCCACTGAGGAGCTCTTATGTATGCTTGAGCGCTTGCAAAACTTGTGTATTCGCTTTGTTTTTGGTCTGAGGAAATACGATCATGTCTCTCAGTTTCGCAAGGATCTCAAGTGGCTCCCTATCCGTCTTCGCAGGAACACTCGAATATTATTCCTTCTGTACAACATCCTATTCAATCCTGCATATCCTAGCTATCTGCGCGATCGTTTTTCATTCACTCGTCCTACTGATGCCCTTTGTAGATCCCACCTTAAACTCCATCTCAATTTCCCATCCCAAAAAACCTGTTTCTATTCTCACTCCTTCTCTTTTCATGCAGTACGATTGTGGAACTCAATTCCCGCTAAAATCCGCGACACTAAATCCATTACTATTTTCAAAAAGCAGGTCAAAGATCTCACCTATCTAACATCCCGTAATTTTATATATTTATTATAGGTATATATTTTTATAGCATGTATTTTAATTCTATGTATGTATATATTTACTAAATATATCATTTTAGTTTAATTTTATAGCTAAGTATGTTTTATATCGTTTTTAAAGCGTCAATAGCCTAATGGATAAGGTGTCGGACTTGTGATCGACAGGTCCCGAGTTCGAATCCCACCCATTACACTATTGCCGTGAACCCACTCCAAACACAAGCATATTTAGCTTAGTTGGAGGGGTTAACAAGATTGCTAGTAATGTGAATTCTACCCACATTGCTAGTCATATTTAAAAAAAAAAAAAAATATATCGTAATTAGTATTTATACACACTGTGTCTATCATCTCCTCTTCAACTCTCCTGTCGCAGGTCTGCTAGAAGAAATTTCTTAGGAAATAAGCAGCACCTTTGTGCTCTTTTGTCTGTATTTAATTTTTTCCTTTATAAGTGTCATGTGTGTACATAAATAAATAAATAAATAAATAATGTTTTGTAATGTAATGTTTTATACGGAAAGTATGGTAACCAGAAATATGGGTCGGTAAAAATAAATATGTGTAATTTTTTTTTTCTTTCCTCTTGTGGGAATTTTGTAAAGTGGCTCATTCTCCTTAAGAGGGGGGCTACTGTAGAGACACATGTGTGGTATTAATGACTAAGCATTTGGTATAGTGATAGTGCATTATGTATACGTGTGTGTATGCCTACGCGCGGCTGCGCCCTCGATCTTATGATATATGTTTTGAGTCGCATTAAAGCATTCTACTAGTAACGTCGTTCCGTGTATCATTTGACGATCCTTACACATACCTAGAACACACATACAGATTCAGTAAGATAAACATTCCTAAACATCTAATGAAGTATTTAGGTATTCACAAAATACGTACGACACCTTATCATCCGCAAAGTAACGGCATGATCGAACGTTGGCATAGAGCACTAAAAGTGGCTCTTATGGCACGTCTTACATGCAACAGTTCATGGGTAGATGAGTTTTCATCTGTGTTATTAGGGTTACGTGCCGTGTCTAGAAGTGACAGTGGTGTGAGCGTAGCTGAGTTAATGTATGGCAAGACAATAAGACTTCCAGTCGATTTTTACGATAATATTAGTTTTTGTGGAACAGATTCAGAATATTTACAAAAACTAAGAGATACTAAAGAAACTACTAGACTACAGGGTCCTTAGCCAAAGTAACATTGCTTCGTAGCGAGACGATATCTACATTCATCGTCGTCTCTGATTGTCGCGATCGTTGTGTCGAACACAGTGTCGAATTGTTTAGTGATGTGCCAACCCGGAATAAACACAACTCGAGTTAACTCGAGTTGAAATTCACGTAACTCGAGTTCAACTCGAGTTAACTGGGTGAAATGAAACTGAGTAAATGATTTTTCGTAACAATATTTAAACAAAATTGAACAAATTCAGCATAAATATGTCCATACATTATAATGGTCCCCATGGACCATTATAATTAAAGTAGGTAGAATTCAAATAAAAAAGAAATGTATTTATTTATGCTTTATGTATTTAGGATTAAATTTTCATAACATAAATAAATAAAGTATTTCTATTAATTAACAACAAAACTATATTTGTATGAATCTGAAAACTGTTTGCACTTAGCATGTCCATTCACTGGCGATTCAAATAAATGCCAAACAACAGATTTCCTTTTAGGTCCCGGCATTTTTTCTATACAGTACCTAATAATTCGAAAAATTAACAACAATAACAACCGGTACTCCAAAATAACCTCAAAGCTGCAACAATGCAATGTTGTGTTGTTGTGACATTGACATAATTGACATTTGTAGCGAATTAAATGAATGAAAAAAAAAGTTATTTAAAAAATCTAAAAAAACCCGACTGCTCAACTGAAATGCAAGGAACAAGCACATTTTTATTTTAAAAAGTGACAAGCAGGCGGGACCCAAAATCTCGTATTTTTTTTTAAATTTGACGGGTCCGCCTGCTTGTCACTTTTTAAAATAAAAATGTGCTTGTTCCTTGCATTTCAGTTGAGCAGTCGGGTTTTTTAGATTTTTAAATAATTTTTTTTTAACTTTTCAGTTAAAATATCAATTAACATTTTTTTAATTTTCCCGGTCGTGTCACATTGGCACCCCACCGGATTCAGAAAGTGAAAGAGCTCAAGTCTATATTTTAAACTTTCTCTTTGTATTATTTTTGCTACTATTACACTAATGATAAATATGATATACCTTTTTAAATCCTTGTGGTAAGCCCTTTAATTTGATACCCATATTGTGGCATTCGAAAAAAAAAATTTTTTTTTTTTCACTATTTATAATGACTTCGCACAGCCGCCATGTTTGATTTTTTCAAATGTAACCTATCTAAGAACACTTGGGCTGCTAAGACAAATCTAACAATACTTAAATTATGTGAATCCGTTCAGTGGTTCTGGAGATATGAGGTAATAAAGAATATTACAAACAAACATACATACATACATACATACAAGATACGCGCGAAAAACATAACCCTTCCTTTGCAGTAGGGTAAATAGTCATAAATGATCGCA
The DNA here is from genome assembly GCA_943138885.2 of Tholera decimalis. Taxonomy (NCBI): domain Eukaryota; kingdom Metazoa; phylum Arthropoda; class Insecta; order Lepidoptera; family Noctuidae; genus Tholera; species Tholera decimalis. Next base: position 15,424,900 of record OW964551.2, read on the forward strand.
TTAACCTCGCGTATTCAAATCGACTAAATCGAGTTAAAGAGAATTCAACTCGAGAATTCGACTCGATCTAAGCCCAACTCGAGTTAGTAAATCAAGTTGACACATCACTAATCAGTGTCAGTCAAGAAGTGTCAAATCGGATCAAAAATCAAAATCATCAAACCCGTGAACTTTTTATTTGTTGTTGCTTTTAATGATAAGAATAATTATATAGTGAGTGTTGCGTTTAATCTTGTTCAAATTATAATAAAAACAATATTTTGGTGGTAAGTGAATAGAGTGTTATTACTTTTAGATCGTCTCCAAAACTTAATGGTATTCAAAATAAATGGAGTAATCTGTATTTTAATTTTTAGTGACAAAACATGAAATCAAGAGTGCGAGCAAGTCCCGAACAATTGTCTCAATTGAAAAGTAAATCCAAGTTTTATTCATGAGTATGTAATGTAAACAATGACGCGATCTTATCAATGAAATACTTATATTGAATCTTTGTTTGTTTATGTTACAGTCATGGTGACCTGGCGAGGCCTCTTGCTGGATCACAAGGTCGGGCAAGGTCAGACCGATTATGGTCTAAACTTACCAACATTTTGAATGCTGTTGGCGGTGGTGTCAGCAAGATTACAGATAAGTGGAAAAAAGTAAGGACTGGTGTGATGCTAGCAATCCTAGCTATGTTTTCAAGGGTTTTGGACAAGTAGACACACCCTTGCGGTTATGAAGGTTGGCTTGTCATTGATTCTCTGTTATTACTAGACTGGGGATTTTCGACATGATTATGATCAGTCTCTGACACCCATAGTTCAAGCTATGCTTTGGGGTCCGATGGCCATATGAGAACATGCCCCGGATGTTTATTTACTTTTCAATTAATTTCAAAAGTACTTACCAAATTTTTGGCTTTTTAATCTCATTTACACTTATAACATACTTATGACTATGACTGATCTAGGTGTGGGCAGATTGGAAGTCCAAGACGAAAAAAAGGCATTGACCATAAGGCAATCATGCAAGAGGGACTGGAGGTGGGCTAGCAAGCAGGCAAACCTTGTCAGCTAGTGATGAAAGAGCACTGGCTATAATGGGTGCTTTAGCAGTGGACGGGCAAGTCTCTGTAGAAGAGCTAGGATTTAATGTAAGTATTTTACATCTTCAAGGCTCATGCTCAATAATGAGCTAATTTTCTCTAGTAGGCAGATGTTTTATAAAATATTCAAATTTCTATTAACAATGGTCAATCAACAATAAAAATAAATGATGTTAGTTAGTGGCAACAAAAGTTACTTAGTTAACATGAAAGACACCATTTCATTTTTATTTTTTGATTATTTAGTTTAAATTGGTTCAAGTAGTTTATTAATTTTTAACATAAATTTTTTACACTTTATAGACTTAAATAAAAAACCCTAAACTACATATATACATCTAAAAATAAACTAAAATATGGCATCCAGAAATTCGTGCGCATCGCTGTCCACTGGTAATGTGCCCAAAAGACTGGCGGCATTGCCACGTTGTATGGCAATGCTTAACCTCTGTCCAAGGTAAAAGCCAGCCCTTGGGTCACGCGAAGTGTCAACTAGGCGTTTGGACAGATCTTTAAATAATCTGTGAGCACTCGGACCCCACGACCCCAAGGTTTCAACCCCAAACGGCTCGAAAATATAACTACCAACAAGGTTATTATATTTCCGCCGCTTGAGGTTTTCAGCAGCCGCAGCGGCAGCGCCAGCACAGCAAGACGAGCTAGGAAGATGGGATGGCGCAAGAGTATCGACACAAGTTGCGTCCCACACTAAAGGCCTACCCATCTTCCAAGGAAATAAAGACATGCCGTCCGGTCTTTTGCCATCGTCGCGTGCCAGGCCATTGGGTTCTAATACAGCTGGAACGCCGACAGTGACAAGAGCTCGTCGGATAATGTCGTTAATATTCGCGTGCCGTGCTATGCGACCCGCACTGCGGCCGCATGAAAGGCCGTGGTGACCGAGGCTGTTGACAACTTCGCCGCAATGGCAGCGATGAGCAGAACAACATGGAGCACCTAATCGAAGGGAAGCAGCGAGGCGGAATGTAGTATCATCGAACAAGGTGCCTATGTTCGATGACGGTAGTGCGTGAAGCCAGAGACCCGACTCCCATTCACCCACAGCCAGCAGGCGCGCACGCTCTGCAGCCGAAGCAGATGTGGCAATAAGGTCACTTAGTTCAAGTAGTTATTAATTAGTATTTGTAAGTATAAGTATTATATATATAACTGAAAAAATGTTGTCATAATTTTTACATAACTACATCCTAAAATAAATATTTTTTTCAGTAATACATAATTTCATTAATATATTGTTAGAAACCAGAAGGATAATTAACTAAAAAAAAAATAACACGAAACGCAACACTTCTTTTATTTCTTTAACAATTTAAACTTATAACGAAAGCACAAACGGTTATTTTTAAATCAATGAAACAATGAACTACAAACTGAATTAAACGACAAAGATGACAAAATTAAATCAGAAAATAGGCAAGTTGACTACTCAAACTGACAGAGTTTCTTCTTAACTAGTGAACGCCGCCGAGAAAGAGAGCGTTAGAATGAGCGCGCTCGCTTTTATAGGTTGCGCCCCACCACGACTCGTTACTCCCTCTATGCTACCCGTCTTCTGCTAACACGGCCTCTCCTGACTGGAGGACGTCCTCGTTCTCCCGGACGTCAGGCTGCGTGTCTTCTATCGTACTGGAGGTACCAGGTATGGGTCCTGGTAATGATGACGTACTGCTGGCAGCTTGCTCTGACGTGGGCTCCACCTCATTGCTACATTTTGCGTCTGAAAACATAACAACAACTGTATTCGACTTTGTGAACGAACACATGGTAATATAGTGAACCATAGGCGCGACGTTAGCGTAGTTCACACGCAATAAAGCCAGAGAGGAAGCACTACGTTCGCTATCTCTGCTAATACGATTACATGACATAGGCACGACGTTAGCGTATCACGAATCCCGTTCATGAGTGTAACATAGGCACAACGTTAGCATATTACGCACATGCAGCATACGCAAGGTCTCTCACATGACATAGGCACGACGTTAGCATATCATAGATCACCTTTACACTTATATGACATAGGCACGACGTTCGCGTATCATATAGTGTAGTAGCAGCTTACCTTCGAAGAAAGTAGCACACGTTTCAGGGGTCCACTCCCCTCGCCATGGCACCATGAATTCTGCCGCAGCGTGGGTCAATTTTCCATAGGAACTCGCCAAGAGTTGCAGCTCATACCGACCATGGGGAAGCGCCCTGATGACACGATACGGTCCACGCATGCCTGCGTCGAGTTTGCTAGTTACTTGTGCCTGCTTTATAACAAAAACTAGTGAATTTATTTCAAATGTTCGTGGAGGCCTTCGGTTAGCATTCACAGTTGCGTCTTGCCGTCGCTGGTTCGCTTCTAAGCGTTGGCAAGCATTCTGCCTACGCATCTCTCGTAGTGCCTCACGATTAGGTAGCGAATCCTCTAAAGCGATGTCTCGGATGAGGCTACGTATCACAGGTGTGGATGCTTCAATTCCCACAAGTAAATTCATGGGTGATAAGCCAGTTGTTTTCTGTTTGGTCATATTCAGCACTAGTTGTAATCGCCACATAACGTCTGACCATTCATTCTTCCAGTGGTTACATTCTATGCGAACCATGTTCAGCAAGGTTCGGCAGTAACGTTCAGCCTGTCCGTTTGAGTGATGCATTTCAGGTGTTATGAGATGCAAGTCAACGCCCAATTCTTTTACAAACTTTGTGAACTCTGAACTCTGAAACATACGACCACGATCAGCAACAATTAACTTAGGAGATCCAAATAAAGAAATTACATGCTGAAAATGTTTCTTTAACTCGTTAGCATCCTGACCATACATGGGGTACAAAAGGCAGTATTTTGAGAAAGCATCAACAACAATTAGTACATATCTATAACCATTTGACTGGGGTAAAGGACCTAATGCATCTGCATGTACAACTTCGAACGGGTTGGATGGCTTTTCCCACGAGTGTATGAATTGAAGGGGAGCTCTCGGAATTTTCTTATGGGTTATGCAAATTAGGCAGTGGTCAATATATTTTTTAACAAATGACTTAAGAGAAGGGAACCAAAAATGTTTTGTAATGAGTTCTAAAGTCTTGCCTATTCCTAGGTGATCATGCTCATCATGAAATATTCTAAGCAGACTAAGTCTGTGCCCTTTGGGTACAAAGCACAGATATCTAGGTTCCTCTCCCACTGGTGAGTACCTATAATACAAAAGGTCAGGTCAAGCACTCCATCCGTCAACTTTTGGATAAGCTGTTGAGTTTCCTCATCAGCAGCCTGAGCTATTTGGGCCCAGTTTTGTTGTTTGCGGGCCTCACAAATATTAACAGGGTTACGACTCAAATAGTCAGCATGTGACATAGAGGTGCCCTTGCGATATTCAAGCGTAAAATCAAAATCCTGCAAATATATCCACCATCTGGCCACACGTGGTAATAGGTCTTTCTTTTGTTGCGTAGATTTAAGTGCGTTACAGTCTGTAACTACTTTAAAATGAACGCCGACCAGATAGTGCCTATAGTTTTGCAGAGCTTTGACGACAGCAAGAGTTTCAAGCTCGTAGGAGTGATACCTGGGCTCGGCACCCTGGGTTCGTTTGCTGAAATAACCTACTGCTCGTTAGTAATTCTTATCATGAACCTGAAGAAGCACCGCACCGTATCCAATGGAACTTGCGTCCGTGTGGACCTCAATGGGCAAATCGGGATCATATATTGCTAAAACCAGTTCGCTAGTGAGTTTGAAAATTATATTTTGCCGTGCTTCTTCTTGCTCACTACCCCATACAAATGGTACTCCTTTCTTAGTCAATTTTGTGATAGGGGCAACTTTAATAGCAAAGCCGGCTATATAGCGGCGGAAGTAACTGGCCAAACCTAAAAATTGACGGACTTGCTTAAGATTCTTTGGGATTGGTGACTCTATCAAAACGTTGGTTTTAGATTCGCTCGGTCGTACCTGTCCTTGACTTATAGTTCGGCCTAAATACTCGATTTTAGTTGCTAAGAATGAACATTTCCTTAAATTAATGGAAAAACCAGAATCTGTTAAGGTTTTAAGTATTTTGCCTAAAATACCTAAACCCTCATCAACCGTATTACTCAGAATTAAGACATCATCGACGTACACCAGGGCTTCACCAGATTCAATATATTGACGAAGAGTTTTAGAAATAATTCTCTGATGACGATTGGAGCGTTTGCTAAACCATAAGGCATTTTTAAATATTCATAGTGCCCCTCAGGTGTCACAAAGCCTGTGAGTGGTACTGAGTCACTATCCATTGCTATTTGGTGGAACCCTGTTGCCATGTCCAGACTGCTAAAATATTTGTGTTTACCTAACCTGTCAACGCAGTCATCAATAAGTGGTAATGGAAAGCGATCTTTAATAGTGATCTCATTTAACTTGCGATAATCAACGCACATACGGTCCGACCCGTCCTTCTTCTTAACTAACAAGATTGGGCTCGCGTATTCTGACTCAGATTCTCGTATGATATTTTTCGCGAGAATTTCTTGAATTATGTCACGAACTTTTAAAATTTCAGTGAATGATAGGCGATACGGTCTATAATTAATAGGAGCGTTACTGTTTAATTTAATTGACATGGTGCCGGTATTGACTGTCGTGGTAGCAGTCCCATCAATAAAGAAGTTTGAGAATTCGTTAATCACCCCAAGTAATTTTCGCAAGTGTTGACCGGTCAAATCAGTTCTTACATGAGCTTGAGTCGTGACTAACGCATTGTGTGTGAAATTAGATCTACGAGTAAGATATTGCCGTTCACGTGTTCGTATGTAAGTAACCCCTTCACGATTAAGTACATCCGTGCCAATAATAATTGGAATATTCAGATTTTCTGGACAAACAGCGTGCAAGTCTACTTCCAGAGTTATTTCATTAAATTCTACTGGTACCATTGAACTCCATGGTTTTTGCGACGCTAGTACAAAAGCATTCGCTTGCGTCGTATATTGCAAAATACAAAGAGAAAATGAAACCCACGTAACCCTTGCTGGGAAGTCAAAAGTAATACCATTGAAAAAACCACAATCCATCCCGCGCTTAGAACTTTGCGGCGCTCTCTTGTTGTCAAAACTTATGCGAAAAATTATCTTATCCCTAACGAGTTACAAGGTGCATGTTTATGGCTGGATTGATTCAACGGCCGCTCTAGGTTGGTTAAATGGCGAACCGGAGAAGTGGAAACCTTTTGTTGCAAATAGAGTGAGGACCATTACGGAAATAATCCCTAAAGATAACTGGAATTACATTAAATCCAAGGAAAATCCCGCAGATTGCGCAAGCCGCAGTTTATCTGCTGCTCAGTTGAGCAATCACTCACTGTGGTGGCAAGGGCCCCACTGGTTAGCACAATATAACCCAAAAAAGTCGCATAAGATGCCGATTTATACAAGTATTACTTGCGAAGAACTCAGAAAAAAAGAAGTAAATACGGTCATTGTTAACCACGAAACAATAATAATTAATCAGCTATTAACAAAATATAGCACTTTAAGGAAAGTTACTCGAGTATTAGCTTACATCAACAAGTTTATCGACATTGTTGTTTACAAGAAACAACGCACACGTTTTCTTACTCTGCAAAATATAAAGACAGCAACGACTACTGGATTTATAAGACGTAAATACTGGATTCTTGGCGGAAACAGAGTCACAAAGAAACGACTAAGAATGTGTGTAAAATGTAAAAGAAATAATCCTATATCACAACACCAAATCATGGGCGACCTACCTCCAGCACGATTAATTCCTAACCGACCCTTCTACCACACTGGAGTAGATTATACCGGACACATCCTTATGAAGGCAAATAAAGGTCGTGGTATTAAAACCTGTAAAGGATACATCGCAGTTTTTGTATGTATGGTGATTAAAGCTATACACTTAGAAGTAGTCTCAGATCTCACAGCATCAGCATTTATTGCCGCACTTCGACGAATGTCGGCTAGAAGAGGAGTTCCTGGCCACATCTATAGCGATCAGGGAACTAACTTCATAGGAGCCAACACAACTTTAAAACAAGAGCTTGCCGAAATCTCAAGCATCTTATCTGACCAAGAAGTAAGCTCGACCATCTCTGAAATGAATATTGAGTGGCACTTTAACGCCCCATCATGGCCATCTGCTGGCGGACTCTGGGAAGCTGCAGTGAAGAGTCTAAAACACCATCTCAAGCGTGTCGTTGGAGAGCAAAAACTAACCTACGAGGAGTATATTACCCTATTATCCCAACTCGAGGCTTGTTTAAACTCCAGACCACTGTGCCCTCTGACTGAAGATCCTGAGGATCTGGACTTTTTGACCCCGGCTCACTTTTTAGCAAGTGGTCCCAACTTAACGATTTTCGAAACAGAGCATGATCTCAGAACACGATGGCACCTGACGCAAAAAATCTATCAAGATATATGGGCTAAGTGGAATACTGACTACCTCTCACAGCTTTCTACGAGGGCCAAATGGCGGCAACATCAAAAGGATCTCAATCTTAACGACATCGTTATTATAAAGGACGACAACCTCCCACCAGGAAAATGGAGTCTAGGCCGCGTGGTAACCCTGCATCCTGGAAGCGACGGACACGTGAGGGTCGTCACACTTAAAACCAAAAACGGACTCTTAAAACGCCCAGTTGTAAAACTATCCTTACTGCCAACAAATAAAAATGTTCAAGATTCAAACGACACACAACAACAAGTTGATAATAAACCGCCAGCCCCGAGAAAAAAACGCCCTATCTCATTCTCAGCTATGGTTTTATCTTTGACATTATTTTTACTGTCACTAATAAATACCACTCAAGCATCCTACAACTTGACTATGCTGGGAAACAATAATGTCTACTTCGACAAAATATCCAACATGCATTTAATTAGAGATGATTGGCATTTAATAGTCTATTATGACACAAGGCCTTATCAAGAAGGAACGGCGGCATTATTAAAATATATCAAGTATCTTGAAACTTTATGCTCTACGATTAGAACACAAACACCTTGCGACGGCGTCATGTTACAACTTGAGCACGAGCTCGAAGAAATTAGACATTATGATAATATTGTCATGATGAATGACTCGATTATGACTAATAAGAAACGCCGCCGTAGACGTGGCTTGCTAGACGGAGTAGGCTACATTGCAAATTTATTCGGAGTATTGGACCAACGATTTGCAGAAAAATATGAAAAGGATATTGAACTTTTAAAACATAATGAAAACCACCTATACAACCTCTGGAAAAACCAAACATCGGTCGTAGAAGCTGAATTTAATCTTATGAAAAGGATGGAGAGTACTATCACTAAACATCACAAATTAATTAATCAAAAGCTTAATTATCTTCAAGATTCTTATAAAAATCTCGCTCAACAAGTACAAAATGTAACTATGATCACAGACTTCTTAACCTCGGGTTTCACTGCCAACAACTTGATGTATACCCTTCGTCGAATCCAGGACTCAATTTTAGATACAGTGACTGACGTCTATAGTGGAAAATTAGATTTTCACTTGATATCTCCAAAGCAACTTAGATCGGAGCTTAGCACAATTTCAGCACAGATATCTGGAGACTTGGTAGTTCCTGTCGACAGCTTCAACCTTAATGATATTTATAACTTGCTCAAAATAAGAGCCAAATATTCTGGAAAATATCTTATTATAGAAATAAAAATACCCCTGATCGAAAGGGATATTTACGAAGTATTCAATCTCATCCCGGTTCCACGCATTGGGACAAATAACATGATGATGAAGGTCGAACTAATATCTAAATTAGCAGCTATCAACATACGAAAAGATTCGTATTTGAGTATCACAGACACGGATCTGCAGTCATGCGCATTACGAAATCCTGTGACTATTCTATGTCATATTAGAAAGCCTATTCATCACATGAGAGACGATCATAGCCTGTGTGAGACGATCCCAGGCACAAGAACCTGCAAAACAAAAACTACTTCGTGCAAGAATGACTGGAAAGAGTTAACATCAGAAAACAAATATTATTATTTATGCTGCAATGAATGTAACGTGAAACATCTGTGTGAACATCAAGTTCAGGCAGTAAGATTATCTGGTGCAGGTCTGTTGCATGTAGGGGAAGGCTGTTTAGTAAAAACAAATGATTTTATGGTGTATTCAACCAAAAGATTGTCTAGTAAAATTAGCACGACGACAAAGATTATCTCACCAGAAATATCACCAATTAATCACATGATAAATATCACCATGCCAGAAATCCCATATGAGCTTAACCCCAATAACTCAGACAACCTCATGCAATTTGAAGCTATTAAGAAAAATCTTGAAATCATGAAACAGAGTGAACCTTTGAGCACCGAAATCTCCCACCACGACATCCATCAGTATGCTGCTATATATCTCATCATATTGGCAATCTTGTCATTGGTAGCAGCTTACTGTTTTAAATGTTGGCGGCTAAGGCAGCGTAAAGGAAATCGTCCCGCGTCTACAGCAGAGCGGCAAACAACCACTGCGGCGACTGCGTTGCCAGCTCCACGCACCGATCCAGAAAGTGTTGTGATTGAGTATAGTGAAATTAGGGAACAAAGGCAATCTAGTAGTAACTCAGTGAACAGTGATCCTAAGAGACTAGCTCTATCTAGTGAGTGCTTACAAAAAAAGGAAGATAGAGGTTCTTCACCGATCTTTCGTGTGTTTTCTCTTCCTGATTTACACTATAGCGATTCTGTTTAAGTTATAATGTTACCTTCATCTCATCTTTTAACATAACTAACCCTACGTAAATAGAATTATAAGAACATTGTTTTCACCTTGTTAATATTAATTTCACTACCCATCTAACTTTACATACTTACTAACCTCATCTTTTCCTCCCTTGGGAGCATGTTCGGGTCAATCACCGAACTATATTAACATGTCAGCGTAATTGCGACACCGCGCACTATGCATTGTATATTTTATGTATCACCTAAGTAAAATAGTCAGTACGCTTGCGAATAGCATATCGGGCGCAACTCAATCTCATCCCATTCACCTCATTAGTTTTAATTGTTATCTCATTTGTAATACTGAAATATAGTAATCTTTATAATCTTAATCTTTGCATATCTTTATCTCACCCAACCCCGAACACCCACATATATATATCTTTTTCTTTTATTTCTTCCAGGTTATTGCAGATGAAACAAAATTTAAAATGCAATCATTAAAAGAAAAAAAATCAAATACAAAGGAAGAAAATAAAAGTGGTGAATCAGAAGTGCCGAAGGCTGAAACATAAAGTACACACTTTTCAAAACATAATAGGCGAGCTAAAAATACAAATTTTTAGTTATTTAATTTCATTCCTCACGAAGGTGCTATTCTATCGGAAGAATGCGTTGGCTTTCCTGAGTTTCTTTCGAGACAAATTTCAAAACACAGAGGTGAGTCTTGTCCGCGATCATACGGTGATGATCTACGTAAATTTGCACTGACAAATTTTATGTCGCCAAAAGCTAATCGGTTCGTGCGGACAACATATCGGATTTGTGTACCTCATCATCGGACACTGGCAAAATTAGGGCGTCCAATCCCGGAATACCGAGATCTCGGTATTGCGGGATCCCGCGTCATTTTCCAATCCCGCGTGATGCGGGATTACGGGCGCGGGATCCGCGGGATTTGCGGGACTGAAAAAAAGCATGCATGACCTCTCGCGAGCGCGATCGCTCGGTGACTGGCGGCCGACAGTGTTGCAAACAACGCGGGGGCCGATGTCGCCCGTTTTTCACAGCTTATGTAGCCTAATATAGCCGAATTTCAGTCAGTGGTAGCCTAAAATATCAGTAAAGTTATTTATTCAGTACTAGCTTTTGCCCGCGACTTCGTCCGCGTGGAATAGTTACTTTGGGCTAACGTTAAATTTAACCCCGATTTTGAAGCATTCTTCATTGGCGCTCCGCTCCTATTGGCCTTAGCGTAATGATATATAGCCTATATATAGCCTTTCTCTATAAATTGACTATTTAATTAAAAAATATTTTTTCAATACGAACCAGTATTTCCTGAGATTATCGCGTTCAAACAAACTCTTCAGCCTTATATTATTAGTATAGATAGCTGTTCGTCCTCGTTTCCGTCGTTTTTCGTAAAAAAAAAGTAGCCTATGTCCTTCCTCACGGTTCAGTGATTTTGATGTAACAGACAGATTAACTTACGTAATTTAGTAGGGAAATATAATATGTCAATCTATAATACTTGGATGGGCGGTAATGCAACGTATGCGACTTAGAAGTTTTCGGTTACACAATTGACGGGAACCGGCGCTGGTTGGAACAAAAGATAAGAGTCCAGCGTCGTATAGGAAAGGCAGCACTAACCTTGATAATCCAGGATATTCAGGACTGCCAGCACTCTGATCACAGTTCACCACCACAGTATAACCGTTCTTCTGCTACGAATTGGTCGCACAAAACGACGCGACCGTTCGAATGCGATTCGATGCGTTTGTGCTCGAACGCGACTCGACAGCCATTGAAGGTCCGATCGTCCATCGGAAGATCCAGACGCGATCGATTTTTCTAGAGCGGTATAGTCTCTCTCCCTCACTCTCGAATAGACGAAGGTCTAGTGCAAGGGAGAAAGGATAATATGCGGAAGGGGAATGTCTAACCAATTAGCGATTATGCGTGTTGCCAATAATTAAAAATATAAACGAAAAGAATCGTATATCAGCGCAACCATTCCCCCGGGCTTGAAGGGATGCCTTCAAGAGTGAGGCAAACCACAAGAAAACGAATCTATTCGATAATTACTATCCTATAACTACGAAACTAAATACCTAATAACTAATATTAACCTAACCTTAAAGACGAATTAAATAAACTACTGGTTAGGCAATGGGCAAAGACGCACCACGGGACGCAAGTAGGATCCGGTGGTTGTCTTAACCCGAACGATACGAGTGACTCCGGTTGAGTCAGGGAAAATTTCCTCCACGACACCCAAAGGCCAGTGTAGTGGGGGCGAGTTGTCGGATATAAGAATCACGACCGTGCCGACAGAGACCGGATCGACCGGCGTGTTCCATTTGCGGCGAGATTGCAAAGTATGGAGATATCCAGTTCTCCAGCGCTTCCAAAACGACTGTACTAACTTATCTAGTAGCTCGTGTCTAGCAGTAAGAGTTCTCTCGTCTATTTCCTCGGCAGGCAAGTATTTCAGAGGCGTGAGATTCAAAAAGTGCGCTGGAGTCAATGCGAGCGGCTCTGAAGGATCACTAGAGAGTGTCCTACAAAGAGGTCTAGTGTTCATTACCGATTCTATTTGAATAAGAACGGTACTTAATTCTTCAAACGACAGAATAGTATCGCCTATGACCCGATATAGGTGTGACTTTAAACTTTTAATATTAGCTTCCCAATTGCCGCCAAAGTGACTAGCCGTCGGGACATTGAGTGACCAATCTATTCGATTTATAGCTAATGTATGACCATATTCCGAATTATGGTACTTCGAACAAAGAAATGCGTGAAGTTCCGAGAGTTTCCGTTTAGCGCCTATGTAATTAGTCCCGTTATCGGAATAAACTCTACTAACCGGGCCACGCCTTGACAGGAACCGTTTAAAGGCGCCCATAAAACTAGCTGTGCTAAGATCCCCAGCGAGCTCTATGTGCACCGCGCGTGTAGTCATGCAGACGAACAGACACACGTAGGCCTTGGTGGAGCGAACACCTCGACCGCGAGACATCGTAACCTTAAACGGACCGGCGTAGTCCGTGCCCGTGTGGACGAATGGCTTAGCGGTTTGAACGATACGACAAGAGCGATGATCGGCCATCTCAGGAAAGCTCTGCTTAGGGCGCAGCCGAAAGCAGGGAAGGCACTTATGGATCCTATTCCTAATTAAATTGCGTGCAGAAAGGATCCAATACTTCTGACGCAAGAGCGACATTAGCAGGTCGGGACCTGCGTGACAGTTCAATTTATGATGATAATCGACTAACAAATTCAAAACGAGGTCCTTGCTTGGAAGCAGAATGGGATGTTTCCCATCATAACTTAAATCCGAGTTTCTTAAACGGCCTCCGACTCTAATGAGTCCGTCTTCGAGAAACGGTTTTAAGTGTCGAAAAGCAGGACTACAATGTTTGCCTTTCCTGAGTTTAACCAACTCAGTGGAGAAATAAAAGCGTTGAAGCTCGCGAAGTATGAGCAATTCAGCGAAGTTGTAATCCGCTGCCGCCATGCGGTAACCAATAGGCAACAGTTTAGCGAAACGACAAATGTAAATTACTACTCGAAGTAATTTACTCCAAGACGAGATACGATCGACCAAAGAAAGAATAGTAGATCTTTCGGTTGGTGTAGCGGAGAGCAACGAATGTTTCTTCTCTTCGGGCACTTCGCATACCGAAGAGGGATTGAAGGGGACGACAGGCCACTTCGAAACGTCTAAGCTGGCCCACGGAGGACCACTGAACCAAAGCGGATGATCAATGATTTGGGAAGGTGTGAGCCCACGTGACAGACAATCTGCGGGATTGTCCGTACCGGACACGTGATACAGGTTTTGTGGCGATAAGTCGTCCTGTATTTTCGAGACTCTGTTGGCCACGAAGGTGTTCCACCGATGGGGCGACGAATGTACCCAACAGAGAGCGACTGTTGAATCCGAAAATGCGAATATGTTGCGAAATATAATGCGGTTTTGACAAGCGACTACGACATTTTTTATGAGTTGAGCTAGCACAAGAATAGCGCACAGCTCCAGACGAGCAAGAGAAACGACCTTTTTAGGGGAGACCTTCGACTTAGCGGTCAACAACCTAACGATATTGCCATCACTATTTTGAACGTGGAAGTAAATAACCCCCCCGTATGCTTTCTCACTGGCGTCCGCGAAAGCCAATATAGTAACCACACTATCGCCGACGATACCAACGTGACGTGGGATCCTTATATTACAGAGCAAGGGAAGCTCTTCTTTGAAGCGAATCCACAGCCTGACTATATCTTCAGGTGGAGTATCATCCCAGTCACAATCAGACAGCCAAAGCTGCTTGATTAGAAGTTTAGCGTACAGGACAACAGGTGCGACAAATCCCATGACGTCCCATATTTTAGCGACACACGACAATATTGTACGCTTAGTACAAATCTGAGCGGGAGTATTAATTTTCATGCCGAAGTTGTCCGACGTAGGTGACCAACACAAGCCCAGTACTTTATGTTGGTCGGACTCATCGAATTCCTTGACAACTGGCAGGCGGTGCGAGGGTGGGATCGAATCTAATACGACTTGGGAATTACTGGTCCACTTAACTAGCTCAAATTGACCAGCCTTCATGAGACCTATCATTTCCGAAGCGGTGGAAATGCCCTCGTCTTCCGTGCGAACGGAATGGACGTAGTCGTCCATATACAACCCCGCAGCGACAATATCTTTGGCCTGAGGGTAGGAGTCACCCTCATCCTCAGCCAACTGCTTAATAGTTCGAAGTGCATGAAAGGGGCTAGACTTAAGCCCAAAAACGACACGATTAAATTCATAAACCTGTAAAGGTTCTTGCGGGGAAAAGCGATACAAAATGCGTTGGAAACGCCGATCAGATTCTCGGACTCCAATGCTGAGAAACATCTGACGAATGTCTGCGGAAAGCGCTATCGAAAACAAACGAAAACCAATAATAATATTGAACAAGTTCCCTTGTAGGTTCTGTCCACCATACAAGAGATCATTAAGCGAGATGCGGGTAGTAGTTTTACAACTACCATCGAGAACGACACGAAGTTTGGTTGTGACCTTATCATCTCGGATCACACCATGATGCGGAATAAAATACGAACTTCCCGCCGAATCAGGATTCGTAGATGAAATGTAGCCCTTTTCTAAATATTCCCGGATGACACTGTCATACGCGACCCTTAATTGTGGAGAAGCTTGCATCTTCCTTTCCAAGCAGTAAAACCGCCGTTCACTTGCTTGGCGCGAATTGCCAAGGGATTCGACATCAGCCTTGAAAGGCAAAGCTACTACGTAACGTCCCTCACTATCCCGAGTGGTAGTGCGGGTGTAAAATTCCTCACACAATTGGTCGTCCGGGCTGAATACCGGGGGAACACTCACTTCCTCTAATTCCCAGAATTTCCGGACAGCAGAGTCTAATGTGTCCGCGATACAGCAATGCGATACGGTCGAATTACCGTCAGTACATGCTGGTGCGTCACCTACGATCACATAGCCAAGGACCGTTTCTAATGCGAGCGGCGATAAATTCGAAGTCGATCCTTGAACTCTGTTCGACAAAAGCAGGTGCGGAAAAATCGAAGCGCCGATCAATACGTGAATCGGGCCTGATGAATAATATGTATCGTCTGCCAACGGTAAGTCTTCGAAGTTAGACAGTCGCGAAGTGTCGACAGTCGCGGTTGGCAGACGTTCGGTAATCCTATCTATTACCAACGACTCAATATCATAAGTTATATTATGATCGAAACGAGAATGAATTTTAAATTGTACGGAACCTTGAATGGGTTTACTCGAACCTCCTATACCCCTAACAGTGGAACAAGTAGGTCTATTATTTATGTTTAATCCTAAACGTTGACAGCAATCGCGAGTAATAAAGCTACTCTGAGACGCGCTGTCCAACAATGCACGAACGCAGTGTTCGTGACCACGAGAATCCAGAATAACGATACGTGCTGTACCCAACAACACAGTTCTAGAGCCTTTATAAGGGCCGACTGCACTTGAGCATAATGCTACATCCGAGTTCGCGGGAATCGAACCCGCGCTCGGCTCTTCGACTGAGCGTGACGGCGACATATTTGACGCAGGCCTATTTCCAAAACATAGCAATGTATGATGTTTGTACCTACATTTTTTACATGTAGACGTCGACTCACACGCAGACACGCGATGACCACTACTTAAGCAATTTATACACAAGTTGTTTGACTTAACGAATTTAAAACGTTGATCGGGGTTATAACTCTTAAAAACCGTACACTTATAAATGTAGTCATGGTTTTCCTTACACAAACTACAAGCGACTGGTTGAGAACTGGACACATATGCGTTAGTTGATTTACGATCTAAAGGCCTTTTATTAGTATTGACTCGAGCAACAGGTATCGAAGTTCGTTCTAAAACCTTTATATGATCACTAACGAAATTAACTAAATCGGAAAACAATGGGATTTCGGATCCATTCGACTTTAATTGATAATTGGATTCGAACGTACGAACGGTGTCTGGGTCCAGTTTTTTAAGCGCGACATGCAATAATATAAAATCAGCCAGGTCACTGACTTTTGTATGTTTTAAAGCAACTACCGACGAAGCGAACTTATCAATAAATAATTCTAAACTACTAGGGGTACCTGATGTAATAGATTTAAATTCAAATATTTGAGTTAAGTATGAAGTTGCCGATTGTCGACTATCTTCATATTTTTTACAAAGCAAATCGAAAATGAGTGGGTAATTATCCGCAGACGGGGTAATACCAGCGAAAATTGTACGAGCTTTATGTGTTAATTTACCTAATAAATAATATAATTTCTCACAGTCTGTTAGAGAAACATTATTATGCACGACATTACGATAACTAGCGACGAATAATGGCCAATTCTTAATATCTCCGTTGAATTCGGGTATTTCAATTGGCGGCAATCGAGGTGACCTTTGGACCTCACTATGAGAGTGAGCCGTCAGGTTCTTCTCAGCCCGTAAAATGCGCCCTAAAAGGTCTTCGAACGCAGAAAGCGATTGATAATCTACAACATATTCAGGGTTTAATTTTAGCTCATGAATAACAATTTCATCCAAAGCACTTTCAAAATCCACACGTAGTGATTGTACTAACGAGATGTCGCACAAAAATGATTCCTTAACGCTTTCATCCGAATGAATGTGTTTTATTTTATCTGCAATACTCTGCATGCGAGCAAAGATACGATCTCTCTTTGCTATCAGTCTTTTAAGAGTAATATCGGTCGGTGCCATATTTATGAGCTATGAATATCAAACTAATTATTATAAGAAATATTTAGTAACTACCCACCGTTTTGCGAAATAACGGCCGGGTGCGCGACGCGGTCTCGAGTAACCTTGACTCGACCGATTGGTATTTAATTTACAAGTAACGATAATTAACTACTAGCGGGGTTGCGAAATTCCTTACTAATCGATTATTAGCTAGGAAGACACGAAAACGACGTAATGAATTATGATGTACTTACTTGCCACGCGTTGGCAAATAAGTATCTATGCGGGGTTGACTACGAAATACGAATACGAAACTACGATATACCTAGCGAATTCTAGGGAATGGCTGTGCTGATTATTATCCGACTCGGGAAGGACCATTAAATGGATGGGCGGTAATGCAACGTATGCGACTTAGAAGTTTTCGGTTACACAATTGACGGGAACCGGCGCTGGTTGGAACAAAGGATAAGAGTCCAGCGTCGTATAGGAAAGGCAGCACTAACCTTGATAATCCAGGATATTCAGGACTGCCAGCACTCTGATCACAGTTCACCACCACAGTATAACCGTTCTTCTGCTACGAATTGGTCGCACAAAACGACGCGACCGTTCGAATGCGATTCGATGCGTTTGTGCTCGAACGCGACTCGACAGCCATTGAAGGTCCGATCGTCCATCGGAAGATCCAGACGCGATCGATTTTTCTAGAGCGGTATAGTCTCTCTCCCTCACTCTCGAATAGACGAAGGTCTAGTGCAAGGGAGAAAGGATAATATGCGGAAGGGGAATGTCTAACCAATTAGCGATTATGCGTGTTGCCAATAATTAAAAATATAAACGAAAAGAATCGTATATCAGCGCAACCAATACTGTTGAAAAATATCGCAATACGGAACCGCACAATATTATTGTTAATAGCTGTGCCCGCGACTCCGTCTGCGTAAGTTAACGTATTGGTAATATTGTTTAGATCACGTTCACATGAACGAAATTTTATACCTTCGGCCGCGAGACGCGTCGAGCGCAGCGACCTATTCTCAAAAATAATCCTTATAGCATGATTCAGTATTCACGCGCGATGGCTTATTATTAGCGTATTTCATGTATAACTTTGGTGTTTCTATACCGATTTATATGATTCTTTTTTATGGAATAGTTAATAATGTTAACGTTTTCAATTCGGCGTGACTGAGATTGTTAAGAGTAGACAAATATTATAATCAGAAAGCTTCGAACTGCTAAGCTAGGGAGTTACACGTGTTATTGTGAGTCAACCATAAAAGATAGACATATGCTGTCGTGGGATATTTTTTATATAATTTTAAGAAGAACATTTCCGTCATGAAATGATTTCTGTGTAGCTTTAACCATTAAGGTTGCACACGCGACGGAAGCTTAAAAAATGGAGTAACTTCTCCCGTTTTCCCAACATTTCCCTTCACTGCTCTGCTCCTATTGATTGTAGCGTGATGAAAAGTATACTATAATAACCAGCTCAGGAGTATGAAAAATAATTGTACCAAGTTTCGTTAAAATCCGTCGAGTAGTTTTTGTATAACGGTTATACAGACAGACAAAAATTTTACTGATTGCATTTTTGGCATCAGTATCGATCCCTAATCACCCCCTGCTAGTTATTTTGGAAATATATTTCATGTACAGAATTGACCTCTCTACAGATTTATTATAAGTGTAGATTTGTTACTATTTTTTGTGAAGAAAAGACGGTGTAATTTTATTGATCTCATATTAATAGTAATACGTAAATAAATGTAGAGTTAGTTTTTTTTTTTATTAAAAACAGTTTCGCGTTTGACCACCATCTCACCTGATAGTAAGTAATGATGTGGTCGAAGATGGAGCACGCTTTCCTAAAAAAAGTTGATTAATTCATTGTTTTTTTTTTGTGATGAATAAACGGTGTAATTTTATTGATCTCATACTAGTAGTAATACTGGAATAAATGTAGAGTTAGTAGATTAATTCATTGTTTTTTGTGATAAATAAACGGTGTAATTTGATTGATCTCAACTAATAGTAATACGTAAATAAACGTGGAGTTGATTGTTATATTTGCCTTATATAAATGTGAATATTTTCAATATGCGGGATCCCGCAAATACCGAGATCCCGCGGGATTGAAAATTCGTAGTCCCGCAAATACCGATATTGAATTCAGGCTGCGGGATTGGACGCCCTAGTCAAAATGGTACCAGCAAATAGATGCAGAACCAGGGTTTACAGTCGAAGCTTTCAAAAGTCTAAAAATAAAGGCCCAAAATAGCAGCTCTAAACCGATCCTCTGCACTCTTGTAATTGACGAGATGGCTATAAGAAGAGGTCTATATTGGGACAATGCAGCAAAGAAGTTTTATTGCAGAGCTAATATAGGGATAACCGGAGAAAACGATTCGACAGAAGAAGCCACTGAATGCTTTGTGATGCTGCTCACAGCTCTAAAGTCACTTCTGTTATAACAAATTATTTGAGGTTATGGTTGTAAAAGTGAATATTATTTTACGGGAATATTAATAGCGTTTTTTGTTTTAATAAAAATGGAAGTTGGGTTTATCAAAGCAGACTCCAGGAATTTACCAAGAGTTAGTGTTGACTTGGTTGTAACTTTTTTGTAGAAAGTGCAGAGTTTTCAAGTATAGAAATAAAAGGGACTAAATTACTACGGTATGTATAAATCGTAGTTGTTTAACTTTGTATTTTATTCAGCGGCTTCTACATATATCAGTTATTTCAGCTCAACAAGAGAATCTTAAGAGATGGAGAATTATGTATTTAGTAAAAATCGAGTTACTCCGGAGCATAAAGTACGTAAAGAAGGTTATCGTGTTACAGCTATTATAAATGAAACGCAAAGCTTGGTTCAGTCCTGCCAAAATGAAAATTGTGCAGCTTCTGAAAATAAAGAATTAAGGTTATTTTTAATAGTTAAACTGTATGTGGTACGGATTATTATGACTAAAATTTATTGGGTGTACAAATTAATTTGGTCCGTTTTTTGTTGTTATAAATATATTTATTTTTAAATCAAAATGAATGAATAGATTAATCAAAGTATTATCTATCGTTGATTACTACTTTTTCCCATCTCTCAGGCAATTTTCGAATTCCATCTCGAAAATCTTTTGAGGCAATCCAACTTCTGATCCAATTTTCTAATTCTGCGAAAGAAGTGAACCGGTGACCTGCCAAGTCGTGCTGCATCCACCGGAATAACCAGTAATCTGTAGGAGCAAGGTCCGGAGAATACGGCGAGTGTGGTAAAATAACCCACTTGAGTGTTTCTAAATATTTTGTGACGACGTTTGTGACATGAGGTCGAGCGTTATCGTGCAAAAGAATAACTTTATCATGTCTCTGTTCATATTCCGGCCGTTTTTCTCGTAATGCATGGCTCAAACGAGTCAATTGTAGTATATACCGATCGCCCGTAACAGATTCCCCAGTTTGTAGCAACTCGTAGTACACAACACCTTCTTTGGTTGTCCGGGTCGAGGCTTATCTTCAACGCTGAAATCACCATCCTTAAAACGTCGGATCCATTCCCTACATGACTTATCAGTTGGAGCATTATCACCATAAACTTCCACAAGCATTCGATGCGCTTCCGCTGCACTTTTCTTCTAATTAAAGCAAAAAATTAAAACCTCTCGCACATGCTGCTTAGTTAACACAAAATTTGACATATTCAAAAAAATTTAAAACGCGTTCTTTTATGAAATTCGAAGTGATAGAAACTGAATGTTATTGACAGATGTCTAACCTCTCTAAAACCACCGATTAACTGTCACAATTAAACATTCATAACAGCCAGATACATCTTTTTAAAACGGACCGAATTCATTTGTACACCCAATATTTCCAGGTGGGTGTAAGCATGCTGCTGCACTATTGCTATGTTTGCACAGAAGATCTGAGGAGCCTCCGATTACGTCCGTCACATGTTATTAGAAGAAGTCTAAATTATCTACATGTGAATCTGGAAAATCTTTTATAAAAGCCAAAGAAATGGGTCATGTTTCAGTCACTAACAGTCTCTCTCAAGTTAGTAGTTTCTTTTTGTATTTTTTTATTTAAAGAAATTATTGAATGTATGTTATATATAACTAATAACTGCTTATTTTTAGGTGGATATTTTAAATGAATTTCTAGATTCTGTAAAAAAAAGATTGTTGAACGAGTATTTTTCGCTACTTTGAAGAAAACCAACAAACTATAAGCATTCATAAACTGTGTTCAAGCTTGATTGGAAAGTTGGACTCTCCACAGTAATTTCTTGAAATATTATCAAAGCAAATGACCACTAATAATATTAATATGATTTTTTCCACAACCAAAGATTAAAGCGATTCACCATTGTGGTTTGAGTTGAGGTAAGTAGTACGACCTCTAGCTTAGTTTTGTTTATTGCATTTATCATCAAAACATGAAACTCCTGAAATATTTGCAGAAACATGTAAAAAAATTAATTAAATTTGGATAAACAAACTCACTATCATACCCACATATATAGCATAAACTTGATTGGCATATTTACTGTAAACAACAGATTTTAATATTTTCCATTTTTACAGATACGGAAGAATTACTGGCTCAACTGTTCATGAAGCCGCTCACTGTAAAACTAAAATTGGTTCCCTTCTTAACAAAATTATGGGAGAACATTCAAAATTTACTTCCATTGCGATGGATAGAGGGAAAAACTAGAAAAAGAGATTCTCAAAGTAGTGAGCAAAAAAGAAAAGGTAACTTCCATTAGTTTTTCTGTTCTTTAAATATTTTGAATAAAAGAATTTGTAATGTTTGGTTCAAGGATTTTGTAGTAATTAATATTATTGTCTCTATTTCAGATTAAAATTAAAGAAGCTGGACTTCTTAATGCCGAGTATCCTATTTTTGGTGTAACACCTGATGGGCTTACTGAAAATTACACAGCAGAGGTGAAATGTCCTTCAACAGAAGCTGCCATACTTTTTTATGTGAAAGACAATAAAATAACACCTAAATGTTAGACGCAAGTACAACTTCTACAACTACTGCAAGTGAAATTCTGGATAGATGCTGTATTTCCAAAATTAAAAGATATATATAATATTTAAGCATATTTTTTTCTAAGACCTGTTTGTAAATTTATAAAATAAAATTCTAAGCTTTGTAAATATTATTTTTTATTCAATTTTAATTAAAGGTGATTGTAAATGGACAAGCACACAACAAATGATTATGCTATAGTCTAAAGGGGAATAATAAAATGGTCAACACGGGCATGTGGCTTTAGATAAGTCAATTCGCGAACTTCTAATCACTCTTTCAATATGAATTCGAAGGCTTGCAATTTTGTTTGACCTTAGTACTTCATCTTTTGAACTTTTCTTAGTGTTGCTAACACTAGGTGGTCTGGTCTAATCAACTGATATTGTTTTTTTACCAACACTCCTTCTATGTGCTTGAAGCCTCTGTCTGCCATGAAACAAGCTCCAGGTGGTCAAAATGTCTATATATCCAGATTCTTCAAAAATTTAAAATCAGAAGTTCGGCCACCAAAACCATCTGAGACAAAGTTTATAACCCCGTCTGGTGCTGAAGATATCAAATACTTTAGAGTGTGCATTTCTTGTAAGAGGAATAGGTCAGAGATTGGTGTACTGCATAACTAGGAACTTCTATTTCTATTTCAAGGCAATCGATTATACAGTACGTTTTAGAATAAGAATTTCTGAAGCTGATCGGCAAGTTGGCAAGAACTGACTCTCTTGATGGCTTTATAATGAACTTTTTTAATACTTCAGCTATTTTCCAACAAATTCCTGAAAATATTTTGCTTGCTGTAGTTTTATATATATCAAAATATTCTGCCAAAATGGTAAATGATTCATTCAGTAGTAGCTTTTTAAGTAAGCAGTATTTAAGTATATTTGTATAAGTTCTACAAGAATATTGCTGGAAAGTGGAACTCCTATCTACAACTGAGGCTGTGCTATTATCCGACCCATTGCTATGTCACATAACTGTCTTTGTTTTAGCTGTTTACATCCACTTAAAACAGATTCTGAACTACTATCAGTATTTTCAGGTTTAAATAAACTCCTGGTACTGTCACTATCACTAGAGTCATCGCAATAAATAATTTTATACACATTTTGTTTTATTGGTGATGTTTTGTAATATTGACTCGCTTAGGTGATAAAGCTAGTCTTTTGGGGTATTTTCATTTCTACTTGAACTTGTTTCGATCATTTATAAGGTCTAGGTATAGACATCTGTACACCTTTATCATTGAAAGAAAGAAGAAAGAAAGAAAATTGCGTTTATTGGCACATAAAATCAATAAATACACATTATATACAACATTAAAAATAAAAACAATATTGTGCCAAAAGGGCCTCAGCTCAGCATAATGTCAGGTGGATTGGATATTTTAATATTTTGAGAACCATGTGTTTCTGTGATTAATGAATACTCTAAAGATGGATCTGAAACATGAAAAACATAATAATATAGTTCTTCATTAGAAAGCATTACCCTTATATTAAGAAAGTTTGAATGTTTCTTTGTCTCTAGTATAAGAATAAATCTGAAAGAATAAATCCAAATTATACCCGGTGTATTTTAAATGCTTTTAAAAATTTCACGTCTTTTCCTTTTCATTATTACTGATCTAGGTTTCAGTGACATCATTCTATTTTGGCATTCAAAAATACCACACCTTTTTTCAGGAAAAGTTTACCTCTACACATTTTAAACTTTATCCAATTTTCGACGTCGTTCTCCAACTGTAAAATTAAAATGATGTCAGACAAGTTTTGTAAGTATTAGGTACGTAACTAACGTGTTTTTGCATACAAGCAGATTAACTACAAAATATAACAAGTATATTCGCTGACTTACGTCAAAGTGATCTTCACAGCATCGAATAATGGTCTTTGGAGAATAATTGTCATTTCTCTTCGCAGCTTGAAACCACTGTTTTCTCAGTTTTGGGTCACCTTTTGACCCAAAATCCAGTCACAAACAATTTATTTGGAAACTTTGTTGAAGTAGATGGACACATTGGCACAAAACATGAGTCAACACGCCTTTTTTTATCGGAATATTAATAGTATTGTTATGATGTTGATGGATAGTCTATTTTAAATTTTCACAAAAAAATCTCCAAAGTCGAAAATATATGCATAAGTATGAAAGTCAGCAACGAACAAGTACGACCAGTGACAGACAGGAATGACGTTATCGGAACTATAGGTCCGTTTTCACGCGAAAATTTAAACTGTCAATTTAAAACCGAATTTTTTCCGATAAAGTACAAAGATTTAATTCTTAATATATTTGTGGTCTGTTCTACATGTACACAAACAAAAATAAAAATATTGCATCTTCCCGATTCGAATAAACCAAATGGTGTGGTGATCGCTATCTTTGGTATATGGGGTTAATAAATTGGTACCTGTTTGTACGCTTTAATCATATAAATTTTAGAAAATATAGTGCTGCCGGAGAGCTAATGCGAGAAGTCCTGAATGTGTCTCATCGGGTATCTGTCAGGAATTGTGCATGCATTGAGTGCACGGTAGTCACCGCATGGCCTCCATCCATCATCCTTCTCCTTTACTAAATGCAGAGCTGAAGACCATGGACTGTCTGAGCGCCTGGCCGTGCCGTTGGTCAGCATGTCCTCAAACACCTTTTTTTTGTTATTACAATAAAAAATCAATGCAAAATACAATATATTTATTAATACAATTATCTAATTTACTCAATTCTTATAAACAATACTATGATCCTAAACTCCAAAAAATTTCCGGTTTCCTTCAACAGCCTCGAAATCCGTAGCCACCCAATCATTTCCAACCATTTTCGCCCAACGTGTTGTTCCTGCCTTCAATATCTTTATAGACTCAATATCCTCCAGAACTTGATCCTTAGTCTTCTTCAAAGCATATTGCAACTGGATGGGATCGTTTGAGAAACTGTGAGAAGCCTTCCTTATTCGAAGATAATTAAGGAATTCTTGGGTGAATCCTCTTTTCCTCATTCCTGAGATGGATGGACGACAAGTGTCGACGGGCTCAATATTTCCTAAACCTTTTTTCAAAAGAGCCTGTGCCATCTTTGACACATATTTAAAATGAATAGGTGTAAACACTATTGGTTCGCATTCTCCCCTCTTTAAGAAAACAGAGTTAACATTTTTTGCTTTGGAACCATTTCCCAGTATGAGTAGTGATTTGTTCGCAAATATCCAAATCATCTAAATATGTTCCAAAGATTGCGTGAAAAACCACTTGAGCTGTTTCAGCTTATCACCTCCACCCTTTATTTTGAACTGCAATCCACCCTCCGCAAACTCCGAAAATCTCTTTATCATATCGCTACCAGAAAAGCTACAAGAAAATGGGCTTCTCTTCATCACTTTCCACATAGCATAATATACTATAAGAGGGAAATAAATTTTTTGTGTGGATCGGGCAGTCGTCATAATCAATATGTCCCCTAATTCCTTTAGGATTCCTGAAACACTACCTGGACTTCTAGCTTCCTTCAGGCAATTAATGATTTCTGTAGCCATAGGAAGCATTTGCAAACTGTTCATTAAAGCTGAGGATAATTTATTATAATATTTATCCTCCATAACTAACATTAATGCTTGACTAAGAGGACCTAAACTCCGGATTACCCCTGTTCTTCTTTCTGGAGCGAAGGTAATGTAATAGAGGCACATGATGATTGTTTAAGCCGTATTGCGTAATATTTTGGGTCATTTCACGACTTTTATCTATTCTCCCTACAGTTTTACCACTGGCATCTCTCTTCACCCCCCTCTTTCCAACATTTTCCCTAACTTTAAATCTTTTTGACTACCTTTAAACGGTCTGGATCTAGCCGCCTAGGTCCAGTCGATACCGGCGGTCCAAGGGCAGTATCAATATAATGCACGGTGTTGTGTTTAGGTTCACGCACAATACCTGCAAGTCGGATCACCTATGGGAACTTACGGAGCAACTAGTGAAACTCTGACTCGCCAGTGACAGTCTTGACAGACGCCATATCATCCGGTATCCTCTGGCACGATGCAGGTATGGAGAGAGATGTGGTATCATCCAGCAGTCTATGGTTGCGGCAATCTATAGTCAGATTATAAAACTTAAAGAAATCAATTCCTATAATCGGTTTCGATATGTCTGCAATGGTAAATTGCAATGGAAATACTTGGCGTAGTCCTAAATCTAAATATAACTGTATCGGGCCATAGGTATTGATAGCTGTACCATTCGCAGCAGTTAGGCCGTATTTTGTGCTCGTGCAGGGCGTTTTAATTGCTGTACGTGGAACAACACATAAATCAGCCTCAGTGTCTATCAAAAACATCATTTTAGAATGTCGGTTTATTACAAAAATACGGCCTGGATGGATTTCGCAGTCCTAGGCCGCTACTTTCGACTGCCCATGGAGTTTTCCGACGACTACTGACAGGGCTGCCGGCATTTCTTTGCCTGTGAACCGTAAACATAATGATACCAGCAATGAGGGTGGTTTTCGGGCGACTGACATGGCCTAGATCGCTGGTTGGAGCGTTCGTGACGCTGAACTTGCATTGCACTCACTTGCTGACCGAGTAAAGCTACTTGCCTGGTTAACTCACTGATTTGCGTTACCATACCATCCATGAGGGTAGACGTCACTGAAGCCGCCGCACTCGCTACCTGCTGGACACCGGTCGGCGCGATTTCGTCGACCTTGTCCGCCAAATCCACCATTTTGTCTATAGGCAAATCCACTTGGGAAGCCACGATAGTCTGCACGTTGTTCGGTAACCGGCTAGACCACAGCGTTTTCAAAAAAATCTTCAGGTACCGCTGGTCCTGCCAAATGCTGGAGGTGCCTAAAAAACTAGGACGGCTTCCGATCGCCCAACTCTTCGTGCATTAGCAATTGTTTCACTTTTCGTTCTTGCGAGGCCGACAATCGCTTGATCAATTCCGCCTTGAGCTTATCGTACTTATTTGCCGATGGAGGGTTGGTGATAAGGTCCTTGACCTCTGCCACAAAGCGATGATCCAACACACCGATCACATGGTAGAAATTAATCGCGTCGGCGGTTATGTTAGCGAGCGCGAACTGACCCTCCATTTGAGCAAACCACAAACCGGGTTCTTGGGGCCAAAAAAGGGGTGCGCGTACTCCTACACGCAGTTTCAGGGCCATACCCATCGCTTTTCGGTTTGGCCATCTTGATCACGTCGGGGTCACCAAATTGTGGATTGCTCGGAGGGTGTGTAGAAATGACAGGCGTTTTTACGAGTCAAGTTTTAATAGGGCAGTAAAATTTACAATCCGCAATGTAACAAACACCCGTAAAAAAAGAATACAAAGAATTGAAAGGAACACAGACTAGGTACTCTAGATCGCAACACGTAATGGCGGATTTCGGAAGGTATTTGCGCGTGCGTTCACCGTCAGAGTAGGGTCACGACTGGCGCCAGGGGTGGTCGACTCTAATGGCAATTTTACATTAAGTCAGTAACTGACGTCAGTCCACTGCCGAGTCAGTGCTGACCTGCCACTGCCATCGTATAAATTGATTTTAAGTCAGTACAGTACTGTCGCGTCAGTACTGACTTCAATATTCCCGCTTCATATTTTTGGCGTCAGCCCGCTCCCCCGCCACCCGCGCCAGCGCAACTGTCGCCGTGTAAATGCCGAAGTGAGTCGCTGCCGCTGTATTGTACGGGGACTACGCTGCGTCACACCGCATCACAAAATAACGCGAAAACTGAGCGAGACGGAAAACTTAAAGCTTATTCAACTATACCGCAATAATGAATGCTTGAGGGATAATAAATCAGGAAATTATAGAACTAAAGAAATGCGTGCAACAGCATTACAGAATATTGCATGAGAAATGATGTTCAGGACTACAATAGGCCAGTGCAACGATAACTTGGGTGTCCGAAACTGTCCACGGTTCGTGGAGCCCTACCGTTGCTTTCAACAACAATAAACAAAAGGCTCTTCGGCCTACAAACCATATATATAAATAACAGTTCTAACCACTTACCTTCTGTGCTGGGTTCGCCAAGCTTCGACCTTCCTAGGTCACGCCCAAATGTGGTATGTATGTAATATGAGGTAAGTAATTGAAAAGTGTGATGTAAGTCACGTGTTCTAGAACGTTCACAAGGCGTCGATCTCCAGATGGCGCGGTCCAGTCAGCATCACAGCCCAAACTCACACCGGATTGAAGCTATTTATCACTACTTATTTCCAACAAATGCGCGTGCCACGAGGTGGCAACAACCCGGCGATAAATCCAAAAATATCCCAGGGTTTTCGTCAATCCGGGATTACAACTTCAAACAATAGTTAACCGCGACCCAATTATCGGTTGCAAACGGCGATTCCAAATGATATTTTACCAATTACAATGAACTCAACAGGTCCCAAGCGGACATTTTTCCAACAACCGGGAACAAGTCTATCTGTCAAGTCAGAGAAATGTCAAGATCAAATTTCTTTATGTCAAAAGGGTGCGTTCGGAAACGTTTGGAACTAAACAAATGAATTTAGAAGGGTTTGGCCTTACCGAAGTAAAAAAAAATTAAAAACTTGAGGGCAACTTACTACTTGGCACTGGATAAAATAAAAAAGTCCTCAAAATCAGGCGCTGGTGGAAATATCTATACTCCAAAGGTGAAATAGTTCGAAGAAATGGACGCTTTTATAAGAAATGTATCTATACAAAGGAATACAACAGAAAGTACCCACAATATTTATTTATTTTTAGTATTAAAATAAAACAAATATAATTTAAGAAATTCTGTTAAATTGCCACGGTACACTTCCATTCCTCATAAAGTAATTTTTCAATAAATCTCTTCTCTCTTACGCATTTACGCAATGGTTACCTCTAAGTTGATCAGTTATACTTATTAATGGAGTTATTTCCGATCTCCAAGTACCTGGTATTAATTGTCCTTCAGAGTCTTCTCTGTCTGCACAAGAAGGTGTTATGTAGGAGACAGTTTTTTTTCGCAACCAATTATGAAGGGCACACGATGCACAGACGATTGCATTAATTGTGTTCAAACTGGTGGGAATTGCTTTTTCGAACACACGTAATCTAGAAACTAGAATTTCAAAAGCATTTTCCACTATACGCCTCGCACGAGATAGTCTGTAACTGAAGATTTTTTCATTAGTAAACAGTTGCGAACCTGGATACGGTTTGAGTAAATAAGTCTTTAATGGAAAAGCTGCATCGCTAACAATGATTCCATCCACTGGTAGTAATCCATCTTCTAAACGGCGATAAATCGACGAAATTTTAAAGACTCTCCCATCAGAAGCGCTGCATTCGCACCAACAGCGATGTATGAAAAACAATAGTTATGGTCTGCAGTAACCATCCAAACAATACTATTGGTTTTTTAATAGTTGTAAAATTCACTTCCACTACTTGGTGGCGCTTTGATAGTGACATGGTTTCCATCAATTGCTCCGTAACACGAGGGTAAATTCCATCTGGTGTTAAATTCGTCTTCGATAATTTTCCATTCATCCTCTCTATCTGGAATCTGCAAAGGAAAAATAATAAAAATGTATTGAACAAACAATAAACAATCAAATATATTATTATTATTAGTATAGACGTGTGTGTAAGTAGGTATGTATGTATGTAAGTAGGATTTTCATTTATTCAGTTCAGTTAACAATTACATTGTGTTGAACAGTACATATTAATAATTAAATAAAATTAACACATGCAGGAACTAAAATTCAGAAGCGTAATTAAAATTAATGTGTAAAGTAAAGTTAAACAGAGGTATTAAACTAATTTAAAATATGTAAAAAAATAAATATAATGTCAAATCAATCGTAATTATAATGTGAAATTCAATGTCAAAATATTAAAAGTACAATAAAAATTAAAAACAATGATCGCTGCTATTATTGTGTCTATTTATTATTTGATATAAACTCCGATACCGACTATAAACATTTTTCCAACAAGAAGGCTTTTAATGTGGTTTTAAAAGAGTGAGAGCTATAAATTAATAATTTTAAATCAGTAGGTAACCTATTAAATAACTCCATTGCTTGGTATCTGGAACAATGCTTAGCTATGTTAAGATTTGTTAACATTTTGTGTTTAAAGTCCTTCCTTCTTGTGCTTTCTCTTACCCTACGTTCCTCTTATAATTCAT
The DNA here is from genome assembly GCA_943138885.2 of Tholera decimalis. Classification (NCBI taxonomy): domain Eukaryota; kingdom Metazoa; phylum Arthropoda; class Insecta; order Lepidoptera; family Noctuidae; genus Tholera; species Tholera decimalis. Next base: position 15,455,201 of record OW964551.2, read on the forward strand.
ATTCATGAATATACTTAGCAAAGTGGTTAAGGATTACTAATATATATAAACTCGGTACTGTTAAAATGTTTAATTCTTTAAAGTACTCTCTACATGAGTCTCTTTGTGAAATCCTTACTATTGTCCTTATGGCACGTTTTTGTAAAATAAACGCTTTCTGACAATTATAACTATAACTATTACCCCAAAGCATTATGCTGTATCTTAATCTGGATTCTACCAGCGCGTAGTATATAGTCTTTAGTTGTTTTAGATCCAACATATCTCTGAGGCTCCTGAGTGCATAGCATGCTGATGAAATTGAAGAGTCAATAGCAGCTAGCTCCTGTTTCCAATTTAGATATACATCTATGTTTACGCCTAAAAATTTGACTTTGTCTACTAACTGAATTTTGTCTCCTTTGATTTGTACCTCTAAATTGTCACTATGGGGAGTTGTAGTCTTAAATAACATAATGTTTGTCTTACTTGTGTTTAGCTTAGTTTAAAAGGTTATTGGCCGTAAACCAATCGCATAGATATTTTAGGCTTTCATTTACAATTCCCGTCAACTCTTTTAAGTCATTCTCCCCAATTATTATGTTTATATCATCTGCAAAAACAACAAGGTTTACGTCTGACTGTACGCAATGCATACAGTTGAGCAAGTCGTTTATAAAAATAATAAATAATATTGGTCCTAAAATTGAGCCTTGGGGGACACCACGTTTTATATTTTTTATTTTAGAAGTGTAAATGACCTCATGATTATTTTCATCGATGCTTTTTATTTCGACAAACATACGCCTATTTTGTAAGTATGATCTTAAAAGTTGCAATGACTTGCCTCTGATACCGTAATATTCAAGTTTAGTTAGTAGTAATTCGTAATCAGTCGTATCAAAAGCGGAACTAAGGTCGATGAATAGCCCTACCACTTTCATTTTGTCATTTAATTTATTAATTATGTCATTTATAAGAGTGTTTATTGCATCTGAGCAACCGACGCCTCTGTGATACCCAAATTGTCTTAAATTAATTATTTTATTTTCGTTTAAATGTACCATTAACCTATTTTTGATGATTTTTTCAAATACTTTTGATAAGGTTGGCAAAAGAGATATTGGTTGGTAATTTTTCGGATCAGTCTTCATACCTTTTTTGAATATTGGAACTACTTTAGCCAATTTCAATTGGTCTGGAAATACCGACTCATCAAAACATTTGTTAAAAAATTCTGAAAGAGGGAATGCCAAAGTGTCTATATTCTCCTTTAAGATTGATATCGGTAAGTCATCAAAACCACAAGATTTTTTATTGGCCATTGTACTGATAATCTTCTTGATTTCGGAAGGTGTGAAAGTTAAATCACTTTCGACTCTCTTTGTACTTTCCAATAGAAAAGTCCTTGCTCTCTCCTTTTCATTGCTAGCGAGCGACGATTTAAACACAAAACTGTCAATGAAATGGTTTGCGACCTTCTGGGGGTCGGTTATCACATTACCGTTCACTTTTAGGATTAAATTCGTACATTGCCTAGTTGTTGTTTTCTTTTTACATTCATTAACAAGTTTCCACGTCTGTTTTGTAATATTTGTGGCGGTATTTAAATGATTTATTATGGCCTTCCTTTTGGTTTGCTGAAGAACTCTTCTGTAAATTCGAATATAGTTGTTTTTATACTTTTTAAGGCTAGAATTATATACTGTACCTGAGCATAGTACCCTTTTCATTTTACTTGAAACTTTAACCCCTTTTGTAATCCACTGTATTGATATGTTTTTATATGGCTTTATTCTAATAGATTTCTTTGGGTAACAATCGTGGAATGCTTTACCAAGACAACTTATAAAACTGTTTATTCCCATATTAATCCAATTTTTATTTCTAATTATTTTCTTAAATGCAATACTATTTTTATAATTAAATATCCTTTTTTTTATTATTACACTATTTACAGAGTTTTTATTTTTAATGATTTTTTCAAGAACTACATTGCAGAAAAGTCCGCCATGGTCAACTGCCAAGCCATTTTGATCAACAATACACTGATCTATGTCATCATCACCGATATTTGTTATGATGTTATCTAAACACGAATATGCATTATTCCGTATAAAAGTAGGAGTATTTATTAGGTACCGGAAATTGTAACATGTCAATAAGCTAAGAAGTTCAGTATGTTTCTATCAACCTGTACGTCAATATTAAAGTCACCACATATAATGCACTTCTTGCTAATAAAATGTTCTAACAATTTTTCTAAACTCAACATAAAACTTTCTAGATTTTTTTCATAAGGGCTTCTGTAGCAGCAACAAAGATTTAACCCTGTTTCGAGATCTTTCACTCCACATATTTCAAAACTATCTGTTTTATACTTTTTTTTAAACAATGTCAATATTTAACTATCTTTATCTGTATGTGCTAAAATTAGGCTACCTCCCCTTTTTTTGTTTGTCCTTGTGTTGAACGAAACTAAATTATAATTCGAAAAGTTAAATACAAGAGCAGATTGTAGATTTAAGAAATGTTCTGTAATACACAGGTAGTCCAACTGTCTGCCAGTTGTTGCTACGTACAATTCGAGCTCAGTTTTTTTATTACTTATCCCACATATATTTTGATGAAATATTCTTAACCCTAGAAGCCTAATCTACGCCTGCGAGGCGTACACGCATTCGAATATCGTTTGTCTCTTTCTAACGGTTGAAGCTAGCGCGTCATGCTCTTCTGTTACCTCAGTGGCCAACGGGAGCTAAAGGACGGTGCCCGTATCGTTAAGGTAAGTCCCGCCATTTTTGATTTATCGAAGTGTTGCACGCCTGGGAGACGTATGTTTAGGCTTTGTGTAACTTTTAACTAAGATTGAGTGATTTTACTTTTGTTTGTTTTTCGTATATTTTATATCTTTTTTCAGCGTTGTTTCAGGTATAAATATGTCACAGTCTAATATATTGGACGAAGACGGTATTTTTGCAATTTTGAACGAGGAAGACAATCCTTCTCAGGAAGATTCAGATTCAGAAGTTGAGGACGACCAGATTATCGACGACGTTCAAAGTGAGTACGAAAATAATGCAGTGTCAGAGTCCGTTTCATCTTTACAAGAATCTGGACCCTCTGAAGAAACCGACCCAACCCTTGTTGCAGAAGCTGGTCCATCAATGTCGTCAGCCGCAAGACTAATAGATGGCCGATGACTGTATTTTATGGTATCCTAAATATGACTTTTGTTAATTCTGCTATAATATATGGCCGCAACATGATCAAGAATAATAAAAAACCATTGAACAGAAGACAATTCATGAAGCAACTCAGCACAGATTTGGTCACGCCTTGGATGGAGAAGAGACTTGAAGCTCCGACATTGAAGAGATCTTTACGTGAAAATATAAGCCAAATTCTTGATAAACCTAAAGATTCAAATAATGAAAATCAAGAAGAAGAACCTTACCCAAAGAAACGTAAATACTGCTCCTTTTGCTCTTATAAAAAAAAGAGAATGTCAAAATTAGTGTGTAGTAAATGTAAAAAATCTGTGTGTGGCGAGCACAAGGTTGATATATGTGTAGACTGCTCCTAAAGTTAAGCTAGTCTTTTAAAGTTTGATTAGTTGTAATGTTTGTTCTAAGAGTAAATAATAAGCGTAAAAAAAAACTGATATTCTAAAAAAATAATATAAGTTTTAGTTGATTTTGAAGAAGTTAATTTTTTTTGTTCCAATTTATGCATATTGTTTTCTTGTTGTAATAAATAACTGTGATTATAGTTATAATTAATAACAGTGTTGTTTTATTTTTAGTTTAAATTCCAAATTCAAATTTCTGCTTGATAATAAAAATAATAATTAAATAATATACCTAAAATAGGGGCTTTTATATGTGTACGCCTCTGAGACGTATATTAAGGCTTTGTGTACGTCCGAAATAGATTAGGCTTCTAGGGTTAAACTGCTAGTTTTCTGTATCAAGGTACTTTTGCAGGCTATATTTGATCTATTATTCACGAAAAAGATCAGTGTCGTTTATAACTGTGCTATAATTACGTACAGATACAACTCTAGATGAAGATTGGTCTGTGTTGAGGAATGAAACCTAGTTGTCATATATATTTAAAATAAAAGGAATAAAAATGAGTGACGTATGTCTTCAAAAAAAACGTCTCTGTTAAGGATATCGAATTGTTCTCTTACCAAGATGTTGTAAGTGTGGGATCCTTTATGCAAATAAGTTACTTCATTCTATAGTTTCACTGCGTTTTATTTCATTCCAAAACCCTTTACAAAATTCTAAATTGATCTAATTAATACATGTTTGATAAAACTTGGTAAACTGCTCTAAAAATCTAAACCATATGATCGACCATATTCAACTGACTTCGACAACGACTATTTCTCCAACTGAATATTTTCTACTTGACTTTTCTTTTCATGTATCTTGTCACATTTAAAAAACCTTCCTAACAACATTTTGGTTTTAAATGCCATAGACTTAAAAACCTGCCAGTTAACCATAGACATAAAATTCCATAAAACCAATATTACAACATCCCCTCTGAATTTTATGTTTATTGCAATTAGAATAACATCTCCTATCTAACTCCTATCAACTCATTTTAAAAACCCAACTCAATTAAACCACTACTTCACGTTTCCAGCTATGCAAAGGAGCCCCAATAACACAAAACCTATAACATTCTACACCAACATCCCCTCTGAATTTTATACTCTGACCATCACTAAAGACACTTCACTTATAAAACTCCTAACTTATCTACTTCGACTCTATATAAAATTATTCAACGCTATCTTCAACACCAACTCCTCGAACTTCAACATCTTCACCACTAACTTCAACTTCAATCCTGCCTTCAGAAACCTCAGCATCTTCATCACTAACTTCAGCATTTTCTTCACTGCGAAAATCATCACCAACAACTCCTTTGCATCGCTTTCTTTCAGCTACTATATCATCTCTGACTTCCCCTCTGAAAATATTATTTTCTTTTGTTTCCAAGCGACATATTGTCTTTCTTGACAATTTTGAATCTTCAAATCATTTTCAATTTTATTTTGAATTATAATTTCTCTTGTACTCCAAATAATTTTTAGACTATTCTTTCGACGATCTTCTTACATCTGGTTAAGTTTGCCCGGGGGCAGCCCATAACCTGTTAAATACCGCAGTGGAAGCGTCCTGGGCCATAACCTGTTGAGGATATCGAATTGTTCTCTTACCAAGATGTTGTAAGTGTGGGATCCTTTATGCAAATAAGTTACTTCATTCTATAGTTTCACTGCGTTTTATTTCATTCCAAAACCCTTTACAAAATTCTAAATTGATCTAATACATGGTTGATAAAACTTGGTAAATGCTCTAAAAAATCTGAACCATATGATCGACCATATTCAACTGACTTCGACAACGACTATTTCTCCAACTGAATATTTTCTACTTGACTTTTCTTTTCATGTATCTTGTCACATTTAAAAAACCTTCCTAACAACATTTTGGTTTTAAATGCCATAGACTTAAAAACCTGCCAGTAAACCATAGACATAAAATTCCATAAAACCAATATTACAACAGTCTCAAAAGAAAATAACATGTTTCATTAAAATTCCTATAATAAGAACCTAAATAATCTATAATAAAAACGTCCAGAGATTCGGCGACGGACCAACGTCCGTGAGCTTGCTGGACATATTTGGCGACCGTGATATTTCGTGAAATAGGTACTAATTTAATTGTAACAACCACGAGCGGCGACATCCGCACAAAATGGACGACGCTCAAAAATCTTCACAAATCACGAAATTAAATAAAGAGAGGAGCATCCTAAGGAGGCTTTTCACTATAGCGGCCAACTCCATTGAGGACATTTTTAAGGCCGGGGAAGCGAAGATGACCGAATTAAAATGTGAGTTTAATAAATTAAATGATTTAAACACACGAATTTTAAAATTAGATATAAAAATGAAAGACGAGCTATTAGATAGTGAAAGTACGGATGCCCAAATTGAAAAAGAAATTTTGTCGGCCGAAGAATACAACAACAGATTTATTGTTATAAAAACTTAATTCGAAATAATTCTGAATAAATCGGCTGAGACAAACACAAGTGGAGAAAATTGCCAAAAAAGGTACTTCAAGCTCCCGGAGATAAAGTTTCTAAAATTTGACGGGAATATCCGTAATTGGTTGTGTTTTTGGGGTCAATTTTCCAAAATAGACTTGGACCCAGAGTTAGACGACGATGATAAAATGTACTATCTAAAACAAAGTATAGAATTTGGAACAGACGTTTACTCACTTGTAATGAATTACCCTCCAGCAGGAAATGCATACAAAAAATGCATGGAGGAGCTAAAGCAAAGATATGCGCGAGAAGAATTATTAATAGAAGTATACGTTCGAGAGCTGCTCGCATCAATTTTAAAAAGTAAGTCAAACCTTGTGGAACTATATGACAAGCTGAATGCAAATTTAAGAGCCTTAGAAAGTCTCGGCATTAATAAGTACCAGGCGTTTATTCTCCCGCTTATAGAATCTGCCCTGCCGCTTGAGATTTTAAAGATTTGGGAGCGACAGAAGGGACTTATACAGACAAAGAACCCAGAGGAGGTCCTTGTTAGCTTGATGGGTTTTTTAAAAGCGGAAGTTGAAAGCATTCAGAGAGTTGAAATAACTAGAAATCTAGCACAAACTGGTCTGAATGGCCAAGAAGCCACCGCTAGCTGTCTTATCGCACATGATAATAATAATTCAAAAAAGAATGTGCAACTCAAGAACTGCCTATGGTGTGATAAAAATAATCACTCAAGCTCAGATTGTTATAAGATGCACAATCTCACCGTAGAGCAGAGACTAGAATTTGTAAGGAAGAAGAGGGCATGCCCCATTTGTTTGAAGCTAGGACATCATCCAAAAGCATGCAAAGCATTTGTTAAATGTTTGATATGCCAGAAGAGGCACTCTACAGCACTCTGCACTGAGAAGAAAGAGATGAAATGTTCAGAGAAACCTAACACCACTACAGCAAATCTGTCTACGCAGAACTTTAATAACACTGAAACCTTACTTCAAACATTGATAATTAACGTGCGCAATGGAGTACGGGTTCTACCTGTTCGTGCTTTATTTGACAGTGGTTCTCAAAGGAGCTATATTCGAGGGAATATTGTAAAAGAACTGAACCTAATTCCTACACGGCAGGAAAAATTAAATCATTGCTTATTTGGTAACATACAAACTAAAATAGAATCTCACAATGTTTATAATATAATGTTAGAAAATCGTAATTCTAATTTTACAATGAATATTGAGGCCCTCAGCCTAATTAAATTTAACCAATGAGACATGTAAAATTTTAGAAAGACATCAGATCTCCTTAACTGATATAGAATCTGAAATATCAGAAATTGGAATTTTAATAGGAGCTGATTTTGCAGGGTTTATGTTGACAGGTAGTGTCATTGTAATGGAAAATGGTTTGGTGGCAATTAAAACTAAATTAGGCTGGACAATTCAGGGCAGGCAAATTAGTACTTCGCCTGATAATACTGCTTTTGCTATGTTTTGTGGGTCTACTAACAATAATTTGACAGATTTTTGGACTCTTGAAACTCTTGGCATTCATGATCCAGCAGAGATGAAGTCTAGAGCACAAGGTGAGGCCGAGGCAGTGAGCTGCTTCAAGGAGACGTTAACGAAACTACCGGATGGCAGATATGAAGTCGAGCTTCCATTCAAGGTGGGTTTTGATGATTTATTACCTAATTATAATATCGCAAAGAAAAGATTAGATATAAACACTAAAAGGCTGATTTCAAGTGGTAAGTACAAAGACTATGTTGCAAGTTTACAGGAGTGGCTAAAGTTAGGTATTATTGAAACTTCTGATATACAACATGGTCATAATTCTAGTCATTATTTGCCACATAAAGCTGTATTTAAAGAATCTAGCCTGATAAGTAAAATCAGGCCTGTATTTGATGCCTCTTGCCCAGACAAAAATGGGCTGGACCTAAATATATCCATGGAGGAAGGTATTAATTATTTTGAACATATACCTAAACTAATAATAGGTTTTCGAAAAGGTCCAAGGAAAAAGTATAGAAGGTAAAGTACCACAAACCCTAATACTTTAACGCATGTTCCCAGTGAGCCTGAAAAGATCACACAACATGGCAGGAGAGTGGTGATACCCAGTACATATAAATTATGAATATTGACGGTTTATTTTATTCTTATAGTCTACTTATTTCAATTTAATTCTAATTTTATTAAATAGTGGATTGCCACCTATTTTTTCTAACACATTGTGTGTAATTTATACTCACAATTTATTTTAATTTACAGTTTTTTATCCTCTCTATGTGTTAGGAGGGACACACTATTGTTATTATTTAGCATGTAAGATTATTGTTTAAAACTTGTAATAGTACAGAAGAGATACTGACTAATGTCTAATGTAATTTAGTTTCTTTTTAAATATGTTTTGTTATTGTTGATTACCAACTTTTCAAAAGAATTATTGTGTTAATTTGTTTGACGAGTGTTAAGTTAATATTTGATTTTAAATATTTGGAACCTATATACATGACTATGTAATAACGTTTCATTCTACTAAGTACCTATATTATTTTCCTTTCTGTGTCCGGAGGATGTTGAGGAATGAAACCTAGTTGTCATATATATTTAAAATAAAAGGAATAAAAATGAGTGACGTATGTCTTCAAAAAAAAGTCTCAAAAGGAAATAACATGTTTCATTAAAATTCCTATAATAAGAACCTAAATAATCTATAATAAAAACGTCCAGAGATTCGGCGACGGACCAACGTCCGTGAGCTTGCTGGACAGTCTGTGCTCATTTTGTTGAAGTAATATGGAATAGTACCAGGTTTTAACCAACCAGGATTGTGGGTATATAAGGTTTGTATGTATGTAATTAGCTATACATTATGGTAGTTATACTAATAATTTACGCATAGTAGGGTATTTTATATTTTTAAATTGATTTAAGTACTCGTTATTATAACTAATTACTTATTTTCAGGATAATTCGGACACTCCCAACAATATTCCTGTTTCTGGTGATGATGATGAAGATAAAAAAAGAGTTAAAAAACTCTCTGAGGAACAATGTATACGAGTACTTGCACAGGAAGAAATACAAAGAATATTATCCAAATGTAGACTGGCAGATATAGAAAAGAGAAGAAGTAACGTGAATATTTACCCAAATACACACTTTTCTTTGAGTTCTACTACTCGTACACAGCCTCAGCAGAACCGTTACACTCCTAGTCTAGCTTCTACGACGAACACCGGCAGCAGTAGTTCCTTAGGATTTTATCCCCCCGATGTAACTAAGATGACAGCCTCAAGCAACAGTTCTTTGGGATTTTATCCCACCCAGTCTACACAGATAGCTGTCCCCAGTAGCAGCTCTTTGCGATGTTACTTTTCATTGCCAACTCAAAGTCCAAGATACGTAGATCCCAGTCGGAGTGTGAAAGCGACAGTGTAACTGATGTTATTAAGTATGCTTTTTATTCAGCTTAGTACCTACTTTTGTCTAGATTATTATGATTTATATGTATTTTTTCAATAAATAGTTTTCTTACCTTAATCTGTGTTTTCAATGACTCATATATTGCCCAACAAACTTCTGATATTAAATTAGAAATAGATGGTATCGACACACGATAAAAGTGACTGAGATTATGAAACGACATTCCAGAAGCCAAAAACGTCAGCGTAATTTCGAGTTTCACTTTGGCTGGCAAGGCGTCTCTCATAACACATTTATGACGCTGAATAGAGCTTGATAGCAATATAAGCAAATCGTCAAAGTTTTTTGTCGTCATTCTCAAAGCGAGTTAGTATTCCCCAGGATTTTCCATTCTCAACTGGGTTAACAACAGAGCAGAACCTCCAGTTTTATCTCTGTCATCTATCCATTTTCTTACCCAAATTCGTTTCTGTTTAGATATCTCTTCTTCTAACATACCAGTTAGTTCTTGCATCATCACAAAGGTAAATTTTCTCAACAAATTATTAACTTTGATTTTTTGCTGTTTTCGAGAATTCATTTTTCTGCACTGACTTTACGAACGTGTGTACACCAAAAGAAATATTCTCGACTACTGACGAAACACTGCCTGCTTGTAGTCAGTTAAAGTCAGTATCCGGCGCCAGCACTGATGACAGCTACTGACCCTGTGTAAATCTGCCTTTACTCTCGAATCAGGAACATACCTACTGGAGCCAATTTTATGTTCCTCCATCCATCCTTTTACACAAGCTTGAAGCTATTGGAATTCGCGGAATACAACTAGCACTTTTTAGGGATTATCTTTCTGGTAGAACACAAAAAGTAAAACTTAAACAAATTGTTAGTGAGGACGCAGATGTATCATACGGCGTACCACAAAGAAGTGTACTGGGACCTACACTTTTCTTAATTTACATTAATGATCTCTGTGGCATGAGGATTAATAATGCCAAAGTATTCTGATACGCCGATGATACAGCTGTCGTCTTCTCAGGGAAAACATGGTAAGATGTTAAGCATAGTGCAGAAGAAGGACTAGGACAAGTTGCAACGTGGTTAAAAAAATCTGCTTACCTTGAACACAAGTAAAACCAACTATGTACATTTGTTTTAATATCTATAATCTGTTACAGCCAGACAAAGAATTTAATTAAAAAATCCACACATGCGACTTTACTACCTATGGAACTAGCTGCAATTGCAATACTATCCAGCAAGTTACTCAAGCAAAATATCTAGGAGTGATTATTGACCAGCGTCTTTCTGGGTATCCTCAACTGGAAAAGGTCATTAGTAGAGTACGTAAACTGATCTGGATATTCAAACAGTTGAGATATGTTGTACCAGGGAGAATAAATGTAAATAAAAATAAAAACAATCAAAGAAACTTATTAAATGAGATTTATGTATCCTTGGTCCAGTCTGTTTAGTTTATTGCATAACGGTATGGGGTGGAGCAACGAAATCTAGTTTTCTAGAGTTGGAGCGCACTCAAAGAGCGATACTTAAGGTGATGTACTTCAAAAAAAGAATATTCTCTACTGAAAAACTTTCTGAATTATGTAATCTGCTGTCAGTGAGAAAATTGTACATCCTTCTTATCATCCTCAAAACGCACAAAGAGACACCATATGATTCTAAAATTTTAAAGAAAAGAAAAAAACACTGCATAATAAACGTTCCCACAACTAAAACGGAATTTGCCACCAGACAATATAAAAAACGCTCAGCTTTCTTGTACAACAAAATTAATAAACTAATATACATCTATGATAAAAAACATAGAATGCAAAAAAGAATTAACATTATGGCTACACAATTTAAATTATCATGATACAGAGTTACTTTTGCAACGTGTGACCTTATAATAAAGTGATATTATTCGCTTGTACACAACATGTACACTTAAAATTTAATCTCATTCTTTCTCATACACACACACTCAGACACCACATCACACACAAACTAACACACCATCACACACACACACATACACACACGCACACAGACACACTCACGCACATATACAATTAATCGTATTTTCTTTATATATGCGTTTTGTAAATTTATAATGTAAGGGAAGAGCGGAGCCTTCAACTACAGGCATTTCTATGCTTAAATGGCGGCTCCTCGACATGAAATGTAAGCCAAAATGATACGTAATAAACTTATTTTATTTTAATTTTTATTTTATGTTGCCAGAATTATACTAAAAAGTTTTTGATGTTTTGTGGCAACATCCAAATAAAAACTGTCAAAATCTGGACAACTTAAGTGTTGCTATAATTTTAACGTTAACTTCAATCTTAGGTAAAACTCCTTGGTAAAAACGTTGGTAACAATAGTAATTATAGGGGCACCTTTCAAGTAATATTTTTTTAAACGACATAATAATTTAAACAACTCATAGCTCAATGGGAGCTATGAGTTGTTTAAATTATTATGTCATTTATGTCATAAGTATTAAAAATAAAATACATTATTTCGTATTGATTTGAAGTAAATTGTGGAAAGATTTTGAGGAAGGTTAAAAAGTGACATAGCAATACAGCATAAAAAAATTTAAATGTCTTCCTGTTTGGCTCAAAGAGAATGACTATGGTTTGGCTCGTGCTTGCTTACTTCAGTTATTTTAATTTGTCTAATTTCATTGTGTTTCGGTACTTTCTAGTTACCAATGAAAGACCACAAAAAATTTTTTGCAAAAATTAGAACCGACTTCAATATAAAAACACTACAATGGCAAAAATAACTTTAATTTCGGTAGTCGGTGTCATTTGTTTTGTATTTTCTTTTATTTTTTTTTGACACTGCCTTCCGAAATTAAAGTTATTTTTGCCTTTGTAGTGTTTTTATATGGAAGTCGGTTCTATTTTTTGCAAAAAAAAAAATTTTTCACGCTTTTTAGCGTTTCGGTTTGTAATTTATCTAGTTACAAAAGCCAAAATGTCAACTACTTATCACCTTTTACAAAATATTGCTTTTCCTGGTCCAGAGCCGTTAATTATTGAGGAGTTCATCTGGTAGATCACCATCAGCTCTACTTCACCATATGCATTGTGACGAGCTTAAAGTGCTTAACATCTATATTTAAGTAATCTAATCGCAATCCACGAACTACTTATTATTGAGTAGTTTCGGTGGCCATCTGGGGTCTTCATCATCAGTTCCACTTCCTCAAATGGTGCTTTTCAAGAGCAACTGCACAAGGTACTATAAGAAATACCCAAAACGCTATAGGTGTGCCTATAATATTTGAAGAGTTCCCTCGATTTCTCCATGATCCCATCATCAGATCTAAACATGACGACAATGGGACCAACTAGAAAGTATACCCTTTCAAACAAAAAAGAATTTTCCAAATCGGTCCAGCCATCTCCGAGTAACGAGGTAACATATAAAAAAAAAGTTCAAGACGAATTGAGAACCTCCTCCTTTTTTTGAAGTCGGTTAAAAAGGAAGTGCTTCATGTGCTTCAAGTGAGAATCCAGATATAACTCTACATCGGTTTCCTAAGCCGGGAAGTAAGAACTATCACCGGTACTTAGCTTCATATATTTGGCAAACTATAGCCCTTACATAATTATTTATCTACAATTTTAAACACTAAACTCAGATTTTTAATTTGCTACATCAAAATGACCTGCGACCGACCTTTTTCATCAGTCAGTTTAGTTTCTTTCTTACAGCTGCGAACTATGGGCGAAATTCTGTTTCCCTCATTGACAGTGGTCTTCACCTGATTTCCAAATGACGCTCTATAATGAGCATCGAAATCTGTGAAATATTCCCAAACACATCCAGTTATCAGATGAGGAATTTAATGTACCAACAGAAATATCTATGCTTTTAGGCATTATAATTGATGAGTGTTTATCGTGGCAGGCACAGATTGATGCTAATATCTCTCGTGTAAGAAAACTGATATGGATCTTTAAAACTCTACGCTATGTAATGCCTCAGAACTTGCTTAGTAAAATTTATATTGCGCTAGCACAATCTGTTACAACATACTGCATTCCGGTCTGGGGAGGAGCCGCCAAAACTAAGTTACTTGAACTCGAAAGAGCTCAGCGGTCACTTTTAAAGGTCATGTATTTTAAACTATACAGATATCCGACAAACACACTATATAGTTCGTGTGGTTTGCTAACAGTAAGGCAGCTATACCTTTTAAACATGACCTTATACCTGCATAAATCTACCCCACGTAACCTAGGAGACCAGAATAAAAGACGCAATGATATGGTGGTGCACACATCGCGTGTTCACACAGTCTTTGCAAAGCGTCAGTATATTGCTCAATCAGCCTATGTCTACAATAAATTAAATTCGAAATTAAAATTCCATCCAGAGGCTCAACATAAATGCAAAAAGATAATAAGTGATTGGCTAAAAACATTGACATACGAGGAAACTGAACAAATACTGATCAGACTTTGCTAATACATAATATACATAAACATATACATAAACATATACAGAAATTATGAATACACAAATATACAATCCCACTCAAACACATATAAACTCACGACTAATACACACACATACACACACACACAAACACACTCAAACACACACACACACACATACAGACACACGCACGCAATTGAGCTGCTATCCTAATAGTATTATTTAAGTTATATGTAAATATCATAATTTTTAATTGTTTATTAATTGCAACTGTTTTCATTTATTTTTGTCTTCTATTTTTGTTTATTAGTCTCCATTGTGAATGTAAAAGGGAAGTAGCGAGTCGGCCCCAACACAAGTATTGTTAATTAATTAATGGGGCAGCCTCATAAAACAATGATGTAAAGATTTTGGAACAATAAACAATTTATTATTTATTATTATTATTTTAGGTGCTGATATTTACTTTAATATTTTAATGAATGGTCAAGTTAAAATTCATAATGGTTTATTGTTACAGAATACTTTGTTTGGTTATACTATTGGTGGAAAGCAATTTGCAAATGACCATAAAAATAATTTAGTAACAAACTTGGCTATTTGTGATAGTAACAAATTAGAACATGTAATGGAACAGTTTTGGCTCACTGAGATGATTCCCCAGTCTAGTATAAAAGGCTGAAATGAATTTAATAAATCAGAAAAATGTTTCCAACAATCTGTTAAACTTATAAATGACAAGTTTTGTGTTGATATGCCCTTAGCTTCCAAAATGGAAGAGTTGCATCTTGGGGATTCATTCTCGGTGGCTCTTCAAAGATTTCTATCACTGGAGAAACGATTTAAACACAACCCTGTATATTTAGAAAAATATAAGAGCTTTATTGACGAGTACATAGCGTTGGGCCATGCTAAAACGGTGGATATAGGCAGCTATGATGTCCAAAATGACACTGTTTATTTTTTAGCTCACCATGCTGTTCTAAATGAGGCAAGTCTGATCACAAAACTACGTGTAGTTTTTGACGGTAGTATGAAGTCTAGAGCTGGTGTATCACTGAACGATGTTATGTTGAATGGTCTAGTTGTTCAGAGCGAACTCTTTGATATTCTCCTCCTTTGGAGAACATACTTATACACGCTCACCTGTGTCATTCAAAAGATGTTTCGCGGAATTCTCATCAACCCGAGTCAAACTTGTCTCCAAAATATTTTATGGCGTAATGATCCATGCAAACCCATCAGCTGTTTGCAACTCCAGACCGTCACATATGGTTTAAAGTCTTCTACCTTCTTGGCTACTCGTTGTCTGATAGAGTTGGCCCGTAGATATAAATCTGAATTCCCACTTGCCGCTCAAGCCATGTTATTGAACACTTATTGTGATGATGTCATTTGTGGTTCTAATAGTACTCAAGATCTTCATAAACTAAAGTATGAACTTATTGCTCTTTTGCAAAAAGGCAGCTTCACGCTTCATAAATGGTGTTCAAACTACCCCGAGGCTATTGATGATCTCCCAAATGAGCACAAATGTTTTGAAAAATTGGACATTAATAAAAACAATATTGTCAAAACATTGGGTTTAAAATGCGACATTTTTAATGATACATTTACTTTTAACTGTCCAATGATTGACAATGATGATATCAAGACGAAACGGTCTATTCTGAGTTTCATTGGCAAAATGTTTGACCCGCTAGGCCTCATAGGGCCTATTATAGTTGTGGCAAAAATATTTATGCAAAATTTATGGTCTATGAATTTAGACTGGGACAAAATATTGCCCCAAGAGCAACTCAATGTTTGGGATAAATTTATTAAAAACTTAGTTTTAATGAATACAATTACTGTTCCAAGATATGTAAGTTCATGTGATGTGGATATCATAGAGTTGGTGGGATATACTGATGCATCTATGAAAGCGTTTGGAAGCTGTCTTTACCTAAGAACTGTTAAATCTGACGGTTCAGTTGTTGTTAATTTATTGTGCTCTAAGTCCCGCGTTGCCCCATTACAGAAAAATTTAACAATTCCAAGACTGGAGTTTTGGGAAGGAGAGAAAGAGTAATTCTGGGTGAAGTCTTGATGGACCTGTTTATCAAAACTAGGAGAGAGAGGGGCATGGGATTTAGGTTTAAGAAATACCGTTTTACAGTAGGATTTTGGAGTTTGTGGAATTGGTCTGGAGGAATGGTATGGACTGGATTTAGGTTTTGATGGAAGACTAGAAATTTCAGCATATGATCTTGAGACTCGGGGGAGTACTTGACTTGCTTCCGCATACGAGATAGACTTTTCAGCCATAAGAGCTTTTATGCTCTTTTGCCGACCAAATTCTGGGCAAGCTTTGTTTGTGGCATAGTGGTTACCAGAACAAGACACACAAAAAGCAGTATCGTAAGGAACTTGACATGCATTACCTGGGTGGTCTTCACCACACTTAAAGCATCGGGGTTTTGATCGACAGACTGTTTGGGTATGACCATACCGACAACAATTAAAACACTGTACAGTTGGGTACATGTATTGTTCTACGGGAAGCGCAGAGTAAAAACAATAAACTCGTTTGGGTAAATGTTTGTCCATCAAAAGTTAAAATGACAGTTTGAGTAGGTTTCCATTCAGAAACATCTAGGGAGGTTATCTTTCTATTCATTCTTCTAGCCTTAATAACCATGCCACATCCAGCGGGAACCTTGATGTGTTCTATTATTTCATATTCTGTCCATTCAATGGGAACATTTCTGACTAGTCCTAACCGTGTAATATTAAATTGAGGGATAGATGCAATAAAATTATGTTTTAATAATATCAGACTAACCAAAAAACTGTTTGCATCCTGGTAAGACTTGAAATCTACTGATAATTTATTCCTTCCAAGACGCTTGAGGCTTCCAAGTACGACATTAAAAAAGTTATTCTGTTGTAAAAACATACCAAATTTGATGTACTCAGTACTCAGAACTATATTCAGTTCCAGTAGTCTGGCCGTCTTTAAGTGACACATGTACCACATACGGAGCGTTGTCTCTCGCTGTGTATGAACGTCTGCCAATCGTGTGTTTTACTTGTTTAGCAGGATTTATCGGAGTAGGCGGGGGAGAAGCAGCGGGTCTTTTTCTGTGGGCAGGTTCGGAATCCATTTGGTTTGGTATAACATCGTCGTCGGGGAGGGTAACCGTTAAAATAGGAGAGAGGTCAAAGGAATCTGGGGGGTCAGGTGGTTTTTTGTTATCCATGGCGGAAAACAGATAAAATTATAAGGAATATGACAAGTTTAGGTTAAAACAACACTCACTACTAAATCACAAGCTCAAAGAATAATCCCGATTGAAGTTTACACTAATAAAAGTAACTTAAAACGAAAAAATTCCAATCACAAAACAAAAGCACGCTAACAACCTTCACCGATACCAACGAAAGTCTCAAACCGGCGGTACGGTGAACGGTAAAATGTACTCTGTGTTTTACTGTCAATGTAATCTGAATGTGTCATTTATGTCAATCTTACGTTAGTTTGACGTCTACGAAAATTGCGTTATGTTGTTGCTCATAGCTCTGTGTAGTAAATTTTCGTTCTTCGCTAATTTTTATTGACTTGTGTCTGTATTACTTACAATTTTTGTTTTTTTTTTATGTCCGATATAATTATTTTGTGTAACTGCTGGTGGGTGATGAATGGATAGTTTTATAACACCGTAACGGGTAAGGCTATACTCTAGCCGCAGTTTATTTTATAGTTATTTATTATTTTATTGTATTTTATGTTATTTGATGACGATTCTTTTCACTCTGCTATTGATTCCCGCAACTCATCTGCTAATGCAAGTTTTAGCTCTCTTACTGACACTCTGGGTGATTTTGTGCGTCGGAACTTTGGGCAACATAAAGGTCATTTGTTTAAAGTCTGTCACATTAATGCACAGAGTGTGCCAAGTCATTACAGTGATCTGTTTGACGCATTTTCCGACGCCAATGTTCATGCCGTCCTGGTCTCTGAGAGTTGGCTCCGTGGTTGGCTCAAACCACATCTTCCCTCGACTACTTACCCTCTACCCGGTTTCATTCTAATCCGGAATGATAGAATCGGGAAGGGTGGTGATGGTGTTGCTATGTACCTTCGTAGTGATTTTCTTTTTAAAATTATTGCCTCTTCTCCTTCAAATTACTCTTCTAACGCTGAGTATCTCTTTTTGGAGATCTACGTTAAAGGTGTTAAGACCTTACTAGGTGTCGTCTACTGTCCGCCTGCCGTTGACTACTATTCAAACCTTGAATTAGTGTTAGAATCTGTAGGGTCAGTGTCTTTAGATCTTCAATCATACGGTGAATTTCTTGACATGAACTTTATTATTGCAGTTTACACACGTACGTACAATTCAATATTCAACCATTTATTTAATTCTTGGGTTTTGTGTCGACTTGTCGTTACGAATATACGAACAAGTCACAGCCTAGTAATATGGCGGATAGATGACCACAGAGTACATTACAATCTCTCAAAACAAACTAGCGCCCTTTCGCGCGCATTGGTGACATTAGGGCTGCATCGTTCGAACTATTTAGAACATACTCCCGCCTTGAAACAGTGAAAATAATCTAGGTACTTAATTTAAATTGAAACTGTTTCAAATCTAGAAAAGGATATACAATGTAAAAATTGAATATTAGCAAGTAAGTTGAGTTTAAACACAAATGAAAAGACAAAATAAGGTCTAGTGATGTTAAATAAAAATTTTCGAGAAAAAGAAATTAAAAATTAAAAATTGTCATCTATCGGTAATGGACAGATGTTATTAAAAGAGCGCTTGATAGTCGTTCCCTTGCTGGTCCTTAAGGTAGCCACACGCACGATGCCGTCGCATCCAGGGTGCACGGCGATGATCCTGGCGAGGGCCCATTGGCAGGGTGGTAGACGCTCGTCCTTGATCACAACAATGGTGCCTTCCGCAAGGCGAGCTCCCTTCGCGCTGCGCCATTTAGTGCGCTCCTGCAGCAGGCCAATATAGTCTCGAGACCATCTCCTCCAGAATCCTTGCTGTATCTGCTGGAGTTGTTGGTAGTGGCTTAGCCGGTTGGCCGGGACATCATCATAGTCGTAGTCTGGCAACGAAACTGCAGGTCTTCCGATGAGGAAGTGGGCTGGTGTTAGGACATGGATAAAGTCGGGTTTGTCAGAAGTAGGTAGAGGACAAAGGGGACGGGAGTTCAGGATAGACTCCACTTGTACTAGGATTGTCGAGGATTCTTCGTAAATAAGCGAGCTTTGCCCTAACACCCGTTTTAAGTGTAGTTCTCAACTCTTGACAGCGGCTTCAGCTAGCCCTGCCATATGTGGAGTGTATACTGGAATGAATTTCCAATCTATACCTTGGTTGGAACAAGAAATTGTCAAATCTGCTGTATAATTTTGTATAAACTCATGAAGCTCTCTCAAATCATTGTTGGCACCAACAAATGTAGTACCATTGTCGCTTACGATTTCTTTAGGTTTACCCCGCCTCGCGGTGAATCGTCTGAGAGCGGATAAAAAGGCCTCGGTATGTAAGCCTGTAATTAACTCAAAATGAACTGCCTTTGTAGCAAAACACACAAATATACCTATATAGCACTTATAGGTTTTGTACCCACGACCTCTCCTATCGCGTAAAAGAAAAGGACCTGCATAATCCAGACCTACAGTATTAAATGGCGGAGCTGGATTGACTCTGCTACCAGGTAAGCTGCCCATAATAGGTATAGTAGTATCAGGTTTGGCTCTGAAGCATTTTACACACTCCCTAACGACCCTATTGACAAGTACCTTACCCTTAATAGGCCAAAAGCGTTCGCGTATAGATGAAAGTAAAAGCTGAGGACCCGCATGCAGTAGACGTAGGTGTTCTTGAGTTATTACTAATTTCGTAAGTGTATGTTCGTTATGTAATACAATAGGGTGTTTTTTATTATAGTTGTACTGTGATAAGCCAATTCTAACACCTACTCGTTTTAAGCTAATAAGCTTTGAATTTTTTGGTAAATCTTGTTTGTTTTGTAGGAGTTCGTACTCTTTAGGAAAAGAATCTATCTGAGCACATTTAGCTAGTGATTCCATGGATTTATTAATTTCGTTTGTTGTAAGCCAGCCACTATGTTTATTATGTATTGTTTACAATTGTGTATGTATCTATGTAGATAAGCTAAGGTACGTACCATTTTTGTAATATCTGACCATTGAAATAATAATTGTTGTACTATAGAGTAACTAGGTTGTGTGTGTAATAGGTGACAGTGTGTAGTGTTTTTGTGTGAATGTGTGAGCTCTAGTATAATATTACTGTCATTCCTATCTTTGAATTTTGGCCAATGATCAGAAGTTTGGCAGAGCCACAACGGACCCTCCCACCAAAGCTTAAAAGAAATGAGCATTTCAGCAGTTGTACCTCGCGACAGTACATCGGCTAGATTTTCGGAAGAAGGTACCCAATTCCAGTCGTTTACATTAGATAATTTTTGAATTTTTGCAACTCGGTTTGCTACAAAGGAATTTAACTTATATGGTTCTGTTCTTATCAGACCAGTAATTTACAGCATTAATTTGACATTTTAAAGCTCATTTTACCTTGACCTTATTTCCACTAGGAGGTGAGCTGCACATAACTCCAATCGTGGAATGGTTCTCTGTTTTATAGGAGCTACTCTAGATTTGGCCATAAGTAAACGACATTGGAATTGACCTTGTGTGTTCATGGAACGTACGTAGATGGCAGCACCGTATGCAATAACTGAAGTGTCTGCAAATCTATGTAATTCGACTATTAGAAAGTCTGGAATTCTAATATGTCTTGGTATATGTATAGTATTAAGCTTCTGCAAACCATTATAAAATGTTTCCCATTGTTGTTTCAGGTCATCAGGTAATTTTTGATCCCAATCAGCTTTGTCTAGCCATAACTTTTGAATTAGGCACTTAGCGACAACTAGAACTGGGCCTATAAGACCAAGTGGGTCAAAAACACTTAATATTTGAGATAAAATGTTACGTTTTGTTACTTTGTATGGTTTTGACTGTGTTTTAATTGTGAACATTAAACTATCGGTGTGACTAGACCATTCTAGTCCTAATATTTTGTGTGAATCATCACCTAATCGTGTGTTTGATGTTTGTGTATGTTGTGAGTGTTGACAGGACTCTTGAGTATTGTCATTACTGTTTGTAAATATACCTTGTATTTCTGGTGAGTTGGATTTCCATTTACGGAGTATAAAGTTAGCCCCCTTCAAAATCCTATCAATCTCAAGGGCAATTTTGGTCACCTCCTCGATGTCATCACCACCGGTGATCAGATCATCCAAATAGAAGTCAGATGCAATCATGTTGGCTGCTGCAGCAGTTACAGGTGAAACTATGGATTGTGTTAGTAAAGAAGCATGAGTTTCCTTCGACAATTGCAATAAGCATCGTGTAGCAATGTGTGGAGCTGACTTTAACCCGAAGCTGAGAGTGTTTAAAGCATAGGTTTGTATATCTTGGCTTGTTTCGTTGCGCCAAAGAATACATTGTAGATGGCGTTGCTGTGCTGATAGGTATATGCTACAAAACATTTTTTCCACATCGGCATTAACCACAAATTTGTGCATGCGAAATCGTAGTAAAATATCGATAAGTTGTTATTGCTTAATTGTACCCTTATATTGTAAATCATTGAGAGATACACCCGTAGAAGTAGGCATAGAAGCATTGAAAACAACCCTTAGTGGTGTGGAAACCTTTTGAGGGTTAACCACAGCATGGTGAGGTAAATAGTTGCAAAGCTCGGAAGAATCTAATTGCATCATGCGACCCTTTTTTTGGAAGTCCCTCATGAAATCTGAATATAATTGTTTGTACTGTGCATAATTAGAGAACCTTTTTTCGAGTTGCTTGAACCTACGCAGCGCTATGCCCTTCGATTGTCCTAGCAAGCTGGTAGGCGCCTTAAGTGGCAGGTTAACCACGAAGTTGCCATCAGAAGTACGGGTGTGAGTCATGAATATCCTCTCGCATTGTGTTTCATCATCTGACAACTCGTGATAACTTTGAGCTAAATTATCCCCCGTGCACTCTTCGATTTCCCAAAATTTGCACAACTGGGATTTTAAAGTAAAATTGCACCTTACCTGGTTTATATTTGGTTTAGGGCTTGGTGAAAATGAACCAGCTACCACCCATCCTAGTTTAGTTCTTTGCAATATTGGTAGGCCATCCCCCAGATTGTGACGACCAATGCACATTAGGTCGTAAAACATTTCTATTCCCAGCAACATATCTATCTCACCAGCCAAATGGAAGTTTTCATCAGCCAATTGGTAATGTCCTGGAGTGTGTAATGATTTTAAGTTAATAGGATATTTTGGTAAATTGCAAATAATGGGCACTATTAAGCAGGTTATTGTATTAGAGTAACTCTTACTTTTCGATTGTAATGTTACCTCACAATAATAATCGATTTTAGAAGAAAGGAGATTGACCATTTTTGTATGGACGTTGGACCAAGTGCTGCCCAACATTGAATCATAGTGCATAATGTTCTAATACTAGTCTGTAACCCAAAGCGCATCAAAATCTATCCGAGGAGTATTGAGAAAAATACTCTTGTTTAGGTTTAACATTGACGAAAAATCATAATCAAAAGCATATTTTTTAAATAAAAGACGGTATAATATAAACAATGGATTATAATTATTATAACAACACTTAGTTAAGGATAGTCATTCAATCAATCAATTAATTATTTATTCGTTACACAGGTTTACAACATAATAAATGGTCCTCTATGTTAGGCCTCATGTAAACATTAAAATACCTAATCAATCGTCATCCTCATCGTCGTCTATAATTATTGAATCTAAAAATAAAGCAGGGCGCCTCACAACGTCTTGGTGCCTAGCCCACTTCAAAAACCAAACTAAGCAAACAACGTGGGCACAACTGACGATCGTTCTTCGCCCAGTAAAACATGAGCAGCAATAATGTTGAACGGAATCAAGCCCATGATTGTTCTCGTCAATTAAAATGTAGCAATGATACACTTTTGACGATGTATGTCTGCTCTTTATGTGCGCTCGAATTAGTTGCACATTGCTGGTGGGCATCGAAAAATCGGACAGGTCGTTAAGGCGACCGTTATACTTTTGAATAATAAATGTCTCCGTAGTGCGTATATGCTCGCTGTAATAGCTAGGCGCAAGTTTGAGTTGGTACGTTCCTACTGCAAAGAGAGTCAATTCCTCCGGTGTTAACATGGGAAATGAAGCAACATTATCTCCACCCACTGCAATATTTTCGATGTTGGCTCTGTTCCGGTTTAGCCTTCTTTCATCGACATACTCAGCTAAGTGATTGGCAACATTCAGCCGCTCTCTGGCTATATTTATAAATTTACGTGCATTGCCATTGTCTAAAATATCAACATGGAAGGCATTAGTTATTGCTGCAGCGATCCGAAGGTCTGTATAAAAGTGGCTCATGGCCAGATTACAGTATTCATGGCGAAAAATCTTAAAATCCCGTTTTAGTCGTCCATTTACCACTTCAACAGGCCATCGGCAAATGGTACACAACCGCGATTTATTGGCGTCGAGTGTGGTAAGTTGTGAGCCTCTTCTGGTCTGCGATTGTGGCATGATGCCGACATATCCGTGGCTTTCTAAAGACGCAATAGAGTCGCGAAAACCTCTGTCTAATATGAAAATATCACCTGGCTGTAACAGCCAATGAATGACTCTATCCGGCCCATCTAGAAGATTGTTTAAAATGGTTGCGTCATTTGTAGTCGCAGCATAAGGACCACAAACCTCAATAATGTGTCCATCGCATGTGACAAACAAAAATGGTTTTAGTAGGTTCCTGTACTTGTACATGTTGTACGTGTCTTTTTGAAACGAGAAATTGGTACTCTTTTGTATGTACATATAGGTACCGTCACATATAACAACAGCTTCCTGATTATTAGCAAACAATGCGTTAGGAACTGCTAGATTTCTTTCAACGATTTGCTCTCTAGACATATGGTTGAATCCCAAGTGGCGAGGGACAAAATCACTATCCAGACACTCCCTAGCTATTTTCATTCTTCGTTCTAGATTTGGACGAGACATGTTGAAAAACGTGGCGAGTCGTTCATTGGATTCTCCAGTTCTCAGTTTGGCAAGTATTATACCTAATGCAGTTCGTGGATTTTGACACCTTTGTGCTAAAAGTGGAGTTTGATTAAATAATCTTTCGAATTCATCTCGATTGCGGCCTGTCCAATAATGCAATTCTTCATCATGCAGCGCATTAAGGTTCTCAAAATCGATAATTCGACTTCTGGGTTCTTTTAGTAATTCTAACATTTCAAAAACTTGTTGGGGTCTAAAATCAAAACAACGATTTGGTGCCGTAAAAAGAACATCCCAGGTGTTGTCTTCTAAATGCTCCTGACACACACGTGCGTATGGTGGAACATAATAATTATTATTAATTAGTAATTGCACTTTCAAACTTTTTGGTACTCGCCGACGAGTATTATTTGTGCAATTGTACACCATGCAAGCATTTGAAGTATTCGGGGCTCGGCATTAATTTCCGGGAAGGTGAAATGTTACGTTTTGTCCTAGAATGTCGTCCTCCGCGCGCTGCTCTTCCACGGCTGGTAGATTTTCCACGGCAAGCGGATTACCCGCAGCAGGTGGATTTCCCACAGTCGGTGCATCTTCCACAGCAGGTGCATCTTCCACAGCAGGCGCATCTTCCGCAGCAGGTATTGCAGGTAGCGTCCCACGGCGAGCTCTTGTCCAACAGTTATGGCAGAGGTATTCCGCATGATTGAATGTGATCTGGAACCAATTAAAAAGTGATAAACAAATAACCCACGGCGTAACATGAATCCGAAGTGTAGTCCAATTATATTGTATACTCGAACCGGGAAGGTGACTCTTGAATAAGATTTTTAGGAGCTGATAAGAGAAAACGTTCAGGTAACTACATTCAACGCGTTTTAAAATAACAATATCTATCTCAACGTCACCACGTAACTTCTACAGATCAAAGATAGAAAACACGCACCACGCACACAACTAGCGGTAACACAAAAGTAGTTTTTAATTAAAATAAGTAGGTACATACAAAACAACATTCAGCCTATTTTAACCATCAATCAGGACCAGGCAGGTAATTAGGAGGGTCACAGTTACTCAACGAGCTCGGTGCGCAGGTAGCGGACTACCGATAACTGGACTGGTTTATTGGACATGCCTATGGCTGTTGACATTTAGGGTCCCATGCCTGATAACGCGTAGACTATAACTATCTATAAAGAGTTCTTGTGCGGTTCCTTGTAGTTTTATCCAAGTGGAGTCTAGATTTTATAGTAGGTATGTACCTACTTCTAAGTAGATATCTAAGAACACATTTGTTATGATTTAAGTAATGTAAATAATTGTCTTAACTGTTGAGATAATGGCTTATTTTGTGTAATAATATAACTACTTCAATAAAGTTAAGTACTTACCTCACGTGGTAGAGCTTGAATGATGTTTTGAACTGTATGCTGATGTTCGTTTTGAAGATCTCGAGTTAACATATATCTTCTGATTCGTTCCACAGAACGATCACAAAACAAACACACTCTTTGATGTGGTTGATACATCGAGTAGTCCAAACGAATAGCCGGGTCAATAGGTGATGCAGATACGATAGTCCAAAAGTAATGCCGGGTTGTAAAAAAAATAAGGAGATAGATAAGCGCACAGTACACAACGGTTCACGTCAAAGAGTGATGTTAGACTGCGATACAAACATAATGGCGCGCGCGCAAGCAGGTATAAACCCACCGTGCGCGAAAGAGACAGACACATACCAAATCTGAATATGAACAAGCGAGACCTTTGAGTTCTCTCAACTCTCGTTGTGATTTTGTTGTACTTATCTTGGAATTGAAAATCGAGACAGCGTTCTACAAAGCTATCATTTTCGTGTAGAGCTTACAAAAAAAACTTGCTTCGAGCGAGAGTAACGAGGTCGGGACCGGACCCAGGAGTTAGAATAAGTAAAATTATCATATTATTTAACGTAAATGTTAAAATAAATATCAAAAGTTAAAGCATCACAAAAGCCATAAGTTTTTAGGTACTGTATAACCCCGTGGTAATTTTTTTTTTTATTTTATTTTATTTAAATTTGTCTTCATATAAGGAAGAAATTAAAAATATTCCCATGCCTGGGCAGCATTTGGTCCAAATCGGTCAATCTCCTTTCATTGAAACCAATGACTTCCATATCTATTTTATGTTTAGGTATGTTTAAAAGCTTAAATGCTTTTTGTGTAATGAAATTGGATTGTGAACCTGAGTCTAACAAGACGCGCAATGTATGTCGCTTGTTTACACTATCGGTAACATGCACTATGGCAGTAGACAAAATAATAACCTTGTCACAAACCAGCCTCGAAGCAACTGTATTTGTGTGTGTATTTTGAGTAAGTAAAGTTTGTTCGCTTGGTTGCGAGGTGCTAGGGACAGCATTTGTCCTGGATCTAGCCTGTTCGGTTGACTCAATGGTATGCGAGTTTAAAAGTGTTGTAGGAGGAGCGGTAGATGTGTCATGCAACTGTTTTTCCATGTGAAGCAGTGAGTGGTGCTTACCCTTGCAATGTTTACATACACTAGCCTTGCAATTTGGTACTGCATGGTTAGAACTGAGGCAGTTAGTACATAACTTAAGTCGTTTAGCCGTGTGCAATCGTTGCACAGACTCCAGAGCCAAAAACTTGGTACATTGATTGATATAATGTTTATCTTTACAAAGTGGACAGCTTACCGTTCGGTTGGTAGGTTTTTTACTACTATTACTGTTGTACTTATCTTGTAGGTGATGGGGTAGTCTCATAGACATAAAATGAATAATAATAGGACCCCAATCGGCATTAGGAACCTCTAAAGCTCGCAGACCTCGTAAGTGACGGGTTATGTTATCCATCAATGATCTGAGAGCGCTTGCTGTGTCCTCAATTGGACTCAAATCAAAGAGACATTTAATATGGTTTGTGGCAAGTAGATTTGGATTGCTATACCGCTCACATAGTACCTTCCAAGCAATAGCATAATTATCAGCGGAGTACTCGAGAGAGTTGACAACTTCTAGGGCTCCATCCTGTAAACAACTTTTTAGGTATTTATACTTCTGAATTGGTTTCAGTGAACTCTGGTGAATTAAGGCATCAAATGTTTCCTTAAACTCAAGCCAGTCTTTAAAATCCCCATTAAATTTAGGTAAAGAGATTTCTGGAAATTTTACACAATCGTTACTAACAGATGGATTATCATTTTTAGGTACTACAACTATTGGTTTATTTGCTTGTATAGTATTTGACGCTTTAGATATCAAATCAAAATAAGAGGTCTCGATTGACTCTCTTTCTTTTTCTTGCTCTTCTAAATCAGTACACAACAACTCAATCTTATCTTGGATTTGTTCAAAGGATTTGAAAACCTCAGCCATAGACTGGGATCTTATTTCTAATTGAATGAGCTGTTCACCAGAAATAGTAGGTAAGGGCAAAGCTGTGACAAATTTTTTACTTACATTTTAAAGTGCCTCTCCTTCTAATCAAATCTTTGATATCCTCGCAATCCGAGTATATACTCATGTTTAAAAAAAAATAAGTGGAGAATAGTATACCTGGTAAAGGAAGGGAAATTGGGGGATGCACGTGCCCACTTACGTGTCGTACAAATCGTTTGTAGGTGTCCAATAGTCCCAATTTTCCACTAGGGCTCCGATGACGGCCTCGGAGGAGCACGATCGCGTCGTTTACCGCCGAAAACTCCGTAGATTTTTCACTCGGGCTCCGCTGACGGCCTCGGGGGTCGCGCAGACCGCGTGGCGTCTTGACGATTCTCGCCGATAAATCCGCTATTTTTGCACTCGGGCCCCGCTGGCGGCCTCGGGGGTCACGTATACCGTGTGGCGTTGTGACTATTCCCGCTGAAAATCGGCAATTTCTGCACTCGGGCTCCGCTGGCGGTCTCGGGGCACGCGTCGATCGCGTGGCGTCGTCACCTCGTCGCGTCACACCGTCACACGTAGGAAGCGTGTTGTTTTTTATTCGGGGTCACCAAAATGTCTTTAGATCTTCAATCATACGCTGAATTTCTTGACATGAACTTTATTATTGCAGTTTACACACGTACGTACAATTCAATATTCAACCATTTATTTAATTCTTGGGGTTTGTGTCGACTCGTCGTTACAAATATACGAACAAGTCACAGCCTAGTAATATGGCGGATAGATGACCACAGAGTACATTACAATCTCTCAAAACAAACTAGCGCCCTTTCGCGCGCATTGGTGACATTAGGGTTGCATCGTTCGAACTATTTAGAACAGTCAGAGTATGCGCATTGCGTCATCATGGGCGATTTCAACACAGACCTTACCCACCCATCCCCTCGTTCCCGTAAACTGCTACATATTATCGAGTCCGTTAGTCTTCATGTCCTTCCGCTTCAACCTACTCACTTCAATATCTCGGGTGATGATACGTGGCTCGATTTAATCTTAACTTCCGATCCCTTCCTTGTTTCCTGTCATCATGACCTTATTTTCCTTTCTTATATCCTAAAACCACCCAAACCGTCCCCTAAAGTTCTGCACACGCGTTGTTTTGCTCGTATGGATGTCGAGAAGCTCCGCCAGGATGCGTCTAACTCGATTGGGATCAGCTTGCAGTGGCAACCACTGTAGATGATAAACTATGTGTTTTTAATAGAACGGTTCTTGCACTCTATGACAGGCATGCACCTGTCAAGAGAATAAAGCTTAGGCGCCCACCTGCTCCTTGGATGACGACAGGGGTTCGTACTGCGATGAGGCGCAAGGACCGTGCCTTTCGTAAATATAAAAAGGATTGCTCTGTTAAAAAGAGGGATCTTTTCATAGCCGCAAGAAATCGGTGTAATCAGATGATACGCAACGCAAAACGCCGCCACATTCTCGAAAACATATCTTCCTCTTCTCCTGCTGACATCTGGAAATTCCTCGGAACTCTTGGTGTCGGCAGACCACGTCATGTGGATTTCCCTAAGACTATTATCCTCGATGGTATCAACCGTCACTTCACAACTACCTCTCATTTTGATTCCCTAATATTGTCTCAGACGGTTGATTACATTGCTGGTCTACCAGGTCCAATCATTGAACCACTCTGTTTTTCTCCGGCAACCTTAGATGATATCAAAAAGATTATCCTTTCCATTAAATCCAAGACTGTGGGCTATGACGATATCAGTCGTTATATGATCACCTTGATTCTAGACTCTCTCCTTCTGCCGATTACCCACATTATCAACTTCTCCCTTGATTCCGGGCAATTTCCTACCCTGTGGCGAATGACTTGACGTTCGTCCACTTCCAAAAACACCTAATCCCTCCTTGCCCGTGCCATCTGAGGTTGGAGGTGGCATCACGACTGGCCAGTGACCTTTCATTACAGCGACGCTACACTCTTCAACAACATTTTGCCTAAATCTTCGGCTGCTGTACACACTATCTTTTCTTAACACATCGGGACCTTTTATATCACCAGAAATCTGACACATTTCCTTTATCAATTGGTCTCTGAACTCAATAGACTTATATTTTAGATTCTTTTTCACATAAGTCTTATACAGATAAAATGCGTTCCAGACAGCTATATCGAGGAAGTGAAAGGCTATTTTTCGATTAATGTCCAAACTATATCTAATGCTAATTTAGAAATTATTGATATTGTTGCAAGACGGATGGAAGGGGTCATCTCATGACAGCACAATATTCATTAATTGCTACCGTAAAGCGAAGTTTGATGCTGGAGATTATGGTGATGGACTCATACTTGTTGATGGTAGATATGCTTGTACATCATACACCATGTCTCCACTGGAGAACCCTAGATCACCAGTAGAACAACTTTACAATGAATCACAAATAAGGACGAGATATCCTGTTGAGAGGTCATATGGGGTTTGGAAAAGATTTCCAGTGCTAGCTTTTGGGTTAAGAATCAAGCTAGATAAAGCCTGAGTAGTAATTGTAGCCACCCCAGTGCTGCATAACATGTTGCAACAAAGAGGACAAGCAGTTCCTCCAGACGAACCAGAGTTGCACATTGGGAGACACTGTTACAAGATGGGCAAATGGAACATACCCAATCAAGGACACTTCGGCAGAACAGAACTAGAGAAGTTTTAATAAATAGTTACTTTAGAAATCTTATATAGTTCATATTGTATATAAATAAAACAGTAAATACATAATAGATGAAGTTTTTATTTTCTTCTTAATTTAGCTTGTCGCATTTGTTTTACCAATAAATTTGTTTTTTATTCTTTCCTGTTTCAACATCTCTTGCTTAATTTTTAAATTTATATCAAACATTTTTCTTGCTTCTTCTCTTTCCTCAGTAGTAAAACTCATTTGCATTTCAATTGCTTTAATTTATTTTCTATTCAAATCTTCTTGTGTCTGTATAGAGGCTGGTGGAGCAGGTCTGCGTTTAGAGCTCCAAGTTTTATTTTTCTTTTGAGGGGTAAAGGGGTTATGACACAAAACATCCTTATTAGATACAACTTGAGTTGACCGCAGAGGAGCAGATTTTGGAGCCTGCAGCATTCGTGGTGTGTAGTCTCCCCAATCCTAAAAAAAAAACACATGAATTATTGGGTATGCAGACAACATCTGACACACCAATGAAATACAGAATGATTTAGTGTCCATATACCTATATTACAGTTACTTGCCAATCAATCATCAGTCATCATCATCACACAAGGGTAATTTTGTTTATA
Source organism: Tholera decimalis (assembly GCA_943138885.2). NCBI lineage: Eukaryota > Metazoa > Arthropoda > Insecta > Lepidoptera > Noctuidae > Tholera > Tholera decimalis. The sequence continues at coordinate 15,485,992 of OW964551.2, forward strand.
CTTATAGATCTATATAGATAAATAATTTACATGTTACTTACAGCAGTGTCACGTTGTTGAGCATCGTTTGGTTCTTGTATAACAAGAGTGGCAGACATGGAGAGACGTTCCACAGTGTTGGACAAAACCACTTCTTCTGTTTCATCCGGAACTGAAAAAAAATTGCAGATATTATATAAACAAATAATAGTACACTCTCAACATAGACTAAAAAAAACAAATATAATTTAACTTACTTTTCACAGAAGCAAATGTATTGTTCAGCAACTCTTCTATAACAATATTATTGTTGACAACATTGATGTCCGTGTCATATTCATTGACAAGTCCATCTACCACTGTTGATATCATGGCCATAATTCTGTTATACAATGGGTCACTACATTTAGGTTTTGCTGGTCCACCCCCTAAAATATTAAACCAAATTAATTATTATCAAAAATATTTACCATTACAACTTACCGCGGGACTAGCAAAATTTGTAAGATTTATTCCAGTAAAGGTATAAGTATATTAAACAATCTCATCTAAACATTGTTGTTTTTAAATTTGTAAGTAAATAAGCATATTAAATAAAGTTGTTACCTGTTTGTATCATGCTCTGCCGTGCAACAGACGCTTCCTTTTTGGTGGATTTTTTCAAGCTCTCCCACTGAGCTTTCAAATTTTCAGCTGTTCGATGGCCAAAACTGGTTTGCGAATTAAATACTTCCGATATTCTTACCCACACTGCATTTTTTTGTTTCATTGTCACGGCATCGGTGCGTTTATTTTCGACTATGTTAAAATGATCATTTACCAGGTCCACTAGCAAAATCTTTTCTGGCATTTATCAGTTCAGACTGCGTTTTCTATCCGACATTGTATTTAAAACTCAACTTAAATATTACTACAAAAAACAGAGTATTAAACAAATCACCACAGCACAATACGAATCGATCAAAACAATGCAAACATCTAGGTTATGTTGAAACGCCATCAAACTGACGTATAATTCGACTAAAGTAAAAAGTTCGTTCATGCTTCGTGTTGTTTGAAGGCAATAATACATTTATTTTGTTTGTATAATATTCTCATGCATTCGTTCACTCCAATACGTCAAATACCCACTGCCACAGATAACCAAAACCATTATTCCAAAGAATAACTAATCTGGGGTTAGTTTATCCACTGTTTAACATCGTGAAATGTAGAATAAGGTAATCTAAGAGTAAATGAAGCGAATAATTTACTCCTGGTTTAATTATTCCCAGATAACTATGACGTTGGTGAAATCGGCCCTTACTGGCTCTCCGCACTACTTTGGTTGGGACGCTCAGAAGAAATAAAAAGGAAACCCCACCCTTGTTTCTGAATATGAAAATAAGACCAAAACCCAGTAGTATGTTTGGTTTTAATGAAAATAAAGTGTTAGTTACATATATACCAAACAAAAAAGAAATAATATTACATAATGATGATCGAATTGATCCAGCCCCTGCGCCAAACCCAAAATCATCACTTTTTATAACAAAACTATAGGAGGAGTGAACGTGGTTGATAGACTGAAAGAAGAGTATTCAGTGGCTCGAGTAGTGTGCAGATGGCTGCTAAGATTATTTTTTTCTATCCTGAATATTGCCGGGATTAACAGCCAAATAATTTATAAAGAAATTACAAATACTATTATTTCTCGGAGACAGTACCTAAAACAATTAGCCTTGCATTTAACGCAACCACACGTGCAACGAAGATCTACCATGCAGAACTTTTCTTACCCTCTTCAGCAAATTATCAAACGATTTACAAATGAACCCGGCACTTCAGAGGCTGTGAAACCTGATGGAATGTGCGCAATCTGTCCAATACGTAAAAATCGTAAGACAAAAAGACCTGTTTTACGTGTAAAAACATGTTATGCACAGAACATGCTTTTACTTTGTGTGACATATGTAAAGCTAGTGCATATGATGAAGATTAATCTTTTATTATACCTGTTGTTGTCTCGTCCTCGATGATGAAGAATAGTTACTAAGGTAGTATATTTCCATGTTACCTGAGGGCGTCACATAAAGTTTAAATCCTAAAAATAAAAAATTACACTCATATCTGAACGCTCCCATTCCTAGCTCACCGTTCTATTATCTGTGGACTTCATTCGTTTCTTATATCACTGCGAGGCGTCACCGCTCCCGCTAAAATATTTTTTATTTATTGTGAAATAGTGTGTTTTTACAGTTGTTTTGTAAAATAATGGGAAAATACAAAGACATGGACAGAGTATTAAGGAAATTGAAGAGAAAAATTCAAAAATTGGAAAAAAAAACCAAAGGTTAGTTACTGACGCCGAGCATTGGCGCCAATTTACCTTACAAAACCTTATAATTATGTAGTTTTGCAGAAATGTGTGCTCTGTTTGTTGTTAATATTGAGAGGTAAAGTGAATTTATCCATAAAATTAATACATAACTCGATAGTTGTTGCTGTATTGATACGAGTACCGAACAACATTTTTTTCGAGTGGTAGGTTGGCGGTAACTGAAAACTACAAATTGACAAAAAAGTTGTTGCTATACTGGCAGAGTATCGAACAACTTAGGTCAATTCTGCAAGCAAGTCACATATTGTTGTTGCTATACTGTCAGAGTATCGAACAACCTTAAAAAATAGTTTTTACTTTTACACGCAAGCCCCACGAGGCGGGTGTTGTTGCTATACTGTCAGAGTATCGAACAACTTAACCTAATGCGTATTGAGTGATCTTGCAATTCAGCCACTTTATTATCCTGTTGTTGCTATACTGTCAGAGTATCGGACAACAAGGCAAAAGTGTAATATCCACCATTGTTCTGGATACAGGGTCTTCACGAAGCCGGTCACCAAGTGCTCGTTCCCGATCACGACACCAGTCACCAAGGTGTTGGAGCCACTCATCATTTACTCGTGCTCATACCCGATCACCAAGTGTACGGTGCCACACCCCGTCTCCTAGTGTGCATATAATACAACAGCCTGATAATCACCACAATGGTGAATCTTCAAATATCCAAGATTTAGAAATTCGTCAGGTGTTGGTATATAAAGCCCCTGAAACAGGACCAAATGGCACAATGGAACTGAATGAACAGCAGCAAGAGACTGGACATACTAAAATTGATATTGATATTATATCTGCCATAGGTTCTGTGGAGTAGGAGCCTGTAAATGGCCCTCCAGCTCATAATGAGATTGTGCAGCGCTGGACACCTATTCCAAATAAAGGTCTGAAAAAAGAAGACAAGGCTATGTTATTAAAAGAATATGCCCCTTTTCACAACATACCCAAAATGGTGCCTCCAAAATTGAATCCAGAGTTGTCGGCTGCCGTATCGGAGCCGGTAAGGAAAAGAGATACAATTATAAAATACACACAGAAAAATGTGGCTGCTGCCCTAGCAGCTGTTGGCTGTGGTTTGGAGAGTTTTATGTTTTAAAATAAAGTTGATAGAATAAAAAGATTAATGATGCGGCTAAGATTTTATGCGAACTATTACACAGTGAAACTCAGAGCAGAAGAGCTCTTGTCTTAAGTGTAATAAACAAAGAATTGAAGGACTCCTTACAAGGATGTTCCGATGCATTCCTTTTGGGTGAAGGCCTCTCTGTAAGGATCAAGGTGGCTAAGGCAGTCCAGAGGTCTACACAGGATCTGGGTACTACAACCGTTGTTAAACAAAACAGCTGCAACTTTCGTAATCAACGACCTTTAAACTCGCGGGTCCCTCCTCAACCAGGAAGCAAACACTCGGGTTTCTACAAAACAAAGAGCGAGAACCAACAGGGTGGAGGAAGAAGAAAGCATATTCTCAGGAGAAAATGCGACGGCCACCCCAACAACAGTGCGAACAGAGTTATAACCCACGCAAATGAACCTGCACAAAGAGGTAGGCAGATTAAACTATTAAAAAAAAACAAGTGTGGGAAACAATTACAGATGACCCTGTAATTCAGGTCTTGTCAGGGAGATATCCCCTTTAATAACAAATTTTCTCAATCTGAGACCATTCTTATTAAAAAAGAAAATTGATGAATTACTTAGAATTAAGGCTATTGAAAGTTGTATGCCAACAAAGGACCACTTTTGTTCACCCATTTTCTTAGTCCAGAAACTAAATGGAGAATACCATTTTATTCTAAACCTTAAAAAACTAAATAAATTTATGCTGCCTGACCATTTCAAATTAGAAGATTACCGTACAGTTTGCAAGTTAATACAGAATAATGCCTATATGGCAACAATTGATATGCTTATTATATGATAAACATAGACGTTAACTACAGAAAATACCTCCGATTCTATTTTGATGGAAAATTGTACCAGTTTACAGTTTAGACATTTGACCTCTGTACAGCCTCTTTTTTGTTTACAAATATATTCAAACCCATACTCTGTGATTAGAAAAAAGGGAATAAGAATGGTACAATACCTTGATGATACCTGTGTCATTGCAGAATCTTACTTAGAATGTAAATATCAAGTAAATTACATACTTCATCTTTTTGAAAACCTGGGTTTTTTTTAGTAAATTACAAAAAAAAATATATTATACCTAAAATTGAATGCAAATTCTTGGGGTTAATTTTCAACAGTAAAGATATGATCATTTCAATTGACCAGGACAAAAGACAAAGATGTTTAGAGTTACTTTCAAAACTTAAACTAAGAATTTCAATTAGGTTTTTTAGCTCAAGTTTTAGGAACATTAGTTTCTGTTTGTCCTGCCATTAGATATGGCATGTTATATACTACACATTTAGAAAGAACTAAATATTTATCACTACTGTCAAGTAATGATAATTTTAAAAGTATCATAACATTACCTAATAGTTGCCAAGAAGATATAGTATGGTGGTTTACTTATATAAAAACAGCTGAAAGACAGAGAAAAATAAATTTTGTTTAAAAATCGAGACTGTCGCGTCTCTTACAGGATGGGGTGCAAGATGCAGTATCAAAACTGCTAGTGGCCCATGGACACAAGAGCTCCATATTATGCAGCCTTCTTAGCATTAAAAAGCTTTGCTAAAGACAAGCATAATTGTGAAATACTATTGAGAATTGACAACATCACTACAATATCATATATAAATCATTTAGGTGGGATCCAACACCAACATTTGAACAATATCTCAAAATCAATATGGCAGTGGTGTGAATCAAAAAACATGGACTTATGCCTCTTTCATTAATATTGAGAATAAAATAATTGCAGATACAAAATGGAAACTTGGTAACAAGTATTTTAAAATAATAGTTAGCAGTTTTGGAAACCCTGATATAGATGTGTTTGCTTTACGCACAAACGCAAAATGTGAAAAATATGTGTCATGGCACCCTGATCCTGATGCATTCAAAGATCCTGATTCTTTCACATTTTCTTGGTCAAAAATGTATTTTTATGCTTTTCCCCGTTTTCAATGATTTCTAAAACTATTACCAGATTGACCTACACCACCATGGTCATTTCATTCACTACATGGGAGCCTAACATTGATGGTAGGACAGCTCTGCGGCGCAGCTTTCTTGAATGAAGCAGGCTTAGAATAAGAAGCTACAGACATAATGCTTAATTAAATCTCGAACAATACTCTGAAGCAATATTCCCCTTATATAAAGGATTAGATGACATGTGACATACTGCTATGTAAACCAGCTAAGTACATTTAAACCTAGTATACCAGAAATTATATCTTATCTAATTAGCAAATTTAAAGAAGGTTTGTCATATGGCAGCTTGAATTCTACCCGGTCTGCCTTGTTACTATTTTTAGGCTCTCATGTTGGCACAAATTGCAATATTAAAAGACTGTTTCTTTAAGTTAAGGCCAAGTCAGCCTAAATATGATTACACATGAGATGTGTCTAATATATTAAATTATATGGAATTGCAATATTAAAAGACTGTTTCTGTCCAATATAACAATGGATTTAGGATGTTGTTAGGGCTGCCCCGCTTTTGTAGTGCCTCCGGTATGTTTGCGGACGCCAGGGTAGACAGCTTCCATGCCATCATACGCAAGCGGCTCGCATCATTATTAAGCAGAGTCCGGGCTAGCACTAACAGCATCCTACAGGTCATTGCGGATAAACAGGACTCAAATATCCTGAAACAATTTATTCGTATTCAGATGCTATAAAAAAATATTGTAATAATTATGGATAATGGTCTGAAATAAAGATTTATTATTATTATTATTATTATTTAAGTTAAGGCCAAGTCAGCCTAAAAGATATTAAATTATATAGAAAACAAATATACAACCTGTGATAATTTAGAAGTATGTTCAAAAAGACTGTAACTCTTTTAGTTTTTTAGCTACAGGCCATAGGGCCAAAACAATATGTGCCATTAATATAGATCATATTAAAATTGAGTCTGATTGTGTATTAATTCAAGTAGATAAAATACTTAAAACATCTGCATCTAATAGAACGCAACCTTTTATTAAGTTGCCATTTTTCACAGATCGACCACATGTCTGGCCAGCTAAGGCTGTTATTGATTATTTAAAAGTCACTAAAATATTAGAGGTGATTTTAAAAACCTATTTTTATCATACAAAAAACCTTATAAATCTGTAACTGTCAGTTCAATTAGCTGTTGGATAAAGTCCGTATTGCAAGAAAGTGGTATAAATATTAGCACATTCTCCGCGCACAGCACTCGACATGCGTCTGCCTCTGCAGCACTTCAGAGGGGTGTCTCGATCGACGAGATCCGAAGAACGGCTGGCTGGACTGACAGCTCAACTTGTTTCGCTAGGTTCTATAACTGAGCTGTACGTAGCGAAAGCTTCACAGAAGCAATTCTTCGCTCTTAAACAAACATTAATTATTAAGTAAAATAATATTGTCTATTAAGTTAAGCAGTACTTATAACTTAACAGAAGTTTATTAAAAAGATCTGATTGTACAACAGTCTTTGAACATCTACCTTAGTAACTATTCTTCATCATCGAGGACGAGACAACAACAGGTATAATTGAACAATCAAACTAGCTTACCTGTAAGCGCCGTTCGATTGAGATTATTCCTGTTGTTGTCTCATCCGAAGATGATGAGTCCCGCCCACCCTTATAACCCCTTATTTGGTTGTAGCAATCAGATATTTTTGGCTGATAACTAAATGAAGTCCACAGATAATAGAACGGTGAGCTAGGAATGGGAGCGTTCGGATATGAGTGTAATTTTTTATTTTTGAGGATTTAAACTTTATGTGACGCCCTCAGGTAACATGGAAATATACTACCTTAGTAACTATTCTTCATCATCTTCGGACGAGACAACAACAGGAATAATCTCAATCGAACGGCGCTTACAGGTAAGCTAGTTTGATTGTTCAATTGTTTACTCCTTATTTTTTTGAGTAAAGTTATTTTCCTTTTAGTTTATATCAAAAGTGCACTTAAGAAATGCCAATTTAGTTCCTGAATATGTTATAAAAATATTATAGTATAACGAATGTTTTAATTTTAAATTAAAAATAAGTATTTGATTTGATTATACACGATTGTTTTATTATATATTAGCAGTAATATAAATAAATATACCATAATGTATGTGCTTTTGGTTATTTGTAAAACGTGAGCAAAATGCTCTATACGCGAGTGCTCGTGTAAGTTTTATATAGCTCAATTTAATTTAATAGCTCAGAAAACCAATTTATAATATTGTTTGACGAAATGACTATCAGGAAAAGCCTATACTATAATAAAAAGTTGGACATAATTGAAGGTTTTCAAGACCATGGGCCACAAGGACGCACACCTGAAGTAGCATCTTATGCCTTAGTATTCATGGTTGCTGGTATGCGGAAAAAAGTAAAGCAACCTGTTGCCTACTACTTTTCTGGAGCGTCTGTCACAGCAGATAGGCTTGCAGTTCTTTTAAAAGAGATAATGTAATGATTGTCATTCTCTTTATCCTCATGGGCTTAACACGCACTATGATTAATTAATGCGACTAGATTTGAACTGCCAAACAATTTCGTTTAGCTTTTTATGCTATTACTAGCACTTCGTCCGCATGAAATTTTGGTCCGTGAGCCACCGCGTCGCATCCCATCGCCAACCCGCGCTCAATTTTTTTTTTTTCGTTTTGCTCGGCTCCTAAGTGTCGTGTGATGTTAAATAGCCTATAACCTTCCTCAAGAATGGGGCTATCAAACGCAAAAAGAATTTTTGAAATCCGACTGGCAGTTCCAGAGATTACCCCCTACATACAAACAAACTTACAAACAAATACCTCTTTATAATATTAGTATAGAAGATAGCTAGTTACTGATGCTATATTTTAACTAGAATATTATTAATCTAACGATGGCGCAAGACTCAAACTGCAATGCATTTTTGAACGAGGTTTGGCGTGCCAAGCAATACTCTGAAAGCTTTGTTTTTAATCATTTGTTTTCTATAATTCGGGTTATACGATACTGCTTTGTAGCTGGTCTAAACATATCCGCTTCAGTGTGCGACCAAAATTGGGTCAACAGAAAAGCATTGAGCCTTCTTGGTGCTTTGGTAGAACACCCACACGTTGTTATAGATGACAATGAAGTAGTCACGTTGTTCGACACGCCTATTATTACGCCCACAAATATTTCTTCAAATGACAGAAGTGGCACCGGTAATTTAATCTTGACCTCTTGGTTCGCACGTAGGCTGATTAGGCGAGAAATACTAAAGTTGAAATATTAGATTTTCAACATACTACCTACTTGTGTTACTTAGGATGTGCAACTTTCAGCTGGTTTTAGTTATTAATTGACTTTCTTTAATACGCTCGACCATTGGGGACTTTTATAGATTGAATTGTATTGATATAATTTTTGCAGGTCAGGCAAAATGGAGTCACATGAAAAGTTTTTTGAAGTGGATAGTAATAATCCAAATTTCGTGTTTGCACCATCGCTGACTAAAGACCACTTGCAACCAAATACCAAACACCCAAGTGTTGAGTCACACTGTTGCTGCTGGCTTATACGCAAAACTATCTCAAGGTAACTGATTTGCTTATAAAAAAATTATCACTATAATTTGCTCACTTTGGTGTTTCCTGGTGACCGAAAAGTCGATATACAAAATAATTATTCGAAAATTTCCACGAGAACTAACTACCTGCGGAGGCTACAGTAACTCCAAATGTTATAAGTAACATTGACAAACTTTTTGACTGTGTCAATGCAGGAACTACGGATTTAAAAAGAGGCAAACCATGTGCTACAAACATGAAAAGGAATTCACCCCATTTAGCCCATTTCAAAGAAATGAAAAATTTCTTTAAAAATTTACAATTTATGGGATGCAAAAGCACGCCACCGACTCAATAAGGCCGGATATGGTCTATTAATGGCATAGAATGGCTGTGGATCACGCTAACAAAGAACCACAATGTTATAAAAAGTTTAGCAACGCGGCGACTTCAGCAAGATCCGATTGAAAATTTATTCGGTTGCATCAGGGGTAATTGTGGATCAAACGTAAACCCTACTGTAGGATAATTTGTTGGTGGGTTAAAAACAGCAATTTTAAGCAATTTGTCTCACATCAGTGTTAGCAATTGTAAACTTGACGAAAATGATGCTATAATAAACAATTGTAAGTTATTGTTTTCAAATGAACATAATTTACAAAGTTTAATTAATATAATAATAATATATAATAATATATCCTTTATTTCAGGCAACTAGGCCCATAAAAAAACTGAAGAAGACACGGAAGAGGTCGACAGAGGAGCAATTTTACTGGAGCTGGATTATTGGATTAATTTAGAACAAGGCACTGTGGACGATGCTGAGTTACAAGCGTGTGCATATGTTTGTGGTTTTATTATAAGAAATCATAAAAATCAATATTCCACTTGCAAAGAATTATTTATTGCAGAAGAAACTGACACCACGCATCTATTTGTTGAATTCAAAGAATACAGTGACATGAAAAGAAGTTTAATGTACGCATGTAATAAATGTGAAAAACAGAAACAAGGTACTATACAATTTATAGGAACCAGTGTTTTCACATTTGTGTCAAAAGATACTGCATTCAAAGAAACAGAGAGTTTGTAGAAGCCGCCTCGTAGGCAGCACTGAAAAAAAAAATTGCCATTTTAAAACATGTTAAAATAAAACTGTAAAAATGAAAACATTTTATTGTTAATAAATGATAAATGTTATTATAATTTACATGAATATTTGAATAATCCCAATTTGTAATCATTATTAGATTGTAAAGGTGTACTGCTCCCAAATTACGATGTTTATTTTATAACATACTTCTAATAATAATTTCCTCATTATTTGACAATATATACCTACAATTCTAATTTCAACTCTTTATTTGTGGTTGTAAATGTTATTTATCTTTTATTCAAATTCTCTGATATTATGTGAATGTGAGAACTTTGTAGGCCTTGTAGACTGTAGATTTGTAGACCATTTTCTATTTTAGTAGGGTAAGGAAAGGTATATTGGTGATAAAAATGAAAAATATAGTTTTAATAGGATTTGGTAATTAAGTAAAAATTCACTTTTGTTTTATGACAATAATTATTATCTGAACTAAATACTGAGAATAGTTTACGTAGCAAAAATCAAATAATTTTGAGAACAAATGTACAAGAAATCTAAGGTAAGTTGGCGATATGGTCCGGTAGATTGGTGATACTAGGTTGGCAAATTGGTGATAGAATGGAAATTGTCTGTTTAATCACGTTATTTTGAACTTAAAATAAAAAATGTTTGGCCCTTTAATAAATATTATTCTAAGCAACGATCACATCTATAATATAACTGTATCTCGGGATCAGTATCTTCAATAGATGCGCAGATCTCGTGATAAGGCGTCAAACAATAAGAGCACTGGATCCATTTGGCTCCATTCCTTTTTTTTACATCAGCTGAGTACAAGACCTCACATAATCCACACTCCCAATCATCTTCTATCTCTTGAATTTTACTTTTTTTTTTGCTTTTTGGGAAGATTTTACTGATGTTGAGGCTTGAGGCTGAAGGTTTTCTTGTTCTACATTTGTTGGTGTTAAGCATTTCGCGCTAGAATCTCTTTTTCTTGACTTCTCCGGGCGTTTTAAAGCTTTGGGTGTTTTTAAAATGTTCTTCACTGTAAGTATAGGACCTAAAGAATTGCTTTCAAATGCTGTGTTAGTCAAAGCTGAAGCTGCAGAAACAAGATCTGTAGCAGGAGCTGCAGCAGGAGCTGTAGCAGGAGCTGTGGCAGGAGCTGCAACAGGAGTTGTGTCGGTTAAAGCTGAAGGTCGTAATGCTTCCTTTGAAATAACATTCCCGTTAAAAGGGCATATGCCTGTTTTTTTAAAAGCATTCTCAATATTTTTTTTAGTAAAGGCTTTTATGAATGCTGGATTCATAATGGAATGGAAGTTACTACGATTTGGAGCATCAGTAGGGTTATTGCTCATGTAACTATTCATGCTGTCGCGCCAGTAACTTATAAGTGGCTTGAATAGACCTACGTCAAGAGGCTGCAATAAATGCGTGCAATGAGCTGGGAAAGTAAATAGATAAACTTGGTTATCTTTCGCAACTTTTAGAACTTCTGGTCTAATATGAGCAGAATGTGAGTCCATCAGGAGGACCACAGGACGTTCAGGCGGTATAGAAGTTATAAAAAAGTTTAACCATTCTAAAAATAATTCTGAATTGATCCATCCTTTGGGAGATAGTTTGACTAATGCGTTGGGAAGAGCATCATTTTTAAGTGTATCGTTCCACCTAACACCTTTAAATATTATCATAGGAGGTATCAATGTCCCATTTGCGCAAATGCATGCTAACATTGTTTGAGTTTGACCTCGTTCAGAATAGGATCTTTTATAAACGTACTTTTTACCAATGCCGGTAACAACTTTAGATGGTTTCACTACATACGATAACCCAGTCTCGTCACAGTTCCAAATTAGATAGGTCCGCAAGCTCCCAAAGCGAACGAATAGCAACAAAAGGGCTTGATCGAAGGCCGTACGTATTCGTGTTGAGCTCATACACAATCATGGGATCCTGGGGATGTTCCCGCCACAGGATCAACTGATAACGTCTGTCATCCCGGTGAATAACCGTTTGCCGGAACATCATTTTGATGTCGGCCACAAAGACTACTTGATGACGACGAAAAGACGTGATAACGTCACAAAGATCCCTCAACAATTTGGGGCCGGAATGCAGGCAATCAGAAGTCCGCGCAGACCCATCAAACACTGTGCGCAGTTTACCAGTGGATGCCTTGAGGACCGCGTGATGTGGCAAGAAGAAATGCTCTACTGAGCGCCAATCCAAATCTGACACCGACATGTGTCCCAAGTCTGCATACTCACGCATAAAATCTACATATTTTTGCCGCAGCACCGGGTCCCTGGCCATGCGGCGCTCCATTGCCAACAATCTCTTCTCAGCCGTAGGTCTGGATTGGCCGAGAGATGGTCGCAACGCAACAAAGGGCAGCCGAGTCACAAGCCGACCGGAGCAGAGTCGACAAGTGTTGTTCTGATAGAACAACTCGCACTCTTCGTGTTCCGGATTCAAGCGGGCCACCTGAGGGGGCTCTTCAACCTCCCAAAACCTCTGAACGGCGTCAGAGAGGGCTGAGCCGGACACCAACGCTAAACCAGATTCAGGTGGAGGGGGCACTTCCAACACTGGGCCCATAACCGCAAAGCCGAAGATGGTTGAGACCGCCACCAAGCCCCTCCCGAGGGACCATGGGGTCTCCGGCTGCAAGACCGTCGTATTTCCCAACAATATTCTCCCTAGAATATCAGAACCCAACAACAAATGCACCGTACAAGGGGAATCGAACCGGGTGTCAGCCAAATCCAGACCTGACGTCAACCGTAGAACATCCAAAGGCAACTGACAATCGGGATGGCTACCCAATATAGTCGGCAGAACGAGGGCAGGAGCACGAAGTTTAGGGTACAGACAACTCAAAGGGGTGATTTCAAACCAGGTCCTTCCCTCAACAGTGGTGACAGCCGTTTCGCCGATTCCCCGAATCTGGCCTGAAAAGTCATTCACCTCCAGGCCAACCTGTCCCGCTAACCAAGACGACAAAAGGCAACCCTGGGCTCCTGTGTCCAAAATGGCACGGACCACAATCGAGTCACCCAAGGGTCCCCCAGACCCTGACCGAGGCCGTTGGCAACAAAACCGTCATGATCGGGGGAGGGGTCCTTTAGCGGGGCAGGCGTCAATTTCCTAGCGATGCCTGGGCGGCGACCGCTCGCCGCATCCAGGCTGCCTTCGTTCACGACGAGGGTAAACATCAAATGGTTCGTCCGCGCGGTGTCCCGAGCCGCTCGCCATCGCCGGAAGGGCATATCCCACCGGATGCCTGAATGGCGGAGGGCGCGACTCCAACCGGGGACGTTCCGCCAACGGAGGGGGGGAGAGGTAGCGGTGCTGGTCCGGCCACTGCTGCCTAGCAGCCAACGCGCGTTCTCCCTGACGAGGGGAGACCAAATGGCGCTCGCGGGGCTCCCGTACAACTTGCGCGGGGGGTGGAGAGCGGCGTGCAGAATTACGGGCCTCAGCCCGGTGCTCGTCTCCGGAATACCCCCCCTGCGCGAACCCCCCTCAGAAGCTGGTCTGCTGGAGCGGTTCGCGTTGGCGCACAAAATCTCAAGGTGGGACCCTTTACAAATTCTACACGGACGGGGGTCGGGGCAGTCCCGATGGAAGTGGGCCCCCAAACACGAGAAGCACAAACGGCGTGCGTTGACAATGCGGCGGCGGGCACTTACGTGCAAATTCAAAAAGGCCGGGCAACGCGCCATGGCATGCCCCGTTGCCTTACAAAAGTCACAATGAAGAGGACTCCGGGCGCCAGCAAAACGGGGGGCGGGGCGAACATCAACAGGCCCCCTAGCCCTAGTCCGTCCCTGGTCTCTTGGCCGAGGTGGTGGGCGTGACCCCGTGGCGCCACGACTGTTATCCAAAAACCGACACCCGTCTTCCAAAAACTTGAGGAGGTCGTCAAAGGGGGGAAGATGGGTGGCACTATCCCCACCATACTTCTGCTCAAAACGTGACCTCAACTCCGCGGGGAGCAACCGCAGCACTATGTGCACCAACAGGTAGGACCAATGTTCCACCGGTAACTTCAAGCGTCTCAAGGCGTTGGTCGCTGAGACCAACGGGTTCAGCAAGTCAGTACGCAACGTCGACGTGCTAGCAATGGCCGTTAGCCCCAAAATCTGGCCGATGTGCACATCAGCCAGGCAGCGCTTGTTCTGATACCGTCGGGAGAGAAGCTCCAGAGTGGTCGGGTAGGAGGAATCCGTCACCGGCAAGTGCTGCACGAAGGCTCTGGCTTCGCCCTCCAAAACGGACAACAAATAGGCCAACTTCTGGGCAGGTCCGAGGTCCGAGCGGGCATCCACAAGGCTCTCGAAGAGATTAATGAAGTCCAGCCAGTGGTCCAAACGACCGTCAAAATGTGGCAGCTCCAGGGTGGGCAGCCTACCCAATAGTCCAGGAGTAGGTTGAAATTGGGGTTTCTGGATCAGATGAGATCCAGAAACACCCAATTTCAACCATCATTGATTTAATGAATGCCTTCCAAATTAAAATGTCTATGAATGAAGCATAATGTGAATAATCTTAATTTATTCACATTATACTTTAAAGTTTAATGCTATGATGTAAATATGCGTATTTAATTAAATATTCTTTTCCTTTCACAGCGTTCAAGTAAACGCATTCAGGATAATGTATAGCATGTTGCATCCAAGGATCATCATAAATCTCCCAGTCTTCGATAACACCTCCACATGAGAAACATGCTGCTTTATCATTTACACTATTTCCACAATAAAAAAACCCAGCGTCAGACATTTCTGTTACTAATCTTCTCCTTGAATCAGCCGTTGCCCAATAATGTCTAAATGAAAATTCACGCATTTTATATGAATTATACATGTCATATCGAGGATTATCTTTATTTTGAGACATGTTCTGTTTATTCACTTCTTAGTTCTTGATACAAATAATTTTAAAAGTATAATGACCCGTACAGCTGTTGCCAGCAACTTATAACGTCTTATTGGACGGGATTGGTAGGGATAGGAAATTGGTACATATTACCCATTTGTGAAAAATCAAACAAGAAAATATTTATTTTAAAAATATATTATTATCCATACACCATTTATTTAAACATATTACATTTTTCAAAGAACATATTTTATCATGATAAATACAACTATACACATCACGAGAGTATTCATATTTATTGTACAAGCTTAATAAGTTAGGACAACCCATATCTTCTAAATTATTTATATTATTATTATTCGAAATATTTTTTAACCACACCACTTTTTCTAAACCTTTGGTGTAAACACTTTTATCTCTTAAAATATCTACAATCAAGTTCTGATGATTTGAGTAAGACACAAATCCTTCACTCCAGTATATGTTTCTATTACGTTCAATTCAAGTGACTTGCCGTTTTTCTAGTTTCGTCAAATCGTAAAATGGAAAAGGTGGCTTAATTAAAAACACCTGAATTTTGTTATTACATAATACAGCAATTTCTTTCATGATACATTCATTATTTTCTGTTTTAAAACCTTGTACATCTACAATGGCAGTCATGATAACCTGCACACTATGTTACTCAAGGGTTTATATTCCACAAGTCGATCGTTAATAATTAAACAATATCCAGTTGTTCCAGTCTTAACTGACCAAGAATGTTTTGTAGTTTTAGGGAGCAAAGGATACTCATATAAATCCCAATTTCGAAACGCTATCTGAATAGGTCTATCTCTTTCCAAGTGTTTAAGAAGTGTCAATCGTTCGCGGCCTGACACTTTTATATGTGGTACACGCCATTGTAATCTTTGTATGTCTATTTGACAATGCACAACTTCATCAGTCACTATGATACTGTTTAAGTTAGAGTTACTTCTATTCAGAATAAGTTCATGTTTTCAATTTATCACAATTTTATTGTAATCCTCCGCAAACCCTAAAATCTTATTAAGAGGTACAATAGCACCATAATGACCATCATTTTTAAATCCATCTACGTTCCAACCCCACAAGGCTGCAACTTTATTTTCCCCATCATTCATTGAAACGTATGACTTTATTGTCGACGTAATTCCAGAATTTTTAATGCGATCTATTTCAATACCATTTATTTCGTATCTGATATCTTGAAACAAAAACATAACAGGGTTGTTACTGAAAGTAATATTTTTCTTAATCGGTTTTCCCTCTTTGTCGAAGAACTTTGCTTGACCCTCGACGTAAATTGAACTGGCTGACGGTAACACATATATGTCTTGTTGGTGTATGGGAATTCTGATTTCATCGTTTTCTCTAAAGCTGTTATTGTAAGGATTGTAAGAATGAACTTCGTAACTTTCAATCGAAGTATCGAAGTGTGGTAACTCATTAATCTGTAGAATATTCATATTTTGAATCCTAAGGCTTTAAGAAAATCTTAGTCAATTTTATAACTTTTTTCTTACGTCTTTGCACCTTAGTGGTTATGGATGAAATAGGACGTTTTTTGTTAACTATGGGGTTTTTATAATAATATAATATCATTTTATCTCCGCCATTCGGGCATCCGGTGGGATATGCAGCTCCAGTGATGGCGAGCTGCTCGGGACACCGCGCGGATGAATATTTTGATTGTTGGCCTCGTCGTGAACGAAGACAGCCTGGATGCGGCGATCGGTCGCCGCCCAGGCATCGCTAAGAGATTGACGCCTGCCCCGCTAAAGGACCCCCCCCGATCAAGACGGTTTTGTTGCCAACGGCCTCGGTCAAGCTCTGGGGACCCTTGGGTGACTCGATTGTGGTCTGTGCCATTTTGGACACGGGAGCCCAGGGTTGCCTTGTGTCGTCTTGGTTAGCGGGACAGGTTGGCTTGAAGGTGAACGACCTTTCAGGCAAGATTTGGGAATTGGCGAAACGGCTGTCACCACTGTTGAGGGAAGGACCTGGTTTGAAATCACCCTTGTGAGTTGTCTTTACCCTAAAATTGGTGCTCCTGCCCTTGTTATAACTGAACTTGGTTGGGACGAGCCACTTCGGGAAACCCTGTTGGAAGACTGGCTCCAATTTGTATCTGCACTCCCTGCGGTGCTTCTTGTGCGTCTCTTAAGCCACGTTGCGCACACTTTGGGTGAAACTGTTGACATTCGGGCTTCTTACGCCTGGACGGACAGTCAAATTGTTTTGTGTTGGTTGAAGACGTCCGTCCACTCTTTGGAGGTCTTTGTTGCGAACCGAGTGTCTCAGATTCAAGGTTCTGAAACGCCTTTGATTTGGAGGCGCGTGCTTGGTGACCTGAACCCGGGCGACGTAGCCTCACGCGGATGCATTGCCCCCCGCTTGATTGCTCACCCCCTCTGGTGGGGACCGGACTGGCTGACTCGCCCCGAGGACGATTGGCCTCGAACGCCAGTCTTGATGTCGGATCCTTTGCCCGGACTTAAGGTGTTTGCTGTTGGGACGAAGGATCCTCCGTTTGATCTTGATTTTTTGATGAATCGATACAGCTCCCTCGACAAATTGTTGAACGTCACCTCGTGGATCAGGCGTTTTGGCCATAATTCTAGGAATCCAGGGGACAAGCGCCTGTCACCAGTTCTCTCTCCTCAAGAGTGACAGGAGTCACTCCTCCTTTGGGTCCGCTCTGTGCAGGCTGCACACTTTGAGAAGGAGATCGAGGTCTTGAAGTCTGGTAGGGTCAGGTTGTCGGGAGCTGTTAGTAAGCTGAATCCCTTCTTGGATAAGACGGGTCTTTTGCGTGTTGGAGGACGGTTGAGGCACTCTAGCCTTCCTTATGGGGCCCGTCACCCCCTTTTGTTGCCCAAGGAGGGCCACTTGGTTCAATTGTTGGTGACTGATCGTCACACTAAGAACTCGCATGCCGGTTGCAATGCGCTGTTGGCCATTCTGCAGCGAGAAAGGAGGTCACCCATTTTGTTCTACGATTTGGGATAAAAAAAAAGTCGGCGGCCAGGAATGAATTATATTTTATTTAAATAGTGGCTCGAGTAGAAACATTTCTTTGTATGGCTACAATGCTGTAATGAATTCGGGAACCAAGATATACAACGATTTTTAAATGAAATAAATTATGTCCATTTGTCCATACATCATTTTGTGTAAGATTCCATGTAATTATTATTCCACTATTTCACAATGATTAGTGTTGATTAGTGATGATTTATGTTGTGATTAGTGTTGAAACATACAACACTAATAACTATAATAGGCGTAATATGGTTTAAAGAAAAACAAAGAATTTATCAAAACGTTGATTTATTATTCCTTACAGGTCTACATATTATGCTCTTCGTCTTGTACTGTGACATAATCTAAAAAACCTGCCGGTGTTTGTATGGGCTCATCTAGGTGCCTGGCAAAGCCGAGAAACCAAATGTTCGACATGGTATGTGGACAACAGCCGAGTGTTTTTCTGCCAGTAAGACATGTGCAATAATATTTTTTTATTGCACTTCTGCCACATTCTAAATAATCTGCCATAATATAAACGTAGTAGATCCTGGCCCTCGAGTGTCGCGACTGGATCACCACAGTATGACCTAGCTAGTTTGAGCTGATATATGATTACGCGAAGAGTATACAGTCTTCTTCGTTGAGACGAGGAAAGTCCGTCAATTCCGGATCATTAGCCGTCATTCTCCTGAATGCAATTCTTTGTCTGTTCATATTATTTTCAACAATATAATCTGCAAGGTCATTCTCGATATTTCTTCTGTGTTGAATGATTTGTAAAGTCTTCCGCATATATACTGTTAACTATTCGTCGATGGAATGCGTTGATGAGACTGGCTGCTACCCTAAAATCATCCATCATGTGTGGAATTGCTCTATTAAAATAATCCTGTCGGAATAATTTGTAGTCGCGCTTAAACCTCCCGTTTACTACTTCGATTACCCAACGACATATCGTAACCAGTCTGGACTCGTTGGCTTGAACACTCGACAGTTGTAGTGCATCGGTTTCTTTGGTGTGTGGTAAATTAAATGAATAGCCACATAATTCTAAAGATCCAACTACGTCGTGAAAGCCTCTGTCTAGAATGAAGACATCTCCATTTCGAAAATACCAATTGAAAACATAACCACTTTCATCTCTGGCCATATTCATCATGATTCTACCATCTGATGATGTGGCAGAATATGGACCAGTTACATCAATTATGTATCCATCGCAAGTCACAAATAAGAATGGCTTCAGTAAATTATTATATTTATGTAAGCTATAGCTTTCCCGTTGAAAAAATAAATTGGAACTTTTCTGACAGTAAATATATGTTGCGTCACATATTACAAAACAGCTTTACCTGCATGTAGTGCGCATTGTGCTATCATAATAACAATAATATAATTCTTAAAAGCCCCAATAAAAATTGTTTCCCATCGTCGTCGTTTTAATTCTTACTTGGTATATATCTCTGAACCCAAATAGTTTTCGACTTTGACGCCATAGTAAAAAATAATGCGTTGCACGTGTTCTTTAAAAATGTGTAATTATTATTGATGGCCGCAACAATTTATAATTTTATCCCAGAATGGGTGATCTCCTTTGGATTTTGTCGGCTGATCGCGTCAATGAGGCGAGGCCCTTTGCTGGCGTCGTAACGGACTTGTTGGTCGCCTTTTGTTGAAGACGTCCACCCTTCGTAATAGTAAGATTGTTAAGGCTTATTTGTGTGTTTGTCTGCCTGTCAACCAAGGCAGTACATTTGGAGCTGGTAACCTCCCTCTCGACAGAGGCCTTTGAGGCGACTTTGGAAAGATTTGTGTCTCGCCGTGGGTTACCTTCTTTGATTGGGTCTGATTGCGGTACGAATTACAAGGGTACAAGTAACTATTTGAAGGAGGTATACGCCTTCCTCAATGAGAACCAGGTTGACATTGGTAATAGTTTGGCCCGCCGAGGGGTCACTTGGTTGTTTGACCCGCCAGCCTGCCCCCCATTGGGGGGGTATTTTTGGGGCCGCGGTGAAAGCGGCAAAGGGACGCTGGCGGAGATTGTTGGGAGACACCGTTCTCACCTTTGAGGAACTAGCTACGGTATTTGGCCGCATTGAAGCTGTGTTGAATTCGCAACCTGGTCAAGACTTCCAATTGGTTAGCGGACGGGTAGGCCCGTCCGGGGGGGGGGGGTAGATGTTTAGTACCGAACGTTTCTGAACGTACCCTTTTTGACATAAAGAAATTTGATCTTGACATTACTGACTTGACAGATTGCCCACTTGGTTCCGGTTGGAAAAAAATGTCCGCACGTTGGGACATCTTGTGATGTAATTGTAATTGAAATAGTATTGAATCGCCTGTTGAAACCGATAATTGGGTCGCGAGTAACGATTAATTGGAATTTGTAATCCCCATTTGATGAAAAACCTGGGATATTTTGGGATTTATCGCCGGTTTGTCGCCACCGCATGGCCCGCGAGTTTGCTGAAAATAATTGTTCATAGTGATAAACAGCTGCTTCAATCTGGTACGAAGTTTGTGCTGTGATGCTGTCTGGACCGCGCCATCTGGAGATCAGCGCCTTGTGACCGTTCAGAACACTTGACTTACATCACACTTTCAATTACTCACTCATACTTATACACACAAACACTTTGGACGTGATCAAAACAGATCCTGGTTGCCGTCTACAGCTCAGGTAAGTGTTATTTATATATATTGTTTGTCGGCCGAAGAGCCTGTAGATTATTGAGAGCAACGGTAGGGCTCCACGAACCGTGGACAAGTTCGGACACACCAGTATCGTTGCACTGGCTTCTTGTAGTCTTGAACAATTTTTTTAATTTTTAATTTTTAACCCATTACACTATTGCCGTGAACCCGCTCCAGACACAAGCATATTTAGCTTAGTTGGAAGGGTTAACAAGATTGCTAGTAATGTGAATTCTACCCACATTGCTAGTCATCTTTTAAAAAAAAAAAAAAATTGTATTTGATGGTACGCTTGAGATAAATCTAGTTTTGTAAGATACCTACTACCGCTTAACTTACTCAGTAAGTCATCTATTTTTGGCACAGGATACTTATCGACCCTTAACATACGATTTAACGTGACATAATCAGCACATAAACGTAAAGCGCCATCCGGCTTGTGTACAATTACCAGAGGTGTGGCCCAGTCGGAGGTGTCAACAGGTTCGATGATGCCCGCGCACAGCATGGCGTCGAGCTCGGCGTCGACGCGCGTGCGCAGCGCGTACGGCAGAGGCCGCGCGCGGCAGAAAACCGGCACGGCTCCCTCCCGTAAATGTAACGTGGCCCGACCGCCCGTGAAACAGCCCAATCCACCATCAAATAACTCATGGTATCTAGAAAAAATATTTAACACAATATTACTTTTTTGTTGTACCGTTAAATCTTCCTCCGACACTCTCGCATTATTAATAATTGTTAATGGAGGTATACTGATATTTAGTTCTGATAACCACTGCCTTAGTAAAAGTATGGTGCTACCCGTTTTAAACACATATAAATCTAAAACTTTTTTCTGATTTTTATAGATCACTGTTACTTCTAGATACCCCATTGGCTGAACTTTGCTCCCATTATAGAAATTGACTGATAATTTACAAGGTAATAGGGGTATATCAGAAAAATATTGATCATAATTACTACTTGAGATACAAGATAAAGGGGAACCGGTATCAATTTCCATTGTCAACCATACATTGTTTACTAAAATGTTCATTCTCACCGGTCTGTATTGGCTTAACGACATCTGATAAATTGATTCTTCCCCGTCTTCCTCGTGCGCCACGAACGTGTGCATAGCCGGCCGCCCATATGCTCCCGGCCGCACCCTCGAAGCCTGCCCGTTGCCCCGGCTGGCCATGCGGGACCCACCAGCGCCTGCGCCGCGCCCCGTCCTGCCTGCTCCGCCGCCGCCGTCACCGCGCCGTGGTTGGCCGCGGTCTCGATAGTCCGCGCTGCCACGTGTGCCATTTTCCTAACACATGCGACGCAAATGCCCAATTTCTTTGCACTGCACTGATAATTCGACAATCTGCATTCCGTCGAATCTGCATGCGATGTACGTCTCCTGCCTGATGATCACACGCTGCCGAACTACGACGTGTCACCGCGTTGGTTCTCGAACCTTCGATGCCCGCTGACAGCGCGATCGCGCCAGCCGCCTCCGGCCCGCTGATGTGGCCACGTCCGTCTACCGTGGCTGCATCCCGCTCCGCCGCCTCCAGAGAGCTCGCCATCGATACCGCCTTAACGAATTTTATGTTCCCTTCCGCAAACAATCGTTGCGTGATAAGATCACTGAAGATGCCGCACACGAATTGATCTCGCAGGTTATCGTCCAGACTTGAGCCGAATTCACAATAGCGGGTACTTTTCTTTAATTCCGCCACATAATCTAAGATACTTTCACCGGCTTGTTGTCTCCTTTGTCTAAATTTGAAGCGTTCTGCCAAAAGTGACGGTGTCGGTTGCACGTGTTCCTGCATGACCTTCACGACCTCGGTAAAGGTCATGTTCGACGGCTGACTACATAAGTTCACTAATAATTCATAAGCTGGCTCACCCATGGATGCTATAAGCGTCGGTAGTCTCAATTCTTCCTTTACTGCATTCACCAGAAAGTATATCTCCAGCCGGTCGCAGTATGTTTGCCAGTTTCCAGTCTTCATGTTGAATTCGCCTAATTTAGCTATCGTCGTCGCCATTGTAATATCGGTAAATAAAACTCGTTGGTAGCTCTTCTATAGACATTTAATGACTAAGCTAACCGCGGTGGGCGTGCGGTATTTATACCTTACAACTTATGAATACCCTACAATACAGAAAAAATCACTTTTACATGTTTTACATGATTAATTTTTTTTTGATTTGTTTACAATATAACCTGCGACATACCGTTTGAACTCTTTGTGAATAATATTATGCTGATCTTGATTCCCACAATCTATGTTGGATAAATTTCTTATTAAATTATCAACATCAAAAGTAATATTCTGTTCTTGCGGAACAGGCTCACCACGATATTCTAAAAGGTGTGTCAATGACTGTAAGCTCTTATTATTATCAGCCTCACAGTTAGCGTTTACAGAATGGAAGGAACTTAAATTGTTGACTAACAGCGTTTTATATGCATTTGTAAATTGGGCACAGGTAGGATTCGTGTTCCGGACTCCATTACTTCGGATACAACAAAAGAAGTTTTCTAACGGGTCCTGATTAAAATTTCGAGTCAATAAATTGGAAAGTTTATGTTCCCTCTTCAACATTTCCCACATTTCAAGAAATGTTTCGATATTGTTAGCCCAATTTACACATGATGGTATTCTTTCTACTTTTTCAGGGCCAACTTTACTTTTTACTACTGTTTTAAATTCAATACTTTTTATTAATGGTAAAATCTCCTTCCAGAATTTGAACTATATTTAAGGCATCCTGTTAGTTCCTTTGTGGTACCCGAGTAAGTGCAACCGTTAAAAGAGTCAAACAATTTATCGAAGATGAGCAGAAATTCGGCCATGTCTTCACATTCCACTGGTATAATTTTGTGCCCTGAAAAAAAATTATTATTAACTTTCAAGGTTATTTATAGTTGCAATAGTAACTTATTTTTGGGTTTTAGGGATTCTAACAGAATATGTCACAAATATTATGTACATACCATGTCAGGTCATAAGAGCAGCTATAAAAACGTGATTTTTTTTAAATCTTATTTACAGAAATACTAATTATTGTACAATTTATCACTTGGCCAAAGTGCATAAAATCTAAAATTAAAGCCTTATTGTTTTTATTGTCATAGCCGAGTCCCAAGATTGGTAAAATACATACCGACTCAACTTAACTATCTTTGTTGAAATTTATAAAAACCTTTTAATGGTGGGGTAATGAAAATCACTATAAAGCGAAATCATTTTAAATGACATGTTGTCTGCCAACCAGAGGCAAATAATATAAACTCGTCATATCATTAAGAAACATTAATAGGCTCATATAATTATTTGTTGCACGGAAACAGAATTGTTCAAATATACTATCCACATTTACTTGCTAAAAATATCATAGCCGCCGACACTCGTTGGCTAAAAACTTGTGCTGCATATTTTACTTTCATCTTCGACATTTTATTTTCAAATATATGCGACTCTGTTAATTTATTGACAAGTCTTATTTCTGACTCCCCAACATCTTCATTAAATAACATTATTAAATGTTCCCATTTTACTGTTCTTTCTGTACCATTCAATACAAACCTAGCATCTTTTTTTAATAGATTATTTCTTACTCCTTTTAAAAGATGTGGTGTGTCGAAAAGGGGAAATATTTTAATGTTATCTATTTCAAAAGACGTGTATTCCATCTCATTTCTCAAATAGTCTCCCTTCGTATCCTCTCTTAGGGTCTTGATTACACTAACATTTCACTGCGACTGACGCATATTATTGCAATAACTTTTAGACCTGTCTTGTGTACTTCTCGAATTATTAATTTTTTTAAATATTTTTTATCTTCCTTTTTAGTGCAACTTTTGCAAGCATGAAAACCAATGCATGGTCGGCAATTGTGTTGTTGTTTTTGAAGCCAGAGTCTCCAAAACCAATTATTCGCCCTTTGTTAAAATGTAGACCCGGTTCCAGGGCCACTTCATCAAAAAGGAGTGTACAAAGTCTTTTTTCAACAGGCAATCTTTTTACGGTCCTAGTCAAATGTTGAAATATTTGTTCATTTATTCCTGGTTCTAGTGGAATAAGGCTAAGTTGTTTCTGAAGACATCTTTTGGAAGGCAAAACAAACATTTTCTTTAAAATATTGTAAGCCTTGACACTTTGTTTAAATATTGACAAAGCCAGAACTTTTTCCTCCATGGTGTATCTCCTGCCCCTTGCTTCATCTTCATTTGAAGTTTACTAAAAACTTGCATTGGCTCAGGAAATGATTCGATAGCATAGTTAAGAATGTAACAAATTCTTTAGACATTTAATTTTCTTGTTTTGGCTTATAAACTTTTGACTCAATATTTTGAGTTTATGCTCTAATTTATACACTTTTCTTTGACTTTGTTTACAAGCCTTGTATGTAGCTGAAATAATAATGAGAGAGATATAATGTTTGATAGTCAAATATTTTGTAAACTTTTACCTAAGCAGTAACATAGTAAATTTAAAAGGTATTAAGATAGATATACTCTTTATTGTACACCATAAAAAATTACAGTAGGAGCTTAAAATAATAGGGTGTAACAATGGGTGGTCTTATCACTAAAAGCGATTTTTGACAGACAATCTTTGGATGGATTTGACAGAGAAGGAGAAAAAGATATGCAGGTAGTTTGTGGTGTACTATTTACATATATACAATACATAACTAAAATATAAATTATATATATATATATATATATATATATATATATAATATATATATATATATAATTTATATTATAAATAAATTATATTATATTATATATTAATTTATATTATATTTCAAATTTATATGTATATATATATATTTACATTTACATATGATAGCAGAGAAATATGAATAAATACCTAACAACTTTCAAAGGGAAAGGTAGTGATCCTTGACTATATTTTTAAAAGATTTGTGCGAGAGGTTTGTGCTTTTCTTACTGACATGGGCAAAGCATTCCATAGCCGCACAGCTTGAATTGAAAACGACTTATCATAAAAATTAAGATTACTTAATAAAAAACAATTTTTGAAAATGTAAAAACCAACTTCAAAAAGAATAAAAATAATTTTATATGTAAAATGGTGTGCAAGACGGTGCCTTGAATTTAGCTTGTTCTAATAAAGAACCGGCACCAATTTTCCGAACTGTCTCACACAAGTCTTTTTTAAGTCATTTTTTATCTTTTTCCTAAAGTTATTTTTGTTTCTTACTTTTGAGTGACATGGCATATATAATACATAAAAATGGGATTACAGCAATTGCAAGTGAGTTACTGTTATTTTTTGATGAATTCTATTGTTTAACTCTTCTGAGAGAATACTTTTTCAAACAAAAATAAAGAAACATTTAATCCAGGTTAATATTGAACCAGTAAAAACTGGTGAAGTGTTACGGAATAATGAAAAAATCTTACCTGTGGACTGAGGTATATCTTTGGATGTGGATGGAATTGCATTTATTTCAGTGAAATATCTGCAGGCATATTTTGCTGAGAATAATTTGGGACCTCTCCTTGCATCAGTTCTTCACTCTGTAGAGAGATTTTAAGTAAAGCTAATAAAAATAAAAAATAAAGCTAATAATAAAAAGTAAATAGGTTCCTTTGATCCAGTACCTCCAAAGTACTACACACCTCCAATTGGCTGGCTGTTAATGTTAACACATTGGCGGACAGTAAACAGCTACAGCTGTTATAACAATAAAACTTTAATTTTCCCATTCACTGTCCGCCAATGTTAAATAGCTACTTGTTTTAACTAACTTAGTTTATGATCACGGAGGATGAAATTAGTTTCAAGCTTTAGTTTCACGACATTAATTTCATAATGAAGAGACGCTTAATAATCTACTTACCAAGATTCAAAGTTGGAACTGCATTTCGCGTGAGTTTTCTGCTAGGTGTGCGATAGCACAACTTAAAATGCTCATCACATAATCTTAGATTGTTGTAGATATATTGCCCATCCCTTTCTTGCGTTTCGGGGTCTAAAACCTTTGTCCACAAAATAAATCTTTCTTCGTTATGACGGGGATTAGGAAAACGATGTAAAACACCTGAAATCAATGAGTTGAGTAAATTACAAATTTTTTTTTAACTCTAGTAACTAAGCTACCATTTAGCAAATTTGGGTGTGAGTTGTGAACTGCTATTACTTACCCAGATGGTTTTACTTTCCAAATGGTTTTACATCCCAAATAACGTTTCTAATATTTATTCGACGACATGTTTACTTCACAAAACAGCGGATTTGTAAAAGTCCAGTAGGGTAAAGCCAAGTTAAGTGAGTGCAATATCAAGGTCCAGTAACTGGAAGCCGAGGTCAAACAAAGAAGATATCAAACAAGTCCAGAAAAAAGCCAAAATCGCCAAATTAAAATAATTGAAAACACACGAATTTGCACACGAACTTGCGAAAAATTCTGTTTCAAATTTTGACATTACCATAACGTACTATAGTGCAAAAGATGCCACTGATAATAAATCATAAACCGTTTCCGAGAGCAGAGAATAATATTAAATAAAACATTTAAGGGGTTCAAAATAAAATAAATGTTATATAAATTTTAATTTCTTAATTTTATAAAAAAATATTTACATTAATTACGGTCACAGCGCCATCTGTTGAGACAAAAGAATAAAAATGAATTTAGTGTTTTTGCTGCCTACTAGATGGCAGTAGCAGCAACTTGATTGCAAGCCAGCCAGAATGTCCCCTACATTCATACCCCTGGCCCCTTCTTTCTGCCTCTCGCCTCGACCCCACTTGACTTGTACATAATTCCAAACCATTGTAATATACTTAATATTCTTAGTAGCAATAAACTTTTGTAATCCAGAGGAAAATAAATCACTCATTTTGGTTGACTCCTTGAAACCTATCTAGAACCCGCAAGAGTTGAGGCCACACCTCAACAAATATTATAATTAATTTTGAAGGTTTTCTTGTTTTAATCGTTTGCAAAGAACAGTCGCGTATGTCTTACGTTACATTTCTAACTTAAGTGCATCGCGTGTCAGTCAAGGTCGCGAAACCGGTTCATTGACCGTGAGCGTGCTTAATACTTCGTTACTTGTGTTGACACGTTTAGTTCAATCACAATCATTCAGTAAGGAATATCATAACCTAAAAGAAAAGATGCAGTTAACCAATAAGTCTAGTAATAAAACATTAGGTTTAAGTATATTTTTAGATAAGGATAATATAATTCGAGTCGGTGGCAGACTTAGTAATTCAAAATTTGATTACGATAAGAAACATCCAGTGTTATTGTGTCGTAAACATCGGTTTACTTGGTTATTGTGTTCGTTCGAACACAAACGTTTACTTCACGCTGGACCTCAGCTCCTCGTGGCGACCATGCGTGATAGATGGTGGGTGCTGGGAGCACGTAATTTAGCAAGGCTAGTGGTTCATAAATGTGTAACCTGCATTCGCATGAAAGGAAATACGTTAACTCCACTCATGGGTGATCTCCCGGTCGAACGTTAAGAAGCTGGATTTCCATTCATGCGATGTGGTGTTGATTATGCCGGGCCAATATCTATATTGAATCGCAAAGGCAGAGGTTCACAACTAATTAAAGGATATATTTGTTTATTCGTTTGTTTTGCTACCAGAACTGTGCATTTAGAATTAGTTGGTTCATTGTCCACTCAGGATTATCTATTGGCATTCAAGCGATTCATATCACGACGCGGTAAGCCGTGTCAGCTTTTTTCTGATAACGGTAGGAATTTCGTTGGAGCTGAGAGGGAGCTTTCAACTATATTTGAAAAATGTAATGAAATAATTGATTTTGCTAGTAGTAATAATATAAAATTTAGTTTCATTCCGCTTTATGCTCCTCACTTTGGTGGTTTATGGGAGGCAGGCGTGAAGTCGTGCAAGTATCACTTGAGACGTGTCGTAGGTAATGCTAACTTATGAGGAGTTTGGTACGGTATTGACACAGGTTGAGGCCGTCCTGAACTCCCGTCCTATGTCACCTATGTCCGCAGATCCAAACGATTACCTACCACTCACACCTGCTCATTTTCTAATCGGCCGGCCGTTGACTGCGCCTGCCAGTGAAGACAACACGACGACATCTATGCCCACCTGTCGCTACATGCGGCTGGAACAGCTGCGACAACACTTGGGAGCAGTGGACCAAAGAATATGTGTCCGAGCTGCAACGCAAAACGAAGTGGGCACACAATACAGATGACTAAGGATACTCTTGTCGTCATTAAAGAAGATAACCTGCCACCATTCAAGTGGAGAATGGGTGAAAGATGGTGTCTTGAGACTTGCAGAAATCCGAACATCAAAAAGCACAATCAAGCGTGCTTCCTCGAAAATCTGCCCGCTGCTGGTTTCAACAAACGAAGCCAGCGTGACTCCTGTTTAGTTGGAAGACGGTTCTTCCAAGGCGGCCGGTATGTTGCGTCAAGCAGCGCCACCTGTTAGTAAAATGAGAGGACGGCTCTTTTCAAGACAGATCTTATAAGTCGATCGGTAAATGTCAAGTCAAGCAGCGCCATCTAGTACTCGACGGAGAAGACGTTTTCGTTCGAGAGGATTCTGCGCGCGCCGCACCGCCTTTGTGCTCTTTTTTGAACTGAGGATCGTACATACGCAAAACTTTTTAAAAATTGTAACAGCCAGAAATAAATTCATTGTAAAATTTATCTGAGCATCATTGAAGAAGCCCCTGCCTGCCTTGCCTGTCTTCATTGCCAAAACATTGGAACATGAAGGAACAAAAGGAACGTTGTATTTAAATCATGTAGTCTGAACTAATTTTGTATACAGTCCCGACAGCTAAAAATAAAACACAGTTATACCATCAAAATCAGTACGTTTCACAGTACTCCAAATCCCACGAATCAGTACGCTGGAACAAGGGTAGGTGAGAGAGTGTATAATAATTAATAAATAAAAATACGTTTTACAAATTAAAATCATTTATTCGTGACGAAATAATGTTAATTTTGTCAAAAATTTTCTTTTTGTTACATGTTCGTCATGTTTTTTTGCCATAACATTTGTATCTTAAATCTAAATATGAATATATTATATTAATATATATTTATAATATAATAATATATTAATTAACTTTTATAAAACTATGTGATATTACTTACATGTATAAATTGAAATTATTGTTCCTGTGCTCCTACTGTGGCTATGTCTCGTTCTCCTGCTGCTCTTGTTCTTATGATATTCTCTTGAAGACGTTCGTTACACTGTTCTTGAGATTCTTGTGCATGACCTTCTGCTGTCCTGATTCTTTGAGCTGGATTTCTTGATTCAATTTGTTCTGCCAACTGATGGGCTCTTTTAATACGTTTGCGTCGTGCCTCTCTGGTGCTCGCGTTGTGGAGGTTAGATTTTTTCCGTGGCAAAGTAACACGTGGCCGGCTATGCTAACACCAAAAATTTAAAAAGTGGAAATAATTGAATAATTGAATTTTATAGCGTCAACAACACGTGGTAATTATGCTGTTAAAATGTAGCTTATATGACACGTTCGTAGATTTACCATAGCAGCGCCATCTATTGATTACTTACTCAACCCAGTCGAAAGGTATCGACATCTGTTAGAATCATTTGGAGTTAACAGATAATTGTGACTGTCAAATAATAACAGACAAATAATTAGCTGAATTATACGGTATTTCGTTCACTACAAAATAAATTTAATTAATTTTATAACGTCAACAACACGTGGTAATTATGGCTTATATGACACGTTCGTAGATTTACCATAGCAGCGCCATCTATTGATTACTTATTTGAGATTTAAATTATCCTATCTCTCAAGTTGGATCGAACTGCACATGGTGTGCGAATTTTATTATAATCGGTTAAGTGGTTTAGGAGTCCATTGAGGACAAACATTGTGACACGAGATTTATATATATTAAGATATAGTACTTTTCAGGATTTTCTTTATAAATTAAATTTTGTTTCACAATTTTCTCAGTCATTTTTTACAATTTAACTAAAGTTGGAGACAGATACGTTAAACCACCTTTTGATTTTTTTTCAATTAGGCTTTGTTCGTACTGATTCTTTGAACCGTGTAACAGTCTAACGCACACATCACATTTTATGGTTCTGGTTAACTTCTAGGCGATAAAGCCTGCTAAGTACATGACGACGTACTCCTCATACAGCGTACTGTCATCTTCGTCTATTAAAATATTGCGGTCCGTTAATTTATAATATTTTTCACAGGATCATCTGTACTAGGACAATTCAAAATTGTTATTTGTTCAAGAGGTATACAGTTCCCCATACCGGGGTCTCTTATTTCAGCACGAATTAACAGTCGTTTATAGGTTGCCTTAAATTGTACGGCATTGGGATTATTGTTGTATCCACCTCTTGAACGAACAGTAAAAAAAAGTTCCAGGTGATCCCGTGAAATTTTATAGAAAGGCAAGTATTTTATATGTTGCTAATGCTCTATGACCAATGATTGGTATAAATTGAGTGCACTGGACATTAGGGTGTCCCGTTCATGTATGGGGGGGAAAAAAAAATGAGCTACGGCTACGCAAGTGGTATCAAAAGTTGCGTTTTGACACATATATTATAGAGCAAGAGCCCGTGAACCCCAGACCTTCGTTATTTTATAAAAGCTAAAAGTTTGTCAGCGCATGCTCCCAACACAGGTAAGAACGAATGACCATTATGAAGTTTGGGTTATAGTGGCTTTGACAGGTAAACGGTACTAAAGGTGTGTAAAATACCGATCTAAAATCATCAAATAATAAAGTGCGATTTTTTTATATTATCTTCAAAATATTATTAAAAATCACGTTATTCATTGCCAGACACTTAACATCGTGGCAACCCCTTGCCAGACACCCTTAATGTTCATGAAATTATAGTTTTACTTACGTTATAGTATAAAAGCTGATTTTTATATATAATACTTGGGTAATAAGTAAATGATGTTTCCTCATTAACCAGACATTTTTGATAGTTCCAACCCCTTGCCAGTCAAGCATGTAGGGTAGCTGTAGGAGCGAGCGCGAGGCAGTATGTATGAGTGGGTGCGAGTGAGATGGCGAGTTAAGTCTACCGCGATCCCTCACTGCGCAGTTGTTATTTCTACTGCGCAGGTATTGTTTAGTACTCAGTACATGTTTACATCAGCTAAAATAATATAATATAGTATGATACGTACATTATATGTTTACAATTTGTTTATGTGACTTTTTAAATTAAAGTGATTTTGTATTAAAAACAAGTCATAGGTTTGACAACTTTTAGCGTTTCCTGCACTGAAAACATTGAAATTTTTCGTAGAACTGCAAAGTTCGTAGGCAATCTCGATTGTAATTCTGTTACAATTTTGAGGGTAAAATTAATGCATCTCTGTTGCTAAATCCGTTCTTTCGTACAAATGGTCAGTAGTCAAAATGGAACAATGTTCACATATGAACATAGCAAGTATGCTTTCAGCTTTTTGAGTGTTGAGATTTTTTATTAGGTACTTTCGGGAACTCAATTTTTTTTTACCTCTTAATGGTTCCATTGCTTTTAGGTGTTTGTAAGATAAAGCATGCTGTTTTAAACAGTAATATTTTGCCACAATTTGAGACTTGCAATACTTACAGTATACGCTTTTGTGGTGTCACTTTCAACTGGCCGAAGCCACTCTTTAAAATCGAACATCAATTTCCACTCTGCACGATAATGTTGGTTATATTTTGGAGGCATTGTCAATTTAATAACCTCTATAAAATAAAACTCTGCAAATGCAAATGCAGTGCTGCCAACTTAAGCACAGATTATGTAGTTCAATCAATCCAAGCGGGATTTCCCCTGACCACTACGGTTGCGCTCAGACACATCACCGCGTTTTTTAAGGGTTCATATTATGTTGCGTTCGGAAATTCAAGTTTAAATAAACCTTTCCGAGTAAAATGCTAAATAATATGCTATACGCTAAATTGAATTTTTCAAATGACTAGGAAAAATGCTAAATTTAGCCATAAAAATGCTAAATTGGCAGCACTGATCGCGGTAGACTTAACTCGCCATCTCACTCGCACCCACTCATACATACTGCCTCGCGCTCGCTCCTACAGCTACCCTACATGCTTGTCTGGCAAGGGGTTGGAACTATCAAAAATGTCTGGCTAATGAGGAAACATCATTTACTTATTACCCAAGTATTATATATAAAAATCAGCTTTTATACTATAACGTAAGTAAAACTATAATTTCATGAACATTAAGGGTGTCTGGCAAGGGGTTGCCACGATGTTAAGTGTCTGGCAATGAATAACGTGATTTTTAATAATATTCTGAAGATAATATAAAAAAATCGCAGTTTATTATTTGATGAATTTAGATCGGTATTTTACACACCTTTAGTACCGTTTACCTGCCAAAGCCACTATAACCCAAACTTCATAATGGTCCATCGTTCTTACCTGTGTTGGGAGCATGCGCTGACAAACTTTCAGCTTTTATAAAATAACGAAGGTCTGGGGTTCACGGGCTCTTAGACTATTACGATTATTATAAAATTTAATTTTATTATATTATTATTTTATTATATTATTACCTTATTTAATTATTATGATTTTATATGAAGTGTCACGTTAACAAGCACGTCAAAAATTTTTCATCCCGATTTTTATCAAAAAATTTGAAATAATAATCATCATCTAACACCAGCCTTGCTAAGGGGTATTGTGTTACCCAGATACGGGCTGTGGAGGTCAGATAAAGAAAGAAAGAAATAATTATTTAGACATGCAGTAATTCCACTAAACCACTAGTACTCAGCTGCATCTATTTGGTGGAAACTGATCCCAAAATTGGAAAAAGGCTAAGCAGATGATATAAAAAAGCTAGACTAGCGATTCCTGCCTAATCTCAGCGGGCCAAACGCCTCCTGCCGAAGGCTGTACGCCGGCGTCGTGCGGTCCATGGCCCTCTACGGGTCCCCAGTGTGGGCCCTGTGCATCCGGACGCGACCACTAAAGTTGGTCGCATGCCAGAGGGTCATGGCTATCCGAATGATCCGGGGATACCGCACGATCGCCGGCGAATCGGCCAACCTCCTTGCCGGATTGCTGCCCTGGGATCTGGAGGCGACTGCCCTCCAGCGCGTCTATGAATGGCGCGTGGAGGCGCAGCGCCGGGGCGTATCCCCGCTGCCTCGAGAAGTCGAGGCGCGGCGGGAAGAGCTCCGGCGCGATCTCAGGGCAGTATGGAGGGAGCGACTGTCGCAACCGACGGCCGGGCACGCCGCAATTGCGGCGGTAAGACCCCTCTTTGAGGAGTGGCTAGATCGGCGTCACGGCGTCCTGACCTACCGCATGACGCAGGTCCTCACCGGACACGGAAGTTTCGGGAGGTACCTGTGTCTGATGGGTAAGGAAGAGACGCCTGGGTGTCACAACTGCGAGGGTCGCCCTGAGGACACAGTCGAGCACACGGTGCAGGACTGCCCAGCTTGGGCAGAGCACCGACGTGTCCTCACGGCGACAATAGGCGGAGACCTCTCGCGCCCGGCCTTGGTCGAG
This sequence comes from Tholera decimalis, assembly GCA_943138885.2. Classification (NCBI taxonomy): domain Eukaryota; kingdom Metazoa; phylum Arthropoda; class Insecta; order Lepidoptera; family Noctuidae; genus Tholera; species Tholera decimalis. Next base: position 15,520,264 of record OW964551.2, read on the forward strand.
GCCATGCTGCGGGGCGAGAGGGAGTGGGAAGCGGTCGCCTCCTTCTGCGAAGCAGTCATGCTTTCGAAGGAGGAGGCGGGCCGCATGAGGGAGAGGATGGCGTCCTCCCTCCAGCCCAGCCGCAGTGGTAGACGCCCACGGCGTCGGACGTCGGCCGACGATCTCCGGCCACCGTAGGCGCGGGCATGCGGACAGCGAGTAAAGGGCAACTCGCTGTCCGACCATGGACCATGCCCGGGTCGACGGCGCGTCGTGTTTCACGCGCGCCTCAAAGAGCGTCAGCAACATGACGAGGCCCCCTCTGCAGAGGGCCGAATCCTGCCGGGGTCGTGGGACTCATCCCGTTACCGTGGCCCCGGTATGTAAAGGATTATTGAAGGAACACCGTGGATTTTAGTCAGTAAAAGTCTGACAGTCCCTCCCACCCTGCCCGGAGTGGGAGGACTTATTTGATAATTTTACCACGTTAAAAAAAAAAAAAAAAAAAAAAAAAGGGCGCCGCCGAAATGCCTTCTTTGGCCTCGCGGCGCCCTAAGCCGCCACCGCGACTGCGCTAGTTTTTGACGCGTGGTGTCATTTATTGACGTTTTTTTTAAATCAGTGTTTTTCCTTAGATTCTTATTATTTAATTTAATTTATTTACTAGTTTAGTTACTAAGTTTAATTTTGTTACATAATCTGATTAATGTCGAGTGGCAGCAGTGATGTGTTGTGTAATAGTGCTGATCAACCTTCAACATCACTAAATATTCTGGAGAGGTGTCCTCTGTGCACCCAGGCACGGTTTTTTAAAGGTAAGCGGGGTCTGAAAGTACATATTGGGAAGGTACACAAACCACCCAATGTATCTACTTCAGACCCCGTCATTTCTTTAACACCTACATCATTTTCCAATTTGGATCCGTTTTGGAAAACCCTTTCAAAATTCAAAAACTCTGTTCCGGTTTTAAAGCGAATTCCCCGCGGCGCTAGACCTGTAGTGGCGCAAAACCTAGCAGGATGCGTTCGCCTTGCCGCTCGCGAGAATTCTCAAAGTGCCTGGGAACATCTGCTTACCTTCCCGTATAGGATACTACATGTTCGAAAAAATTTGGCAACCAAAAAAACTTTAACTTCACAAATTAAAGAAAATTGTACTATTTCGGCCCATATTCAGGATGCAAAATTACCGACACAGAGGGTTACTTCCACAAGAAGTATATCCCGCCTAGTCGAATCTAAATTGGGGGAAGGTGACATTAGCGGAGCTGCCAGGATACTTTTCAGCAGTGATGTGGTGGCCCCATACTCTCCAGATACTCTCGCAGCTCTGGAGAGCAAACACCCTGCCCAAGCGGATGGTCTTTCCTTTCCCGACCCCCCCGATCAGGACATAAACACCCTCACCGTTACAGGTCAAGAGGTGATCACAGCCGTTTGTTCCTTCCGAAGCGGCTCTGCTGGCGGCCTCGATGGGCTGAGTCCGCAGCACCTGAAGGACCTACTCAGCTCAGGCGCCGGAGAGGCTGGTGAGTTGCTTTTGAAGGAGCTAACGGCTCTGATTAATCTTATGCTCTCAGGCCAGGTGAACGAAGCCGTCACCGATATCTTGTACGGGGCCAATCTATGTGCCCTACGCAAGAGGGATGGCGGCATTCGTCCCATTGCCGTGGGAACTACCTACCGTCGTATGGCAGCCAAGATTTGCTCTAAATTTTATGGTGAGGATATTTCGACCAAATTTCAGCCCCAGCACCTGGGTTACGGTTCCAAAGGGGGTTGTGAGGCTGCCGTACATGCCTTGACGACCTATTTAAATTCAGGTAAAGGAGAGGTCATCTTGAAGGTTGACATTAAAAATGCTTTTAATTCAGCCAATAGGGACACTTTGTTGGCAGAAACTAAAAAAGAAGTACCACAAATTTTTAGTTTTCTTTGGCAATGTTACAGACATCCGACTAAATTACTTTATAAGGAAAACCTTTTGGAATCAGCTGTTGGCTGTCAACAAGGTGATCCCCTCGGGCCAGCGATCTTCAGTTTAGCCATTAACCCAATCATTCGACAGTTAAATTCGAAATTTAATGTGTGGTATCTCGATGATGGAACCCTGGGAGGCGATGTAGACACGGTATTAGATGATCTACAGTTTTTAATAAATCCATTCCATTCCATAGGATTGGACCTCAACCTTTCGAAGTGTGAACTATTTATATCCGACAGTACTGACAGACAACTGACACTTTCAAAATTCAACGCAATAGTCCCAGATATCCAAATTGTGGAAAAAAGTTCTCTTCGTCTTCTTGGGTCTCCAATTTATGAGAATTCCTTTCCCGATTTTGTCGAGAAAAAAATACAAAATTTTAATGACATCTTGGACAGGATATACCAAATTAATATGCATTCGGCCATCACCTTAATTCGTTACTGTTGTTTTGGACCCAAATTAATGTATTTTCTTCGTTCTTCACATTTATGGCATCATCCTCACGTTTTGGAAAAAATGGACCAAATTATTCGTCAAACTCTGACAGGAATTTTAAATGTGGCTATGGACGACCGAGCTTGGGCACAAGCTACTCTTCCCATTCGTATGGGTGGTCTCGGCGTCCGCAAAATTACTAGTATCAGTCTACCGGCTTTTGTATCCTCGGTACACGGCACTGAGAAATTAATCAGGAATATCCTAGCTCCATCACTGGTTGATTTCAATGTGCCGTATTTCACCGAGGCTATAGATACCTGGAGACTCGCTTGCCCGAACCTAAATCCACCCGACAATCCATCATCTCAGAGGCGGTGGGATGAGCCGCTCTGTAGAGCAGTTCAGAGTGACCTTATTGCCACATCTGCTTCGGCTGCAGAGCGTGCGCGCCTGCTGGCTGTGGGTGAATGGGAGTCGGGTCTCTGGCTCGATGCACTTCCGTCATCGAACATAGGCACCTTGTTCGATGATACTACTTTCCGCCTCGCTGCTTCCCTTCGATTAGGTGCTCCCTGCTGTTCTGCTCATCGCTGTCACTGTGGCGAAGTTGTCAACAGCCTCGGTCACCACGGCCTTTCATGCGGCCGCAGCGCGGGTCGCATAGCACGGCACGCGAATATTAACGACATTATCCGACGAGCTCTTGTCACTGTCGGCGTTCCAGCTGTTTTAGAACCAAATGGCCTGGCACGCGACGATGGCAAATGACCGGACGGTATGTCTTTATTTCCTTGGAAGATGGGTAGGCCTTTAGTGTGGGACGCAACTTGTGTCGATACTCTTGCGCCATCCCATCTTCCTAGCTCAACTTGTTGTGCTGGCGCTGCCGCTGCGGCTGCTGAGAACCTCAAGCGGCGGAAATATAATAACCTTGTTGGTAGTTATATTTTCGAGCCGTTTGGGGTTGAAACCTTGGGGTCGTGGGGTCCGAGTGCTCACAAATTATTTAAAGATCTGTCCAGACGCCTAGTTGACACTTCGCGTGACCCAAGGGCTGGCTTTTACCTTGGACAGAGGTTAAGCATTGCCATACAACGTGGCAATGCCACCAGTCTTTTGGGCACATTACCAGTGGACAGCGATGCGCACGAATTTCTGGATGCAATATTTTAGTTTATTTTTAGGTGTGTATATGTAGTTTAGGGTTTTTATTTAAATTAAAATTGTATTCTTTCTCAAATAAATTAATAACATTTAAAATTTAATTAGATATCCGGCATCTTGAGGCCTCTACCAGTTCTTGAAGTTTTTCAAATTTGCTATTTTTAGTGGTTCCTAATATAAACTATAAATCATACAAAAATAACATTTAAATGGTTTTTATTAAATTTAAGGGTACAACAATGAGTTATAGCAAGGTTTAAAATAGTTGAAAGACAAAATAATCAATGGCAACTTTAAAAACGGAACTGGTTTTTGTGACCAAAATTAGGCATTTCTGAGCGAGATTTTAATCTGTTCCTAATAAAACCATACCGAGCTGTAGCGTCCGTGACGCTTTGAGAAGCCTCCGTTACTAGTTTTACACATCTTTCCACTGACTGTGTGTGGCAGGGAAAGTCAATAATGTCGAGGATGTGTTCTTTAGCCTTAATTCTAAGTTCATCGTTGGAGACGTGTCGCAAAATTGGTGGAGCTGATATTTCACACTCTTGCCAAAATATTATATCGGTGTAGTCTCGCGCACAGAAGTTAAGCTTTGGTGCTTTAAATACCCTGCGAGAGTTGCTCTTTTCTGCTTCTCTGGCCTTTAATATTTTGCGAGATGCAAGCTCTCGAATATGCTCTCTATCGTCGAATAACATGGCAATAAGCAAGTTTTCTGGGTGCGCAAAAAAAGCGTTTCTTTCGATCACCGAATTAACAATAGATCTCTGACTATCAGGCAAAAATCGAGAGTATATAACCATTTGAAAAATATGCTTGGCTCCATCTTTAAATGATGAGTTTTGCTTGATTAGGAACCAAACAGGAGCGTAAACTTTGACCACGTAGTTCACAAGCAGCTGCAAATTATTTGACGGCGAAACAGTACTTACGTAAAGTCTGAGTATGCGATTGGCAGTAGTGAGCCATCTCGAATGCGCCATTTTTCCAGGTTGGCGGTTCGCTAGCTCAAGGGAACAGGAACCAGCCATCACAGCATGACACATTTCGTACAGATACTTTTGATCCGTGCTTAGTTCCTTCACAATATTATCAGGTAATACTAGCAAATTGCCAGACACTGCACAAAAAGACGCTAGAGGTTTACTTTCACAAGCAGCTAGCTGTTTTCCAATAGGTCCGGAATATTCTTTTGGCCCAGATGTGCTACCATCCAGAGACATGAACAAATGACGAAGCGGTAATTCATTCGCGTGAAGCATACAAACAAACCATTGCAACGGTCTCTTTAAATAGTTTTCCAGGTATTGAATGACACCTCCCTTCCAACCTGTATTCGTAGCAGTACCATCGCACCCCACACAGATCACCTCTTCCAAGTTCAACCCTTGACTTTCTAACAAAGATATGATAGAAGAGACGATCCCTTTGGCAGTGCCACGACTTAGCGTTATATGTCCCAAATAAATAGATCCCGGCTCTGTGAGAACTGAAATGTGTTCTTGCAAGACTTCTCTGCGGTGGTACGGTCGGCCAAGAAAGTGGTGTACCAGTTTTGATTTAGTTTCCCGGTCATCGAAAATTACAACAAGGTTCGTTACAAAAAGATATTACTGAAAGAGACAACATTATCATGACGTAAACCTATGTATTTAGTATTCATACGTCATATGTCACATATAAGTACATGACATTTTAACCTTTAGTATAAATGAAAAGGACATTAGTTTCTACAAAGCAATTGAAATGTTTCCAAACAAAAGTAATAAAAACTATTTAGACAACCGAATTCCATTTGAAAAAGAAAACTGACAATTGACATTTTGTCAAATATATGCAAAAAATCGATATATTTTCCGTGTTATTTTTCAATCAACTGCATATAAAATCATCTCAATGCCTGCCAACTTGACCATTGCCGAAAGAGCACAAATAATTGCCCAATTTAATGAGGGAAGCAGTATCAGTGCGATATCCCGGAATTTGAATATATCGAGGCGTTCTGTCCGCTTTTGGATTCGTCGTGAAGGAGAGGAGGGAAGTTTGTTGGATCACAGAAGAAGTGGTCGCCGGCCTGCACTCTCCAATAACGATAGAGAATTCATGAGACGGGAATATGAAATCAATGGTTTTAAGCCCACAAAACATTTTGCGGAGATGTTCGATGTGAGTGCCCAAACAATAAGGAATCATCTACATTACATGGGGTTGCACCACAGGCATTACGCCAAGAAAATATATTTGACGGATGCTCACAGACTTGCTCGTCTGAACTTCGCCAGAGAGCACTTAGAGTTTGATTGGTCTAATACAGTGTTTTGTGATGAAAAAACGTTTAAATCCAGTCAGCATGGACGTCTTCACCTTTGGCGATATAATTCAACACGGTATAAAGATGATCATGTAATCCCAAATAGAGAATCAGGTCGAATTTCCGTAAATATTTGGGGCTGGATGAGTACGGATGGTGTAGGAGAATTGTGTTCTCTACCTCCTCGAGCGACGGCTGTAAATTATATCGAAGTGCTTCAGAATGCAATGCTACCGACAGTCCGTAATGTTTACCCGGAGAACGAAGTGCCACAATTTGATTTTGTTCAAGATAATTGTTCAATTCATAATGCGAGGATCGTAAGAGCCTGGTTTCGTTCACACACTGACGTAAGGGTAATTCAGTGGCCCTCAAGATCGCCGGACCTCAACCCGATAGAAAATCTTTGGGGCCTTATGGTCCAACGATGGTCGCATCAAAATGAAAGAACCAAACAAGCTCTTATTAGTCACTGTAATTATATCTGGGAGGAAATGCGGCGAACCGATATTTGCTCACGGCTTGTTGGTTCAATGAGGTCTCGTCTTTTAGAGGTTATAGAGGCCAACGGCGGTTACACCCGTTTCTAATTTTTAAAAATTTTCAATATCTTCTAAATATTACTATATATGCTATGTTTTTGTTTGTTATAAGTATTTTAAAATTGATTGTAGAAATTTAATAAAAGGATAAATCTATTTTTAGCTTGTTTTTTATTGATATTGTAATTACAAGTTTACAGAAATTGTAGGTTTGTGGACTCGCCTTTACAATTTTATGTAACTTGTTGATTACAATTCTGAATTTGTAGATACAATTTTGTCATCAAAATCTACAGCCCCCCGCCGTTGATTTTACGACGTCATTGGTTCCATCAAGTTCAAACTAAGAACAGCTGTCACGTTACAAACAGTAATAGTCGTTATCAATAATCAGATAAAGACAGCAATAGAAGTTGTCAGATCGATCTGCAAGCGAAACTAATCTTTATCACCTATGAATCTGCAAGCGATATTCAACCTTAGGGTGGTACACCACTTTCTTGGCCGACTGTACCGATCGCCTATTTTCTCGTTTATGAGTGTTTTGTCCTTTCGTCCATCAAAGTAGATACTTTTTATTACAATCGTATCAATGTCTTTGCTGGCCTTGGTCCGTGCTTTTGGAACAGCTCTATGGATTTTATTCTTATCAATAACAAGACTTAGATCTTCGGAAGATACCAATCCTACGTCAGCTAAGACCGCCGAAGCAACCGCAGCCGCAGATCGCGTTGATAGACCATACCGATCACATACCTTAGCTACTGTTAGCAGCGCCAGAGTGTTCCGATTCAACGAAGTAGATGGAGTCTCATTTACAGGCACGTCACTATTCGCAGAAAGCTCTGTTACAGGCGACTGCGGTCGAGGCGGCAACTCGCGCACCGGAACAGGATTGGTTTTTAGGGATGTACTGGGAAAACATGCGTGCTCTGACTCTTTCCGATTCAAATTTTCTTGTCTCTGATGTTTCTTTAAAAGTCTTGCTGTTTCTTTTGTGTCTATACCGCTTATTGCCATTTTTCTATCACTTCTTTGATCCAGTAAAAAGTCTCTTTCAGAAATAGGAACTTTCTTAGGTTTTATGCAGGAACAAATGTCAAACGAAGTGCACTTACAAGCAGCAATATCGAAGAGCTTGTTCGACGATTCCAAAAATCACTTCACTTTGCTTTCGTAACTATCATTTCTTTTATTTTTGGGATATCTTATCAATGACAGGTATTTGTCGAAATATGATTTCAGCAATTGGGTAACTCGTACGTTGGAAACGATAGGAATCGAAGCTTTGGTCCAAATCGTATCAAGTATTCCAGAAACGATTGAAAAAACTTCTGTGTTAGAAGGATCTTTCCCATTCTTCTGTAGTTTTAGTTCATTTTTAGTAAACAAAATGAATTTGATAACGTCACTTATCACTGGTAACTGGCGATCGTCAAGTTCTTTATATGATCCCAAAATAGCACAAGTAGTCTCACTTCGTCTTGAACCCATTATTATATATAACAAAAACACGTATTTTATCACAAGGAAGTGCAGAGCGACACCTTACAGCAATAAAACCGCAATAGAAATGAGACGAACTGCCTCACAGTAGAAGTAGAGAATTTAAAAAAAACCAGTCAAAACATGAATTTTGCGAGTTTGTTCCAAACCAATTCCTAACAGAAAATATCCTGTCGTTGCCTGCAAATCATAACTTAGGGTTTCACTATCAATGAAATAAAAAATAAAATGGGAATAATGTACATAAATAGAATAGACGACATTGACTGGAGGGTTATTTAAGTGATAAAAAAATAAAAAAAAATGCCGGTAGAACCCTCAAAAAATTTATGTTTTTTTTATTATTTTTACGGTAATCTAAAACTAATAATGCAACTTTTGAGGGGGCTTGTGTACGCGAAAAGCGAAAAAAAAATTTTTCGGGACACCCTACTGGACATGTTTACGAGCAAACCAATAAAGCATGTCTTTCGACGAGAAGTAAGAATTGACTGCCCTGATTCAAACTTTAGTTTTTTTTTATATATATTTTTGTTTCAAGGAACATTTTAATCGCATCTCCATAATTTTTACAAAATAAGGCCTTCTTCCAGCCTGGTGGCCGAAGAGATCAGCTATTAAGGTAATCGAACAAATTATTGAATATCCTTATGAATTTTGCTGCCTGATGACAGCCTTGAAATTGAAGCAATCCCAATTTGCTCTCGCAAAATTCAAGTGCGTCGGCCACTGAGTTGCTAAACAATTGAGTAGCAAGCCGCACTTTCATTTTTTTGAGTGCCAAACTCGATGTGAGCTTTGCTCAGTTTGGTGGCTATAAATATAGCGTTTTTTTCTCGTGTAAATCAAGGAGCAATTTAACAAATTTAAACTCAATTTTATTTTCTTGATAACCTACTAATGTTCCTAAATCACCAAATGCATTTTTGATTAATTTGATGGCATGACAGGGATCTATAAAACCACAAACTTTTTATTTCCCGACATTAAATGCCGTTATATTTTGATTTTTGAGCAAGTCACAACCGAGCTCCTGGTACATGGTAAAATTTGCAGCTGGCCCGACACATGTTAGTGCAACTACGTTCACGCCAGCTGCCTCCACCATTTCAATGCAAATAGTAACTAAATGGGCCTTTTGCTCTCCCTTTAGCGAATTTATCAAAAAATATCCTATAGGGAGCTTCCATGCTTCGTTTAGAGTAGTGTTGCGTAGGACATACAATAAATGATTGAATGTCCCAACACCTAAAAAAAAATATTTTGTACCGCTTCACTGTGACATACAAAAACGAATGAATCTCGAACTGACGAGTAAGTGAGTGGTGACGCGAGATGAGGAGCGAGTGAGTAAAAGCAAAGCAAGTCATTGTCGCTGTCGTTCAAATTCGAATGTCGTCCTGTCTCCTGTCGCAGTCGCACTTCTCGCTCGACTCGTTGGTTCACCTTCCACTTCATTACAAAGCGCAGCGAGTGAGCGGGACGGCGCGGCCGCACGAACGAATGTGTGCGGTCGAGAGAGCAGACCTTTCTATGAGTAGTTGAGTACTACTACTTTCGTTCGTAGTACGATTGAATGAAGTGAGCTGTGAGTGAAAATCTAACGGTGTCGTGTCTATAGTCATCTGTGGTCGTGTCGTTTCGATCAATCGGTCGGTCGATGAAAGAATTAATAATTGTCATTCGAATTCAAATTGTTCATTTTTGTTTGTTTTGTAATAACGTTGCATTAGTGAAGTGGCAAAATTTGAGGTATGTAGGTTTTCAAGTTACAATACATTGCTTTGCTTTTATGCTTTTTCTATACTTTAAGACGTAAAATACATTTTGAGTGTTTGTTTTCAATTTAGGTTAGGTTATGTTCTAGTTAGGTTTATTGAAAACATTTCGATTTAAGTAGGGATGCGGTGCGGATACATTTTTGCATGAAGAACCTTCAATGAAATAAAATAAGAATCTGTTTGTAAACAATGAATCATAGCAAGTTTAGTGATGTTATTCAGTTTCCAATCATTTTAAAAGCTTTTATGACATAAAATCAGTATAAAATGAAAATATGAAATGACTTTCTTTTCGAAAAGTGTCGCTAAGAAGACAAGTAGAAAATCGTGTAATTTTGTGTTAATTACGTTGGGCTGCAGTCAAGGATGCAAATAAGACCGACACAATTTACTTAATTAAATTTAATTAATATAAAAAATTACATTTAATTCACTAAAACTAAGTTACGTGACAATTGTTCGATGTGAGAAACAAGAGTGAAGCACTGAACACAAAATTCACCTTAATCACTGCTATTGAACAGTCTTCGGTCCCACGCTATCGGAATGCTGAGAAGGCGAATCTCACAGTGCACCACACAGCACGGTGTTAGTCATTTTCTTAGGAATATGTGGCGTCGTAAGTAGTAACATAACATGTTGAGGTTTGTTTACAAACATATTTTTTTTAATTTGGAATATAAAATCATATTAACCAGATACCTATATATTTATAGGTATCTTTATTTTTATTATTGTTAGTGAATGGTTTTGGTGTTGGTATGCTCGTGTTATATGCTTGTTTTTTTTATTTTTTTGGCAGCATGGCTGAATCTGCAGATAATAGGACATCGAAAGCTTGGCAATATTTTACAGATTTAAAAAATAACAAGGCGAAATGTAACTTTTGTGCTAAAATTATGTCTTATAAAGCTGGTGACCCATACAATTTAATTCGTAATACTAGAACTCAACATCGTCAGGTGTTTTAGATTCAAATCCACAAAGAAACAATATGGAAGAAAATAATACTCAACCCGATGTTATTGTATCAACCTCTGAAAATCTTATCGAGGAAAATAATGCCGATCCTGCTGTACCCTCACCTGTTGGAACCACTACACGTAATTATTCTGATAATAGAATAACTAAAACCAACAAGTCTGCCAATTCAAAAATTTCGCACTATTTTAAGCCTCTTTTTGCTAAAAAACCGAGCTGGTGAACAGGTATTTAGAAGAAATTATATAAAAAAACTTCTTGTCATTTCGCATAGTCGAAAGTGAATCTTTTCGGATATTTCTGAAGGAACTGAATCCTAACTACAGTTTACCTTGTCGTAAAACATTATCCAATGCTCTTTTACCAAACTATTATAACGTTGAAAAACAAAGAATCGAAAAACTGTTTGAAGAAGCAGACTACGTTGCGCAAACAACAGATGGATGGTCAACTAAGCCAAATGAGAATTATGTGTCACTTACTGTCCACTTTATAAACAAAAATACAGAACTGCAGTCTTGCATGCTTGAAAGTCATCAGTACTTAGATCGACATACAGCTGAAAATTTGAATAATGAGCTTATACGAATGTGTGATGATTGGAATATCACGAAAAAAGTTGTTGCTGTAACCAGCGACAATGCTAGCAATATTAAAGCAGCGATAAAATTGCTGAAGTGGAAACAAATACCATGCTTTGCACATATATTGAATCTTGTAGTTCAATCGGCCTTAATTGAAATAATATCTACACAATCCAAAATAAATGCCATAGTTCAGCATTTTAAACGAAGTCCGCTAGCTACACAACGACTCAAGGAAATGCAGAAACAATTAGACGCAAAAGAATTAAAACAAAAGCAGGATGTGATAACACTCTGGAATTCCACATTCATCATCTTCCAAAGTGTTATTAACACCAAGCGAAGCCTGATGTCGCTTATAGCAACAGAATATCAGGACATTGATAACATTAATGCTGAAGAGTTAGACATAATAGCTACTGCAGTGAGTTACTATCATTTTCAAGGATGTAACAGAAGAAATGAGTTCTGAAAGAAAAGTGACAGCGTCCCATATAATTTTAATTTCATTTAAAGAAACAGTGCTCAGAATTTTTATTAAACGCCTCTCTTCCACAGCCAGTCAACAATATGGCCCGAGTTTTACTCGAGGAGCTAACTACCAGATTTCTAGACATCAAGGACAACAGCATTTAGGACGAGAGCACTCTTGTAGATCAACGTTTTAAGAGATATGGCTTCGAAAATGAATTTTCATATAATCGAGCATGTTCATCCTTTAGATTAGTTGCTAATGTGAATCTGAGACCGGACCTGAACCAGGCTGAATATGATGCAGAAGTAGAAGTAGGTGATATATTGCCTCTTCAAAAGAAGCGTAGTATTTGGGATGATTTTGATAAAGAAGTTTCGGAAATAATGAGAAATGCTAACCCAACAGCGGCCGCCGATCGCCTCCACGAAGACACGGTGGTACTCTGACCAAGTAGGGCACACCTCCACCGTATGCTCCACCGTATCCGCTGGGTGATCCTCACAATGACAACACCCGGGCGTATCTTCCCGCTCTATCCGAAACAGGTATCTCCCCACACACCTGTGTCCGGTAAGCACCTGCATCAGGCAGAAGGTGAGAACTCCGTGGCGTCTGTCAAGCCCCTCCTCAAGGAAGGGACTTATCGCTGCGATTGTGGTCTGCCCAGCCCTCGGTTGCGATAGTCGCTTTTTCCGACTTAATAATTTTTAATGACATAACATTTTGAATCTATCATATCTTCGAAAGTATTTATTTGGTTCATTTAGTGTACGGGAAAATTTTAATCTGTATTAAATGCCGAAGCTAATAAACGTATTTATTTACATACGAATTAATCTATATATATAAAAGAAAGTCGTGTTAGTTACACTATTTATAACCCGAGAACGGCTGAACCGATTTGGCTGAAAATTGGTAGGGAGGTAGCTTAAAACCAGGAGACGGATATAGGATATTTTTATCCCGGAATTCCCACGGGATCGGGATTTAAGCGGGAAAAACATCCCACGCGAACGAAGAAGAAATGGAGAGTAGGGTAGGGGTAGGGTTGGTGTAGGGTAGGGGTAGTGTAGGGGTAGGGTATGGGTAGGGTAGTGGTAGGGTAGGGGTAGGGTAGGGGTTGGGTAGGGGTAGGGTAGTGGTAGGGTAGGGTAGTGGTAGGGTAGGGGCAGGGTAGGGTTAGGCTAGGGGTAGGGTAGGGTAGGGGTAGGGTAGGGTTGGGGTATGGTAGGGGTAGGGTTGGGGTATGGTAGGGGTAGGGTAGGGGTAGGGTTAGGGTAGGGGTAGGGTAGGGCTAGGTTAGGGTAGGGGTAGGGTAGGGGTAGGTTAGGGGTAGGGTAGGGGTAGGGTAGGGGTAGGGGTAGGGGTAGGGTAGGGGTAGGGGTAGGGTAGGGGTAGGTGTAGGGTAGGGTAGGGGTAGGATAGGGGTAGGGTATCGGTTGGGTAGGGGTAGGATAGGGGTAGGGTATCGGTTGGGTAGGGGTAGGATACCACGCGAACGAAGTCGTGGCGGGTCAGCTAGTAAATAAATATAGAAAACAGCTTCGAATATAACGTAATATTTTTAATCAATATATTTGGGCATAAAATTAGTTATTGTGAGTCAACCGTAGGAGAGAGATATACTATCGTGGACTTTTTGTAGCATTATAATTGTAGATCTACAATTCTCTAGTATATTCCTTTAATGTATCTCTGCTGGTTTACGCGGCGTATGCGAGAAAATCTCTCTGGAGGCGAGATATTTTGCGACCTCTTCAAGAATAATCGTTAATAAATAATAAATATTTCAATCAATTTACAAAAAAATATTAACGAATTATACTTAAACCTTCCTCAGGAATCACAGCATTTGTTCGTGAAAACGGTACAAAAATCCGTTAAGTAGGTAAACTAATATCTCGAAAACAATCATTAATCTTGCCTCGTTTTCTCGACGATTTTTTCAAGGCAGTGTTTATAAAAACTATCTAGTATTTTACTCCAGGTTTGTAAATTTTTAAACACAAAGCACAACGCTTTTTGGTTACATTTACGATTTTAAAACTCACAAATCGCAATTACAGAATTTTTTTAACATTCAATATAACTATGATGCGTTTCAACAAAGAACAGGATCGACTTAACGACATATTGCCATGGCTATTAAATCGAACTAGTTGAGTAGAGTGACCAAAACAAGCATTTATTAAAATATTTATTCACATATATTGAGCGCAACAAGATTCCCCTTTCCTTATTTCAGTGATTAAACGCGAGCCTATCATAAGAAAAATGAAGCGAGACTGCATAGGTATGTATAATCTTAAAATATTTAAACATCAAGGTGAAGTTTTAGCAAGTTACAGACATTTTCTAAGCAGGGTGACTAGGTACTGACACTGACCTGCACATTGCAAAACACGTAAGAAAATTAGGATTTCGCAGGCTACCTTTATGGATCCACCGTGACGACGATCTCATCAAGTAAGCTCGTTTACCACAGAACACTAATAACCTACCGGTCACTTAGTCAAAATATTGGTTCGAAATTTGATCTTAATTCCATTTTTTTAAATTGATAACAGTAAACCTAGTCAACAACCACAAAAAAACCGTTCACAAACTATTTTGTTTTCGCCAAATAACACCTAGCGTCATCTAGCGACTTTTGAAACTTAAGTCTAGCGACATTTGCTTTAGTTCTTGCTCGTGTTGGCAACACTGTAACGGCCGGCCGCGTCTCGCCACCGACGCTTGCGTTGAGTGGCCGCGTTATCCGTGACGCCACCCATCTCTACACCACCCGCGCCTCCACGCGCCGCCGCATACTTCTCGCCGGCGATGTGTTCAGCCGCGCGCGGGGTCGAACATGTCGCTGACGTCGTATGAGTGCGAAGCGCCCTCGGGCCCGACTCCGAAGCGGTGATGAAGACGGGGCGCCTACCTGAGCCGCGCGCCCAGCGACGTCGGTGCAGCTCAGAAGAGGAAGAAGAGGCGAAGCGTTATTACCTCGACCCGCCACGCACCCCACGTGTGCGTCTGTCGCGGGGTCAGGATAGCGACGAATCGCCCACCAAAAGAGATGCCGAGGTAAGTGGTACCAATTGCCGCTCTGCTGGGCCAGCCACCGAACGCTCGCCCGTACGGCGCCGGCATCCGCTTTACGCCGATGTCCGGGAACGAGTACCGGCTAGTCCAGCGGTACCTAGTGAAGCTAGAAGAGGAGATAGGGCTCAGCTGGTTCTCATACTCGCCGCCAGTTGAGCGCAAACTGAAGGTAGCGAAACGGGGGCTAAATTAAATCCCTTTATCACTCATTGTCAGAATGCTTACAATTTAGCTTCTAAAAATCAAAAACCTATTCTTTTTCATAATATCCAAAGCCAATTAACTGATAGAGCTGAAACTACATGTAGCGTCAAAGAGTTCGAATCCTTTGAACAATTTATCGTTTTCGTTAAGCAACAGTTTGGTGAAAGGAAACATTACGCTCACCTGCTCACTGAACTCCAAGAATGTAAGCAGGGCTTCTCTGAAACAGTTGACCAATTTTCATTAAGAATTGAAACATGCTTAGCGAAACCACTTACAGAAATAAATGCTTCGATCCCGACAAAAAAGAAGATGGAACTTACAGGACGTGTTGCTGCAATGCAAGACCTTGCCCTTCACACATTATAGGACTGCTGCCGCGAATATCGTAATTCGTTAGATGTCTCAATCCAGATTCCCAAAATTCCGCTATCAGCTTTGCAGTAGAAGAACAAAAAATAATTTCCAGCATCAATAGAAAATCCACACATAATACTTATGATAGATCCAAAAATTTGAACTATCGTCGCGAATCCCAAACAAGTCCGCGAAACTATCGCCTCGATTATCCTAACACAGTAAAAACCAACGATATGGTATGCCGATATTGCAAAAACATCGGTCATACCATTGAAAATTGCCGCAAAAGGCAATCCAACAACAGCAGAAATCAACATAATGCTTCTACTTCATATGGACGTCAACCATATCCTACACAAACACCCACTACTAATCCAGCCCGGAAGGTTTTTACCATAAACCAGGATAACGAAGGAATCGATGAAGTCGATCATAACAATTTAAACGAGTAAAATTTCCCGATCGGCGTCGCCCGGGAAATTATCCCTACTATATCAAAGCCGATGCCTCTGTCCTCACTGTTTCCCCTGAATCACGTAATAAATTTCCTATATCAATAAAATCAATTACTATTCAATTCAATATATTTTATTTGGGATAATTCCATATTTGTTTGTTAGTAACATGTGAACTTACAACCTAGTGTTAGTAATAGCCTATTAACAACTTATAACTAAATAAAGTTTGTGGGGGTTGCAAGGTCGTAGGCAATATTAAAGCACTGTTTGGTTTTTATGTTAAAGAGTTTATTAAAGGTTCTACAAGTGTAATGTTAAAAGTCTTTAAGTAAAATGTTAGATATGTTAAAATGTTACGTTAAAATGTTATATGTTTTAATAACAAATAAATAAATAATAAGTGCGAAAGTTTGTTTGTATGGATGGATGTTTGTCATGTCAGAACGGCTGAACGAATTTTGATGAAATTTGGCAGAGATGTAGATTAGAGTCTGGATTAGCATATAGGACAATCCCGGTATTACGTTCCCGTGGGATAATATTCGAGTTACACGCGTGCGAAGCCGCTGGCAACAGCTAGTAATCAAATAAGAGCTGACGATCCCTAATAAAATTGCCAGTCATTTACTCATTACGGAATAATATGATTTTGTTAAAGTAATTGCGAAATGAAATCTTTTCTATGGTCTTCTTTCCATAGTATTTAAACCTCAGATCCACGTACGTCTGGACGATAGATTTAATTAGTAAAAGTCTGTGGCTCGTGTCATGTTCGCAGTTCGGTTTGAACAAATTGGATTCATCAAAATGTTCCATAAGAAATCGATGCTGCTTTTGGAAAATACTTTAAGAATTTTTTCGATTTTAATTAGAATATTTGTCACGTCTTTTGACGAGTAAACCAATCCCTATTTTTGAAAGTTATTAAGCTTTTGTGGTAGTCATTGGCATCTCCGAATAACAAATTTGCGCAAATATCACATTTTACAGAGCGAGACAACTTTCTCGATATAAAAACGGCAATATAAGTGACTACGCTTTCGTAGTAGTTGGGTAAGTTATTGTACATGCAGTTTAGAAATTCTTCGAACAACTCACTATCATCTTCTGGCAATTCAACAAATGTTTTTTTTTTCTCTTAGTTTGTTTATGGCCGTGACTGGGTTTGTCTTACTACAGTAGGTTAGAATGTTAATTTGCTCCAGAGGAACGCAGTTGCCAACGCCCTGTAATGTTTCCACTTACGTTATAAAATCATTCATGGTTTAAGATTTCCTAATATTCTGATATTAAGTTATTTGGTTTGGGCGCAGAACGTCAGAAACGCAAAATGACAGATTAGCGAATTGTCAGGGGTTAATATTTTGTCTCAAATGGTCAGGATCGCAAAAAGACAGATTAGCAAAATGACAGGTTCGCAAAAAGACAGATTAGCAAAATGACAGGTTCGCAAAAAGACAAATTAGCAAAATGACAGGTTCACAATATGTCAGATGCGAAAAACGTCAGAAACGAAACAAAAATAAACAAAACCAAATAAAAACAAAAATTAAAAAGTGCATATTGCTCAGCAGTTTTGGACAAAAGTTTTAAAGGCTTAGGCTGGAATTCCTCATACGCTGACGTCGGTCGCGCGTACGAGTATACATTGCGTTCTATATAGCACCATACTGCGACGCTGACGTCAGCGGCGCGTACGTTGCTACCGACCGACATCAACGTAGCAGGAATCGAAGTTGTTTTTGTTACTACGGCTAAAGTATTTTATCTATATTGTAGTGTATATATATATTTAAGCATTTAAAAAACACTGGGAGACAGAAATATTCATTTGTAACAATAAGATCATCGGGGAAAAATTAGGTATGTAGTCTCTTTGCTTTACACAAAGAGTATGGCACAAAACAAAACATATTCGAAATAATAACAGCATACATTGATGTCAATCAAATTGACATTAAAATTACAATACATACTTACTTACTTTTACATACAATTACACATATAAATAGTGCATTAAAGGGAAAACCACGGTTTCTTCCTTCTGGATGATATCACAACTCGGTTTTGTCTATTATTGTTAATCGTGTTATAATGGAAGATGATGAAGTGTTGCATTTCGAACAAAATCAAAAAGGAAATGAAACGGTTTTATGTGGAGGTTACCGATATACGGTAAATGCTCGAAATAAAAATAATACAACAAACTGGAGGTGCATCAAGCGTACTGAATGTAGTGCTTCGGTGACTATACACAATGAAAGAAAAAATATAATTCGGAAAAGTACACACACATGTTTAGCACAATCAAAAGCAAATGAGTTGTTTATTGCCAAAAATAACTGCAAGAAGGAAGTATGCGAAGATTTGGGTCCGATACAAAACATATATGAAAAAAATTTGAAACTTTAAAGAACAAAGGTTCAAAGTATTTAGATTACATTCCAGAATTTAAAGAATTTAAGGATAGCCTTTACAGGACCAGGAAAGCTTTTTATAAAACAAATACATTAAATTTCGCACGTTTAGAGGACGTCCATATACCTGAGGTATTAGCTAAAAAATTTTTGGTTTGTGATGATGGTGGAAGCGACAAAATTTTGATTTTTTGTACAAAAACCGCCAGAAGAGTCATTCGAGCTAATCCAGCGGGACGATATCTTGGTGACGGTACCTTTAAATGTGCACCAAAACCATTCTACCAACTTTTCAGCTTACATTTAGATTTAGGATCTAATGAAAATACAACAAATATTTGCCCTATGATTTATGGTTTATTGCCAAATAAGACTGAAGAGACATATGTTCGATTTTTTCAACTAGTCAAAGATATATTGGGCTTAAGGATGGGCTCTTTTAAGTGTGATTATGAAAATGCAATAATCAATGCTGTTAATGTTGTATTCCCTGATGTATCCATCAACGGTTGCTTCTTTCACTTCCAAAAAGCTGTGAAAAAAAAGGCGAAGGATTTAAAATTATATGACTCTCGTGAAGGTAGAAACATTACCAGAATGACAGCGTGTTTACCTCTTCTACCAGGAAATTATATACGGTCTTGTTGGGAATCGATTTTAGAAGACGCTTCACAAACTAGGGAACTTAAAGCTTTTACAACATATTTCGAAGGTCAGTGGTTAAAGAAATTTTCGCCGGACTTATTGAGCTGTTCAGAAAATATGCACAGAACAACAAATGCATTGGAGGGCTGGCACCATCGCCTTAGCGTCAAATTTCCTAAGAAGCCCCAAGTATGTCATTTTGTACAAAAATTAATAAAAGAATGTAAGCATTATAACTACATAATAAGAAATACTTACTTTTATTCTGCAAAAAAAAATCGACGTAATTCTGACATTGCTTTTAATAAAAAAATCAGAAAGTACACTGAATTATTAAAACAAGATAAAATTGCTCCAAAACAATTTATTAAAAAAACTATTTTCGCAAGGTTAACTAGGTCATAATGTATGGACGATTATGATTTTTTTAAAGGGAGAGAGAAGTCCCTTACCTTCTGTTATTGTTGATTTGATTATTTGAAAAATGTTGATTTAAACCATACTTTTCGAGCCGTTTGGGGTCGAAACTCTCGGACCATGGGGCCCGTGTGCTCACAGCCTTTTTAAAGAAATATCGAAAAGGCTCGTTGACGCTTCCCGCGACCCAAGGGCTGGCTATTTCTTTGGTCAACGGCTAAGCATTGCCATACAACGAGGCAATGCCGCCAGTATCTTGGGTACGTTGCCAGCCGACAGCGTTGAGGATGAATTTTTTGATGCTTTATTGTAGTTTGTATTTTAGTACATAATTTTGTATATTTGTTGTAATTAATTGTTTAAACGTTCTATACTTATAATGTCTGAGTAGATTTTGTTCATAACCATACTTATAATAAAGAATTTTGTTAATATTCATTATTTGATGTTTTTTATTTAATCCGAGATGGCTCTGTCATTCTGCGAATCTGTCATTCTGCAAATCTGTCATTATGCGAATCTGTCATTCTGCGAATCTGTCATTCTGCGAATCTGTCATTACGCGAATCTGTCATTATCAGATCTTGTCATTTTGCGACACCTGGCATTATGCATTTCTGACAATTCGCTAATCTGTCATTTTGCGTTTCTGACGTTCTGCGCCCAAACCAGTTATTTTTATACAGTACTTTGTTTGTTTACGTTTCTGTAAAGTCATTAGTGACAGGACTAGTTTTCTTCTTAATTCATTGCTGGAGTTAGGTTAGGTCGTATATGTAACTGATATTGTACCTCGTGATAAATTACTTTTATTTTTCTTTTTATTCTAGAACCTAATTCAAACGCTAGAAAGTTGATGTAATGAGAGAGATGACGGGGAGCGAGTCAGTCTACGCCTGGAACACAAACAGTGAAGAAGTCTGCAAGTAAAACGGCTTGGTCGCCTCCTAATACACAAGCCGTGGTCCGGACCTCCAGACGCCCTCTTCGTTCTGCTGCTAAGGCCTACCGACTGAAGGCCAGCCGTCTGCAGCCACCCCTTCGTGCTGCCCTCGTTGTTCTGCTGCTGAGGCCTACCGACTGAAGGCCAGCCGTCCGCAGCCATCTCTTCGTGCTGCTCTCTTCGTTCTGCTGCTGAGGCCTACCGACTGAAGGCCAGCCGTCCGCAGCCACCGCTTCGTGCTGCCCTCTTCATTCTGCTACTGAGACCATTCATCGAAGACCACTCGTCCTGCAGCCACCTCTTCGTTCCGCTTTTATCATCCGCTCCACTTATCATAGACCCTCCCGTCATCTCTTGTGCCTTAGGATTCAACATAGTATAAATTTTATAAATAACGTTACATTTCCTCATTTTGATTTCTTTTTCTGGTCATCTTCCTCCTAATTAGTTATTGCAACCTTACAATTTCCCTCTACCCAGGGAAACTGTAACGTTACAGCCCGCATCCCTAACTTTAGCTCTTATTAACAATATTTTAAAAGTAGCCCTAAATTGCACAGCATTGGGGTTGTTATTAAAGCCGCCTCGAAATCTAATGGCAGAAAATAACAACTCGATGTGGTCCTGGCTGACCTTATACAATGGCAGGTACTGTAAAAGTTTGGTACCATCTATCAAATATTTATATAGTTGAATTGCACTGATCATGTCCAGATTAAGCCCTACAAAGCCGGTTCTTTTTCTGGAATCGACGAGTTTCTGCCCAGATGACACCATCAGATTCTGAAGGTAGGCTATAGCACCTTCGAATAAAGCTTCCACCAGACCAATATTTCCGGAAAATATAGCCTTTTCCACCCCGGTTGTCTAATTGATCGGCTGTTTAAGACATCAAAAACGCTTTTAATTAACCTAATGAAGTTAATTGTGCCTTCACCTCCTTGAAATTCCGGAATTTTTAAATCAGTAGAATGCTTCAAGGCATCCACCACCGAGTCGCTAAGGAGCTGCGTGGCAAGTTGTACCTTCATTTTTTGATTTTGGTAAAGTATGTGGGCCTTTGTTAATTTTGTGGCCATGTGCAGTCTTGCAGCTTCCTGCAAATTTAGCAGATGTTCCAGGTAGATGTAATCTATTTTCCTGTCGTGCATATTGTAAAACACCCTCAATTCACCGAAAGCATTTCGGACTAGTTTATAGCATGACAGGGATCAATAAAAGCGTGTATGATGCTGTATTCAAATTTTGAGCCACTGTTCTTTGAATCGTATAGAAGCAAATACAGCAATATCCACTTTTTTTCGCAAATGACCCCGATAATAGCGCCGCCATCTACGTAAAATTTAAAACTGTTTTTTTTTTAATGTAATAGCGCTCCTAAAACAGCAATATCCAGTAAAAAAAAAAGAAGTTGAACTTTTAATGTTCGGTGCAAAAATAGCAAAATCCAAGCCTGTCAAACCAGTTGCAGCAAAGTCCCAACTAGCCAATCACGGAGCGTTATTCAGTATGGCGAAAACGGTTGAACGGCGTAAAGACGTGCTCTAATTTCGATAATTATTCTTAGATATTGACGAGTTTTGAAGTGGTCTAATTACATCGTTGAGATGGATTGTTCTCCGGTCCCTGTAAATAATAACTCTGCAAGAAAACATAAACGAAACCCCGAAAATAGGAAACGCAATCTCGTCAAAGTTAGTACTCAAATTTTATACAGTACTCCATATGCCTTGATACTGTTTTGGTAACCGATTCTTTTTATTTCAATTTCATTCTTGAATCTTCATAATTATCTTAAACTATTTGTGTGTCTGTTGTTTTTTATGCCTAAATTGCTGAACTGAACCAATTTTAATGATTTTGCGTCGAGTTATTAACCCGTGGAGGACACCAGGGATCAAAATACTCGACATAACATTACATGATTATTATTGATTATAAACATGTTTCTATCCATACTACCTAATATTATAAAAAGAAAATCTGTCAGTATGTTTGTCTATTTCATGGTCAAACCGCTGGACGGTGAGATGAAAGTTTCAAAATATCATCGAAATCCGATCAGTGTGGGAGCGCAGCTAGTAGTAATAATACTGACATTTGAAATAAAAGTGTATGTTACTTTATTCCGTTGAAACTGATAGATGTTTCAACCTCAATTAATATAAAAAAAGTTTGTATATAATAATATTCCACATATAATATTCCACAACTTTTTCACACAACGCCATCTAGTCCCAAACTAAGCAGAGCTTGTGGTATGGATACTAGACAACTGATAAACATACATATATATTTCTAAATACATACATATTATAGATAAATTACACCCAGACAAAGAACAAATGACCGTGCTCATCACACAAACATTTGTCCTAGGTGGGAATCGAACCCACGACCTTGCGCATAGCAGTCAGGGCCACTGACCACTATACCAACGGGCCTGTCAAAAAAGTATGTCTGTGTATGTCTGTCAATAGTGTATTTTTAGAGTTTTTTGTTTTAGATATTCACCAAAAACGTTGCCAATGAGACCTTTATGTAAGCACAAAACACAATTTCAGTGCTTGTCTATCACAATGAAAGACATTAATTCATTTCATGATAGATTTTAACAATTCAAAAATAAAAGCAAACAAGATGCTTTCATATTAAAACATTGCACAATTAAACAGACTCAACGTCGTCGTTCAACAACTGGTAAGCTGATAAGCCAAAGAGTTCACAAAGAACAAAGACAGATCCTGGCCTACACAACTTTTAAATTTGAAATGGCACGGCCATTTATCTTTAATGTATCTATACAAAAAATCTAAACTATAAAGTTATATTTAATTTCTTTCGAGAACTTCTCCATTAGAATTGATTTATTAATAAACAAATAGCTGACCGGAAATTGTCGAAAATAAGTTGAGTCGTCAGTATACTGCAATTAAATTTATTAATCAGTTTTTTATTACAAATCCTTTATTGTTTTCTGCATTCTTTTCTATACTAAAAATAGTAACAATATGTGGTGAACAATAATCGCATTTGATCACATAAAAAATCTGAAATAATACTTTAATTATTGAGAATAAAAACTCTATTCTATTTTTATACATGGCAAGCAAAGGCGATTTGGCTATTCTGCCAAATAAAAACTCGAACAAGTGTCAAAAGTGACACAAAGGGAATTGATTGACATTACAAACACAAACAGTTGTTGCTGTTGGTGATTTTGCGAAGTGCATGCGTTTACGTTTTCTTATCTGTTTTTTGAGACTCTTTTGCTTTTCGAAGTATTGAAGTACATCCATTATTGTGACCATGTCTAACCAACAACGTTGCACTAATTGTGGATTGAATGTTTTCCGAATGCGGAGGTATTTAGTAGAATGCGAAGAAGTTCGTTCATTGTTACAACAGTGGACCTCTATTTCCGAAGTAAAGTACTTTTATTTAATTAGACAGAAGTAATTACTTTAGTGCTAAATGTTAGCGTGTACAAACATTTATAGAAATCGTCAAATTGTAATAACCTCAAAATTCCATATTTGTATTTATGCTAGTATTTTTTTGTTAGAAGTTCTATACAATATTTAATGCTAAGAACTACACACAATCAAATTATTTTCATTGCTGGCCGTGAGAATTTTATATTAAGCCAAAGTTACTATGGACACTTGGCATTGCTCTTTCTTATTTTGTGTATAGCCTTGATTTGAAGAAACGTCTAAAGTTTGCCAGAAATTTTGTTTGATTGTTCTTCATATTACCAAATATAGGGTGCAATCAGTGATGACTGAATATTTTAAAACGGGTGCATTGCTTAGAGAGAAAAGAGGTGGCGATCACGTTTCTCATAAGAATACACACAAAAAAGTCGATAATGGATTTTATAAATAAATTAAATTGTGAAGAACCACATTATTGTCGCGGAAAAAGAAAAAGATATTACCTACCTGCAGAACTAAGCATCAATAAACTATGGGTGATGTACAATAATTCACAGATTGACAATTTAAAGGTAAAAAAGTCTTACTTCCTTAATTTATTTAACCAGAATTACAATTTGGGATTTGGTTCACCTCGGACCGATGTATGCTCGACTTGCCTGCGGTTTAGTGAAAACGTAAAAACAGAAACGGACAATAATGTCCGCAATGAATTATTAATAAACCAGAGAATACTCAAATTGAAAGCAAAGGCTTGTTTTGGTTATGTCAAAGAAGAAAATTCTGATTTAATTACTTTATCTTTTGACTGCCAAAAAAATGCGATTACCAAAGACCCCCGATCAATCAGCTTATTACTCTCGTCAAGTATAGTTCAGGGATCATCGAAAAGTAAATTAGAACCATCAAATGTGTTTACTTATTGTTGGACAGAAAACTCATTTCCTAAAGCTTCAAACGAAATTGCTTCAGCTGTTTACCATAGACTCCAGAATAAAATTCCATCAAGACAAAGAAAGCATACAGTGAAGCGGCCACTTGCTCATTCATGAATTGTTCAGTGCGAGAAGGATAGCAAATTCCTTGCGGGTGAGGGTGAAAGAGACGAGATACAGCTGCCTCATCAACAGCGTCCACGCACGCTTACTTCAGTTCGCGCCAACATTGATTTGCGCGCGGTGTCTTCGTTCGACCAATTGGAACGCAGCAAGCTCCGGTCAACGAGGCAACGGTCCGGCCCTTGGTGCAAGAGTGCGGTTGGATTGGTACGGCTGGTGTACGACGTGCAGCTATCGACGCGCTCCCTAGCGGCCATCCAGCGGAAGCTCGGTCGGTATAGACGCCACTCGACACAGGAATCAAGAAATTATCCGCCATTTTCTACTTACAACTAAAATTCTTATATTGCATTTTATGCTAACAATTTTTAACTGCGAATTGTGCAATTTCAACAGTAACTGTGTTAATTTAGGCTGTAAAATGGAGGATGTGCTAAAAAGGTTGCGAGTGAGCAGAGGATACGCTAAGGGTACATTAACTAGAATAAATGCTTTCGTAGCAGAGTCGAATGAACTAATTATAAGCTCCGTTGAAGCGCTGATAACTAGAAGGGATAGGTTATTAGCTACTTTTAAAGAGTACGAAAGCTATAACAAAGATATTATTACATTAGATTCTTCAGACAGTGAAAATGTAAATGACATTGAAAGCAAGTATTTCCATTGTCTGACTATTTTAAATGAAATTATAAAGTCAAAAAGTACAAGCGAAGAAGGGAAAGCCTCGGAGTCAGATAACAGTGCCGTGTCTAGAACTAGGTTACCACACATCAATATACCTAATTATACAGGAAAGTATTCCGATTATGTAAACTTTAGGGAGATATTCAGATCTGTAATCCACAACGACCCATCCTTAGACAACGTCCAAAAGCTGTATTACCTGCGATCATACCTCCAGGGTCCACCTTACGAATTAATTAGTAATCTCTCTCTTGTCAATGAAAGCTATGACAATGCATTGCAATTATTAGACAAGCGATTTTATAACAAATATAAAATAGTAAATGAGCATGTAAATACTCTCCTAGACTTAGACAAGCTTACCAAGTTCCCTAATGCTAATGATATTAGGAATTTTGTTTCCGTAGTGAGACAGACACTAAGCGCTCTACGCACCTCAAGGCAGAAGTGGAGTCTTGGGATCCTATTCTGCTGGGCATCTTGGTGCGCAAGCTGGACGTCTACAGCTCTCGGTCCTATCAGGTGGAGTGAAATCAAGAGCAGGACCCTTCCGTTGAGGAATTTTTGGTATATATTGATAGGCGTGCTCTTGCTCTGGAGAACACAGATACCCGGACTGAGACAGTGGAAGGCGGAAAGCGGCAGGGTGCAAATATACCGCCAGTCAAGAATAAGGTAACTCTGGCAGCAACAGCCAAGACAGCAATGGAGTGCATCTACTGTAGGTGTTCAGACCATAAATTATACTCATGCCCAAAGTTTAGTTTAAATTACAATCTGGTAAAGAGAGAGTCTCTTTTGCAAAACAAAAAAGTTTATGTAGCATATGTTTAAATTCACACACTGGCAAATGTAAATACCACTTTAGGTGTGGGCAGTGCAAGAAAACACATCACACGCTGCTGCATCTCGATGATGAAGGTGGTCCAGGACCAGTGGTCCTCCTATCTGGAGACCCTGCTAATAATATGTTAATTCCTACAGCACGGGTAAAGGTGTTTGCAAAAGATGGACGAGAAGTGCATATAAAGTGCATACTCGACACAGGTTCTCAGGCATCGCTGATCACTGCAAAGGCAGTGGAGGTCTTAGGATATACTCCTAAGCGAAATGATATAAACCTCATTGGTGTAACGGAGAGCCAGAACAAAGTCAGCTATTGTATTCCATTAAAAGTACATTCTTTGACATCCCAATTTAATACTCCAGTTAACTGTCATGTAGTTGATAAAATCATTTGTAACTTACCTCAATCACCGGTCAGCTTAGAAGGTATACAAATCCCTGCTGGTGTCACTTTGGCAGATACAACCTTTAACCAACCTTCAGAAATCAATATGCTAATAGGTGCTGATATCTTTATCCAGGTCCTGCTGCCGCATGAAGAACCTCAGCGATTGCATGCATGCAGTGATCTAGGCGACCAGCAGCAATTTTCATCTCCAGGCATCATAAACACGAAGTTTGGCCATGTCTTTGCCGGAGCATTAGCATCTAACATCATAAAAAATCAGGTTGTATCTCTCATTTGTACAAAGTGCGAAACAGAAGTAAGTGACAGTGTCAGGAAGCTTTGGGAGGTGGAGAGTGTTCCAGAGTTACTAGTAGAATGGGATTCAGAGCAAAAATTAGCTGAAGATATCTTTATAAATTCAGAGAAACTAAAAAATTCACTGTTGACTTACCTTTGAAGCTAGAAATCTGCAAGATAAATGAGGCTCTAGGGAATTCATTTGACCTAGCCTTACACAGGTTTCTCGGTCTGGAAAAAGGACTGCGAAGCAACATTAATTTACTTACTGATTATCAAAAGTTCATAGATGAGTATGTAGAGCTTGGTCATGGTCACTTTGTTGATATTGACTCTCAATTTCAATGAAGATCCTATTTATTTTATGCCACACCATGCGGTTATAAACGAGCAATGCAAAAGCACTCGTACTAGAGTTGTGTATGATGCTTCCATGAAAACTAGTAAAAAGATCTCATTGAACGATATTTTATTGAATGGGCCTACAGTACAGAAGGAATTATTTGATATTGTTTTGTTATTTAGACTAGGAGAATTCACTTTGAGTTCAGATATTAAGAAAATGTTCCGAAATATACGAGTAAACCCGGAACACACTTCACTCCAGAACATTCTATGGCGAGATGATCCTAGTCAGGCTATAAAATGCATGTGTTAGAAGTGATAGATATAAACATATATTAAACATGATAACTAGGTGTTTTATAGAAATAATTAGTAGTCTGTATAGCAATATCAGTTTATTAATTTACCACCGGTTCGGAAAGTAGTTATCTATGGAGAAGAGCCGGCAAGAAACTCCACAGTTACTCTTTTCAAAACATCGTCACTTTCACATAATTTCAAGTAAAAATTAACACAATATTATTAGGACACCGATACAACAACATAATTCTATATATAAAAATAAATCGTACCTTAAGATGTTTACACTGTGGCTGTCCGAGAGAGACTGTGTCTAGAACGACTGAGCGGCGGCTTTTATACCACAGTGTAAACAAGTGACGTCACATCATACGATTTTAAAACAGATTTGTTAACCTTTGTATTTTAACATTAAGCTATGATTAAATGATATAAAAATACAGTAGATATGTTAAAATTAATTAGTTCAATTACATATTAGTCTTACGATGACAGATGATTCAATATATAATATAATAATCAGTTACTATTATCTAACACGGCCATACTGACATGTACTTCGTTCTCGAAGTACAATTATAATATTCTAACACGATCATCTCAACGTACAATTTAGGTACATATTATTAGAATAAACCAATAAGTAAGAAAAAATAAATTAGCAACATCTGCAATGCTATAATATTTCGTAATCATTATTACTTCGCAACGTCTATCAATAAGTCATAATCACATTAAAAATCAATAATAGACAAAGCTAAATCACCCGCGTTCAGAGAATGTCAGACAACAGTTAAGGCATTTCATCGGTCATAATAATTACGAAATATTCATAATACAATTCACCTGAAATAATAATAACAGCATAACAAAAACAGTAGTGTTATCACTTAACTTTTCATACAATTTTCTTTACATTATCGTGTTTACATCATCTCATCTTACTGTGCCTCATCAAACACCCGCCATCAGTGAAGCTCAATCACCTGCGGTCATGAATGGCAGACAACAGTCAAGATAAGGATCTCTCATCATTTCATCGTACAATATTTCATTTTCATCATACAATATTTCGTTTTCATCATACAATATTTCGTTTTCATCATACAATATTTCGTTTTCATCATACAATATTTCGTTTTCATCATACAATATTTCGTTTTCATCATACAATATTTCGTTTTCATCATACAATATTTCGTTTTCATCATACAATATTTCGTTTTCATCATACAATATTTCGTTTTCATCATACAATATTTCGTTTTCATCATACAATATTCCGTTTTCATCATACAATAATCCATTTTCATCATACAATCATTATGTTATTGTACATAATCCATCATTATTTCATCGTACAATAATCCATCATTATTTCATCATACAATAATCCATCATTATCATCATATAATAATTCATTGTCATCATATAATAATATACATAAATTCTATAATAAAGTCTTTCATTATACAATTATTTTTCTTCACTTATATCGAAACAGTATACATTATATAGAGATTTTATAAAATAAAACAGTACCATTCAAATATAAAATAAAAAAAACGAAAAAATAAATATCAAACAAATTTAAAGTGATAATATTAATAACCCACGTTCAATGTAAAAATAATTAGTAGTACAATAAAACAATAGTCAAATAAAAAGGAAAATCAAAACCAAATTGGTATGGAATAATAAACATCAAAGGTTTATGACATCTAAATTAAAAATAAAATAAAAATAAGCAAAAAAATAAAAAATGTGTAAAAATGTTAACAATATGTCATCTAATTGTAAAATAAAATGTCAAAGATAAAATTTATAGTTATACTAGAGATAACAACAAAATCACAGTATTCATGGATAGTTGAACTTTCCACACACCGCTCGGCTATCCTGACACATCAATACAAGAAGTATTTATCATATTTGTAATGAAGGTAAATGGTATTAAGGATTTTTTTCTAAGACATGAAAATATAGCAAGAGAAACTTGTTTGTGGAACGGAGTGGATCCTAAAAAATATCTGTGACAGTGCTGTTATAAATTGTTCACTGATTATATACTTAATAGTATTCAAATAAACATTGGAGAGAAATAAAAAAACTGTCAATAGAAATATTAAAAGAAAACAAAGTTATAGTTCAATATATGGTGGTGGTATTACAAATTGTAAATTGTATCACATCTTGTGAAAATCTATACCATTTTTAAACTTATTAGCAAAATTGTATGGGATGCTGAAGTTCTCTTCTTCTATTCAAATCATCATTGAAAAAAATAATTATTGTAATCAATTTAAGTTAGGAAACACGGGATTCATCTAGTAACTGAAAATGGCAATAATTGCGGAATTAAGTTCAATGAATCTGTACTTGAGGAATATTCTAAAATTGAATCTCGACTCAAAACTAGTTATAAAGAGAGATCAATGCCTATGTGACCTAATTTGACTATTGAAATAAATTATTTGGCAACATTTTAAAAACCATTTCAGATTATTTAATAATTAGCGACTATGGAACCCATAATGAATTTTGTTTTCAATTGTGATAAGTGTAAGTCTCAAAAATTCAAATTAAATATTCCCTATACAAATCGTGACGCATTACTACCTCACAAGTTTGTCAACAAGTGAACAAACATTAAGTTTTCTAAATGATATAAATTATCATCATTCTGAAATTTGAGTCAAATTATTTGTGATTTCTGTATAAAAATGAGTTACAAATGGTGTACTTTATCAAAACGTATAAATACTTCAGTAAAAATCACACAACATTTATTTAATAAAAACAAACCGGTTTCAGACTAGCCAGGAAAAATATCTTGGAAGATGGCTGGACGACAGGCTCAATTGGAAAGTACACATTGATCGTGTTAAAACAAAATTAAAAACATTGATAGGAACGTTATGCAAATCTACAGAATATCGAAAAAAAAGAAGTGCCTGATTCTTAGTAAAATTTCATATTGAATACTTAATCGAGAGATGGGGATCAGCTTGTAAACCTAATCTTAACAAAGAAATAAAAAAAAGAATCATAAAATCCTTATTTTACTATCAGTATCTTCATCCAACTAAGAAAAATCATTCACAACATCACCATTAATTCATTACAACTGAATATTAATAAGTTGCAGCTAATGACTAACAAGTGCATAGACTAATTACGGGAAAATTACTATATTATTTATGTACGGCTGTACTTTGTTCTGCCGGAGGATTTGAAACGAAATAATAGTGTCAATATCTTCAAAAATAAACTGAAGAAGCATGTTCGAACAAAGTATTATATCGCCTCCAACTTTTTCAAGAGTGAACACTACTTAATAATTATCATTCAAATATATACAATACTTTGTATCTCATTTTAAGTGAATCATAATGTTATTATGAGAAGTAAATGACATAACTACACAGGTTCCAAAGAACTTTCCAAGAAACTTTCTCAGAGAAATTGTGATGATATAAAGCCGAATACAATTTTTTTTTTTCTCATATTTATATGAAAACTACCATTATTTGAACAACCCATGATAAATGTACTTAGTTGGAAGTTTATTTAATTAATTAATATTTAATATTTTCAGCTCAGGAGCATAAAAATCTAAATTATTTTTGAAACATACACATATCATTATGGAGTCAATTTTAGGCATATTTATACCGTGTGCTTTGACAAAATTAGTATCCGTTATCATAGATCTCTATCGAGTACAGTGTACAATTGTAATAAACCCTTTAACATATTGCGAAAAGTTAACGAAAATAAACACCATAACAGTAGTAACGAAGTGACATTGAAAAGTAGGGTTTGGAGAAAGAGAAAAAAAAAATATCGATATTCTTTTATAAAATAATCGACTATATAGAAAAAAAAAAAATCTCAATGAATCTATAGTCAATTTTTAAACAAGAATATGCATAAAACTTACGAAAACAAAAAAAAAATATCGATACTTATTACATATCCTCGATAATAATTGTTACAGTTTTAAAAATAATGATTCCATATTTACCGATATATTTCTTTTAGTTAATTTATATGGATTACTTATAATAACACTTTTTTATATATAGCTTATTGGTCCAATGTTATTTAGTAGTTTTTTTTTTCTTACTTGACTCCCGTTATGTTGTTGGTCCATCCAATTTCTTTGCAAAGTTTTTTGATTCCATAGCACTATCAGGCTGCACCGCTGTCACTGGACTGGAATCGCCGCATAATCATCTGAACGGCGGCAATAGTTCGAGATAGCATCACGGATGAAGAGGCCTTCCAATATTGCAGGATTCATTCTGAAACTTTCACTCCAATGCATTAGTATTTGGGCAAGAGCGATATACATACATGTACCTTCTACTTGAAATAAAGGCCTAAAACAAATGTACAGCTAACCAAAACTAACTTGCAAGAAAAGTAACTGCAAAACAATCTGACAATACTGACGGTTAAAAAAAAAATCACATGGGCTATGAATCTAACCTCAATACCGAAACAAAATAAGTGGGCTGTGAACTATCCCACTTCTGATGTTAGAAGTGATAGATATAAACATATATTAAACATGATAACTAGGTGTTTTATAGAAATAATTAGTAATCTGTATAGCAATATCAGTTTATTAATTTACCACCGGTTCGGAAAGTAGTTATCTATGGAGAAGAGCCGGCAAGAAACTCCACAGTTACTCTTTTCAAAACATCGTCACTTTCACATAATTTCAAGTAAAAATTAACACAATATTATTAGGACACCGATACAACAACATAATTCTATATATAAAAATAAATCGTACCTTAAGATGTTTACACTGTGGCTGTCCGAGAGAGACTGTGTCTAGAACGACTGAGCGGCGGCTTTTATACGACAGTGTAAACAAGTGACGTCACATCATACGATTTTAAAACAGATTTGTTAACCTTTGTATTTTAACATTAAGCTATGATTAAATGATATAAAAATACAGTAGATATGTTAAAATTAATTAGTTCAATTACATATTAGTCTTACGATGACAGATGATTCAATATATAATATAATAATCAGTTACTATTATCTAACACATGCGTCTTGACACTGTCACTTATGGGGTGAAGTCTTCAAGCTATTTGGCAACGCGATGTTTGCTTGACCTTGCACAAAGGCATGAGCATGAGTTACCGCTAGCATCATTTATAATTAAAAATTGTATGTATGTCGATGATGTACTTTATTAAATTATTTAATTATTAAATTAAATAATAATATAATTATTTAATTAAATTATTTTTATTAAATTGCTTGAAGCTAAACGGCACTTATGTGAAATGTTAAGTTATGGGAGCTTTAGGTTGCATAAGTGGGCTTCCAATTCACCTTCTGTTCTCTCTGACATACCAGAGGTTGAATGAACAGCAATTTAGTGAGCTTGACCTTCAAAAGGGTAACTATAATATGAAAGCTTTGGGGCTTACGCTTGATGTGCAAAAGGATTGTTTTAAAATAGACAGCCCAGAACCATTTGATGAAAATATAATGACAAAAAGAGGGGTTCTTAGCTATATATCAAAGTTCTATGATCCCATGGGTTTTGCTTGTCCAAGCCATACTTATGGTTATGGAAGATAAATTTTATATGAAATTAACCAGCGCACTTAGCACCAGCCTCTAGATGCTTCCCATGGCATCAGAAATCATATCTTGTCTCAAGGAAGCATCCAGTCCTGGGAGTGTCTCCGATGTTCTCAAGGAGTTAGGCGATATATTATTGATTACTACTGCAAGATCTACTCAAATAATTTATATGCCACTTCTAATGTTCTGTCTCATGTGGACTAAGAAACCTTTTGGATTCCAGTGGAGTTTTTCTGGAGCACCAATGCTTAAATATTATACAGAGGTCTGCAATAAGATGCGTTTCAGAATAAGGTCAGGCGCTTCATCAATACTCAAATCAGAAGCAATTTTCCACGCTATCTTTGGAACTTATTTAGAAGATTTATCATTATTACGACAAATTACAACACATCAAAAAATCCATCAACGCAAAGACATGAATAGCATATTTATAAAAAGAGGGGAGAAGCCTCAAACTTTAGTCACACCAATAAGGTTTAAATATGTGTCTAAGATGGCACAAGCTCTTCTTACCAAAAGTCTAGGAAATATTGACCCTGTTTCTACTAGCAGCCCTTCTTTCTCTGGATTTAGAAAGAGGACATTTACGCAAGAGTTTGTTGCCTACTTGGCTACTGGCAAAAGCGCTATAAACTATAGTTCAGATCCCATGCAACTTCAATATGCTTTAAAAAAGATCAAAGACACTCTTATTGAAGAAAAGGATTCAGATAAGGTGCTTCATTCTGGTACAAAAGGTTGGGAATCATTTGAAGGGGAATCATGGGCAGAAACCAATTTCGTTCCTGTTGAAGGAAATATAAAATTCTTTGGTACAAATAATTAAGATTAATCTAGAATAAGTTTAAATTGTATTTTTTCTTCTCTTTAAATATATTTTTTGTTCAATTAATATTGTAAAATAAAAAAATAAAAAAATACACAGCCCAGAACCATTTGATGAAAATATAATGACAAAAAGAGGGGTTCTTAGCTATATATCAAAGTTCTATGATCCCATGGGTTTTACTTGTCCGATTGTAATTAAAGCCAAAAGCATCATTCAAAAAATATGGTCACATAATATTGGCTGGGATGAACGTATACTTAGTGAGCTAGTTGACGAGTGGCTTCAATTTGCTAGAACCTAGTTGCCATGCAGACTATCAATTTAGACCGACACATCCCAACCAACGAAGCAGCAGCAGTCCAGCTGATTGGCTTCGCGGACGCCTCCAGCACGACGGGGTACGGGTGTTGCATATACCTACGCGTGGTCCACAAAACAGGTAAGGCTAAATTATCCCTGCTCTGTTCGAAGTCGCGAGTAAACCCACGTGCGAACGCATTAACGATACCAAGACTGGAGCTTAATGCTACATTGCTTCTATCCATTTTAATGGAGCGGGCTTATGATACTTTACATAAAAATATTGAAATTGATGATGTGTACCTATTCACCGACTCCAAAATAACTTTAGCTTGGATTCAAACTGAACTCACTAAACTACAGGCTTATGTATCAAACCGAGTGAGGGTAATTCAGCAAAAAACCACTAGGTGGCGCTGGCTGTATGTACCATCCGCGGAGAACCCTGCTGATTTGATTAGTACCCCTACTACCCCTACTATCTGCCTTCAGGAGTTTAAGTCGGAAGCTCCTGAGGGCCGCCCTCTGGTGGGAGGGGCCGAAGTTTCTGCAAACAAGGTACAACTTTGATACTGAAAGGTTAGTCTTACCTGAAATGAAGGCAAAATCCGCTTCCACTCTTCCGGCTAAAGTTGCGTTAACAGCGGGAATACAGCATGATATAATATTTCAAATAATAAATAAATATTCAGAGATAGGAAAGATGACGAGGGTAATTGCATATGTTCAAAGATTTTGTCGAAACTAAAAAAAGAATACAAAGCTTACAGGCACGCTCAGTCCTAATGGAATGCAACATGCTGTAGCGTAAAACCGCTACGGTTAAAACTTCCTCCAATTCTAATCCAAACTTTTCAATAAAATTTTTTCTTCATAGCTGTTATTCACATTTGAACAAGGAATCGTGAAAAATATCCTCGGATGTTTTGCCTTTTGATGGCGTCATTACATTTTTGGGACCCGATATGTGATGGTCGACCTTATTTTTTGATTCATATCGAAATTATGAAGTGAAAGTTTTTTTTCTGTTGGTGTTAAGCCAATAAAAAATATAAAGTGTCCTAGCAAAAGGATAGTCTGTGGGTGATTTTCTGGTTAATTTGGTATGTATTGTCGCCTTTTTTCTTTTCGATCCATTTCGCACTAGTTTCATAATTAATCAAAGATTCAGCTTGCATCGGTGGTCTGAAGTTTCTTTTTTGTTTAGATCCCGTTACAAGCCAATTTTTGGCTCCACCCTACGGGCAAGCGACGTCGGTTATCGACGACGGAGGTCGGGGCGCTCTCGCCCGATATCCGAGCACATCCTGTGCCTGAGACGTCCATCTCAAAGGCCTGAAGCGAGTACGAGGTAGATGCGGATTCCGCAGCGCAGTGGCTCCGTGATTTCTACGTTACTTCCCACAGTCGTGTCCAGCCGTCCAGGAATTACCGAGTTTTCGCAGCAGGAGTTTTATTTT
This sequence comes from Tholera decimalis, assembly GCA_943138885.2. Lineage (NCBI taxonomy): Eukaryota > Metazoa > Arthropoda > Insecta > Lepidoptera > Noctuidae > Tholera > Tholera decimalis. The sequence goes on from OW964551.2 coordinate 15,556,124, forward strand.
AAATAGTGCACCTAATTTGCATATTTCTAATCTAAAAATTATCACGTCAAAAACTCTTTCTAACCTAAGGCCTATCAAGACGCGTTGGATGCTCTTAGTGTTTTTTTTTTGTAACTAAAATTACTAATATTGCGTATTCGCCTAGCTATAACCGATTGCAATCGATTTTTTGTTAGGTAAGTTAAAAATATTTGCATAATACTTTCGATAACATTTTTTTCTTTCCGCTAAGTTAACCCACGCCATCACTGAAAGGTCCCCAATAATAACTAATATTTAACTTTTTTATGTTTTTAATTAAGTACTTGTTTTCTATCTTTTCCCTTTTAATCAAAATTAAACGTGTAAAGTAGCGGTTTGTGTTTTACTGTGCACTTAATCTTATTTACGCTACAATATGGCGCCCGAATTAAAGTAAGTTTGCATATTAATTATTACTAAAATACCTTTTTTTTTGTTATCTCGTGTGTGGTTGCTCTTGAGAGCAATCTTTAATTTTCATCTTTCTTATTGTGAATTTCAGGTTTTAGAATTGGTCAAATACCCGTATGGAAGTTAAAAGGATTACCTGTCTTGAATGTTTTCCCGATTCATACGACTGGACTACAGAATTGCTAACTGAATTTATGTTCTTTGCTAAATTGTGTGATGTTTGTGAAATTCAATTTTAAAGATTAACTTTGTAACTATACCCAATTTCCAATTCTTTTATTTTCTCCCAAAATGTACGTATCTATTCCGAGTTTTATTTTATCCCATTAGGTAGCGGTAGTTAGTTTCCCGTAGAGTGTGATGTGTGGATGGTTAGGCATCGTGACCAAAGGTAAGCTTTTTGAATGGTCGTGTGCTAGTGTCTACCTTTTTTATTTTTTAGCCCGACTGTTTGCTTTTCTGCTATTTGCTAGTATCTGTTTTTGTTAGATTCTTAGCCCAGCGGATTCCTTTGACGTTCATTTTGTTGTCTTCTTCCCGTATCGATATTACGGCACGATATCTAACGATTTCCTGCTAAGTCCCTCTCTCTATACATCCTGGAGTTTCAAAGACTTATTTTAAGCTCAAGGATAACTTTTACTGGTCAAATATGTTTCGAGATGTTTCTGAGACTTTAAGGCAATGTGAGGTTTGTAAAGCTTATAAGATCGCGAATTCCCAACCACGTGGTCATATGTGTTATCCAAAGGAAGTTTCTTTACCTTTACAAATGATTTCTATCGACGTTATTGGACCGCTTCCAATCGCTTATTATGGGTTCAAATACATTTTATCTATGGTCGATGTTTTTTTCTAAATATGTTTGGTTAGTCCCCCTTAAAAGGATTGACGCCAATTCAGTTATAAAAGCTTTGGAATCTGAAATATTTTTTAACTTCGGGGTTCCACGGTCTATTCTCTGTGATAATGCTACCGTTTTTCGTAGTAATCAGTTTTTAAACTTTCTTAGATCGTTTCGCATTGAATCCCCTACGTATACCCCTTATTACACTCCACAAGCAAACACGGTAGAACGTTATAACCAAAGTGTCGTTACTTGTTTGAGCATATTGGTTGGCGAGAACCAAAGGAATTGGGCTAAATTGTTACCCAAGGTCAAACTTTACCTCAATTCATGTATTAATTTAGCCACAGGGTTTACGCCAAACTTTCTCATATTCGGTAGAGAAGTCTGTATGGATTCATCGCGTGCGAATATCCAGACTCTAAGCACTAATTTAGCTGAAAGTCGGGAACAACACGCGAGTAATCTGACTTCGCTCGCCGAGATTTACGCAAAAGTAGCGGACAATCTTTCTTCTGCTTTTCTCCGTAATTCACGAAATTACAATACGAACCGCACGGCTATTACACTCAATGCCGGCGACATTGTATGGAGGCGTAATTTTTCAAAATCGTCAGCTGCTGAATACTTTACAGGAAAGCTTGCTCCTCGTTTCATTAAATGTCGTGTGATCAGAGTCATCTCCATGACTACATATGTCCTACAAGACTGTGATTCTCATCATATTGGACAATATCATATAAAAGACATACTTAAATGAATTAATTTGTTCCATATTCTTAACTTAATCAGCATTACTTATGTTAGGCCATTAGTTTTCAATTAACGACACCTCTTTTATTATTTCGACCCTCATTCCTCCCTGGAGTTAATATTTATTCATAACCATTTCCTCTCATTAAGCGTCGTATTTTTGATTTTGATTTAAGGTCCACCCTCTTCAACTTAACCCTCTCTCTTTAACTTAACCTTCTAACTTATCCCTCTATAACTTAAGCTCTTGACTTTGAGTCGTGTTAGACTTTGAGTCGTGTTTCACTTTGAGTCGTGTTTGACTTTGAGTCGTGTTTGACTTTGAGTCGTGTTGGACTTTGTGTCGTGTCTCACTTCGAGTTATTATCTGACTTCGAACTTTTGTGTTCGACTTCGAGTTTTTGTTTGACTTCCTTTGAAGTTATTTTTAGGTTATTTCTTAATCTCAACTCTTATTTGTTTCGTCTTGAATTTTGTTCTTTGTTCCTATATATTTAAGAATATTATTCTAGTTCTATCGTTTGTTTTTCTATTCTAATGTAGGTTTAGGAGACGCATCTGAAGCTCGCACTGTTAACGTCTAAACTGGAGGCCGGCTTTCAATTTTATTCAGTATCAGCTGCACTTCGATGTCGTTGATTTGATGTATTTAGTTTAAAGTTAGTTAGGCTAGTTTATTTAATTTGTATATATTATGGTTTTCACTCTTGGTTGATGCTATCCCTTTTGTGTTGTCAATCTGTTATTGTGTTTTCAATCTGTTATTGTGTTTTCAATCTGTTGTTGTGTTTTCAATCTGTTGTTGTGATGTCAATCTGTTATAGCGTTGTCACCCTCTCACTGGGTTGATACATTCACTTGGGTTGATCTCTCACCTTTCTTTTAGGGTTGTCAACCACCTTTCTTTTAGGGTTGTCAACCACCTTTCTTTTAGGGTTGTCAACCACCTTTCTTTTAGGGTTGTCAACCACCTTTTTTTTAGGGTTGTCAACCACCTTTCTTTTAGGGTTGTCACTCGCCTTTCCTTTAGGGTTGCCACTCACCTTTAGGGTTGCTACTCTCATTTTTTTTTTTACTGGAAATGGGGTACTGTAGCGTAAAACCGCTACGGTTAAAACTTCCTCCAATTCTAATCCAAACTTTTCAATAAAATTTTTTCTTCATAGCTGTTATTCACATTTGAACAAGGAATCGTGAAAAATATCCTCGGATGTTTTGCCTTTTGACGGCGTCATTACATTTTTGGGACCCGATATGTGATGGTCGACCTTATTTTTTGATTCATATCGAAATTATGAAGTGAAAGTTTTTTTTCTGTTGGTGTTAAGCCAATAAAAAATATAAAGTGTCCTAGCAAAAGGATAGTCTGTGGGTGATTTTCTGGTTAATTTGGTATGTATTGTCGCCTTTTTTCTTTTCGATCCATTTCGCACTAGTTTCATAATTAATCAAAGATTCAGCTTGCATCGGTGGTCTGAAGTTTCTTTTTTGTTTAGATCCCGTTACAAGCCAATTTTTGGCTCCACCCTACGGGCAAGCGACGTCGGTTATCGACGACGGAGGTCGGGGCGCTCTCGCCCGATATCCGAGCACATCCTGTGCCTGAGACGTCCATCTCAAAGGCCTGAAGCGAGTACGAGGTAGATGCGGATTCCGCAGCGCAGTGGCTCCGTGATTTCTACGTTACTTCCCACAGTCGTGTCCAGCCGTCCAGGAATTACCGAGTTTTCGCAGCAGGAGTTTTATTTTAAATAGTGCACCTAATTTGCATATTTCTAATCTAAAAATTATCACGTCAAAAACTCTTTCTAACCTAAGGCCTATCAAGACGCGTTGGATGCTCTTAGTGTTTTTTTTTTGTAACTAAAATTACTAATATTGCGTATTCGCCTAGCTATAACCGATTGCAATCGATTTTTTGTTAGGTAAGTTAAAAATATTTGCATAATACTTTCGATAACATTTTTTTCTTTCCGCTAAGTTAACCCACGCCATCACTGAAAGGTCCCCAATAATAACTAATATTTAACTTTTTTATGTTTTTAATTAAGTACTTGTTTTCTATCTTTTCCCTTTTAATCAAAATTAAACGTGTAAAGTAGCGGTTTGTGTTTTACTGTGCACTTAATCTTATTTACGCTACAATGCGTTGCATTCAATAATTAAACATGAGCAATCAATACATTATTGTGAAGAGATAGGCTCGTTGCGGAAAGGTAGCTCTGTGCGAGGACCACTACAAACCCTACATCCTTTCATGGATGCAGATGGCCTGATCAGGGTAGGGGGTCGTTTGGACAATTCGGATATACCGATTGCACAAAATCATTCTACCTCGAGAATCTCGGATAACTGAACTTATCATACAAAGTGAGCATGATAGGTTGTTACATGCTGGACCTAAGTCACTCCTAGCTAACTTAAATAAAAAATACTGGCTAATTAATGGCATGCGACAAGTCAAAAAAGTTACTCATAAATGCTTGGTTTGTTTTAGGCTGAAAGCTGGTGCAGCGAAGCAGTTAATGGGATCCTTGCCTCAGCACCGCGTGACATCATGCAGACCATTTCAAAAAGTAGGCATGGTTTTCGCTGGGCCAATCCAAGTCAAGAATTCGCGTGTAAGAAAAGCTATAGTCGGTAAAGGTTACGTATGCATATATGTATGCTTATATGTATGTATGCTTTGTCAGGAAGGCAATTCACTTAGAGTTGACTTCAGGTTTATCAACTGATGCATTCCTGGCGTCTTTCAAAAGGTTCACAAGTAGGCGTTGCTTGCCCAGCGACGTATTTTGCGATAACAGTGGTTGTTTTCGTGGGGCAAGGAACCAACTAGCTGAGCTGTACAAGCTTAATAGTTCTGCCGATCACCAGACGCTTGTGCAAGCTTATGCCGCAAAAGAAGGCATTAAGTTTCATTTTACGCCTAGTTATGCACCAGTATTCGCAGGGCTTGCAGAAGCGGTTGTGAAAAGTATGAAGTACCATTTAAAAATAATTGTATTAGATGCTGCATTAAATTATGAGCAGCTACACACTGTTTTATGTCAGATAGAGGCCGTGCTTAATTCGCGCCCTATTTTACCTCTCTCTGAAGATGTCAACGATTACTGTTATTTGACTCCAGGCCACTTTTTTATAGGTACAGCTCTGACTATGTACCCTGAAGTAGATATTTCAGAAACCAAAACAAATAGGCTAGGGTTCTGGCAACAATGTAAACAATTGCAACAAAGATTTTGGAAAGCTTGGTATAAATATTATTTAAATACTTTGCAGAATAGAAGCAAATGGTGTCAATCTATGCCTAACGTAACTGTAGGTGCACTTGTACTTATTAGAGAGCCCAGTGCTCCTCCTTTAAAGTGGCCCATGGCATGTGTGGTGAATGTTTTTCCTGGAAATGATGGCAAGGTTCGGGCCTTGCAGCTAAAAACAGCTAATGGTAAATTATATACTAGGTCATTGCAAAGCATAAGTGTATTACCTATTGAAAAGTAATTTTAAATTACAGGTCTTTATTGTTAATTTCAGCTACAAATGCTATAGCTGCCTAGAGGCGTGTGCTACTTTTATACATTCTTATAAAAACTAGTAACTCAGTCAACAAATATGTAATAAAGAATGTGTACCTGTTATTATAGTATAATATAATATAGTGTAGCGCGTGTAGGGTGTTCAAGTAAAACTCCAGATGAATATAGAACTGTATCGAACGGTGTACTGAATAGCAGTGTCTTTATTGGTTTATTTCTTTTTTGTGAGTGGCGTCTCGCAAGTCAACCTCTGAGGTTGTCGGATGCTTAACCGGGCTTGCCTGTGGTTGCCTTAATTAATAAATTAATTAAAGCCTCCAGCCAGGGCTTATTAAAAAAACTTACAAACTAGGCGACTACACGCTAAGGGCACCCCCTGTGGGGTACGGACCTCGGCTTAGGGCGTCGCAGGGGGAGGGCAGCTAGGGACAGGCTGGATCATGTCATTATTAATATTAATAAGGGAATTTAAAGCTACTGGCTCAGCGTCGCGGGCTGGCTCTGGCAAGGGTCGGGGCGGACTATTACGGGGACGTCGCGGCGGGCCTCGGCGGCGAGGACGGAAAGACGGTCGATTTTTGTTTTTGTAAACTTTGCTGGTTTCCTTACGGCTCTTCTTGGAGCAGGGTGATTGCGTCATCGGGAGTGACTAGGGTATGCCTTGGTCGGCGAGTCTTAGAGATACGCGAGGGTTCGTATTGGGCGGCCGATACGATAAGGGGATTCCTATGTTGGATTGCAGTATCAAAGAAACGCTTGGAGACACGTTTCATGCACTGCTGGATGGTGGGCATCTTTAGGTCTACGTGAAGAAGCTCATATCGAACATAAAAGGGGGCTCCCGTGACTCTACGGAGGAATCGGTTTTGAAGGGTCTGCATCTTGTGGAGGAGGTAGGGCTTTGCGTGTGCGAAAACAACGCAGGCGTAGGTCATGATGGGACGGATGACCGCGGTGAAAATACGCAGCTTGCACCTGAGTGATAACTTGCTGCGGGAGCTAAGAATAAAGTGGAGCCTACCTAGAGCGAAAGCGGCTCGCGAAAGTGCCTGCTTTATGTGCTCAGCGAAGGACAGGTGTCTATCGAGGACCACGCCTAAGTATTTGGCTTGCTTTTCCCAGGGGATCGGCTTGCCGTACATGGTAATCGGACGGGAGGAGGGTGGGTTTATCCGCGGTTTAGAAAAGAGTACTGCCTGGCTTTTGTCTGGATTGAATTCGATTCTCCATTTCCGGAACCACTTCGGCCATATCCATATCGTCGGCAAATAGGGCTAGCTGAGTATTTTTATGCTTGGGGATATCGCTAGTATATAGCGTGAAAACGAAGGGGGATAGTACGGAGCCTTGAGGAACTCCTGCGCGAATGGGATGGGGGGAGGAAAGCTCCCCCTCAATTCGGTAACGAAAGGTGCGATTTGATAAAAAGTCCCGTAGGATGAGCACGAGACGGTCAGGCACGCCGAGTTGGTATAGCTTATAGATTAAGCCATTGTGCCAGACTTTGTCGAAAGCTTTCGCTATGTCGAAGAATAAGGCTCCCGTTATTGCGCCCCGTTGGAAGCCGGCGCTTACGTGTTCTATGATGCGGTGGACTTGTTGGATACATGAGTGATCGGTTCTAAATCCGAACTGCTCACGGTATTAGACTCTGCTTCGGCAAAATCTTTGAGCCACTTATATATAAGCCTTTCATAGATTTTACCGAGGACGTTGAGTAAGCTAATGGGACAGTAGCTAGACGGGTCAGACTTGGGCTTGCCTGGTTTGGGAATACCTATGACGGTGGCCTGTTTCCAGGTTGCGGGGAACATATTACTGCTCAATGCGCCATTGAAGATGGCCATCATTAGCACTATAAGCTGGGCGGGGAAAAGTTTGAAAACCCTATTGGTGATGCCGTCGGAGCCAGGGGGTTTTCGCGGTTGGAGACTTTTAATGATATCCTGGACCTCATCAGGAGTGATAGGGGCCAGTGGATTATCGGGATCTTCGACGGGCGGAAGGGAAGTACTACGTTCGACTTCAGCGTTCACCATATCGAGGTGGGCTTGGTCTACTGGTTGAGAGCTGGGAGAACACTGGGACTCTAGGCTATCGGCTAGGCATTCTGCGTTTTCAGAGTTATCGAAGGCGACACTCTTATCGGGACGAATGAGAGGAGGCATTGTGGCCTCTTCAGTGGATCGTAACTTCCTCTGAAGGTCTTTATTGGTAAAATAGGTACATATTTATAGCCTAACGTTTTGGCGCCTAATGTGTGGTAAATATTCCCAAAAAACATCTAGCCAATGAGACAACAGTATTTCATTGTTAGGTTCCACATTCCGTCCGTAGGGGTCGCGTCGATCGCAGCGCTGGGCGCAGCCTCGGGCTGCGGTGGCCGGCGAGCGGCGGCGCTTAGAATGCGCGCATTCTCGCCACGTGCAGATGTGTTTATTGCAGGTGCGGCAGCTACAGTACTCCCCCTGAGCGAAGCGTACTGGCATCTTGACGATTCTTCCTGATCGTGTTCTTCGTGCATCGGAAGTGGGAAGATGGTTGGAGTGATCTTGTGGTGTAGCTGGTCGATGTGTCGCACTGTGTTCGGTTGCTTCTTCGGTGTTTATAGTGTATGCAGGCTTCAGACGGTCGAGTGAAATGTTGGCGGTACTATTAGGTAGCTGTATTGTATAGTACTTATCGCTCCTGTTAGTCACGGTGTAGGGTGTTCAAGTAAAACTCCAGATGAATATAGAACTGTATCGAACGGTGTACTGAATAGCAGTGTTTTTATTGGTAAAATAGGTACATATTTATAGCCTAACGTTTTGGCGCCTAATGTGTGGTAAATATTCCCAAAAAACATCTTGCCAATGAGACAACAGTATTTCATTGTTAGGTTCCACATTCCGTCCGTAGGGGTCGCGTCGATCGCAGCGCTGGGCGCAGCCTCGGGCTGCGGTGGCCGGCGAGCGGCGGCGCTTAGAATGGGCGCGCGCACGCCGCGAGCAGATGTGTTTAGGAGCCAAGTACCTCTCTAATACTATTAAGGTGTGTCCTGGTGTTTCCTTATTTTATCGAGGAATATAATAGAGTATTTACAGGCTGAGTGCATAGAGTACCATTCCCTACGGTCCAGTGTAACCAACGTTTAATAACACTGCAGCGTGCAACGGTCGATAGTTCCGAGTCCATCAGAGAATTGGAGCGCCTCAGCCGTCAAGAGCTGCGTCTAATTGAGGATATCTTTGGTGCGACGGAGTGCTATACTACCCATCCGAAACAAAACCTGCATTAGATGAGGTGGGAACCAGCGCAACAAATACTGCCTACCGCCTATTCGTAACCGACAAAAACTCACGTATGTCATTTTTAATCGATACTGGTGCCAACGTTTCCGTGATTCCCCGAAGAAAAGGTGGGAAAGCAACGCCGACTGATTTTTGTTTGTACGCTGCAAATAATACCGTCATCCCAACTTACGGCGAGAAGACACTTCAGCTTGACCTCAACCTAAGGAGACCCTACAGCTGGAAATTTATCATCGCTGCAGTCAGCAGACCCATCATCGGTGCCGACTTCCTGAGATACCATAAGCTACTTGTCGACTTAGCCGGTCGATGTCTAGTCGACAAAGTAACTAACCTCACCGTTAAAGCACCTGTCTCACATTTTTCCGAGCCGACCGTAAGAAGTATCGACGTAGAACAACCGTATCACCAATTACTAAGCAAGTACCCTGACATCATGAGGCCATCATGCATGAAAGATACTCCAAAGCACCGCGTGGAACATCACATTGAAACAACCGGACCGCCAGTGCACGCGCCCATGTAATTTCCAAGACCCTACACGCGCTACATTGGTGACCCCGACGTGATCGATTATTGTGACCATGTCTAACCAACAACGTTGCACTAATTGTGGATTGAATGTTTTCCGAATGCGGAGGTATTTAGTAGAATGCGAAGAAGTTCGTTCATTGTTACAACAGTGGACCTCTATTTCCGAAGTAAAGTACTTTTATTTAATTAGACAGAAGTAATTACTTTAGTGCTAAATGTTAGCGTGTACAAACATTTATAGAAATCGTCAAATTGTAATAACCTCAAAATTCCATATTTGTATTTATGCTAGTATTTTTTTGTTAGAAGTTCTATACAATATTTAATGCTAAGAACTACACACAATCAAATTATTTTCATTGCTGGCCGTGAGAATTTTATATTAAGCCAAAGTTACTATGGACACTTGGCATTGCTCTTTCTTATTTTGTGTATAGCCTTGATTTGAAGAAACGTCTAAAGTTTGCCAGAAATTTTGTTTGATTGTTCTTCATATTACCAAATATAGGGTGCAATCAGTGATGACTGAATATTTTAAAACGGGTGCATTGCTTAGAGAGAAAAGAGGTGGCGATCACGTTTCTCATAAGAATACACACAAAAAAGTCGATAATGGATTTTATAAATAAATTAAATTGTGAAGAACCACATTATTGTCGCGGAAAAAGAAAAAGATATTACCTACCTGCAGAACTAAGCATCAATAAACTATGGGTGATGTACAATAATTCACAGATTGACAATTTAAAGGTAAAAAAGTCTTACTTCCTTAATTTATTTAACCAGAATTACAATTTGGGATTTGGTTCACCTCGGACCGATGTATGCTCGACTTGCCTGCGGTTTAGTGAAAACGTAAAAACAGAAACGGACAATAATGTCCGCAATGAATTATTAATAAACCAGAGAATACTCAAATTGAAAGCAAAGGCTTGTTTTGGTTATGTCAAAGAAGAAAATTCTGATTTAATTACTTTATCTTTTGACTGCCAAAAAAATGCGATTACCAAAGACCCCCGATCAATCAGCTTATTACTCTCGTCAAGTATAGTTCAGGGATCATCGAAAAGTAAATTAGAACCATCAAATGTGTTTACTTATTGTTGGACAGAAAACTCATTTCCTAAAGCTTCAAACGAAATTGCTTCAGCTGTTTACCATAGACTCCAGAATAAAATTCCATCAAGACAAAGAAAGCATACAGTGAAGCGGCCACTTGCTCATTCATGAATTGTTCAGTGCGAGAAGGATAGCAAATTCCTTGCGGGTGAGGGTGAAAGAGACGAGATACAGCTGCCTCATCAACAGCGTCCACGCACGCTTACTTCAGTTCGCGCCAACATTGATTTGCGCGCGGTGTCTTCGTTCGACCAATTGGAACGCAGCAAGCTCCGGTCAACGAGGCAACGGTCCGGCCCTTGGTGCAAGAGTGCGGTTGGATTGGTACGGCTGGTGTACGACGTGCAGCTATCGACGCGCTCCCTAGCGGCCATCCAGCGGAAGCTCGGTCGGTATAGACGCCACTCGACACAGGAATCAAGAAATTATCCGCCATTTTCTACTTACAACTAAAATTCTTATATTGCATTTTATGCTAACAATTTTTAACTGCGAATTGTGCAATTTCAACAGTAACTGTGTTAATTTAGGCTGTAAAATGGAGGATGTGCTAAAAAGGTTGCGAGTGAGCAGAGGATACGCTAAGGGTACATTAACTAGAATAAATGCTTTCGTAGCAGAGTAGAATGAACTAATTATAAGCTCCGTTGAAGCGCTGATAACTAGAAGGGATAGGTTATTAGCTACTTTTAAAGAGTACGAAAGCTATAACAAAGATATTATTACATTAGATTCTTCAGACAGTGAAAATGTAAATGACATTGAAAGCAAGTATTTCCATTGTCTGACTATTTTAAATGAAATTATAAAGTCAAAAAGTACAAGCGAAGAAGGGAAAGCCTCGGAGTCAGATAACAGTGCCGTGTCTAGAACTAGGTTACCACACATCAATATACCTAATTATACAGGAAAGTATTCCGATTATGTAAACTTTAGGGAGATATTCAGATCTGTAATCCACAACGACCCATCCTTAGACAACGTCCAAAAGCTGTATTACCTGCGATCATACCTCCAGGGTCCACCTTACGAATTAATTAGTAATCTCTCTCTTGTCAATGAAAGCTATGACAATGCATTGCAATTATTAGACAAGCGATTTTATAACAAATATAAAATAGTAAATGAGCATGTAAATACTCTCCTAGACTTAGACAAGCTTACCAAGTTCCCTAATGCTAATGATATTAGGAATTTTGTTTCCGTAGTGAGACAGACACTAAGCGCTCTACGCAACCTCAAGGCAGAAGTGGAGTCTTGGGATCCTATTCTGCTGGGCATCTTGGTGCGCAAGCTGGACGTCTACAGCTCTCGGTCCTATCAGGTGGAGTGAAATCAAGAGCAGGACCCTTCCGTTGAGGAATTTTTGGTATATATTGATAGGCGTGCTCTTGCTCTGGAGAACACAGATACCCGGACTGAGACAGTGGAAGGCGGAAAGCGGCAGGGTGCAAATATACCGCCAGTCAAGAATAAGGTAACTCTGGCAGCAACAGCCAAGACAGCAATGGAGTGCATCTACTGTAGGTGTTCAGACCATAAATTATACTCATGCCCAAAGTTTAGTTTAAATTACAATCTGGTAAAGAGAGAGTCTCTTTTGCAAAACAAAAAAGTTTATGTAGCATATGTTTAAATTCACACACTGGCAAATGTAAATACCACTTTAGGTGTGGGCAGTGCAAGAAAACACATCACACGCTGCTGCATCTCGATGATGAAGGTGGTCCAGGACCAGTGGTCCTCCTATCTGGAGACCCTGCTAATAATATGTTAATTCCTACAGCACGGGTAAAGGTGTTTGCAAAAGATGGACGAGAAGTGCATATAAAGTGCATACTCGACACAGGTTCTCAGGCATCGCTGATCACTGCAAAGGCAGTGGAGGTCTTAGGATATACTCCTAAGCGAAATGATATAAACCTCATTGGTGTAACGGAGAGCCAGAACAAAGTCAGCTATTGTATTCCATTAAAAGTACATTCTTTGACATCCCAATTTAATACTCCAGTTAACTGTCATGTAGTTGATAAAATCATTTGTAACTTACCTCAATCACCGGTCAGCTTAGAAGGTATACAAATCCCTGCTGGTGTCACTTTGGCAGATACAACCTTTAACCAACCTTCAGAAATCAATATGCTAATAGGTGCTGATATCTTTATCCAGGTCCTGCTGCCGCATGAAGAACCTCAGCGATTGCATGCATGCAGTGATCTAGGCGACCAGCAGCAATTTTCATCTCCAGGCATCATAAACACGAAGTTTGGCCATGTCTTTGCCGGAGCATTAGCATCTAACATCATAAAAAATCAGGTTGTATCTCTCATTTGTACAAAGTGCGAAACAGAAGTAAGTGACAGTGTCAGGAAGCTTTGGGAGGTGGAGAGTGTTCCAGAGTTACTAGTAGAATGGGATTCAGAGCAAAAATTAGCTGAAGATATCTTTATAAATTCAGAGAAACTAAAAAATTCACTGTTGACTTACCTTTGAAGCTAGAAATCTGCAAGATAAATGAGGCTCTAGGGAATTCATTTGACCTAGCCTTACACAGGTTTCTCGGTCTGGAAAAAGGACTGCGAAGCAACATTAATTTACTTACTGATTATCAAAAGTTCATAGATGAGTATGTAGAGCTTGGTCATGGTCACTTTGTTGATATTGACTCTCAATTTCAATGAAGATCCTATTTATTTTATGCCACACCATGCGGTTATAAACGAGCAATGCAAAAGCACTCGTACTAGAGTTGTGTATGATGCTTCCATGAAAACTAGTAAAAAGATCTCATTGAACGATATTTTATTGAATGGGCCTACAGTACAGAAGGAATTATTTGATATTGTTTTGTTATTTAGACTAGGAGAATTCACTTTGAGTTCAGATATTAAGAAAATGTTCCGAAATATACGAGTAAACCCGGAACACACTTCACTCCAGAACATTCTATGGCGAGATGATCCTAGTCAGGCTATAAAATGCATGTGTTAGAAGTGATAGATATAAACATATATTAAACATGATAACTAGGTGTTTTATAGAAATAATTAGTAGTCTGTATAGCAATATCAGTTTATTAATTTACCACCGGTTCGGAAAGTAGTTATCTATGGAGAAGAGCCGGCAAGAAACTCCACAGTTACTCTTTTCAAAACATCGTCACTTTCACATAATTTCAAGTAAAAATTAACACAATATTATTAGGACACCGATACAACAACATAATTCTATATATAAAAATAAATCGTACCTTAAGATGTTTACACTGTGGCTGTCCGAGAGAGACTGTGTCTAGAACGACTGAGCGGCGGCTTTTATACCACAGTGTAAACAAGTGACGTCACATCATACGATTTTAAAACAGATTTGTTAACCTTTGTATTTTAACATTAAGCTATGATTAAATGATATAAAAATACAGTAGATATGTTAAAATTAATTAGTTCAATTACATATTAGTCTTACGATGACAGATGATTCAATATATAATATAATAATCAGTTACTATTATCTAACACGGCCATACTGACATGTACTTCGTTCTCGAAGTACAATTATAATATTCTAACACGATCATCTCAACGTACAATTTAGGTACATATTATTAGAATAAACCAATAAGTAAGAAAAAATAAATTAGCAACATCTGCAATGCTATAATATTTCGTAATCATTATTACTTCGCAACGTCTATCAATAAGTCATAATCACATTAAAAATCAATAATAGACAAAGCTAAATCACCCGCGTTCAGAGAATGTCAGACAACAGTTAAGGCATTTCATCGGTCATAATAATTACGAAATATTCATAATACAATTCACCTGAAATAATAACAGCATAACAAAAACAGTAGTGTTATCACTTAACTTTTCATACAATTTTCTTTACATTATCGTGTTTACATCATCTCATCTTACTGTGCCTCATCAAACACCCGCCATCAGTGAAGCTCAATCACCTGCGGTCATGAATGGCAGACAACAGTCAAGATAAGGATCTCTCATCATTTCATCGTACAATATTTCATTTTCATCATACAATATTTCGTTTTCATCATACAATATTTCGTTTTCATCATACAATATTTCGTTTTCATCATACAATATTTCGTTTTCATCATACAATATTTCGTTTTCATCATACAATATTTCGTTTTCATCATACAATATTTCGTTTTCATCATACAATATTTCGTTTTCATCATACAATATTTCGTTTTCATCATACAATATTTCGTTTTCATCATACAATATTTCGTTTTCATCATACAATATTTCGTTTTCATCATACAATATTCCGTTTTCATCATACAATAATCCATTTTCATCATACAATCATTATGTTATTGTACATAATCCATCATTATTTCATCGTACAATAATCCATCATTATTTCATCATACAATAATCCATCATTATCATCATATAATAATTCATTGTCATCATATAATAATATACATAAATTCTATAATAAAGTCTTTCATTATACAATTATTTTTCTTCACTTATATCGAAACAGTATACATTATATAGAGATTTTATAAAATAAAACAGTACCATTCAAATATAAAATAAAAAAAACGAAAAAATAAATATCAAACAAATTTAAAGTGATAATATTAATAACCCACGTTCAATGTAAAAATAATTAGTAGTACAATAAAACAATAGTCAAATAAAAAGGAAAATCAAAACCAAATTGGTATGGAATAATAAACATCAAAGGTTTATGACATCTAAATTAAAAATAAAATAAAAATAAGCAAAAAAATAAAAAATGTGTAAAAATGTTAACAATATGTCATCTAATTGTAAAATAAAATGTCAAAGATAAAATTTATAGTTATACTAGAGATAACAACAAAATCACAGTATTCATGGATAGTTGAACTTTCCACACACCGCTCGGCTATCCTGACACATCAATACAAGAAGTATTTATCATATTTGTAATGAAGGTAAATGGTATTAAGGATTTTTTTCTAAGACATGAAAATATAGCAAGAGAAACTTGTTTGTGGAACGGAGTGGATCCTAAAAAATATCTGTGACAGTGCTGTTATAAATTGTTCACTGATTATATACTTAATAGTATTCAAATAAACATTGGAGAGAAATAAAAAACTGTCAATAGAAATATTAAAAGAAAACAAAGTTATAGTTCAATATATGGTGGTGGTATTACAAATTGTAAATTGTATCACATCTTGTGAAAATCTATACCATTTTTAAACTTATTAGCAAAATTGTATGGGATGCTGAAGTTCTCTTCTTCTATTCAAATCATCATTGAAAAAAATAATTATTGTAATCAATTTAAGTTAGGAAACACGGGATTCATCTAGTAACTGAAAATGGCAATAATTGCGGAATTAAGTTCAATGAATCTGTACTTGAGGAATATTCTAAAATTGAATCTCGACTCAAAACTAGTTATAAAGAGAGATCAATGCCTATGTGACCTAATTTGACTATTGAAATAAATTATTTGGCAACATTTTAAAAACCATTTCAGATTATTTAATAATTAGCGACTATGGAACCCATAATGAATTTTGTTTTCAATTGTGATAAGTGTAAGTCTCAAAAATTCAAATTAAATATTCCCTATACAAATCGTGACGCATTACTACCTCACAAGTTTGTCAACAAGTGAACAAACATTAAGTTTTCTAAATGATATAAATTATCATCATTCTGAAATTTGAGTCAAATTATTTGTGATTTCTGTATAAAAATGAGTTACAAATGGTGTACTTTATCAAAACGTATAAATACTTCAGTAAAAATCACACAACATTTATTTAATAAAAACAAACCGGTTTCAGACTAGCCAGGAAAAATATCTTGGAAGATGGCTGGACGACAGGCTCAATTGGAAAGTACACATTGATCGTGTTAAAACAAAATTAAAAACATTGATAGGAACGTTATGCAAATCTACAGAATATCGAAAAAAAAGAAGTGCCTGATTCTTAGTAAAATTTCATATTGAATACTTAATCGAGAGATGGGGATCAGCTTGTAAACCTAATCTTAACAAAGAAATAAAAAAAAGAATCATAAAATCCTTATTTTACTATCAGTATCTTCATCCAACTAAGAAAAATCATTCACAACATCACCATTAATTCATTACAACTGAATATTAATAAGTTGCAGCTAATGACTAACAAGTGCATAGACTAATTACGGGAAAATTACTATATTATTTATGTACGGCTGTACTTTGTTCTGCCGGAGGATTTGAAATGAAATAATAGTGTCAATATCTTCAAAAATAAACTGAAGAAGCATGTTCGAACAAAGTATTATATCGCCTCCAACTTTTTCAAGAGTGAACACTACTTAATAATTATCATTCAAATATATACAATACTTTGTATCTCATTTTAAGTGAATCATAATGTTATTATGAGAAGTAAATGACATAACTACACAGGTTCCAAAGAACTTTCCAAGAAACTTTCTCAGAGAAATTGTGATGATATAAAGCCGAATACAATTTTTTTTTTCTCATATTTATATGAAAACTACCATTATTTGAACAACCCATGATAAATGTACTTAGTTGGAAGTTTATTTAATTAATTAATATTTAATATTTTCAGCTCAGGAGCATAAAAATCTAAATTATTTTTGAAACATACACATATCATTATGGAGTCAATTTTAGGCATATTTATACCGTGTGCTTTGACAAAATTAGTATCCGTTATCATAGATCTCTATCGAGTACAGTGTACAATTGTAATAAACCCTTTAACATATTGCGAAAAGTTAACGAAAATAAACACCATAACAGTAGTAACGAAGTGACATTGAAAAGTAGGGTTTGGAGAAAGAGAAAAAAAAAATATCGATATTCTTTTATAAAATAATCGACTATATAGAAAAAAAAAAAATCTCAATGAATCTATAGTCAATTTTTAAACAAGAATATGCATAAAACTTACGAAAACAAAAAAAAAATATCGATACTTATTACATATCCTCGATAATAATTGTTACAGTTTTAAAAATAATGATTCCATATTTACCGATATATTTCTTTTAGTTAATTTATATGGATTACTTATAATAACACTTTTTTATATATAGCTTATTGGTCCAATGTTATTTAGTAGTTTTTTTTTTCTTACTTGACTCCCGTTATGTTGTTGGTCCATCCAATTTCTTTGCAAAGTTTTTTGATTCCATAGCACTATCAGGCTGCACCGCTGTCACTGGACTGGAATCGCCGCATAATCATCTGAACGGCGGCAATAGTTCGAGATAGCATCACGGATGAAGAGGCCTTCCAATATTGCAGGATTCATTCTGAAACTTTCACTCCAATGCATTAGTATTTGGGCAAGAGCGATATACATACATGTACCTTCTACTTGAAATAAAGGCCTAAAACAAATGTACAGCTAACCAAAACTAACTTGCAAGAAAAGTAACTGCAAAACAATCTGACAATACTGACGGTTAAAAAAAAAATCACATGGGCTATGAATCTAACCTCAATACCGAAACAAAATAAGTGGGCTGTGAACTATCCCACTTCTGATGTTAGAAGTGATAGATATAAACATATATTAAACATGATAACTAGGTGTTTTATAGAAATAATTAGTAATCTGTATAGCAATATCAGTTTATTAATTTACCACCGGTTCGGAAAGTAGTTATCTATGGAGAAGAGCCGGCAAGAAACTCCACAGTTACTCTTTTCAAAACATCGTCACTTTCACATAATTTCAAGTAAAAATTAACACAATATTATTAGGACACCGATACAACAACATAATTCTATATATAAAAATAAATCGTACCTTAAGATGTTTACACTGTGGCTGTCCGAGAGAGACTGTGTCTAGAACGACTGAGCGGCGGCTTTTATACGACAGTGTAAACAAGTGACGTCACATCATACGATTTTAAAACAGATTTGTTAACCTTTGTATTTTAACATTAAGCTATGATTAAATGATATAAAAATACAGTAGATATGTTAAAATTAATTAGTTCAATTACATATTAGTCTTACGATGACAGATGATTCAATATATAATATAATAATCAGTTACTATTATCTAACACATGCGTCTTGACACTGTCACTTATGGGGTGAAGTCTTCAAGCTATTTGGCAACGCGATGTTTGCTTGACCTTGCACAAAGGCATGAGCATGAGTTACCGCTAGCATCATTTATAATTAAAAATTGTATGTATGTCGATGATGTACTTTATTAAATTATTTAATTATTAAATTAAATAATAATATAATTATTTAATTAAATTATTTTTATTAAATTGCTTGAAGCTAAACGGCACTTATGTGAAATGTTAAGTTATGGGAGCTTTAGGTTGCATAAGTGGGCTTCCAATTCACCTTCTGTTCTCTCTGACATACCAGAGGTTGAATGAACAGCAATTTAGTGAGCTTGACCTTCAAAAGGGTAACTATAATATGAAAGCTTTGGGGCTTACGCTTGATGTGCAAAAGGATTGTTTTAAAATAGACAGCCCAGAACCATTTGATGAAAATATAATGACAAAAAGAGGGGTTCTTAGCTATATATCAAAGTTCTATGATCCCATGGGTTTTGCTTGTCCAAGCCATACTTATGGTTATGGAAGATAAATTTTATATGAAATTAACCAGCGCACTTAGCACCAGCCTCTAGATGCTTCCCATGGCATCAGAAATCATATCTTGTCTCAAGGAAGCATCCAGTCCTGGGAGTGTCTCCGATGTTCTCAAGGAGTTAGGCGATATATTATTGATTACTACTGCAAGATCTACTCAAATAATTTATATGCCACTTCTAATGTTCTGTCTCATGTGGACTAAGAAACCTTTTGGATTCCAGTGGAGTTTTTCTGGAGCACCAATGCTTAAATATTATACAGAGGTCTGCAATAAGATGCGTTTCAGAATAAGGTCAGGCGCTTCATCAATACTCAAATCAGAAGCAATTTTCCACGCTATCTTTGGAACTTATTTAGAAGATTTATCATTATTACGACAAATTACAACACATCAAAAAATCCATCAACGCAAAGACATGAATAGCATATTTATAAAAAGAGGGGAGAAGCCTCAAACTTTAGTCACACCAATAAGGTTTAAATATGTGTCTAAGATGGCACAAGCTCTTCTTACCAAAAGTCTAGGAAATATTGACCCTGTTTCTACTAGCAGGCCTTCTTTCTCTGGATTTAGAAAGAGGACATTTACGCAAGAGTTTGTTGCCTACTTGGCTACTGGCAAAAGCGCTATAAACTATAGTTCAGATCCCATGCAACTTCAATATGCTTTAAAAAAGATCAAAGACACTCTTATTGAAGAAAAGGATTCAGATAAGGTGCTTCATTCTGGTACAAAAGGTTGGGAATCATTTGAAGGGGAATCATGGGCAGAAACCAATTTCGTTCCTGTTGAAGGAAATATAAAATTCTTTGGTACAAATAATTAAGATTAATCTAGAATAAGTTTAAATTGTATTTTTTCTTCTCTTTAAATATATTTTTTGTTCAATTAATATTGTAAAATAAAAAAATAAAAAAAATACACAGCCCAGAACCATTTGATGAAAATATAATGACAAAAAGAGGGGTTCTTAGCTATATATCAAAGTTCTATGATCCCATGGGTTTTACTTGTCCGATTGTAATTAAAGCCAAAAGCATCATTCAAAAAATATGGTCACATAATATTGGCTGGGATGAACGTATACCTAGTGAGCTAGTTGACGAGTGGCTTCAATTTGCTAGAACCTAGTTGCCATGCAGACTATCAATTTAGACCGACACATCCCAACCAACGAAGCAGCAGCAGTCCAGCTGATTGGCTTCGCGGACGCCTCCAGCACGACGGGGTACGGGTGCTGCATATACCTACGCGTGGTCCACAAAACAGGTAAGGCTAAATTATCCCTGCTCTGTTCGAAGTCGCGAGTAAACCCACGTGCGAACGCATTAACGATACCAAGACTGGAGCTTAATGCTACATTGCTTCTATCCATTTTAATGGAGCGGGCTTATGATACTTTACATAAAAATATTGAAATTGATGATGTGTACCTATTCACCGACTCCAAAATAACTTTAGCTTGGATTCAAACTGAACTCACTAAACTACAGGCTTATGTATCAAACCGAGTGAGGGTAATTCAGCAAAAAACCACTAGGTGGCGCTGGCTGTATGTACCATCCGCGGAGAACCCTGCTGATTTGATTAGTACCCCTACTACCCCTACTATCTGCCTTCAGGAGTTTAAGTCGGAAGCTCCTGAGGGCCGCCCTCTGGTGGGAGGGGCCGAAGTTTCTGCAAACAAGGTACAACTTTGATACTGAAAGGTTAGTCTTACCTGAAATGAAGGCAAAATCCGCTTCCACTCTTCCGGCTAAAGTTGCGTTAACAGCGGGAATACAGCATGATATAATATTTCAAATAATAAATAAATATTCAGAGATAGGAAAGATGACGAGGGTAATTGCATATGTTCAAAGATTTTGTCGAAACTAAAAAAAGAATACAAAGCTTACAGGCACGCTCAGTCCTAATGGAATGCAACATGCGTTGCATTCAATAATTAAACATGAGCAATCAATACATTATTGTGAAGAGATAGGCTCGTTGCGGAAAGGTAGCTCTGTGCGAGGACCACTACAAACCCTACATCCTTTCATGGATGCAGATGGCCTGATCAGGGTAGGGGGTCGTTTGGACAATTCGGATATACCGATTGCACAAAATCATTCTACCTCGAGAATCTCGGATAACTGAACTTATCATACAAAGTGAGCATGATAGGTTGTTACATGCTGGACCTAAGTCACTCCTAGCTAACTTAAATAAAAAATACTGGCTAATTAATGGCATGCGACAAGTCAAAAAAGTTACTCATAAATGCTTGGTTTGTTTTAGGCTGAAAGCTGGTGCAGCGAAGCAGTTAATGGGATCCTTGCCTCAGCACCGCGTGACATCATGCAGACCATTTCAAAAAGTAGGCATGGTTTTCGCTGGGCCAATCCAAGTCAAGAATTCGCGTGTAAGAAAAGCTATAGTCGGTAAAGGTTACGTATGCATATATGTATGCTTATATGTATGTATGCTTTGTCAGGAAGGCAATTCACTTAGAGTTGACTTCAGGTTTATCAACTGATGCATTCCTGGCGTCTTTCAAAAGGTTCACAAGTAGGCGTTGCTTGCCCAGCGACGTATTTTGCGATAACAGTGGTTGTTTTCGTGGGGCAAGGAACCAACTAGCTGAGCTGTACAAGCTTAATAGTTCTGCCGATCACCAGACGCTTGTGCAAGCTTATGCCGCAAAAGAAGGCATTAAGTTTCATTTTACGCCTAGTTATGCACCAGTATTCGCAGGGCTTGCAGAAGCGGTTGTGAAAAGTATGAAGTACCATTTAAAAATAATTGTATTAGATGCTGCATTAAATTATGAGCAGCTACACACTGTTTTATGTCAGATAGAGGCCGTGCTTAATTCGCGCCCTATTTTACCTCTCTCTGAAGATGTCAACGATTACTGTTATTTGACTCCAGGCCACTTTTTTATAGGTACAGCTCTGACTATGTACCCTGAAGTAGATATTTCAGAAACCAAAACAAATAGGCTAGGGTTCTGGCAACAATGTAAACAATTGCAACAAAGATTTTGGAAAGCTTGGTATAAATATTATTTAAATACTTTGCAGAATAGAAGCAAATGGTGTCAATCTATGCCTAACGTAACTGTAGGTGCACTTGTACTTATTAGAGAGCCCAGTGCTCCTCCTTTAAAGTGGCCCATGGCATGTGTGGTGAATGTTTTTCCTGGAAATGATGGCAAGGTTCGGGCCTTGCAGCTAAAAACAGCTAATGGTAAATTATATACTAGGTCATTGCAAAGCATAAGTGTATTACCTATTGAAAAGTAATTTTAAATTACAGGTCTTTATTGTTAATTT
Source organism: Tholera decimalis (assembly GCA_943138885.2). Classification (NCBI taxonomy): domain Eukaryota; kingdom Metazoa; phylum Arthropoda; class Insecta; order Lepidoptera; family Noctuidae; genus Tholera; species Tholera decimalis. The sequence goes on from OW964551.2 coordinate 15,578,601, forward strand.
CAGCTACAAATGCTATAGCTGCCTAGAGGCGTGTGCTACTTTTATACATTCTTATAAAAACTAGTAACTCAGTCAACAAATATGTAATAAAGAATGTGTACCTGTTATTATAGTATAATATAATATAGTGTAGCGCGTGTAGGGTGTTCAAGTAAAACTCCAGATGAATATAGAACTGTATCGAACGGTGTACTGAATAGCAGTGTCTTTATTGGTTTATTTCTTTTTTGTGAGTGGCGTCTCGCAAGTCAACCTCTGAGGTTGTCGGATGCTTAACCGGGCTTGCCTGTGGTTGCCTTAATTAATAAATTAATTAAAGCCTCCAGCCAGGGCTTATTAAAAAAACTTACAAACTAGGCGACTACACGCTAAGGGCACCCCCTGTGGGGTACGGACCTCGGCTTAGGGCGTCGCAGGGGGAGGGCAGCTAGGGACAGGCTGGATCATGTCATTATTATTATTAATAAGGGAATTTAAAGCTACTGGCTCAGCGTCGCGGGCTGGCTCTGGCAAGGGTCGGGGCGGACTATTACGGGGACGTCGCGGCGGGCCTCGGCGGCGAGGACGGAAAGACGGTCGATTTTTGTTTTTGTAAACTTTGCTGGTTTCCTTACGGCTCTTCTTGGAGCAGGGTGATTGCGTCATCGGGAGTGACTAGGGTATGCCTTGGTCGGCGAGTCTTAGAGATACGCGAGGGTTCGTATTGGGCGGCCGATACGATAAGGGGATTCCTATGTTGGATTGCAGTATCAAAGAAACGCTTGGAGACACGTTTCATGCACTGCTGGATGGTGGGCATCTTTAGGTCTACGTGAAGAAGCTCATATCGAACATAAAAGGGGGCTCCCGTGACTCTACGGAGGAATCGGTTTTGAAGGGTCTGCATCTTGTGGAGGAGGTAGGGCTTTGCGTGTGCGAAAACAACGCAGGCGTAGGTCATGATGGGACGGATGACCGCGGTGAAAATACGCAGCTTGCACCTGAGTGATAACTTGCTGCGGGAGCTAAGAATAAAGTGGAGCCTACCTAGAGCGAAAGCGGCTCGCGAAAGTGCCTGCTTTATGTGCTCAGCGAAGGACAGGTGTCTATCGAGGACCACGCCTAAGTATTTGGCTTGCTTTTCCCAGGGGATCGGCTTGCCGTACATGGTAATCGGACGGGAGGAGGGTGGGTTTATCCGCGGTTTAGAAAAGAGTACTGCCTGGCTTTTGTCTGGATTGAATTCGATTCTCCATTTCCGGAACCACTTCGGCCATATCCATATCGTCGGCAAATAGGGCTAGCTGAGTATTTTTATGCTTGGGGATATCGCTAGTATATAGCGTGAAAACGAAGGGGGATAGTACGGAGCCTTGAGGAACTCCTGCGCGAATGGGATGGGGGGAGGAAAGCTCCCCCTCAATTCGGTAACGAAAGGTGCGATTTGATAAAAAGTCCCGTAGGATGAGCACGAGACGGTCAGGCACGCCGAGTTGGTATAGCTTATAGATTAAGCCATTGTGCCAGACTTTGTCGAAAGCTTTCGCTATGTCGAAGAATAAGGCTCCCGTTATTGCGCCCCGTTGGAAGCCGGCGCTTACGTGTTCTATGATGCGGTGGACTTGTTGGATACATGAGTGATCGGTTCTAAATCCGAACTGCTCACGGTATTAGACTCTGCTTCGGCAAAATCTTTGAGCCACTTATATATAAGCCTTTCATAGATTTTACCGAGGACGTTGAGTAAGCTAATGGGACAGTAGCTAGACGGGTCAGACTTGGGCTTGCCTGGTTTGGGAATACCTATGACGGTGGCCTGTTTCCAGGTTGCGGGGAACATATTACTGCTCAATGCGCCATTGAAGATGGCCATCATTAGCACTATAAGCTGGGCGGGGAAAAGTTTGAAAACCCTATTGGTGATGCCGTCGGAGCCAGGGGGTTTTCGCGGTTGGAGACTTTTAATGATATCCTGGACCTCATCAGGAGTGATAGGGGCCAGTGGATTATCGGGATCTTCGACGGGCGGAAGGGAAGTACTACGTTCGACTTCAGCGTTCACCATATCGAGGTGGGCTTGGTCTACTGGTTGAGAGCTGGGAGAACACTGGGACTCTAGGCTATCGGCTAGGCATTCTGCGTTTTCAGAGTTATCGAAGGCGACACTCTTATCGGGACGAATGAGAGGAGGCATTGTGGCCTCTTCAGTGGATCGTAACTTCCTCTGAAGGTCTTTATTGGTAAAATAGGTACATATTTATAGCCTAACGTTTTGGCGCCTAATGTGTGGTAAATATTCCCAAAAAACATCTAGCCAATGAGACAACAGTATTTCATTGTTAGGTTCCACATTCCGTCCGTAGGGGTCGCGTCGATCGCAGCGCTGGGCGCAGCCTCGGGCTGCGGTGGCCGGCGAGCGGCGGCGCTTAGAATGCGCGCATTCTCGCCACGTGCAGATGTGTTTATTGCAGGTGCGGCAGCTACAGTACTCCCCCTGAGCGAAGCGTACTGGCATCTTGACGATTCTTCCTGATCGTGTTCTTCGTGCATCGGAAGTGGGAAGATGGTTGGAGTGATCTTGTGGTGTAGCTGGTCGATGTGTCGCACTGTGTTCGGTTGCTTCTTCGGTGTTTATAGTGTATGCAGGCTTCAGACGGTCGAGTGAAATGTTGGCGGTACTATTAGGTAGCTGTATTGTATAGTACTTATCGCTCCTGTTAGTCACGGTGTAGGGTGTTCAAGTAAAACTCCAGATGAATATAGAACTGTATCGAACGGTGTACTGAATAGCAGTGTTTTTATTGGTAAAATAGGTACATATTTATAGCCTAACGTTTTGGCGCCTAATGTGTGGTAAATATTCCCAAAAAACATCTTGCCAATGAGACAACAGTATTTCATTGTTAGGTTCCACATTCCGTCCGTAGGGGTCGCGTCGATCGCAGCGCTGGGCGCAGCCTCGGGCTGCGGTGGCCGGCGAGCGGCGGCGCTTAGAATGGGCGCGCGCACGCCGCGAGCAGATGTGTTTAGGAGCCAAGTACCTCTCTAATACTATTAAGGTGTGTCCTGGTGTTTCCTTATTTTATCGAGGAATATAATAGAGTATTTACAGGCTGAGTGCATAGAGTACCATTCCCTACGGTCCAGTGTAACCAACGTTTAATAACACTGCAGCGTGCAACGGTCGATAGTTCCGAGTCCATCAGAGAATTGGAGCGCCTCAGCCGTCAAGAGCTGCGTCTAATTGAGGATATCTTTGGTGCGACGGAGTGCTATACTACCCATCCGAAACAAAACCTGCATTAGATGAGGTGGGAACCAGCGCAACAAATACTGCCTACCGCCTATTCGTAACCGACAAAAACTCACGTATGTCATTTTTAATCGATACTGGTGCCAACGTTTCCGTGATTCCCCGAAGAAAAGGCGGGAAAGCAACGCCGACTGATTTTTGTTTGTACGCTGCAAATAATACCGTCATCCCAACTTACGGCGAGAAGACACTTCAGCTTGACCTCAACCTAAGGAGACCCTACAGCTGGAAATTTATCATCGCTGCAGTCAGCAGACCCATCATCGGTGCCGACTTCCTGAGATACCATAAGCTACTTGTCGACTTAGCCGGTCGATGTCTAGTCGACAAAGTAACTAACCTCACCGTTAAAGCACCTGTCTCACATTTTTCCGAGCCGACCGTAAGAAGTATCGACGTAGAACAACCGTATCACCAATTACTAAGCAAGTACCCTGACATCATGAGGCCATCATGCATGAAAGATACTCCAAAGCACCGCGTGGAACATCACATTGAAACAACCGGACCGCCAGTGCACGCGCCCATGTAATTTCCAAGACCCTACACGCGCTACATTGGTGACCCCGACGTGATCATTACCAACGTGATTCGACAAGAATCGCCGGTTGTGATTCTTGACAAGGAGCTCCAGAATCGAAGCACATCCATCCTGGCAACGATGGCAGACTGAAACGAGCGGACACAACTCCATGGTGCAATCGCTACAGGTTCCACGACCTGTACCGCCCATGTACCCACATCCATCACGGAAAGAATTGAACTGCTGGCAAGAAAAATCGCTGAACTACGAGCAGACCAGTCGAACCATCACAGAAGCAGACCAGAAAACGAATACCGTAGAAGGTCAAACAGACATAACCAGCATCACACAAAGAGCAGCAGGAATTTACGGCGCACAGAACAGACAGGAATATGTTTTTACCACCGAAAGTTCGAGAAGGAAGCACAACGATGCACGCGCCCATGTAATTTCCAAGACCCTACACGCGCTACAATAGGATACATAACTATTGTAAAAAAGGATTTTTATAAATAATACTTACCTAAGTTTAGTATAGATACACTAGAAGCTAAGTACTTATATAAGATTAATACCTAAGATAAAACTTACTTATTTTAATATTTTGTAACGGGTTGTACGAACCTGAAAACTTATACCTAACTAGTTTCTAATTACGTACTTACATTTGTTTATAATTAATGCTAAAGTAAATCTGAAAGAAAATAATTGTCTTTTGTGCATTTATACTTAGAAAAGTTTAATAATACTTTGCCTTTCTGCTATATAGTAAAAATGTTTGTAAATTATATTGTCCTTCAGACGTATTGTTTTCAAAAGCAGTCAACTGCCTTTAGATACTGTTAATTAAGTAGAATAAGAAAGAGGTTGTCTACTGTTTGTTTCCTGGCGCGGCAGTATGTTTATGGCAACACACGTCATATTTTTTAGTCTATGTTTTTCCTTGCCTTATGTCAAGAGCTACTCTCGCTAGCTAACGCGCGTTGTGTGTAATTCTGTACTTAATTCTGTACTTACCAGTAATTTAAAGGAGTTATATTATAGAAAATCGTTTTTATTAAGAAACCAGAAAATACAGTCCACAGAAACCATACAAGAGCCTAACAAGGGAACTTCGACATATACCACATACATTATTTTGCCTTGTTTTTTTCTTATTATTCCTTGTATCCAACAGTATTTTTTATTATTCATACATTTTAGTTTTCTTTGAAATCTGTTCTGTGTTTTCCGCGGTAATATTCAGCCTGTAAGGACTGTTTGCAAGCGACGGTCTGAGTTAGGTCTGTGGACGAAGGTGACGGCGCGGTGGGATTCAACAGATCCAGCCGCAAGCGCAGCGCATGCCCAAATATTATCTCCGCGGGTGTTTTATCAGTGGTGCTATTTTTAGAGTTCCTGTAATCGAATAAAAATTTTGCAATTTTCCCTTGAACGGTTTTTTTATTACATCCCTCTAACATTATACCTTTTAGGCCCTTTTTAATAATTTTTACGAAACTTTCTGCTTGGCCATTACTGGCCGGGTGATATACCGGAGATAGGACATGCTCGATACCGTTCAATTTACAAAAGTCCCTAAATTCTAACGAAGTAAACGATGTACCGTTGTCACTCACTAACGTGTGTGGAATTCCAAACCGCGACATGAAGAATTATAAGTCGAGGACATATCATAGCATTCCACCCATTTGCTATACGCGTCTACTAAAACTAAAAACATATAATCGTGAAATGGGCCCAAGAAATCTATGTGAATTCGGTAAAAAGGATGCGGAGGCAATGGCCAAGGCGCGAGAGGGGCGTGTGGGGGCGCGGGGCGCAGCACGCAGCACACGCCACAAGCACCTGCTAACCGCTCTAGTGCCGCGTCCACTCCAGGAAACCATAGCCGTTTGCACGCTTCTGCCTTCATCTTAACTATCCCGAAATGAGAACTATGTAATTCCCTACATACCCTTTCACGCAATGATGAGGGAATTACGACTTTATGTTCAACATTGATTTGCGCGCGGTATCTTCGTTCGACCAATTGGAACGCAGCAAGCTCCGGTCAACGAGGCAACGGTCCGGCCCCATTGGTGCAAAAGTGCGGTTGGGTTGGTACGGCTGGTGTACGACGTGCAGCTATCGACGCACTCCCTAGCGGCCATCCAGCGAAAGCTCGGTCGGTATAGACGCCACTCGACACAGGAATCAAGAAATTATCCGCCATTTTATACTTACAACTAAAATTCTTATATTGCATTTTATGCTAACATTACTTAAACTAAAATTTTTAACTGCGAATTGTGCAATTTCAACAGTAACTGTGTTAATTTAGGCTGTAAAAATGGAGGATGTGCTAAAAAGGTTGCGAGTGAGCAGAGGATACGCTAAAGGTACATTAACTAGAATAAATGCTTTCGTAGCAGAGTCGAATGAACTAATTATAAGCTCCGTTGAAGCGCTGATAACTAGAAGGGATAGGTTATTAGCTACTTTTAAAGAGTACGAAAGCTACAACAAAGATATTATTACATTAGATTCTTCAGACAGTGAAAATGTAGGTGACATTGAAAGCATGTATTTCCATTGTCTGACTATTTTAAATGAAAAAATAAAGTCTAACGGGTAGCTCTCACGGCGGCTGTAGACCGACTGTATGCGCGGGCGGCGCCGTGGCGGGAGGGGTCGACCGTTAACAAAAATGGGCGCCGTTGTAAGCCTGTCGACTTGATGTCAGCGCAATGGTTCCGTATCTATTTTAGTTTATACTTGCTTCGCTACACACTCCCCCTCTAGTTCGAACATAGCGTCCTTGCGTTCGGGCTAGCAATCATATCTACGTGGCCGACCACGTTTGCCCTTTTCTCTAACCGGAGACTCAATTTCTCCGACGAACGGGGTCAAATCAGAGACATGGTAACGTCCTATATGCTCACCTCTGGCTGTTCCTGCCACCTCATATGTAGTGGGACTCACTACCTCTCGTATCCGATACGGACCATCCCTACGAGGTATAAACTTCGCAGTCTGTCCGGGGCTGACATCATTCAGCCCTTGTGTCTTTAACAAAACAAGGTCACCTACCTTATAATCGGGAGGTGGACGTCTCCCTTCGTCCACATACTTCTTCTGTAGGGACTGGGTGCGTTCGTGAACATCCCTGGCGTCTAGCAACACTGTCGACAACTTACGGAGGTAAGGGGTGATGTTCGGCACGAAATTGTCGTTGTCCACGATGACTTTCATATCTGCCACGACGTCTGAAGGTGCGCGTAGTTCTCTCCCGAAAGTTAGGAAAGCTGGTGAAAAACCAGTACTTGCAGTAACAGCGGAGTTCATCGCAAACCTTATGGCTGCGAGATGGGTATCCCAAGATGAGTGATCTTTCCCCACCAATATAGCTAGCTGAGGCTTCAGGTCGCGGTTTTTTCTCTCCACAGGGTTCGCTTCGGGGTGATATAATGGCGTCAGTGACTGTTTGATACCCATCACATGACACACCTGTTGCATCACTTCAGCAACGAACTGGACTCCGTTGTCGCTTATCATCCTGCGTGGGACTCCAAACCTCATGAAGACCTCAGAAACTAATACTTCAGCGCATTCCACGCTGGTGGCGTTCTTTAACGCTGTAGGCGACGCATATTAATATTGTAATAAATTAAATTAGAAATAAGATTTTAGCAATTAAGTAGTTGTAAGATACTTTATTTCTGAACATGTAACGCCATCTATCGGATTATTTATAAATAAATAAACAAAGAAGTTGGTGGGTAGCTACTTTAATATTGGTACATTTTTCTAAGCAAGTTTCATACACCCGCAGTTAGTAAAATATCAGTGTGTGTCCGCCGCGTTGAATCTTTTCGCTCGCACCAACTCCTTTTCCCTTTGTTTACCATAAATAACGAGTTTTCTTTACCCTATGACCTACAATAAGAGTGGTCTTCGAGCCAAATAATAATCAGTGTAATGTTTACAACTCCGCCGAGTAAAGTTTTGACTCGCAAACAGCATCGGGAATTCGAGCGCCAGCAAATGCAAATGGCGAGCACATCGATCAACGCACCTGCGGAACCTAAAGTCAAATTACCTGTCCTAGGCACCGATAGTCTCATACCGTCTAAGGGCATGGAACAAATGAAGATTAAAACAGCAAAAATAAATACACCGTTTGCGTCCGTGAAAAGTGGTTCGATTACGTCTGCAAAATCGAAGCGATCTACGTCAACATCCATTGTTAGACGTAAGCAATTGGAATTAGAAGCCGCTGAAGCAAAAGCACAGATTCAGCTGGCCCTCATAGATAAAAAGCTGGAAGCTGACCTTGCACAAGTTGATGCTGAAGAGCTCCAAGGTGATGGCAGCGAAGCTAGCAGTAATGAGATCCTCGATGAGCAAGCACGTTCTAACGTTGAGGATTGGCTAAATCAAGATCAAACCGAACCTACCTGCAGTTATCAGCATCAGCCGACGGCACCATCAACTAGCCGTGCTCACGTCGGCCCCGTCCAGTGCACTGATGTTCCGGTTGATAGTATTCAGCAACTCGCACTTACCTTAAAAGACATGATGGCAACCTCGTCAGGCCAACGCGAGGACCGTTTACTCAGTCGCTTGTCTACGCCGCGTGACTTACCTGTCTTCAGTGGAGACTGTGTTGAGTGGCTACATTTTAAGAGTGCATACGATGAATCTACACGTGTGTGTAAATTTAGTGAATCTGAAAACCTGTGGAGACTACGCAAAGCATTGCGAGGCGACGCTAAGGAGGCAGTTACCGATCTGCTAATCGGTAATACTCCGCCCGCAGCTGTAATGGAAGCCCTAGACTTAAGGTTTGGTCGACCGGAAGTGATTATACTGAACCTTACGACGCAGTTAAGGAAGCAACCTGCGTTACCTACCTCGTACCAGTACGATCTAATAAATTTTTCTATTAAAATTAATAACTGTGTGGCCACTATCCGTGCACTTAATCAACCTGATTATTTACGAAGCCCTGAACTCGCGTCAGCTGTTCTATCTAAGCTGCCGAGCACACTGATAGCAAAATGGACCGACTTTGCCTACCAGAAGTTAAGTGAAAATCAGTCGAAGTTGGAGTTAGTCGCAACATTTCTTAAACATGAAGCAGAAATGTTATCGCTAATCGGAATACCTCAATGTCGTGAACAAAAGAAGCAGACCGAGGAGACAGTGCCCGCGAAGCGAGATGACAACAAATTTCGCACTAATCGACCCATATTAGCTACAACAGCTGTTGAGGAGTGCGATAAATGTAAATTTTGCACAAAGATCAATCATTCACTGCCCGAGTGTCGCGCTTTCAAACGTGCAATGCGCCGTGATAGATGGAAGTTTGTAAAAATGAATGGCTTGTGTTATTGTTGCCTGACGTCACGACATGATAGGAATGCATGCCCCGCACCTGTATGCGACATAAATGATTGTGGGTTTGCACACCACAAGTTGCTACACTGGAGCAAACCGACGTCATCACAATCGACCAACGCGCCGGGAGCCGCGCGGCGCGAGCCCGCTGCGCCGCCGCCGCCGCCGGCCCCGGGGCAAGCGCAACCGTTATCACCGCCGCCGCCGCCGCTGTCACAGCCCGCGCCGGCGCCGGCACCCGCTGTAAATACTACCGTAGCGCACGTCGCGTCAAGCTGTGATAAACGTTTATCTTCGGATCACGTCATGTTAAAAGTGGTTGCAGTGAAAGTGAGTGGACCTAATGGTGTAGTGAATACGTATGCCCTACTGGACGATGCGGCCTCAGTGTCTATAATCGACTCGGATCTTGCTACCGAACTAGGACTTAAGTGTGAACAATCATGTGACATTAAGTTCATTGATGCCTTTGGACTGGAGGTGTATCAATCCGATGCACCGACCGTAAGTGCCCAGATAAGTAAACATAACAAAAACAATTATTATGACATTAAGTTACGCAAAGTGTCTAAATTAAAATTGCCAGCACAAAATTTATCTGTAATTAACGAATTAGATTGTAAACATTTGTCTAAAGTTAAAGATTACGTATGTAAAAGTCATGTAGTGCCTCGATTACTTATTGGCGAAGATAATTATGTTTTAATTGCGCCACTAGAAATTATTCATGGTACTAAAAATGAACCCTTTGCTACTCGTTGTAAGTTAGGCTGGTCAATTCATGGTTATTGCGGTCGCACTCACTCCAACGCTGCTAATGTGCTCACTCTCTCTCACACAGACTTAGGTCCAAATGATGAATTAAATAATTTAATTAAACATTACTTTTCTCTAGACTCCATTGGAATTTCAACCTTATGCCGTGAAAATAGTGATCATTTAAGAGCACTGCAAATATTGGATGATACGGCTCGTCTTATCGGAAGTCAATGGGAAGTAGGTTTGCCCTTCAATAAAAACGTTTTCACCATGCCTGATTCATATCAAGCTGCATCTTTGCGACTACATACTTTAATGCGTAAATTTCTTAAAGACGACTCGTACGCAGATCGATATAGGAAGGAGGTAAACAAACTGTTTGTTAACGGTTACGCTCGGGAACTAAAGGAAAATGAACTCTCAGCTGACCACGTATGGTACCTTCCACATTTTGGTGTCCAGAACCCTAACAAGCCGGGAAAGCTACGCCTTGTCTTCGACGCCGCCTCAAAGGTAAATGGATTATGCCTTAACAGTTATTTATTAACAGGTCCAGACTTATATAATTCACTTATGGGAATTATGTTAAGATTTCGTGAAAATAAGGTTGTCATTGTAGGGGACATCAAGGACATGTTCTTAAGGATTAGAATTAGGCCACAGGATCAACATGTTCTTAGATTCTTATGGCAAGAATCACCAAGCGCTCCCATAAAAACATGCGCCATGCAAAGTTTAATATTTGGTGCAACATGTTCTCCGTTTATAGCACAGTATATTAAAAATAAAAATGCACTTAAATATGACGACTTATACCCAGAAGCCGTACAAGTAATTATAAAAAATCATTATATGGATGATTGTTTGTATTCGACTCCTGATGCCAATAATGCTATCAAGTTAATACAACAAATTACTCAAATTCATAAACACGGTGGATTTGAGATAAGAGGTTGGTTCAGCAATGACAAACAGGTTTTAGAAACAATACCGCACGACGCGCTCGCGCCCACAGCTGTTCAATTCAAGGACGGAGCTATGAATACAGCTGAGCGCACCTTAGGTTTGATGTGGCATCCGTCGGATGATACCTTTGGATTTAAAGTATCATTTAATCGGTTTTCGGAGGCGATATTAAATGGATTGGAGCCTCCTACTAAAGCTAAAATGCTTAGTATTATAATGTCTGTTTATGATATTCATGGTTTTTTGTCGCCATTTATTATAAAAAGTAAAATACTTTTTCAGAATGTGCATCGTAGTGGCATTGACTGGAACTGCCGCATCCAACCTGACGAACATAGTAGATGGGTAAGGTGGCTCGAGGAATTAAAACTTCTAGATTCCTTGCGCATACCAAGATGCTATGCTAGTGCAGGAGTTTGGACCCAATGCTACGATGACATGAAGCACGAGGTGAGTGCACCTAATATTATTAGGACTGAGTTACACATATTTTGTGACTCGAGTACTAAGGCTTACGCAGCCGTGATTTATTGGCGATTTATTCGCTCAGATGGTACTGTGTCAGTCTGTTTTGTAGCGGGTAAAAGCAGGGTTACACCTTTGCGCCCTGTATCAGTCCCGAGGCTTGAACTGCAGGGAGCCGTACTCGCAGCTCGACTTGTGAGCACAGTTCAAAGTGAACATAAAGATATAAAGGCAGACAAAAGATACTTTTGGACTGATTCGCACACTGTTCTTCAGTGGATACGTGGCGATCCTAGAGACTATAAGCCGTATGTTGCACATCGCCTAGGTGAAATCGATGAGCTGACCACCACCACGGAATGGCGGTACGTGCCGTCCGGACTGAACGCGGCTGACGTAGCCACCCGCGATGATGCGCCACCACTACAGTTTCAGGATGTATGGTTTCAAGGTCCGAGTTTTTTAAGAGAACCAGAAAGTAAATGGCCTAAAGATCTTAAAAAATGTAAACAGTTGGTTGAGACAATTTGTGAGAAAAAAATTGTTAACGTCGTAACTACGATAAATTATAGTACTGAGTTACCAGTACCTAATGAGAACAGCTTTTCATCGTGGATTCGTTTGCTAATGACAACCGCAAGGGTGTTACTGTTTATCAACAAATGTCAACGTAAAGGCAACCGAATTGACAATGAAATGTTGCGAAAGTCAGAGGACCTGTTGATAAAAAAGTGTCAATATGATTCTTTTGCTACGGAGATAGACAGTTTAAAACAAAACAAGCCATTATTAAAAAATAGCCGATTATTAAATTTAACACCTTATCTTGACAGTGCGGGCTTACTACGAGTGGGCGGCCGCATCGACAAGATCGAAGGTGTCACGGAGGATACCAGGAGACCTGTTATTCTCGATGGTCAACGGAGAATAACCAGACTTCTAGTGGAGTACTACCACCGACGAGCCCTACATGGAGCTCATGAACTAGTAGTCAACGAGCTAAGGCAACGCTACTGGATCTTGAAGCTCCGGCCCACTGTGCGCGCGGTGGCAGCGCGCTGCCTGTTCTGCAGGTACCGACGTGCGACACCGCAGCCGCAACGCATGGGTGACTTGCCGTCGGCCCGACTGCAGCACAACAGACGTCCGTTTACATTCTCAGGTATTGATTTCTTTGGACCAATGGAGGTCACAGTGGGTCGTGGTAGACAAAAACGTTACGGCATGTTATTTACGTGCTTAACAGTTCGAGCTGTTCACGTAGAAATAACTGAAAGTCTTACCACTGATTCTACACTGATGGCCCTGAGACGAATGATAGCCCGTAGAGGGGCACCTACTGTGATCTACTCAGATAACGGTACCAACCTGAGAGGAGCGAAGACCGAGTTAAAACGAAGCATCGCTGAGCTCGATGTAGATGTTCTGCGTAATGACGGGCTATTTAGAGGTATTGAATGGCGTTTTATACCCCCAGGCGCACCCGAAATGGGAGGAGCTTGGGAACGTATGGTGCGTACCGTTAAGACAGCTCTCCGAGTTATATTGAAGGAGCGTGCGCCCCGTCCTGAAACCCTTTCGACTTTGATGGCTGAGGTTGAAGCTCTAGTCAACAGTAGACCCATCACGTATGTTTCAACGGATCCAAATTACCCCGAGGCTCTGACACCTAATCATTTTTTAATAGGTACGTCATCAATTGAACCATCTTATGGAAGGTACACAGACGTGGATCTCCACCTTAGGAAGCAGTGGCGTATAGCACAGAGACTGACGGACATGTTCTGGACTCGTTGGCTTAAAGAATATTTGCCCACACTTTTACCGCGTCAAAAGTGGTGTAGTGAGCAGAGATCATTGCGTGTAGGAGATTATGTTTTGATAGTTGAACCGAACTTAGAACGTGGTTCATGGCGGCATGGTGTAGTGAGTGCGACACTCCCCGGGGATGACGGGCGCATTCGCGTAGTGGACGTGCGCACTCGTACGGGCGTGCTGCGACGACCAACCACACGCGTCGCCTTACTCGCACCTGAGTGTAATCGTGATGACTAGTCATCACTAGGGGGTGGAATTGTAGGCGACGCATATTAATATTGTAATAAATTAAATTAGAAATAAGATTTTAGCAATTAAGTAGTTGTAAGATACTTTATTTCTGAACATGTAACGCCATCTATCGGATTATTTATAAATAAATAAACATAAAGAAGTTGGTGGGTAGCTACTTTAATATTGGTACATTTTTCTAAGCAAGTTTCATACACCCGCAGTTAGTAAAATATCAGTGTGTGTCCGCCGCGTTGAATCTTTTCGCTCGCACCAACTCCTTTTCCCTTTGTTTACCATAAATAACGAGTTTTCTTTACCCTATCACCTACAAACGCGAATAGCTCGACCCAATGGGAGCAAGTCTCTTCTAGTATCAGAATCCAACGGTTACCTTTCGAAGTTCTCGGTAGTGGGCCGAATAAGTCGATAGCCGCCACTTCGAATCGCCGGGTTGGTGCCGGAGTCTGAAGCAGTCCTGCGGGCTTCCGGTTGTCAATTTTGTATCGCTGACACGCAGTGCAGCGCTTGATATAATCGGTAACAAAAGATCTCATACCTGGCCAAAAATATCTGGTTCTAATGCGTTGCAGGGTCCTTTCCACGCCGAAATGACCTGCTGTAGGAGCGTCGTGGAATTCTGCCAGGACAGAATCTCTCTCATGTGCGGGTACTACGAGACAAGCGGAATCAACGTCTTCAGATTCAGGTGCACACCTATATAACACACCATCTGATATCAGGTATCCTCTCTCTGACCAGCCTCTCCCCCTAAAGGGATCATCGGTTGTCTCCAAATTTTCTATAATATTCCTCAGTTCAGGATCTTTGAACTGGTTAGCGCGCACATCATCAGGTTTCCTGTGTGGTACATCTACTGTCACTAAGCATACCTCGCAACCACCTGGATTTTCTTCGCAACAGGCTGGGCGACTTAGTGTATCAGCAATCACGTTCACCTTTCCGGGAGTGTATTCTATCTGTAGGTCATGTTAGGGCCCATCTAGCAAGACGGCCCGTGGGAGACTTCAAGCTCATCAGCCAACGTAAGGGTTGATGATCTGACTTAACTACTACCTTGGATCCTTCCACATAACCCCTGAACTTTGTAATCGCCCATACGACGGCGAGGGCCTCTCGTTCAGTGGTCGTATAGTTGCGCTCAGCTGGCTCCAGTAGACGGCTAGCGTATTCTATCGGTCTTTCGTCAGGGCCCTCCCCCTGCATCAAAACCGCGCCTAGACAGTAACCGCTGCTATCTGTCCGGAGGGAGTAGGGCTTACTTTCGTCGGCTTGGCGTAAAATGGGAGCAATGACCAGGAGTTCTTTAATACGTACGAAAGCAGCTTGCTGTTCTTCACACCATCTCCAGGTACTGTTCTTCTTAAGGAGGTCAGTCAAAGGCTTGGCTATAGCGGCATAGTTCGGTATGAAACGTCGAAACCAGCTGGACGTTGCTAGAAATCCTTTAAGCTGCCTTACAGACTTTGGGGAAGGCCTGTCAGCGATAGCTGAAGTCTTACCTGGGTCAACTTGCAGACCGCCAGGGACGATAATGTGGCCGAGGAACTTAACTGAGTCCCGGGCGAAACAGCTCTTCTTGCGGTTGACGCGTAAGTTAAATTTTGCGAGCCTGTCAAAAACCGCTACAAGATCTTCGATGTGACTCTGGAAGGTCTGCGAAAGAATAATCAGGTCATCTAGGTATCCTAAGATGGCCACTGGTCTGTTTCCTTGAGGGTCTGGGCATATATCAGAACAGACATTGACATTGTTTTCTCGAGCAGGCACAAATAAGTTGGATTTGAAACGATCTATTAATCTTTGAAAAGTGGCCCCCGAGTTACGTAGGCCCATCGGCATCCTCTTAAACCTATAAGTGCCGGAGGGTGTCACGAAAGCGGGTTTATCGCGATCTTCTTCTGCAACACATACCTGGAAGTAGCCGGAGTGGAGATCAAGCGTAGTCATGTAGCTGGTCGTCTTGGCCGCATGAAGCACGTCTTCTATGCGTGGGAGCGGGTAACGATCGGGTTCTGTCACCGCGTTTAACTTCCGGTAGTCCACACATAGGCGGACTCCACCGTCCTTCTTCGCGACTAAGACTACGTTGGCTGCCCAAGGCGATTCACACTCCTCTATCACGTCTGCGCGTAGCAGCTTCTCAAGCTCACCGTCCAACAGTTGTTTCTTACCTTGTGACATTCTATAGGGTGGTGAAGCGGTAGGCTCCTGCTTCTCGTCAACCCGAATGTGATGAGTAGCATACGTGGTTGGGGGTCCCTCGGTGGCGAAGCGCTCGGCTCTACTAATGATCAGCTGGTTAAGCTGCGTTCTCTGGGCAGGTGATAGCTGCGTACCTTCATCGTCTCTCAGTGCCAGACTGGTGGTGTCGACTCGCATCAGTCCTGTGTCGCTCGTGGATGTGAGGCTGTACGATTGCACAAAAGCAAACTTCTGCCCAGGAGCGTCACTGAAATGCCAACATTTATGTTTTAGGTCTAACAATATACCTGATTTCGTGATAAAATCTTGTTCTACAAGCGTCCTATTATTCGCTTCTGGTATCACTAAGAAAGTAGTGGGGATAACGCGATTCTGAATTGTGACATCTGTTAAGCATGATAATAATTCACGTACCTGCTGCG
This sequence comes from Tholera decimalis, assembly GCA_943138885.2. Taxonomy (NCBI): domain Eukaryota; kingdom Metazoa; phylum Arthropoda; class Insecta; order Lepidoptera; family Noctuidae; genus Tholera; species Tholera decimalis. The sequence goes on from OW964551.2 coordinate 15,594,685, forward strand.
TTCCATCGGCGAGGCTGAGATTACGGCGAGTTGGTGTGAAGGTGGTGCCGCTGTCGAGGAGGATTTTATATAATCCAGGACTAGCGAGACTCTCGGTGGCACCAGTATCCAACATTGCGACACCAACTAAAGATGCAACTCCTACTTTTACGGTCGGATGTGACATGTCAGATTCATGAGTTATGGCACTTTGGAAACTCGCTTTATCGGCGGAAGATGTGCCTTTACATGTCGGGCACCTAGACCGTATTACCCCTAGTTGACCGCAGCCGTAACAAGACAATTGCGCGTTATCAACATTACGATCGCTCGATTTCGTTTTATTCCTACACCCGTCTATCGAATGGCCAAACTTTTTACAAAAAGCGCAGCGTGGTCTAACACGTTTTGAATTCACATCGCTACTATTATTATTATTCGAACTAGAATGGGGTGTGGTATGCAACGAAGTGTTTTGAACCACGTTCGGCATTGCAGGGTTAATGTTTACGTGTGATTCGCGAGATCTCGTAGAACTGTCAAGGTCATTTGTGTGATTCGAATTATTATCCCGAGGTAAATAAGATTTTTTACAAGGACTTACTTCATTCAGTGACTCCTCCACATACCTTGCTCGCTCGAGTAAACAGTCGATGCTACTTACAGAATTACGTGGAATTCTTTTCCGGAATTTACGATGTAAAAGTCCGTACACTATATCTATTTGCATTATTCCCTATACCCCATATCCCCCTTCCCCTCGGACCGCCATTGCGAACGGACGTGTTAACCCACAAAGTTTTTTTATTTTATTTTTTAAATTTAATACAAAAATCAAACAAATTGACCAGTTTATTTCTTGAGAAGTACCAGGCGCGCAAAGTGTTGCAAAAGGTCGTGTTAAGCGGTGAACGAGGCGAGCGAGCAAGTAGATGTTAACGCTACCCATCTCTGTCGACTACAAGTGAGTCACTAACAATTGTCTCCGCCCATTATCCTGACTGTTACAAGCGCCTACCAAATTACTCTGTGCAACTCGCACCAAAGCATATAATATATTGTAACGCTTGTCAGGCGAAGATATCAGGGGTGCAATTGATTTACTTTACCTTTATCGAAATGATTAAGCGAACGCCACCTAAAAACAGTGGTGAACCTTTGCCTCACCATAGTTCCGAGCCCAATCTAACATCACCAACATCGGAGCAAACATTGGATAGAATCACTTTACGACAAAAGCGTAAACACGACTCTGAACAATCCTTTGAGCTTAAATGTCTCCGCGACGACATTATGTCGTCAATTGCAACTTTAAGAAAGGAACAGAAAGATAAATTTAGTATAATGCAAAGCAATCTAGACCAAATTAAAGCCCAAAATATAGAACTGAAAAATACGGTTGAATTTTTGAGTGATAAATATGACGACCTGATTATTAAATTGGCCCAATTCGAGAAAGAAAAGAAGGGTACGCTAGAATATATTAGATCTCTTGAGGATCAAGTCGAGAACATCGAAAGACACGCAAAGTCCTCAAGCTTAGAAATTCGCAATGTGCCTAAATCGGTCAATGAATCTAAGGACGACCTCATAAATATTGTTAAAAGTGTAGGTTGTGCTGTTAACCTCGAAATACAAATTAACGAGCTGAAAGATGTTTATCGTCTTAGTAGCCACAGAAAACCTCAAACTGATGGGCCCATAACCGTAGAATTTATGTCCACCCTCACTAAGGATAAACTGCTTTCATCAATTAAAAAGTACAACCGCGACCATAAGACCAACCGTCTCAATTGCTCTCATATTAATAAGGCGGGTAATAGTCCTATATTTATCTCTGAGAGTCTTACTATTAAAGCTAGGAAGTTATTCTATCAGGCAAGAGAATTTACAAAGCTAAACTCCTTCGCATATCACTGGACATCGCATGGCAAAGTCTACATCAAAAAGGACGACAGGGCGCCAGCTAAGAGGATAACACAGGAATCAGACCTAGATGGTTTGACACAGCAAAAGAAATGACTAGAGCCACTGAATAACTCGCATCAACTAATTTTAGCTGAAAACTTTACGCTTCACCTGAAAATTACTTGTCTTATAAACTTTATTGTATTTGAAATAGTTTCCAGATTTTCTTTTTTGTTTATAAACTTCTTGTATATGCATGCCTGCTCAAAAATATTCAAATACACTGGATCACTAACAGAGTTAACACAACACATACAGTCATTACACACTCACATGAATACAAATAATAAACAAAGTACACTAAATTCATTATATCAGCTTTTTAACAAACTCATGAAACATTGTCTTACCGTTATTTCTACATCTAATAATTTTCTAAAACTTGGTCTCATTTTTCGCTTAGCGTTTTCAATATCGCTCACGTTAATGCCGCCACATTTTGAATTATTAATAGTTAAAATTCGATCGCAATATTAATATAAATATAACAGAAGAGATAGATACGTCTGATCAAATTGATTGTATATCGATTAGTGACACTAGTCTTTGCTCGAAAATATTTGATTATAATACTCAAAGTAATAGTGCAATGGCAATATTAAGTGTAAACATTAGAAGTATTAATTGTAACTTTGACCTTCTAGTGGCCTTTATTTCCGCCACAACTATGCGTATTGATGTCATAGTTTTGTCCGAGTGTTGGACAAATCAGGATAATCCACCTCCGGATATGAATAATTATAGCAAATACTGGACGAAAACTAGTCTAAACCAAAATGATGGGGTGGTAGTATATGTACGTAGTGATATAGTGGCATGTGTCTATGAGCCTAAAATGACCGAAGGAAATTGCTTAATTATCACAATTAAACCTGAGTACACAATCATTTGCTCTTATAGACCACCAAGCTTTAAAAATGCAAACCTCTACCTGGAATCTCTTGATACTATTCTTGGTGACTCTCGAACTAAAAACGTTATTTTTACAGGAGACATAAATATTGATATTTTACCTGAAAATGATTCGAGTGTAACCCAAGAATACCTTAACCTAATGGCTATGCATGGACTGCGGTCAGGTATTAACAAACCGACACGCATTAGGACGTGCATTGATCATTTCATGATTAAATGTGCTTACCGTTGGAAAACAGCCGTTTTTGATCAGCCTATTACAGACCACTGTCCTATACTTTTATTTATTAACAGCTGTAAAATACAAAAAAAGGATGAAGTTCACAATAAGGTAATAATAGACTACAATAAAATAACCAGCATTCTTAATGAGGAGTCTTGGGATAATATTTATAACGTTACCGATACAAATATCGCATCTGAAATAATTACGTCAAGATTGTTAAATATCATTACAAACAACACCTGTATTATAAAAAAACCTAATAGATACAGGCCACTGAAGCCATGGATAACCAAAGGAATAGTTAAATGTATAAGAAAGAGGGACAAATTACATAAAGCCGCAGCAAAGACACCGGACAGTACACTTAAACAAAATAAATATCGAAAATATAGAAATACTTGTAATTTTATTATAAAAAACTTGAAAATACAATATTATCAAGAGATATTACATAAACACAAAGGGAACATCAAAAAAACGTGGGAAGTAATTAAAGAAGTTTGTGAAATAAAGAAAAAAAAGGAACCTGTTGTTGAATTATTAGATATAGGCGCCTCACCAACAGAATCCTTAGATAAAGTCAATAACTACTTTACTGGAATTGGAGATGTATTGGCAAATGATTTATTATCTAGGATGGATAAATCTGAACAGGTATTATCGCAAGAAGCTACCAATAATACTACCCCATCACACTCTATGTCTTTCATGCCAACAGACCCTTACGAAGTTAGAGGTATTATATTAGGGCTGAGATCACACAGCGCACCTGGTTGGGATAAAATCACTGCTGAAATATTAAAGCAAAACATTGAATCGATTACACCACCTATCACATTCATGTGCAATCTTAGCCTAGAATCTGGTATATTCCCGTCCATATTTAAAAAAGCAGTTGTTTGCCCTATTTTTAAGTCTGGGAACAAAGACGAACCAAACAACTATCGCCCCATCTCTCTTCTATCAACCTTATCCAAAATACTAGAAAAAATTGTAAATAAAAGAACTATGAAATTCCTAGAAAATAACAAACTGCTTAGTCAATATCAATTCGGATTCAGAGCAAAAACATCAACGGAGGATGCAGTTTTAGCACTAACCTCAACTCTAGCATCTCATTTAGATAAGGGGGATAAATGTTTGGGGGTCTTTTTAGACCTTCAAAAGGCATTTGACACCGTATCCGTTAAAATACTTTTAGCACGTTTGGAGAGGGTTGGCATAAGAGGAGTTGTTCTGGACTGGTTTAAAGACTATCTTACAGATAGATCTCAATGCGTTAGAGTGGCGGGCTTTGAAAGCACTGAGTCAATATGCAAATTCGGCGTTCCCCAGGGTAGCACGCTAGGACCCACATTATTCCTCATTTATATTAATAATCTATGCGAGATGGCTGCTACCCTGCCACACCTAGATGTTCTAATGTTCGCTGATGACACGGTGCTTATTTTTCATGGTCAGACCTGGGATATGGTATTTAATAGAGCTGAGACCGGCTTAGCAAAAGTTACCTCATGGCTGGAGAACAGTCTGCTATCGTTGAACACTGGGAAAACGAAATATGTATGCTTTAGCAAATCACATAAAGGTAAACCTTCAGTATCGCAGCATCTTAAAATCCATACCTTCCCTTGCAATAGACGAGAAATCAGTGCCAAATGTGACTGTGCAAAGTTATCACGAGTTGCCTCTATTAAATATTTGGGTGTGACGCTGGATGACCAACTTACATGGACTGTGCATCTTAAGTTGACCAAAGCTAGAATACGAAAACTAGTGTATATTTTCAAAAACTTGCGTGCAGTTGCAAACCGTGTTCTTCTTCGTCAAACTTACCGAGCTCTGTGTGAATGCATTATTCGATACTGTATCTGCGCGTGGGGTGGTGCAGCAAAAACCCATATGATTGGAGTTGAACGCGCACAGCGTATGGTACTTAAAGTACTTCTTTACTTACCATATCGTCATCCTACATCGTCAGTGTATGAACTGGCAGAAGTGCTATCTGTGAGAAAACTATTTGTGTATGAAATGCTACGCAGATACCACAAACGAGTGGTTCCGTACCTGCCCACATCACGAAAGCGCGTAGAGTACTGCCCTGTGCCTCGCACTAGATCAACGTTAGCAAAAAGGCATTATAGTTTTCTAGCTCCGCATATATACAATAAACTTACCAAAATCCATAAAATAAATAAATTAAATAAAATAAGTAACAACGAATTTAAAAAGGTATTAACTACGTGGCTAAAGACAATGGACTATACTGATGTAGAAAATCTCTTAAAAGTATAATCACTACACATAATAAATACACGCACACCTACTTACAAACACACATACACTCACTCACAAAAATACACACCCACACACGCACACACACGCATGAACAAACGCACCAGTAAACAGACACGAATATAACATGAGAGCATGAGTTTTAGCCGTAAGTTTAAAATTGTAAGTTTCTATTATTTCCTTTTGATTGTAATTATATTTTCTATTTTATTGTTTTCTAAATTATTTTTGTATGACGTAAGATTTCTGTCACTAGTATTAAGGGGAAGACAGTAATACCTGCAACACAGTTTATACTAGCGCAGATATTACAGATTCTGATTTTATTATGTAAAAACTTATTGTCAATAAATAAATTTATTATTATTAAAAAAAAAAAAAAAAAAAAAAAAAAAAAAAAAAAATTATAACTGGTACTACATATGGTAAACGCGACATGTTTGCACGCACTCGCGAAATATACGAATCTACGCTATCACTATCACATTGTTCTTTTTCGAAGATATCTCGTAGGATCCGGTGGGCGGGGCGAGGGGCGCCGAACATGAATCGGAGCCGTTGTACTGCGTCGTCCCATGTCTCCACCGTTGTCTTGATTCCTTGCCACCACACGGCGGCCTCTCCTGTCAGCAGCATAGGGAATCCTCGAAGAGCATGTTCGTCGGACACGTTTGCGCACTCCTTATATACGAGTACACTCTCGATGAACGCTTCTAGGGCTTCCGCGCCACGTGCAGCTCCGTCGAAGCGGGCCGTGCACCGTGTGAAGTTACTGTGCAGGGATAGCGCAGGCGCTCCTGTGTGTGTAGCGGTGGGCTGAGTCGATCCTGGTGGTTCGCCGGTTGGCGAGCTCGGCGTCGGCGACATGACGCTTCTCATCACGTTGGATAGTAGTCGCGTGAGTTGTTCTTCGGACATAGAGATCGTGTTACCACTCGTCGTGGGTGTGAGCGTCATGGCAGAGCTCGTACTCGCAGGGTTTACTACCGCGTGGTTTTCTTCGTCACTACTGGAAACATCGTGATTATCCTTGGATGCATGTCGGCGTGTTTTCGGCGGCATCTTCTCGCCGGGGCGCTCGGCGGCGTACCAATATGATAATTAATAACGATGACACGGCACAGTAGGTAAAAATACGGGCGTGGTTACGTTCGTTCGCGATCGCGTCGAAGCGCGTGCCACGAGTTGGGCGCAATTTCTAACGGGTAGCTCTCACGGCGGCTGTAGACCGACTGTTTGCGCGGGCGGCGCCGTGGCGGGAGGGGTCGACCGTTAACAAAAATGCGCGCCGTTGTAAGCCTGTCGACTTGATGTCAGTGCAATGGTTCCGTATCTATTTTAGTTTATACTTGCTTCGCTACAAAAGTCAAAAAGTACAAGCGAAGAAGGGAAAGCCTCGGAGTCAGATAACAGTGTCGTGTCTAGAACTAGGTTACCACACATCAATATTTAGGTATATTGTTGCTTGTTTTTATACAGGAAAGTGTTCCGAGTATGTAAACTTTAGGGAGATATTCAGATCTGTAATCCACAACGACCCATCCTTAGACAACGTCCAAAAGCTGTATTACCTGCGATCATACCTCCAGGATCCACCTTACGAATTAATTAGTAATCTCTCTCTTGTCAATGAAAGCTATGACAATGCATTGCAATTATTAGACAAGCGATTTTATAACAAATGTAAAATAGTAAATGAGCATGTAAACACTCTCCTAGACTTAGACAAGCTTACCAAGTTTCCTAATGCTAATGATATTAGGAATTTTGTTTCCGTAGTGAGACAGACACTAAGCGCTCTACGCAACCTCAAGGCAGAAGTGGAGTCTTGGGATCCTATTCTGCTGGGCATCTTGGTGCGCAAGCTGGACGTCTACAGCTCTCGGTCCCATCAGGTGGAGTGAAATCAAGAGCAGGACCCTTCCGTTGAGGAATTTTTGGTATATATGGATAGGCGTGCTCTTGCTCTGGAGAACACAGATACCCGGACTGAGACAGTGGAAGGCGGAAAGCGGCAGGGTGCAAAAATACCGCCAGTCAAGAATAAGGTAACTCTGGCAGCAACAGCCAAGACAGCAATGGAGTGCATCTACTGTAGGTGTTCAGACCATAAATTATACTCATGCCCAAAGTTTAGTTTAAATTACAATCTGGTAAAGAGAGAGTCTTATTTGCAAAACAAAAAAATTTATGTAGCATATGTTTAAATTCACACACTGGCAAATGTAAATACCACTTTAGGTGTGGGCAGTGCAAGAAAACTCATCACACGCTGCTGCATCTCGATGATGAAGGTGGTCCAGGACCAGTGGTCCTCCTATCTGGAGACCCTGCTAATAATATGTTAATTCCTACAGCACGGGTAAAGGTGTTTGCAAAAGATGGACGAGAAGTGCATATAAAGTGCATACTCGACACAGGTTCTCAGGCATCGCTGATCACTGCAAAGGCAGTGGAGGTCTTAGGATATACTCCTAAGCGAAATGATATCAACCTCATTGGTGTAACGGAGAGCCAAAACAAAGTCAGCTATTGTATTCCATTAAAAGTACATTCTTTGACATCCCAATTTAATACTCTAGTTAACTGTCATGTAGTTGATAAAATCACTTGTAACTTACCTCAATCACCGGTCAGCTTAGAAGGTATACAAATCCCTGCTGGTGTCACTTTAGCAGATACAACCTTTAACCAACCTTCAGAAATAAATATGCTAATAGGTGCTGATATCTTTATCCAGGTCCTGCTGCCGCATGAAGAACCTCAGCGATTGCAAGCATGCAGTGATCTAGGCGACCAGCAGCAATTTTCATCTCCAGGCATCATAAACACGAAGTTTGGCCATGTCATTGCCGGAGCATTAGCATCTAAAATCATAAAAAATCAGGTTGTATCTCTCATTTGTACAAAGTGCGAAACAGAAGTAAGTGACAGTGTCAGGAAGCTTTGAGAGGTGGAGAGTGTTCCAGAGTTACTAGTAGAAAGGGATTCAGAGCAAAAATTAGCTGAAGATATCTTTATAAATTCAGAGAAACTAAAAAATAAAAAATTCACTGTTGACTTACCTTTGAAGCTAGAAATCTGCAAGATGAATGAGGCTCTAGGGAATTCATTTGACCTAGCCTTACACAGGTTTCTCGGTCTGGAAAAAGGACTGCGAAGCAACATTAATTTACAACTCACCTTCTGTTCTCTCTGACATACCAGAGGTTGAATAGCAATTTAGTGAGCTTGACCGTCAAAAGGGTAACTACACACATCAAAAGTGTCTAGGGATCAACATATATTTTTGCAATAACTTTTCTCCTGATTGATATTAATTAAAATTTTCTTTAAGGATTCATCAAATAAAGTGTTTTCGTTTGTCACAGTAACGATAAACCAAGTCACCTTTGCATTAATAAAGAAATTTGCCATTTTCCTAATAAAGGGATTTTTGACATTTGAACCACTAACATTAAAGTTCGAAAAAAAGACTGAAATAACAGTTTTCTTTAAAATTTTATTGGGTAACTTAAACAATTAATAATCCGTGTTTCTACCGCGAACACTAACAACACAAGAACATCGGTTTGGCATACTCAAAATGAGTTCATCCAAATCACGCTGTGGAATGGCCGCCCATGTTCGTTGCAACAACAAAAAAAGGTCTTCTTGCGACTGGATACCCTCCATATTCGGCAGAGCTCTTCTCTGTAGCATATCCCATGAATGCTCAATCGGGTTCAAGTCTGGCGACTGAGCAGGCCAGAGCAGGACATTGATGTTAGCTGCGGCGAGAGTCTGTCTTACAACTCTTGCGGTGTGCGGTCGTGCATTATCATGCATTAACTGAAATAAGGGACCGATTTGCACTTGTAGAGGAACGATGACGTCAGATACAATCGTCTCAGCATAAATTTGAGCGTTGAGGTTGCCTCTGATCCAAATCAACTCAGTTCTTCCGCCGATCCAAATACCCGCCCATACCATGATGGTTCCACCACTATAAGGATGGACTTCCTGGCAGGATTTTAATCGCTGTTGGCGTCCAGGGGTTCTCCAGTGTCGTATACGTCTTGTATCCGGTCTCATACCAAAACGAGACTCATCAGAAAAGCACACGAAACGCCATTGTTCTTCTGCCCAATTTCTGTGTTCAAGAGCCCATTGATATCGAATCCTACGATTGTGCATTGCTATAGGTGGTACCCGTAGCGGTCTTCGGGAATGAAGGTTCACTTCATGCAAGCGGTTTCTGACTGTTTGGTCGCTAGTTAAGTTCCCTGAAGAGTGATGAAGCCTTACGGCTAACATCATGGCGGTTATTGTTGGAGCTCTTCGAGTTAAGATTTGAATGTATCGGTCTTGTCTCCGTGTGGTGCAGCGATACCGTCCTCCATGGCGCTCAGCCACGGTACCAGTGCTTCGGTAACGTGTCCAAAGTCGACTGATAACACTCTGACTTATATTCAGAGCTAAAGCCACAGTACGTTGCCGGGAACCAGCTTCTATCATTCCCACGGCTCTGAACATTTCTTCCCTGCTTAAATGACGTCGCCGCTCCATAATAACGTTGGTTTTAATCAGTAGTAGGGAAACAGTAGCACTAATAATGTCTTCAATGCGTTGTATGTTTTTACTAGTACTCTCGCGGGGCTTCGCTCCCGTGGATTCTATCACGGTAAAAACATAACTCTCCTTTTTTGCAGTCGGGTAAAAAGTAGCCTATAACCTTCCTCAAGCTTCAAGCTACTTCCATTCTAAATTTCATCCAAATCCACCCAGTACTTTCGAAGATTAGCGCGTTCAAGCAAACAAACAAACAAACTAACAAACTTTTCCGCTTTATAATATTAGTATAGATAGGGAAAATATTGACAGCTGATTTTCATCTTTTACTCGAATTTGATTAACAGTTCCTGTTTCAAATTATGAATGCACCAAAAAGGATCCATATAAATTTATAAAATCATAAATTTATTACAAAGCCACATCTCAATCTCAAGAAATCCGCATAAAAATGCTTGATCCCTAGACACTTTTGATGTGTGTATAATATGAAAGCTTTGGGGCTTACGCTTGATGTGCAATAGGATTGTTTTAAAATAGACAGCCCAGAACCATTTGATGAAAATATAATGACAAAAAGAGGGGTTCTTAGCTATATATCAAAGTTCTATGATCCCATGGGTTTTGCTTGTCCAAGCCATACTTATGGTTATGGAAGATAAATTTTATACGAAATTAACCAGCGCACTTAGCGCCTCCAGGTGCTTCCCATGGCATCAGAAATCATATCTTTTCTCAAGAAAGCATCCAGTCCTGGGAGTGTCTCCGGTGTTCTCAAGGAGTTAGGCGATATATTATTGATTACTACTGCAAGATCTACTCAGAAAATTTATATGCCACTTCTAATTTTCTGTCTCATGTGGACTAAGAAACCTTCTGGATTCCAGTGGAGTTTTTCTGGAGCACCAATGCTTAAATATTATACAGAGATCTGCAATAAGATGCGTTTCAGAATAAGGTCAGGCGCTTCACCAATGCTCATATCAGAAGCAATTTTCCACGCTATCTTTGGAACTTATTTAGAAGATTTATCATTATTACAACAAATTATAACACATAAAAAATTCCATCAACGCAAAGACATGAATGGCATATTTATAAAAAGAGGGGAGAAGCCTCAAATTTTAGTCACACCAATAAGGTTTAAATACTCGTATGTGTCTAAGATGTCACAAGCTCTTCTTACCAAAAGTCTAGGAAATATTGATCCTGTTTCTACTAGCAGGCCTTCTTTCTCTGGATTTAGAAAGAGGACATTTACGCAACAGTTTGTTGCCTACTTGGCTACTGGTAAAAGCGCTATAAACTACAGTTCAGATCCCATGCAACTTCAATATGCTTTAAAAAAGATCAAAGACACTCTTATTGAAGAAAAGGATTCAGATAAGGTGCTTCATGCTGGTACAAAAGGTTGGGAATCATTTGAAGGGGGATCATGGGCAGAAACCAATTTCGTTCCTGTTGAAGGAAATATAAAATTCTTTGGTATAAATAATTAAGATTTATCTAGAATAAGTTTAAATTGTATTTTTTCTTCTCTTTAAATATATTTTTTGTTCAATTAATATTGTAAAATTTTGCACCAATGGGGCCGGACCGTTGCCTCGTTGACCGGAGCTTGCTGCGTTCCAATTGGTCGAACGAAGACACCGCGCGCAAATCAATGTTGAACATAAAGTCGTAATTCCCTCATCATTGCGTGAAAGGGTATGTAGGGAATTACATAGTTCTCATTTCGGGATAGTTAAGATGAAGGCAGAAGCGTGCAAACGGCTATGGTTTCCTGGAGTGGACGCGGCACTAGAGCGGTTAGCAGGTGCTTGTGGCGTGTGCTGCGTGCTGCGCCCCGCGCCCCCACACGCCCCTCTCGCGCCTTGGCCATTGCCTCCGCATCCTTTTTACCGAATTCACATAGATTTCTTGGGCCCATTTCACGATTACATGTTTTTAGTTATAGTAGACGCGTATAGCAAATGGGTGGAATGCTATGATATGTCCTCAACTTATAATTCAAAGGCATAAGTAAATTAAATGATTTCATGTCGCGGTTTGGAATTCCACACACGTTAGTGAGTGACAACGGTATATCGTTTACTTCGTTGGTATTTAGGGACTTTTGTAAATTGAACGGTATCGAGCATATCCTATCTCCGGTATATCACCCGGCCAGTAATGTTCAAGCTGAAAGTTTCGTAAAAATTATTAAAAAGGGCCTAAAAGGTATAATGTTAGAGGGATGTAATAAAAAAACCGTTCAAGGGAAAATTGCAAAATTTTTATTCGATTACAGGAACTCTAAAAATAGCACCACTGATAAAACACCCGTGGAGATAATATTTGGGCGTGCGCTGCGCTCGCGGCTGGATCTGTTGAATCCGACCGCGCCATCACCTTCGTCCACAGACCTAACTCAGACCGTCGCTTGCAAACAGTCCTATAGTCCAGGCTGAATATTACCGCGGAAAACACAGAACAGATTTCAAAGAAAACTAAAATGTATGAATAATAAAAAATACTGTTGGATACAAGGAATAATCAGAAAAAAAACAAGGCAAAATAATGTATGTGGTATATGTCGAAGTTCCCTTGTTAGGCTCTTGTATGGTTTCTGTGGACTGTATTTTCTGGTTTCTTAATAAAAACGATTTTCTATAATATAACTCCTTTAAATTACTGGTAAGTACAGAATTACACACAACGCGCGTTAGCTAGCGAGAGTAGCTCTTGACATAAGGCAAGGAAAAACATAGACTAAAAAATATGACGTGTGTTGCCATAAACATACTGCCGCGCCAGGAAACAAACAGTAGACAACCTCTTTCTTATTCTACTTAATTAACAGTATCTAAAGGCAGTTGACTGCTTTTGAAAACAATAAGTCTGAAGGACAATATAATTTACAAACATTTTTACTATATAGCAGAAAGGCAAAGTATTATTAAACTTTTCTAAGTATAAATGTACAAAAGACAATTATTTTCTTTCAGATTTACTTTAGCATTAATTATAAACAAATGTAAGTACGTAATTAGAAACTAGTTAGGTATAAGTTTTCAGGTTCGTACAACCCGTTACAAAATATTAAAATAAGTAAGTTTCATCTTAGGTATTAATCTTATATAAGTACTTAGCTTCTAGTGTATCTATACTAAACTTAGGTAAGTATTATTTATAAAAATCCTTTTTTACAATAGTTATGTATCCTATTGTAGCGCGTGTAGGGTCTTGGAAATTACATGGGCGCGTGCATCGTTGTGCTTCCTTCTCGAACTTTCGGTGGTAAAAACATATTCCTGTCTGTTCTGTGCGCCGTAAATTCCTGCTGCTCTTTGTGTGATGCTGGTTATGTCTGTTTGAACTTCTACGGTATTCGTTTTCTGGTCTGCTTCTGTGATGGTTCGACTGGTCTGCTCGTAGTTCAGCGATTTTTCTTGCCAGCAGTTCAATTCTTTCCGTGATGGATGTGGGTACATGGGCGGTACAGGTCGTGGAACCTGTAGCGATTGCACCATGGAGTTGTGTCCGCTCGTTTCGGTCTGCCATCGTTGCCAGGATGGATGTGCTTCGATTCTGGAGCTCCTTGTCAAGAATCACAACCGGCGATTCTTGTCGAATTACGTTGGTAATGATCACGTCGGGGTCACCAATGTAGCGCGTGTAGGGTCTTGGAAATTACATGGGCGCGTGCACTGGCGGTCCGGTTGTTTCAATGTGATGTTCCACGCGGTGCTTTGGAGTATCTTTCATGCATGATGGCCTCATGATGTCAGGGTACTTGCTTAGTAATTGGTGATACGGTTGTTCTACGTCGATACTTCTTACGGTCGGCTCGGAAAAATGTGAGACAGGTGCTTTAACGGTGAGGTTAGTTACTTTGTCGACTAGACATCGACGGGCTAAGTCGACAAGTAGCTTATGGTGTCTTAGGAAGTCGGCACCGATGATGGGTCTGCTGACTGCAGCGATGATAAATTTCCAGCTGTAGGGTCTCCTTAGGTTGAGGTCAAGCTGAAGTGTCTTCTCACCGTAAGTTGGGATCACAGTATTATTTGCAGCGTACAAACAAAAATCAGTCGGCGTTGCTTTCCCGCCTTTTCTTCGGGGAATCACAGAAACGTTGGCACCAGTATCGATTAAAAATGACATACGTGAGTTTTTGTCGGTTACGAATAGGCGGTAGGCAGTATTTGTTGCGCTGGTTCCCACCTCATCTAATGCAGGTTTTGTTTCGGATGGGTAGTATAGCACTCCGCACACCAAAGATATCCTCAATTAGACGCAGCTCTTGACGGCTGAGACGCTCCAACTCTCTGATGGACTCGGAACTATCGACCGTTGCACGCTGCAGTGTTATTAAACGTTGGTTACACTGGACCGTAGGGAGTGGTACTCTATGCACTCAGCCTGTAAATACTCTATTATATTCCTCGATAGAATAAGGAAACACCAGGACACACCTTAACTTTAATAGTATTAGAGAGGTACTTGGCTCCTAAACACATCTGCACGCGGCGAGCGCGCGCGCATTCTAAGCGCCGCCGCTCGCCGGCCACCGCAGCCCGAGGCTGCGCCCAGCGCCGCGATTGACGCGACCCCTACGGACGGAATGTGGAACCTAACAATGAAATACTGTTGTCTCATTGGCTAGATGTTTTTTGGGAATATTTACCACACATTAGGCGCCAAAACGTTAGGCTATAAATATGTACCTATTTTACCAATAAAGACACTGCTATTCAGTACACCGTTCAATGGAGTTTTACTTGAACACCCTACACGCGCTACACTATATTATATTATACTATAATAACAGGTACACATTCTTTATTACATATTTGTTGACTGAGTTACTAGTTTTTATAAGAATGTATAAAAGTAGCACACGCCTCTAGGCAGCTATAGCATTTGTAGCTGAAATTACCAATAAAGACCTCTAATTTAAAATTACTTTTCAATAGGTAATACACTTATGCTTTGCAATGACGTAGTATATAATTTACCATTAGCTGTTTTTAGCTGCAAGGCTCGGGCCTTGCCATCATTTCCAGGAAACACATTCACCACACGTGCCATGGGCCACTTAAAAGGAGGAGCACTGGGCTCTCTAATAAGTACAAGTGCACCTACAGTTACGTTAGGCATAGATTGACACTGTAGGGTTTGCTACCTTACAAAGGACAATGGGCAAAATTGTATGGAGCTTGTCCCATCGGCGGCCACATCTGCACTATTTATTTCCTAGTAGCCAATTATGTATACAATAAGACTACAAAAGACTGTTTCTGAAGTTCCTTAGATAAAAAGTTATCGTAGGTGAATTATATTAAAAAAAATAACGAATTATATCATTTAAAAGGAATTATTACAGTTTGTATCTTAAATACAATATTTTGTACACCTCGTGATGATGTTACATTGATATAATAATGAATTTTAAGTGCAATATAATGATATGACTATGTTATTATATACGTAATATACGAATATAAGATAATGATAGCTTAAATAAAACTAAAGGTTTGTTAAATACGTTGATTTATTAAAATAAAAAATAAGTATATGCCAGATTACAATAATACAATATTACTTAATAACTACAATAATTATTGGACTTTAATCGTCATCAACAATTATTTCATTTAAAAAATCAGCTGGTAAAAGAATGTCTTCCTCTTGGTTTCTCGCCCACCCTAAGTACCAAACTATACACATTGTGTGGGCGCAGCAACCCAGAGTGCGCTTACCGCTACGGCAACTGCAATAATAGTTTTCTATAGCTTCTCTACCATTTTTCTGCCTGTCTATAAGAATAATAAATTCTAGACCGCGCATGTCGCGATTGTATTCGACAGCGCAAAAGCCAAACATTTGTAGCTGTAATGCCGTACTCGGCTAGACCTGTACATTGAGTATCTCTATACACTTCTATATTATATAGGCCTTGACGCACATGCTCCGCATAATAGCTGCGAGCTAACTTCACTTGATATGTGCCAAGAGCAAATATAATTAAATCGTCTTCAGTCAGCGACGGAAAATCACTTAAGTTAGGTTGGTTACCAGTAATACTATCAAAGCTAGCCCGTCGACGATTGAAGTTGTAGCCTAGGACATACTCTGCTAGGTGATTTGGTTGGTTCAATCGTTGGTTTATTATTGTTATAAATGTTTCTGCGTGTACACTATCACGTAATGGTTCTCTGCATGCGTTCAATAATGCAGCGGCTATTTTAAAATCCTGCATCATATGGGACAAAGCACGATTAAAAAAATCTTGCCGAAATAACTTGAAGTCGCGTTTAAACCAACCATTTATGACTTAGATAACCCAGCGGCATATGGTAACCAACCTAGACTTATTAGCTTGCTCTGTCGTTAATTGATCTTCGTTGCGAGATTTTGTTTTTGGCAAGTGCGCTTCATATCCACAGGCATGTAAATCGTCGATTACGTCGCGAAATCCACGGTCTAAGATGAACACATCCCCTTGTCGAAAAAACCAATGAAAACTGCCTTCTTCGTCTTCGATCATATTTTTTAGGATTTGTGCATCCGACTCTGTAGCTGCATATGGCCCAAATGCATCTATTATATGTCCATCGCAGCACACTATTAAAAATGGTTTCAATAAATTCGTGAATTTGTGTAGACTATATGATCGCCTTTGGAATAAATGGTTTGTGGACTTTTGAATGTAGATATAAGTGGCGTCTGCTATCACAATTGCCTTTCTATCTGAGGGTTCTGCATTTGGATTTCCAAAGACAGCATTTGGGACTTGAAGATTTCGATTAGCTATATCCCTTCTGTCAATATGATCGTAACCCAGATGTCGAGGAACGAAGTCCAAAACAAGGGAATCCCTGGCTAACTTAAGATGTCTTTCAAGGGTTCGCCGGCTCATGTTGAAAAGTGATGCCAGCCTTTCGTTTGCTTCACCACTTCGCAGCTTCATTAGGTAACAGGCTAATGTTGTATTCGGACGAGTTGATACGTTCGACAATGACGGGGTTTGTTCCAAAATATACATAAATTGTTCTCGACTGACACCCAATCGAATGTATATTTCATTTATGTCCATGTCATCTATATGATCAAAATCCAATAATGATCCTCGAAGCACTGCTATTTTCATGAGGCTCATGATATGCAAAAAATGTGTGGCATTAAAATCGTGGAGCAAGTTAGGGCTGTCAATTATTTGATCCCAATCGTTGGATTCCAAATGTTGAACGCAAACTCTTGCGCTATTGGGAATATAAAAGTTAAAATGAATTAAAAATGTTACTTTCAGATTATCCGGAATTCTTCGGAGTAACGTTCGTCTGCAGTTTTCAAACATACAACTCGTCGCTGTATTAGGGAGTCTTGAATATTCTTCGATTTGTAATGCACATTCGTGTGGTTGCGTATTTTCATTTGGTTGCGCAGCTCTTTCTACCCGTTGCCAGCATGGTCGACAAATATACTCCTGGCCGTTGTATTCTAGCTGAAGATGAGAATATTACAATTAGTTAAAGTGCATAGCTTAAATGGTTTCACAAAACTGTACATACGATGACTACTTAGTTACTCTTCTAAATAAAAAAAAACCGATAAAGATAAACACTATTCTTTTTATAAATACGTATATAATATAATACCAGTAAAAACGCTTCATAACGATACTTTTTAAAACGAGAAACTACCAGTTCTTGGCATGACAAATAAGACATAATGATTTAGTGTGACTTACCTGACGCTCAGGAGTAACAGCTTCAATAATATATTGGGCTACAGCGGGATTGTCTTCAAACCGAGCGTGTGTTATCTGGTATCTTCTTCTGTTTATCACAGATCGATTACACAAAATACACATTTGACGGTTATCAGCCATAGTTATAGGAATGCAATTCACAAAGTCCACTAAAACAAGCACAAGTCACCAAGTTAGATATCAACAAGTCCGAGATACAAGCCAGAGTCGAGAGAGATTGTCAAACAAAAATAATCGCACAGTACTCAATGAAACAACTGACTGAAATGTCAACGATAGACTGCACTCTGCTCGCGGACCTGACGTAAACCCCCGGGTATTGTGTGGGAGTCGCACTCGTCGCTGATTGGTCACACGAAGCAGGTAGAATTGGTTGGTCTGATTTTAACAATGGTCCCTAGAATTAACTGAAAACAAAAACCAACTTGAAGTGGCTCATTCAACGAATACGTTAACAAAAACAGCGGTTGAGTGCTCGGGTCGCCCCGCACATTATTGGCGCCATTTTTTTTAACAGCGGTGCAATCCTGGCATGACTTACGATCGGCCCAGTGCATATTAGTGGATAAAAGGCATGATAACAAAGGTATTGAATATTGTGACAAATATTTTACATTTATATGGAAGCCCAATACTTTCATTACTATGTTTATTAATGCATACGTTTGTAAAATAAGCAAAATGCAAAGGTTTTTTGTATGTTTTGTCATTAAAACAAAAAATGCTGAATGATAAAAATATGACAATTCATTAAAATAGTATTTAACCCATATCTTTTTTCCCAAATGATATTTAATCATACTCCTTAAACAATATTTGTTCTACAAGCACTCACCTTTCAAATGACACTAGTTTTATTAATGGCCGCTAATGGGCATCCTGGTGATTGAACACGATATTGATTGAATGATATTTATTATAATTGATTTGATAGAATGAGTGCACGCGGTATGAGTGATTTTCGTGTACTAAATGTAGACAGTATTCGTATAAACTAGGCCGTAGAAGATGTTTGCTACAGTGTCAACCAGTGTTTCTTGTATATATTTGAGGTTCAACAGAATGTTGTTTGCCACAAGTGCTGACATTGCGAATTCAATATTTTTGTCTGCTTTTTGAATCTGATCCTTCAATTTCATATATCCCCGACTGCAATCAATCATGTATTGATTGATTAGTTTGTGTTGTTTTTCCAAGGCATTTTCCACTCTTTTTATGACATTTAATTCAGCTTCGACTATCGAAGTCTGGTTCTTCCACAATAAGGCAAGATATTTTTGATTTGTTTTGATAAGATCAAAGTCTTTTTGATATTGCTCGGCAAAACTTTCATCCAAAATTCCGAATAAACTATGCGCAACGTTAACACCATTGATAAGACCACTACGTCGGCGCAATCGGTGCATTTGCTGACCAAGTAGGACGTTATTATAATGGTCAAGTTCATCGTAGCCATGACGTAACTGTAGTTCGACTACGTCACATTGTGTTATTTGCCCCGTTGAACATAAGTTTTGTAGATGACTCGTGTAATTGTTGAGTAGCGTAATTCCTCGCCAGTATGGAGCCATATCGCAGTAAACTATTAATTTCCATTCTTCACGTTGTAGCCGCATATTGGCAACTTTATCAAAATACATGCTTTGGTTATTGGCAAGGCTTGAAAGCCTGTATTCACTACTTGCTGCAGGAATAATGATCATAAACATCATGAATATCGCATATATGAAGTTGCATAATTTTGATGACTTTTGTCGTGGTCGTCGATTTGATGAGTCACTTGATAAAGTTTTCTGTTCTTGTCCTTCTGTTCGATTTTCATTGACAGGCAATAGGGATAATCTTTTGATAGGTCTTTTCATAAATCCGTTCTTCGTCTTTACAGTTACCACCCGGACGTGCCCATCTTTTCCTGGGTGGAGTTCATTGATTCTACCCAATGCCCATTTTCCTGACGGCAAATTAATATCGTGGATGATGACGATATCCTTGATCTTTAAGTTCGTATGAGATTGACGCCATTTGCTACGAACTGAGAGTTGAGTTAAATATTCACCTCTCCACCGTTTCCATAAGTCATCAAAGATTTTCTGTGTGAGCTGCCATCTCGTACGCAAATTTTTTTCTGTCTCGATTAACGTTAGTGTCGGACCGCTTGCTAAAAAGTGGGATGGCGTAAGGTAATCTGAATCCTCCGGATCTTCGCTAAGAGCGCACAATGGTCGAGTATTCAAACATGCCTCTAATTGGGTTAGCACTGTAGTATATTCTTCGAACGGCAACTTTTGTTCGCCGATCACTCGTTTCAGATGGTGCTTTAGACTCTTCACGGCTGCCTCCCATAAGCCTCCTGCACTGGGCCAAGATGGGGCATTAAAGTGCCAGGTTATCTCCATATCTGTGATCGCATTGTAAAATTCGACGTCTAGAATTTTTGTGAATGTTGATGAACTCTTCGGCTAAAATTTTATTCGCTCCTACGAAGTTCGTACCACTGTCGCTGTATATATGCCTCGGGGTACCTCTTCTTGCCGCCATTCTGCGTAAAGCTGCTAAAAATGTTGATGAACTGAGATCCGATACTAATTCCAGATGCACTGCCTTTGTAGCCATACAAATAAACACAGAAATGTATCCTTTCGTTGACTTTACTCCTCTGCCCTTGTTTGATTTGACGTCAACAAACCCGGTGAAATCAACTCCCGTATGATAAAAAGGTCGCGCTGGATTGGTCCGCGCTGTAGGTAAATCACCCATCAATTGCTCTTGTTTTATTGAATCCTGCCGTTTGCAAATGACACAGTTTCTTCACAGCCCGATTACCTCCTAGAATCCAGTATTGTTGACGTAACCATGCTTGAGTGAGTCGAGCTCCACCATGATACGTCATCTGATGTCCTTGATCAATCAGTATGTTACTGAGATGGCAGTTACCAGGAATTATGAGAGGATGTCTCATGTTTTGATTTATCCTTGCATTCGCGAGCCTTCCTCCTACTCTCAGTAAGCCATCTTGATCGAGGAAAGGATTCAACTTCAGCAGCTTGCTCTTTATGCTGACTTCTTGATTCTTTTGTAGACTGATGAATTCTTCCTTAAATTCCGCCTGTTGTACTTGTTTGATAAAAATATGTCTAGCTTTCTTCATTTCGCTTATTGTTAAAAACTGTGGTTTATGTTGTCTACGTGATATAGCGCGTAATGTCCAAGCTAAAATTCGCGTTGCTTGATTTAAATTGCTGCATTTGTTCAATATTTCTAGAGCAATGTCATCATTCTGTTGAATAAAAACATTTGTATTTGTTTGTACTGATTTCTTCAGTTCCTCTTCCGTGTTGTAAATTAGTTGACCTTGATATTTGCTTTCGTCGAATGATGATATCCCTGTTGGTCCATGCCACCACAATGTATGATCTTTGAGTTGCTCTGCTGAAAATCCTCGGCTAGCACAGTCGGCTGGATTTTCCGACGACTTCACATAGTGCCAATTTCCTATTGATATAGCTTCCGTGACTTGCTTCACTCTGTTGGCCACGAAAGGTTTCCAGCGGTTCGGGTCCCCCCGAATCCAGCCTAGGACAGCTGTTGAATCCGACCATCCATATGTTTTGATATCATAGTCCGGCAAACAATTCTGAACTACTTTTATAAGTTTTGATAATAAATGCGCAGCGCTCAGCTCTAATCTTGGTAAAGATATAGTTTTATTGACAGGCACGAGTCTTGATTTTCCTGCTAAAATGATCACAGGATGTTGATTATCCTGATCGTTATGTTTGATGATCCTGCAATAAATAACGCAAGCGTACGCCTTTATAGATGCATCACAGAAGCCGTGTAGTTCGATTTTTGCATTTTTGTATGTTTGTAGCCATCTCGGTACATTGATTTGTTCAATTATCGGTAAGTCTTTCTTTATGTTTAACCACTGCTCGTTAATATTATCGGGTACTTTGTCGTCCCATCAAAGGTTTAGCGTCCATACATTTTGAAATAAAAGTTTTAGTTTGGTTGATACGGGAGCCAGCCAGCCTAGAGGGTCGAAGATTTTTGAAATGTCTGATAATAATGATCTCTTGGTAGCGGGAGCCAATGATGTTGTATCAATTTTCACTTGGAACTTAAATTGGTCGTGTAGCGGGTGCCAGCGCATTTGGTTGATTCTTCATGTCTGAATTCAAAGGTTTGTGCAGAGCTTGAGGAGACGCCTTCTAGTATCTCAAGTCTATTTGATGACCATTTCCTCAAATTAAATCCACCTGATCTGAGTAACTGAATGAGTTCTGTTTTTAGATGCTTAGCTTCTTCTATGCTATGATGACCGGATAACAGATCATCCATGTAAAAGGATTTTTCTACAACTGCTGACGCAGCAGGATACTTGTAACGTTCATCCTCTGCCAGACGTTTCAACGTCATCATGGCGAGAAATGGTGCTGATTTGGTGCCGTACGTGACTGTTGTCAACTCAAATTCGTCTAGCTTCTTTTGGAGCGAGTCACGCCACATGATTTTTTGATATTGGAGATCATCTTCATGACAGAAGATTTGTCTGAACATTTTCTCGATGTCCACGGTGATAGCATATTTATATTGTCTCCACCTCAGAATCAACATAAATAAATCCTGCTGTAAATTTGGGCCACGATACATTAAATCATTTAAACTATAGCCAGTCGATGTTTTTGCTGATGCGTTAAATACAACACGTAATGCTGTTGTTGTGGAGTCTGGCCTCAATACGCACAGGTGAGGTAAAATACAGTCAGGCAGTTTTTTCTGTGTGCACTTCCGCATGTGACCGAGTTTAATATATTCATCGACAAATGATTTGTATTCTTGTGCAATTTTTAGGTTTTTTCCGAACCTCTTTTCTAATTGATAAAACTGCTACTGCTCTTAACTTTGAATCTCCCAGTTTCTCTTTTATTTCGGGCTTCAATGGTAGCCTAACTACATATCGGCCATCCTCCCTTCGGGTTGTTTTTGATTGATATTGTTGAATACAGTGATAGTCCTCGGAGGATAGGTTGATATCGCTATCTGCTATGTCTTCAATGGTCCAAAATCTTTGTATATCCTCTATATTGTTCATCACAACGTTGCATTGGTAGGACTTGACATTTCCACATAATATCCAACCAAGTTGAGTTTGTTGTGCTATTGGGAACAATTCATTCTCTTTGATAACACCGGCCATTATGATCTGTGGATATACGTTAGCGCCTAGTACTAAGTCAACAGAGCGACTGTTATTGAAGTCTGGATCTGCCAACTGAATGTTTTGTATGAATGGCCATGACGGTTTTGGAAAGCTCATGTTAGGAAGATTATGCAATAGTGTCTTCATAATTAAAACGTCAGTTTGGAAAGTAAATTCTGAATACAATGATGATGCCGTGATGCTCATCTCTCCCTTACAGTTGGCTTGATTGGTGCCAATGCCAGATATAACGCCTTTGCACCCCCTTCGTGGGAGTTCCAGTATTTGAGCTGCGTTTTCTGATATGAGAGAAACTTGAGAGCCTTGGTCAATGAGAACCCGTAATGTGTGATAGGTTCCCTTTACATCCCTTACTTGAACGAGAGCTGTTGCTAGTAGAATTTCAACAATTTTCTCATTGGATACATGGTTGACAGTATTGCGTGATCTACTTTCCCGTGACGAAGAAGGCTGCGTTTCCGCAGATTTGCTCATGCTAATTGTCCCCGTAGTGATCTGGAAGGTGTCATGTAGTAAGGTGTTGTGTTTTTCTTGACACACTCGGCATTTTGCTTCTGAAGTGCAAGGCTTGTCTTTGTGATCATACAGACAATTTTTGCACAGATTCAATCTTTGTACAGTGTCTCCTTTAGCCTCTGGCCTAGATTCTAAAAATGTTTTGCATCGAAAAAGTCCATGATTGTCATTGCAAAGTGGACAATTTTGTTTCTTCATCGCTAAAGATTTAAACGCTGAATTGCGAATAAATGGTTTGCCTGAGTCATTCTTGGCATAATAATTATTAGACTTTCTTTGTTTATTCTGCTGATAATCAAATTCTTTCTTGTTGTATGATTCAATTTTTGGTTTTGTGCTAAATTGTTTGCGTTGAGATGACTCTAGAGCAGTATATTTATTTTCTAGGAATGTCATGAAATCTTCTAGTGTCGGCAATTCTCTGGGATTCCTTAATGATTGTATGTATTTCCCATGGGTTTCACTGTCCATTTTCTGTGATAACAGATGAATAATAAGTGGGTCCCAGGTTGATATATCGATTCCGAGATTCTTGATGGCGTTTAGACATTCGTTGGTGGTATCGAACATACTCTTGATCCGAGAACCGGCTTGATTTTGGATTGTAGGTATTGATAGAAGTGAATTGATATGCGAGCTGAAAATTAGTTTTGTGTTGTTGTATCGGTGATTTAAAATGTCCCAAGTTGATAATTTTCCGAGCTGATATTTAAGTGCTGAACTATCTTTTCCGCTTCGCCTTTGAGTTTACTTTTCAAGAACTGCATCTTTTGCGCACTTGACATAGATTTATTGTTGTGAATCGTTTCTATAAATAAGTCCTTGAATGATGTCCACTTGAGGTAATTCCCTGTGAATACAGACTACTACTGTACTGTGTACTGTGGGGTACAGTTTTCTCGATGCGAAACTGAGCCCATCTTGATATTGATTGATTTTTTCATGTTTTTGTACAATTGCTCATATTTGCTGTATGTTTGTTCATAACCTTCATCTTCTTCGTATATCTCACTGTCAATCTCCCAATGTAGCTTGTCAATTGTTGACCATCTTTCTTGAGCATTTCGCAGCAGATCTTCGAGTTCCCATTTTTCAGAGATAGCCTCTAAATCCACGCCTATGATTGTGCGAATTAACGCTTTAAAGTTACTCTTTTGTTTTCGTAACATTTCTTCCAGCTTACTCGCATTTCCTTGAGAAATAGTCTTCCATAACGACTTACTGTTACAAGGACTGATGTTTGCTTGATCAGGGCCTATTGATGATGTGTCCGAAATCTTCTGCTCTTGATCTCTCGAGTCTGATACCTGAATTGATGGCTTACCCGGAGACTGCTCTTCCCTCCTACTATCACTGAAAATCTTCGCCTCGTACTGACTGATTGTTTCCCGTGCTTGATTGTAGAAGAGTGTAGTTTTATGATAGTAGTTTTCTGAGAAGTACTTATTACCCCGAGCATCAAACTCGCATAATTTCAAATGATTAGACTGAAACTCAGCCCAGTAGGCATCCAGAGTTTGCAGTCGTTTCTTGATGTTGGATGGAGTCTTCCTTTCTGATGAATCCTTCTTAAAATTCCTCAACAGATGCTCCATTGCTGTCATGATCTGATCTTGATTTGCTAAGATGTCCTCCATTGTAGAAGTCATAGCTGATTAGATTTATAGATGAAGTGAAGTGATTGATATTCGAATGTTATCATAGACTGCCTGTATACCAAGAAATGCTATTGCAATCTGTCCGTGATATATGCACCTTCTCAATCCAACCAGTGAGACCCGCTTGTGAGAGGGCGGCTGAACCGATTCGCAACCACGAAAATAAAAAAAAGCAACGCATCTGTTAGTCTGCAGTCGACGAATTAGCAGGCTGTTCGCCCACAGGTCGTAGTAACAGGAACAAGCACTGTATTTCACAACCGTGATTTGATCCCGCTTATACGGAAGCTCGAAGGACCACACTTACAAATTTAGTTGATGATTGATTGATAAGTAAACACGATATTGATTGAATGATATTTATTATAATTGATTTGATAGAATGAGTGCACGCGGTATGATTGATTTTCGTGTACTAAATGTAGACAGTATTCGTATAAACTAGGCTGGCTCGGCGCAGGTAAAATGCTGACTGATGATATAACTAATTGTACATTTTTTGCACTGTACAGACACCATTTGCTTCTATTATTAAGAAATAACAGTAATCGTTGACATCTTCAGAGAGAGGTAAAATAGGGCGCGAATTAAGCACGGCCTCTATCTGACATAACACAGTGTGTAGCTGCTCATAAGTTAATGCAGCATCTAATACAATTATTTTTAAATGGTACTTCATACTTTTCACAGCCGCTTCTGCAAGCCCTGCGAATACTGGTGCATAACTAGGCGTAAAATTAAACTTAATGCCTTCTTTTGCGGCATAAGCTTGCACAAGCGTCTGGTGATCGGCAGAACTATTAAGCTTGTACAGCTCAGCTAGTTGATTCCTTGCCCCACGAAAACAACCACCGTTATCGCAAAATACGTCATTGGGCAAGCCACGCCTTCTTGTGAACCTTTTGAAAGACGCCAGGAATGCATCAGTTGATAAATCTGAAGTCAACTCTAAGTGAATTGCCTTCATGACAAAGCATACATATGAAATGAAATGAAATGAAATATTTATTTTGTAAATTGGTTATAAATAACGCTTTTACACGTCATGTTTTTTGGCGTGTTAAGTTTAGTTTAGTTTAGTTAGATGAGGCCGGTGTTTCCTAACTGACTACTCTGAGAAGAAACACCGAAACAAACTCAGAGGTCAACGTCTCCTTTAAAGTCCATACAATTTGTGTTGGTTGAATCATATGACAAACATGTAGGTTTTTAGGTAGCCTTTGGTGCTCTTTGAGGAAATAACCATACAGATTTGAGTGGACCTGTCCAGACAGTGCAAGCATTTGTCAGTTATCATATACTAGTACTCACGCGGGGCTTCGCTCCCGTGGATTCTATCACGGTAAAAACATAACTCTCCTTTTTTGCAGTCGCGTAAAGATATAGCCTATAACCTTCCTCAAGCTTCAAGCTACTTCCATACCAAATTGCATACAAATCTACCCAGTACTTTCGAAGATTAGCGCGTTCAAGCAAACAAACAAACTTTTCCGATTTATAATATTAGTATAGATATGCATACGTAACTTTTACCGACTATAGCTTTTCTCACACGCGAATTCTTGACTTGGATTGACCCAGCGAAGTCCATGCCTACTTTTTGAAATGGTCTGCATGATGTCACGCGGTGCTGAGGCAAGGATCCCATTAACTGCTTCGCTGCACCAGCTTTCAGCCTAAAACAAACCAAGCATTTATGAGTAACTTTTTTAACTTGTCGCATGCCATTAATTAGCCAGTATTTTTGATTTAAGTTAGCTAGGAGTGACTTAGGTCCAGCATGTAACAACCTAACATGCTCACTTTGTATGATAAGTTCAGTTATCCGAGATTCTCGAGGTAGAATGATAGGATGTTATTGTGCAATCGGTATATCCGAATTGTCCAAACGACTCCCTACCCTGATCAGACCATCTGCATCCATGAAAGGATGTTGGTGGTCCTCGCACAGAGCTACCTTTCCGCAACGAGCCTATCTCTTCACAATAATGTATTGATTGCTCATGTTTAATTATTACATCATCATCATATTATTATTACATCTCATTAGGACTGAGCGTGCCTGTAAGCTTTGTATTCTTTTTTAATTTTCGACAAAATCTTTGAACATATGCAATTACCCTCGTCATCTTTCCTATCTCTGAATATTTATTTATTATTTGAAATATTATATCATGCTGTATTCCCGCTGTTAACGCAACTTTAGCCGGAAGAGTGGACGCGGATTTTGCCTTCATTTCAGGTAAGTTTTCAGGTAAGACTAACCTTTCAGTATCAAAGTTGTACCTTGTTTGCAGAAACTTCGGCCCTTCCCACCAGAGGGCATAGGTCGGAAGCTCCTGAGGGCAGATACCCCTACTAATCAAATCAGCAGGGTTCTCCGCGGATGGTACATACAGCCAGCGCCACCTAGTGGTTTTTTGCTGAACTACCCTCACTCGGTTCGATACATAAGCCTGTAGTTTAGTGAGTTCAGTTTGAATCCAAGCTAAAGTTATTTTGGAGTCGGTGAATAGGTACACATCATCAATTTTAATATTTTTATGTAAAGTATCATAAACTCGCTCCATTAAAATGGATAGAAGCAATGTAGCATTAAGCTCCAGTCTTGGTATCGTTAATGCGTTCGCACGTGGGTTTACTCGCGACTTCGAACAGAGCTAGGTTGGTAGCGAGAGGGTTTGAACAACATGGTATTCTAGATTTATATGAATGTTATGCTCCTGTAGCAAAATTGTCAACTGTAAGGCTCTTTGTGATAATTGCAACTAAATATAACTTGTCCATCATGCAAATGGATATAACAAGGGCATTTCTGTATGGAAATATTGATGAAAGTGTTTACATAAAATTGCCTGAAGGGGCTTACTCAGGTAATAACAGGTTATTTGAGAAAAAAGTGGATATTGCTGTATTTGCTTCTATATGATTCAAAGAACAGTGGCTGGATATACTTGGGATTGAAAATTTGAATACAGCATCATACACGCTTTTATTGATCCCTGTCATGCTATAAACTAGTCCGAAATGCTTTCAGTGAATTGAGGGTGTTTTACAATATGCATGACAGGAAAATAGATTACATCTACCTGGAACATCTGCTAGCAGGAAGCCGCAGGACTGCACATGGCCACAAAATTAACAAAGGCCCACATACTTTACCAAAAAAAAAAAATAAAGGTACAACTTGCCACGCAGCTCCTTAGCGACTCGGTGGCAGATGCCTTGAAGCATTCTACTGATTTAAAAATTCCGGAATTTCAAGGAGGTGAAGGCACAATTCACTTTATTAGGTTAATTAACAGCGTTTTTGATGTCTTAAACAGCCGATCAATTAGACAACCGGGGTGGAAAAGGCTATATTTTCCGGAAATATGGTCTGGTGGAAGCTTTATTCGAAGGTGCTATAGCCTACATTCAGAATCTGATTCTGCCATCTGGGGAGAAACTCGTCGATTCCAGAAGAAGAACCGGCTTTGTAGGGCTTAATCTGGACATGATCAGTGCAATTAAACTATATAAATATTTGATAGATGGTACCAAACTTTTACAGTACCTGCCATTGTACAAGGTCAGCCAGGACCACCTCGAGTTGGTTTTTTCTGCCATTAGATTTCGAGGCGGCTTTAATAATAAACCCAATGCTGTGCAATTTAGGGCCGCTTTTAAAATATTGTAAATAAGAGCTAAAGTTAGGGATGCGGGCGTTGGCAACTGCGTTCCTCTGGAGCAAATTAACATTCTAACCTGCTGTAGTAAGACAAACCCAGTCACGGCCATAAACAAACAAAGAGAAAAAAAAATTTGTTGAATTGCCAGAAGATGATAGTGAGTTGTTCGAAGAATTTCTAAACTGCATGTACAATAACTTACCCAACTACTCCGAAAGCGTAGTCACTTATATTGCCGTTTTTATATCGAGAAAGTTGTCTCGCTCTGTAAAATGTGATTGTGTATTTGCGCAAATTTGTTATTCGGAGATGCCAATGCCTACCAAAAATGCTTAATAACTTTCAAAAATAGGGATTGGTTTACCCGTCAAAAGACGTGACAAATATTCTAATTAAAATCGAAAAATTCTTAAATGTATTTTTCAAAAGCAGCTTCGGTCTGAACAGTATTATCTGCATGTGTTTCGATTTTTTATGGAACATTTTGATGAATCCAATTTGTTCAAATCGAACTGCGAACATGACACGAGCCACAGACTTTTACTTATTAAATCTATCGTCCAGACGTACGTGGATCTGAGGTTTAAATACTATGGAAAGAAGACCATAGAAAAGATTTCATTTGTCAATTACTTTAATAAAATCATATTATTCCGTAATGAGTAAATGACTGGCAATTTTATTAGGGTTCGTCAGCTTTTATTTGATTAATAGCTGTTGCCAACGGCTTCGCACGCGTATAACTCGAATATTATCCCACGGGAATGTAATACCGGGATTGTCCTATATGCTAATCCAGACTATAATCTACATCTCTGCCAAATTTCATCAAAATCCGTTCAGCCGTTCT
The DNA here is from genome assembly GCA_943138885.2 of Tholera decimalis. Classification (NCBI taxonomy): domain Eukaryota; kingdom Metazoa; phylum Arthropoda; class Insecta; order Lepidoptera; family Noctuidae; genus Tholera; species Tholera decimalis. The sequence goes on from OW964551.2 coordinate 15,624,294, forward strand.
GACGTGACAAACATCCATCCATACAAACAAACTTTCGCACTTATTATTTATTTATTTGTTATTAAAACATGTTACATTAACATCTTAAAAATAAGCCAATGCCCCACAAAACAGTTTACACGGTTTGTCTGTGAGTACAGATATTTAAAGAAGTAGATATAAATTTCTTATGACATACATCAGCATTACAGAAACATACATCAGCACACTTATAATAATATCAATAAGTAAGGATTGTATAGTTAGTATTTTTTTTTGTTTGTTCAACATGCTCATATTTGATTAATGTGTAAAATTGTTATTTTAGAACTTTGAAAATGACTGTCATTGAGGGCTCAACGTGCTCTTATTTGATTATTGTGTATACATATTTGTATTTTAGAACTTGAGTATGACTGAGATCGACGTCTTTTATAGTTTTCTATAAATCTGTGTAAAATGATAATTTTCTTTTTATTATTAATGATCGAGCCAAGTAGTAGTACTTATGTAAAAAATTAATGTTAAATTATATTATTAGTTAATAAAAATAAGTATAGTCTGACAAACGAGGAAAAAAACCGTATTTAGTGTTTATTTATTATTTTCATTGGTAATTATAGACCTTAGGTACAGGTACTGCAGTCGTGGTATGCTGATCAATAATAGTGATACTCTAATAAGGCTCCTACACATATGCCTGGCACCAGTCGCAGAAACTGGAAGTCCGCACGAAACTCAATCTTAATTCCAAGCGCTAAGCAACCTTGAGCCGCGCGCGGCAACCTCCCCAGCCGGCGGCACTGTGTGTAGAAGGTTGTTCACTCATAATCACCATGTTGAGCGTGGTCGCCACAGTTGTTCTGGCCGCAATTTCGGTCGCATACTACGCTTACAGGAAAAAGCGAGCAATGAACATAGCGATCACAAGGCTACAGTTTTTTATTCGTGATCGCCGCGGTGGCAACTGGGAATAAATGGGATAGACATTGTACGGGATTTAGGGAGTTTGCTGGATGAACAACAAATGATGGATTACTCGGCACAAGAAATTATTTTAATGGGTGTGAACTACACGAACTTTGTACAGCAAGTGAGGTTGCATTACATTCTTAAACATAAATAGATTAGCTAAGTGACAATAGTCAGGTCGCTGCTAAGGCATATTTGTCAGGCGCTCCAATATGCCCCCGGGCGTTGAAAGCAGCGATTACAACAAGATTTCGAGGTCACAGGCAACGGGCAGATTCAGTTGAATGCTCTCCCAACAACTCCAGTGGAAGTCTGAATATCAACTACACGAGCGATGCCATCGGTTCTTGGGTGTATGGCCACAACTCGCCCAAGTCTCCACTTCAGCACAGGAAGATTATCCTCCTTAATCACTTTCAAAGAGTGCAGCTTTAAAACATCCTTGCAAGAATGCTATTTGGTCCGCATTCGCAGTTCTGCCACATACTCCTTGCTCCATCTGCTCCAGAAACGTTGGCGAAGCTGTTATATTCATTTGTAGCGAGACAGATGGTTGCTAGAGTGATCTTGATACTGGGGCTGCGGCAAGGAAGTAAGGGGCCGCCCAACAAGAAAACAACCCGGTGTAAGCGGCGTATAGTCCGTAGGATCTGAAGACAATGGCGTGAGTGGACGAGAGTTCAGAATGGCTTTTATCTGAGTTAGTGCGGTGTATAATTCCTCAAAAGTCAAATTACAATTGCCCAACACTCTTCGAAGGTGGTAATTTGTTGACTTGACACCCGCCTCCCAGAGTCGACCGAAATGCGGCGTATACGCAGGGATAAAATGGAACCTAATTCCATCGTTGGATGCACTTTCACCCAAGGACAAACTATTTAATTTTAAGAACTTTGAAAGATCGTTGTACGCACTGACAAATGAGGTACCATTGTCGGAAAAAATATTAACGGGTTTACCATACAATGCCAGTAGGTAACTATTACTAGTTAAATCGCCAAAAAGCTCCAAATGGATTACCTTGCTTACTAGCCTGCATCCACGACCTTGTCCCGGCGTAATTTACGCCCGTGCTCTTAAAGGGATAACCTGGACGAAGACGTTCTTGTGGTAAGTTGCCCATTATAGGAGCAACAACCTTTCTGTTGGGAATTTATATCCAGATTTATTAAATAAAAATGCTTCCGATAACTTAAGAGCTGTATTCCGTGCAAAGACAAGATGAAGACCAAGAGTAAAAATGTAATACAAGTAGTAGGTAGGTTGGACCAATCTTAATAACTAATCGTATGCAATAAGACGTATTCGTGTGTATTGCTTGTTACAAAAGTGTAGGCGCTTTGCGATACGCATTGCTGTTTCGAACAGCCCCCCGGGCGTTGAGAGCTCATCTCTCAACCAGAATTGTCTTCATTAGATTTATCTAATGAAGACAATTCAGCAAGATATGCCCTCTACCTTTAGGTAGAGAGCATATCTTGCTGAACCCTCGACGAACCACTCCAGAAGCCGTCTTGATATCAGCGACGTGACTGATGCCGTCAGCTCCAGGGTGAACTTCCGTGATTCTGCCCAATCGCCATTTCAAGGGAGGTAATTTGTCATCCTTTATGAGCACGAGAGTGTCTTTCTCTAATGGTTTATTATTAGAACGCCACTTCACTCGCTGCTGTAACTCGAAAACGTATTCCTTGCTCCATCGCGACCAGAAATGCTGCCGTAGTTGCTCTATCCTTTGGTATCTGGTCAAGTAAGTCACGGATCAGTCCTCAAGATTTGGTGCAGGCAGTGCTGTAAGTGGCCGTCCGATGAGAAAGTGTCCAGGCGTAAGTGGCAACAAATCATTTGGAACCGACGAAAGTGATGTGAGTGGGCGAGAATTAAGTCAGGCTTCGATTTGAACGAGCACAGTGTTCAGTTCTTCAATGTACGAGTAAGATTACAATTTCCCAATACTCTCTTTAAATGATACTTAATAGATTTAATGCCGGCCTCCCAAAGACCGCCAAAGTGAGGAGCGTAAGGAGGGATGAAATGAATATTAATGTCCTCATTAGCCGAATTGCAATTACTCTTTAAAAACGTGCCAATTTCATTATATGCTCCAACAAACGAGGTCCCATTATCGGATAAGAGATGTTTAGGCTTTCCTCGTTGCGAGACAAATCTACGAAGAACTGCTAAAAAATTGTTGCTTGTTAAATCACCCGCCAACTCGATATGTACTGCCTTAGTTGTAAAACATACAAAAAGAACTATGTATACTTTATTAAGACGACAAACACGTCCTTGTCTACTGGCTGACATGATTGGTCTAGCATAATCAGCACCAACCGTTTCAAAAGGGGAACCCCCGTGATTCAAACGCTGCTGAGGTAGATTACCCGTGATTGGAGACACTACTTGTCCTTTTATGCGACAACATAAAATATATTTATTATAAACTGCCTTAGCTAGGCATCTACCACCAATGGGCCAATAATATTCTATAATGGTAGCAAGTAATAGTTGAGGGCCCGCGTGCATCAGTTTTTTGTGCATAAATTCAAACAATAATTTTGTGACAGTGTGAGTGGACTGTATTAATAATGAATGTTTTTTAGCGTAACCAAATTGTGAATTTGCAAGTCGACCTCCGACACGCTTTAATTAATTTTCATCTAGAAAAACGTTAAATTTAATTAATGGACTCTTTTTTGGCAAATCTTTATTATTTAATAACAGTGTGTATTCCGGAAAAGAATCCTTTTGAGAAAGCCTTATAATATAATTTAATGACTGGTTTAACTCATCAGTGGTGAGAAATTGATTTTTAAGTGGTTGTTTTTTAATGTAAATATTTATAAATCTTAACATATACGCCACTGATCGTTTAAGCGTAATGAAATTAGCAAATCTACTGAATTCTATAACCGTTCGCGGGTTGACTGGTGTAACGAGCAAAGAACATTCTGTTCTAACTTCAGGTAGTTTTTCCTTTGTTATTATAGGATTATTAGGCCACTTTGAGATGTCGTATCTCAAAAATTAAGGGCCCGACCACCACAAATCCAAAGATTGCAAAAGACTAATATCTATTCCTCGTGATATATAATCAGCGGGGTTTAATTTTGTGGGAACGTGCCTCCAGGAGCATGCAGTGGTCTTATCCAATATCTCTGCAACTCGGTTGCGCGCAAAGGGTTGTAATTTATTGGGTAATATCTTAAGCCAGCCTAATACGATTGTCGAGTCAGTCCAAAAGGTGATACTTCTGACTTGAGCTCTAAAAGCATAAATCACCTTTTCATATAAACGAACACCAGCCAACACTGCACAGAGCTCTAGTCTTAGTATAGTAGTTGGTTTAATTGGAGCTACTCGGCTTTTGGCTGTAAGCAAACGTACCAACACATTACTGTCTTAACTTGTACTTCGAACATATAAACATGCGTCATATGCAGTTTGTGACGCATCACAAAATATGTGCAAATCTATATATTTGTATGAATCACAAAGTACAATACGTGGACCACTGATTGTATTTAATAATGCTAAGGAACTTATAATATTAGACCATTCGTTAGATGTATCAGATGGTAACTGATCGTCCCATCTAAATTTGTTTAAGGTTGCGTTGATTATCGTAAACTGAACGCCATCACCAAGAGTGACTCGTACCCGCTCCCAGTCATCGACGACCTTCTTCAATATACTGGTAAGAGCTGTTTTATGAGCACTATTGATCTTCAATCTGGTTACTGGCAAGTTCAGATGAAACTCGAAGACCAGGATAAAACGGCTTTTGTATCTCCATTTGGAGTTCACAAATTTACACGCATGCCATTCGGCCTGAGCAATGCGCCCGCAACATTTCAACGTTTGATCGATCGATTCCGTTTTGGATCATTCCTTAAGGGGGTGACACTCTTAGGATATATCGACGATCTGATAATCATCTCTGAAACATTTCACCAGCATCTCCAGGACTTACGTGCGGTATTCGACCGCTTACGTGTCTTTAAGCTCCACGCCAATCGCAATAAGTGCGCGTTTGCTCGAGAGAGTGTGAAGTATCTCGGACACATTATCACCTCGAAAAGAGTGTCTCCAGATCCAGATAAGGTTGCTGCGATATTAAATATGAAGGAACCAACTAACATAAAGCACCTGAAATCGTTTCTACAGAGTTGCTCATGGTTTCGAAAATTCATGCCGAACTTTTCTCAAGTGGCACAGCCACTTACTATGCTGACGCGAAAAAATCAGCCCTGGCTGTGGGGTGAAGAGCAAGTCAAGGCATTTAGAAAACTTCAAGATTTACTTACCTCTCCTCCGATTCTTATTCAGCCAGACTATAATTTGCCATTCGTTCTCAGAACAGATGCTAGCAACTACGCACTGGGAGCTGCTCTACTCCAGGGGGAGTCGCAGCGGGAAGAGAAACCCATCGCGTATGCCAGTCGCCTCCTCACCTCGCCAGAGCGAAACTATTCTACTACTGAGCGCGAGGCGTTGGCAGTTGTCTGGGCAGTCGAGAAGTTTCGAGGATACATCGATGGCCATCCAGTGCGCGTCGGAAGTGACCATCAGCCCCTGAAATGGTTACTCACCTTGAAGTCGCCTGCCGGTCGTCTTGTACGATGGTCCATGAAACTCCAGTCCTTTGATCTGCAAGTCGACTATACTCCTGGAAGGGCAAACGTCGTTGCTGATTCGCTCAGTCGTCCACCATGTGAGGAGGAGGCTCGCGATTCCTGCGGAGTATGCACGGTGCTTGTTGACCTGCCGCGCTGGGATGCCGCTACTCTTCGTGAGGACCAGCTCGCAGACCCTGAAGTGGCGAAGATCCTGAAGGCTCTGGAAGGCAATGATGAATTAGAACTTACCCGATGGATGGATAGAGGTTATCATACGTGCAGAGGTGTACTATACCAGTATACTGAAGCGGAGACTGAAGAACCGCAGCTCGTTATTCCTGAAAATAGAAGAAAACAAGTACTAGTCGAATGTCACGACTCAGCGACTTCAGGTCACGGCGGTTTAGATAGGACCCTGCACCGTATAAGTCAAAGATTTTATTTTCCTGGTATGCGACGTTACGTAGCAGAGTATCTCAAGACCTGCATCGAATGCCAGCGCTACAAACCTTCAAATGAGAAACCTGCAGGACTTTTGCAGACTCCAGTTCCTGCCCAGCGCTTTGAAGTCCTAGCTGTTGACCTTTTCGGGCCGCTACCCAAAGGAGCTAATGGAGAGAGGTGGGTGTTAATAGTTGAAGATACTGCTAGCAAGTGGGTTGAGCTGTTCGCCCTCTCCGAAGCAACCGCTGAGGCATGCGCTAAGGTACTTATTGGAGATGTTTTCTTACGATTTGGTTCCACGGCGACTCATATCTGATAATGGGGTACAGTTCATTGCCGATGTCATGCAGCATGCAATGTTCACACTTGGTGTAAAGCAGAACCTCGTGCCTCTTTATCATCCAGAGGCCAATACGGTCGAGCGTAAAAATCGTGACCTCAAGACCCAGTTCCATCCCAAGTTCCAGTTGGCCATCTTAGTAGAAGGACACCACCAGCAGTGGCCGGAAGCTTTGCCATTCATCCGATTTGCGCTAAATACAGCAATAACTAAGGCAACACAACAGACACCTGCGTATCTAACATTTGCTCGTGAACTCTGTTCACCTATTGCAGTACAGACTGATCTTCGTGCTATGATAGAGGCTGAAAATTATGTTCCACAGATTACGCCGTATCTAATGAAGCTAGCAGATACGCTTAGTACCCTTATGTGCCAAGTAAACTCAGTTAACAGTACTGCACCGAGTTTTACTTATATCAGCCCCGTGACAGTGAATCTTACTACCTCCACTCCACTACAGGGTATATTTTTTGTTTGTATTGCTTGTTGTACCTAAGCAGAATTGTTTACTTATTAAAAACTTTCAGATTCCATCAAAAATTTGGATTTCCTGGCATCCTGGGTTGTATTGATGGCACCCATGTAGCTATATTAAGGCCGCACATACATGAGGAACGATATTACAATAGAAAGGGCTTCCATCCCTTAACGTTATGATAGTAAGTACACTCGAGAACAATGAATCCGGGTCACTTAAAGAATCCTAAAAATCTCGGAAACTAAAAATGCTAGGTTAATGCAATAAATTGTATTTAATAGACAATGTAATACTCCTTAAATGAAGGTATTAAAACTTCTTAGTTATTGTAAAGTTATATCATAAAAAAATCAAATTTGAAAAAGGGCCACTTTCGAAGATGGAACTACGAAATTACAGCATTTGGTTTTGCTTTTGTTTGTAATCTGTCATTTATGTGGGTACATAAACCATGTTGATAGTGCTCTATATTCATTAATCAAGCTGAAATTATGTCGCTTACGCCTGAAGAATGCACCAGAATACTTACAATGCTGGAAACCGGCCGGAGTCAGCGCGATACAGCCAGGACTGTCGGTGTGTCGCTGTCAACAGTACAAAGAGTTCACCGACGTTACGAAGAAACTGGTTCTAACCTACGCAGACTAGGAACGGGCAGAACCAGGTGTACCACAGCACGAGAAGACCGATACTTGGTGAACACCATGCTTCGAAATCGCTTTCTCACAGGAACTGAACTCACCAATCAGTTTCGACGCCTCGGAGGAAGTAACCCAAGTGCATGGACAGTAAGACGTCGGCTTGCTGAATCTAACTTAAAACCCCTTAGACCTGCAAACGGCCCTAAACTGGAGCGTGGGCATCGTATTTCAAGACTAAGATATGCCCAGAGCCACGTAAATTGGAGTATTGAAGATTGGTCAAAAGTTATGTTCTCCGACGAATCAAAATTTATGCTCTACAAGCACGATGGAAGACACAGAGTGTATCGAAGACCAGGGGAAAGATTCAAGCAAGCATGCATCGAAGAAAAAGTAGCCTACGGTGGTGGGTCTGTACTTGTGTGGGCCGGAATTTCTTCTGAAAGTCGCACAGAGCAGATGATCATAGAAAACGGCTCTTTAACTAGCGTAAGATATGTGGAAGAAATCCTCAATGATCACGTTGGTCCATTTATGGTCAATTTAGGTGAGGATGTTATATTTATGCATGACAATGCCCGACCTCATACAGGTAGGATTGTGAATGACTACCTTCAAGAGATGAACATTACTCGTATGGAGTGGCCAGCGCGCAGCCCGGATATCAACCCGATCGAGCATGCTTGGGACGAGCTAGACAGATGCGTAAAACAACGAAACCCTCCCCCAATCACGCTTCGTGAGCTCAAAATTGCTCTCACAGAGGAATGGGAGAATATTCCCCAAAATCGTATAAGGAACTTGGTGTACAGCATGCCAAACCGCGTAAACGCAGTAATGGAAGCACGAGGAGGCAATACGAAGTATTAATATTCAAGAAAATCGTAATAAAGTTCAAAAATTTCATGTTTCCTATTTTTGTTTTAAGGAGAGATCAGCAGTTTTTTTCTTTATGTAATTTTGTGTTAATAAAATGTATGGTGACTCATATTTTTTTTACTTTCATTTAAGGAGTATTACATTGTCTATTAAATACAATTTATTGCATTAACCTAGCATTTTTAGTTTCCGAGATTTTTAGGATTCTTTAAGTGACCCGGATTCATTGCTCTCGAGTGTATTAGGTAGAAAGTAGAAATGTCTACCTACTGCCCAAATTTTTGCTAATGAATTATATCGACGCTGGAAAGGAAAAATTATCCAAGCGACATCAGACTAACTTTACAGTAGAGCAGTTTAAAGTTTGAATTTTCAGAAAAAAAAATCTTGTAAATTCTTGTTATGGTCCAAAAAGCCTAATTCTTAGAAATTTATTTGGATATTTTTTTATCTACATTATAGTAAACGTAACTATTAAAAATAATGCTTAGTTTTAAAGTTAGTGTCGCTTAGTAAAATTTTCCCTAAAAGTAGAAACGGGAAAAATTTACTAACCGACAAGCTTTGATTAAGGAAGGTACGGTAAAAATGTATATGTAAAAAAAATTTTTAGCAAAAAATAGAACCGACTTCCATATCAAAACACTACAAAGGCAAAAATAACTTTAATTTCGGAAGGCGGTGTCAAAAACGAAAATATATACAAAACTAAAGACACCGCCTTCCGAAATTAAAGTTATTTTTGCCTTTGTAGTGTTTTGATATGGAAGTCGGTTCTATTTTTTGCTAAAAATTTTTTTTTCACCCTTTTTAGTGGGTCGGTTTGTAATTTATCTAGTTACAAAAGCCATAATGTCAACAACTTATCACCTTTTACAAAATATTGCTTTTCCCGATGCATAGTCTTAAAAATTAACGACTATGCGTCGTTAATTTTTGAGGAGTTCTCCTGGTACTTGACCATCAACTCTACATCACCATATGTATTGTGACGAGCATAAAGTGTTTAACATCCGTACTCAAGTAATGGAATCGCAATCCACGAAATACTTATTATTGAGGAGTTTCAGTGGCCATCTGTGGTCTTCATCATCAGTTCAACTTCCCCAAATGGTACTTTTCGGAAGCAACTGCTCAAGGTACTATAAGAAATACCCAAAACGCTATAGGTGTGCCTATAATATTTGAAGAGTTCCCTCGA